>OY728132.1:1701072713-1703572713 GCA_963277665.1 Viscum album
TTTTAAAAACCATGTGCTGACTATTGAAAAACCCTTAGTCTGAGGGTGCACGATTTTGGGAGGGAGGTCGTACTATTTGATCAAACTATGCACCACCTCTTGTGGCTTCAAAATGGGGCACACAGTTTCCTTGGAAAAACCACATGGTTTTACCTAACCATGCACCAATCATGAATATACCCATGGGAATAAAAAATTCTTCAAATTCACCCAAAACAACCCCAATATAAAAAATCCAAGATATACTCAAAAAAAATTGTAGAAGAATACCAAAAAATGAGCCCAAGGAATCTACATAATGTTCAGGATCTTATAGTTGAAGTAGCATTAGTTATATCCCCATCATCTTAATAATTTTTTTATGTTCATAAGATCTATGTGACTTCATCATTTTGAATTAAAATAAACCTTGGTAATCCAAAAGAGTTGAATTATTGGTTCTTTCTTTATAGATTTCAAAAATAATTCTTAAAGAATCCCTCATTCGAATCTCCCATACAAATAGACTAGTTTTCAGCAACTACATAAAATATTTAGTAATTTACACAATACTAATCGATTAAAACCTTCATGTATTATTGGTGTATTTTATTTATATCCACAAAAACGTATATATTTAATTTAATTTTAAAATATATTCATAAATTATGAATGTAAACCATGCAGTAATGGATTTATCCTTTTTGGTTCAATGTATTATAAAAATTCATCATCTTATTTATAAGATGATTGAATCAAAGTTAAAAAAGTATAATATATATGAATTTTGGGAATAAATTATTATTTATTGACTTGTTTAATTTGGCACAAAAATTGATAAATTATAATACATTATAAGTTATATAATTTTCAAATATGTACATCTCCTTAAAAGTCATATTATTCTGGAATTTGTATGCAGAAGTCATATGAATTGAAGTTAGTACACATAATACATACATCCAAATTCATATGGCCATATAGTCTTATTACACATTAATTCATTCAATAACCCCTTCAATATATTATGATATTTTCTCAAATTTTTATGAAATATTTGTGTATGTCTTTCATACATATTTTTATTAGTTATTTATTTTTAAAGACTTCATCTAATTATTATATTATTCACATAAGTCACAAATAATATATATGTTGATACTTTAAAAACTATAAGATTCTTAAAAATATATCTAATATTTTAGTTTATGCCTATTGATCTTGAAATTTTTGATGATCCAAATATATTTTTCTGATAAACTCACTCAAGCATGATATTATAGTATTATATTACTCTATATGAATGCATATATATTAATCCCCATTAACATTTAAAATTAAAATGGGATACAAATTGGAGTTCTCAAATAACTCTAATGGTAGAATACTACTTGAGAATACATGGTTAATTTTAATTTAGTATGTCAAAGAAGATGATGAATCACAGAACATCATTCCCTTATTGGTATCACATGGATTTTTAATTATGAATAGTACATAAATTTTCACAATCCAAATTATATTAGTAGTTACTATATATGATACATAATAAGAAGCAATTATTCCTTATTATTCAATTAAAATCCATTTTATTCAATGATATATAGTATCCTCTTTGTGATGACGTACATAGTTCCCCATAAACTATAATTCCCCAGCCTTAAACCTTACTTAATCTTGAGTTATTACAAGATTACACATTGTGGATCTTTTCAGGTTTAGAGTTTTAGAGAATTAGATCATAAAACATGCATTACATTCCACATTTAGACAAAGTGGTTACTTAAAAGATAGTATTCATTTTTACCATCAACGGAAACCTATTTAAAATAAAACATGGATTCTTTCTTGACACTTTATTGACATTATCATCACATCATGTACCTTTTCCTTTGCCTGTGAAAAACGTTTCAAAAACATGGGATGTGCATAAAAAGCTCAGTGAGGGATATAAAAATATGGAAAGGAAACATGAGTACATATATACATAAGAATGAAATCATACATTACCCATAAAACATAATAACTTTAACATACCTCATAAAATCATGAATAAATCATAGAAATCATAAGACATAAAGGTAACTTGAGGCATTCATAACATTCTTACGTAGGGAGTAACCCTCTTGGTTACGTTTGGAATACCCATAATATTATATTCCCTAAATATCTTTGGAGAAACCACAATGTTTAACCCCTTCACGTTACCCAATGCATTGGAGAGCTATATCAGGCTCACCCGCCCTTAATTTATAACAGAACCACCCTTCTTCATAATAATTCCCTAGAACCATAACATAATCGTATCACATAAAACATACATAAAGGAAACATAGAATTTCCACATATCAATCACAAGATATCAATACAACACATTGATATAATAAAAACATTATGAAAACAATTTTCAATACCAAAATAAATGAAAAGTAAAACATGTTATTTATTTTTCATTTAATAAAATGGTATGGCTTGTAGAGAAAGCCGAAACACAAATAATGGTTACTGCGGCAGAGAAGTCGTTGTCGCCGCAAACGTACGACAAAAACATTCCCTTTTGTCGTTTAGTAAAACGCTTCATATAAAAAGATTACTTTTGGATAAACGTAAAATTCAAAGGGGTTTATACACCATATAAAAGAATGTTGTATATAAAACAAAATATGCCTCAATGAAAAGTGATTGAGACGAAGTCCCATACCTCGGGTCTGACTTGACTCGATCGTTCTTTAAAGTTCTGAATAAAAAACTTGAGTTAATTTCTACTTGCTTAAGAATCTTTTTCAAGTTCATTATTCGTTTTATATCACTTATTACCATTTCATGAACACTATGTATTTATTTAAGTTAATAATGGCTGTTTTAACGATCATTGGTACTTGAGTCAAAAATATGCTCTTTATAATTACAATGTGTTCATGTATCCATTATATCCTGAGTTGTAATCATGATGTATATATCATATATGTCATATATATCCAGTATATATATACATTTACAATATTAAATAAGATTTAGAGGTAAGAAATGAAATGCACCCTTCAAGGAGACGGTAAGCCGTACGTACGTATGAACGCTACTTCAATTTCTATTTCATATTTAATGGAATTAAAACATAATGATACATAATAGTATTATAATTCTAGTATTTTATCATATATAATAGCATTCAATCTATCCTTTATTCATACCACATATGGTATTAACGAATCAAATCACTTTTAGGGGGCGGTAGTCTGCACTTCCTAAAATGAAGATATCACATTTACCAATAATGGAAACCATAAAGGTATTCCATAAATGAAAAATACATAAGCTTAAGTAAAACATTAACATAATATATATCATATATAAATTTAGTGACATCTTAATGGCCACCTTTGATGGTGTTATAAGAATATTGAACAATCATCATTTTGTGAGGCATAAATTCGTCATCCACAGAAACAGTATGTTCTTTAACTATTATATATAGGTGTTTGTAAGTGTAGCTCTAATAATTATTATAACAAAATAATAGTATATTTAGGATACTGGTGTTGTTACAAAAGAAATTAATAAAAAGTGTTTCCGGGGTTGGAGAAGAAATATAAAACATAAGAACACAAGAGAAAACACAACCTTTAAAATGGGAAACTCTTTTTGATTTGAGCTCAAAGGCTTCCTTGGGAAGACTTCCACCCAAATTGAGGCTTTAAGGAGTAATAGAGGGATGTTGAGAGACAAAATGGGCAGGGGTTGGCCGAGCCAAAGGCTTGAGAGGTGTGGGTAAGGTGGTAGATGTGGGGGCCTTTTATAAGAGGAGAGGAAGGACACTCTTGGAACGTTATAAAAGGTTACTTTATCATAAAATGCTTTTTCGGATTTAAAAGGTCCCAAAATTATATATTTCGAGGATAAGGTGATAAGATTTCGAAATATACTCATCCAATAGGTTTTTGACATGTGTAGGTCTTTGATTTTACATTATCTTTTCATTTTATTTAAATCGTTAAATAACAAGGTAATCGTTGAATCATCATGGTGCCATAAATAATTTAATTTATTTAGTGTCTTAAAATTATAAAAAAAATATCATGATGTAGGAAATCTTTTTATCTTTTTAATTAATATTCAATGTCAAAACTATGACTTGTATAACCCCATTTAAAAATTGTTTTAGTAAAATAACTCATGTTTGTGACATTTTTATTTTAACTTTATATAAAAAGTTATTAATGTCATTTTCCTACCAACGTGGCTCCATGGGGTCCCCAAGTTGACCCATGGATTGTCTTGGCCGGCCATGACACATAAAATTAGGGTAGGACATGTTTCTAGGTCATTTAATATTATTAAAACATTATTTTTACCTTAAACTACACTAATTACCACTAATCGCGATTAAAAACTAAAAAGTTACTATTCACCAATAAATTATTTTGATCTCATTGAACCACATTTTACTTCATAATGGAAACCATGTATATCGGATTTTTGAAATTCAAAACACATAGGTGGTAAATTTTCATTTAAACGGAAAATCAGTTTTTATAAGTACCACTTAGTGGTTTCACTATTCATCAAAAATTGAAGTTTTTCAGAAAAATACCAAAACATCACACTAAGATATATTTGATATTCCGAATTCAAAAATGATTTCTATTTTAAAAAATTAAAATCATATAAGTTACATTAATTAATTTAATAATTAATTCCCACTGTCAGAGCAAATAGCATGTTTTTATGAAACAATAAGTATCAAAATATTGACACTACTTTAAGTCCAATTTCAAAGTGAAATTGATTCCAACGACCACCATTGTATTAAATGGTAAAAATATATTCTAATTGCATGTTAACACATATTAAAAATATAATCTAATCATATAAATAAATTTTATTAAAAAGTGGTTTTGAATTAAAATAAAGCATTTTTCACTATTCATTAAAAAATGAACTTTATCGGAAAAATACCAAAAATTACCACAAAGTAAAATTTGATGTCCCGATTCTAAAGAAGAATTTTATTTGGTCCAATAGAATTTATAAGAGTGACCAAAACTATATATAATGACTGTTTTCCATCAAAAGGTGATAAGTCGACCATTAGTGAATGTTAGAGTATATATGCGTAAAATTGGATTCTTTTCGTATTTTAAGCCTTTATCCTTTATTGGATAAATTTAAAAACATTAAACAAACATATATAATCATATTTTAGTTATTTCAATTCATTCCCGCCAATACAATGGCCACGTGTTAACTACCATTTAAAATAATATTATTTTATTACTAGTGTGCAATGTAAGATTTCAAAGAAACTGTTTATTATGTATCAGGTACGCTATTGAACATAGAAAACCCATTAAAGTAAAATTAATATTTAATTCATACATATTAATAAAAATGAAACTGCTTTATTCTTTATTTACCTAGGATGTTACATCCTTCCCCCCGTTTGGGAATTGCGTCCTCGCAATTTTATTCACTTATCAAAATAAGTGGGGGTATTTATCCCTCATAGAATTTTCATATTCCCATGTCGCCTCTTCAACCATATGGGTTTTCCACAAAACCTTTACTTGGTGAATTACCTTATTCCGCAACACTTTCTCTCTACGGTCAAGTATCTGGACTGGTTGTTCTTTAAAAGATAGATTCTCTTCCAACTGAACTACCTCTGGGCTCAAAACATGAGATGGATCTGGCATATACTTTCTCAAAATCGAAACATGAAAAACATTGTGTACCTGATATAAACATGGAGGTAAAGACACTCGGTATGCAAATGATCCAACTTTCTCTAGAATTTCATATGGTCCAATGAACCTTGGACTCAACTTTCCTTTCTTACCAAATCGCAACAAACTTTTCCATTGTGAGACATTGAGAAAAACATAATCACCTCCCTCAAAAGATAGATCCTTCCTCTGGTTATCTGCATAACTCTTCTGCCTTCTTTGAGCTGTTCTCATGTGTTTCTGAATCAACTGAACTTTTCTGCCATCTCTTCGACGAATTCTGGTCCCATCAGCTTCCATTCACCTACTTCATCCCAAAAAGCTGGAGTTCGACACCGTTTGCCATATAATGCTTCAAACGGAGCCATCTGTATACTGGAATGAAAACTGTTATTATAAGAAAACTCAACCAAATGAAGATGTTGGTCCCCAATTCCCTGATAATCCATCGATCATGCACATAGAATATCATCAAAAGTATGAATTGTTTATTCTGACTGCCCATCTGATTGCATATGAGAAGCTGTACTAAAATTTAATTCAGTACCCAACAATATCTGAACACCTTTCCAAAAGTTAGATGTGAACCTGGGATCATGGTCAGATACAATGGAGAGAGGAACTCCATGTAACCTGACTATCTCTTTAAGATAAAAATGGGACAGTTGATCTAGGGAAAAAGTATCTCGTATAACAAGGAAAAGGGAAAATTTAGTCAAGTGATCAACAATAACCCATATTGCATTATTAGCTCGAGGTGTCTTCGGAAATCCCACAACAAAGTCCATGGATATATTCTCCCATTTCCACTCTGGCACTGGTAAAGGCTGAAGCATCCCTTTTGGTAACTGCCACTCTGCTTTAACCTGTTGACAAGTCAAACACTTCACAATAAAATCAACAATATCCCTTTTCATTCCATCCCACCATTAATACTCCTGCAGATCTCTGTACATCTTTGTACTGCCAGGATGAACTGAAAATGGAGAACTATGAGCTTCACATAAAAACTCTCTCTTCAACTGTGAGTCACAAGGCACACCCAATCTCTTCCTAAATCTCAAAACACAATCATTATCAATGTTGAATTCCAGAAACTTACCCTTCTGAACCAGCTCTACCTTTTTCTGCAACTCACTGTCATGCTTCTGTGCTTGCTTGATTCTGTCCGATAGAGAATATTTCACTGATACGTGAAACAAAACAGAAGGAAATCCTGCACTAACAACTTCTATGCCAAATTTCATCAAATCCTTAAACAAAGGATCACGTTCCTAATGCAACATTGTTAATGAAGCATTAATTTTTCGACTCAAAGCATCAGCCACTATATTTGCTTTTCCATGATGGTGATGAATTGTACAATCATAATCCTTGATTAATTCTAGCCATCTCCTCTATCTCATGTTCAATTATTTTTGAGTAAATATATACATTAAACTTTTTTGATCGGTATATATTTCACACATTACTCTATACAAATGATTCATCCAAATTATTAAAGTGAAAAAAACAACAGCTAATTCCAAATCATGTGTAGGGTAATTTACCTCATGAGTTTTCAACTGTCGTGAAGCATAAGAAATTACCTGATCATTCTACATTAGGACGCAACCATGTCCTTTCAATGAACCATCACAGTATATAACAAACTCACCATTCCTGGAATGTAGTGCCAAAACTGGAGCATTCACCAATATTTTTTTCAGCTCCTTCAGTAATAGCCTACCAAACGAAAGAAGCTATGAATCTCAGTTACATTTGTAGGTCTTGGACATTCATCAACAACCTGAGTCACTGATCCATCGCTGAAACTAATTGTTTAGTTCGGATTCTGACCATCTCTGGATACTGATTTGAAAGGTCATTTCCCTCTGTATGCCTTCCCAGAAAAGTTGTTATGTTTCCTCTATGATAACCCATTCTTACCACAGAAATATCTTAGGTGAAGAAACATGGTAATCTGTAAATTGTATGTGATTTCAATATTAACATAAATTACTTTATAGATATTAATTTAAAAATAACCTAACTCCTAAATTTGTCTAAACTAACATCTGATACCAACTATAATGTTCCAGCCTTAAACCTTACATAATCTTGAGTTATTACAATATTACAAATTGAGGATCTTTTCAGGTTTAGAGTTTTAGAGAATTAGATCATAAAACATGCATTACATTACACATTTAAACAAAGTGGTTACATAAAAGATTGTATTAATTTTTCCCATCAAAGTAAACCTATTTAATATAACACATGGATTCTTTCTTGAAACATCATTGACACTATCATCACATCATGTACCTTTCCCTTGACCTGTGAAAAACATTTCAAAAACATGGGATGATCATAAAAACCTCAGTAAGGGATATAAAAATATGGAAAGGAAACATGAGTACATATATACATAAGAATGAAATCATACTTTACCCATAAAACATAAGCACTTTAATATACCTCATTAAATCATGAATAAATCATAGAAATCATAAGACATAAATGTAACTTGAGGCATTCATAACATTCTTACGTAGGGAGTAACCCTCTTTGTTACATTTGGAATACCCATCACAGCATATTCCCTAAATCGCTTCATAGAAACCTCAACGTTTAACCCCTTCACATTACCCAATGCATTGGAGAGCTATATCGGGCTCACCCACCCTTAGTTTATCACGGAACCACCCGTCTTCATAATAATTCCCATGAACCATAACATAATCGTATCACATAAAACATACATAAAGGAAACATAAAATTTCCACATTTCAATCACAAGATATCAATACAACACATTGATATAATAAAAACATAATGAAAACCATTTTCAATACCAAAATAAAAGAAAAGTAAAACATGTTATTTATTTTTCATTTAAAAAAAAGTTATGGCTTGAAGAGGAAGCCGAAACTTAAATAATGGTTGTTGCGGCAAAGAAGTCGTTGTCGCCACATAAGTACAACAAAAACATTCCCTTTTTTCTTTTAGTAAAATGCTTCCTATAAAAAGATTACTTTTGGATAAACGTAAAATTCAAAGGGGTTTATACACCGTATAAAAGAATGTTGTGTATAAAACAAAATATGCCTCAATGAAAGGAGATTGAGATGAAGTCTCATACCTGGGGTCTGACATGACTCGGTCGTTCTTTAAAGTCCTGAATAATAAACTTCAGTTAATCTATACTTGCTTAAGAACCTTTTTCAAGTTCATTATTCCTTTAATTTCACTTATTACCATGTCATGAACACTATGTAATTATTTAAGTTAATAATGGTCGTTTTAACGATCATTGGTACTTGAGTCAAAAATATGCTCTTTATAATTACAATTTGGTCATGTATCCATTATATCCAGAGTTATAATAATGATTTATATATCATATATATCATATATATCTAGTATATATATGCATTTAAAATATTACATAACATTTATGAGGTAAGAAATGAAATGCACCCTTCATGGAGACGGTATGCCTTACGTACGCATGAACGCTACTTCCATTTCTATTTCATATTTAATGGAATTAAAACATAATGATACATAATAGTATTATAATTACATTGTTGTATCATATATAATATCATTCAATCTATCCTTTATATGTACCACATATGGTATTAACGAATCAAATCACTTTGATGGGGCGGTAGTCCGCACTTCCTAAAATGAAGATATCGTGTTTACCCATAATGGAAACCATAAAGGTATGCCATAAATGAAAAATAAATAAGCTTAAGTAAAACATAAACACATTATATATCATATATAAATGTAGTTAAATCTTAATGGCCACATTTTAAGGTGTTAGAAGAATATTGAACAATCATCCTTTCGTGAGGCAGAAATTCGTCATCCACAGAAACAGTATGTTCTTTAACCATTAGATGTAGGTGTGTGTAAGTGTAGCTCAAATAATTATTATAAAAACTTCCAAGTATATTGAGGATACTTTTGATGTTACAAAATAAATTAATAAAAAGAGTTTATGGGGTTGGAGAAGAAAAAATAAAACATAAGAACACAAGAGAAAACACTACCTTTAAAACGGGTAACTCTTTTTGATTTGAGCTCAAAGGCGTCCATGGGAAGACTTCTGCCCAAATTGAGGCTTCAAGGAGTAAGAGAGGGATGTAGATAGAAAAAATTGGCAGGGTTTGGCCGAGCCAAAGGCTTGAGAGGTGTGGGTAATGTGGTAGAGGGGGGGGCCTTTTATAAGAGTAGAGGAGGGGCACTCTTGGAAAGTTATAAAAGGTTACTTTATCATAAAATGATTTTTCAGATTTAAAATGTCCCAAAATAATATATTTCGAGGATAAGGTGATAGGAGTTCGAAATATACTCATCCAATAGGTTTTTGACATGTGTAGGTCTTAGATTTTCCATTATCTTTTCATTTTATTTAAATCGTTAAATAATGAGGTAATCGCTACATCATCATGATGTCATAAATAATTTAATTTATTTAGTGTCTGAAAATTATAAAAATATATAATGATGTAGGAAATATTTTTAGATTTTTAATGAATATTTAGTCAAAATTATGACTTGTATATCCCCATTTAAATATTTATTAGTAAAACAACTCATGTTTGTGACATTTTTATTTTAACTTTAAATAGAAAGGTATTAATGTCATTTTGCTACCAAAGTGGCTCCCTGGGGTCCCCAAGTTGACCCATGGATTTTATTGGTCGGCCATGACACATCAAATAAGTTTAGGACATGTGTCTAGGTCATTTCATATTATTAACACATTATTTTTAACTTAAACTACACTAATTACCTCTAATCGCAATTAAAAACATTAAAGTTACTATTCACCAAAAAATTATTTTAATATCATTGAACCACATTATACTTCATAATGAAAACCATGTATATCATATTTTTGAAATTCCAAACACAGAGGTGGTTAAATTTCATTTAAATGGAAAATCAGTTTTTATAAGTACCACTTAGTGGTTTCACTATTCATTAAAAATTGAAGTTTTTCTGAAAAATACCAATACATAACCCTAAGATATATTTGATATTATGGATTAAAAAATGATGCTTATTTTGAAAAATTCAAAACATATAAGTTACATTAATTAATTTAATATTTAATTCCCACTGTCAGATCAAATAGCGTGTTTTTATGAAACAATAATTATCAAAAGATTGACACTAATTTAAGTCCAATTTAAAAGTGAAATTGATTCCAACGACCACCATTGGATTAAATAGTAAAAATATATTCTAATTTCACTTTAAAACCCATTCAAAATATAATCTAATCATATAAATAAATTATATTAAAAAGAGGTTTTTGAATTAAAATACAACATTTTCACTATTCATAAAAAAATGAACTTTATCGGAAAAATACCAAAAATTCACACAAAGTAAAATTTTGTGTCCCAATTCTAAAGAATAATTTTATTTGGTCCAATATAATGTATAAGAGTGACCAAAACTATATTTAATGACGGTTTCCATCAAAAGACGATAAGACGACCTTTAATGAATGTTAGAGTATATATGCCTAAAATTTAATTATTTACGTATTTTAAGCCTTTATCCTTTATTGGATAAATGTAAAAACATTTAACAAACATATATAATCATATGTTAGTTATTTATATTCATTCCCACCATTAAAATGGCTACGTGTTAACTACCATTTAAAATAATATTATTTTATTACTAGTGTGCAACGTAAGATTTCAAAGAAACTCTGTTGCGTATTGGGTACGCTATCGAACATAGAAACCCCATTAAATTAAAATTAATATTTAATTCATAAATATTAATAAAAATGAAAATGATTTATTCTTTATTTACCTGAGATGTTACATAAACTACCGTCACACCTATTTAAACCAATAAAGGGGCTCTACCTCTATTTTCCTCCTCTATGGAAATTGAATTCTTTCTATACATTAATCTTGGTTATAAATATCATTGAGATTACTTGGCTAATTTAATATTGTGTATCATTGAGTTGGGAATATGCTTTTACTAAAACTCTTAATATTTCTTATGTAACAATAACAGTGTTTATTATGAAAAATGTATCTTATATAGGTCTGTTGGTAGAATTTCAGTATATTTTAAATACAAACACAATAAATCATTTTTTTACATCCAAAAACCTCAAATTCTTCCACTTATTAAAATTCCATCATCATAGATATATAATCATCTAAATAATTTCTACATTTAACTTTATATATTCAAAAAACCTTTTACATCATATATAAGTGAAGATACCATAAATTTCAAAGAAAAGAACTCAATTTTCTTAAAATGCATGACTCGAAACGTCAAAGTAATATCCCAATATATGCTTTCCAATTATAATATAATTAATAAAATGATCCAATTCATTGGAGAATATTCTCAACATACTTGAGTTATTTAATCAACTTATATGAAATTCATCTTCACCTTTATTCTTATTTCATCTAAATTAATTTGAAACATCATTATAACTTCTTATACTATGATAAAAATTTATAAAACAAAAATCATAATGTTGGATAAAAAATATATAAATTTTTATTTTTTTCAATACCCACATTAAATGATATTTCAATATTTGTTCTCTAAATTCATTCCTTATCTCCCCCTTTCATATCAATCTTTCATTTCATTTTACCATATCCTCTTTAAAGATAAGAAGTATACTGTATTTTTTATTGAATTTTATCATTCCATAATTAAAAAATGTTCCATAAACCATTACACTCAAATCCAAATTGATCCATGATCAATTTATAAATTAAGATGCTTTGATATAGAAAATTTTGTTATCCATTTATAATTGGTTGGTATACCAAAGGAAATCTGACTCGAATTACTTTTCTCAGAAGCTATATAAAAATTATAGGTTGACAAAATGGTTTGATAACAACTAAGATACATGTTTTTCATGAGGTATATGAACTTGAATTTACAACACTCACTTCAACACATATGAAACAAATATCACATTCAAAGGCATCAAATATTAAAAATGATAAAATATCTCGGAGTATTCTTCAATCAATCACTTATATGTAATTTATTAACAAATATTTTATACCCCTTAATGTTTGGAATTTGTTTTTTAACCAATAATGAGAGATTAAGAAAACATAACATATTAATGAATTTATATTCATGAACATACAATAATATATATTTATTTTTAGGATATGGATTATTTTGGAATCTTCTTTATCATCTTCTTATATTATCCCCCCTCAAGGAGGCACTACAAAAACTATTCATCAGATGATCCTCTTACATAAATTTGTAATAATATATTCATGTTGAGAATACACCAAATGTTTTTTTCCATAATGTTTTCCATGTTTTGACAACCTTCTCCCCCTTTATTAATAATGATCCTTTCATTAGAGAAACTTTATCATGTTAATTTAGAGATCAATAATTGTTGGGGTATTATTTTTTAACTATCTATGTTGATAAAATATAAATCATCACATATTTTCCCACTGAAAAAACTATTCATGATCATTTTCTAACATTATATATAAAAATACAACACACAATGGTTTAGAAGATAAGGTGAAACTTATTGATTCTTAATGTGAAAAGTAATTCATATAATATTTCTAAAACCAAGTTGAAATTTTCTTTATGATCCATTATTTACGATAGATTGACTCGTTTGTAATAATGTTCATCAATGACACTATCATATACTTTCTGATACCGAAGTAGCAGTAAGAAACCTCAAGATAGTCTTGAGTATACTTAGAGCACATCAACTTTATGAAATGTTGCAGAAGTGTGACTTTTGAATTCAATAGATGAGGTTCCTAAGCCATTTTTTTTGAGAAGGGTATATCTATAGACCTTGAGAATTATGAGGTAGTCATGTCTTGGACATGTCCCCAGAATGTGTTTGAGATTATGATATTTCTAGTTTTAGCAGAGTATTACCGAAAGTTTATCCTAAATTTCTTTTGACTATCAGTATCCATGGTAGCACTCAAGACGAAGTGTTTGTAATTTAAATTTCCAAACAAGTGAGAAGATACATTCGTTGAGATAAAGATAAGGTTGATAACAACTTCAATACATACACTTCATGAGCTTGGTATTGGTTAAGCGGTGTACTGTGATATATCTAAAATTGGTATATAAATGGAACTAATATAGAGAGAGATGGTATTATCCTATGGTTCTTGGTAGATACAACCCCAAAAATATAACATCTATAAACACGGTCTTCATCTTTCATCCATGGTCTATGAACTGAAGTGTTGGGGATACTATCTATTTAGTTGGATATATATTGTTTACACATACTACAAAATCCTTTGATATATCATCACACAAAGGAACCTAAAATTGATATAGAGGTGTTTTATTGATTATATGTATAAATTTTATTTTTATATCATGTATAAACATCCTAATGATAACTTCATTGTAGATTCTCTTAGCCATAAGACAGAAGTTGAGAAGGAGGGTTGTGAGCAGCCTTCAAAGGAGAATTGGTGCTTGATAAGCTTATTGGGTAACTGGAGGGTGGATTATTTGGAGGATCCTTGATCTATTTATTTTTCCCCTTTAGTTTTTACATCCTACCTTGTGGACTAGGTGAAGATTATTCAAGAGTTAGACCCAGAGTGTGATGTGATGTGTTTGTAGCTAGATGGGGGTGGACTGATAGCTAGGTGGACCTTAGGTGATGACGATGTGATTGGGGTGCATGAAAGAGTGGTAGTAACTATTTCCACCAAAGATTGGATGATGAAAGATTAATATACCACTACATGGGAAGTAAATTCTTCTATGACTCAGATGTATCATGGCTTCAAGTTTCAGTTTCAGTTTCTAGGTATGAAGAGGGGAATTTCTAGTTTCATATCCCGATGCCTTACCTATGAAAGGTTGAATTCTAAGCACCAGTCACATGGTGGATTACTTCATCCACATCCTTTACCCATGTGTAAATGGGAGTACATATCTATGGAATTTTTTAAGGGGGATCCTAGGACCCATAGGATTCATGACACATTCTGGGTAATTGTTTATTAGGTAATGAAGACTATTAAATTCTTACCAATCATAGAGACTCACTTAATGATGGAGCTAGGAAATTTATATGTTCAAGAGATCATAAGATTTCATGGGGTTCTGTGGATCGTATTTTAGGATAGAGACACACATTTTACATCACACGTTTGTTATGCATAATAGAAGGACCTAGGGACTTGACTAGGATTGAGCACGACATAACTTCCCTTGATAGAAGCAAAGATCAAGAAAACTATTAACATATTGGATGATATGCCTCAAGATTACATCCAAGAATTTTTTGGATAATGGGATGATCACCTAGACTTGGATGAGATTTTATATAACAATATTTATCAGGATTCAATTCACATGGAACCTTATGAGGAACTTAATGGGGGGTTGTTTTTCTCACTGCTACGTTGGCATAAGGTGGGTGAGGTTGTAGTTGTGGACCTATCATAGTTCAAGATACATAAGGGACAGTGCAGTTGATTTGGAAGAGGTTGATCCCAATTGATAGAAGGTATAGATCATACTCTAATCATAAAAGGACAGTTTTACAGTTCACTGTGGATGATTAGAGAATATTAAGAGCGGCTCCTCTGTTAGGTCATTGACATTTGAGGAATCAAGGAAAGATAAAACCATGGTTTATAAAAGCCTTTATAATCATCAAATGGGGTGAGATAGGGGAATATCATCAAGACATTTCATCTTGAAACAAATGTATGAATGATGTGTTTCATGTTTCATTACTTTATAGGTAAATAGGTTATCTTTCACATGTCATCGACTTTAAAGATGTGGAGATGGATCATGAAAAATCTTATGAGGAGTGCTTGATGTAGATTATTTATCTGAGAAATAAATTCCTACAAGGGAATACAATACCACTTATCTGGATTTTTTTGTAGTATAGATAGATCTAGTAAGATATGTGGGTGCGCGAGTCTAAAATTTAATCTCAATGGTCTGAGTGGTTCATGAAATCCCGTTAGAGACAATTCCTACAGAAAAGAAGTCAATAAAGGGGGATAATTGTAATATCCACAATTTTAATGATAATAACACACCATTAATAATAGTTTTTATTTATTTTTATGTGAAAAATAATTTTTTCAATAAAAACAACTTTAAAAATGATAAATAGTTTGAAAGGACTCATGTGAGGGTAGAACCCCTATTAACACAATGCAATATTTAATGGAATTTTTTTTTGAGGTAGGATCTTAGTCAATGTGTTGTATGAGTCCCATAGAGAATCAGTTTTGATTTTATGAAAATATTGAATATTTATATTAACACATCCAATTTTTTACCAATATAATGAAATATCACATGAATGGTGTACTGAATGAGAAATACGACACAACTGTTGAGTCCAGGATGCATGGTTTAGCCTAGAAGTGACATAATATGTATGCGTGTATGTTGTTTGGATAAATCACTTGAGGGGTAATTAATTATATCTTTATATTATTTTATTATTTTTTAATTATTAAAATTATATTTATCTTAATCCCTCCCCCATATGTATTCCCACAATTATTCACATGGAGGGGTTTCAAAATGCACAAAGTTAAATGTTTTTGACCTGATTAAAATGGTAATGTTTAATTGGGGTGGATTTAAACACCATGTCATTAAATTTTCAATGAATTTTAAATTTAATGGAGTGTTTTAATTTTGGATTTTGGGTGCAATGTTATTGTGTTACATATATAAAAACCATTCAAATTTCAATTTTGGTTGATACTAATGAGTTTAGGGGACCCTGAGACTTCTTTGCATGTGACTGGCGAGGACTCCCTTGATCTTCATTGTATTCTTATTCCATTAAAGGCACATGAACCCCTTCCATTTCTATATTCAATAGACATTTATGATGTGGGTTTCTATTATTTATTTTAATATTAGTTTTTTTCACCCCCTTATTCTCATATTATAGAAAAACATAGTAAATGGAATTTAATATAGAAAAATAAAACATAGTTTTATCAAGAGATAAACCACAAGATTATGAGATGGTATTTGTGTGAAATTTATAAAAGGATAACTTGTAATGTAATTATAGACCAATAATAATTTCAAATTATATTATGAAAATTATAAAAAATATATAATTATTAAATATTTTCAGGTGTTAAATATAAATAAGTATTAACAATAATTACATCGAATTTCCAATAGATACTTTTTTAGAATTTATCAAAAGATAACTATCATGACTAATAAAATGATAATCATATAAAATTAAGAAATTATATTTAATTATAAATTATTAAGTGATCATTATGGGGATTATTGAAAATAAATTATAACAGAATTATCAAAAGATGAAATTTAAAATTATCAAAGGTATATTTATAAAAAAAAATTCATAATATAATATTTAAAGGATATATTTTTAAAAATTATTATACGATAAATTTGAATGGATAATTTAATAAATATTGTCACAATATGAATATGGAATTATAATGTATGACAAATTATCATAGAATAACTATGAATATATAATTTATAAAATACTTATAGATAGATAATTATCAAAATTATCATGGAAAATAATATATTTTTATTTAAATAAGAATTATATGGAATAAAACACGTGTTATAGAAATAATTTAGAGATATAAATTATCGAATGTAGTTTAATAATTATTCTTGAGGATAATATATCTTCTAAATTTATTGAACTAAACAATAATTTGAAAATTATTTAGGAGATAGAAAAGTATCATCACGTATGATATTTTATTTATTTTTGAAATATAATATATTGTTTTGATTCTAGGAACCCTTGGTGAACTTCAAGTGTTTATGTGTTGTGGACTATGTTAATAAGGATTTAAGAAGGTGTTCTTGACTTTTGAGGTTTCTGATCCACCTTTCAATCCACATAGGGTGGTTTATTTTTTCCATTAAAATCGACAACTTTTAGTTTAAATGTTCCTTAATCTCTTGGGGTCTTGTTTAAACAATTTTCCATTATATGATAATTCTATTGGCATAACAGATGACTATCCTTGAATGTGATCAGATGTGGGTGTGTGTTTAACCACGAGACATACTATGACACTTAATTACATGAGTATTTTTAAAGTAACTTGTTTTCATATTCGATTATGATCACATGTTGTTTTCTATTACTACATTACTTCTCATGATGATATATTAAGCCTATCTTGAATTCATACCATATGATGTGTGATACCATTTCCTTGGAGGTTGTGTTTTGATACTTCAGATATATGGAATATCATGTGATCTTCATCACTTAGAGGGAGAGTCTGCAAAACATGTGATAAAGATGAAGATAAAACTGAGAACAAGGTTCGATGCATGATATCCTTGCGGGTATGAATCGATTCAGTGTGTTAGGGGAATGATGACCTAGGGAGGAGACCCGAGGGATGTGATGGACGAAAATATTGACTTGAGGCATCAATGGGGTGTGACTACTTGAGGTCCTAACTTGAAAGGAATGATGTCCTTGGGGCCCGAACCATGGAGTGTTCAGGATACAATTTCTTTGGGGACTCAACTGGCTCAATGCATTATGATCACTGGGAAACAAAGTGTGAGTTTAGTACTAGTCTATACGTGTTACTACACACCATGACTATCCTTAAAAAATGTAGCCAAATCTTTTATAGTCGGGGGTGTTTAGCATCTTCGTTACACATGATCACTTGCTTTTGGATTTAATTTTTATGGCCGTTATGAATTTAATATTATTTTGGGACACACTATTTTTTGGAACACATCAATATAAGGATACATCAGGGGTGTCATACTGACTCTTGCACTCACACCCTACTCAGGTATTTTAGTGCACTTGTAGATTTCATGAGGGGTCTGGTGAAGGGAAAGTGAACTGTGGTGTATGGCTGAGTATAGGAGTGCAAAAAAGATGGTGAATGGGTATGGATTTCAAAGGAGCACCATATTGTTTTTTATTTATTTATTTATTAATGATTTACACTGGACATGCTTACTATATAGAGATTTATATTTTATATGATATGTATTCCATTTATTTAGTTTATACATGGTTACTCCAATTATTAATTATATTGTTTTTTTATTATTTATCCTATGACATGATAATGAAGGTATAGTCTCACCACTGATAGAAGCAGACCTTTAATTCTAGTTAGTAGCCTCTTGTATACAGGGATGCATGCATGAGGTTATGTGATCCATCGAATTTGACCTAGTGATTTGGGATGAGGTGTTACAAAATGGTATCCAAGGATCATGATTCACTAAATTATTCTTCCCTTTACCATGTATGAGACATGATAGATAAGTGATATGATGGTTGGGACTTGGGTAGGGGAACTATGAAAGTGTCTAGCTAGCTCTTTATAGTGGACCTCTGAGTTTTCATAAAGTGAGGGTAGTTTTTATTGTCTTTTCAGTTGATTAAATTCAACATATGTGAGGAACATGATTTTATATGTGATTTATGTGATAACATGTACATTCATATATCATGACTGGAACATAATTTGACATTCCATATATATATATAACTGTTTTTGTTCTTCATAGTAGTTATCTAATTAAATTTCTCGATTTGTTCTATCTGTTTGGGATAGTTTCTCATTGTGTGATATGTCTATGTTATCCTACTGATGTGAAATAAATTTACTATAAATTATTAGTTAAACAGATCATGTTGTTTTTTTAGTATATATATATATATATCATGACTATGAATATTGTGTAGTGATGGAGACTAGAGTTAATGATACGAGTGTTATACCTTGGTTTGAGGGTATAATATTTGGTGGAACCTTGTGTCCACATATATTAAATAGGATATATTGTGTTCCTAACCATAAATATTATTACATAAGATGCCACCTCACAGTTTTTTTGTGGGAAGTCCGGTAGATAAGGAGGATTCTACGAGCATGTTCTCACACATTCCCTTGTGGTGTAGGCAGTGGTTCCATTTGAATTTCCACTAATATCCATGGTAGAGTTTACCATGGATTTCAATCTCTAGCATCCTATAACACTATATGTCTGTGAAAAAACATAGGATAATAAGGATTTGTTGATATCATAGAGGGTATCATCGACCTAATTGAGGTACCATCAGACAGGAAGGTGAATCTCACTCCCTTCATGCTACATGTTCCCACCAAGAAAGGTTGGGGAGTTATGGTACAAGTTGGATAATGTGATGGTATCACCTAGGCGGCCTTCATGGAACCATTATTCGTGAGTTTTTTCCATAGCATGGTGACAAAAACATCAAGCATAGTTTTTCACGGTGTAACAGAAGGGATCTATGATTATATCACCATGATCCAAAAAGATTTATTATGATCCTACATTTCACACTGATTCTATATGGCAATGAGGCCTACAAGGCTAGTATTTTTGAATCATACTTCAAAACAAACTTAGATAGATGTTTTGGAGCATCAACCATGCTTTGTACATAGAGGTTCTGTGAAAGGCCCTGAACAACGAGAGGATTCCAAAGGATGGAAGATCACATCGTATTATCATTCCTTTAACTACTTTAAAAGTTGGACCTCCAACTATTAAAATAAGTTATTCTTCTTATGATAAGAATGGGATGTCTAGGAACATGCAACATAACAGTGTCTTGACTATGCAGTAGAGTTCAGTCTCTTTAGTTTCTTATGAAGATAACTCTAAATTATCTAACTATGGTAATTTTGGAAGCTATAGTAATTTATACCCCAGAACCCAAGATAGTGTGTCAATAGTCTGGAAAGACATTCCAAATACAACAATTTTTTCATATATCCCTATGTTCATCTCTTAAAATAGGTATAGGATAGTCACATTATTTGATCCAAGAATCTAGTTCAGGTTTGTAGTAGAGGATGCAGACTTCTCAAAATATAGTAACTCATTGGTAGGGTCATAGGGTTGACACATGACATGTTTAGGAGGTGAATCAGATTATAATAGATAGTGGGATGGTACCATCCACAATTAAAGATACAATTTTTATCACTCATACTCTATCTACTTCCTTATTTGATACTGGTGATTCCCATTCATTTATATCTTAACAAGTAAATTCTAAAAT
Source organism: Viscum album (assembly GCA_963277665.1). NCBI lineage: Eukaryota > Viridiplantae > Streptophyta > Magnoliopsida > Santalales > Viscaceae > Viscum > Viscum album. The sequence goes on from OY728132.1 coordinate 1,701,093,528, forward strand.
TTAATCACTAGTCAATTTAACCTTTCATTTAGTCACCCTGGATAAAACATTGGGCATGAGAGAGGACTATATTCACCATTTCCCAGAGTTTCAATTAGTCTTCACGAGCTTTGGGAATCTAGGGTAAATCATGATTCTGAAGACGAAAACGTTTGATGTGATTCCCAGTAGGGGCTAGAAGACCATTTTCCAAGATCACATTAATTACTATCATATATGTGTTTATTTTAACATGTAAAATGAGTAAATTTTTATGATAACTATAGATTATGAAATTAGAGTATGTATAGTGGGGATAGATATGATTCAGCTCGGGACAATAAAAACAAAGATGATGGGATTGGATCATTCAATCGTATTAGTGAAATCCCCCCAAATCTTTTCCATTAGCCATATATCTCTATAATTATGTATTCCCATATTACTTCACATGAATCCCCCTAATAGAGGAGTTTACTTCGAGTTAGATCTCATACTAGGTGTATAACCAATTTTGATATCATTGTATCATATGTCACCAACCGATCTGAAGGAGCTCATGGTATAGCTAGATGACATAGAGAGTAAGGAAATTATCATATCTAGTACTTCCCCCTGGGACAAAACTATTTTTTTTCAAAGAAGGTGGATGCTATTCTTAAACCCGACATTGATTAAAAGAAGCTGAACACGATCACAATAATGAAATTGTATCCATTACTTAGGATTTATGATCTTTTCAATTTGTTACAAAGATCCTTATGATTCACCATGATTAATCTATGATAGGGCTATAAGAAATTGCATGTTAGAGAGGAGAAAATTCCTAATATGGAATTTTGGAATGGTATTAGATCTATGAGTAATTGGTGATTTTTTAGGATAAATAATAATAATAAAATGTTAATGGCTTTCCTGACCAATACAATCCACCACCACATGGACTTGTTTATTGTAGTGTTTGATGAGAAAATCCTTCTTTTAACTCCAAAACTGGAGTAGTAATCTGGTAACCTAGAGATAGTCTTATGTATTCTTCGATAACATCAATGTTTCACCATGATTTCAAATTATAACTTTTGGATTCGAGAAGTGAGGTTCCTAGGACATGTGGTGTCTGGAATCTGTATATCCATGGAACCTAATAATGTTTAGATACTCATGTCATGGACATGTCCCCATAAAATTTTTGTGATCATCATATTTCTGTTTTTACTAGGGTTTTACCAATGGTTTTTCTAGTATATATCTAAACTAACATCACCCATGACATCACTGAAAAATAAGGGAGCGAAATTTTAGTGGCAGGAATGGTGGGAAGAAGAATTCCTTGAGCTATAGAAAATATTGGAGTTAACATCATTACTCACACTCCATGATTCTGATATTGTTTATGAAGTGCACTGTGGTGCATCTATAATTGTTCTAGGATTGATATTGACAAATAAGGATAAGGTAGTAGGCTATCAGTATCTGAAGCTATGAACCCAAAAATGGATCTACCATAAACATTATCATGATCATACAGTTGTGGTCTATGTACTGATGTGTTGGAGACACGATATCTTTGGTGATATATTTTTTTACATAAAATAAAAAATACTTTGATTTGTCTTCATGAAGATGGAATAAAACCTAATTTAGAGGTGATGGGTTGTGTATGTATAGAAATTATATTTTGAGATGATATATGCAACTGGGAAAGGTAATGTCATTGCAGATGATATTAATTGTAAGACGCCGGTTGAGAATAAGGTTGGTGAGAGGCCTCTAATGCATTAATGGATCTTGATGATATTATTGGATGATTAGAGGGTGGATTTTTTAGAGTACCAAATATCTATGAATTTTTCTCTTTAGTGATTAAAACTACTATTGTGGATCGTGTGAATGTTGTTCATTATTCAAAAACAAAGTGTATTGTGATGAGGGGGCATCCTTCTGGGGGTGACCCAATTCTAGGTGAATCGTGATTGATAATCATGTGACCATGTTGAACGGAAGAGTGGTAGTCCCCACATTTATTAGAGAGTAGTTTATGAGATATTTACATACCTATATAAGGGTAGTACATCCTAGTGTGACCAGGATGTATCATGACATCAGACATTAGTTTTGGTGGCCAGGGATTAAGAGCTACAATGTTGGTACCATCTCCATATGCATTAACAATCATAGGGTGAATATTAATCACCAAAGACCTTGTGGTTTAAATCAGAAAATTCCTATCATGATGTAGTTTGGGTGATTTTTGATTATTTAATAAATAATTATAACTTATTACTGATTATAGAGGCCCACGTAGTGCAAGAAATGGGAATGATCTATGACTGAGAGATCATATATCTTTATGGGGTTGTCTTGAGCATTGTTTCAGATACAGATGTACATTTTACTATGTTCTTCTATTAGGTCTTGTATACATCCTTCAGGACATATCTGATATTGGGAACAACATATATCATCATACTGATGGACAGTTTAAGTGGACTAGTCATATATTAGTGGATATGTTATGAGCATGTGTCCTAGAATTTGGTGGAGTGTGGGATAATCACCTAGAATTGGATGAGTTTTCATATAAAAATATTTATCAGGATTTGATTTAGATTGGGCTTTATGATTTTCTTTAGTGGATGCAATGTCACTAACCACTATGTTACCATAAGTTGGATGAGATATTTTTTTGACTAACATGGTTTAGAGACCATTCATATTGTTCAATTGATTCATGAGAGGTTTATCATTTCTTAGAGCATGCATAGATCATATGCTGATTGAATGAGGAGACCTTTGGAGTTCATTATGGGTGATCATGTTTTATTGAGAATGACTCCTGGGTTAGGTCAATAACAATATAGAATGAAAGAAAATCAAGAACCATAGATTTTGGATCCCTCCATGATCACTAAACAGGTTTAGATAGTGGAATATCATCTAGACCTTCCTTCTCAGTACCAAGGTATGCACAACATGTTGCATGTTTCACATATCTGGAGGTAAATAGATGATCCTATGTATTTCATTAAATGTGAGTATGTTTTTATGGATCTTGATTCACCTTACAAGGATATTATGGTGCATATTATAGATAGTAGTGAGAAATTTATATGAGATAATATAGTACCACTTATCTAGATTTGGTAGTGGCATTGACAGATCTAGGAAGAGACGTTGGAGTGCAATTATGATGTTCAATATCAGTGGCCAGGTTTGTTCGATCAATACTTCTAGAGTTACTTCTTAGGGAGTATATTTCTATAGAGGAGATAATTTTAATATCCATAAATTTAATGGTAATAAAAAAAATTCATTGTTAAATATTTATTAGTATATTTTTTGGAAATGAAATTTTTCAATAAAAATAAGTTCATGTATGATAAATAATTATTAATTATTTAAGTGATGTTTAATTACCTATTAAAACCCTGATGTAGTATGAAGAATATTTTTAGAGTTAGGTGCTGAGTTGACTCAATAATATGAGGCCTATAGAACCTCAATTTTTATTTTATAATAATATTATATATTTACATTGACACACATGTAAATTTTCACAAAATAATAGAATATCTACTTAATGGTGTATCGTATGAGAAATCTGAGACACTATTTAGTTCTATGATGTAGGTTTTACCATAGTAATGAAATAATATATATGGTCATCGAGTGTTTAGATAAATCACTTGTGTTGTTATTTATCATAACTTTTTAAAATTATTAATGAAAAGTATTTGAAAAATATATCATTAATTTTTAATTGAATCGTGGATTAAATAGTGTGTTTTAATTTGGGGGTTTGGTTTCCATTTTATGTGTTCCTTATATATAAACTATTTAGATTTAAATTTTGGTTGATCTAATTTGGTTCAACTAACCCTGGGACTCCTTTTCATTTGATCGTTGAAGACTCCCTTGATCTTTGAGGCATTCGTGTTCCATTCCAGGTACGTGATCCCCATCCATTTCTCTATGTGACTCATTTTTACCAGGTGGTATAGTTTTATTATTTTTATTTTCATTCTTTTACCCCTTTATTTTCATATTGTAGAAAAAAGAGAAAATTGAATTTTATATAGAAAAAGAAACAAATTTTATTCAAGGGATAATCCACAATATTATCAAAGGGTATTTTCACAAAATGTATAAAAGGAGAAATTATAAATGAATCATTAAAAGGTAATTATTTCTAGTTATCCAATTATAATTTAAAAAAATTATTAATTAATTAATATCATCATGATATAAACATAAATAAGTATCATTAATAATTTTGTTTAATTATCAATAGATACTTTAGAGGAATTATCCAAAGAGAATTATGAAGATTATTAAAAGGATAATCACATCAAATTATGTAAGGATAATCTATTAAAAATTATCATGTAATGATTGATTGAATTATTAAAAATGAATTACTGATGAACTATCAAAATATAAAATATCAAATTATCAAAGGGAATTTTATGAAAAACTGAAATAATATATTCTTGAAATCAAATTTTATAAAAATTATCATAAGTAAATTTTTAATTTTTAATTTATTAAAAATTAATAAAATATAATTATGGAAGGATAATTTATGATGAATTATCATAGAAAAACGTTGAAGGGATAATTTATAAAAAGTAAATAAAGTATAATTGTACTGTTTTATTTAATGAATAATTATATGGAATAAAAATTTTATTTTAAAATTAATTTAGAGATAAAATTTATCAAATATGGTTTTATAATTATTCTTGAGGAGAATATTTAAATCTCATTTATTGACCTAAATGGTAATTTGGAAATTATCTCAGAGTGGGAAAGTATCATTGCTTGTGATATCTTATTTCTTTTAGAAATAAAATATCAAGTTTTTTTCTAAGAACCCATAGCGAACCTTGTGTGTTTATATGTCAACAACTATAATATTAAGGTTGAGAGGTGTTTTTATTGAATATTTAGGTTTCTCCTATGGCTTTTAAACCAAACATGGTTGTTTCTTCTTGTTGATGACATCAACTACTTTGATTCAAGAAGTCCTTACTCTATTGGGATTTGTTTTACACATTTTTCCATTATAGGATTGTTGTGTTGAATTAACTAATGACCATGTTTTATTGTGATCATATTTGTGTGTGTAATAGCAATACCTACTATGATATTTGATTAAATGATTATTTTTAATGTATATTTTTTCATGTATGATTATGATAACAGGTTGTTATATATTGTTACTTTATTTCTTAGGATAATATATTAATCATTCATTGTCTAAATTCTTTATGATGTCAGATACAGTTTCCTTTGATTTTTTGTTTTGGTACAAGTGAAAGGTGGATCGTTGTTTTATGTGTAACCCTTATAGGGAGAGTGTGTGTGACTTGCGATGAATATGATGATAGACACAAGAATATTCTATTGGGAATGATGGCCTTGGGGAATAATCTAAGGCTGTGTGTTTGGGGAATGACGATCGAGGGGCCTATCTCAATAAGCATGATGACATTGGGGCTTACCATAAGGATTGATGGGTTATAATGTCCTTGTGGCTTGACATGAGGGGCATAACATCCTTGGAGCATGATCATAGATAGTGTTAGGATAGTAATACCTTAGGGTTTGATCTGACTCGATACCTTATGATCTCCATTACATGAATTTTGAGCACGGTGTTGTTCCATGCTTATTGTGACATACCATGACTATTCTTCAATCATGGAGAAAAGATAGGTATGGATGGGGGGGGGTCTCTGATAGCTTCTATAGCACACACTTTCTTGGTTTTTGGTTTCATGTTTATACATGTTACACATTTATTTTAATTTTTGTATACACTTATTATACATGATAACATCCGGTTAGGGATGAATTTGTGATGTCCTGTAGATTCTTGTACTAACACCCTAAATGATAATTTTAGTGTGCTTGTATAATTAAAGATGGATCCTCTAATGTATTATTTATATGTCTATTATTTTTAAATATTATATGGAATTAATTCGAGGTTAGGTGTTGAGATGGCATGCAATTCTGCGGCCCAAGGTTCTTGGGATAAATGATTGAAATATATTAAATATGTTAAATAGCATGTGTGAGTTGTTTTCCTAAAAAGAATAATAACATAAAAATGGGTGGTTGTATAAAATATTCAAGAAAATTGTTGTGTTCATAGTAGTGATGTTACCTTAGGAGAGGCCTAACATCATTCATAGTGGGTCGGCTTTGAATGTTCTATTTTTTTCATTTTAAAGAATAAAATAAATTTAATATTTATATGATTTTAATGTTAGGTAATGATGCATGTTCTATTTTAAATTAGTATCTTGGAAAGGGACCAAGGGTTATAATTCATAACCCTGGAAAAATTCCTGAGAGCTCTAGAGAAGAACCGTGGAGAAATATCTTGAAGAACGGTGAGGAATGGTAGATCGAGATCATTATTAACGGATATCCATCAACAATGAATCCTCAAAAGTGAATGATCCAAATCCTAGGTAGGGTGTTGTGATTTCAATTCCCCCTTTTCTTTTCATAGAATAAACAATGAGTTCAGATCAACACTCTAATAGGGTGACATGTGGTTCCATTGTTCTTACAGAATCGATTTATTAAGGACTAATTTGAGGATGATTTTGATTGTTGTTCTTATTTATCTTTTTGATCGTTAATATAGGAATGGATTGAGGCCCAATGAACAACCACCGAGGTTTGATCCTCTGTTTTGTTCTAGGTGAATTTTCCCTCTTTTTGCCACACGTTCAATGTTCTTCATAAGATATGAACGGGTGATCATTGTTCCTTCATTTCACAGCAAAATGATCCATTATTGTATATCTGACATTGTAATAAACAAGAGGATGTGTGAAGATGATGGAAATAGACATATCAAAGTATTTTGGGTGATACACTCCTTGATAGTTCTTCATTCAGGTAAGCAGAATCAAATTTTAGATCCAATTTGAGGATTGAAACACAACGATTTGGTGCTATGATGATGATTTGCCCTTGGAACTTTAGTTTTTGGATGAACAGATCAACATATTGAGCATTGGAGGATCGTCTGAGGCACGTGGAGGAAGAATTGTGATTTTGTAAAATGACGAAGAACGTAGTGTATATTCAATGATACATGTTTTTGGGCCTTGGTAATCAGTAACTAGGGTTTCAGGAAGCCGTAAAGTGTCGCACGACATGTGGAATATGTCACATGGCATGTGTTCCCTTCCCTAGGACTCAACATGTATCTTAGGGGATACACGAACTTGAGTTGGAGTACACGATATGTACTTCACCACACGACCATAACCAGACTAGCTACATGGGATACCCTGTGTACTGTTACATTGTCAGAGAACACAGGTTAACACCATGTATTGATACATGGTCCGTGAACACAGACAGACCCTGGATGGATGGACATGTGGTGTAATCCTTTTTACACTCAATGTATACCATTTCTACAAGACATGTTTTCATATCATGGGTTGTTGTACACGGGTAGTACCCGAGGTTAAGGGACATGATGTCTGATCCTACTAAAAGTTGTGTGTCCCTTTATAAATGGTTTAGATTCCTTGTCCATTGTATCCTGGACATGATTCATTAAGTTTCATTCCCTTGATCATTTCCCTAAATGTTGTTTTGTATCTTTTCCAACACACTCAAGTATGATCCCTTCAATAGGACATCCAGTATAGAGTTTTTGGAATCCCTCGACATGCTAGGTGAGGGATGTTTTATTCATTCATTGTCCCGTAGTTAGAGTTCTGTGTATAGATATTACCATCTTTACCAGTTTTCAATCATCAACTTAGTGGGTAATTACATATGGTGTTTTTAGTATCACCCCATGGACCTAGATATGATCCTCATCTGATGTATCATATCTCTCATCAGATCATTCAGCGTATCTCTCTCTCATGACAGTCCCCGATGAAAAATACTTCTCAAACAGATGCCATTAGAGCTATCTAACTTTGGAGAGAGTGTTCCTAGATGTGTTTTTTTTGGAATATTTGATCAAGATCCCTAGTGGTGATATGTGGAATTTGTGACATAACTCTAGACTATGTGACTTATTTGAGTATATCTACATATCCTTATTGTATGTTGTAGACATATACGTGTGTTGAGATGATTGTATCTTCCTTGTATTTTATTTTTGGTTTCGGTGTGTCCTACTGAGTATTTTTATACTCACCCCTACATGGGTTTGCATACATGTGTTGTGTCATGTCCACAAGATTGAACTTTTGATGGAGTCTTATGAAAACTAGGACCAGGACTAGGACCTGATAAAACATTGTGTGCTCATATAGGGAACGGTGTTCATCCAACTTTAGATAGCAGTTCCATCACATTTTTTATAGTTTGGACTTATGGTTTACATACCCTTTTGGTGGTCTTGTATTCTGTCCCAATTTACTCTATCTAATTTACCTCCTTCATACTCTGTTGGTTGGGATAGTGCTATGCATGCATTTTATTTCATACTGGTTTTTACATTTCAGCATTATTGGCTTAGAGATGTGTGTGTGTACAAGTATATAGGAAATGCCTCCCATATTAGTGATATGCCTACTTGGTGCTAGTCACCATCCCTTGGACTATCAGAAGCGGGCTTGGGGATTCATGGAACGAGACCCATTGGGATGGATCATGATAGAGTGTTATCATAGGGGGTTGGATCTACTTTAGGATAGAGAGACTGTGAGGTTGGTTTGGGGAAATAATGTAAAGTGTTTCGAGATCAGATTTCATTTCAAGGACTCCAGTTTTAGTGTGGAGGCTGGCATGTCCATTCACTAGGACTATGATAACCTGCCTTTCAACTCAATACATGAGAACATTGGTTGTAGGAAAAAAATGGTTAATGAATTATATAGGAATTGTTTTTTGGTTTCCATATCTTTCTTGAGTCAGCTATCAATATATACTCATTGAACATGGTGCATCTTTTTTTTACAGGCGCCTTCATGATGCATACCTAGTAGGATTCAATAGCTTGGTAATGAGGGTGACCCCCTCAGTGACAAGGCTTCAGTACAGGAACCGGTTTCCTAGATGTTACGACTAGGTGGTGCACTGGATATACCTCCACCAGTGGAGCTAACTGTGGTACCTGTATTACCAACATAAAAGGAGTGAAGACTTAGCACAATTCATGAGTTATAGAGATAGAGACCTCTTAGGCTCTGAGGAGAGGCCAGACCTCAAGTGGCAGTGGAATTTCTTGAGGAGGTGGCCTGAGTTTTCTAACTTGTTAAGACACCATCCAATCAGATAGTGATCCTGGTGGCGAGCCTTCTATAGGGCTCAGTACATAAATGGTGGAGTTTGTCTATCTAGACTTATAATGAGGTAAATATCTCATGTATAGAGTTAGAGATCTTCATCATAAAAGATTTTAACATGGTTAGGTTGAGATATGTGTGTATAAATGAGCTTCTTCACCTCTACCAGGGCAGTATGATGGTATATGATTATTCATCAAGGTTCACTAACCTTTCCAGGAACATGATTGATATGGTCAGGGATCAATAATTTTGGGCTTTGACATTCAAACGAGTTCTATGAATAGACATCTACTCTAGTATTATCCCTATGAGATTTCCCACTTTTTCTGGGGAGCTTGAGCAGGATTTGTTGGTGGAGAGCTTCTTGGCTGAGCAGAGAGAGATGGTGATAGTTAGTAGTGGAAAGGCAGGAATAGAGACCTAAGAAATTGGGAGAAAACATCAGTATCAAGTATCTAGATGCGGGATACATTTTAGGAGGAGGTCCCAAGATAAAGGATCTATTGTTTAGGGCTCATATGGTGGATCCAGTCATCCTAGGGGGAGGTAGTGCTACTCATGTGATGGTAGGGGACAACTCACTAGAGATTGTCTAAAAATCCATGCTGATGATAGGGAGACAGTTTATGGACCACCGAGGAATATTCATAGGTAGGATAAAGTGTATCCGTATGGTGGAAGACATGGAAGACGAGTTGGGATAGAATCAGGAGGTGGTCAATCTTTCAAATTATTACCACCACAACCCTTAGGTGGTCCGCATCAGGCTTAGGGAGCTGGACGGTAGGGTGAGGACCACTGCTTGCAGTCGAGGCTTATAAGCCAGGGTCTCCATAAATGATTCAAGGTATGATTTCTATCTTTTATACCTTAGATGATGTATTGAAATACACAGGTTGTAGTCATTCCTTTCATTCCATGTATCGTGTGTGAGATCTTGAGATTCTATTTGAATCATTGAATCGACCCTTACTCTTCGAGACACCTATGGGAGGAGACTTGGTGGTCACACATCTATGCCGACAGTGTGACCTTACCCTTGGATGTGAGAGTTTTAGTTGGAACCTTTTGATAGTAGTGTCGAGTCCTTATGACATCATTCTTGGTATGGATTGGTTATCTTTGGTCCATACCCAGATTGACTATTTGATGTGAAGGGTGTGGTGTGCCCATATAGAAGGAATGAGGGTTTCCTTTATCAGTGAAAACGAAACCCAAGTAGTACAAGAGGGAATATTTCATAAGAGGGTGTATCCAATCAATCATCACTTAGTTATGTTGACCCTCAGTGGAGCAGATGTTATGAGTTTTTAGTTCCCAAAAGTAGTGGGGGGAATAAGGATGTCATTCCCAAAGATGTTATAGGATTAACTCCTCATCAAGTTATATAATTCGGCATTAACATACACTTTTGGACAGAACTAATTTTTTCACTAGAATATCATATGGATTCTATAAAGATTCACAAGCTGAGGGTGAAGTTAGAGAACTTGTAGAGGAAGGGCTTCATGATACCCAGTGTTTTACCACGGGCAGACCCGGTTTTTCTTTCCAAAAAGGTATATAGGATCTTGAGGTTCTGTGTTGACCATTAGTGCATGAACCATGTGAAAGTGAAAAAAAAAACGGATCCACTAACAAGGATTGATGACCTCTTTTATAATTTAATTGGGGAACAATGGTTCTTGATGGTTGACCACAGAGCAGGTTATCACCAGCTACGAGTATGGGTTGAGGATATACTGAAGGTGTCTTTCAGATGCTCCTACAGTCATTATGAGTACATAGTGATGCCCTTTTATGTGAATAACTCCCCATCAATTTTCATGTGACTCATTAAATGTATATTATATCGAAACTCTGATTCGTGGTGGTCTTCATCAACAATATCCTTATGTACTCAACATATGAGGAGGTGCACCTGAGACACTTACAGATGATTCTGGATGAACTCCAAGAGCACAAGATTTATGGTAATCTCTCTACATTCTATTTCTAGATTCAGGAAGCTTACATTATGAGACATGTTATCTCAGGGGATGGATTTGAAGGGGACCCAGCCAAGGTGGAGGCAATGTAAGCATGAGAGACACTTAGTATCATGATAGAGGTGCCGAGATTCTTAGGGCTGGTGGGATACTATCAAAGATTCATTCGTGATTTTTTATAATATTAGCACCTATGACATCTATGACTAAAAAGGAGAAACCTTTCATGTGAAAAAATATGTCTCATCGGGCTTTTCAGTAGTTTAGGTAGAGTTTAAAAAGTGCCCTGATCTTGATATTGTCGAAGGAGGGAGTTGAGTATGTAGTGTTATACGATTCATCAGGAACAGGGCTTGGTTGTGTCTTGATACAGAGGTGGGAGGTGATTTCATATCGTTCATGTCAGTTGAGACCACATAAGTATAACTATGAGACACATGATCGTGAGTTGGAAGTAGTAGTATTCATGTCAAAGATATGGAGACACTACAAGATATGAGAGTGATTTACCATCTACTCTGATCATAAGAGTCTCAAGTGTATATTCTCATAGAAGGATTTGAACATGAGATAGAGGTGGTGTATAGTGTTCCTGTAGGATTATAACTTTGAAATTATCTATACTTCTAGTAAGGGGAACATAGTGGAAGATTCTCTTAGTAGGAGATCGACTTCAAAGTGGCTGGATTAGGCGTCAGAGAATTTAGTGTCATTACAATTATCGTTTATGGTTGGAGATGGGGAGATTACCTCAATTTGATGGTTTTTTACCCAATAATCGTACAAGGAGTCATGGAGGCATAAATTCAGGAAGTTGACTACGAGACTCTATGTGCTCAAATATCTGTCAGATGTGTTATTGATGGCTATTAGAATGGTGGGGATCACATCTTTCTTTTCAGAGGATGCACAATCGTACCCGTGGAGTTGTGGGAGGAGTTTACAAGGGAGTTTTACACACCCCCTTTGGCGGAACATCCAGATATAGAGATTATGTATAAGGAACATAGATGTTAATTCTGATGTTTAGGAATGAAGAAGGGGGTTTTAGATTTTGTCTCTCTATGCCTTATGTTTCTGTAAGTGAAGTCTGAGAACCAAGTTCTTGTGGGTTTGGATCAAGCCCTTGATGTTTCAGAGTGGAATTGGGATGGAATGTACATTGAATTTTTGACAAGTTTACCATGTAGTTATATGGGAAATGATGCTATCTGGGTGATCATTGACTAAATTACCATGTTAATCCAATTTCAATCCATCTAAGAGTAGTGTTTATTAAATTTCTTGGGATGCCTCTATTTCAATGAGATAGTTTGGATCCACAGAGTTCTATTACATATTGTTTTATAATGTGATTCTCATTTCACATCGCATTTTTGAAGGGATTGGAGGAGGAGTTTAGGACTCAGTTGTGCTTAACACAGGGTTTCATCCCTAAATAGATTTCCATACAGAGAGAACCATTTTGGTTATGTAGGACATGTTGTGAGCATTCATGTTAGAGTTTGGTCATATCTAGGAGGATCACCTACCATCAGTAGAGTTTGCATACTACAATATCTATCACTCCACCGTTGGAATGGATCCATTCAATGCTCTATACGGAAGACCCTATAGGTCACCACATTGCTACACTGACCCATGAGAGTCAGCAATCATGGGGCCAAAGATAGTGAGATATACTACTAAGAAGGGGTAGATCATCCAAGAGTGGATGAAGTCTACATAGAGTCAGAATAAGTCATATGTCGATTGGAGAAAAATCCATTTGGAGTTTGAGGAAGGAGACTATGTATTCATTCAGCTGTCACCTTGATATGGGTTATGGGTATTTTCTTGGGGAGGCAAGTTATCTCTGAAATTCATCGTCCCTTTTCAGATACTTTATAGAGTTGGAGAGGTTGATTACTTCCTAGATCCACCCCGATAGTTTCATCAAGTACATGATGTATTCCACGGGTCGTAGCTGAGGAGGTACATACATGGTCCATCACACCTCATCAATTAGGCTGAATTGTTCATCGATGATGGAGAGTCATTTACAGAGTACCCAGTGGAGATTGAGGATCGATGGGAGAGGATCCTTAGTGGGTGAATGATTCCCTAAGTGCATGCCTGGTGGTAGTATAGGAATATCCATAAGAGAATGTGAGAGCGGTAGACTTAGATTCATGTGCATAACCCACATCTTTTTGAGTAGCCTTTTGTTTTGGATTTTCAGGGACGTAAATACCTAAGGTGGGGAGAATGTAAGATCCCATATTTTTCCATGTATTATTCTTAAATATTATATGGAATTAAATAGAGTCCAAGAACCAAGAAGGCATGCGATTTAGAGGCCTAGTGTGCCTAGAGTAAAAGTTTAAAATATATTAAATATCATAAATAGAACATGGGAGAGTTTTTCCTGAAAATTTTGGATAACTTCTAAATAGGTCCTCAGATCATAAAACTCACGGCATAGTTCCATTAAGAGCATCAAATTCACCTTAGGTGAGGCATAACAACTATCAGCAATGGTCGCTTATGAAAGTATGTTTTTTTTATATTTTAAAGAATAAAATAAATTCGACATTTATTTTATTTTAAAATTATGTTGTGACACGTTTTATATTTTAAATTATCATCTTTGAAAAGGACCCAAGGTTATAATTCATAACCCACAAGAAATCCCTGAGTGCTCTGGAGAGGAACCTTGGAAAAATATTTCTACAAATGATGAAAAATGGTTGATCGAGGTTGATCTTGATAGATCACCATTGGTAATGAATCCTTGACATCAAATGATCCAAATCCCAGGTAGGATATTGTGATTTAAATTCCTTATTTATCGTTCTTAGAATCAACGATGACTGTTGATCATCCCATGAACCGGTTAGCCCACGGTTCGATCATTCTTTTGGGATGGGTTGATTGAATGATTGATTTGCAGATGATTTTGATTATTGTTCTAATTTATCTTTTTGATCATTTTTATGGGAACATATTGAGGCCATAATGAAAAATAGTTGCGGATTGTTCCATGGGTTTGTTATATGTGAATTTCCTCCCCCATTTTATCATGAATTATTAATTGTTCACAAGATATTAATGGGTGATCTTTTCACCTTTAATTCTTGTTGAAATGATTCAAGAGTCTTGATGAAGAATTGGGAGGACCTAGAAGTAGTGTGATGATGGCAGTGACAGACAGATCAAACTATTTCAAGAGATATCGTTCTTCATGATTTATTCATATTGATGATTGAAATAAGATTTCAGAGCCCATTAAAGGGAAAAAACTAACTGATTCAGTGCTTTGAAGATGAGGATACCATGGGTATTCAGCTTTGGGACAAAAAACTATTGAATTGAGCATCGGAGATCGACCGAGGCACACAGAGGAATAACTGTGATTCTAGAAAATCACGATGAAAACATTATGTATTCTATGATAAATGCCATGTGGACACTATTTAGTGGAGGCTAGTGTTTTGGGAAGTTGTAAAGTCTCACGTGGAGTGTGAAATCATTCACATGGAATGTGGTACTTTCCCTGGGAATTAGTGTGTATCTCAGGGGATACATGGACACTAGGTGGATTACACAATATGTCCTCCACCACACATCCAAACCAATACGAGCTACCTGGGATAACCCATGTACTGGTACGTGGTCAGGAAGAAAAATTTTGAAACCCTATACCGACACATGACCAGGGAACACGGGCATACCCCGGATGGGCGGACACGGCATGTATGCCTTTCTACATGACGTGTATACCTTTTCTACATGACATATTTTTATGGCGTGGGCCATTATACACGGGAAATTACTGGGGTCAAGGGACATGTCATGTGATCATGCTACACTCTATGTATACCTTAATACATTGATTATATCTATTTTCTGCCATATCTTGGACATGATTCATTTGGGTTTGTGCCCTTGATCATTTCCCTGAAGGTTGGTGCGTATCATTTCCTATACACTGGAGTATGATCCCTTCAGTAGGACTTCTTGTATAGATTTTTTGGAATCCCCAAAGAGGCCCAGTGAGGGATCATCTATTCATTCTTCATGTCCTAGGTAGGGTTATATGTATAGACCATACCAACGTTACATGGCATCAATCCTCTATATTGTGGGTTATTCCAGATTGAGTTGTTGGTATCACCCCATTGCCCTAGATTTGATCCTCATATGATGTATCATATATCTCTTTAGACCATTGAGTGTATCTCTCTATGATGATGGTCCCTAACGAACAATACTTCTTGGATGAACATAATCAGATATATCATTCTTAGGAGTGTGTTCTCCTAGATGAGTGCTTTGTGGAATCTTTGAGCTCGATCCCTAGTGGTTGTATGTAGTAGATGTAACATACCTCTAGACTATGTGTCTTATTTGAGTATATTTTGATATCTTTGTTATATGTTTTAGAAATATACTTATGTAGAGATGACTATATCTTTTCTTGTGTATTTATTTGTAGTTTCTAGGTGCCATAATGATTATTGTTACACTCACTCGTACACAGGATTTTCCTACACTTGTTAGATCTTGTGTAGACCAGTGACATTTTCTTGGAGTCCAAGGTGGACCGAGATTATGACTCGGACCATATGATACTTTGTGATCGCAGAAAAAATGAGGCGTTCTTATCACTACTGTTTTATTTCCCAAGACATTTTTTTTACAGGTTGGAATTGTGGTTTACAGACCCTTTTGGAAGGATTTTATTCTATCCAAATTTATTCTACTTTCATTAATTCTATTGTACTCTATTGGTTGGGATAATGGTATTCATAAAATTTATTTCTCATTGGTTTTTATATTTTAGAATTTGTGTCATGGAGAAGTGTGAATGTGTATTGGAACATTAGAAATGCCTCACATGTTAGTCATATGCCTACTCAGTGCTATTCACCTGCCCCTATCCTATCAAAGGTGGACTTGGGGAGTCGAATCATGGGAACCATTGGGATGGTTCATCATAGATCTTGAAAAGGGGATGTGACCTATGGTGAACAGTTGAAAAGATGAGCATAGAGTAGGTATTGGACCAAGAAGGACTATGTAGGAACCCTATAGTGATATTTATTTATTTATTTCCTAATTCTATAATCTTTATAAGCTTTCCATATTGAGGGATATTTTTCTATATGATATGTATTCCATTTATTTAGTTTCATATTGTTTAATTTGATTATTTATTATATTTTATATTTCTATTATTGATCATATGACATCATTACGATGGTATAGTCTACCAAATAACTAATTAAGACCCATTGTAATAGTTGGAGACATCTTGCATATTAGGAGGTATGAATGAGGTTATGTGACCCTCTAGCTTCATCCCAGTAGTTTGTGTCAGGGTTCTAAAGTATGGAATGATTTATTATTTGAGGATTTTATTCAAATTTGATGTTTGTATCCCTTTTCTTATTAACTCCTTCACTAGTAAAGCTAAATGGTTTCCTTATTCCCTCCTCCTACATTCACTATTTCGTGGAACACATCTAAACACACCAAAAAAAAGAACAACTATTTTTTACATGGTTCACCCCTCAATATGTGAAGATAATTCTTTGTAATGATATGGAATCATATAAGATCACACCTCCCACTAGAAAAATCAAATGATATTTACATTACAGTCTCCCAATAGCGTAAGAGTTTACAATAAACAGAAATTACTGTTGTGTATCATGCACAAAAATGCATCCCACACCTTATGGTGATTATTATAGGGGTAAGAACACGAAGATTCATTCCCTAATTTTGTATATTAACATTTTATTAATGAAATACATTTCGTCCATATTCTTTATCTATTAAGTACACCACAACATGAATTAAATACCTCATTTTTATTTTTAATGCATCAAATTTCACACATTAGCCTATTATTCACCACAATAGTGAATTTATTGTTTCTCCTTCCTCTTTCTTATCTCTTGAACTGGTTACAATATTCTCTTTTTTACTATTCAAATATCTAATTCATTGCTCAATTTATTATCCCCCATTCTTCTATTCTTCTTTTTAGGGAAAAAAGATAATGCACTAGATCTCTCTATTCTTTTCACAACTTCGACACATAGATACTCTCCAGAATACGAGTTGAGCCAGGAAACTTCAATGTAGAATAATATTTCTTCTCAGGCTTATATCAGATCTCACACACTAACCATAAAAACATATTTTATAGAATTAAATCTAAATTTACAATAGTTTCAATAGAATCAGATCTCTCTTATCTTTATTATTTATATTTATAAAAACTATATGAATATGTAATTTTAAATTACCATAAATATTGTTAATTAAAAATAAAACAATGATTATCCTTTGATTCATATAATTCCAATATAATTTTTGAAGACTGGGTGTCTAAATCTATTGAATATTATAATTCTCTTTCTATTAATAAATAAGTTGTATAGTAACATTCGTTATAATTTTATGTTTGAAACTACATGTATTCTTGGAATTTCCACTTTAATCTATGAAAACCACTTATATTTTTATATCCTTTAAAATATAGACATAAATCATAGATATAACAGTTTCATTCATGCATCCATCATTTGCTGTGAAAATCACTCTATAAATGATTATTCTTCATAACCTTCTGGAATTATGATTATAGTAAGATGATATTTATGTTATTTAAAAATATATTAATAAGAATCAATTGATTTAATTTGGAGCAAGACCAAATAAAAAATATGAATTTATAATTCATATTATGTTTTAAATATGTATGATCCCTTAAAAGATGTAAGATTCTCAAATTCATATAATAAATGTAGACAACATAAAGAACATATGCATAATATGTACAGAAAAATTCATATGGCCACAAAGTAATGCATTGAATGAAGTCATGCAATAATACCTTAAAAGTATTATGATATTTTCTCAAATATTTATGAACCATAAATAAGTATTTCATATATCCTATTTATCCTTTATTATTTTTCCAAACTTCATCTGATTTTGATATTGTTCTCCCAACTCACAAATCATGTATTTAATGATCATTCTAATTGATTAATCTTATTTCGGACTTCTTTTATCTTATGTTATACATATATTAATCATGATGTTTTGATGATCTTAGCAGATTCTTCTGATAAAATCACTTAGGAATAATGTTTTTGTATTATGTTACTCTTTATCTATGACTTATGAATGATCATCACAAACATTTACAGTTAATATGGTATAAAACTCATGTTTTACAACATCTCTAGTAGAAAAATATGGCTATTGGGATGATGTGTATTTTTTATCTCATTGAAGAGGAAAAGTCACATGACAACCATTCCATTCAATGATCATACTTACCTTCATTTATTAATTGTATGTATTATTTCATAATCCCTCATTATATTAGTAGTTAAAAAAAGTTAATAATTAATAGTTCAAGATTACCAGAATATTTAAATCCATTATATTCTTAAATATCTACAAGTCCATTAATTTTGAAGTACAAGTGGATTTATAAAACAACTTTACAAAAACAATAACCAATATAAGGGCTCTGACTTCACTATACCTCCTCAAAGCTAGTTATCTCTCCAAGTTGATATGGCTATATTGGATTTGTTTGGACTTGATTTGGTATTGTTTTCTTTGGATAATGTTCTTAATTATTCATTTTTCATAATAAAAAAGTCCAATATGAGAAACGGATCATAGAAATGTAACTTAAAAAAATTCCCATATAATTTAATGCCATATAATATAACTCAATATTATTATTCCAACCACCTCAACCACTTCCCCATAAAAAAATTCCTTCATCAAAGAGATAAAATTGACTTTATAGTTTCTATATGGATCTACAAATATTCAAAACAAATTTTTCCTCTAATTTGAGTGTATATTCAACAAATTCAAAATATAAAAATTTCTATATTTTAATTTAATAAATTATAAGAAACATTAATCCAATCATCAATGAAATTCCTTATAATTTTCATAAATTTTATAAAGATAACATAATTATTAATAATTCATTCTCAATATTCTTGGGTTATCTAAATAACATCCAAGAAAAACATCTTTACTTCAATTCTTATTTCTTTCATATTGATATCAAACATCATTGAATTTCCTAATAACTTTTTAACCATTGACAACAATTAAAACCCACATAACATTGGATAGAAAATATCCAAAAATTAATGTATACAACTTTTACCCATTAATATAATTGAACATAATTATATTTTTCATTACATAACGAAAGGTGGCATTATAAAGGCTGATCTTAGATGTTGAATATGCAGTAAATATAAGGGATATTAGTTAAATATTCAAAGTGAGCATAATATGTACATGTTGATATAAAAACATAATAAAGGTACATTAACATAACACAATAAAATAATACCCAATAAAACATGGATCATAAATCATGAATCATGATGTTAGGATTCAACATAACCTTTGAAATGAGGCATCCAAATGAGGATTCATGATAAAATTACCATAAAAAATTGAAACATAATATTGAAATGTTTCATAACAATTAAAAGAGACCTATTAATGTAGAACTTGTATAGTTATAGAGAAAACATTTTTAAGAAAAAGGCCACTACCAAGACCGTCATCACATAATAGATTAATTCCAATAAAACAGGGGATTGGGTTCACTTCCTTTTCCCATAAACATAGTTGATTGGGTACTCTACCCTATCCCTGACATGTAGTCCCATAATATTTAAACATTACCTAATACATTGGAGGGATATATCATACCCACCCACTATATAATGAAAAACTATATATATCTATGCCACATTCGAATGAAAGAAATTCATTATTCCATCATAGAATAATTAATCTGAAAAAAATATATAGGTTTTATGAAGATTACCACAAGACCAGATCATAAACTATCCAAAAAATATGTTGGATTTTATCTTTGGAGAATGTCACTACAGAAGCATAATAAACAATAAATGATATTAATATATATAACAAAATCATTATAAGATAATGAAAAACTTACTTAAAAAAATAAGAAGAAATAAACATTACATAGTGGAAATTTTAATTTAAAAGGGAATAATTGGCAAAACAATATTTTTATAAAATTAAAAATAATGTAAATAAAAATTAATTTGAGGAATTTTTAAAACATAAAAAGGAATTTTCCTAAATTAAATTGATAAATAGTGGGGGAAAAGACCATTTGTAAAAAGATTAAGACATTCATTTCAGAAAAATTTAAATATAGTTAAATTTTATAGAAAATGACCTTAAATACTAATTTGAATTTATATACCAATATTCATAAAATAATTTCAAAACAATGGACATGGAAGATAAATAATACCAATTAATGGAAGAGAAAAGGTTGAATCAATAAGAAAGTATCCTTTTAAGTGAATTGCTAACCAAATGGAGGTGAAATTGTAAAGTGTCATGTGAACCCATAAAAATAATCATATTATAATAAAATATTTTATTTTTCATGATTAATTACATAAAATTTCCTCTAATGGGAAAATATTAAAAAATAATATCATTTTCAAAGTTAGATTCAAAAAGTAACTGTAACACCAGATTTCTTATTGGTAGGATTCACTATAAATCATTTTGTAATAAATTTTGGTTTGTTATTTCTATATATATAAGAACCTTATTCACATTTTTTATACCATTAATTTTAATTCCGGATTACCCATATATTATTATTTTTAAATTAAAATTTAATTGTCAATTATTTAGTTTTTCAATGAATGCTTATATTTTGTGGTTTTTGTAGCCCCCTAAGATATTATTTTATAGTTCTATAATGTTTTTCTTTTATAGACTTAATTACATAGAACATTGAGTTTAAATTAACAACGATATACCATTACAGTATTATTGTTTAATGTTATAGTTATCGATTATCCATTAAATTGGTTGGTAAGAATAGAAATATATATATATATATATATATAAATTTACTATAAAATACATATGTATTTATTAATTCTTAGGAAATACTCATTCAGTTTTTAGCAAAGTCATGTTATTCTTAAAAAGACATTTCCTTCAAAAATGATTTTTATTTATTTTTATTAAAAAATAAAATATTTAACTTTTTACACTTTTAAAAAATGTCCTTTATAAATTGAAATTTTTTTAATCATCACATCAAAATTATATTAGGATAAAAATTTGGAATTTATCTAAAATGATTGATTTTCCAATAATTATTGAAAATTCTTATTTTATTGAAAATTGTATTTTTGATTCAAGTATTTAAAAACATAAATTGTGTTCTAAAATTATTTCAAATTTTTAATTGGTTATATTAGTTTATTAATAACTCAATTATATTCATTGGATTCAATTTTATTATGGAATTTTCTATAAATAATTATTTATACAAACACTTTCTTTTATTTGAAAAACTCTTCATCATTGAATTTTTGGGTTTTTTTAAATTATATTATTCCAATTATAAATAATGAATATTGAAAAATATATTCCATATTTGGAACCAGTAAGATCATGTTTGGTAAATATTTCTCTTTTATATTGGGTCAATATGAATAGTAACCATAGTAATTTTTTTGTCACCTCGGTAAGGGTAAAACAAGATAAATATTGTTAAAACATCATGATAAGGACTTAGAATTTATCTAAAATTTACCTATTTCCAATTGGATGAGTGTATTTATTATATTTACATCTAGGTTTCAAATATGTGGTCATTGTTTTCCATATTTCATTGACTATGAACTTAATATTAATTTAAGAAAATAATCAATACAAAATGTCACTCTCTTGAATTTAATATCTCCAAAATCATTAAATTAGAATAACTATGGGGAAATATCAGTTATAAATAACTATTTAAAATATAAATCATTTTTTAAAATAATAATTTGTTTCTATACTGAAGTAATTGAATAATTACCTTTAATTCATATGTAATGCCGCCAAATTGTTAATCAAATTAATAGGAAAATAAAATAAATGAAAATAAAAATATTAAAAGTAATACAATTTAAGTGAGTTATTTTTCTCCATGAATTATATAGATAAATATTACATATTAGGTATGTTTGAAAATATTATATTTGAATTCCATTTTTTATTGGTTCCATTAAATTCAAATTAAATGAATAGTTCCAAAATTGACATTAATGATATTTTATAACAAAAAATACTGTACTAAAGAATTTAGGATTCATATAAATATTATCTTTGGCTAAATGATTAGAATATGGATGAAAATAAAAAAATGTTCTATTTATGAGTCCCTTATCCATTTATTATAATATTTTAACCCTTTAAGAATGAAATAGTTGTTACCACATTTGGGTAAAAAATGGTTAAGGTAGGGGTTCATAAGAATTATATGGTTTAAAATGACCCAAAAACGTGTCTTAATTTCTTTATATAATGTTATTTTAATAATATAATATTTTTATTTATGTTTATAGCCATTTTGAATTATTTTTATGGAGAATTAATTTATTATATTTTATTCATATATGAAAATCCAAGTTTGTTCTCTCCCTCTATTATAAAAGGAAACATCTCCTTTCAATTTTTTACACCACTTTGAGCCTTAAAGATTGACCAAAATCTAAAATTCACTTCTAAAATTACATAAACATATTATAGATCACCTTAAGTGATCAATTTATTTTTTTACTTCATCTTTTACCTAAAATATACCTATTATTTTTATCATAGAATAATTAAAATGGAATAAAGAATATTTTTTTATTTAATTATTATTATTAAATTACCATTATCAACCCACATTTCCCTCTAATGGTATGTGAATGTATAGGTCGTGTGTCCATACAACTTATCATATCCATATAGCTATAGCGTTAATTATTTATCCCCTACATTAGAATGGGTACTATGATGGGATTAATGTTTTTATATGATATTTATTACACAATTTTTCCTTTATAATGATCATATCAGATCTACCTTCTTACCTTCCAATCAGTTGGAAAATGATAACCTCGCTCATGTGTATGTATGGACTACCACCTACATGAAGCAATGTAATTAATTTTTCATTTTCTCTATACATGGATAGTAATAAGGATATATTTTATATTCATATATGATTTATATGATATAATAATTATTATAGAGTTGTTAATTATTATTTTCTATTATATTATTCCATAAGTTGAAATGTGAAAATTTCATTTTTGGGTACATATGACCTCCCATTTTCATAAACAATGTATTTCATTTTTCTATATCTAAATTTATGAATGACTATATATATATATGTTGAATATACCTGAAATTTATATAATGATTAAAATATTATATATTATGGTACCAAGATAAATATACAAGGACTAAAACTATCAAACCAAAACATATATGGAAAACAAAGTACTTATCATCCAGAATTGTGAATTTAATAAAGAATTGTTCATAAATTGGTGATGATAGATTATAAGTAAATAATATATTATAGTTTATATATTTTTATAGTTGTTTAATATATTTATAACAAACCTATATTTACTATATAGTAATATTGAACATGTTTGAATGAAGTCAGACATATGAGGATGTTTTTATGTAACAATCTCATTATTTAACATGATTATTTATCATTAAATTTTAGTTGATGAAATTTCATAATATAATTCCCTATAAACACATGATCCTTATTTAACTCTATTAATATTTGGATTTTAAATGTTTTCCTTTCATTTCATCCTTTTTAAGAATTGGATATACCGAAATTGTGTTTTAAGGAAAACAGGCATTATTTCTCTATTTTTTCAAAAATAATTTTTATTCCATATCCATGATTTTTTAAAAAGTATTCAATAAATTCTTTATTTCTATCCTATTATTGCTAAAAGTTCATTTTAACAATTAATGGATCTCCAAAAATGGTTTTTAATGGAATCTTC
This sequence comes from Viscum album, assembly GCA_963277665.1. Lineage (NCBI taxonomy): Eukaryota > Viridiplantae > Streptophyta > Magnoliopsida > Santalales > Viscaceae > Viscum > Viscum album. Next base: position 1,701,117,687 of record OY728132.1, read on the forward strand.
TTTCTTTTTTGAGAATGCGGTACTTTTAGACTTTTTTTAAAAAAAGTGTGAAAGGAATATTTTATTTTAGCTTATATGACATAAATAGAATTAACTGCCTTCATGACTCATCAATGAGTTGAAGATTCTATTAAAATATTCATAGTTTATTTTTCAAGTAATTGTTTTCTTTAAATTTTTTTTAATTTGTAGATATTAGATAAGTGATTTCAAAGTGAAAAGCGCATTTTCATCAAGACAAGATAAAGGTGATATTTTTAAAGAAGTTTTCATCTATGATTACATCTATTGAGGTCTAAAATTTATACTAGAGGTATTATCCAATGATTCCGTAATTATTCTATCTCTAGATAGTTTGTGATTATGATTTAATAAATTTTATGAAACTCCTTTCTTTTCCCCAGATTATGTTATGATGACATGTTTATGATACCCTTTTCATTTTCCTGGGTTTTGATATTATTATTATTTTATGATATTATGGAACATATCTATATGTTTTTTATTATGTGATAGGTTATACTATAATAATGTTTCTCTTCAATTCATTGAATAAATATATATATCTTAGGAGATAAATTGGACAATAATTGAGAGTGAACCGAATTCAGTAAGGGACTCTATCCACTATAATAGTATTGGGAGTAAAAATGGACTATAATGATTGGATGGGGTGTGAAATCAATCAACTATATTAGTCTTATAATCCATTCTTGATGACTAATGAAATGATTTTATATCTTTATGAGTATTCCGCAAACATATTTCTTATGCTAATGTTGTTACCCTATGGCTTATATAATTTGATTCTATTAGGATTAAGGTATTTTTAAGTGAATATATTTATTCCATAATTCCAAATTTTTATATTTTATATGCATGGAATTGCTTTTAAAATGTTATGTTTATGTTATCACAACCTTATGATCAAGTTATATTGATATCTCCCTTGTTTACCCTTACTATGAATTTGAGCTCTCTCTTTATTATGTGCCCCCCTGGGTATAAAGAATGGTATTAATTGTGATATTTCAACGAAGGGTTACATTTATGAAGAATATAGATGGAGATGATGTGGTTCACTTATGAACCATTTGTTAATGTATTCATATTTCCAAAGATACTAGAAATATATTTTTTATAGATAATTATTTTATGTCATGAATATTAATATAATAAGATTTAATATCTATATATGGTAAATATGACGTTCTATAGTAGGGATCAGAGAAAGGTTATATTTACTTTGGAAAATAGGATAAGAAAAATTATGTGTGGACTCTAGGTATAAGTCTAAGTATTGGAAACCATCATAAAATTTTGTTAAAGATCATGGGTTACCTAGTATAAACCTATGGTTTCTTGGATGGAAAAAAGGTTTCTTTATTTAGACATATAATAAATGATTTTTTTGGGTTATTTGTTTTCCCACTATTATTATACCTTCTCAAGCTATGATGTTTGGTTTTAGTAAATTTAATGAACCCAAATGAATCATGTTAATGCTGAAAGAGATAAAAAAATTAAATGATTATTCACATAACCTTACAATCTTATTGAAGATAGAATTTAAAATATAGTTTCCATTCTTTGGAATATTTCTCAAGCTATGAATCATGATGAGATTCTGAACGAACAATGGAGGGAATAATATTTGTCTATGTCATTCATATGGAAACACCCACTATCCTTTTCTTGTGTATTTTGATACACCATTTAAAAAAATGGATTGTTACCAATGAAAATATAATTTTCTGTTCTATAGTGTTTAGAACATGAAAAAGTTATTTTTGACTGTTTATCATTTGGATGGTGAAGAATATCAATGGTGAAATCTGATAAAGAACATGTGAAAACATGAATAAATTGATTTTACGATGTGAGATGAGTTTAATATATTTTTATTCAATATGTACTTTACTTGATTTACTTTTATGAAAATAGAGAAATGACTCCTTGAGATAAAGTAAAATGATAATGAATCTGTTAGTACATTTGAAGAAAATTTAACAAGGCTTATAAGGTACACTTTTTGTATTATCATTGAACTAGAAATTAAGATTGATTGATTCATCAGTAGCTTAAAACAAAAACTTAAATATTATTTATCAACAATAAATTTTAGTAGATAGGATGAAATAATTTGATGTGTTGTTTTTTGGAAATGGGTATTTGAGTTTCCCTTAAAAATCATGGTTTTGACAAGAAAGGAATGATCTCGTTTATAAGAATTTCCAAAAGCATGGAGATAAAAAAATGAGCATTCATTTTTGATTGATTTGTGGAAGGAAACAATGAGGAAACTGTCTTACTGGAACTGGTAAATATTTTATGTGCAGGAAAAGGTCATCGAGATATTAAATTTCGTAGTGATGGAAAGAAGCTAGCCAATTATGGAGGGAAAACATAACAAATGCCCCACCCATGCTATAGAGTTTCTAATGAAAGGAGTATAGTTATTATAAAAAAAATTGATAAAACCTGAATATTAATGACGATGATTGACATCATAAACATATTAATCTTATAGACAAAGGGAAATACATGCAATCACTATTAATGATGTGAAGTACAATAATGAAGTCATGAATGGTAAACTTACTATCTACTCTAAAACTACTAATGTATTATTTTATTATAAATATAACCACACAGTTATATAATAGAAATTTGACATGGTTACCATAACACCACCTAAATTATTAGATATTGAATTAGTAGTGAGATCCCCTATTGGTAAAATGATCACATCAAAAATCTATGATTTTATACTAATTTATGTATGTCGCAATGTGATTCCTTCAAAAAAATTTATTATCTATATCGTTGAAATCATTGTTATTTTGAGAATGGATTGGATTTCTTTAAATAAATAACAAATAATTTTTGAGAAAAGGAAGTTACATTTGATATTATAAACAAATCTATGATTTTTTAATCATTGATATGATAAATATAAACTTCCAATAGAGATTGCACCAATTTTATGGTTATTGATTCCAATTTAAAAGCACTGTTTATCTTAGACGGCTAGGTAGAAAATCAACATAAAATATATTCTTATTATAAAAGATTTTGTTAATGCCATTCTAAAATTGTTCTATTGTTATCTATAGAATCACAAAGATGAGGTATTAATATAACTCATACATTATGAAATACCTATTTAAAATAATCCATATAGAATGACCTAGATTGATTTGTATGAATTGAAGAATAAACTCCATGATAATCTGGAAACAATATTTATTTAACCAAGTGTGTCACCTTGGGTGAAAAAATTATTTTTTTAATAATAAATAAGGGTCTCTATGAATTTTCATTAATTATCAAGAACTTAACAAGATCACTATCAAGAATACAAATCATATTCCTCATATTGCGGAAATTTTGGACAAAATGCATAGAGATCAACAATTTTTCAAGATTGACATTTCATTGTTGATATAATTTATTGAGGGTTATGAAGGATGATATAACCCATAAAACATTCAATATAAGGTATCGAAATGATACACATATAGTGATTTCATTTGGTATTACTAATGTCCCCTCTATCTTCACTGATTTAATGAATAGAATATTTACAAATTACCTTGATTAGTTTTTCATAGTCTTTTTGAAATATAATATTATATATTAAAAGACATGGAAGAGTATAAATATCACTTATGGATTGTAATGAAGACCCTAAAGAATGATAATATTTATGAAAAACTTATAATGTGTGAATTTTGGCTATAAAAAGTTTCATTTTTGGGTCATATAATCTCAATAGAAGGTATATATAGGAATCCATCAAAGAATAATGTGACTGAAAATTGGACCCTACCCACCTCTATGACTGAGATCCATATTTTTCTAGGTTTTTTTTGATATTATTGATGATATGTAGACAGTTTATCATGACTTACTAATTCAATTACCATGTTAACATGGAAGGGATACAAGTTCCTTTGGATAGATGAATTTGAAGATAATTTCATAGAACTGAAGATAAGGTTATTAAATTCACATATTTCTATAGTAAACGATATAAATTAAGGGATTTTAAAATATAGGGTTGCATCAATGAAGTGATTCGGAGGCATCCTCATATAGAATGAAATTGTTATAGCTTATGCCCCAAACCAACTAAAGGCTCAACAGAAAAATTACCCAACTTATTGGGAGTTAGCTATGGTAATTTATAAATTAATGCTATAGAGGGATTATCTTTACAAAGAAATTTGTGATATTTATAATGATCATAAAATTTTAATATATTCACTCACCATGATTATAATATGTGCTATAGTATATTTTTAGATAAGAATAATGATTATGAATGCTCAATACATTACAACCCTATAATAACAAAAAACGTGGTAGATGCTCTGATTCAAAAGGATCATGATAGTTTATCATTGATGAGGATAAAAAAAGATCCAATATTTTTGTATTTTTAATGGATGTATCAAGAAATAATGATTAATGTTCATAAGTATTATCATTATTAATTGAGTTTTCAACCATCTGTCCATGTGAGGATTAAAGTGGAACATGAGGAAGATCTGGAACTTTAGAATAAGGTTTGAAATTTTTATCATGTTATCCTTTTTTTGTATTAGAATGATATGTTTTAGGAACTATGTATGTGTTTTATCTATACTATATTTAAAGAAATAGCTATTGGATGAGGCTCTTAGTTCATTATTCACTTTTCATTCCATAAGTACAGATATGTATAGAGACGTAAAGGAGTATTTATGGTGGGAGATCACATAGATAGATTTTTTAGAGTATATATCTAAGTTCTTGGAATGTCCACATGTTAATGATGAGTGACATAAGTCTAGGAGGTTGTTTAAACCATTACCCAGACCACCTTGAAACTCTGAAAACATCACCATGATTTTTTTGTCTGGATCCCCAAATATTTTGATGTAAATATTTATATTTTAGTTATACTCAATCACCGTACAATTATATAAGACATCGTTACTTTTAGAGAAGAGTTTTCTCTTGATAAAATTTCCAGAATTTATACTAAGGAACTGATAAGGTTTCATGGAGTAGATAATAATATTGTATCTGATCCAGATTAGATGTTTATATCAATTTTATGAAAAATTATTCATTAGGACTTAGATAAATATTAATGTTTTCGCCCAACTTTTCATGTTTTCTTAGATTCGAACAAAAAATTATGCTGATATTTTTTTGACAAGATATAGAGTTCAAAGTTGTTGAGAATGTGTTTTTCTAAATTTCCCCATTAAAGGATGTTATGAGTCCATAAAGAATGTAAAGATGATACATATATATATTGGCCTCTTTGATATTCTTGATCGAATATGTATGGTATATTATCACTTGATGCTTCCTCTGAACCTCTCTCAAGTTCCTAATGTGTTTCATATACATCTCCTTAGGAAGTACAAACCTGATCCTTAACATGTATTGAATTATGAAGGCATACTAATGTAGCATGATATTCCTTATAATGAAAAACTGTTAGAAATCATGGATTAAAAATATAATGTTTTATAGACAATACTACTCACTTGGTTAATATTATCTAGGTAAATCATAAATTTAAAAATGTTACTTTGAAACCTGAGGATATAACGAAACATATATAACCTCATTTTCTTATTTCAGAGTGATATAATTTCAAGGGAGAAATTAAATTTGAGGGTTCAATAATGTGACACAAAGATAATTTCATGATATAGTTATTCAAATTGTTTTTTCGTTGATAAATTTTGTTACATGCCACATAGAGTTTAAATAAACGGTGATATAAAATAAAAACATTATTATTTATTGTGATAGTTATCACTTAACTGTTAAATTTTTAGATATTAATAGGAATAAACACATTATTAATCATATATATTAATCTCATAGTTAATATTTTTTTGCTAAATTCTTTTAAAATAGTCATTCAATTTTTAGTAAAGTTATATTATTCTTTAAAAATACATCTCCTTCAAACAAAATTTCCATTTATTTTTTTGAGAAAAAATGTAAACAAAATAAGAGATTAATTGATATTAAAATAATCATATCTAAATTATCTTAGGGTAAAATTTTTGATTTTTCTGAAATGATTGATTTTCCATTGAATAGTGAAAAATAATTATTTTTAATGAAAGCCTTATTTTTTATTGAAGAATGTAAATAGATTATTTTTTATACTGATTTAAATGTCTAATTAGTTCTCTTATATTATGAATATTCCAATTAAGTTAATTTTTTTAAAATTTATCGTTTAATTATATATAAAAACATTTTTTAAACTTAATAAGGAATTATTTTTAAAAAACTATTTATCATTGGATTTTTTGTTTTTATCTTAAATTTACTTCTTATACTTATAGATATTTAATTTTAAAAATTTTATTCTATACTTCTAAATAAGAAGTTCATAATTGGTGGTTTGGTTCAATTTATTTTTAGTCAATATGAATATTAACCGTAGTAATCTTTTGTCACTTTAGTAAGGGTAAAATAGCTAAAACATGGTTAAAAGATTGGAATAAGGATTAAAATTTTATCTAAATAATGACTATCATATTTTTGGAGTGTACTTAGTAAATTTCTATAAATTTATCAAATATATGGTTACTCTTTGCCGTATTTATTTGTTTATCACTTTAATATTAATTTAATAAATGAATAAATAAAAAATATCACTCAATTTACTTCAATATTAATTTTTTTATAAAAAGACAAACATAGGTTATGTTGAGTTATAAATATTCATTTTAATGATAAATATTTTTTTATCTTAGTAATTTAATTATAATTATTAGTATTTTAATAATAACCTAAAATGCCTACATAATGCTGACACAATATTTATTTTATAAATAAAAAAAATAAAATAAAGGATTTTAAAAGTTGTAAAAGTAATAAAATTTAAGAGAATTTTTATGTTACCATAATTTTGAGGATAAATATGAAATATTTTTCTTAAAATATTATATTCTAAATTTATATTTTTCTTGGCATCTTTAAATTCAACTTAAATGAATAGTACCAAAATTTACGTTAAATAGATTTTATAGTTGATAATATTTTATTAAATGATTTAAAATTCTGAAAACATATTTATTTGTACAAGTGGATATAATATGGGGGATATATAATCCATGTTCCATTTATTATTCACTTTTCTATTTATTATTATATTCATTACCCTCTAAGATTGAAATAGTTGTTACCGCGGTTATGGTTAATAATTGTTGATGAAGTGGTTAATAAAAATATATGGTTTAAAATGGAAGATTAACCTATATAAATTTAATTTAATAGTATTATTTAGACCCTATAATATTTTTATTTTATCTTATATTCATTTAGAAGAAATTTTTCCAAGAAGATAAATATTAAATTTTAATCTTCTACTTAATTTGAAGTCTTTCTTCCCCCTCCATTATAAAATGACTTTCCACATTTTTATTCATTAGACCAATTTGAGCCTTCTATCTAGAACAAGAAATTAACAATTACTTTATAAAATTTTCTATACACTTTTTAGATTTCATGGTCTCAAAAAATTAAAACTCTAGGGTATTTAAGAGGATTTCTCAAGGAGTTCTCTGAAAGAGTAGGTAATTGACTTAAGTGGTCAGATTCGTTTTTTTACATCCTATTTTACCTTATATAAATCTTTCATAATTATCTTTAAATAATAAACAATATTTTTCAAATATATTTAAATTTTATTATTGTTATTATTCTAACATTATCCACCCTATTTCCTATCAGATGGGAAACAGAGGTATTACTCCAGGGTACATACAGATTACCATTACCACATAGTGTTACAATTCATTTTTTATGAAAATCATTCATTTATGCGTATAATGATGGTTTTAATGTTTATATATTAAATTTAGGACAAAATTATAATTTTGTAATGATAATATAATAAATAAATTATTACCTTCCTATGAATTGGAAAATGGTATCCTCGCTCATGCGTACATGTGGACTACCACCTCTACGAAGTGATGTGATTAAATTTTCATTTATTATTTACATGTATGGTAGTTAGGATTGATTTAATATATATATTTTATGTATATGATACAATAATTAGTTTAAACTGTTTAACTATTCTTTACCTTTATTTTTTCATCCATTGAAAAGTACACCAATGTTCATCTGTACATATGACATAATTTTTCCATGAAAAGTGTAATTCATTTTTCTATATATAATGTTATGATTAATTATAAATTGTATGGCATTACACCTTTTTATTACATAACTTTTCATTACATTTTACAAACAGAGGACCTTTAAAGTTTGGTGTCTTGGAAATCAGGAACAAAATACATGAAAACATAAATTGATCTTTTAAATACCCTTGAAAAGCCTCTTGAAAAGTTCATCCTATGTACAACCACTGCATCTCATAATATGGAGACATACATCAAAGAAAAGGGTGAGCCTAAGGCCTAGTAAAGAAAGAAAGGGAATTGGTTTACTTGTGATATCAATAAGAACTTGATGAAAAAAATATGAGCAATGGACGTAAAGGCATGTCATATTGAAAAGAACATGAGCCATAAATTTAATATGTGGCTTTAACAAATAATTTATACATTCACGAATAGATAACCAAGGTTCATCACCAATGTGTCATAAAAATTATCAAGGTTATTCGCCAAGGTATAGTGAAACTTGTCATCTGTAGAGACTAAATTCTTTACCAAATGAAATGGAGCACTATCAGGGAACACCCTTAATATGTATTTTTCAAGTGAGCCACATAGATCATAATCATACATTTTATAAATAACCCATAGAGATTAAAAAATGGGTTTCACTTCAAAACCGTGACGTTTTAAAAGTGCTTAAAAATAAGATCATTTTGTCATTTATAACCCATGGAAAGGGATTAGGGGTTATTTGTATCTCAATTCTAGAATCAAATAGATCAATTTAATGTCTTGGTGAATACCTCTAGAATTGAAAATATTTTTGGGTATTCACATAAATAATGAATGAGAATCTCTTGATAAAGAGAGATATTTTGAGATGAAAATTCTGCAACATAACAGGTATATAACCTAGTTTTAGAAAACAGAGAAAAGAGAGGAAACAAGAGTCACCCACTCATAAATAACTTATATATTTAATAAAGTAGGATTTTTTCCGGACACGTGTCACTCCCACACCACATTCCTCCTAACCTGCATACTCATCCTCAATTCCTACCACCCAATTTCCATCGACCTGAATCGTGAATTACCTTCGCGCTACTCCGCTCCCTCGGCATATTCCCACTCCCGGTCGCGCTTAGCCGGTCCATTTTTTAGGGTTTCAACAAGATTTCAATATCTCTATCTTCACATCCAATTAATTCTTCCTCATTAGTAACCTTTCATTCCCCTGTCTACAACCATTAGCAAATTACCTAGGAAAACCAATTCCTCTGCCCATTTCCTCTGCTTTGAGCACCATATTATTCTCTATCATTTGAGATTGTAGGGTTCCATCTGAAAATTTAATCATCATTCATTGCTTCTGAAGGCTAGTCATTCTACTCCATCTATCTTCACATTCATTTACCTACAAATACATGTTATCAGTGAAGGAGGAGTCATGCATGCTTGGCTCTAACATATCCTTTACCTATGATCCCCTTCACCAAAACCTATCTAACATCACAATCATGTTCTTGATAAAAAACACTACTCTATATTTTCATTCATCAATTGAAAAATACTTGATTACCGTCTCTTTCATCTTCCTATTATCAGTCTCTCCAATTAGTACTCTTCCAACTCATGACATACATCGTTTTGTCCTTCGGTTCCGCCACCACATACCATTGCATTTTCTACTTCACCAACCACCGAGGTGGATGACGCTGAAAAGTTCTCCATAAACCTATTACCATCAGCAATACCTAATTCAGAGACCATACACATTGATACCTCCATAGCAGGAATGTATACCTTAAATAATTCAATTATTCTCCCTACTGTCATCCTTGATTTAATTACAGTTAAAAATGATTTACTGAAGAATTAATAGAATTAATCTCATATTATGGTTCCCCATTTCACCTACCCCAAAACTGCTCAGCTATTGTTTCATCAACTATCATTCTTAGCGGGGTTTTTATTTATTTCCTCATTATATAAAAGTCTTATATATTGTGGGGTAAGTGAATCTTATATCATTCATATTTTGGATTACGATTTCCTTTTGTGTATATTCATTATAGATTTCATTTGTGTCCTTATATTTATCAATGATTACATGCACAATAGACATATTATTTGGGTTTCGAAGATAAATTTTATGTACTCTTATTGTTATAAATCATAAATGTATTTTTTTAAACTCCTTTACAATTAAATAAAAATATAAAAAATACAAACATGCATGTACTATCGACATGTATAGAGGCAAGGCTTATAAAATGACAACTCAGAAAACAATGAAAACCAGGTTTTGTTATTTCAATTTTGTTCACCTTAAACTGTTCTATTTTTTTCCATTCTACATCGGTAAACATTCACTATAATTTCACATTTACAGGATTAAAATGTCTTCAAAAAATTATTCCATCTAAACAAACACCTATAGGAAGCACACTATGAGGATCCCAGATGTCATTATCACCTAGAGCCAGTGATGGTAACTTCAATTTACAATGTTGAATACAATTTTAACTCTATTTTGAACTTCATCTTTTTTCATACACCATTGTATGATGTAATTTATACATATATTTATGTGTGGATTATCATTTAGTAATTTATATTAAATTTTTAATTAAAATAGTTTAATTTATAAATTTCATGTTTTTTATTCTTTCAATTATTTTACATTTTTCATTTTATAAAATATATTTTACTCTATTTTTAGGTATTTTTGGATCATTGGTGAATGCCTCATAATTGGTATGTTTTAGAATTTATTATACTATCATCATTACTTGAATGAATCTCTTATTTAGAGGGGATTAAAGTTTTTGTTGCAGGTTATTGTATCCCATGAAAAATTTGAACTGGTTATTGGTGGTTATGTGTTTAATACTTCTAATTATCAAAATACCCTCATATTGAGTGCATTGAAGGTATGTATTCCTTATGTATTCTATGTATTCTCCCTACTATCCTCCCTAATTTAATTATAGTTAAAAACGATTTACTGAAAAATTAATAGTATACATCTCCTATTATGGTTCCCCATTTCACCCTACTCCTAATCCTCTTAGCTGTTGTTTCTTCAACAATCATTCTTAGCGGGGTTTTTATTTATTTCCTCATTGCATCAAAGTCTTCAGTATTGTTGGGTTAGCGATTTTTATTCCATTCATATTTTTGTTTACGAGTTTCATTAGTTTATATTTAGTATATATTTCATTTTTTCCCATATATTTGTCAAATATTACAATCATAATAGACATATTATTTGGGTTTTGAAGATATATTATATATACTATGATCGTATTGATTTAGAAATTTATAACATTCAAATACATGAAAATTAGATAAAAATATAAAAAATACAAACACGAAATCACCATTGGCATGAACAGAGGTAAGGCTTCAAAAAAGACAACTCAAAAAATAATGAAAAAAAGGTTATGTTATTTCAATTTTTTTCACCATAAACTGTAAATTTTTTTATTATTATACAACTCTAAATAATCAATTTGATTTCAATTTTAAAGGAATAAAATATCTTCAGAGTATTATTCCATCTAAAACAACATCTATAGGAAGCAGGCTAAGAGGATCCCAGATGTCATTATCACCTAGATCTAGTGATGGTTACTTCAATTTACAATGTTGACTACAATTTTAACTCTACTGTGAACATAATATATTTTCATCCACCATTGTATGATAAAATTTATCCATATCTAATTTAAAATTTTTACAAGATATTGTCATTATTTATGTTTTTTGATGCAGTTCTTGAGTTTTATATTTGTTTTCAGATCTGTTTATTGTTTATGTTTTTTGAGTTGGAATATAACAAATTGGGATATTTGATTATTTATTTTATGTATCATTATCCTGTTATTAATATTTTGGATTCCATGAAGCATGATAGAGATACATGAATTTCATGATTTATGATCAAGGAACCGAGACTAACTGAAACAACCCACTCTTGAGTTGAATGTAATCAGGTTAGTGTACTCCTCCACTTATTTTAGAGTCATATCACTCTACTATATTAAGCATTAATTAAATAGGTATAGTGGAAATCATATCTATCAACCATTATCATATCTCTAAATATAATTGTGGTATGACTATATTTTTTCATGGTGATGACCAGGAAAGTGATACCATTGAAAAATGAGGGGGAGGATCTTTTGGGATTGATTATTTCCACCCGAAGTAGCTCGAGAAGTGTCTTGATAGTAGACTGAGTAATGTGATTGATAATAAGGTTGAAACTTCAACCGATACCTTTCCATTTCCATTTTTTATTCATTTTAATTTTCCATCATGTTTTTAAACTTTGATTTTTTTTGTTTATTAAATTATTGTTCTGAATCACATGTCAATATATTATGTAAGCTCATATCCTTCTTCCTTCACCATTATCACCACATTGTACATGTATGTTATAAACTATAATCAACTGAATCAGTTTAATATTTTCTGTGTATTATTAATAGGTTATGTATATTAAATTTTTAATTAAAATAGTTTAATTTTTAAATTTCATGTTTTTAATTCATTCCATTATTTTACATTTATCATTTTAATACACATATTTTACTGTATTTTCAGTTATTTTTGGATCATTGGTGCACACCTCATATTCAGTTTTTTTAGACTTTCTTCCACTATCATCTTGATTTGAATGAATCAGTTATTTATAGTGGATTCAAGTTATTGTTGCAATTTATTGTATCCTAAGAAAAATTTAAACCGGTTATTGGTGGCTATTTGTTTAATACTTATAATTATCAATACTTCCTCATATTGATTGCATTGCAGGTATGCATAACGTTTTTCATCTATGCATTCTACTTACTATCCTCCCTGATTTAATTACAGTTAAAAACAATTTACTAAATCATTAATAGTATACATCTCCATTTATGGTGCCCCATTTCACCCAACCCCTAATCTTCTTGGCTATTGTTTCTTCATCTATCATTCATAGCAGGGTTTTTATTTATTTCCGCATTGCTTCAAAGTATTATGTATTTTTGGGTAAGTGATTATTATTCCATTCATATGTTTGATTACGATTTCCATTAGTGTATATTTAATAAATATTTCATTTGTGTCCTTATATTTGTCAAAGATTACATGCAAAATAGACATATTATTTGGTTTTCGATGATATATTATATGTACTCTGATCATATTAATGCATGTATTTATTATGTTCAAATACATTACAATTAAATAAAAATATAAACAATACAAACATTTAATCACCAATGGAATGTAAAAATGAAAGGCTTCAAAAAAGTCAACTCAAAAAATAATGAAAAACAGATTGTGTTATTTCAATTTTGTTTACCTTAAAATGTTCTGTTTTTTTCATTTTACAACTGTAAATATTCACTATAATTTCACTTTTACATGATGAAAATGTTTTTAAAGTATTATTTCATCTAAACCAACATCTATAGGAAGCACGCTAAGAGTATCCGAGATGTCATTATCACCTAGAGCCTGTAATGGTAACCTCAATTTACAATGTTGACTACAATTTTAACTCTACTGTGAAATTCATCTCTTTTCATCCACCATTGTATGATGAAATTTATCCATATCTAATTTAAAATTATTACATGATATTCTCCATTATTTTTGTTTTTGGAAGTAGTTTATGATTTCTATCTTTGTTTTAAGATCTGTTAATTGATTATGTTCTTTGAGTTGCAATATAACAAATGGTGATATATGATTCTTAATTTTATGTATCATTTTCCTGTTATTAATATTTTGGTTTCCATGAATCATGATTGAGATACACGAATATCATGCTTTATGATCAGCAAACCTGGACTAACTCAAACAACCCAATCTTGAGTTTTATGTTATCAGGTTAGTGTACTCCTCCACTTATTTTAGAGTCATATCACTTTATGATACTAAGAATTAATTCATTCAGTATAATGGAAATCCAATATATAAACCATTATTATATATCTAAATATATTTTTTGTAAGACTAGATTCTTAAATTGTGATTCCCATGTAAGAGATACCATTGAAAAATGAGGGGGGATCTTTTGGCCTTGATTGTTGCCACCTGATGTAGCTGGAGAAGTGTCCTGACAATAGATTGAGTGATTTGATTGAGAATAAGGTTGACACTTCAACCGATACCTATCCATTTCCATTTTCTTATTCATTTTAGTTTTCCATCATGTTGTTAAACATTGATTTATTTTGTTAATTCAATTATTGTTCTGAATCACATGTCAATCTGTTATGTAAGCTCGCATCCTTCTTCCTTCACCACTGTCACCACATAGTAGAGGTATGCTGTAAACTAATATAAATGAAATCATTTTAATTTTTTTTGGATTATCAAATAGTTATGTATATTAAATATTTAATTAAAATAGTTTAGTTTGTAAATTTCATTTTTTATTCTTTCCATTCTTTTACATTTTTTATTTTATAACATATATTATACAGTATTTTCAGGTTTTTTTAGAGAAATGGTGCACACCTCATAATTGTAATGTTTGAGATTTTCTTCCACTATCATCGTGATTTGAATGAATCTGTTATTTAGGGGGGATTCAAGTTATTGTTACAGGTTATTGTATCCCAGGAAAATTTTGAACTGGTTATTGGTGGTTATGTGTTTAATACTTATAATTATCAATAATTCCTTAGATTGGGTGTAATGGAAGTATGTATTCCTTATGTCGTCCAATTATTCTACATACTATCCTCTCTGATTTAATTACAGTTAAAAACTATTTATTGAATCATATATAGTATACATATCCTATTATAGTGCCCCATTTCACCCTACCCCTAATCTACTCGACTATTATTTCTTCAACTATCATTCTTAGCCAGTTTTAAATTTATTTCCTCAGTGCATAAACAACTTCTATATTGTTGGATATGTGAATATTATTCCATTAATATTTTTTATTACTAGTTCTATTAGTGTATATTTAATATATATTTCATTTGTGTCCTTATATTTGTCAAAGATTACATGCATGGTAGACATATTATTTGGTTTTCGAAGATATATTATATATAATCTGATCATAGTAATGCATAAATTTATTATGTTCAACTCCATTAAAATTAAATAAAAATATAAAAAATACAAACATGAAATTACCATTGGCGTGTACAGAGGTAAGGCTTCAAAAAAGATAACTTAGAAAATAATGAAAAACATGTTGTGTTATTTCAATTTTTTTAACCTTAAACTATTCTATTTTTTTATTCTACAACTATAAATATTCAATATAATTACAATCTTACAGGATTAAAATGTCTTCAAATTATTATTCCATCTAAACCAACATCTACAGGAAGCACACTAAGAGGATCCCAGATGTCATTATCACCAAGAACCAGTGATGGTAACTTCAATTTACAATGTTGATTCCACTTCTAACACTATTGTGAACATAATCTCTTTTCATCCACCATTGTATGCTGAAATTTATTCATATCTAATTTAGAAATTTTACATGATATTATCCATTATTTATGTTTTTGGAAGCAGTTCATGAGGTTTATATTTGTTTTCTGATCTGTTAATTGATTATGTTCTTTTAGTTAGAATATAACAAATGGTGATATGTGATTTTTAAATTTATGTATCATAGTCCTATTATTAATATTTTGTTCTCTATGAGGCATGATAGAGATACATGAATGTCATGATTTATGATCAAGGAACCTGGACTAACAGGAACAACCCACTCTTGAGTTTCATGTAATCTGGTTGGTGTACTCCTCCAGTTATTTTAGAGTCATATCACTCTACTATACTAAGCGTTAATTCAATAGGTATAGTGGAAATTATTTCTACCAACCATTATTATATCTCTAAATCTAATTGTGCTATGAGTATATTTTTATATGGTGATTCCCAGGAATTAGATACTATTGAAAAAAGTATGGGAGGATCTTTCGGGCTTGATTGTTGCCACCTAAATTAGCTAGAGAAGTGTACTATCAATAGATTGAGTGATGTGATTGAGAATAAGGTCTAAAAATCAACTGGTACCAATCCATTTCCATTTTCTTATTCATTTTAATTTTCCATCATGTTGTTAAAATTTTATTTATTTGTTTTTTGATTATTGATTTGAATCACATGTCAATCTATTATATAATCTCTCCCAACTCTTAACACCATCCTTCTTCTTTCACCACTGCCCCCACATAGTACATGTATGTTGTAAATTATAATAAACTAAATCTATTTAATGTTTTGTATGGATTATCAATTAGTTATGAATGTTTAATTTTTAAATAAAATATTTTAATTTGTACATTTTATATTTTTTATTCTTGACATTATCGTACATTTTCTATTTTATAACATATAATTTACTGTATTTTCAAGTATTTTTGGATACTTGGTGAACGCCTCATAATTGGCATGTTTGAGATTTTCTTCTATTGTCACCATGATTTGAATGAATCTATTATTTAGAGAGGATTCAAGTTATAGTGGCAGGTTATTGTATCCCATGAAAATTTTGAACCGGTTATTGGTGGCTATGTGTTTAATAGTTTTAATTATTAATAGTTCCATAGATTGATTGAATTGAAGGTTAATTTTTGATATGTTTATATAGAGTCATGTTTTATTATACTCTTTATATTTTCATTTTTTTTGTAGACCTGATTCCCGATTACTTAAATCTCTAAAACTGTAAACTAATTAAATAATAGAGAACCCTCATATCCTATTTCTGAAACTACATGTCAAATTGTCATATTTTAATGCCAAGAATAATGGTTTCATGTCATAGATGGAAATCATATCAATTGGTTGGAAATTAAAAACATTCACAATTGTTATAGGGATATTATTAATTTCATAGTGAATTTCCACTAGATAGTTCTATGATTGAAATAGTAATCATTGATTTGATGACAGATATTTTTTAAGCTATTATCATTCACCTTATTACTAATAAATCTTTCTTTGTTGAAGTACATGCATACAACATTAATAATTGTTTTATGTTTTAATGCGACATTTGTAGGCTTTTTTCTTTTAGGGGTGTGTTCTGCACATTTTGACTATTTACCCATAACCATTTAACTCTATGTTCTGCAATACATTTTTAATGTGAATTTGTAACCATGGTACAAGGGATGTAACCAAGATAAGAACATCAAATTAGATCATTGATGATAAATAAAACATATAAAGAGAAAAAAACTATTTATCGATGACCAAACATTAGAGCCTAATGACATAATTCAGTATATAAAATGAGAGGAAATAGAATGGCACAAAACAATACATTCCTTTGGTACATAACAAACATACATTAATATGTATTCTTATCACTTTTCTGTCATTTTAACTTTCAATTCGGATATTTCATTATTTATTAGTATCTATTGTTAATTTTAAACATTTTTGTGTCGGCAGATATACAGGTTGGACGTTTTTTTAGCTGGTGAGATCCTGGATTATTACATATTATTCCGAAATTAAATTTCAGGTAAAACAAGTTCTATATTTTCCTGAACTATTTTTAGTTTGATCTTCTTGATTTTTACATCCATATGTCACACACAATTATTAAAGTCTACACAGAATGTGTAAAAAACATATAGGGCACAAATGGACCCTTTCTGATGGAACATGTTCTAATTTTTTTCTTTTTTAGGGATTTTATATAGTGGATCCAGATTATTGGGAATATTTTGGTTTCATTTTGATTCTACAAGGATGTTCCAGCATCGACATAATGTTTTCTTCACATTTTGACTATTTCCCCTTAACCAAAAATGTCTATGTTCTGTAGTACCTTCTTAATGTGTAATTGATGGGTAATTATTTTTTAAGTCATGTGGACATGGATGTGGGTGAATACAATAAATTTCATAATGTATTAAAAAATAGATCATCTCATGATGTCTCGTGTTTGGGGAATTTTTTACTTAAGACATATGATTATTCATATTGAATTTTGTAGTATGTTACAATTATGGAAAAGGATTAATTTTCATCATTTGTTATTTCATGTAAACATGTATAATTCCAGGATAAATATGAGATGGAAGTAAATGATTTTTCAATATATTTGTTCAGTAGTGCATAATTTTTATCATATTTTATGGAATATAAAATCATGAAATCCATTGTGTGAGTGTTATTTTTAGGTGAAATATCCTATATGTATGAACCATATAGTAATTTTATTTCTTATTACATAGATATTCTAGATGATTATATTTTAGATAGAATTTATCATAATAGTATAGAATATTTACACTATTATAGGTTCAATGTTCACCAATTACTCATAAATTTTTCTGGAGAAGAACTCATGAGTTATCGAAATTATTTATGTATTCTACAATAGATTTGTTTTCATGGATGATATCATGATTCTAGTACTAACTAATAATCTTATAGTTGGACTATTTTGGTATTCTTCTAGACATAACGACATATATATATATATATATATAATGTTAAAAATTTAAATGAAATTAAATCAAGTGTGTGTTATAATATTTGCATCATAAAGTAAAATTTATTTATGAAATTTATTTATGATGATCATAGGTTAAAAATATTAAATAAAAACTATATTACCTTTCCAAGACACGAAACTAAATGAATTCATTATTCCTACTAATCATCACACCATCATCTTCTCAATCCCATCAACTTCATTCAAAATCCAGAAACCTTGAAACTCTCTCTAGGATGTCTTCTACCATTTATAAAAATCACGCCTCTTTCCTCCAACTTCACCTTCACATCCACCTTTTGATTCATCTATGTCTCTTATCTCCATCTATTCCATTACATAATGTTCCATCTCCATCACGATTAGTCTTCACTTAATTTCTTCATATTACAGGCACCCCCATTCACTTCATTATCATCATTTTATTCTAAACATTATATTGAGTACAACGACATTACAATTTTTTTTTAATGAAGTAGAACCAGATGATTGGAAAGTAAATTGAATAGTCCTGTACATTTCAATGGGTGGAGTATTAGTTCATAATACAGTATGGGTATAGAATAAAAAGAAATAATTTCATAGAATTGATACTTTAAGGAAATACCACATGAAAATGGAATTCAAAGGAAATGAGAAGATGTGATTTCTTTTAAAAAAATTCGGCAGCCTAATGGCATCACATAAAAATTCAGAAAAATCAGTTGATGAGAGTGGAAAGGGTATCTCATAAATTAAACATGATATTGAAATTAAGAATGATATATAATAACATACCCCCTCATAATAAAATATAAACAAGAATACATAACATAAAGGAAGTCATGACTTAAAAGAGGAGGGTGTGAGGTTCCCTTACCTTAAAATGAGACTTCAAAAGTCAGAAGGTTGGGACCTTGCGAGGGCATGAAGGTAACATGGGAGGACTCCATTGGAGGTAAAAAGACCAGAGCTTCATTGTGGAGAACTTTGTAATGAAAGGAATGAGATGATTTCTTGGTATTTATATCAAAAGTGAGAGAATATTTAATTAATTTCCCAAGGACACCTCATCGGTGGTATTTGAAAAACCATGGACTTTCCCATGGTATTTTACCATGGTAATGGCCACTTGGGACACATAATAACATATATTATTATTCAAAAGTAGACCAGGATTATTAAATAATGACTACATCATTAATAATTTCATTAAACACACCGAAACTCAAAACTATATTTCAATATTCACCGAAAACATCAAATTTTATAAAAATACCATAAATTCACCCTAACCAAATATTGATGCTCTGAATTCAAAAATGAAATCCATTTTATGAAAAAAAAATTAATTATGAGTTAATTTTATTTTTATGTTAAAACAGTATTTACCCAAAAAAATACTAATACTTAACTAATAAAATCTGAAACAGTGATTTACTTATGCTATTATATCACTTCACCATTCATGTTTCCTAAATTATAATTATACTTTCTTAAGTGAGGTTACCATTCCATTGGTCACATCACTATTCATAAGGGTAATATTACTATTTAGTAAAAATTAATTTGATCTTATTAGACTACAAATTTATTATTGTTCAAAACTTTAGAAGGCTATTTTTTGTAAGTCATTTGACATTATTAATTATTTAAATTATACAAAAAATACTTGAAAATATCTTTTTTTTTCAAAATTCATCAATAATATGGAAATTCATCTTACATTTTTCTGTAAATTTTGAACTCACAATTTTAACATAATAAGAAATAAGAATCTTTTTATACAAAAGGATTAAACAATTTAACTATGGTCTCATTACATATCCCCATATAACACCTGTATAGGACCTAAGTGTAAAATTTTCTATGGTGAGAGAATCTTGGGGTGGCTCAGACAACATTACCTGAGTGATGATTTCTATCAGCTTGAACTTCTCTTTTAGGTGATTCTATTCATGCTTCACATATTGGAGTTCAGCTTGGGCTTTGTCCAAATCAATGCCCATTGATGCAACCTCCTTCCCAAGTGCTAATAGATGGGCGTCATATGGCCTGGGTCTACTGTATGAGGCCATCAACTCTTCATTCTGTATTAATTAACCAAGATCACATGCATTTATAAACAATAATAATAACTTTAATAGTTTAGCTTCTAATAGTCATATTGACCAATGGTCATATAATAGTCAAAACACAATAGTTTCACTTCATTAATTAAAGTCTATAGTTATTTGGTGTATAAAATGAAATGAAAAAAAAATTAGGAATCAAATGTTATTCAAAAGTTCATGTTGTTACATTTTCCCCCATTAATAAATTTTGTCCCCAAAATTTTAACTCAAACACTCAGAAGAGAAAAGGTGTGGGTACTGCTTCCACATATACTCCTCTAGTTCCCACATGGATTCTTCACATTTGTGGTTCCTCCATAACACCTTTACAATGCGGGTAGTCTTGTTGCGTATAACCTTGTCTCTTTGATCAAAGATCTCCACCAGCTGCTCCTCATAAGAGACGTTATGTTCCAGTTGTACCACATCTATATTTTTTACATGTAAAGGGTTAGGTATGTACTTTCTCAAGAGGGATATGTGGAAAACATCATTATCTTGTTCTATATTTGGATGAAATCCAAGCCGATAGTCCTTTTCTCATACATGAACAAGGATTTCATAGGGGCCAATGTACCTAGGGATGAGCTTCCCTTTCTTCCCAAACCTCATGACTCCTTTCCAAGGTGAAATTCAAGGAAATTCCTTGTCACCAAAATCAAACTCCAAGTCCCTTCAATGGTTGTTGGCATATCTCTTTTGCCAACTCTAAGAAGCATTAATGTGTTGCTGAATGGCATAGACCTTTTCTGTCATCTATTGCAAGGGATTTGGCCTAAGAAGTTTTCTCTCACAAACATCATGCCAACAAGTAGGTGTTTTAAATCGCTTACCATATAGAGATTCATAGGGTTATATTTGAATGCTCGATTGGAAGTTGTTGTTGTAAGAGAACTCAATTAAATGGATATGTTGATCCCAAACACCTATAAATTCCATTGAGCATGTTCTCAGCATATCCTCGAGTCTTTGAATAGACCTTTCATATTGGACATCAGTTTAGGGTGATAGGATATAATGAAATTCAAATTGGTACTCAGAGCATGTTGAAGACTTCTCCATAATTTTGATGTTAACCTCAGATCATGATCAGATATGATAGAAAGTGGAACTCCATACAGCCTTACCACTTTACATAAATCATAGAAAGTTGATCAAGAGAGAAATATTCTTGAATTTAGATAAAATGGGCATTCTTGGGGAGTCAGACCATAACAACCCATATCACATTGATTCCTTTGGAAGTTCATGGGAGGCCAGTTACAAATTCTGTAGTGATACTATCCCACTTCAATGCTGGTATGGGTAGTGGTTGCAATACGCCTTTAAGAAGTTATCTCTTGGGCTTCACTTGCTGACATACCAGGCACCTTGAAGTGTATTCAGTATTCTACCTCTTTATATTATCCCACCAATAATGATCATTAAGGTCACTAAACATTTTTTTGCTTCCTTTATGTATATAGAAAGTAGAGTTATGAGCTTCATCCATTAGCCCCTTCTTTATTTCCAGAATAGATGGAACACATAGTTTTGTGTGAAATTTCAGTACACATTTTTTATCAATACTGAACTCCGTAAACATACCATCCTTCACATCCTCAGTCTTCTTCTGTAACAAAGGATTTTATCTATGTTCTTTATTGATCTCCTATACTAATGATGCTTGAGAAATCATTTGGGTTAGGGTTGATGATGTCCCTTCCCTTATAATTTCCAGGTCCAGCTTTTCTAGGTCATTAATCAAAGGATCTCTTTGAATCCTCATCATGTAAAAATCAACTAAGTCTTTCCTACATAATGCATCAGTGAATTTGTTTTCTCTTCTTGGATAATAATAAATTAAAAAATAAGAGTCTTTTAGAAGTTACAAGCATATCCTTTGTCCCATGTTCAGTTAATTTTATGTGAAAATATATATCAAAAATTTATGGTCTATGTATATTTCACATTTTTCCCCATAGCATAGTTCTTCTCATGATTCTTTAACTGTCGAGATGCATAAGCAACAACATTGTTATTTTTCACAAGGATACACCCAAGGCCTTTCAGAGATGAATCGCTGAAAATAATGAATCCTTCTCTACTTGAGGGTAGAGTTAACATGGGTCCAGTAACCAATATCTTCTTCATCTCTCGGAAACATTCCTCACAATACTTTTTCAATATGAACAAGACCCTTTTCAAGTTAACTTGGTTAATGTATTAAAAAGCTGTGAGATGTTTTTTAAAAACCTTCTATAATATCCCACTAATCCAAGGAAACTATGAATCCCAGTTATTGTTGTAGGCTGAGGCCAATCCTCTACAAAATTTTTCTTTGTTCGGTCAATTGTGATCCCTACATTGGTAACAATGTACCCCAAGAAACCAACTTGTTGTAACCAAAATTCACATTTTCTGAACTTTCCAAAAAGCCTCTCCTTCTGTAGATTTTTCAAAATAACTCTTAGATGATCCTCATTCTCCTTGCGACTTTTGTAATATATCATAATATCATCAATAAAAACTATTACAAAGTTATCAAGGTAGTCCTTAAATAAATTATTCATCAAATCCAAAAAATAGAAGGTGCATTATTCAGTCTGAATGACATAACAACAAAATCGTAATGCCCATATCAAGATCAGAAGGATGTTTTTGGAATGTCTTCTTTCTTCACCCTCAATTGATGATAACCATATCGAAGATCGATCTTAGTAAATAATTGAGCCCCACAACGTTTTTCAAATAAGTCATCAATTCTTGGGAGTGGGTATTATTTCTTCATTGTGATCCCATTTAGTTCACTCTAATCATTTCATAGATTCATTGATCTATCCTTCTTCTTCACAAAGATAACAGGTGATCCCTAAAGAGACACACTCGGGTGGATGAACCCCTTCTCTAAAAGATCTTGGATTTGTTTCTTTAATTCCTCTAACTACACATTTTCCGTCCTATAGGGGTTATTTGAAATTGGATGAGATCCGCATATGAGTTCAATGGATAACTCTACCTATCTTTATAGGGGAGGTTCGGGTAAATCCTCTGGAAATATGCCAATGTATTCCTAGATGATGGGGAAATTTTCTATCCTTAAACTCACATTTCCTTCTTCTTATTCCCCAATGAACTCTATAAAGAAGGATATATGAGGTTCTTTTAGATAAATATCAGGTTGAGATATCTATCCTTGGAAGATAATAGTTTTTTTTCCAATTTAAGACTAATGATATTTCCTTTCTTCTACATTTGATCTTAGAATTATACTTTGAGAGCCAGTCTATCCCTAGTATAATGTCGAATTCCATCATGGGAATTACTACTATATTTTTAATAAGATTGTGGTCACTAAAGTAAGTAATATTGTTTCTAAACAATGACAATGCTTGGATAATCCCTCCAGGATTCTTAACTAATAACTCTACTATAGGAAAATCGAGGGTTGATTCTAAATACATTGAAAACATGGAGGAGATAAAGGAATGAATAGAACCAAAATCAAAAAATGTAATTTATAGCTTTGAGAGAACAACAAGAGTACCTGCGACCACATATTTGGTGCGTCAACTTCAAAGGTAGTTATTGAAAAACTGCAACCTTGTTCCCATGGCTGATGTTGAGGCGGATGGTGATTCCCCTCCACTACCCTTAGATTTGGACAGCGATTGGAAAAATTCCCAAGTTGTTCACACTTATAGCATTGGACATCAGGTAGGGTCTATACCATATTCCCCTTATCATTAGTATTTGTGAGTTGAGGATTCACCTCACTATGATAGTTATGTGTAATATGTCTATCTTTTCTAAACTTGTGGCACTTCCCACTCCCGAGGAGACAGTTCCCAGATTTCTTCTTCCCATATTTATTACACATGGGTCATTACACATGCTTTCCTTCTCTTCCTTCATCGATGATTTCCCTAGGAATTGGATCCATAGATATCCACTTTTCATTGGATTTTTGAGACCACTGTGTCTCACCAAACTCCAGTTCTACTTTCATCGCACTTATCACGATATCCTCATAATTATCATAGACTCGTTTGGCTAGATTTGTTCGCATATGAGGTCTCAGTCCATCGAAGAATCTATTAACCTTACCATTTGGATCCATGAAAAATCTAGCGGTGTAATTTGAAAGTTCTGTGAAGTTTATCTTGTAGCATCCCACATATTCTTTCACATTCTACTTCATCTCGAGAAAATCCTTCTCAATTATTGTTCTCATAGATCAAGGGAAATACTTTTTGAAGAAGATCCCTCTAAACTCTTCCTGCTACATAAATTCAACCTGAACTCTTGGCGACGTTCTTTTAATCAGTTCCCACAACTGATCAGCTTCTCCCTCTAAGTGATAGACATGAAGGGTGACTATCTTTTGTTTCAAATAGTAGAGAACATAAAATATATTCTCGATAGTGCTGATCTACTATTCAACAATCAATTGGTCGGTAGATCCACTGAGGTTTGGTGGTCATTGACTCATAAGGGACTCAAAATAATGTTGTTCCCTTTGTAATGAGATCATTTTATCAACTTGATTCAAGCTATTTCCCATAACTTGAGTCAGTTGGTTCATCATTCGCATAAAAGTTTCCATTATAGCTTCCATTAGAGTGTCTTCAGCGGATAGTCTATTACGATCACCATTTTCATAGTTCATCATATTGCCCTCCATTTTATAAAAGAACAAAACCTTAGTGAGAAACTTATTTTTAAAAAAAATATCTTAACTAAAATGAATTTTATGTCTTAAAACATCATACATTTAACAATTAAATTTCACTATAAATCCTTTATAATGATTCATAAAAATCTTATGATTAACCAAACATATCCCTCAGGAGCATCATAACCAAGAGTGCAGAAAGGCCCGTTGTCATGTACCAGGATACCCTGGGTCAAGCATGAAACTCCTTGTTAGTGTTTTCACTCCTAGGTACATCTGTTCTAGAACCACATCCACTTGTACATATCCAGACGTGGATTTATTTTTTCGGAAACCAATTAATTAATATTTCACCAAAATACCAGGATTTTTTCATATATTTAAACATTTATATAGGGTTCTTCCTAATGTTTTTATAGCCTAATTTCCATAATTGACTAAACATCCTTATCATACCAATAATGGAATCCCACCTTTTTATTACATAACATTTCATTACATTTTATAAACAGAGGACCTTTAAAGTCTAGTGTCTTTGAAATCGGGAAAAAATTAAATGAAAACATAAAACACTATATTAGATCACCTTGAAAATCATCTTGAAAAGATAATCCTACGTCTAAAAACATCATCTCATAACCTAGAGACATACATCAATGAAAAGGGTGAGCAGAAGGCCCAATAAGAAAAGTAAGGGAATCAGTTTACTTGTGATATCAATTATAACTTGATGAGAAACATATGAGAAATGGATGTATAGGCATATAATAATCAAAATAACATTAACCATAACATGAATATGTCGCTAAAACATTTAATTTAGACATTCATGAACATATCACTATGTTTTTCACCAAGGTGTCATAAAAATTACCAAGGTTATCCACCAAGGTATCATGAAACTTGTCATCTCTAGAGATTAAATTCATTACCCAATGAATTGGAGCACTATCAAGGTGCACCCTTAATATGTTTTTTTCATCTAATCCACATATATCATAATCAAAAATTTCACAAATAAACCATAGAAAGTAAAATGAATGGTTTTACTTCAAAATCGTGACATTTTAAAAGTGCTTAAAAATATGATCATTTTGCCATTTATAACCCATGGAAAGGTATTGAGGGTTATATGTATGTCAATTCCAGAATAAAATAGATCAATTTTTTGTCTTGATTAATACCACTAAAAATGAAAATAGATTTGGTTATTCACATAAATAAAACAAGATAATCTCTTAAGAAAAAGAGAGATTTTGAGACGAAAATTCTGCAGGATAATGACTATGTAACATGGTTTTAGAAAACATATAAAATAGAGGGAACAAGAGTCACCCACTCATAAATAACTCATAATATATTATGGGTACAGAATAAGAATGAATAATATCATGGTATGGATATTTTAAAGAAATACCATATGAAAATGATATTCGAAGGAAAAGATAAGATGTGATTTCTTTTACGAAAATTTATCCATCCTAACGGTGTAACTTTAAAATTCTGAAAATCAGTTGATGAGAGCGGAAAGGGACTATCATAAATTGAACATGAAATGGACTATATGAATGATATAGAATAACATAACCCCACATAATAAAATGTAAACTAGAAGACATAACCTAAAGGAAGTCATGACATAAAAAATGTGGGTGAGAGGTTCCCTTACCATGAAGAGTGACTTTGAAAGCTCGAAGGTTGGGACCTTGGGGGATTTGAGGCACCTTGGGAGGTAAAAAGACCAAAGCTTCATTTATGAGGATTTTGGAATTAAAGTAATGATGGAATGGCTTGGTATTTATAGCAAAAGTGATGGAATATTTAATTAATTTCCAATAGACACCTCATCGGGGGTATTTGCAAAACAATGGGCTTGCCCAAGGTATTTTCCCATAGTAATGGACACATGGGACACCTATTAACATATATTACTATTCACAAGTAGAATATAATTATTAAATCATGAATACATCATTAATGATGACATTAAACACACCGAATCTCAAAACTGTAATTTCACTATTCCCAGAAAAGCAACACATTTTATAAAAATCTCTTAAATTCACCCTAAACTAATATCGAAGATCTGAATTAAAAAATGAACTCCATTTTATGAAACTAATTTTTTAATTATGAGATATTTAATTTTTAAATAAAAACACTATTTACCTGAAAATAATAAAAATACTTAACTAATAATTTCTAAAATATTTATTTACTTATGCTATTATATCACTTCACCATTCAAGATTCCAAAATTATTATTATACTTTCTTAAGTAAGGTTACACTTCCATTGGTCACATTACTATTCATAAGGGTAATATTACAATTCATACATTACTATTCAATAAAAATTAATTTGATCTTATTGGACTATAAATTTCTTACTAGTCATAACTGTAGAAGAATATTTTTTGAAAATTATTTTACATTATTAATTATTTAAAGTATACAAAAAATATTTTAAAATGTCCTATTTCTAAAATTCATCAATAATATGGAACTTCGTCCTACATTTATCTCGACATTTTAAATTCACAATTTTAACATAATAAGAAATAAAAATTTTATTTATACAAAAGGATTACACAGTGTAACTAAGGTCTCGTAACATAGCTCCTTATAACACTTGCATAAGACCTAAGTGTAAGATGTGCCATGGTGATAGAATCTTGGGGAAGCTCAGAAAACATTGCCCAAGTGGTTATTTCTATCAGCTTGAACTTCTAATGCATGTTATTCTATTAAAGATTTACATGTTGGAGTTCAGATTGGACATGGTCCAGAGAAAAGCCCAGTAATGCATCCTCTTTTCCAAGCTTTGACAGATGGGCTTCATATGGCCTGAGTCAACTGGATGTGGCCATTTACTCTATATTCTCTATTAATTAACCATGATCACATGTATTTATAAACAATAATTATAAAGTTCTAATTTTAGCTTCCAATATTCATGTTGACCAAAAGTCATAAAAATGTTGAATCTCAATGGTTTCACTTCATTAATTAAAGGATATAATTTTTTGGAGTATAAAATGAAATAACACACAAAATTTGGGAAAAAATATTATTCAAAAGTTATTTCCGTAAAAATAGATATATTTATTTAATATCTATTAAATTTATATGATAATTTTTTGATATTATGGAACCATTATCAAAGTATTAGGACCAAGACTACTGACCCAAAACACAAATGAAAAAATAAGTGGTTATCACCTAAAGTAGTGATTTTAATAAATAATTGTTAATAAACAACTGATTAATGGTTATAAATAAATCCTTAATGGTATGATATATCTGAGCATGGTTCTATATTATATTAATAATAAATATATTTTTATTATACTGATGGTTTGAATACATATGAAAGAAGGAAGATCATTAATAAGGATTTTATTTTACAATCTCATTATTTATCTGGATTTTTTATGATTAAATTTTAGATGATGAAAATACAATATATACCTTGAAAAAAAATAATTAATTTTAATCTACTATAGTTATATATTTTTATTAAAATGTTGTATTTCATGTTTCCCAATTTAATAATTTAAGAGACAAAAATATTGTTTTTATTGAATACTAATTATATTACTGTCATCGGTTGAAAATACATTTTAGTCCATATCCATATCTTCTAGAATGTTTTTCAATAATATTTTTAATATTAATATATTATTTTTAAAACATTATTACAAATTGTTAAATTTTCATAATTTTTTTTAAAATGAATATTCTTTTTTTTTCTGAGTGAGATACTTTAGTCTTTTTTTATAAAAGTATGCAAAAATGATTTATTTTAACTTATATGGAATGAATGAATTTTATAACCATCAAGAACCCAATAATTTGAATACTAATTTAAATTTTTACTATGAAATTTTTAAATAGAATTTTTCTTTAATATTTCCCAAATTTTATATTTTAAATAAGTGTTTTTAATGTAAAGTATTTTTCACTAGACATGCATCAAGTGGTATTTTAAAGGGATTTTTCATCTTTGATTTCACCCTTTGATGTTTCTAAACTTTACCATATATATATGACCAAATTAGTCTATCCTTATTATTTTTATAGATAATTTATGATTATTATGAATTTTTTATTATGAAACTCATTTCTTTTCAATGTGTTGTATTGTGATAGAATGATTAAATGTTCATGACAGCCATATCTTTCCCAAGAGTTATGATATAATGAAATATTTATGTAACCTATTTACATTTAAGGGGTTATGATATAATGAATGTTTTATGTTTTTTTGGCATTAATATCTATGTTTTTAATTTTATGATGTGTGGGCCCATAAATATATATCCCTCTAGTGAATTGGGTAAATTTAGACATCTCATGAGGTAAATAAGGCTATAATGGGTAGTGAACGCAGTTTAGTAAGGAAAGCTATCCTCTATGATAGGCTTGGGAGTGAAAATTTACCACTAAAATGGTTTGGGGTGTGAAAATAATCCATTATGATAATGTTTCCTTTTAGCATTGACTACTACAGAAATGAATTTCTATTCTTATGTGTATACCACAAACATGTTTTTATGAAAATTTTACGCCCTAATAGATGATGTTATTTGATTTATTTATGATTCATGTCTTATAAATTACTAATATTTATGTAAGGATAGAATATTATGATCTTGAATATGTATTTTATTGTTTTTAAAACGTTACAAATGTGTTATCATACCCTTATTCTAATATTATGTTGATATCACCTTTTTTCCTTTACCGAACATCCGAGCTCACAGTTATGTTACCTTTACCCCGGTTATGAATAAAGGCATTAAGTATGATATGTCAAAGAAAGGTTATAGTTATGAAAAACATAGTAAGATATTATGTATTTCAATTAAAGACCATTTGTTTAGGTATCATGGTTTCCAATGATACCAGAATGGTATGATTTTGGAGTGGATCTTTTCATTAGGTAATTAATATTCATCTAATTTGATTTTATATCTATGTTAGTAATATATGGGTCGCTATAGTTTTAGACCATACATATTGAACATTGTTTAATCACCTCCATGATTTTAATGAATATATTTATTATATATATTTGATATATTTCCACATAATATTTATAATCCCATAGAAATTATGGTGATGGTTTATAAGAAACACATATAAATATCATTTTAAGTAATTATTATAATAAAAAAAGAATAAAATTTATTGGTGAACATAAATTTACATATTACCATTATTTAATTAATAAAATAAATTTATTTAATCATTATAACAAAATATTAACATTATTTGTGTTTTTTTATAATTCATTGTGTAATCTCTATAACATCGTTCCTATTGGTGTAAAAACTAACCCAAACAATAAAATAAAATAAAAACTTAATGTGTATAAACATGAGATCAAATAGAAATAATATTAATTTTATAGAATCATGATTATATTTTTAAAAATATTATTAAATTGATAAAACCAATTTAAGAGGAGTTTTATAAAGAATATAAAGAAGAATAATTTGGGAAAATATAATAGTTACTTTGAAAAGTTGAATCATCTCATAGTTATACTTTATAAATGATTGATTTGGGACTCCTTGTTAAGACCCGAGGTCCCAGAATTTTAGGTAGTATTATTAGGGATAGAATTTTTCTATGTTTCCAAGAGAAATCCGAAGGAAATGTGGAGGATGAAGTGTGGATAAGAGGGGTATTGTTTAGGTGATATTGGTTGTAATTTCATAATTACACATTCGTTATTGTGAAGGGAATATAATTTATCCTAAAAACTTTCCCAATAATGGAAATTGGATGAGTTGAGGATGTTAATTCTCTAATATAAAAATTTATATATAATTTTTGTGATATGTTTTGATTTCATTCTTTATTATAATAATTTTGCCTTATTTTACCCGATATCATGCATCCTTGGTAACTTAATGTTTTTCCAAAAAAGAGACCCTCTTTCCAAATTTTGATGTGATAATTACAAATATTGATTCTGTTTAATAAAATTCTGTTTCTATATATAAAAAATGTATCTTTAAATATAAAAGAAATCAAAAAGTTTTTATTTTGAAAAAAAGGACTTTATAAAAATTAATTTTTATTAATTTTATTTCTAATCATTCAATAAGTAAATTAGTGATAATCTATTTATTTATACATAAAGAACTTATTATTTATTATAATAACCTGTTAAAATTGATCAATTAAGAAAAAATAAATAACACCTAAAGAGCAATTTTTTTAGAAATACCTCTTTTTGGCATTATATGATTTCAATCACATCCCATTAAAATTATTCATATTCTAACCAATAAATTTTTTCTACCAATTTGTATTCAAATGTTTAATTAAATTTTATAAACACATAAAATCATTATTTTAATAATAATAATTATAGTAATATGTAATGAATAAAAAAATATTTTTATAATTAAATATTTTAATTATTTTTTTCTTTTTTCACTGTATATTTATTTTTAAAATGTAAATTATATAATTGTTAAATTTTTATTAAAAATTACAAAAATTCAACATATTGATTACATATAGGTATGTCCATTTACCATATAACGTATAGAAATATGTTTAATGACAATTAGACCAAAAAAATATGTATATAACGATCATATTAGATTGTTATATATAACATTACAAACATCTATAAAATTATTCATCCTACTCACTAATTTCATTATCAATATGATTATTATATTTAAAATATGTTTCATTATTTATATGTATATTATTAGTGGTATTGTCCACCTAGATGATCTTGATGATATGAAATTCAACAATGTTGCTTTTCTATTTACTTATTGTTTAATTCCTTTTATAATTTTACAAATTTAGTAATCTTGTAAATTATTTTATTTGGTATGATAATATTAAACTATAGTAAAATAATTCATTTTTCATTTTAATTTGATATATCTTTTATCAAATATTATATAGTACATAATTTTTATTTAGAGGGAAATATATACTAAAATAAAAAGGTGTTACAAATCTAATCCCCATAAATAAGTATTAATTAAAAATATAACATCACCTAAAAATGGATTCAATAGTGGTGGGTATTCAGAGGAATGGTGGGTGTAATCCCATTGAATAATTTATTTAATATTATATTTTTCTATTATCTCATGTCCTCTACTACTCCCATTTTTTCCCATTACCACTCTTAATGTTCCATTATAGTATTTTGTTCTAATATAATTCCCATAGATATAAATTGGTTTAATTCGGTCATGATTATAGAAATATGAGGGAATATATACCTTATGATACTATGTTTTTCCAATTTCTATATTATTTTACTATTTCTATAAATGTTTACCAAATTTTACCCCTTAACTAATTTCAAGATCCTAATTACAAATATGTAATCAATTTTAACTTCTATTAGGGTGGCTCCTAAGTGGAAAACCCCTCAATCCTAC
Source organism: Viscum album (assembly GCA_963277665.1). Lineage (NCBI taxonomy): Eukaryota > Viridiplantae > Streptophyta > Magnoliopsida > Santalales > Viscaceae > Viscum > Viscum album. Next base: position 1,701,150,514 of record OY728132.1, read on the forward strand.
ATCTAAAATCTTAGGGTTTAAATCATTGAAAGAACCTTATGGGATTTATGATGCAGGTGTTAACAATGGGGGTGGTGGAACATGCATGACGTGGGAAGATAGTGACATAGGCATGTTTCTGGCATACATTGATGTATAAGTGATAAAAAAACATTACCTTGGGCCTATATGCTATGTAATAGGTATCCCTCTACCATGAACAAAAGACATATTTTTTTCATTATAAAAACTTGCTTTGGCCCCAAATTTTATAAAAATTTAATCAATTTTAATAGAATAATTTTATAAATATGAAATTTTTTGATTGAAAATAATTTTTTCTAAAAAAGATTATTCACAATAATTGTTACTCAAAACTGCTACATGACTATACGAACAACTGAATATTTTTACATAATGAGTACCTTTTAAAAATTCAATATGAATTTTATGATAATAATATTATAAATATGATAAAAAAATGTCCAAATGAAAAGAGTAAATTATTTATAATATTTTTGTTAGTGTAAAATATTTTTCTCAACTAATTGAAATAAATTTTGGATATAAAAAACAGTGTATTGAATACTATATTAGTTTATAAATATGTAAGAAATAATTTTAAAAGTAAAACAATTATAAATTAATAATAAAATATACTCTTAGTTAAATTTTTTTTATCTAACACTTTAATGAAATTTTATATTTTATTATTTGACACAAATGAATTACTATATAACATTAATATATATATATATATATATTTCAACTTATTATAGTATTTTAGTGGTAATATGTTATAATTACTTATAAAATATTTTAAATATTATGAAACAAATTAGTTTCCAAAAAATTAATTACCTTTATAATGACTATATGAAAATAAAACTATAAAGATGATAAATATAGTAATAAAAATAATAATTAATTTATTAAAAGTTTTTTTATACTCACATATCAAGGAATAATGATTAGTCTTAAAAAGATTAATACAATTCCATAATGACATATAAAATAATAAGCCTTATTTATTAAAATAACTTATAAATTTACCTATGTCTATATATGTATTTTATAACTACAATTTTTTTAGAAATATTTTTCATTTTTTCTTATAAAACCATGCATTCAAGATTAATTATATATTCATGCCACTAAATAAATATCATGAGATCATAAATTTAGGTAAAATTAATATATGATTTATAATGATATATAATTATATATAAAAACGTGTTTCACTTAATTATTATATAATGATAATGAAGATATACTCAATGGTCATGTAACAAATAAAGAACGAATACACATTTATATAATAATTATAAAATAATTTCTTCTATATGAAATTTTTTATTATTCTATTTTTATTATGAACAATACTTGTTATATGTGGTATATTTGATTGGTATTAGGAGTTCATATATATAATTTATCTACGTTTACTTATAATTATTATAAAATAATGTTTATTACCTGATTTGATGAATATAAAAGAAATATAGATTCCATAGATAATATTATTATTTATATTCATTGAAGTGAGTGACAATTGAATCCCTTATCTAAGATATTTATTAATATTAATTTATTATTTTATTCAAAATTAAATATTGTTAGTGAATATTATCTATTTACATTTTATTTAATTATATAATGAAAATGTTATTATAATATTAATTTATTTGTAAGTGACATAATTTTATATACTTGTTTCGTTAAAATGAAATGTTAAAAATAAATTAGAAAAATTAATATATATTTATATGTATATATAATCTATGGTGTTATATCCCCTAAAATATTTTATGTGCTTGAAATTTATAATTAAAATAATAACATTAAAAATCTATAACTTATTGAATTCATCATAAGATTATATATTTGTATTTATACTTAATTTCACTAAGAAGAATGTTAATTGTTAAAATAATCATGGTCAGATCATAATATGAGTAATCATAAATATAGTGGAAATGTTATCCACATAGGATTATATTAATTATTTATGATCTAGTTTTCTAGAACATAGGGTCCTTTATAATGAATTTTTCCTTTATAAATAAAAAATTAACATCCTTATTCTCAAAAATAAATAAATGTTTCCTGAAAATTGGCATAAACTAAATTATTTTTATTATTAAATAATTATTATAATTTTTCATATTCAATAACTCAATTCCATTTATAATACAATTTATCATTTCCTATTAAAAACATATATTTATATTTTTTATTTAGGAAAAATTATTATTGTAAAAAATATAAACACAATATAAGCTATGATATTAATTTTCATGTATTTCACATAGAAAATGTAATAATTATTAATAACAAAATATTTATTTTCATAGAATTTCCTAGAGATGAAAATGAGAACTTGATAACTATGTACCCAATCCTTACCAACATTAAAACACTATAATCAAGTACCTACTAATTATGTTTTGGTCATGTTTTGGTTTAAGAAACAATACCAAATTATAAATTAGGTCATGTTTGGTACAACTTATAGGGTACCCATAACTGAAATATACTATTAGTTATTTTTATTTATAATAAAAATATAGAAAAATTAATATTTTTTAGGTTCATATTTATGTTATAAATGGGTTTTACTGAAAAAAATATTATATATATTATAATTAATAAATATTTAAGGGAATATAAATAGGATTGGGTTTTAAATATGTATTAATTTTCATGTTTGGGTTTGGGTTTAGGTTGTAGGTGAGCGGGTATTAGACATGTTAATATTAGTTAATGGTTAAACTAGTTTGGGTTTAGGTACCTACACTTTAGTAAGTACATGAATCTTTTTCATCATATTATTTCATAAGGCTTAATTGTAAATTATATGTTCACTCCTTATATTCTTCTAAATCAAGTTCAGACGTTTTCTACTAAACCTTATCTAGTACCAACTATAACACCCTCGACCCTGATCACTCAAAGATGATGTGATGTGCATTACGTGGTAGTCAAATTATAGGCGATCGCATGCCTAAGATCCAATTTTTTTAGTTCCATTGGAGATGTGAAAATTCATTAACATTAGACATTATCATAATGAAACAAAGTAAATAAGAGATAAAATAACTATCAAGATGTTTCTTTATTCCTCCACCAATTATATCATTAAAATTTAATGAAAATACCTCCTATTCATGAAATATTTAAATTGATATTCATAAGAATGGGGTGATACCAAATGAATAGTAAGGTATTTCAAACAATAGAAGCTAACATGTCATATTAGTTTCATATAAAATAAAACAAGAATAGATAAACAAATGACGCCATAAAATGGGATACATTACATAATCCGTTGATGTCTTGATTGTAACACCCTGAGATTTTATGAAAAATATTCTTTTAATTTCATTTATGTCTTGTGTTGTATTCTACACCAAGATTACCTTGCGCTATACGCAACACCGTATTATCTTACAGTATACGCAACACTATTCTTGGACCGTGTTACACACAATTTTGATAATAGTTATTCTATGCAACATTGAGTATATATATATATATTAAATGTATAAATGAAATATGGTTGGATTCTGTTATACTAAACAATGAAGGATTCTTTCACAACACGCAACCCTGACTTGGCTTGCATTACACGCAATCACGACCTTCCTCGATAGCGTGTGTTGTACGCAATACCGGGTTTTAATAAACAATGATATATTATTATAATATTGTCATGAACTAGCCTTTATGAATAGTATTAACTAAATTTTGAATTTTATAACATTATTATTCATCTTACACATTTCTTAGAACATGGTATAAGAACAAAATAAATTTTTCGGGTAAAATAAGTATTTTTCAAAAAATGCAGTTTTGCCGCCTTTTGATGCCGCACCCACATTAAATCTAGTTTTTGACATGTTTATATGTTCAATTTGAAAAAATCAAATTCTTCTTTTGAATCAGGATGTATAAATTTACATTAGATAACGTTTTGATATTTTCCCGATAACTTTCACATTTTAATGAATAGTAAAAAGACGCTATATTTTAATTAAAAACAACTTTTTCATCGTAATATCATATGTGGTTAAATTATAATATTGAATGGTTTTAAAATATAAATAGAATATATTTTTACCATTTAATATAATGAATGTCATTAGCATTAATTTTACCTTGAATTTGTAGGTTAAATCAATTCAATCTTTTGCAATGTTTTAAACAGAAACCCGTTTTTGTTCGACAACGGGAATAATTTTAATTTAATTTCTGCAACTTCTATGTACTGAATTTTAAAAAAATGGATTCCATATTTGGAATCAGTGGGTCCAAATTATGTTAATAGGCTACTTTTTATTTTTGGGAATTATGAATAGTAACTACAGTAAATTTTATTTACCATAGTTAAATGTAAATCGGGTAATTAAGGTTAAATATAATATTATAAAATTACCCAAACACATGCCAAAATTATATTTCATGGATAAAAGTAAACCCATATCAACTAAGGGTCGGATTAGATTCATTTTATGGACTTTTGACCATGAAAATAATTTAATTATTATTAAAACCAAAGAAAGTGACAACATGTCACTCTCTTAAATCTTATAAGTTTAATAATTTTAAATTAGTGATAAACATCATAAAATTTCGAACATGAATAGTCTCCAGAAATCTAAAAAAAAGTATCTACATCATGAGAATTTATTTAGAATTTTTTGGGATTAAATAATTATCATTAATTGTGACACAATAGTGATGCAGAAATTATTTATCTAGTGAAAAATCAAGAATATAGTTTTTATTAAACTAATAGTGACCATAAAAGGCACAAAACCCTGACCAAAACTTATTGGTCATGTAAATGGAAACTATAATCATCAAATAGTCGAATATTTGACCATTTGGAGTCTTATACAAGCTATTATGACACTTATATTATTTTATTTTAAATGATGCCAAAGTTGTCACCTTCATAATTTAATAAATATAACAATTTAAATATTGTGATTTTAAGATGATAAATTCGAGTAAAAGTATTATTGTAAAAGGTAATATATTTATCTTCATCATAGGATTTTATTTTAAATTTTTACCCAAAAAATATGTATTTTAAATAATTATACAAAAATGATGTAGTAATTATTTTATTAAGAGATAAACCAAATAAATGGTTTTAAAAATAATAAAATAAATATTATATGAACTATTTAATGTGATACGCTAATTTTATAGATACATATGACCTTTTATTAATATATTAAAGCTTTTAGTTCGAATATATCTTCTGTATATATTTTATTTAAATTAAAATAAATGAATAGTGTCAAAATTGACACTATTGTTATTTTACAAAAATAACATATTATAAAATTGTTTAAAAATCACAAAAATATTTAAAAATTATAAATTTATATTTATATGGTACATAATGTTATAAAGTAAACAATTATGGAAAATTCACAACAAATAAGTAATTATTTGTTATAATTTAAAATTTAGAATTTTATTACCACAAATAAACTTAAATAGATTAAATAAGGATAAATCAAAATGATAAGGTTTAAAATAAGATCCAAACATGTCTAAATTTGATTGGTTGATGAGATTAAAACCCTATCTCATCTAATCTTCGAATATGAGTCATTTTTTGAGGTTTTTAAGTGGGGTTATATTTATTATAAATTAATATTTTTATGAATTCCTAACTTTCCCCTCTCCTCCCTTATAAAAGGGAACCTCCTCCCCCTCCTCCTCACACCAATTTGAGCACTCAAGCTCGGCCAAAACCTTCCAAAATCCCTTCTCCACTTTCCTAGAATAATCCTAGAGGTCCTGGTCTTCTTCATAGACCAATCTTAGTTTCCTAAGTGAAGGATTCAAAGAGGCGTTTCAAAGAAGAGGAGGTTCGGACACTTACAAAGCAAGTCGGACCTAAGGTAAGGGAAATATCACAATCTCATTTTTATCCGAGATTGTTTATACTTTGGTATTTACTGGAGTGTATTTTATCATCCACATCCATGATTCCTCAATATTTAATATTATTTCCATCCACCTACAAATGTTTAAATCCAATTTTACCCTTCGGTGAGTTTTTATTAAGAGATACAAAAGGAATCTTTTGTCGTTTTTCGTACAATGTAATTTTTTGACTTTTCCGACAAAATTATGAGAAGAATATTTTTTAACTTATATGGCATGAATGGATTTGTAAAACATTATTTCCAAGAAACTTCCTTCACAAGTTTTCAAGTTTATTTTAATCAACTTCTTTTATTTTAAAGTCATATGACATGTTATTAAAGGAAACATGTTTTTGAAGTAGAAAGGATATTTTCCTCAAGAATGGAGTTCAAGTATTTTATCAAAATTATTTTCCATCTAAGATAATAAAAGGGTTCTATTTTTATCCCTATTATTACATTGGTTTGATTATGTTGTGATGGAAATATTTTTATGAATTCCTTTATCTTATATGAATTGTTTTATCATGTCATGTTGTTTAAGAATCCCATTTTTATTGCATGGGTTACGCTATGATGTATGGTTTATGATTATGTGGCACACATAAGAAAAGATTCATTATAAGATGGGTGGGACCTATATCTCCCTCCAATGCATTGGGTAAAGTATTTATATCTCATGAGATAGACATGGCTGGAATGGTAGGTTATACCGGTTCAGTGAAACAGGACTGGAACGAGGTTGACTCGATTCAGAAAGGGACTTTGTCCACTAAGATAGTCTTGGAAATGAGTCTTGACTAACAAGAAATGATTCTCTATGATTATGTGTGTATGCCACAAAGTTTCATGTTTTAAGTTATGATTATTGGGATTACATTTCACTTCTATGATTTATCCCGTGTTATGATATTATGATCTCTTTTGCAGGTTAAGACTTCCAAAAGCTATGTTCTTATGTATATGATGTGATTGACATTTCTATTGTTTACCCTTACTGAGCATTTGAGCTCACCCTTTTATGTTTTCTTTTCCCTAGGATATAAATAAAGGTTTTAGGTATATAAAAAAATGGAAGATCTTTATGGGAGATGTTGAAGATCTTTCACCAGGATTAGAAGATTATATTCCGAGTTTCCAAAGACACTAAACTATTACGATCCTTGTGTGTGTGTTTTTGTTATGTACTAAGTATTCTGCAAAAGTAATGTAATGTCAATGTACGTCAAGCTTCGGTTTTCTACAGTTGGTATCAGAGGAACGGTTTAGTCAACCTTTGGAAACTAGGATGTGAAAACTTTAGTGAGATCCCTAGAGATATTTCTAAGGTATGTCTAGGGATGTCTCTAAGGTTAAGTATACATATAAGTTATAGTCCTAGAATTGCGCTAACTATCTTAGAATTTAACCTAAGATGTTAGATATTGAGGGTAGTACCCCTTTATTATGTTGTTTTCCCTAGCATGATTTTTTCCTCTCACACTATTCTTTTTGGGTTTTAGAAAATGGCTGGAAAAAGGATGATTCACGATAATGAAGAATATGATGGACAATGGAATGATATTCTTCATGAGCAACCAAATTAAATGGGATTTGGTAGTCCAAACATAATTATTATGTTGAATCAGCAATCTCATAATATTATTAATAAAGTAAAATTTGGTAAGTTTCCTGACTCGGCTAATAAGATAAAGATGAAGTTTCGTGATGATCATAGAGGAAAGAAAGTTCAATTTCCCCTATGTAAATCATGTGGGAAGAGGCATCAAGGAGAATGTTTCAAAGGAAATGGAAGATGATTTGGGTGTGGAAAAGAAGGACACAAATCCAGTAAGTGCAAAGGAAAAGGTTTAGTCAACACCAGGGATGAGGATAATGGTATTGCTACGACATCAACAATGGTTAAATGTTTTAAATGTGGAATATACGGGCATTATGCAAACCAATGCCCTAAGGTAAATTCTCATGAAGAGAATAAGTATGGTCATATGGGTAGTATTTATGTTGATGATGATGAAGATACTACAAATGATATTTGAGATGACCGAATTGTTGAAGCTCGGTCAATGGTTTAAGAATGTAGTGGAATGATTACATGTTTATCCTGTGTAATGTTGTATAAGTAATCTCATGGTACTATGGAATAAAGAGACATATAAGGATTGTTACACTGTTGCCTTTACTTGAGTTTTGAAAGTGTATGATTAATGTTACCAGAATCCATGAAAGGTTATTCAGATATTTTTGGAATGTAGATGATATGCGCATAATGAAGGGATAAGGAGAAAATTAAATGTTTGATAGTATTCATGAGCTCATGACTGATATAAGGAGAAGGTTATATCATGGTTTGAGTATATAGAATTTTGAGGATTTTGGTATGTGGAAAGAGTTAACTTTTAACAGCACTCATGTTTTCAATAAGGTTCAATGGGTATTCAAGAGAGTACATGATTAAAGCCTTTGAATGTTTGAAATGTGACCAACAGGATATATCTTATGATATATGGGGATAAATGATGGTATTAAATCTCTGAGAGTGGACTACAGTATTATGGATAAGCCTAAATATTGGAATGGATTGTGTTGGACATAAGTTATTATTGTTTGTTTTTCGATATTATTGATGGGATGTTATAGTAATATAGTTTTAGAAAAAGGAAAACCTGCTGGACGGGCGACAGCCCATCGCGTCGGACAAGGCTGTGGGAATCGAACCCACAACTGAAGTGTGACTGGCCTTTATCGCCTACCACTGGCCTACAGGAAGTCCCTGGTTAGTATAAACTAGTTTTATTTTATTAAGCGGTATGATATATGAAGTATAAGTTCATTTTTGGAACCATATATGATTAATCTAACCACAAGATAGACTTATAAATTTTGCTAACATTTTGTTTGAAAGAGATGGAATGACCCATCATTCTATCACATGATCTGCTAACACATCACGAATAACAAATTCAACTTCATTTCTTTAATGGATGAAGTGGAAATTGTTCTATTCACGAACAACAGTGAGATTGTACCAAAATCAAGTAAGTATTTCTTCTAATTCAAATTTTTCAACATTAGGGAAATGATATTGAAAACCAAAAATGTTGTCCTAGTGATCTTATATCTGATGAATCGGATGGTACCATAGATCATCACAAATTTATGGCTTTGTGATTTCTAGCTTTTCCATAGCCATGTCCTCTACCACTCTCCATCAGAACATGACGGTTAGATTTCTCTTCCATGTCCATATTTTCAACTATGTTCTCCTATGTGGATACCCAGTGATTAGTTAACTTGGGTAACCATTACGTTTTATACTTTAGTTATTAAAGATATGTTTTGGTATTCCTTTTTACGATGTGGGCTTCTATCAAAGAAACTTTTAAATAGTAAACCATTTATAACCCCGACGAATTTCGAGGGAGAAATTCATTTTAAGGGGGGTAGAATGTAACACCCTGAGATTTTATGAAAAATATTCTTTTAATTTCATTAATGTCTTGTGTTGTATTCTACCCCAAGATTACCTTGCGCTATATGCAACACCGTATTAGCTTGCAGTATACGCAACACTATTCTTGGACCGTGTTACACACAATTTTGATAATAGTTATTCTACGCAACATTGAGTATATATATATATATATTAAATGTATAAATGAAATATGGTTGGATTCTGTTATACGAAACAATGAAGGATTCTTTCACAACACGCAACCCTGACTTGGCTTGCATTACACGCAATCGCGACCTTCCTCGATAGCGTGTGTTGTACGCAATACCAGGTTTTAATAAACAATGATATATTTTTATAATATTGTCATGAACTAGCCGTTATGAATAGTATTAACTAAATTTTGAATTTTATAACATTATTATTCATCTTACACATTTCTTAGAACATGGTATAAGAACAAAATAAAGTTTTCGGGTAAAATAAGTATTTTTCAAAAAATGCAGTTTTGCCGCCTTTTGATGCCGCACCCACTTTAAATCTAGTTTTTGACATTTTTATATGTTCAATTTGACAAAATAAAATTCTTCTTTTGAATCAGGATGTAAAAATTTACATTAGATAACGTTTTGATATTTTCCCGATAACTTTCACATTTTAATGAATAGTAAAAACACGCTATATTTTAATTAAAAACAACTTTTTTCATCGTAATATCTTATGTGGTTAAATTATAATATTGAATGGTTTTAAAGTATAAATAGAATATATTTTTACCATTTAATATAATGAATGTCATTATCATTAATTTTACCTTGAATTCGTAGGTTAAATCAATTCAATCTTTTGCAATGTTTTAAACAAAAACCCGTTTTTATTCAACAACGGGATTAATTTTAATTTAATTTCTGCAACTTCTGTGTACAGAATTTTAAGAAAATGGATTCCATATTTGGAATCAGTGGGTCCAAATTATGTTAATAGGGTACTTTTTATTTTTGGGAATTATGAATAGTAACTACGGTAAATTTTATTTACCATAGTTAAAGGTAAATCGGGTAATTAAGGGTAAATATAATATTATAAAATCACCCAAACACATGCCAAAATTCTATTTGATGGATAAAAGTAAACCCATATCAACAAAGGGTCGGATTAGATTCATTTTATGGACTTTTGACCATGAAAATAATTTAATTATTATTAAAACAAGAGAAAGTGACAACATGTCACTCTCTTAAATCTTATAAGTATAATAATTTTAAATTAGTGATAAACATCATAAAATTTCAAACATGAATAGTCTCCAGAAATCTAAAAAAATTATCTACATCATTAGAATTTATTTAGAATTTTTTGGGATTAAATAATTATCATTAATTGTGACACAATAGTGATGCAGAAATTATTTATCTAGTGAAAAATAAAGAATATAGTTTTTATTAAACTAATAGTGACCATAAAAGGCACAAAACCCTGACCAAAACATATTGGTCATGTAAATGGAAACTATAATCATCCAATGGTCGAATATTTGACCATTTGGAGTCTTATACAAGCTATTATGACACTTATATTATTTTATTTTAAATGATGCCAACGTTGTCACCTTCATAATTTAATAAATATAACAATTTAAATATTGTGATTTTAAGATGATAAATTCGAGTAAAAGTATTATTGTAAAAGGTAATATAATTATCTTCATCATAGAATTTTATTTTAAATTTTTATACAAAAAATAAGTATATTAAATAATTATACAAAAATGATGAAGTAATTATTTTATTAAGAGATAAACCAAATAAATGGTTTTAAAAATAATAAAATAAATATTATATGAACTATTTAATGTGATACACTCATTTTATAGATATATATGACCTTTTATTAATATATTAACGCTCTTATTTCAAACATATCTTCTGTATATATTTTATTTAAATTCAAATAAATGAATAGTGTCAAAATTGACACTATTGTTATTTTACAAAAATAACATATTATAAAATTGTTTAAAAATCACAAAAATATTTAAAAATTATAAATTTATATTTATATGGTCTGTAATGTTATAAAGTAAACAATTATTGAAAATTCACAACAAATAAGTAATTATTTGTTATAATTTAAAATTTACAATTTTATTACCACAAATAAACTTCAATAGATTAAATAAGGATAAATCAAAATGATAAGGTTTAAAATAAGATCCAAACATGTCTAAATTTGATTGGTTGATGAGATTACAACCGTATCTCATCTAATCATCGAATATGAGTCATTTTTGGAGGTTTTTAAGTGGGGATATCTTTATTATAAATTAATATTTTTAAGAATTCCTAAGGTGCCCCTCTCCTCCCTTATAAAAGGGCACCTCATCCCCCTCCTCCTCACACCAATTTGAGCACTCAAGCTCGGACAAACCCTTCCAATATCCCTTCTCCACTTTCCTAGAATAATCCTAGAGGTCCTGGTCTTCTTCATAGACCAATCTTAGTTCCCTAAGTGAAGGATTCAAAGAGGCGTTTCAAAGAAGAGGAGGTTCAGACACTTACAAAGCAAGTCGGACCTAAGGTAAGGGAAATATCACAATCTCATTTTTATCCGAGATTGTTTATACTTTGGTATTTACTGGAGTGTATTTTATCATCCACATCCATGTTTCCTCAATATTTAATATTATTTCCATCCACCTACAAATGTTTAAATCCAATTTTACCCTTCGGTGAGTTTTTAGTAAGAGATACAAAAGGAATCTTTTGTCATTTTTCGTACGAGGTACTTTTTTGACTTTTCTGACAAAAGTACGAGAAGAATGTTTTCTTTAACTTATACGGCATGAATGGATTTTTAAAACATTATTTCCAAGAAACTTCCTTCACAAGTTTTCAAGTTTATTTTAATCAACTTCTTTTATTTTAAAGTCGTATGACATGTTATGAAAGGAAAAATGTATTTGAAGTAGAAAGAATATTTTCCTCAAGAATGGAGTTCAAGTATTTTATCAAAATTATTTTCCATCTAAGATAATAAAAGGGTTCTGTTTTTATGCCCATTATTACATTGGATTGATTATGTTGTGATGGAAATATTTTTATGAATTCCTTTATCTTATATGAATTGTTTTATGATGTCATGTTGTTTAAGAATCCAATTTTTATTGCATGGGTTACACTATGATGTATGGTTTATGATTATGTGGCACACATAAGAAAGGATTCATTATAAGATGGGTGGGACCTATATCTCCCTCCAATGAATTGGGTAAAGATTTTATATCTAATGAGATAGATATGGCTGGAACGGTAGGTCATACCGGTTCAGTGAAACAGGACTGGAACGAGGGTGACTCGATTCAGAAAGGGACTTTGTCCACTAAGATAGTCTTGGCAATGAGTCTTGACTAACAAGAAATTATTCTCTATGATTATGTGTGTATTCCACAAAGTTTCATTTTTTAAGTTATGATTATTGGGATTACATTTCACATCTATGATTTATCCCGTGTTATGATATTATGAGCTCTTTTACAGGTTAAGATTTCCAAAAGCTATGTTCTTATGTATATGATGTGATTGAAATTTCTGTGGTTTACACTTACTGAGCATTTTAGCTCACCCTTTTATGTTTTCTTTTCCCCAGGATATAAAGAAAGGTTTTAGGTATAGAAAAAAGGGAAGATCTTTATGGGAGATGTTGAAGATCTTTCACCAGGATTAGATGATTATATTCTGAGTTTCCAAAGACACTAAACTATTACGATCCTTGTGTGTGTGTTTTTGTTATGTACTAAGTATTCCGCAAAAGTAATGTAATGTCAATGTACTTCAAGCTTCGGGTCTCTACATTGAAAATTGGAATAAATAATCACAAGTATAATAATAAATTACCTCATATAAATAGAATTAATAATTTCCATAATCATATCCATACCCTTTAGTCCTTATGCTAAGACATCATACAAAATGGTCAAGGATATATGCAAATAAATGATATATATAATGGTAGGCATACACCAAATATCAGAGCTAGATTGTCTCTTGAGACCTACTGATGCATAAGGGGATATATATAATCTTGATACCCACACATAACATAATTAGTCTAATCCATTCATCATATAAATATAAATAATAAAAATTAAATAAATAACATTCCCAAGATGACCAATTTAATAAAATGTTTAAATAATCAATTATAATCTATATAAAAATAACATGTATCCATATTCTAATGATTTCCTTAGTAAAATGAATAGTATGTATATCTTTTAAAATACCTATCAATCTGTATGATTATGTATATGGTACCCAAACCATATAGGATAAATATTTAAATGATCCTTTTAATATATTCTTTCAGTCAATAGAACTACATGGTTATCTTTGTAAAAACCCATTAATCTAAATAATTAAGTATAGGATATAAACACCATATAAGATAAATTGATATAAACTCAGGATAATAGATTCTATATGTAAAATAAATTGTTTTTATCTAAAGTTTATTATCATTCATCCTGAATAATAAAGTATAACATATATAAACCATATCAGAAAAATGAATATTTGTTCAATGAAATAGATTCACTTGGTTAATTTAATTGTTTGGTTATCTTGGTGAATAAACCATAATTTGTATAATTATATACGAAGTACCCAAAAAATATAGGATACATGTATTAATGATAAATAAACTATATTATATTAGTCAATTTCATTTTTAACCATCTATGTTAATACCCTTTAATATTAACATACAAGAATTATGTATTTCCACAATATAGGATAAAGTGAAATATAGTCATGTTAGTTGTTTTTTCCATCAAATGAGTTAATAATAGCATCAATAATAATTTTTTAATCATATTAGAAATAATTAGGTATTCCCAATGTTAAAATAAGAACTATTATGAAGCGATGAATATGGAACTATAGTGCTCGACTACATATAAAGATTACGATAGTCAATGAGTTTAGTTAATTGTATAGATGAGATTTTAGTAACACGAGACCAATGAAATAATAGAATTATACACTCAATATTATGATAATGTAATAATACAAATTTGATACACATTAGAGATAGATAAGTTCATTAAAGTGAAACTGCCAAGTTGGTATTCTATGATTGAAAATGTGAACTTGTTCAGATATCAAGTTTTATCTACCTGGGACCCCATATTGACCCAAACAGCTAAACCACCATAATAATTCCTTAAAAAAACCCTCTATGATATAATATAACAATAATACAACAAATACATCTCATACATTAGTATATTTTACCATGGTACAATATATAATTTCATGCCACTAAAGAGAATTTCTATATAACAATAGATTATGAAGGGAGTATAATTTTAGGGAAATTGGTTTCCACATTAATTAGATATTATCAATATATAACTTATAGTGATACTAATAAAATTATAATAAGAAATTGGAAATTTAAAAATGAGACTACTCTGGAAATATTAATGGGGTTGAAGAAGAGGCAGAAATAAGATCCTTACATCAACATGGTCACAACTTATGAAATGAGGCATAATGAGAGATAATGAATAAAATGTCTTATAAAATACGTTAAAAATATATATTATATTATAAATAGAATAAAATTATAATTTGAAACAATATTTTAAATGTTACTCATAAAAAAGTATGGAATTGGAAATGAAGATAAGAAAATTGGAACACATACCTTACCTAAGCTTCTTAGCATACAACCTGCCCTTGGAACTACCAAAACCCTTTACGATTGAAGAGAGATATACTGGAGTGAATATCTAAGAGGGATTTAAAAATATAATTCAAAAATTGTGTGAGAATAAATGAAAAGATGGATGTTTATTTATAAGTGTGGTCAGTATAATCCCATTGAATAAATCACTCAATATTATATTTTTTCCATTTCTAAAGTTCTCTATTACTCCCATAGATCAATATTTATTCCCATAACCCTCTAATTGAATATTTTGTGTCAATAATAGGTCAACAGAACAAAATTGGCATGTTTTTCCATATATATATATATATATATATATATATATATATATATATTATGTCATATTTATCATAAGTTGTCATATTTCACCATTTTACCATATTAAACTATCCTAACAAAAAGAATTAAAAAAAATTACCCATTAATTGATTTCCAAACCCTAATTTAATAAAATTAACTAATTTCATCAAATTAATATTATAATTATGGTAAACTAAGAATAAAAAAAACAATTCTAAAAATAGGTTATGAGTGGAAGATGTTACTCTACGCTATTACATTACTATTCCAGCAGCCACATCATTTCCATAATAAATACTTGATCTAAATTATATGTATATTATATTATATTAAAACTAATGTTATGTTAAATAAAATTTGAAACTAAAAAATATTATTTATAAAATATTATATCATTGTAAAATATTTTCTTTAATTGATGAAAATAAAATTTAACCTTATCAAAACATGTGTATGAAAAGTTGTATTATTTTAAAAATATGTAAAGATTAATTATAAAATAAAAGTGTTATAAATTAATTATTAAATATTCTTTTAGACTATAATATTATATTTACTATTTTGAAGGAATATTATATTATATCACCATACACACATGAAGTACTATTTGACATTAAAATATATATGTAAACTTATTTCAATATTTTCAATAGTCACTTTCTACAACTACTTTTAAAATAGTTAAAATACAATGAAAACAATTAAATTACCATGAATACATAACTATTATAATGAAAATATGAAAATTAAATTATAAATATGAAAAATTGAGGTATAAAAGAATCATTATTTTTCATAAGGATATTTTATACAACCATTTTGAGAAATAATTTTTAATCACTGAAATTTAAATTCAATACCATTATTACATATGTAATAATAACCTTATTAATATCATTACATATAAATTTACCTATGGGTATAAATAGATATATTAGGCTATAAAAATATGAGAAATATAAGTTAGAGTGAATTATAAAATATTTATTTCAAGATGAATAACATTTTCAAACCATTGAAGGAAATTTATATTATCATGTATTTATGTGTAACTAATTTATAATATATAATTATGTATATATATAATTATTCTATATAAAAATTTCCTGATGATCATGAATATTTAAATAAAATTCCACAAAAAAAAACTACCCATACACATTCATTTTTTAATATTAAAGTAACTACATTCATATAAAATATATATTTCATGTCTTGTTCTACTTTTCTTATGTGCCATATTTGTTATAGGTATAATTTTTTTGGAGCATATGAGTTATGATATATTATTTATTTAACTTAACATGTATCCTTTTTAAAACGTTTTTAATTTCATGATTTGATGAATTTAAATAAATGTATATTCTATGGATAATATGTTTATTTATTTTTCATAATAAACATGATATTTACATAACATTGTCCTGAAATTTATTTTTCTTAATTTCTAATTTTATTCCATGTAAAATATGGATAGGGTATATATTTTTTACATTAACTATATAAGGAAAATATTTTTATTATATTATTTTCATTATTAGTAACATTCTTCTATAAATTTATTTCATAATAAATAAAATTAAAATGAAAATCTCTCTAATTGAATAATATGGAAATATATATATATATAATATGGGGTTTAAACATTTCCCCAAAATATTGAAATTTTCTAATGGAAAAATTTGTAGTTTTCAACAAAATTCATGGAAAAAAATGTATAGATTAAGGATTACAATATCCATATTCATAGAATCCCACTATATCAAATGAATCATCAATCAGGCGAGAGATGAACCATCATGAGTGATTAACTGTGGCGAGGAGAGGTGGTAGAGGGGGAGAATATGGAGAATAAGCCCCCAATGTTATGGATTTATCATCTAGGGTAATAGAATAAAATTTTTAATAAAATTATTAATTAAAATAAAATAAAAAAATTGCAAAACCATTTGGGTACCCAGTGAGAAACCATCAGGTACCAATGAGAAAACAATATCCTATGGGTTGTTTTCTGGTTTTATAAGGGGAATACTAGACTCACCCCCACCCACTTTAAAAAACTATGAGGTTCTTAGTGAGCCCTTACTAGGTACATTGGGGTTATTATAGTTTTTCAAAAATAGATTACTACCATTGTTATTCCTCATACAAACTCTAAAATAATTTCACAAGGCCTATAAAAATTTGTAAAATCAAAATATATAGATATATCATCACTAAAAATCCAATCTAAATATATCCATACCCTAAATTTAAAATTTTCTCAATTCCATTGATCTGTAATGAAATATATCGTTAATATTTAAAATTACTATGAACATACATTATATTCAGTTCAATCCAATTTCAATATCACTTTACAAGATCTTCATGGTTTCCTAGAAAACATTTATGATAGGGTATAAGTTAGTTTTCATGTATATTATGAAAAAAACAAACATTATTTGGTTTTATTGTTTTTCTATTCTCATCATCCATCCTTCACGATCAATTTTTCTTGATGCTTCGCAGTAGGTTCAGTATTCACTCAATTTGTTTTCCAAATTTTGATGAACAAACACCTCATTGAATTCTGTTTATGAAGATTATTCCTTGATGATGTAATATATTCTTTATTTATCCATTATTTAAATATATATATTTTTATAAACCATGTGATGTCTATAATTTTATATATTACATTTTCAACCATATAAAATTTCCTCTAACATGCTTATAGTGTAATTGACCTACTCATAACTATTTTTTTCATTATCTTATATTCACTATGGTTCTCGATTCTCTCCAATTTAATGATATATTTTTGTCTTATAAATTATAAATAACTTTAATTCATTATCAAAGAGGGGGGTCACACATTCTTCACAATTGTTTTTATTGTTTGGATTCATTCAAAAAATCTCTTTCCCATGCAATATTAAATACTATGACCATAATTTATAGATTTTAACTTGTGGTACTAGAGTCCCCATTGAAACATAAAAATAATAAAATATAAAAAATAATTTAAAAACACATATAGATATACATATACTGTTGTTTCAAATTTATCTCCATTCACCTCTCAAAAATGCACTCTGATTTCAATATGAAATGTTGAATAGTACAATCGATTTTAAGATATAATAATGTTTATCTATGGAGTATTATGTGAAGGATATTAGTTGTGATAAAGGTAATTTTATTTGAATGGAAAGGAAATTAACAATATTCTATTCCACTCATGAACACTTCGAATAAAAAGAAGATTATTTGGAGGGATACTCTAGTCAATTCATAAAAGATCATAATATGTTAACGTAATTGCGACACACATTTCATTTATCACCATAGTCAAATGTAAACATATAAGATTAAAATATGGTAAGAATAAAAAATATAAAAAATAATATAAAAAATAAATTAATCTTTTATGATATATAAATTTCAATAGTATTTTATAATAACTATATATATATATATTAATATATATTAATATATATTATATATAATAAATTAAAAATAAATATCTATTATCAAGTATGAGAATAATTATGCATTCATTCTCAATATACTCTATGATAATTAATTTAAGTCCATTTAATCCTTCATGTGATGTAGAACACTATCCATTGGAACATGGACATAAAAACAAGGCCCTCTCAAAGGAAGACCTTGTTGGTAACAATTTAAACAGTTCAATGTTCAAGATATACCATGAAAAATAAGGGTATAATTAGTTGTATATTGTGTCTCATGAGTTTTAAAATATGGATATCTATCAGGATAACTTCTTTGAAAATGATAGGTGAGAGAAGCTCCTCTAGTGATAGAAATAGTTCCCAAAGAAGTGACTTTTGACCCAATATTTAAATATTTTTTCATACCCATTATATTCGATGTAAAATTCCACCATTATGGAATTCAATATTACCAAAAATATTGTTATGATCATTTATTAGGATAACTAGCCCGAATTCATCTCTAAATAGGTGTTTATCAATATTTCATGGTGGTATCTAGCCTTTAACAAGGTTATTAGTCCCTTCCTAACCTAGAGTATAAATACAATGTTTACATTTTATTGATCATTTAAAACCAATAAAATATTTAGGTATGTAGAGATATAAAAAGTTATAGGCTAGTAAGAAGAAAAAATATGTGATAAAGAAAAAGAATTCATAGTAGAAGAGGTCATCATGAGGTTCATTACTAAGTCGGAAACTATGAATTCACCCATGTTCATAGTATGATAGGTGAAATTATGATATGGTAAGAATTCATGTTATGGTGTGAGGAATATTAAATGTTATGGTTTATATTGATCATTTTGGATTAGTACATAGTGATCATATAGAAGGAATGGTTGATGGAAGTGATGGATGAGGCAGTAATTATTAATAGCTATAGGGAAGTGAAACTAAAGAAGGAAGTGTTCACCATAAAAACCCATTCCTCATGGGAAAAGAAGTTATTGTATAGATTTAAGACAACAAGTGTTTCTTATTATTTATTGGACTATATAATATTGTATTCTTCTCTCTTAAATAATAAATTGAAATTATTTACTATTATTGGGTCTATAAAAACATTTTGACTAAATTATTACCTTATAAATCTATGTTTTGGTATATAAGAAATCACTTTTTGAGTTAATTGGGAACCATCAAAAGGAATAATCCAATAAAACCCCTATGAAAAAAAGTATACACAAACAAAAGTACTATAGTAACAACACCAATTTTAATCTACAGGGGACAATTCAAAATTTTTATAATGGATTATTTAATTCATGGTTAGGAAAATGTGTATGTTTTCCTCAATTATAGAGGTTATGAAATAAAAATAATCAAGGTAATAATCAATGTGGACAGTTTAATTATCCAATGAAAATAGAAAAACATATAATCATAAGTCAAATCCCTACTTTTTTCATGCATCCAACCATATGGAAATCTTTTACCTTTCATTTTTTGATCCTCATATAAAGATATCTCCATAATAGTGCTTTAAACCTTGTTAATAAATTCAATTTAATAGCTTATAAACATATCAATGATAAATTTCATCATTTTTGATAAATTTATATGTAATAAAAAATATAAAAGGTTTAGTTCTTTCATTTCTTTTTTTATAATTTATAAAATAAATATGAGGCTCACAGTCCTCCAACACACCCATGTTTGGATTTCTGAGTCCATATTTGACTATTATATTGGGTTCTAGAAAATTTTATATAGAATCATTTATCATTATTCCCTTGGAGTCTGACCACATATATATTGGTTTTTGTAGATATTATTACACATTTTGACATTTAGTGTTGTAATGTAAGGTTAACGAGAAATCCTATAATGTAATAATCACATTTGATTCTTTATATGAGCCCAATTTGATGTATATATCTATAGTGACATCTCCATCATGCATATATTTACTGTAGTGGTAATCCCCCTCCTTTATAGTCAATTTAGATAATACATTTAATCCATCTACCAATGACACTTGAGAATACTGCAGTTCTTAACATTCTTTTCTCATACACGATTGTTCAATTGTCTTATTCTTCACCCTATACCAGAATGTTTTATTAGCTTTATCCTTAATTTTTTATTTGTATTATCTCATAGGACAAAAATAAATGATTCCTTAATGAAATTCACAACCTTCATTTTGAATAGAAACATCCATGCCCAACCTTAGTCTGTATCTCCTAGGTGATGGGTTATCCTAGATTCTACGTAGATTAATACCCTATGAACCCATCTAATTTGAACTCTAAAAGGGACTATTCAGTAAATAAGATCTATCCTAAAATATAATCCTTTAATCAAGTATTTACCTAGACATTAATATCACCCTCAATCATAACATCCACTTTAATATCTTTATACCCATCTTTGTTTGGAACATTCAACTGTCCCATTTAAACTCCCAATAAAGATGCCAAGTGGATATCTACTTATAACATCACCCATGGATAACTTCTCATAAAATCCTCTCCACCCACCATAGTTTTGAATAAAATTTACTGTCGAAATATTTAATATTCTAAAGGGTAAAATGATTATTAAATTGTATATTATTTTTCACCATTCCCTTCCTACAAACAATATCAATTATCACCATCACATTCCCTAAGAACTTATTTTTTTAGTATAGACATCATTACTCTTATTTTCCCATTTATTGAATCTCTATGTTACAATATTCTATGGTATAAATTCATATAATTCCATTGAAAATAAAACCAACTTTATAAGTTATTGGGGAAATACCTCAAGGTAACATTGAATCATATTTGGGTTGATTTTGTTTGATGAAAATTTGGGATTCCATTATAAGTTGTGGATTTATAGAGAAATTAATGAAAAATATGTAGAAAAAGATCCAATATAAAAGAATGGATGCACTGTAGGTAGTACAAAAAGTTTATTTATAAGGTGGCATCATTTCCCATTGTTTTCCAAAATTTTGGGTCCAAAATCTTTAGAATGGAGAAAGGTGTTTTGATAAAGGAAGTTATGCACAAGATTTGTGGGGAATCATAAAGTTATTCACATGGAAAGATTCTAGATCAGTACATCAAAATACATTAATGGAATTAATCATGTAAAATATTTGTTTTTACATGAAAGGTTGTTTGTGAACTCCCATGAAATAGAGATGAAGTGATCCATATGAATGATTCTTACACACAATATGAAACACCAAATATATTTTTATACACTCAAGATAGATCCTACATGGAAATAGGACGACATGTATGGATCTTATATGCAGGGTTAACTATGACAATACATAGATAGCTACCACCATCATTTTAGTAGCTCAACCCATTGAGAAAATTGTGGCTTTGAATCACGTAAGAGTTGTTCATAATGGGATTTTCGTGTAAGAATAGATTTTTACATTAGAAGAGTTTTGCACAGAAAATAGAAAATATTTGTGCATGTTGGTTTTCCATGATAAAGGAAAATGTTTCACAAAATGTGATAATGTTTCACATAAGGACTCAAAGGTTGCATAAATGATTTCTATTAACCAATAGTACATTGGTAATATTTTATTCATCATGTGGATAAATGTAGAACATAATGATACACTAAATGAGGTGTAAAAATTATTGATTTCCTAAATCAAAGGAGGATCTTCTGATGGACCAGCCAGTACACATTATTTGGGATAGAAGTGAGCTTTCCAATTTTGATTGGTTGTAAACTAGAAGGGATATCAAGTTTGTACAAAAAATTGTAAATAATAGTGAAATTTAAGTGGAGTTAGTACATATAAACATTTCCATTGTATTCCCCTTGGATATATCCTAGTGATTATAAACCTAGTAAAACTTCTATTTGTCATGCATGATTTAATTTCAATTCATACATTGTTGTCGGAAAGAGATATAAGAGAGTTTTTTTAATAATGAAACTATATTCAAATGGGAATTTGGTTTAATATGTCATAACCTTATTCACCCCTACTATGGTATTTAACCGATTTGGGATAACAATTAGTATTAAAGGAAATGAAAAAATTTAGTGTTTCTCTCATAGAGGTTTTTAAACAAAAAGGTATTCCAATCGTGGATAGAAAAACATTTAAATTATAGAATAATCAGATGGAGAAATATTTAAGATCCCCTGTTATGGATTTCTATACAGTAGAAACACATAGAATTACGACATGTATGGATAGTGGTGCTTTCTCAGAAGCTGAAAAAAGAGAATTAGATGCTAACTCTATAGGATACAATGCATTCATGGGAGTTATATCCAATGAAATATATATAAAGGCGAGGTAATGTATGTCTAATCATGACATGTGGGAATATTTTCAGAATAAAAATTAAGGTGATTCAAATGTAAGAGAAACATAATTGAAAGTTGTTTGGAAAAAATATTGAAATCTGAGAATGATCCCCAATGAATATATTGACACATTATTTGATAGGCTGAATTTATTTTTTGAAGACATGAAGGGTCTTGGAGAAATCATTGAAGATGTAATGTTCTTTAAGAACATATTTAGAATAATTCCCCTTTGGTTTAATCTAAATGTTTCCATTTTGGGGGACAAAGGTCCAAAGGATCTGACATTTGATAGCTTATATAATAATGTTGTTGTATATGTGATGATAAATGAGGAAATTGATTTTGTAGAAAAAGGTAATTCCAAAGAGGATACATTAAAGGCCATGAATAATCTCACCATTGATGATTTTCTGGAATAAAGAAGTGAAAAATTTAGTGATGTATTTCCATTCCTCAAATCTAGAAAGAGGAAAAGGAAAGTTCAATGGGAAACATCCACTTGCATGATTTCGATATGGAAATGTTGTTCCTCTTTCATCAAGGTTCCCAAAGAATTTTTATGTATATGATGAGGATGATGTTGAAATTACCATAAATAAGTATTCACCCTATCCGAAATGTAAGAAACAGTTCAAGATAAATTTATTCTAAAATAATAATCTAATTGCATAATAAAATTATAGTTTATATGAATCTTATATTGAAGAGGTCAGTAAATACATAGATCATGGAGATAATTCTATGGTGGAAGTTGTAGTTAACTCTCAAAAAAGGAATAATGAAATATTAATGAAGAAGATATCAAAGGAAGAGTTGATATAAATGAATAATTGGAAGATACTCTTGAATAGATAGATGTTTTAAGATCTAAAATGATGAAATCCAAAAAAGGTTAGTGAGAAAAAACATAAAGATGAAGAGAAAAAAGGGTGGTCAATGGTATTAATTACACAATTAAAGAGAAAATCAAATGCATTAAACAGCTTGGAGTGTAAGTTATTGTCATACAAAGAAAAGTTAAGTATCAGGAAAAACTCATGTTTACTAGTCTGTTATCAAAAAATTAGATCATTCATCTGTTATAAAATATAGAAGTGGTGCATAGTGTTCTAGTAGAAAAAATAAACAATAATATTAAAATATTATGGATGATTTTGGGGTTGACTGAAAACAAAAAGCAGTGAAATTTGATATCAAATCTTAAGAACCTACTAAATGATTGAAGACTGATTTGGGTATGAAGAAAAACCAGAACATTCAGAGAACCCACTAGAAAACTTGTGGTGTATAAGTGACACACTGGAATTCACCCAACATCATGATTACTGAACATTTATTTTTTATTAAAGAAATGGAGGGGTCCCTATCCCCCCTAAAGAACACATAGGTCCTTCAAGGGGGCCAGAAGTGGTGAAAGCCAAGGGCATCCCCTTGGGTATAAACATTGCATACCATGGGAAGTGAATGAATGTAGAAAATCAATGAATAAAAAGGTGATCATTAAAAAATCAATTTTTATGATCTACAAGATTATTCTTGTCTATCATACTCTGAATAAGATCAATATTATCAATCTTTACTTAGTGTGAAGTAAAAAACAAGGATCAGAAAGACAAATCTAAGAAGGTAGTGGTGGAGAAAAATTATCTTAAAGCATAAATATTTTCGGGGGTATGAATCTGTGATAGTAGATGAACATCCCACATTAATGGAAATAAGGATATTGTTTCTGGCATAATATATGACAAGGAAAGTGTTTCCAAATTTTGAAATTATGAATGCCTCTAGATAATTTTCTCAGGGAAAGTCAGATTTGGGGGCAATGAAATGAGATGTGGTAATGTCGTAGTTTTATAATGTCTTAGTCACAACATGATTAGTGTCAGTAAACTATGTTACTTAGGGAAGGATATAATATTTACCACAAATATGTGTATCATAAAATAAAGATATGGTAAAATTTTTCTATATGGAAAATGAACAAAGGGGAATCTATACCTTGTTTGTGGGGAATATTATATTTGTTTTTTATCCAGAGAATAATTAAAAAAGTTGTGGAATAAATAAATTGGTCATCTATTCCAACCATACATATAAGATCTAGTAAAATGTGATGCCTCTAGATACCTCCCTAAGCTATCACATGATCATACTCATACATGTGATGATTATCGATAAGGGAATATCATTAGAAATATGTGCAAGGTAAAGGAATAGAAGTTATCTATAGTGCTTGAATTGGTGCAGGTAGATGCATGTGGACCTATCTCACTAAGTTACATTGAAGGGAAGAGGTATTATATTCTTTTAATTTATTATTGTAGTAGGTTGGAATGGGTACTTGTCATTTACTATAAGATTGATGTGTTCAGTTTCATAAAACAATATTAGAGGTATACAAAAAGGATGCTTGGAAAAAAATTCTTATGCATAACACTGATAATGGTTTTTAATTTACAGACAAACAAATGAAAGTTTATATCAAGAAACATGAGATAAGGCATCAATTTTCTTCAGTGAGAAGTCCTCATCAAAATGGAGTAGTTGAGAGGAGATATAAGATTTTCAATAACATAGAAAGAATGATGCTTACTGAAAGAGTCTTACTAGAAAAATTATGGAAAGATTCAGTCTTGAACTAAGTATAAATATATATCATGGACATTTTATGCCTAATGAAATAAAATACACCACACTATATATGGTATGTAAATAATCCAACATTAAAATACTTTCGAATCATTGTAAGTTAGTGCTTTATTCTCAATAAAGGGAAACATGGGAAATTTGATTCATGTGGATATGAGGGGATATTTGTTAGATACTCAAGAGAAAGAAAAGAATATTAATGATTTAATAAGAGTATGGGAAATGTAGTTGAAATAAATGTTGTCAATATAGTAGAAAATTAACAAAATCTTCAACAACATAGTGACCAGTTCTGTAACACCCATAGTTTTTATGGACCTTTTTTTCTATGGATAAATTAAATTTTCATTTATGTCATGAAATTTACTTATTCAAAAATTCCATTCACATGACACCGAATTGGTATATATTACATGTAACATCAACTCAACGTATGTTACACAAAACACCGACTTATCATAAGTTAATTACAACATCGATGTATCTATGAAACCTCATTCTATTGTTATAATTATTTAAATGAGATAATTAAATCCTAGATGTTAAACATAGTAATATGAATTGTAATAAATAATTTTGAAATATTTTTTATAATGTTTTTATATAAATAAAATACATTGATAATGAAATATATATTTTTTGTAAAGTCCTTATATGTTTAAAAATACTATTTTCTCAAATGATCTGCTTCTAATGTCCTTCTATGAAAGATAATAAAATTAATCCTAGACACATTTATAAGTTTAATTTGATAAAATTTACTTAAATTTTAAATTGATAACTTCTAAATTATTTTATGGATATTTTGATGAGATTTTTTTGAGAATCTTAATTTTTGGATGAATAGGGAAAAATACTAGATTTTAATTTTAATCACTTTCATATATGTTTTATTGTTAAATAATGTTTTAATTTGGTTTAAAAGTTTCATTAAATTATATTTTTTATCAATTAACCCATATGTGTAATTTTAAAAAAATTCACATTGAAATAGCATATAAAAACTTTGTATATGTTTGATAATTTTTACTTTAAAAACCCTTATTGTCGACCCGATTATGAGATTAATTTAAAATTAGTTTCTACCACTTATGTGATTGGAATTTGGAAAATTAGATACAATTTTCAAATTAAAATAATTTATAATATTTAATAAGGTAAAATTAATTTTTTTAACAAAAATAATAGTGGAAGTAATTGAAATTAATTACATCAATTAGTTTACAATTAAACTAAATTATGGACTAAAACTTAATTCCAAGACTAAAAAAGAACTATACACTTGTCCAAGAAAATTTTGTTTTTCCATATATCTACCTTATCCTCCCTTTCTTCAAATTTTGATAATTATTGGATCCACTTGAAACATGGAAAATGTGGGTGGAATTCTGTCTTCAAATATTTACAAGAGTGACACCCCTCTACTATAAAAAGGGATCCTTTCCTTCCACTTACTCACACCTCTAAATCCATTTGGATCAAAACAAATCTACCAAAAAATCTCTCCCAATTCCCTTAATTCCTATTTTAAGCCTCCCATTAGATATAATGTCTTCCAGGGAAGCCTTTTGGCATGAACCAAAAGGAGTTACTTGATTAAGAGGTAACGACTTATGTTAAGCTCTTTTCCTTTATTTTCATTATCCAACCCCTAAATTATTTTTATTTAGTTATTGAATAACAAAACCAGTATCCAAAATATACTAATATTGTTTTATTATATGTTTAAACCTACAATTACAAAAACATCCATCTAATGGGTAATAAAGATACTGTTTACGTGTACGGTGAATTACCACCTCACTAAATGTTGATTGTCCATTTTTCGTTTACTGCTTCTCATGGTGGAAATTATTATATAAAATATATTTATATATGTTTTATATTATATTTATTATTTATTAATGATTTTTTACTCCTTTCACAACAAATATATTTTTTACTTTCTATTTGGTGTAAATACGATAATTTCGTTTGAGGAAGTGTGGATTGTTGCTCCCTCAAAGCGATGTGATTCATTAAAACACTACATGTAATGTATTAAGGATGCATTTAGTGAAATTATATGATATATATAATATTATAATGATATTTTAATGTTATTATAAACATATATAGTTATATTTCATTTTCTTTCTTTCTTTCAATTTGACTACAAAAATGGAAACAACGTTCATGCATACGTACGACTTACAGTCTCCATAAACGGTGTATGAAATTTTGTAATTATATATTATATAGATTATTAAAAATACAGATATAATTAATATAAATTTTATTTATATAATTTATTACATTATTCAATCATTATTTTATTATATGGATGAATGATATTACAAATTAAGACACATACGAAGAACATATGGAATACTATCTGAAGTGAAACCTTAACATTGGATGGTTAATAAATGGGTAGTATAAGGTCATAATAAAACCATATATGGTTTTAGATATAAAAATACTGTTTTTTAAAAGATTTAAAATAAATTTAAATTTATTATATGGGTTGTTTGAATGAGTATGATGAGAGTCAAGATACAAGGTAACCAAATTTTATCTCATTTTTATTTCCGTGAGATACAAGATTTAGTCATCTCCCATTACATTTTTATGGTGTATGTACTGAAAATGAATGTTTTATATGACTATTATAATTAAATTTATGTGTATTAACATATCAATTTTATGAATTTTCTTTCAGGGGTTTTAGGTTTCAAACGTTATCAAATCAGTAATATAGTTTTGTCTCGATTATCCTTCTTTGAGACTTGTGTTTGTTGTGAACCTAAATTATTTCATGAGGTGTATATACCTCCATTTTACATGTTATGTAATGAAAAATTTTATTTTCTTGATATTTTATTGTTCATGTATTTTTTAATTATGTGTATAGTATGATCCCAAGTTACCAAGTTATAATATTTTATTGAGACAATGCCATCGTTTTTTGAGATTGTTTTTGTTTATGCATTCTTTGATGAGATATTATGATCCATATATCAAGAACACTCATTAATTTACTTATACTTAATTTATTCAGTATATATCAATGTATTCATACCATTTACCACCCTTAAGTACTTAATATAACATTTTTATGTAAAATATGACTGTCTCTCTCTCTCTGATCAAAAATTTATTGTATTCAAAAATAATTTCTTCAAAAAAAATTTAATTTTTTTTTTCAAAAGGTCATTGTTAAAAATTTTCATGGAAAAAGGATTTAGAAAATGTATTATGGTTTTCAAAGTGTCCTTTATAAATTTTGAAAGCTATTTTCAAATAAAGAGGTTCTTAAAAGGATTTATGTTTTAAAAAAAATTTCAATGCATAAATGATATTTTCATCAAACAAAGTTTTAAAAATATCATTCAAAATTATTTCCCATCTAAGATAAAATTGGATGATATTAATAATTCATTTTTGGGGAAATAATTAAATGTTTTTATTCATATTCTTTCTTTGAATGGATTATGTTTTGATGGGATAATGTTAATGAAACCTATTTCTCTTTCACAAGTTATATGCTTTTGAAACATGCTTCTTTTAATAGGTTATGTTTATTATTAAATTATTATGAAACCTATATCTTTCCAAAAGTTATGACATGATTATATGTTTATAATGCCAATTTCATTTTATGGGTTATGATATGATTATATATCATCTTCTGTAACATGCATATATGATTTCATTATGATATGGGTATGACCTATATCTCCCTCTAATGCATTAGGTAAAGATTTATTTCTCATGATATAGACTAAGATGGTCTTGGGCATGAACATTGACTAATAATATGGCTATATGAGTGAATCAGGACTACCATGATTCTATGAGTAGTAAACTCATGCTACTAAGTTGGCTATCAGGGTTAACCATGATAACCAAGATGGTATGGGGAGTGAACACATACTACCAAGATGGTATTGACAATGATTCCTTGGATTCTATGAAAATAATATTATTTATGATTGGGTTTCAACCATAATTCCATGTTTTAATCATATGTTATTCATTAATGGATTATGTTATTTATTCCCTTGTGATTCATGTCTTATGAACTGCTATGATATTTTCCATGATTCATGTATATGATCTTTGATATTCAGGGTATGATCTTCTATTTTCATGATCATGTTCTCATAACCATATTCTCATGATTATGCTTACATATCTCCATTTTTACCTTTACTAAACATTTGACCAAAACCCTTTTATGTTTTCTTCCCATAGTTATTAATATATGTATTATGTTAGATGTTTTTAAGAAGGGTTATAGTCAAGATGAACCTAGTGAGATATAATATAGGTCACCTTTGTATCAGTGTTTGTGTTTCGATGTTTTCAAAATCACTAGACTTTTACGGTCTTTGGGAATCTATTTTTATAATGTTTAAATTATTCCCTAAATATTATGTAATGTTAATATATGAAAAGTGAGGGTCGCTATAGTTGGTATTAGAGTAAAGGTTTAGTTTTCCTTTTGAATATAGGGTGAGTAAAACATAGTGAGAATCCTATGGACATGTATAGGGACAAGTCTAAGGATACAATAAAGTATAGGAAAATGTCCTAGAATTTTGGTAAAGGATAGAGTGAATGGTTTTCTAGAAATACCTCCTTTTCTAGATATTATAATTATCTGTGGCTCTATTATAGTCGTACCTAGGGGTAACAACCTCGATAAGATGTTCTGGCCCGGACTAAGGGTAATATGGTATATAACAATGGTCTTTCCTACACACATGGTTTGACACTCCCAGTGGATATTATTTGGGAAATCACAAACTATTTATAAACCATTGTGAAGTATTTAAATATATGTTTCATATGAATAACCTAGAATAAATCTAAGGTGTCATTGATTAAGGATGGTTTTATAATTTAGACATCCTGTAAGTGAAATTTTATGATTATGTGGGTCTTCATTATGACAACTATTTTTTACTCTATGCATTTGGTTTTGGTCAATGGATAAAACCTGAAGGAACCATATTTGTGGTGATTGTGATGGATAATGCCACACATTTCCTCTTGATAAATCTAATTCCATGGGAGATATAATACAAAAAATCATTGCAATGATCACACAACTTTCTTAAGCTATGAATCATGGTGGACTTCCAAATGAGAAATAGAGGTAATAAATTTCTATTGGGTATTACATCATAAAACATATAAATTATTTCAGAGGCTCTTATAATACACATGTTACTGAACAATGGATCAATACTACTGAAATGATATTCTATATTCTTTAGTTCTCAGAACATGATAAAGTCTTTCTAGATATTTATTGGTTAGTAGGTGAAGCAAATCAGTGGTTGACTCTAATAAATCATATGAGACAAAAATATAAGATTGAATACATGTATTGGGATGAGTTAATGAAAATATCTTTTAGAAATTACATTCATCTAATTATTCATAAAAAAATTGATAAATAGTTCCTTGAGTTGAGGAAAATGGTTGATGAATCAATTGGTACCTATAAGGCTAATTTCACAAGACTGACGAGGTACTCTTCAAAAATTATCACCCCACCTAAATGTAAAGTTGATAGGTTCTTAAGTATCTTAATGAAAAGTCTCAGAAAAAAATTTCCATAAGCTAATGTTGTAGCTATGAAGTGATTGTGTGTTGTTCTATAAAATTTGAAATAGAGGTTGTAGCCTTGTATCAATCTCAGGTTTTGTTAAGAAGATGAAGATTGAGTTTAAAGGAAAATTTAAAAAAACTAAAGTGAAGAATCTGATCTTACCTCTATGCTTTAAGTGTGGGAAGAAGCATGGAGGAAATTTATTTAGAGGTTCTAATAAATGTATTAAGTGTGGATGAGAATGCCACCAAGAATTTGATTTCCAAAGCATTTAGAAAAAGTTAGCTATCATTATGAATGGAGAAAACTAGAAAAAAATGAACATCCCATGATTCAGTCGTATAATTTTAAGGAGAATGGGAATTATTCTAACCACTACCATAACCCAATGGATTGTGATGATGATAGACATCAACAACCTCTTAATTAGTGGGATTAGTGGAAATATCACACAATAATTATTATTGATGAGGTGTGTGATAACGAGGGGATGGAAGGTACACTTACCATCCACTCTATAACAACTAAGGTCATATTTTATTGTTTATATTCTCACTCTTTAATATGTAAATAATTTTATATGTGTGAAAAGATTCTATATAAACATTTAGATGTGGAATTAGAAGTGAAAATTGATAATGGTACAATGATTGTATCCCAAGTCTATGATTCATATCTGGTTAAAGTTGTTTGGAATATGATTCTTATAAACCCATTTATTCTTCATTTCGTTTAGTTTGATGTCATTTTAGGCATGTATTGTCTTTATCTGCACAAATCCTACATTAATTATTTAGGAAGGAAAGTTACTTTTGATATTTCAAACCTTCATATGATCATCCATCCATGTGATGATAAGTATGAACTTCCTCTAGATATGTCATCCAGGGTATGGGTCCTAATTCACATTCAAAAGCGGTTTTTTTATCTCAAATGTTTGAGTATAAAATTGAAATCAATGATATAACTATTTATCATGATTTAGTGGATATATTTCTAGATGCATTTCCTAGTTTTCCACGAAAATTTGATGTTGAGTTCTCAATATAACTCATACCTAGTTCCACACTAATTTCAAAATCTCTTTATATAATGGATCTAATTGAGTGGTAGTAATTGAAGAATAAAATCCAAGAAAAATTTTATTAGGGATTTATTCAGCCAAGTGTGTTTCCTTGGGGTGCACCTATTATTTTTATAGAAAATAAAGATGAATTAGTTTTACTTTGTATTTATTATCCTCTGTTGAACAAGATCATGATCAAGAATATGTATCCTCTACCCCATATTGATGACTTGTTTGATCAACTATTTAGAGATCAATACATTTCCATGAGTGACCTTTGTCCTATATATCATCAATAGTGGGTAAAGAAATAGGATATATGTAACAGCCCGAGATTTTATGAAAAATATTCTTTTTAATTTTATTAATGTCTTGTGTTGTACGCTACACCAAAATGTGCTTGCACAACACGCATCCTTGACTTTCTTTACACGCAATCGCAACCTTCCTCGATAGCTTGCGTCGTACGCAATACCGAGTTTCACTAAACAACAATACGCTATTAAAACTAGCCATTATGAATAGTAATAACCGCTTTTTAAATTTTAGAAAATTTAGCTCTCAAAATGGACTTCATTTTTGGATTCGGAGTATCGAATTTAGCCTAAGGTGAAATTTTGGTGCTTTTCGGATAACTTTCATATTCTGATGAATAGTGAAAATTACTAAATTATAATTAAAAACAACATTTTTAATCGAAATAATTAATAGTGATAAATTATTAATTTGAGTGGTTTTAAAGTATATATAGAATATATTTTTACAATTTAATACAATGTTGGTCATTGGTTGTAATTTCACATTTAAACCAGACATAATCAATTGTCAATCTTTTGATAGATATTGTTTATTAAAAACACGCTATTTGTTTTGACAACGGGATTTAATTATAAAATTAATTAATGCAACTTCTATGTTATGAATTTGGTAAAATTGTCTTCATTTTCGAATTCGGAATATGAAATATAGCATAGGATAAAATTTTGCATTGTTCTGAAAAACATCAATTTTTGATGAATAGTGAAACTACTAAGTGGTAGTTAAAAAACTGAATTTTTCATAAAACTTAATTTTACCGCTTTTGTGAATGGAATTTCAAAAATCCGAGAGACATGGTTGATGTCAGTTAGTAAAATGTGGTTCAATGAGATAAAATTAATTTTTTGGTGAATAGTAACTTTTTACTTTTTTTACCGCGATTAATAGTAAATAGGTTAACTAAGGGTAAATATGATATTAATATTACCCTAACACATGTCCTAATTCTATTGGACAAGTGTAATTCGACCTAAAACAAACTTAGGAATAAAATATGACCATTTAGGCCCACTTGGATTAGATTAGGACATTTATTATTAATTTATTTAAAGAAGGGTTAAAATAGTTAAAATCAAAGTTTAATAAGTAAATCATTTTTAATATGGGGTTATACATAAGATAAATTCGACTACAAATATTCATTGTAAATCTAAAAAGATTTCCTACATAATGGTATTTTATTTGTAATTTTTAGACATTAAATAATTTAATTTATTTATGACACAATGATGATGCAGTAATTATCTTGTTAATGAAATATTGACATAATTGATGTTATAAACACCAAAATTAATGTAATTTGAGATTTTTTATGAATTCCACTAATTTTCAAGGTTACTATGATATATTAGTGTTGATTTAATCAACTTGTTTCGAACATATAATTCTGTTATGACTTTCACAAAAATCATATATCAAATAGTGTCAAAATTGACACAAAATAGTTTTTTAATCAAATATTATATTACTAATTGTTATTTTATTCCTAAAAATCTAAGGATCTGCCAAATGACTTAGATAAGTACATATATATTAATAATAAACAATTTGGGGTTCGTTTGTCATGTTTTAGTAAGTGTATTAACCATATAGTGAAAGAAAACAAAAAGACAAGGTAAGAGTTAAATTATTTAACTTAGAGTTAAATCTAATTGATAAGGTTAAAATAATACCCTAAACTTGTCTAAATCCTATTGGTTGATAGGATTTCGACCCATACCCACTTTAGCTTCGAAATAAGACCCTTGGGAACCATTATAAACCTATTTTGACTTTAATATAAAATAATATTTTGAGATATTCCTAAGGTGCCCCTCTCCTCCCTTATAAAAGGGCACCTCCTCCCCCTCCTCCTCACACCAAATTGAGCACTCAAGCTCGGCCAACCCCTGCCAAAATACCTTCTCCACTTCCCTAGAATAATCCTAGAGGTCCTGGTCTTCTTCAAAGACCAATCTTAGTTCCCTAAGTGGAGGATTCAAAGAGGCGTTCCAAAGAAGAGGTAATATCCATTACCTATCTTTTCAATTTCATTCTTCTTCAACTTCTTCTTCTTTAGTTGTTTCATGATAAATTAATAACATAAGTATTACTTACATACTGATATGTTATTATAAATATTAAACAACCCTAATTCACCTTCTATCCATCCTACGGAAAAATGAAATCACCGCGCGTGCGTACGTACGGAATACCGTCTCCACGCCGTGGTGAAATCTATTTTCCACCACCACCTTACTTGGATCAGTATAATGGTGTAAATAATGACCATATATGACTATTTTAAAGTTATATTGATTCTTATATATTGTATCATCCACTCTAATTCAATTCAAGTATTATGGAAATGATATCATCGCTCGTGCCTACGTGCGGACTACCGTCTCCACGACGCCATGAGATTCATTCTCAATGATTAACCATTCATGAATGATTATAAAGTATATATAATAAGTACTAATGAAATATATGACCTAATAATGATACTGGAATTATTTATATTTATATGTATGTCATCTACTTACTTCCATTCAATTCAATAAGGAAACGAAAATAGCGTTCATGCGTACGTACGGACTACCGTCTCCATGAACGGTGTATTTCTTTCCATTTACTGATTTATTATATATGTATATTCTGAATATATATATATATATATATATATATCATGTTTTATATTCTGTAATTAAGTAATCATGATCTAAGTAATCACATGAATAATTATAAGTTAAAAACACGAACGACAAATGAGACGATTTTACCCAAAACGCTACTTTAACATGAATTTACAAAAGAACGGGTAATATAAAGTCATAAGTGGACCATATATGATATAATAACAATGAATATGATTCTGGAATAAGTCAATAACATTCTTTAAATCATTATACAGGAGGTTCGGACACTTACAAAGCAAGTCGGACCTAAGGTAAGGAAAATATCACAATCTAATTTTTATCCGAGATTGTTTTTACTTTGGCATTTACTGGGGTGTATTTTATCATCCACATCCATGTTTCCTCAATATGTAATATTATTTCCATACTTCTACAATTGTTTAAATCCAATTTTACCCTTCTATGAGTTTTTAGTAAAATATATGAAAGGAATCTTTCGTCGTTTTTTATACGAGGTACTTTTTGACTTTTCCGACAAAAGTACGAGGAGAATGTTCTTTTTAACTTATACGGCATGAATGGATTTTTTAAAACATTATTTCCAAGAAGCTTCCTTTACAAGTTTTCAAGTTTATTTTTAATCAACTTCTTTTATTTTAAAGTCGTATGACATGTTATGAAAGGAAAAATGTTTTTGAAGAAGAAAGGATATTTTCCTCAAGAATGGAGTTCAAGTGTTTTATCAAAATTATTTTCCATCTAAGATAACAAAGGGTTCTATTTTTATCCATATTATTACATGGATTTGATTATGTTGTGATGAAAATATTTTTATGAATTCCTTTATCTTATATGAATTGTTTTATGATGTCATGTTGTTTAAGAATCCCATTTCTATTACATTTGTTATGCAATGATGTATGATTTAAGATTTTGTGGCACACATAAGAAAGGATTCATTATAAGATGGGTGGGACCTATATCTCCCTCAAATGCATTTGGTAAAGATTTTATATCTCATGAGATAGAAATGGCTGGAACGGTAGGTTATACTGGTTCAGTGAAACAGGACTGGAACGAGGGTGACTCGGTTCAGAAAGGGACTTTGTCCACTAAGATAGTCTTGGCAATGAGTCTTGACTAAAAAGAAATGATTCTCTATGATTATGTGTGTATGCCACAAAGTTTCATGTTTTAAGTTATGCTTATTAGGATTTCATTTCACTACTATGATTTATCCCATGTTATGAAGTTATGCTCTCTTTTGCAGGTTAAGATTTCCAAAAGTTATGTTCTTGTGTATACGATGTGATTGATATTTTTTTTTACCCTTACTGAGCATTTGAGCTCACCCTTTTATGTTTTCTTTTCCCCAGGATATTAAGAAAGGTTTTAGGTATTAAAAAAAAGGAAGATCTTTATGGGATATATTGAAGATCTTTCACCAGGATTAGAAGATTATATTCCGAGTTTCCAAAGACACTAAACTATTATGATCCGTGTGTGTGTGTTTTTGTTATATACTAAGTATTCCACAAAAGTAATGTAATGTTCATGTACGTTAAGCTTCGGGCCTATACAGTTGGTATCAGATGAAAGGTTTAGTCAACCTTTGGAAACTAGGATGTGAAAACGTTAGTGAGATCCCTAGAGATATTTCTAAGGTATGTCTAGGGATGTCCCTAAGGATAAGTATACATATAAGATACAGTCCTAGAACTATGGTAACGATCATAGAATTTATCCTAAGAAGTTAGATATTGAGGATACTCCCCCTTTATAATGTTGTTTTCCCTAGCATGATTTTTCCCTCTCACACTATTCTTTTTGGGTTTTAGACGATGGCTGGAACCCGAAGGAACCGTGTTGATCAATGAAATGGACAATGCAATGATTGTCCTCCTGAACAAACAAATGTTATGGGAGATGGAGTGCAAAATCTTATTGTTATACTTACACAAGCTATGAATCATTTTGGACTTCCAAATGAGCAGAGAAAGGAACAGTATTCTATTGAGTCCTTCTTGAGGCAACGTCCACCTTCTTTCAGTGGGACTTCCGATCCACTTGTTGCTGAACAATGGATCAGTACCACTGAAAAGATATTTTCAGTTTTTCAATGTTCTGATCATGAAAAAGTCATCTTAGCAGTATATTGTTTGGAAGGTGAAGCTGATCAATGGTGGAATCTTATCAAGAATACGAGGTAAAGAGATGATATTGATTCCATGGAATGGGACGAGTTCAAGAACTTGTTTTTCAGTAAGTACATCCCTCGTATTCTCCGAACAAATATGGAGAAAGAGTTTCTTGAACTGAAGCAAAGGGATGATGAATCTGTTGGTACCTATGAAGCAAATTTTACAAGACTTGCAAGGTATGCATCTGGTATTATCATCCAACCTGAAAGTAAAGTTGATCGATTTTTCAGTGGCTTAAAACCAAGTCTTCGAAGGGCATTAGCTATACGAGACTTCCGTAACTATGAAGAAATTGTGTGTTGTGCTATGAAGGTAGAAATGGAAGTTGGTGTTACATATCCATCTCATGGTTTTGAAAAGAAACGAAAGATGGAGTTCAAGGAGAAATCTCAGAATAATGGTGAAAAGAAAATGAATGTTTCCTTATGCTCAAAGTGTGGAAAGAAGCATGGAGGAGATTGTCTTAAAGGGACTAGAAAATGTTTTAAGTGTGGAAAAGAAGGTCATCGAGTAGCTGAGTGTCGAAGTAATGGAAAAAGGGTTTCTAATGATGTGAACAAAGCAAACACTACAGAGAACGCACCACCAACACTTCAATGTTTCAAGTGCAAGGATATGGGACATTATGCTAATAAATTCCCTAATCCAAGGGTTAGTGATGATCAACATGAGCAACCACTTAAGGCAAAGGACAAAGGGAAGTCACATGCGATCACTATTGGTGATGTTGAATATGACAATGATGTGGTGGAATGATTAAGTGTTTATGTAATGGGATTCCAAAATAGTGTTGTATATAGTATCGTGGAATATTGGAATATTTATGTATTGTTCTATTGTGGTTTTCAATAATTTTATGGTATCAGTAACCATGGAAAGTGATTGAGATATTTTTGGAAAAAGAATGATATGCGCATAATGAAGGGAAAATGAGAAAATTAAATATTTGATAGTATTCATGAGATCATGATTGATATAAGGACTAAGTGATATCATGGTTTGAGTATATAGAATTCTGAGGATTTTGGTATGTGGAAAGTGTTAACTTTTAACTGCATTCATGTTTTCACTAAGTTATTCAATAGAATACATGATTAAGGACTTTGAATGTTTGGAATGTGACCAAAAAAACATATCTTATGATATATGGGGATCGACGATGGTGTTAAATCTCTGGTAATCGTTTTCACTATGTTATGAGAGTGGACTGCAGTATTATGGATAAACCTAAAGATTGGAATGGATTATGTTAGACATAAGTTAGTATTGTTTAAGGATAGAAGTTTTGTGATATTATTGATGAGATGTTATAGTAATATAGTTTTAGAAAAAGGACAACCTGCAGGATGGGCGACAGCCCATCGCGTCGGACAAGGCTGTGGGAATCGAACCCGCATCCGAAGTGTGACTGTCCTTTATCACCTACCACTGGCCTACAGGAAGTCCCTATTTAGTGGAAACTAGTTTTATTATATTAAGCAGTATGATATATGAAGTATAAAGTCCATTTTAGGAACAATATATGATTAATCTCACTATAGATCAACTTATGTATATAATTTTTGCTAACCTTTTGTTTGAGACAGATGGAATGACCCGTCATTCTATCACATGATCTGCTAACACTTCACGAATAACAAATTCAACTTCATTTATTTAAGAGATGAAGTGGAAATTATTAAAGGCACGAACAATAGTGAGATTTTACCAAAATAAAGTAAGTATTTATTCTAATTCTTTAACTTTAGGGAAACGATCTTGAAAACCAAAAATGTTGTCCAAGTGATCTTATACCTGATGAATCAGATGGTACCTTATATCATCACAAATCTATGGATTTGTGATTACTGGCTTTTCCATAGCGATGTTCTCTACCACTCTCCATCAGAACATGATGGTTAGATTTCTCTTCCATATCCATATTTTCACCTATGTGGAAACCGAGTTATTGGTTTATTTGGGTAACCGTTACGTTTCATACTTTTGTTTTTAAAGATTGGTTTTGATATTCCTTTTTTACTATGTGGGTTTCTATTAAAGAAACTTTCGAATAGTAAACCATTTATAACCCCGACGAATTTCGAGGGAGAAATTCATTTTAAGGGGGGTAGAATGTAACAACCCGAGATTTTATGAAAAATATTTTTTTTTAATTTAATTAATGTCTTGTTTTGTACACTACACTAAAAGGAGCTTACACAACACACATCCTTTACTTGCTTTACACACAATCGCGACCTTCCTCGATAGCTTGCGTCGTACGCAATACCGAGTTTCACTAAACAACAATATGCTATTAAAACTAGCCGTTATGAATAGTAATAACCACTTTTTAAATTTTAGAAAATTTAGCTCTCAAAATGGACTTCATTTTTGGATTCGGAGTATCGAATTTAGCCTAAGGTGAAATTTTGGTGCTTTTCGGATAACTTTCATATTCTGATGAATAGTGAAAATTACTAAATTATAATTAAAAACAAATTTTTTAATCGAAATAATTAATAGTGATAAATTATTAATTTGAGTGGTTTTAAATTATATTTAGAATATATTTTTACAATTTAA
Organism: Viscum album; assembly: GCA_963277665.1. Taxonomy (NCBI): domain Eukaryota; kingdom Viridiplantae; phylum Streptophyta; class Magnoliopsida; order Santalales; family Viscaceae; genus Viscum; species Viscum album. Next base: position 1,701,190,737 of record OY728132.1, read on the forward strand.
TACAATGTTTGTCATTGGTTGTAATTTCACATTTAAACCAGACATAATCAAGTGTCAATCTTTTAGTAGATATTGTTTCTTAAAAACATGCTATTTGTTTTAACAGCGGGATTTAATTATAAAATTAATTAATGCAACTTCTATGTTATGAATTTGGTAAAATAGTCTTCATTTTTTAATTCGGAATATGAAATATAGCATAGGATAAAATTTTGGCATTGTTCTGAAAAACATCAATTTTGGATGAATAGTGAAACTACTAAGTGGTAGTTAAAAAACTGAATTTTTCATAAAAATTAATTTTACCGCTTCTGTGAATGTAATTTCAAAAATCCGAGAGACACGGTTGATGTTAGTAAGTAAAATGTGGTTCAATGAGATAAAAATAATTTTTTGGTGAATTGTAACTTTTTACTTTTTTCACCGCGGTTAATAGTAAATAGGGTAACTAAGGGTAAATATGATATTAATATTACCCTAACACATGTCCTAATTCTATTGGACAAGTGTAATTCGACCAAAAACAAACTTAGGAATAAAATATGACCATTTAGGCCCACTTGGATTAGATTAGGACATTTATTATTAATTTATTTAAAGAAGGGTTAAAATAGTTAAAATCAATGTTTAATAAGTAAATCCTTTTTAATATGGGGTTATACATAAGATAAATTCGACTATAAATATTCATTAGAAAGCTAAAAATATTTCATACATAATGGTATTTTATTTATAAATTTTTATAGATTATATAATTTATTTTATTTATGACACAATGATGATGCAGTAATTATCTTATTAATGAAATATTGACATAATTGATGTTATAAACACCAAAATAAATGTAATTTGAGATTTTTTATGAATTCCACTAATTTTCAAGGTTACTATGATATATTAGAGTTGATTTAATCAACTTGGTTTGAACATATAATTCTGTTATGACTTTCACAAAAATCATATATGAAATAGTGTCAAAATTGACACAAAATAGTTTTTAAATCAAATATTATATTACTAATTGTTATTTTATTCCTAAAAAACTAAGTATCGGCCAAATTACTTAGATAAGGATAAATATATTAATAATAAACAATTTGGGGTTCTTTTGGCATGTTATAGTAAGTTTATTAACCATATAGTGAAAGAAAATAAAAAGATACGGTAAGAGTTAAATTATTTAACTTGGAGTTAAATCTAATTGATAAGGTTAAAATAATACCCTAAACTATTCTAAATCCTATTGGTTGATAGGATTTCGACCCATCCCCACTTTAGCTTTGAAATAAGACCCTTCGGAACCATTATAAACCGATTTTGACTTTAATATAAAATAATATTTTGAGATATTCCTAAGGTGCCCCTCTCCTCCCTTATAAAAGGGAACCTCCTCCCCCTCCTCCTCACACCAAATTGAGCACTCAAGCTCGTCCAACCCCTGCTAAAATCCCTTATCCACTTCCCTAGAATAATACTAGAGGTCCTGGTCTTCTTCAAAGACCAATCTTAGTTCCCTAAGTGGAGGATTCAAAGAGGCGTTCCAAAGAAGATGTAATATCCATTACCTATCTTTTCAATTTCTTTCTTCTTCAACTTCTTCTTCTTTAGTTGTTTCATGATAAAGTAATAACATCAGTATTACTTACATACTGATATGTTATTATAAATATGAAACAACCCTAATTCACCTTCTATCCATCCTACGGAAAAATGAAATCACCGCGCGTGCGTACGTACGGAATACCGTCTCCACGCCGTGGTGAAATCTATTTTCCACCACCACCTTACATGGATCAGTATAATGGTGTAAATAATGACCATATATGACTATTATAAAGTGATATTGATTCTGACATATTGTATCATCCACTCTAATTCAATTCCATAATTATGGAAATGATATCATCGCTCGTGCGTACGTACGGACTACCGTCTCCACGACCCGATGAGATTCATTCTCAATGATTAACCATTCATGAATGATTATAAAGTATATATAATATGTACTAATGAAATATATGACCTAATAATGATACTGGAATTATTTATATTTATATGTATGTCATCTACTTAATTCCATTCAATTCAATAAGGAAACGAAAACAGCGTTCATGCGTACGTACGGACTACCGTCACCATGAACGGTGTATTTCTTTCCAGTTACTGATTTATTATATATGTATATTCTGAATATATATATATATATATATATATATATCATGTTTTATATTCTGGAATTAAGTAATCATGATCTAAGTAATCACATGAATAATTATAAGTTAAAAACACGAACGACAAATGAGACGATTTTACCCAAAACGCTACTTTAACATGAATTTACAAAAGAACGGGTAATATAAAGTCATAAGTGGACCATATATGATATAATAACAATGAATATGATTCTGGAATAAGTCAATAACATTCTTTAAATCATTATACCGGAGGTTCGGACACTTACAAAGCAAGTCGGACGTAAGGTAAGGAAAATATCACAATCTCATTTTTTTCCGAGATTGTTTTTACTTTGGCATTTACTGGGGTGTATTTTATCATCCACATCCATGTTTCCTCAATATGTAATATTATTTACATACTTCTACAATTGTTTAAATCCAATTTTACCCTTCTATGAGTTTTTAGTAAAATATATGAAATGAATCTTTCGTCGTTTTTCATACGAGGTATTTTTTGACTTTTCCGACAAATGTACGAGAAGAATGTTTTTTTTAACTTATACGGCATTAATGGATTTTTTAAAACATTATTTCCAAGAATCTTCCTTTACAAGTTTTCAAGTTTATTTTTAATCAACTTCTTTTATTTTAAAGTCGTATGACATGTTATGAAAGGAAAAATGTTTTTGAAGAAGAAAGGATATTTTCCTCAAGAATGGAGTTCAAGTGTTTTATCAAAATTATTTTCCATCTAAGATAATAAAGGGTTCTATTTTTATCCCTATTATTACATGGATTTTATTATGTTGTGATGAAAATATTTTTATGAATTCCTTTATCTTATATGAATTGTTTTATGATGTCATGTTGTTTAATAATCCCATTTCTATTACATGGGTTATGCAATGATGTAAGATTTATGATTTTTTGGCACACATAAGAAAGGATTCATTATAATATGGGTGGGACCTATATCTCCCTCCAATGCATTGGGTAAATATTTTATATCTCATGAGATAGACATGGCTGGAACGGTAGGTTATACCGGTTCAGTGAAACAGGACTGGAACGAGGGTGACTCGGTTCAGAAAGGGACTTTGTCCACTAAGATAGTCTTGGCAATGAGTCTTGACTAACAATAAATGATTCTCTATGATTATGTGTGTATGCCACAAAGTTTCATGTTTTAAGTTATGCTTATTGGGATTTCATTTCACTACTATGATTTATCCCATGTTATGAAATTATGCTATCTTTTGCAGGTTAAGATTTCCAAAAGTTATGTTCTTGTGTATACGATGTGATTGATATTTATTTTGTTTACCCTTACTGAGCATTTGATCTCACCCTTTTATGTTTTCTTTTCCCCATGATATAAAGAATGGTTTTAGTTATTAAAAAAAAGGAAGATCTTTATGGGAGATATTGAAGATCTTTCACCAGGATTAGAAGATTATATTCTGAGTTTCCAAAGACACTAAACTATTACGATCCTTGTGTGTGTGTTTTTGTTATGTACTAAGTATTCCGCAAAAGTAATGTAATGTACATGTACGTTAAGCTTCGGGCCTCTACAATATACCCAAGGCGACATTCCATAAAAGGTATGGACACTATGAATAAATAGTGATGCCTTTTGGTCTTACAAATTACTCTATCATATTCATGGATTTAATGAATAGAGTCTTTAGAGATTAACTTGATCAATCTATGTTAGTCTTTATGGGTGATATTATTATCTATTCAAAGATAATATAATTTTATGAAAATAACCTGGGAATCATTCAAAAGACCCTCAGGAAGGAGAATCTATATGAAACATTTAAAAAGTGTGAATTTTGGTTACAAAAGGTTTCATTTGTGGGTAACATAATCTCAAGAGATGGTATTGTAGTAGATCCATCAAGGATAGAGGATATTTAATGTTGGACTCGACCAAACACGGTGACTGAGATCCATAGATTTCTTGGTATAGTTGGATATTTTCAATTATTTTGGAAATATTTCTCATGATTGTCTAATCCTTTGACCATGTTAACTCAGAAGGGTTTTAAGTTCTTTTGGATAGATTAATGTGAGGAAAATTTCAAGGAACTGAAGATAATTTTAGTTATTAAACCTATTCTTACATTATCCTGTAGTAGAGAAGTGTTTGTAATCTGTAGTGATGCATCCAAGAAGGGTTTGGGATGGGTTTTTGTGAAAAACAACATGTTTATCACTTATTTCTCACAGCAATTTAAGATTCATGAGAAAAATTACCCAAATAATTATTTAATGTTAGTAGTTGTATTTTTTTAATTAATGATATAGAGTGATTATCTATATGGAGAAATGTGTGATATATATACAAATCATAAAATTCTGAAATATATATTCACACAGAAGTAGTTGAAGATGCCCTAGAGAAGATGTTTAGAGTTCATAAATGTTAATAAATTCTCAATACACTACCACCCTAGGAAAGTGAACAAGGTGGAAAATGCTCTAAGTGGGAAGGATCATTCTAGATTTTCTATGATGAGGATCACAAAATATCCAATATTTCTAGAATTACAAATGAAACATATAGAAATATTCGAGGAAGTGAAAAATATTATCTTTCTCAAATTAATTTTCAATCCTCTATCCAAGTGAGGATTAATGAGTCAAAGAGGAATATGTAGAGATATAAATGAAAGTCAAAAATTTTCCTGAGTATAACCTGGATCATGATGAAATTATAAGGTTTATAAAACATGTATATGTTCCTTCCATGCTATATTTGAAGAAGGAGCTCTTAGAGGAAGATAATAGTTCTTCAATATCTATTCATTCTGTATGGGAGAAGATGTATAGGGACTTGAAAGAATATTTCTTCTGGGATGGTATGAATAGAGGTATTGTTGAGTTTGTATATATGTGTTTGGAATGCCAATTAGTTATGGTTAGAAGGAACAATTCAAATGTTATGTTGCCTCCAATACCCATACCAGAATGGAAATTGTAGAACATCACTATGGATTTTTTCACTAGACTACCCAAAACCTATAAAGGGTTTAACTGAAAATGGTTGGTAGTCAACCACCATACTATGTCAGTACAATTCATCGCCATCGAAAAATACTCCTATCTAGATTATCATTATAGGATATATCTTATGAAAGTGGTAATGTGAAATGGAGTAAAAGATTCCATTATATCAGATTGGGATCTGAGGTTCTCATCAAGGTTCTGGAAAAGTATTCATGAAGCACTTGACATAGAATTGAGTTTCAGAACTACTTATTATCCTGAAATAGATGATCAACCTAATATAATAATTTTAACCATAGGACACCTTCATATAGTTGAGTTTTCTTAAAACAATAAATTTCAATCAAGCATTCTGATTGAACCTTATGAATCCCTCTATGGGATGAAATGTAGAGCTTCAACATGCTGGGATGAAATTGGATAAATAAATCTATTGGGACCTAAGATTGATGAAGAAATGGTTGATAAGGTCAAAACCATTCAACAACATATCCAGGTAGCTGAAATATGACAAAACAGTTATTCTTATAACTATCGGTGAGATATAGAGTTTTATTTTGGTGAAAAAGTGTTTCTAGGAATATCACCCTGGAAGAAAGTTATGATATTTGGGAAGAAAGATGAACTAATTCTTAGAGATATCAGTACCTTAGAGATTTTTGTTCATATAGGGATGGTATCATATCGCTTGGAAGAGCCTCCAAATGTCTCTCAAGTCTATGATGTGTTCCATGTATCTATCCTCAAGAATTAAACACCTAACCCTTCACATGTACTGAACTCATCAGTCATACTATTGGATCAATATTGTCTTTAAAGGGAGAAACATTTTCAAATTTCGGAACATTTAGAGAAAGTTCTACGAAACAACACTACTCACCTGGTCAATGTTTTATAGAGAAATCACCAGTTGGAGGAGTCTTCATGAGAACATGAGGATATGATGAAGCATAAGTATCCTCATTTTTTACCCATGTGATGGATTTCTATGGATAAATTCATTTTAAGGGGGTTGAATGTAATAACCAATGTTTTTATAGACCATTTTTTCTCTTGAATAAATTAAATGTTCATTTCTGTCTTGAAATGAACTAATTAAAACATTCCTTTCACATGGAACCAAATCAGTTTATGTTACAAGGAACATCAACTCAACATATGTTATAGGCAACACCGACTTAGTGTACGTTACATGCAACACCGATGTTTCAATGAAACATAATTTTATTGTTATAATTATTTAAATGAGATAATTATAACCTTGATATTAAACATCATAACATGAAAAATAATAAATAATTTTAAAATATTGTTTATAGTGGTTCTATATAAATAAAACATATTGATAATAAAAGATATAATTTTTCATAAAGTCCTTATACGTTCAAAAATATCATTTTCTTGAATGAACTACTATTAATGTCCTTTTAGGAAAAATAATAAAATTAATTTTAAAAAAAATTATAAATTAATTTCATAAAATAATTATAATTCTTGAATTTATAATTGTGAAATTATCTTAGTGTGAATTTTTGGGAACTTTTCTAAGAAACATCATTTTTGGATAAATGGTGAAAAATATCAGATTTTATTTTAAAACTTACTTTTCATCTAATTTATTTATAACATCAAATTATATTGTAATTTGTTTTAAAATTTTTATTAGATTATATTTATATCTATTAATAAAATTTGGGTAATTGGGGCAAATTAACATTGAAATTGGATATAAAAACCAAGCATTTTTTGATCATTTTTAATTTTAAAAGCCACATTGTTGACCTAACTATGTGATTAATTTCAAATTTATTTCAGGCACATATGTTACTAGAATTTGGAAAAATAGATTCCACATTTTGAATCATATTAATTTATCATTTATAAAATTCAAATTATTTTTTGGCCAAAAATACTTGTGAATGAATTTAAAAATAATTACATCACTTAAGGTAAAATTAAACTTAACTAAGGACTGAACCTTGAATTTAACTGTAACAGCCCGAGATTTTATGAAAAATATTCTTTTTATTTCACTAATGTCTTGTGTTGTACGCTACACCAAAAGGAGCTTTCACAACACGCATCCTTGACTTGCCTTGCATTACACACAATCGCAACCTTCCTCGATAGCGTATGTGGTACGTAATACTGAGTTTCACGAAACAATGATATGCTATTAAAATATTATTAAAACTAGCCGTTATGAATAGTAATAACCACTTTTTAAATTTTAGAAATTTTAACTCTCAAAATGGACTTCATTTTTGGATTCGGAGTATCGAAATTAGCCTAAGGTGAAATTTTGGTACTTTTCGGATAACTTTCATATTCTGATGAATAGTGAAAATTACTAAATTATAATTAAAAACAACTTTTTTAATCGAAATAATTAATAGTGATAAATCATTAATTTGAGTGGTTTTAAAGTATATTTAGAATATATTTTTACAATTTAATACAATGTTGGTCATTGGATGTAATTTCACACTTAAACTAGACATAAACAAGTGTCAATCTTTTGATAGATATTGTTTCGTAAAAACACGCTATTTGTTTTAACAGCGGGATTTAATTATAAAATTAATTAATGCAACTTTTATGTTATGAATTTGGTAAAATAGACTTCATTTTTGAATTCGGAATATGAAATATAGCTTGGGATGAAATTTTGGCATTGTTCTGAAAAACATCAATTTTTGATGAATAGTGAAACTACTAAGTGGTAGTTAAAAAAACTGAATTTTTCATAAAACTTAATTTTACCGCTTCTGTGAATGGAATTTCAAAAATCCGAGAGACACGGTTGATATCAGTAAGTAAAATGTGGTTCAATGAGATAAAAATAATTTTTTGGTGAATAGTAACTTTTTATTTTTTTTTACCGCGGTTAATAGTAAATATGGTAACTAAGGGTAAACATGATATTACTATTACCCTAACACAAGTCCTAATTCTATTGGACTAGTGTAGTTCGACCAAAAACAAACTTAGAAATAAAATATGACCATTTAGGCCCACTTGGATTAGATTAGGACATTTATTATTAATTTATTTATAGAAGAGTTAAAAGAGTTAAAATCAAAGTTTATTTACTAAAACATTTTTAATATAGGGTTATACATAATATAAATTCGATTGTAAATATTCATTAGAAAGATAAAAAGATTTCCTACATAATGGTATTTTATTTGTAATTTTTAGACATTAAATGATTTAATTTATTTATGACACAATGATGATGCAGTAATTATCTTATTAATGAAATATTGACATAATTGATGTTATAAACACCAAAATAAATGTAATTTGAGACTTTTTATGAATTCCACTAATTTTCTAGGTTACTATGATATATTAATGTTGATTTAATCAACTTGGTTCGAACATATAATTCTGTTATGACTTTCACAAAAATCATATATCAAATAGTGTCAAAATTGACACAAAATAGTTTTTAAATCAAATATTATATTATTAATTGTTATTTTATTCCTAAAAATCTAAGGTTCGGCCAAATGACTTAGATAAGGATATATGTATTAATAATATACAATTTGGGGTTCGTTTGGCATGTTATAGTAAGTGTATTAACCATATAGTGAAAGAAAACAAAAAGACACGGTAAAAGTTAAATTATTTAACTTAGAGTTAAATCTAATTGATAAGGTTAAAATAATACCCTAAACTTGTCTAAATCCTATTGTTTGATAGGATTTCGACCCATCCCCACTTTAGCTTCGAAATAAGACCCTTTGGAACCATTATAAACCGATTTTGACTTTAATATAAAATAATATTTTGAGATATTCCTAAGGTGCCCCTCTCCTCCCCTATAAAAGGACACCTCCTCCCCCTCCTCCTCACACCAATTTGAGCACTAAAGCTCGGCCAACCCCTGCCAATTTCTCCTCTCCACTTCCCTAGAAACATCCTTGAGGTTCTGGTCTTCCTCAAAGACCAATTTTAGTGCCCTAAGAGGAGGTCTCAAAGAGGCACTTCAAAGAAGAGGTAATTACCGTTACCAATTCTTTCATCTTTATTTCTTCTTCCACTTCTTCTTCTTAGGTTGTTTCATTATGAAGTAATAACATCAGTATCACTCATATACTGATATGTTATTATAAGTATGAAACAACCCTATTTCACCATCTATCCATCCTACGGAAAAAGAAATCACCGCGCGTGCGTACGTACGGAATACCGTCTCCACGCCGTGGTGTAATCTATTTTCCACCACCACCTTACATGGATGGGTATAATGGTGTAAAGAATAACTATACATAGTTATTACAACATCATATTGATTCTGATATATTGTATAATCCACTCCAATTCAATTCAATATTTATAGAAATGATAGCATCGCTCGTGCGTACGTACGGACTACCGTCTCCACGACGCGATGAGATTCATTCTCCATGTTAACCATTTAAGAATGATTATAATGTATATATAAGAAATAATAATGAAATATATGACATTATAAAGCTACTGGATTTATGTATATATATACATATGTATGTCATCTACTTACTTCCATTTCAAGACAATAAGGAAAGAAAAACAGCGTTCATGCGTACGTACGGACTACCGTCTCCATGAACGGTGTTTTTCATTTTATTTATCTATCTATTATATATATATATATACTGAATATATATGATATATAAATCATATTTTATATTCTGGAAGTAAGTAAATCATGATATAAGTAATAATGATGTCAAGAACAACAAGTCAAAACACCTACGATAAATGAAACGATTTTACCCAAAACGCTTCTTTAACATGGAATTTACAAAAGAACGGGTAATATAATGTCATAAGTGAACCATATATGCTATCATAACAATGAATATGATTCTGGAATAAGTCAATAACTTGATTTAAATCATTATACAGGAGGTTCGGACACTTACAAAGAAAGTCGGACATAAGGTAAGGGAAATATCACAATCTCATTTTTATCCGAGATTGTTTATTCGTAAGTATTTACTGGGGTGTATTTTATCATCCACATCCATTTTCCCTCAATATGTAATATTATTTCCATCCACCTACAATTTTTTAAATCCAATTTTACCCTTCTATGAGTTTTTAGTAAAGGATATGAAAGGAATCTTTTTTCGTTTTTCGTACGAGGTACTTTTTGACTTTTCCGACAAAAGTACGAAGAATGTTTTTTTAACTTATACGGCACGAACGGATTTATACTGTTTTATAAAGCCTTATTTTCATGAAGATTCCTCTAAAAGATTTCATGACTATTTTCAATAAAATCTGTTTCTTTTAAAATTGCATGATGTTTTGTGAAAAGAAATTGATTTTGAAGAAGAAAGGATATTTTCCTCAAGAATTCAATTCAAGTGTTTTATCAAAATTATTTTCCATATAAGATAATAAAGGGTTCTGTATCTATCCATATTTTTACATTGATTTGACTATGTTGTGATGGAATTATGTTTATGAATTCCTTTATCTTATATGAATGGTTTTATGATGTCATGTTGTTTAAGAATCCCATTTTTATTACATGGGTTATGCAATGATGTATGATTTATGATTTTGTGGCACACATAAGAAAGGATTCATTAAGAGATGGGTGGGACCTATATCTCCCTCCAATGCATTGGGTAAAGATTTTATATCTCATGAGATAGACATGGCTGGAATGGTAGGTTATACCGGTTCAGTGAAACAGGACTGAAACGAGGGTTACTCGATTCAGAAAGGGACTTTGTCAACTAAGATAGTCTTGGCAATGAGTCTTGACTAACAAGAAATGATTCTCTATGATTATGTGTGTATGCCACAAAGTTTTATGTTTTAAGTTATGATTATTGGGATTTCATTTCACTACTATGATTTATCCCATGTTATGAAATTATGCTTTCTTTTGCAGGTTAAGATTTCCAAAAGTTATGTTCTTATGAATATGATGTGATTGAGTTTTCTTTTGTATACCCTTACTGAGCATTTGAGCTCACCCTTTTATGTTTTCTTTTCCCCAGGATATAAAGAAAGGGTTTTAGGTAAAAAAAAAGGGAAGATATTTATGGGAGATGTTGAAGATCTTTCCCCACGATTAGAAGATTTTATTCCGAGTTTCCAAAGACACTAAACTATTACGATCCTTGTGTGTGTGTTTTTGTTATGTACTAAGTATTCCGCAAAAGTAATGTAATGTCCATGTACGTCAGGCTTTGGGTCTCTACAGTTGGTATCAGAGGAAAGGTTTAGTCAACCTTTGGAAACTAGGATGCGAAAACGTTAGTGAGATCCCTAGAGATATTTCTACGGTATGTCTAGGGATGTCCCTAAGGTTAAGTATACGTATAGGTTATAGTCCTAGAATATCTCTAACGATCTTAGAATTTAACCTAAGATGTTAGATATTGAGGGTACTACCCCTTTATTATGTTGTTTTCCCTAGCATGATTTTTGCCTCCCACACTATTCTTTTTGGGTTTTAGACGATGGCTGGAACCCGAAGGAACCGTGTTGATCAATGCAATGGACAATGCAATGATTGCCCTCCTGAACAAACAAATGTTATGGGAGATGGAGTGCAAAATCTTATTGCTATACTTACACAAGCTATGAATCATTCTGGACTTCCAAATGAGCAGAGAAGGGAACAATATTCTATTGAGTCCTTCATGAGGCAACGTCCACCTTCTTTCAGTGGGTCTTCTGATCCACTTGTGGCTGAACAATGGATCAGTACTACTGAAAAGATATTTTCAGTTCTTCAATGTTCTGAACATGATAAAGTCATCTTAGCAGTATATCGTTTGGAAGGTGAAGCTGATCAATGGTGGAATCTTATCAAGAATACGAGGCCAAGAGATGAAATTGAGTCCATGGAATGTGACGAGTTCAAGAACTTGTTTTTCAGTAAGTACTTCCCTCGTATTCTTCGAACAAAGATGGAGAAAGAGTTTCTTGAACTGAAGCAAAGGGACGATGAATCTGTTGGTACCTATGAAGCAAATTTTACAAGACTTGCAAGGTATGCTTCTGGAATTATCATCCAACCTGAAAGTAAAGTTGATCGATTTTTCAGTGGCTTAAAACAAAGTCTTCGAAGGGCATTAGCTATAAGAGACTTCAGTAGCTATGAAGAAATTGTGCGTTGTGCTATCAAGGTAGAAATGGAAGTTGGTGTTACATATCCATCTCATGGTTTTGACAAGAAACGAAAGATGGAGTTCAAGGAGAAATCTCAGAATAATGATAAAAAGAAGATGAATGTTTCCTTATGCACAAAGTGTGGGAAGAAGCATGGTGGAGATTGTCTTAAAGGGACTAGAAAATGTTTTAAGTGTGGAAAAGAAGGTCATCGAGCAGCTGAGTGTCGAAGTAATGGAAAAAGGGTTTCCAATGATGTGAATAAAGCAAACACTGCAGAGAACGCACCGCCAACACTTCAATGCTTCAAGTTCAAGGAAATGGGGCATTATGCTAATAATTGCCCTAATCCAAGGGTTAGTGATGATCAACATGAGCAACCACTGAAGGCAAAGGACAAAGGGAAATCACATGCGATCACTATTGGCAATGTTGAATATGACAACGATGTGGTGGAATGATTTAGTGTTTATGTAATGGGATTCCAAAATAATGTTGTATCATTGAGTGTTGCAATATTTATTGATGTGGTATTCAAAGTGATTGAGATATTTTTTGGAAATAAGATGATATGCGCATAATGAAGACGAGAAAATGAAATGTTTAATAGTATTCATGAGCTCATGATTGATATAAGGACTAAGTGATATCATGGTTTGAGTATATAGAATTTTGAGGATTTTGGTATGTGGAAAGTGTTAACTTTTAACTGCACTCATGTTTTCACTATGGTATTCAAGAGAATACACGATTAAGGACTTTGAATGTTTGGAATGTGACCAACAAGACCTATCTTATGATATGTGGGGATCAACGACAGTATTAAATCTCTGGTAATCGTTGTCACTATATTATGAGAGTGGACTGCAGTATTATGTATAAGCCTAAAGATTAGACTGGATTATGTTGGACATAAGTTAGTATTGTTTAAGGATAGAAGATTTTCGATATTATTGATGGGATGTTATATTAACGTAGTTTTAGAAAAAGGACAACCTGCAGGACGGGCGACAGCCCATCGCTTCGGACAAGGCTGTAGGAATCGAACCCACAACCGAAGTGCGACTGGCCTTTATCGCCTACCACTGACCTACAGGAAGTCCCTGTTTAGTAGAAACTAGTGTTATTATATTAAGCAGTATGATATATGAAGTATAAGCCCATTTTAGGAACCATATATGATTAATCCCACTATAGATCGGCTTATGTATATAAATTTTGCTAACCTTTTGAGACAGATGGAATGACCCGTCATTCTATCACATGATCTGCTAACACTTCACGAATAACAAATTCAACTTCATTTATTCAAGAGATGAAGTGGAAATTGTTAAAGGCACGAACAACAGTGAGATTGTACCAAAATAAAGTAAGTATTTATTCTAATTCAAATTCTTTAACTTTAGGGAAATGATCTTGAAAACCAAAAATGTTGTCCTAGTTCTCTTATACCTGATGAATCAGATGGTACCTTAGATCGTCACAAATTTATGGATTTGTGATTACTGGCTTTTCCATAGCCATGTTCTCTACCACTCTCCATCAGAACATGATGGTTAGATTTCTCTTCCATATCCATATTTTCACCTATGTGGAAACCCAGTGATTAGTTTATTTGGGTAATCGTTACATTTCATACTTTAGTTTTTAAAGCCAAGTTTTGGTATTCCTTTTTACGATGTGGGTTTCCATTAAATAAACTTTCGAATAGTAAACCATTTATAACCCCGACGAATTTCGAGGGCGAAATTCATTTTAAGGGGGGTAGAATGTAACAGCCCGAGATTTTATGAAAAATATTCTTTTTATTTCACTAATGTCTTGTGTTGTACGCTACACCAAAAGGAGCTTGCACAACACGCATCCTTGACTTGCCTTGCATTACACACAATCGCAACCTTCCTCGATAGCGTGTGTGGTACGTAATACTGAGTTTCACGAAACAATGATATGCTATTAAAATATTATTAAAACTAGCCGTTATGAATAGTAATAACCACTTTTTAAATTTTAGAAATTTTAACTCTCAAAATGGACTTCATTTTTGGATTCGGAGTATCGAATTTAGCCTAAGGTGAAATTTTGGTACTTTTCGGATAACTTTCATATTCTGATGAATAGTGAAAATTACTAAATTATAATTAAAAACAACTTTTTTAATCGAAATAATTAATAGTGATAAATCATTAATTTGAGTGGTTTTAAAGTATATTTAGAATATATTTTTACAATTTAATACAATGTTGGTCATTGGATGTAATTTCACATTTAAACTAGACATAAACAAGTGTCAATCTTTTGATAGATATTGTTTCGTAAAAACACGCTATTTGTTTTAACTGCGGGATTTAATTATAAAATTAATTAATGCAACTTTTATGTTATGAATTTGGTAAAATAGACTTCATTTTTGAATTCGGAATATGAAATATAGCTTGGGATGAAATTTTGGCATTGTTCTGAAAAACATCAATTTTTGATGAATAGTGAAACTACTAAGTGGTAGTTAAAAAAACTGAATTTTTCATAAAACTTAATTTTACCGCTTCTGTGAATGGAATTTCAAAAATCCGAGAGACACGGTTGATATCAGTAAGTAAAATGTGGTTCAATGAGATAAAAATAATTTTTTGGTGAATAGTAACTTTTTATTTTTTTTTACCGCGGTTAATAGTAAATATGGTAACTAAGGGTAAACATGATATTACTATTACCCTAACACATGTCCTAATTCTATTGGACAAGTGTAGTTCGACCAAAAACAAACTTAGAAATAAAATATGACCATTTAGGCCCACTTGGATTAGATTAGGACATTTATTATTAATTTATTTATAGAAGAGTTAAAAGAGTTAAAATCAAAGTTTATTTACTAAAACATTTTTAATATAGGGTTATACATAATATAAATTCTATTGTAAATATTCATTAGGAAGATAAAAAGATTTCCTACATAATGGTATTTTATTTGTAATTTTTAGACATTAAATGATTTAATTTATTTATGACACAATGATGATGCAGTAATTATCTTATTAATGAAATATTGACATAATTGATGTTATAAACACCAAAATAAATGTAATTTGAGACTTTTTATGAATTCCACTAATTTTTTAGGTTACTATGATATATTAATGTTTATTTAATCAACTTGGTTCGAACATATAATTCTGTTATGACTTTCACAAAAATCATATATCAAATAGTGTCAAAATTGACACAAAATAGTTTTTAAATCAAATATTATATTATTAATTGTTATTTTATTCCTAAAAATCTAAGGTTCGGCCAAATGACTTAGATAAGGATATATGTATTAATAATATACAATTTCGGGTTCGTTTGGCATGTTATAGTAAGTGTATTAACCATATAGTGAAAGAAAACAAAAAGACACGGTAAAAGTTAAATTATTTAACTTAGAGTTAAATCTAATTGATAAGGTTAAAATAATACCCTAAACTTGTCTAAATCCTATTGGTTGATAGGATTTCGACCCATCCCCACTTTAGCTTCGAAATAAGACCCTTTGAAACCATTATAAACCGATTTTGACTTTAATATAAAATAATATTTTGAGATATTCCTAAGGTGCCCCTCTCCTCCCCTATAAAAGGACACCTCCTCCCCCTCCTCCTCACACCAATTTGAGCACTAAAGCTCGGCCAACACCTGCCAATTTCTCCTCTCCACTTCCCTAGAAACATCCTTGAGGTTCTGGTCTTCCTCAAAGACCAATTTTAGTGCCCTAAGAGGAGGTCTCAAAGAGGCACTTCAAAGAAGAGGTAATTACCGTTACCAATTCTTTCATCTTTATTTCTTCTTCCACTTCTTCTTCTTAGGTTGTTTCATTATGAAGTAATAACATCAGTATCACTCATATACTGATATGTTATTATAAGTATGAAACAACCCTATTTCACCATCTATCCATCCTACGGAAAAAGAAATCACCGCGCGTGCGTACGTACGGAATACCGTCTCCACGCCGTGGTGTAATCTATTTTCCACCACCACCTTACATGGATGGGTATAATGGTGTAAAGAATAACTATACATAGTTATTACAACATCATATTGATTCTGATATATTGTATAATCCACTCCAATTCAATTCAATATTTATAGAAATGATATCATCGCTCGTGCGTACGTACGGACTACCGTCTCCACGACGCGATGAGATTCATTCTCCATGTTAACCATTTAAGAATGATTATAATGTATATATAAGAAATAATAATGAAATATATGACATTATAAAGCTACTGGATTTATGTATATATATACATATGTATGTCATCTACTTACTTCCATTTCAAGACAATAAGGAAAGAAAAACAGCGTTCATGCGTACGTACGGACTACCGTCTCCATGAACGGTGTTTTTCATTTTATTTATCTATCTATTATATATATATATATACTGAATATATATGATATATAAATCATATTTTATATTCTGGAAGTAAGTAAATCATGACATAAGTAATAATGATGTCAAGAACAACAAGTCAAAACACCTACGATAAATGAAACGATTTTACCCAAAACGCTTCTTTAACATGGAATTTACAAAAGAACGGGTAATATAATGTCATAAGTGAACCATATATGCTATCATAACAATGAATATGATTCTGGAATAAGTCAATAACATGATTTAAATCATTATACAGGAGGTTCGGACACTTACAAAGAAAGTCGGACATAAGGTAAGGGAAATATCACAGTCTCATTTTTATCCGAGATTGTTTATTCGTAAGTATTTACTGGGGTGTATTTTATCATCCACATCAATGTTCCCTCAATATGTAATATTATTTCCATCCACCTACAATTTTTTAAATCCAATTTTACCCTTCTATGAGTTTTTAGTAAAGGTATGAAAGGAATCTTTTTTCGTTTTTCGTACGAGGTACTTTTTGACTTTTCCGACAAAAGTACGAAGAATGTTTTTTTAACTTATACGGCACGAACGGATTTATACTATTTTATAAAGCCTTATTTTCATGAAGATTCCTCTAAAATATTTCATGACTATTTTCAATAAAATCTGTTTCTTTTAAAATTGCATGATGTTTTGTGAAAAGAAATTGATTTTGAAGAAGAAAGGATATTTTCCTCAAGAATTCAATTCAAGTGTTTTATCAAAATTATTTTCCATATAAGATAATAAAGGGTTCTGTATCTATCCATATTTTTACATTGATTTGACTATGTTGTGATGTAATTATGTTTATGAATTCCTTTATCTTATATGAATGGTTTTATGATGTCATGTTGTTTAAGAATCCCATTTTTATTACATGGGTTATGCAATGATGTATGATTTATGATTTTGTGGCACACATAAGAAAGGATTCATTAAGAGATGGGTGGGACCTATATCTCCCTCCAATGCATTGGGTAAAGATTTTATATCTCATGAGATAGACATGGCTGGAATGGTAGGTTATACCGGTTTAGTGAAACAGGACTGAAACGAGGGTTACTCGATTCAGAAAGGGACTTTGTCCACTAAGATAGTCTTGGCAATGAGTCTTGACTAACAAGAAATGATTCTCTATGATTATGTGTGTATGCCACAAAGTTTTATGTTTTAAGTTATGATTATTGGGATTTCATTTCACTACTATGATTTATCCCATGTTATGAAATTATGCTTTCTTTTGCAGGTTAAGATTTCCAAAAGTTATGTTCTTATGAATATGATGTGATTGAGTTTTCTTTTGTATACCCTTACTGAGCATTTGAGCTCACCCTTTTATGTTTTCTTTTCCCCAGGATATAAAGAAAGGTTTTTAGGTAAAAAAAAAGGGAAGATATTTATGGGAGATGTTGAAGATCTTTCCCCACGATTAGAAGATTTTATTCCGAGTTTCCAAAGACACTAAACTATTACGATCCTTGTGTGTGTGTTTTTGTTATGTACTAAGTATTCCGCAAAAGTAATGTAATGTCCATGTACGTCAGGCTTTGGGTCTCTACATTAACACTCAAAATGACATATAAACTTGTTCACGAGACATTTTATAAACATATATAGACTCTATCCTCCCTTGGATAACATTTATATCATTATTGTATCTAATTGTAACATGAAAAACATGGGTGGGAATATCTCCTAAAATATTTACAATAGTGCCACTCCCCCACTATAAAACATGATCTTTTCCTCCCACTTCCTCTCACCTATAAAGACCTTTGGCTCAAAAAAAATCTTCCCAAATATATCTAAAACCTATATCACTTACACCATGAATCCTTTCCTTGGGAATAAAGTATTTTATGGAATCATTTTGGCACAAACCAGAAGGAGTTACCCGATTGAGATGTAACACCTTCTCTCAAGCTTCTTTATTTTATTTTTCATCTCAACCCATACAATATATTAATTCCATTTCTCCATAAAAACAATTATACTAAATATAATATGATTTTTTATATATTTTCAAGCTGAACTTATAGACACCTCCATCTAATTGGCAATAAACATAATGTTTACGTGTACGACGAACTTCTGACTCACTAACTAATGATTGTTAATTTTTCCTTTATCACCTCTCATGGTGGAAATTATGATGGAAAATATATTTATATATGTTATATATTATATTTATAATTTATTTAGTAATATTCATTCCTTTTACAACACATGTCATTTTTTACTTTCTATTTGGTGTAAATATGATAATTTTGTTTGAGGAAGTGTAGACTTCTGTGCCCTCCAAGCTATGTGATTCATTCATCCACTACATGGAATTTATTAAGGATGTTTTTAGTGTAATTATATGATATATATATATAATTATATTTATATTTTAATTATATTATATATATAAATATAAATCATTTAATTTATATCTTTAAATAAGACAATTAAAATGGAATAACGTTCATGCGTAAGTACGACTTATCATCTCCATGAATGATGTATTTCATTTCTTAATTATATATTATATAGATTATTATAATAAAAATATACTTTATATAAATTATATTTATATCATGCTTTATATTCTGTAATCATGATATAATTCTAAAGACCAAATATATAACAAATTAAGACACATGCGAAAACCAAAGCGAATATTAGAAGAAGTGAAACTTTAACATGGTATAGTTAACAAGAGGGTAATATATAGTTGTAATAAAACCATACATACTATTAGATATAAAAATATGGTTTTTTAAAAAGGTATAACAAATTTATATTTATTATATATGTGGTTTGAAATATTTCGAGGAGAGTCGTGATAAATGGTAAGGGGATTTCAAATCACTTTTTATTTCCATGAGATGCTTGATTTATTCACCACACTTTCCATTTGTATGGTGCATGTAATTATAATGAATTTATTTAATATACCTTTTAATTAAATTAATGAGTTCTAAAATATCTATTTTATGATATTTATTTCATGGGATTTGAGTTTCAAAAGTTACAAAATCTGTAAAATGGTTTCGACCCAATTTACCTTCTTCGAGACTCATGTTATGTTATGCAGCTAAGTTCTTTCTTGAGGTGTATATTTTTCCATATTACATTTTTTACCATAAATTACATCTTTTACTAATATTTTATGATTATTTTAATTTAATTTTCTAACATGGAAAATATTATTCCAAGTTACCAATTTATAACTGTTTATTTAGGAAATATCATTATTTTTCAATATTTTTTATGTTTATAATTACTTTGATGAAATATTATGATCCATATATAAATAACACTAATTAGTTTATTTAACCTTTTTTATTAAAGATATATTAATTCATTTGTACCATTTTCAACAATTTGTTACTTAAAAATCAATTTTAAGTAAAATCTAATTATTTCTCTCTCTGGTTTGAAATCTATTATATTTATAAACCATGTGTTCAAAAATATTTTCAGAAGATCATTGTAACCAATTTTCAAGGTAATAAAATATGATCATAAGGTCCATTTCTATTAGATTAGGACATTTATTATAATTTAATTCGAAGAATAGTTAAAAGTGTTAAATTCAATGTGTAATAACTAAATGATTTTTAATATAGGGATACACATAAGATAAATTAGACTATAAATATTCATTAGAAATATAAAATTATTTAATATATATTGTTATTTTATTTATTATTTTTAGACATTAAATAATAAAATGTATTTATGACACAATGATGATGCAGCAATTACCTAATTAATGAAATACTAAAATAATTGATATTATAAATATCCACATAAATGTAATTTTAGACTTTTTATTATTTCCATAAATTTTATAGGTTAATATTACATGGTAGGGTTGGTTATATGAATTTGGTTAGAAGTAATAATGTTGTTATGTATTTAGAAAAAACAAAATACCAAATAGTTTCAAAATTGACAAAAAAGAGTTTTTCAAACAAATATTATATTATTAATTGATATTATATTCTTGAAAATATAAGGTTCATCTGAAAGACTTATATAATGATATTTGTATCATTAATGAACCATTTTGTGTTCTTTTTGAAGTTTATATTAAGTTTATTAACCATATAATATAAAAATACAAAAAGACATGGTAAATGTCAAATTATTTAACTAAGAGATAAATCTAAAAGATAAAGATAATATAGTGACCCAAACCTCTATAAAACCTATTGGTTGAGTAGTTTCAGACCCATACCCACCTTATAATTTAAATATTTCATTTTGGTGCCATTAGAAACTGAAAATTAGTTTATTATAAAATATTATTTCTAGCTTTTCCTAAGGTTCCCCTCACCACTCTTATAAAAAGGCACTCACCCATCTCTCATATTCACACCTTCAAAGCCTTTAAGATCGGAAAAACCCTACCCAACTATCCTATAAACTCTCCTGAATTCATCCTAGATTCCTTAATTTAGTCATAAAGGCATTCTATGGAGGCCTTTTGATCAAATCAAAAGGAAGAACCCAAAGAAGAGGAAAATATTTCATCAACTCTTTCAAGTTCCATTATTCATACACTTTTTATTTCTTTGTTGTTTCCATTATAAAATAATAAATCTAGTATCTTATATATAAAATTGTGTTTTTATAAATATGGTACATCAATATTCATTATTCTATCCACCCTTTGAATGACATTTCATCATACGTGCGTGCGTACGACTTACAGTCTCCACGTCGTGGTGTAGTTGTAATTCAATACATAATTATTTGGATGGGTATAATAATGATATATAATTTGTGTAAATAAAAAATATAAAATGATAATGATTCTTCATATATGATATTCCATCCAATTATATATGATTTTAATATCAGAAGAATAATATTGTCACGGCTGCGTACGTACTGATTACCGTCTCCACGAACGCGATGAGATTCATTCCCAATCGTATCTATTCAAGAATAAATTTCATTTGATGATTAAAAATAATGTTTAGAGACTTAATATCATTATTAATATTAAAACGACACATCCCATCCATAACAAACATGGATTACATAACCAAGCATATAAAGGAGAACAAATCAGTTAACACCCGAAACGACGATATTACTAAAATATCAATATTATAAGATCATATATGATATAATATTAATGTATATGGTTATTGTATAATTTAATAAAAATTATTTCACCATTATACACGAGAATAAAGTACCCTTTACTAAGTAAAAGTACATGGTAAGCGGTTTCTTATCTCACATTTAATTCGGTGAGATCTCCTTTATCAGCCACTTATTAATTACATGTGGGGTATTGTGTACTACCATTTGATATATATTATCATGATTCTTTTTATATTCATGGTGTTTTGTGATTCATTTTGTGTCTATTAACTTTTGGTCATACGACTCGATTGATTACAATGAAGTAAGGGTTTTTCATCACACTTTTTATTCCCGTGAGATTCATGCTATATTGACCACTATTTCCTTTTGTGTTGTGTATGTACTATCCATGATTATATTATTAGTGTAATATAATTTAATTTATCTATATTTACATCTTAATTGTATGATCCTTCATTCCTGGGTTGTATGTTTCATAAGTTACCAAATTGGTAAGGGAATTTCAAATTTCAATTTCCACTCAGTGGGATTTACGCATACTTCACTGATTATTTTACTCCATGATTTTGTGTGGAATCACTATTTATTATTTATGTAGTTATTTACACTCCCATTTGTGTGGATATAATTTTGATACACATAATCCCTCCATTGATAATTTCTCAGTTCTTTGATATAAATTTCAACTTAACTCAATTTCTATTCATTGAGTTAAACATCCAAGTCATTAGTGTTGTTTTTACAAGAATATGTGTGAATGTCCTCTGATTTATTTACACTGAATATCCAATCATATTGAGTGTATTTATATTTTTGACACATAATAATGTCTTTGATTGATTTTTTACATTAGGATACTGTATTTATAAGGGATTTCATCTCATTTTACATTCCTTTAATAATTCTTTGTTGTTATGCACCAATTCACTTTTATATGGTGTATATAGTTTCCTTTGACATAGAATATAATGAAATTATTTAATCTCATGGTAGTATAAATCATTGATTACCTCAATTATTTTTATTCATGTTTCTCTTTTTTGGATGGTAACTCTAACTAGAACACCATTTTAAATGTTTTAAATATTTATTCTTATAAATTTTTCTCATTAATGTCTTTATTTTAAAAAAGGTTTAAGGGTTTTGTTTATATGGACATTAATATTTTAAAATTAAACTTTCTTTTAAAAGTTTCAAAGTAATATGGGACACTCTGATTGAAAAATCTATTTTTAAATGGCTTCTTGACAAATACTATGACTTTTAAATGTTTTCAAGAAAAAGGGGGATATTTCCCTCAAATAGTTTTGATGATTATTTTCATCTATGTTAATATCCTTCATTATTCTCTATTGAGGATAATCATTTACAATAAAATCTTTCATATTGTATTGAATGAGTTATTTTTGACTGTTGATGTGCTATTTTTATACCATTCATGGTTTGTGGATAAAGTATTCACATTTCTTATGCAAGTTTTAATACGAATGTTTATATTATGTTTCAAACTGTTCATATGAGGAATGCATTGGAAATTGTAAGTAATGGCTGGAGCCCACTATATCTCTTCGATGCATCGGTAGGTCTCATGAGACAAACTAGTGTCTTGGCACATGGCCTTTACAAAATATTATTTGTAGTCATGGCACAAGGCCTTGACTATGGGGTTATGAATGTCTGGCATTATGCATTCCATCATTATGAAAATGGCTATTGATATTGCATGTGATTATTCGACTAGTAGAATATTCATGTGATTAAGTAAATGTATTTATTTTGATTTATATTTTCCATATTATGATGAATTTGATGTTGAAAAGGATTTTGATTTAGTTTTATACATTGACATAAATGTTTATGCATATTTATAACAATTTCCACTATATTGTTATCTTTACTGAGCATTTGAGCTCACCCCTTTCTATGTTTTATTTTTCCTAGGATGGGAAGTAGTATATTATGACTGACCTGCATGGGTAGTCTATGGGATCTTATTGTTGTCCATGGGAACAATATTTTTGTAGTTTTCTATTTAATGATGTAATGTAAACCATATGAATGTATCTAGTACTTCCAAGTCTACTAAACTAATCAGTCTTTCAAGACATGATATTTTGTGATCATGCCAATGATAAATACAAATTCACCAACTCTGGGATTCTGGGGTCGAGGAATGCATCCATTATATAATTTCAAATATATTTTCATAGAAATAATTTTCAAAAGGATTATTGTTTTAAAAAGAAATTTTCAATGCAGAAAGGATATTTTCATCCATTTTTTTAAAAGATCTTTCC
Organism: Viscum album; assembly: GCA_963277665.1. Lineage (NCBI taxonomy): Eukaryota > Viridiplantae > Streptophyta > Magnoliopsida > Santalales > Viscaceae > Viscum > Viscum album. The sequence continues at coordinate 1,701,214,901 of OY728132.1, forward strand.
AAATTATTTTCCATATAAGATAACATATTTTGGTGTTAATAATGATTTTAGGGAGAGATCATTCAATGATTACATTCACATTATATCTCTAAATGGATTATGTTTTGATGGAATGATATTGATGAAACCTGTTTCTTTTTCTTAGGGTATATACTTTTGAAAACCACTTCTTTTCAAGATTATTATTAATTATGAAATGATTATGAAACCTATCTATATCCATATATTATGATATGATTACATGTTTATAATACCCATTTCATTTCATGGTTTGTGATAAGATTATTTATGATATTATGGAACATTTATGTATTATTTCATTACGATATGGGTGGGATCTATATCACCTTCCAATGCATTGTGTAAAGATTTATATATAATGAGATAGTGTAAGATGGTATTGTGAATGAACCTTGACTACTAAGATGTCAATGAAATTGACGATGACTACCAAGACGGTCTGGGGAGTGAACTCATACTACTTTTTTGGCCTTGGGAGTGAACCATGAATACCATGATGGTATGGGGAGTGAACCCATAATAATAAGATATTTGTGGAAGTGAGTACTTAACTATTATGGAAATAATATTATATATTCTTATGTGACTTCCATAATTCCATGTTTTATTTCTATGTTATGTTTTCATGGATTATGTTCTTTATTTCTTTTTGATCAATGTATTATGAAATATCAATATTTTTTCTGTTATTCATGTTTATGATCTTTGATATGTAGGGTTTGATATTTTTTTATGATCTTGTTCTCATATCCTTATGTTAATGATTATGCTTACATATCTCCCTTGTTAAACTTACTGAGCATTTTATTTCACCCCTTTAAAAGTTTCTTTCATAGGTTATGAAGATATGTATTTTTTTTACTTGTCTAAGATGGTTTTTGGTTAGTAAAAACCTATTGTAAGATAATGTATATCACATAGGTATCGGTGTTTTTGTTTCTATGTATCCAATGGCACTAGAATAGTGTGGACTTTGGGAATCTATTTTCATAATGTTGTAAGTATTATGAAAATGTTATGTAATGTTAATGTAAGAAAAGTGATGGCCGGTATAAGTGACCTGATGAGACTGATGAAGAGGTAATAAACACTTGTGGAATAAAAGTGAAATATGATGACTCAAAATAAGACAATGATTATGAGTAGGAGGAAGTAAAATTTGTATTCGCATAGAATCCAAAGAGTTTAGTTGAAATTGACAGAAAAAATATCATTGTTGATCAGAAAATTCAAGTTCAAATAAGAAGAATGAATTAATTACAGAAGGCACCCTTCCTATCATAGGTAGATCCTAAATGTTTTTGATGAAATAACTGTAGATGATAACTAGGGCAGACTATTAATGGAGATCCAGATAAAATTAAGAATATTCAGATGTTGGATATTGTATGAAGACCAATAAATAAGAATTCATTAAGACTAAATGGTACTTTTGAAATAATATTATTGAACATGATGTAGTGATTTGAAACAAGTCGTTGATAGTGTGAAAAGGGTACTCCCATATAGAGGGTATCAATGTTAATGAGACATTTGCACATATTGCAAGTCTTCAAAAAATCATATTATTCTTCGCCATAGTAGTTGGAAAAATAGTCAATGTTTTCCTGGTAGAAATCCATATAGGTTTTTTGAATGGGGTTCTGGAATATGATCCTTATATTTATCAGTCAAAATGTTTTATTATTAATAAATATGAGAACAGAGTTTTTCAAATGAGAATTGCACTATGTGGGTTGAAGCAATAACATAGAGCGTGGTATTCAAGGCTCAATCAGTTTTTAAAGAAGCTAAAATTTCAGTTTGGTGGAGTTGATTAAAATATTTATGTCATAAATTATATTAATGAAGGGATTATAGTGCTTGTATATTTTGATGACATAATATTTTATGGATTTGATGAAGCACAGTGAAAATAGTATTTTCAATTAACGAAAATTGAGTTTGAAATTTTAATGATTATCGGACTGATGTATTTCCTTTGGTTATAAGGTAATAATGGAAATAATGGAACCTTAATTTCTTAATCTAAATATGAAAAGTAGGTTTTTATATGATTGTGAATGGATAATTCCAAGGAGATGACATATTCAGTGGCTACCTGGATGAAACTATCATAGGATGATGAATGAAAAGTTGTTAACGTCAATGAATACAAGAATATCATTATAAGATTAATGTACATAACAACAAGATGACAAAAAAAACACATGTCAAGTAGTATGGTAACAAAGAAATACCAAGGATGCCACTTGATTGCAGTGAAATAAATATATCGATATATAAAGGGTATAATGGATTTCTGTTTTCTATATAATGACAAATCATAGAATTAGATATTCAAATTTATAGATTATGAATTGAACAATTTATAAGATAATATAAAATCAACATTTGATTTTTCATTATATCTAGAAAGATTGTGTAATTATTAGCTAAGAAAGAAACAATATTTAATTTCATTGAGCACCAAACAAGATGAATATATTGTGGCTACTCTAGCGTGTTCACAATTATTGTTGATGAAGAAATATATTGATGATATGGGAGTTGAAGTGAAGATTCTAAATAGAATACATTGAAATAATTAATTTTCTATTAACCTTAAAAAAACTTGTTCCTTTACTCAAGGACAAATCACATTGAAATCAAGTGTCATTTTATTAAGGATAAAGTGGAGCATGGGCTTACGATGTTGGAGTATGTGCCAACCAAACTACAGGTTGCAAACATTATTACAAATTCCTTACCCAAAGAATCATTAGAATGACCTAAAATGGATATTCTATTTAAATCAACTACACACACTTGAATAAATTTGTGGATTTGGGGCCACATCTCTCCAAGGAATGGTGTTTTTTTCATATTATACTGATCCATCTTTTTTACCCTATTACATAACACAAAGGAGTTACCTTTGTGATCGATGAAAAAGGGGTAGAAATTGTGGCTAAAAGGGGAGGAAATGTATTAATCGTGATAGTGGGAGAATTTTATAAGGGGAGCAATGATGTTGTAGGTCATTGAAAAATAGTTCAATGCTTCTGTACCTTGTTGAGAATTTAGAGTTATGAGGAAACAATCGGAGCTTATAATGTACATTGATAAGAATTCCAATGCCTGGCTATCAGAGCTTAGCATGGAAGACATTAAGAATTACAAGACATGAGATCCCAAATAGTGATGTAGGGGGATATTTAAATATGATGATGCTATGAGTGATTGATTAATGGATATCTATCATGATAGATAGAGTTTATGATGAAATCAGATGAATGGTTTCTATAATGAACTATTTCATTGATGAGATTTTATTGCTAATCTTTTTTCTCGCACCATGAATGGATCATGTGGGCTTAGAGTATGTGTTTTGAAAATCTTTTATTACTATCTATATCATAATAACAAAACTTTGGTATAATATGGAAGATTATTTAATGTGGTTTTAAAATACGAATTGTTTTCAACACACCCAATGGGGGAGATTGTGGTTTAAAAATACCTCAAGGAAACATTGAAGCATTACTTGTTTGATTGGGATTTTTAAAAAAAATATGTTTCTATTATAAGTTGTGGAGTTCCAGAGAAATATTTGACAAGATGTGTTAACAAAGATCAAAGACAAATGAATGGATGCTTTGGAGGCAGTAAAAAAGATTGTATATATGGTGGAAATATTTCCCAATTTTTTCCAAATTTTTGGGACCAAAATTTGTATAATGGAGGACGAAGTTTATTTTTTGGAAATGGTAGTTGTTTGCAAGAATTATGGGGAATCAAAAATCTGTGAACAAGACACGGTTTGAGATTAAAACATCAAAATATGGAAAGGAGAGAATCACGTAAAATATTGGGTTTTTCACAAAAGGTGGTTTCTGTGCCCCTTTGAAATAGAGATGAAGTGATCTATATAAAAAAGTATTTCATGCCCAATGTGACATCAAATATGGGTTTAATCACTCAGAATATATCTTACACATGAAGAGGAAAAAATGTATGGATGTTAATCATAGGGCCAACCAGGCCTATAAAAATATGGATACCCTACTCATTTTAGTAGCTCAACCTTTAGAGAAATTAAGGCTCTAAATCATGTAATAATTGTGTTTGAAAGGAGTTTCACATGGGAATAGAGTTGCAAGTAGGAAAAAGATTGTGTAAAAAAACAAAAGTGGCATGTAGGTTGGTTTTTCGTGACAAAGTAAAATGTCACGCAAAAAGTGATAAAGTAGCATGCAAGGAACTCAATGGTTTGTTTTCCATGATAAAGGAAAATGTTGCACACAAAGTTATAATGTTTCATGTAAGACACTCAAAGGTTTCATGAAAGATCTTAATTACCCAATAGTACTGTGGTATTGTGGTATTCATCAAGTGGTTGAAAGTGGAACGTAATGATAAAATAAATGAGGTTTAAATCATATTGATTCATGAAATAAAAGGTGGATCTTCCAAATAAGTAGTGAAAACACATCATTTTATAGATTAGTGAGATTTAAAATAGTGATTGGTTTTAAACCAGTAGGGACTGTGAGTCCATTCCAAAAATTGTACACATTAGTGCACTATTAGTGGATTTTATACATCCTCACATTTTCATTGTTTTCTTCTTAGATGTAGCCAAGTGAGGGTGAACCTTGTAAAATTGTTGTGTCTCATGCATGCTTAAATTTCTTTACATATATTTCTATGAGAAAGAGAGATAAGAGTGGTGTGTTTAAAAATGGAACGAGATCTAAAGAGGTTGTTGTTTTAATATGTCATTCCCAGATTCACCCCCATAACGGGGTATTTAATTTATTTGGGATAATAGAATTCAATACATTATTTATGAACTATAGGTTTCTTTAATCGTTGTTCTCACATTATAATAGTCAATATTAACTATGGGAGTGGCTTATAGATATTTACCTCCATACATATCAGAGCTAAAATTAAATGTTTTAGTGTGAGTATTGGAGAATAAAAACAATGGAAACACCAAAAATAAATTACTTGAAGCATCAAAACATGTATATTCTAGAATATGGATAGAATAATGGGGAACCTGACCAAGATTTTCTTTTACCTTCTGCAGAATTGTTCATTTTAATTTAATAATACAAGATGTTTTTTTAGTATACAACCATGATGTAAGGAAAATAACACATGGTGGTGGAATTATTCAAGAGTATATGGCCTAATTTAATGGACATTCAAATCATTTAAATTTTCTACATTAAATTGTGATGAAATATTAATACAATTCTGACATTGGTTATTTTTTTATAATTATCTACAGAATAAATAACTAGATTTTCCCCTTCTTCCACTGACTTTGTAACATCCCTAAACCGTAATACTTTCTCATTTTCATATGTTTATCTATTCTATGTATGTGAATTTCATTAATTTTTTGTTATATTTACCAAACAAAGAGGTATCAATTCAACTAAAGTAAAAACACTGATGGATATGGGTGGTTTTCTAATTTCAAAAAATTCGAACGAAGTTCGATTCGACCATTCGATGAAGAATCCTAAAATATCATGTCACAAATATCTAATAAAACAACGATCATTAAAAAATGTTAAAATTAATCTATAGAGTCAATCAAAAGTTGGGTTATCTGAGGGTTATATAATACCCCATTACAAGAGAAAAAGATGTTGTAAAAGTGTTTTATTTTTTTCAAAATCTTTCAATGATAGTTCTAGTATTCTACATAAAATATGTTGTAATCAGTATGTAATCACTTCATTAGAAATAGATATAAAATAGTTATGGAATTTTGATTATATCTCAGTCAATCTAAGTCCAATTCCAATGATACAAGAGTCTATTTCCACTAAATTAACTATTTCATTCACATATTTATGTTTAGTTTTTTGAGAATACGAATACATCATGATTGGATTAGACAAATAACGTGATTAATATTACTCAATTAATTTATTATTTATGGGAATCCAAAATGAGATATCTTCTTTATATTAAATATTTATGGAATCCTATTTCATAACCATCAATGAAAATTAATCTCACTAAATTACTACTTGTGAAACCAATAACATGTGTAAATTCTATGAGAACCTCAACCGTTAATGTGGAGTGAATCATTATATATGGGAAGGGAAATACCCAAATCATATAATTGGTCAAAATAATAATTTTTAAAAATACTTCCATTGAACATGATTCTCATTTTCTATTGAAAATATAAAATATATATCTGCATGAATAAGCATGGTAGATAAAGGAAACCAAATACAAAGACTTTTCAACATAATGTATAATGATGGTAATGAAAATTTGGTTCACAAGATAAAGGTAAAATATATTTTTGATTAGTTTAATTATTTAAAAATGAGGTTTTATGATGAGTTAATATAATAGTCTATGTTTATATCCTTAATGAAAATGTCGAACACATTAGTTTTGATTATTAGAAATTCATATCCTAGATGGAGGCTCACTGTAGAAATGGTAAAATAAAAAATATCAAACCTAGAATCAAAAATAAATAATGAGATGAATAAACATTTATTGGATGGTCTTATAAATAAATTAAAATGTATTTTAAAATTGTAATGGAATAAGAAAATAAATGGAAAAACATGAACAAAATCAAAAAACAAGTAAATGATCAAAAAAAAACCAAGATACACCATGAAGTTCCATCATTATAGATTTATTCGACTCATTATGTTGAATTATATAGAGCTAAAAAGAGAGTAAATGAAATGTGATGTTAAAAAAACGATATTGTAGTTGTTAATGATGATATCATTATTGTTTTGGAATATGATCACACCAACCATATAAGGAATGAATTTTCAAGGGTGATTGATCGATATGCTTTTTTACTATGATATTAGTCAGTGATATTTTTTATAATATTACACCTCAGGTTATATTAAAATTTTAACGAAGGGTAATTTTTGTGGACCAAAAATAATTACAGATATTATAGTATTATGGAGAATAATATTTCATAAATGATATAATTGACAGGAAAGTGGAATTTTCTTAATATTCACTTCAATATTTCGTCCAATAGATTTATTTTTATGAAGTATAGTGTTATTATATTAGTGATGGAAAATGAATGATTACTAGAGTTAAAATTTTAACAACTAAATGTAATTAAGGTGAAACTTTTTACCTCATAAAATATAGAGTATTTGACAAAGAAATAAATGTAACCAAAAGGGTGGTTTCTCTTAATGTGTGGGTAAAATGGATTAAACACATCAGTGAGTTATTGTTCTTATTTATTTCTATGAAGGATATATTATCAAGTATAAATACTAAAAATTTGGGTAATTTTATTTATTTATCATGGGAAAAACATAAGGCATCATTTCATTGTTATTATGTATATGGAAAAGTAATTTATTGAGATTTTATACACATATATACATGCATCATGAGAACCAAGTCACAAGGATGATTTATTTAAATTGTGAATTTCCATAATGGTCACTCTATAAAATTATGATAGTGTTCTTTAAAAACTAAATATCATGTGTAGGATGATTTCAAGAAATTTTTCTTAAATATGGAAATAAATAAAAGAATATGATTATAGTGTGTGCATATAAATGATGGAGGATAATGTTATGTTATATATAAATAAAACTATAGGAATTTATTAATTATGTTGTAGAATTTAGTACCAAATATTCATCAACACAATAGTAATATATAGTGGATAAGCACAACCATCAGTGTGAGAGTCTGTTATATTCTCTAAAATACAATGCTGCCAAACACTTTTTGTTTGTGTTAACACTCAAATTTTTTCAAACATAGCTCTATGAAGTTTCTAGGGTAATGTAGAATATTTGAAAGTATATGGATTTTTTAAGTACCGTTGTTAGTTAACTATCTTGTGAATATCACACCCATACACCCTAACCAAACACATTCCTCATAAATTATCACACCCACTTGTAAACACGCTCACCATCCATGCATGCATATCCTCTACATCCTTCCTATTTGCATTTATCATACCCCAATATGATCCCTCAACCCAGAAACCATTGTCTCGGTGCCTGCATAATACACCTAGGCTCATGGATAGTTGTGGAATTATATAGGTTCCTAAGCCTCCAATTACCAATAAAAGGCGCATATGTCATACTATTTCAAATACATGTGACATTAAACTCCCAAAAACCCTATGGTTGGATCATCATCTACTAGAGAAAATGCTCATGAAATAAATATTTTAAAACACTCCCTCTAGTGACTTTTTTTATTAAACCCGAAGGTAATTTAATGAAAATGAGAATTATTTGTGCCATGTAAAGGTTTTTATCATCAAATCCACAAATAAAGAACACTTTTACAATTCCATTACATAAAATAGGGTGAATTACCCATTTTTATATTATCTTCTACATATGAAGGGTTCAAAAAATGTGGTTCCCAAAGTGAAATTATATAAAACAATTCCTATAACACATGGGAGACACTTGAGAATCCATATTTCTAGACTTATATAAGATGGAAGTGAACACTTCCTTGAGAGGATCACTAGGGTGTCAATTTTAAATGAATATAATTTAGGGTTTCACCCATCCTAAAAAAGATTTTGATTATGGAACATATGATACACCATAAAAAAGAAGTTTTTAAAAACTATAACTGGATCACCTGGGTGCATCAGTCTCCCAATTTATCTACTTTTGAAAAAACGAACCCTTATACCTTACATGACTCTCATTACCTATGGGAAACCTTTTGATTATGAATATCAAAAAAAGGAATATATTACCATTTCTTTTACCATATACTCTTATGAAATATTATCAGGTCATTTTTCACATTCATGTGTACCTAATGATCTTTTATTACCTTGTTAAATTGTATCCCACTAATAATTCTCCAAAACTAGTAGGATTATATAGATTCAATAACTCATGTATCACTTTGGTAACATGGATACCTCTCTCAAGGAACTAGTGATACTTTTACCAACAATTATTTCTTATCATAACAATCATGGATATTCAAAATTATACCCCAAGTCCACCATGTTTCTAATAAGACTCCACATGTATAATGAATATTCCATAGAGGTCAATCATGTGTAAACATAAACCTTTACACCATCAGTTATCCCATCTATTTACCAACAGATATAAGGTGATTATACATGGGTTTCTTTTTCAGAATTCCCACACTATATCATTTCATTAAACTTATGAAAAAAATTTATAGTCGTACGACTATAAAAAATGATAAAATATTACAATTTACAAGAAATTAAACATTTATGAGTTCTTACTTGTCATATAACCATAATAATTGTAACATATTAGTATTAGTTTCACATTTATAAATCAAAAGACCCTTGGTTAGGATTCATGTTCTCAAAAAAATTGTCCTTGTCACAATACCATAAAATATGAAATATGCAATTTTATATGGAACAAAAATACATGGGTTTTTCTTCCCAATATAAGGATATATAAAATACCCTCTCAAAGGACTAATCTTAACTCAAAAACACATTTTACTCCCTAGAAATTGATAAATTTTAGAGTGTCTAGTTACGGAGAACTAAACTATAAAATAATTAACTAAGAAAAGGTTATAGAGAACCAAACATACAAACAACATTCTAAAAAATGAATGGTGTTAATCAATAACATTAACGAAAAGGATAATAAGTATTATTTACGTGAAGTATTTCAATAACATGACAAAAATCAATAAGAGAGTCCAAGAATAGAAAATAAGTTCCTCTATGCTATGAGTTGTCCACTTATCATTGTTTCGCACAGAATTCGGGGATGACCTCCTGGACGGGAGATTCAAATGTTCCGATCGGTTTCTAGCGGGTTTGTTCGTAGAACCGGAAACATCCAATGATTCAACATCCGTTTGGACCTACTTTCCAATGGTAGGCGCTCACTAGTTTATGGACTAATGAGGCTTAGGAATTTTCATTGGTCGAGAGGATGGGAGGTCGGACTCATCACACCTTTTTGAGGGGAATTATTGTCTACTCCGGGACTCTCTTTATAGATTTAAGTTATGTTCATGAATCCTTATTACATTACCAAGTATAAAATGAGCTTTCCTTTAGTTTTAACAATCAATGATTAAATATGCATGAAATTTAGAGAATCTTTTATATGTATTCGAGGTTCTTCATCAATAGAGAATCATCTATATCTGTTTAGAGATTCTTGGTCAATGGTATCATTCAAAACATTTATATAAAAGTCTATTGGTCATTATGATGACCAGGTTGGTTTTAAAGCCACTCACTGGGGCACATGAAGTTTATCGTCACTCAGAAGGACAGGGATTATTTCAAAGTTGGGATCGAACCCATAAATGGGCTACCTACATATCCTTTGTTTTGGAAAAGGAATCAGAACCCACGTAGTTCGAGTAATGGAGTATGATGTTTATGATTGATGGCTCAAAGAAGAATGTAATAATTACTTTTACACTCTAAGCTCACGTGAGTCATGCTCGGTGTGGGAAACAAGAGGTATTGGTAAAAATTAGACAATTGTGCCATGAAAGATGCAATCATAAGAATTTGTTTGGGGCTTATGTATGTATGACTTCCCAGATAGATGAAGGTTTAGGATTTACTTTTAGGGAGAAAATCTAGGAACAGGGTCCATAAAAGTATATGTGCTTTATGTAGATTTGAATACTCTAACTTGGGACTTATTCTTGAAAAGGAAACCCAAATTAGGAGAGGATTGATAATTGGGTTTTACTCCTTAGAAGGAATCCCATATCAAACGTAATTTAGGACTGGTTAAGAGAAATTAAGGGACTTGGGATTCACTCCTGAAGAGGATACCCATAATTATGACTGGGACTTATTCTTGAAAAGGAGGCCTTGGTTAGGGGACTTGGGTCTTACTCCTGAAAAGGAAGCCCAAGATTATGACTGGGACTTACTCCTAAAAAAGGAGGCCCAGGTTTGGAATTAAGGTTTGGGGCTTACTCTTGAGGAGGATGCCCATGTTTGGGAACTTTAACAATTTGGGGATTACTCCTGAGGAAGATGCCCAGATTAAAGGACTTATAATTGGGGATTATTCCTAAAAAGGAGACCCAAATTAAGGATTCTCTCATCTTAAAGGATGTGGTTGAATGAATGAACTCTCAATCTTTGGTGACATAAAGATGTATAAATCACTAGGTTTTGAAAGATATTCCACCGAATTCCTTTTAGATAAGGAAGTCAAATTAAGAAATCATGCCATAAATGGCTTTGAAGAGTATCTTGAAGACTGAATCTCGAATAGGAAAGGTGAAATGGCTTAAGAGGGGTAAAATGGGCAAGATGGGCACCCAGAAAGTTAGGGGCGCGCAAGTCTTGAAAGGCACGCAAGTCTTGCGTGGGCGCACAAGTATTGGTCGCGCAGGTATACCTTGCGCGACACATGGTGTACTTGCGCAATTTTCAATCAAAATTGAAATACTTGAGCGACTCCTTTTTAAAACCTTTATAATCCCCTTGAGGTTCTTCCAGAAAAGGGACGCGCAAATTCTATTGAAGGAATAAGTCCGCACGCAAGTATGACCAGTTCCCTTAAGGGATGGCCATTCAGGCGCGCAAGTGTTGATGAGTCTCAACACTTAGGCCTTCCTCCCTCTATTTAGATCTTCCGTTCTAGGTAATAAATTACCTTTGAAGCATTCTGGAAGCATTGAGAAGAGGCTTGGGCATCGGGAGCTTCAATCCGTGTTTCTGGAAAAAGATCCTCTCGAATGGGGGGCCCACAGGGTCTATTTATAGGCAGGAGACGACCCCGGGCGGTTACCGGGCAGTTATCACTTAGGTCGCGCAAGTCACTTGCATGACCATAAGGCGTCGCGCAAGTAGACTTGCATGACCACTAGGCAGTGCACAAGTACTTGCACGACCACTAGGCGTTGTGCAAGTGTACTTGCGCGACCATGAGGGAACTTGCGTGACCTATGGGCAATGTTCTCCTTGTTCATCCCTTTGTCGATTTTTTATGTTTCTTCAAAGGATGAATCACTTTGGACTAATGTAGTTCCCTTTTTTCATTCGTTAGACTCTGTGACGGAAAGGAGCATCGAAAAAAGTCCCCCATCAGAGTTGGATCCGGAGAGAAAGGGGATTTGACTCTGAGATGAAAAAGAAAAACAAGAAATCTGGCAGTTTAAATTCATGCATGTCGGACATAAAAAGGCTAATGTTTAAGGTAGAAATAGATTTGACCGAAATGGATTAGAATTGACTCAATTCCTTGAAAACTCATCTGAAAATATATTACCATACTCATGTATGAGAGAAAATATGTAAACTATGGCTTAAGAATATTTGAATCTGAGGAATGATATGAAAAAGAGCTAAAAGGCATTAGAAGAAGTAGTTTCCAAGAATGAAGTTACTATTATTTAACAAAACCTGTTAGGGGGTTGAAATATGCAGGGCCACCTAAGGGCATTGGCTGCATGGTTAAATAAATAACATCTTTCGGCTGACAAGTCTGTTATGTGGACTATTTATGCAAGGCCACCTATGGGCACGTGCTGCATAGTCAGGCAAAAGAACTCCCAGAAATTTACTTTCCTAGTGCTAAAATCCAGTGAAAGTTTATGGAGATTCAAATTTTCTAAAGTATAGAGTTTTTTGTATGGAAAGAGGTACTAGAATATGGAGAAGATATTTCCGAACAAGAATATCAAAGAACTGGATGAATATCACTCCTACGAAGGTCTGACCCAAACGTAGGGAGGAATAATAAACCATAGACTTGAATACTTTCAGATCATGAAAAAGGATATGGGAAAAATATGTTAAGGATGGCTATTTTTTGCGGATCCCTACATACTGTTGTTTAAGACAAATAAGGAAAAAAGAGGAATTCTTCCCAAGAATGAAGTTACTATTAATTAACAAAACCCGTTAGGGGGTTGAAATATGCAGGGCCACCTAAGGGCATTGGCTGCATGGTCAAATAAATAGTATCTTTCGGCTGACAAGTCTGTTATGTGGATTGTTTATGCAAGGCCACCTATGGGCACGTGCTGCATAGTCAGGCAAAAGAATTCTCAGAAGTTTGACATTTTTGTGATTAGAAGTCATGAAAAGGGTTATGAAGATCTGAAAATATTTAAGTTTAGGATTTTAACACATAAAGATGGGTATTGCCCAATGTATATAGAGATACATAGGTCAATGAAAACCATAATCATGTTGTGGATGGGTCCTGAATTGAAATTTTGGACTTCACTAAGTATCTCATAAGAATGAGAATCAAGCCATATGTAGTTCTTGAAATGCAGTTTAACGTCGTGCAGGACGAAAGTATGAGAAATATTAGTTTAGGGTCATAGAATTCGGACCATAATAATGAATACACAGTGTCTGTTTTCATGAGGACTTTTATTTTTTTTCAGCCAAGGGACTAAAAGTGAAATTTGTGGTTAGGCCCAAAAGACTTGGGGCTGGATTCGAGGGATACTCGAACGTTCCTACATATCCCATAAGGATGGGAATCATGCCCACGTATTTCTTGAAATTCCCTTTGTACAAATTTGGTTCGTACATGTGAAGGGTGAAAGGGGACTTTAGTGCAATGATGGTTTAACCTGAGATAAAAAATTTAGGCATTACCATGTATGCACGTAGTCTTTTTGAATTGAAACATGATTGAAAAAAATGAATGTCAATAATAGTTCTCTCTCAAGTGAGGAAATCAAAGAATATTGTAGTTTATTGTCGTACCAGACAAAAGTGTTGTATAGTTTAACATCGTATAACAAGGACGAAAGTGAATCAATGTAAAAATATTGATTCTAGGTGCGGTTTCACAAATCAACATCATATGAGATGGTGGTGAACCGATGTGAAGAGATTGTTTTTGGGCTTGAACCCTAGGAGGCTTCCTACATACCCAGCCTGGAGGGCAAGGATCAAAGTTCGTGTAATTCAATTAATGAATGAATTAATGATCAAGTTGTTCTTGGGGACAACGATCTAATTAAAATGTTGTTGGGACATACACATGGTTAGTGTCCCAAAGGGAGTGTTATGGTTGATGTTTGCTCTAAGCTCACGTGAGTCATACTCGGTGTGAGAAACAAGAGGTAACAATAACCTTAACGATGCACAGTTTAATGTCATGTAGGACATATAAAGGGACTATTCAGTTTAAAGTCTTGCAATTAGGACTATTGGTGTTGCACAGTTTAGTGTCATGTAGCAGGGACAAAATACAGTTTAATGTCATGTAGGACATATCAAGGATTTTCTGTACAGTTTAGCGTCATGTAGTTAGGATGATGGGGATAAAATAGTTTAACGTCATATTGGACGAAAGGGGGACTGTGCAGTTTAATGTCATGCAGTAAGGACATGAGAAACACACCATTTATGTCATGTTGGAAGAAAGTGCGAATAGTTTAAGGTCATATGCATGGACCGTGGATGGTGCAGTTTTAATGTCATGCTGGACCTTTGATGATTATATAGGTTAACGTCTTTCCGGATGTGAGGGACTTTTATACAGTTTAGCATCATGTAGTTAGGACGTCACAGTTTAATGTCTTGCTGGACATAAGGGATTTGCAAATAGTTTATGGTCATATACATGGACCAGGGATGATGCAGTTTAAGGTCATGCTGGACGGTTTAGGGAACTTTTTCACATTTTAATGTCGTGTGGGACGAAGTTGCAGTTTAAAGTCATACTGGACCATTGCTGTATAGTTTAACATCATATAGCCCGGACGAACTGGTGCTGTACAGTTTAGTGTCATGTTGCAGGGACATCTTCTTTTCAACAGTTTAATGTCATGTTGGACGAAAAAAGGGAAAATAGTTTAAGGTCATATGCATGGGCCGTGGATGATGATGCAGTTTAAAGTCATACTGGACTAACGATCATGTGAATAGTTTAAGGTCGTATACACGGAACGCATAATTTAACGTCATCTTGGACGAATTGGAAACTTTTTAACAGTTTAATTTCATGTAGGACAATTCAAGTAACTGTTACAGTTTAACGTCATGTTGTAAAATAGAACATTTATAAAGTTTATCGTCATGTTGGATGATAGAACATTGTTGTACAGTTTAAATTCATGTAGCTAGGACTAAGGTGAACCAACATGAGGATATCAGTTCTGGGGACTTTTTACAGTTTATCGTCATGCTGGATGCTAGAAGTGCCACATAGTTTAATGTCATATTGCGAGGACACAATATAGTTTAATGTCATCTTGGACATAATATAGTTTAATATCATCTCAGACAAAATATTAACCAATGTGACAGTTTAACGTCATGTTGGACGATAAGGGAACTGACACAGTTTAACGTCATGCTGGACGATGAAAGTGCCACACAGTTTAATGTCATGTTTCTAGGACACAATATAGTTTAATGTCATCTCGGACATAAAATAGTTTAATTTCATCTCGGACAAATAAGGAACTTCTGTATAGTTTAATGTCATATAGATAGGAAATAATACAGTTTAGTGTCATGTTGGACATATCATGAACCAATGTGACTGTTTTGGCTCTGGGAACAATATTTTGTGCATATACAAAATACTTCTTCAGAAATCTGGCATTAGTTGGAGTCGTGATGTGTTCTCCATCCATTGAGATTAAACAGAACCAAAGATTAACTCTTCGTCTAATAAAGACTCGGCCTGATTAGCCAGTTTAGGCTGTGCCGTTTGATGGGGTGGTGCCCATGGCTTTGAAGTAGATGGCCTGAAATCTGCCAGAGTCAAAGACAATTTAGGCTTTGATACATACTCATCTTCTCCTGATTCCTCTTTCTTCTTCGAATTGCGCTGCCCTTTTGAGGATTTGTCTTTTGATGGAGGCTTTACTGCAGCTTTTGTATGAGACACAATTGGCTTCTTCAATTGTGTTCGCAAAATGGAATGGGTCCGATTGATTTTCTTTCTGACCATCCAATCATCATATTTTTTCGCAGTTTTGCTTTTGACTTCCTGCCACTCGTCTCCTTCCTCTGGATCTGTAGCGGTAATACACACTACATGAGCTGAAGAACCCTTCAATTTGACTTGTCCCAAGTCGACCATCTTTTGCAGGAGGTCTTTAAATACAAAACACTCCTGGATGGGATGTCCCAACATTTGATGAAAGGGACAATAATTGGGACGGTCTTCATCTCCTTCCTTGTTTGGCCTCTTGGGCACTGGTAATTGAACCAAATTATTTTCCAGAGCTGAAATGAAGTAACCAGGAACTTGCTCACTTCGGAAAAGAGTATGGTTTACTCATAAAATCCTCAAATTGTGTTCGTTGTTGATCTCATTGATCATTTGGACGAAACAGCCTTTGTTGTTGGCGTTCAGGAGGTGGATCCCTTCGAGAAGATGAAGGTTTTGAAGTAGAAATAGGTACAGGTGCTTGTTTAAGCATAACTGTAGCAGTTTCCGATTTACCCATTCTCCTTCCTGGAGCTGATGGAATTATACAAGATTTAACCTTAGCCTGTATAAGGGAATCTTCAATCTGTTGAGCGATTGAAGTAAGGTCTCGAAACCCTCCTGTGTATTTCACAGGGATCAATGGCGTGCGTAATTCGTCACACAAATTTGCCACACAGATTGGAAACAATTCCTCCTAAGGGAGTGCTAAAATCAGGGAAAACGTTAATCCCTTCCAACGAGCAATGAAATCAGAGACTCTTTCATTCTCCCTTTGCTTGCAGTTTGTAAGATCGAAAACTGTCGTTTTTGGCAAAGTTGAGATGAACTGAAGAATGAATTTTTGACGAAGATCCTCCCATCCGATGATTGACCGGGATTGCAAGCTAGTATACCAGACAAAAGCTGGTCCTTGTAAGGTTCGCACGAACCATCTGAGTTTTACTGCTTCTTGCTGCTCTGGAGTTCCCATCATAGGATCACAACAAGACACGTAATGCATCAAATGTTGTTCAGGGTCGCCTGATCCATTGAAAGTAGGGAAAACAGGGTTTCCAAAACTGGATTGAGGAGAGATTGAATCTACCCATTCAGGGTAAACATTCTTTTCAGGTTGAACTTGTGCCCGTTTCCCTTCCTTAGTTTTTAATCGAGCTGTTAATGACTCAATAGTAGTTATTAACTTTTGAGAAACATCAGGTTGAACTTGGTTTTGGGTAGGTGCAATGAATGGATCTTGGACATACGTGGTGGTTGGTGCTGCAACTGATGGTAGTGCTGCCAACCGTTGTTGTGTTTGACCCATAGGATTAGACCTCTGAGGGTGTACTGATAAAGGAGGATATTCCTGATCCATCTCAGTAGTTACAACAAATTCCTTCTGCTGTCGGACTTCAGCATTCTTAAGAAGAAGACTACTCTGAAGTAGTTCTGCATTCAACCTTCTTAATTCTTTCATTTCTTCCTCCTGTTGTGCAAACCTTTGCACTAATGAGAGCGATTGACCTCATTCAGAGGAAGGGTGAGAAGTAACCTGATTCTTTCCTTTCCCCTTATTGGATCCTTTTCGGAGAGGGGGAAGTGGGTTACTTGAAGGAATACCTAGATTTTGGGTAAGCCTTTGATTACGTGTGCACACACCTTCTTCATTTAGGTCTGTGTGCGCAACATCTTGAGCAGGAACCTCTTCGTCTGATCCCTCTGATTGAGCCTCATCTGGTGAATCAGCAGAAACGGCATTGATGACATTAATGGATGCATATTGCATGGAATCCTTTCAATCAGCATTTTTGTGATATTGTCTTCTTCCATGTCTATGATGAGACATGGCATTCCATTGACTTGATCCCTCAGGAACTTCTTGGAGAACCGTCACTTGGAGAGAATCTCCTGATAGCTTGGCTCTTCGTTCCTCTTGAGGCTTATTCCCTAATCGAGAGAATACTGACTTTCTTTGAGGGAGGGATTGAGGATTTGAAAAAGTCCCCAGTTCGGTGGACTAGGGATGTTCCTGCTGCTTCCGCTCAACTCCTCGAATCCCATTTGTTGACTCTGAGGGTTGGGTTAGAGAAGTCCCCAGTCTGACAAGCTGGGGTGTCTCTTGACATGCTATGTTTGAGATCTTCTTAAAATCTCTCTTGATCTTGCGAATTTTAGTTCGGAAATTAGATGGATGCATTAACCTGTATCCACTTTTATCACCTGGTTCAACAGACCGTTGGATGATTTCCGAAACTTCTATCATTTGATGACGTGTTTGCTTCAGACGAGAGGCTTGTGCAATATTCTCGCCTGCTTGATGTAGGAGAAATTCAACAACTTGTTCTCTATATACTTGATTTTGAGAGGAACTAGTTGAAGCCTGTTCTTGAGCAAGCTTTTGATTATGAACAAAGCCCATTGACTGTGGCCGGCCATGGGCAATAACATTGCATGAGACCATTTTCGGCGGGCTTTGCTGACTGGAAAGCACTGTGAAATGTAGTTCTCCGTGAACACCCCATCCTCTGATATGAACATCAGATGAAGCATTGGCAAATAACTGACGCAATTTTCTTA
Organism: Viscum album; assembly: GCA_963277665.1. Classification (NCBI taxonomy): domain Eukaryota; kingdom Viridiplantae; phylum Streptophyta; class Magnoliopsida; order Santalales; family Viscaceae; genus Viscum; species Viscum album. The sequence goes on from OY728132.1 coordinate 1,701,233,392, forward strand.
GTGCGCCATGGCATGAACGTTGAAGGGTTTTCTGTTGCTTTTCAGCCTTCGGATACTGAGAGACTGATAGAGATGCCAAACCAATCTGACGTTGTAGCCCTTATATTATCTTAAGATGATTTTCATATTCATAATAAGATACTACCTTCTTCTTTAATTGACAAAGAGTTTTCCATATGTTGAGATGAATATCATGGATTCCATCATCCGTCAACATCTTTGGAATGTCGTACTGGGAGTCAGCCAAAGGCCCAAACATGGCTGGTACTTCAACTTTTTCCAGTTTTTCCTCATGTTCAGCATTTCCTCTTTATCATTAAATGAAGATTCTTCTACCTGTTTTGACCAGAGTTGGTGTTTCCTTGTTGCTTCATCGGATTCAACAAGGTTAGTAGAGATATCATTAATCAAACTAGAAGATGCATGACTTAGGGGTGGTTCAGAGAATGACCTATACCCTGGGTTATCTTCTGATTGAGAAAGTATTTCACTTGTTAGCGATAAAGCATCAGACATGACTAGTTTCGCATTTGCAAGTGCCTCAAGATAAGAGGGCTTTCTCGGCACTACATTATCCACTAGAGTATTTTCCAGGCAATGTGAATCACTACTGCACAGAGGACATTCGCAGCGAAGTTCATCATTATGGGGAGGACCACCATAATGGGTTACAACAAAAGATGAAATCTCTTGCTCCTTGGTCTTCTGACCACACAGAGGGTTCCTGTGGCTCTCATCTGAAGAAGAAACTTCAAGATTGACCGAATTTTCATGAAGCAAGCCTTCATGAGGAAGTGTCTGTTGAAGACCTTCAGAATTAATGTTCCCATTATTGGGAACAGAGGGAGTAGAATCTTGAATTCCGACAGATAAATGTCTGAGGGCTTCAAGAACTCCAGCATTGAGCAAGCCTTGTTGCAGATTGGCCTTTGATCTCCTGACTATGCTGGGCGGATCTTTTTCTTAGATGCCTTCTTACTCACTTTAGAAACCACTTGTTGATGAAAGTGGTTACTCTGAGCAGGTGTATGTGCCTGATCAGGAAAGATGGTCAGGTTAGGCTGACGATCTCCACTCAAATCAGGTGTATGTGCCTGACTTGGTTGTCCGTATGATATGGGGGAGTATGCCCCATAACCCTCTTGGACTGAAACAGATGTGTGTGTCTGTTCTGGAGTGAATCTTTGATGTGTCACTCCACTGCTAGGGATAGATTTATGTGTCTATCCCTGAGATGATGCTGAAGCTGTTATGATATCCTAGAAAGCATCCAGAATATGAGAAGGAATTTGCTTCTGCTCTTTCACCATTGACAAAATATGTTTGGTGACTTCAGCCGCCGGAACGGGGATATACATCCATTCCGGGCTTGGAGTAGGTGTATGTGCCTGCTCTTGTCCTCCTTTTCCTGTCAGTGAATCCTGACAGTAATCAAGTGTGGAGGCAGAGAGTCGAGTTTGCCTCTTGTTTGTCGTCGGGGCTTTCTGACTGACTTCTCCGTGCGCTACCAAGCGAGACTGTTGGTAGGCTTGATTAGTATTAGCAGGTGTATGTGTGTGCTGATTACACTTCGACAAACACGGTTGACGAGATCCATCATATGTATTCAGACGAGCCTGCTGACTAACTGGTGATGTATAAACAGGTGCATGTTCCTGCCTATGGTACTCTGCCGGAATTGCCTGGCAGGATTGGCTTGATGCTGCCAGACGAGTCTGCTGGACAACGGAATTAAAATGGGCAGGTGTGTATGCCTGCTCATTGTTCTCCACCAAGTTAGGTTGGTGGACTCCATCATATGTAGTTAGGGGAGCCTGCTAACTAACTAATGATGCATTAGCAGGTGTATGTGCCTGCTGAATACACTTTTCCAAACGCGGTTGATGAGGTCCATCATATGTAGTCAGACGAGCCTGCTGACTAACTGATGATGCATAAGCAGGTGTATGTTAATGCCTATAGTACTCCGCTGGAATTGCCTGGCGGGATTGGCGTGATGCTGCCAAGCGAGTCTGCTGGACAGCGGAATTAAAACGGGCAGGTGATTGTGCCTGCTCGTTATTTTCCACCATGTTAAGTTGGTGGACTTCTCCGGAGATGGCAGGGATGAAAACCTGCCCATTGTTAACCGGATTCCGTCTCTAGCGGTTCATCTTGCCTGCTCGGGTTCGAGGAACCTGAGCTGAATGCCTAGATTCGGTACCCTCATCATGTTGAGGGTGCACTACCGCACGAGTCTGGCGGTGATTATTGATGGGATCCCTCGAGAAGGACTCCTGTATTTTTGAATTAAGGCCCTGTGGGACCTGCTCATTGACTTCCTCAGAATAAGGGAGTGAATGGAAATTGCGTACCGAGGATAACGACCCGAAACGGTTGGAGACGGTAGTCAGCACCGCCTGCTTCTTGATCGCTGGCCGCTGTTGTCCGGACGACCAGGTAGAGTTGTCAACTTGGAGGGCTTGACGAGCAGCCTCCATAGTTGGGATGGTACCGTTGCGACGGTACTCCTTAACCAGTGCATTAGAAACCCAGCGTTGAAGACGCAGAGTTGGTGATGTCATCCTCAGAGCAGATGACGTTCCAGCAGGAGTAGCAGCATTGGTTTTCACTGCAGCAGACCTCACAGTAGAGGTGTTCACAGCAGCAGTATTCACAGGGGTAAATTTAAGAAAAGCCATTTTGCAGAAGATCTTGAGAAAAGAGTGCGTGTTCCATATAACAGATATAATCAAGATGAATCTAGCCACAACATCTTTTGGATGAGCACATGTCAATGATTGTTTTTTTGGCCCAAGGGGCCTAAAAAATAAGAAGAACATCACTTTAACTTGGTTAAGGTTTCACGTCGGGTTCACCATTTTTTGTTTCGCACGGAATTCGGGGATGACCTCCTGGACGGGAGATTCAAACGTTCCGATTGGTTTCTAGCAGGTTTGTTCGTAGAACCAGAAACATCCAATGATTCCACATCCGTTTGGACCTACTTTCCAAAGGTAGGCACTCATTAGTTTTTGGACTAATGAGGCTTAGGAATTTGTATTGGTCGAGAGGATGGGAGGTCGGACTCATCACACCTTTTTGAGGGGAATTATTGTCTACTCCGGGACTCTCTTTATAGATTTATGTTATGTTCGTGATTCCTTTTTACATTACCAAATATAAAATGAGATTTCCTTTAGTTTTAACAATCAATGATTAAATATGCATGAAATTTAGAGAATCTTTTATATGTATTCGAGGTTCTTCATCAATAGAGAATCATCTATATCTGTTTAGAGATTATTAGTCAATGGTATCCTTCAAAACATTTATATAAAAGTCTCCTGGTCATTATGATGACCAGGCTGGTTTTAAAGCCACTCAGTGGGGCACTTGATGTTTATCGTAATTCAGAAGGACAGGGATTATTTCAAAGTTGGGATCGAACCCATAAATGGGCTACCTACGTATTCTTTGTTTTGGAAAAGGAATCAGAACCCACGTAGTTCGAGTAATGGAGTATGATGTTTATGATTTATGGCTCAAAGAAGAATGTAATAATTACTTTTACACTCTAATCTCACGTGAGTCATGCTCGGTGTGAGAAACAAGAGGTATTGGTAAAAATTAGACAATTGTGCCATGAAAGATGCAATCATAAGAAATTGTTCGGGGCTTATGTATGTATGACTGCCCAGATAGATGAAGGTTTAGGATTTACTTTTAGGGAGAAAATCCAGGAACAGTGTCCATAAAGGTATATGTGCTTTATGGAGATTTGAATACTCTAACTTGGGACTTATTCCTGAAAAGGAAACCCAAATTAGGAGGGGATTGATAATTGGGTTTTACTTTTGAGAAGGAATCCCATATCAAACGTAATTTAGTAGTGGTTAAGAGAAATTAAGGGACTTGGGGTTCACTCCTGAAGAGGATACCCGTAATTATGACTGGGACTTATTCCTGAAAAGGAGGCCGAGGTTAGGGGACTTGGGGATTACTCCTGAAAAGGAAGCCCAAGATTATGACTGGGACTTACTCCTAAAAAAGGAGGCCCAGGTTAGGAATTAAGGTTTGGGGCTTACTCCTGAGGAGGATGCCCATGTTTGGGAACTTTAAAAATTTAGGGCTTACTCCTGAGGAAGATGCCCAGATTAAAGGACTTATAACTGGGGATTATTCCTAAAAATGAGACCCAAATTAAGGATTCTCTCATCTTAAAGGATGAGGTTGAATGATTGAACTCTCAATCTTTGGTGACATAAAGATGTATAAATCACTACGTTTTGAGAGATATTCCACCGAATTCCTTTTAGATAAGGAAGTCAAATCAAGAAATCATGCCATAAATGGCTTTGAAGAGTATCTTGAAGACTGAATCTTGAATAGGAAAGGTGAAATGGCTTAAGAGGGGTAAAATGGGCAAGATGGGCACCCAGAAAGTTAGGGGCGCACAAGTCTTGAAAGGCGCTCAAGTCTTGCGTGGGCGCGCAAGTATTGGTCGCGCAGGTTTACCTTGTGCGACACATGGTGTACTTGCGCGATTTTCAATCGGAATTGAAATACTTGAGCGACTCCTTTTTAAACACTTTATAATCCCCTTTAGGTTCTTCTAGAAAAGGGACGCGCAAATTCTATTGAAGGAATAAGGACGCGCGCAAGTATGACCAGTTCCCTTAAGGACTGGCCATTCAGGCGCGCAAGTGTTGATGAGTTTCAACACTTAAGCCTTCCTACCTCTCTTTAGATCTTCCGTTCTAGGTAAGAAATTACCTTAGAAGTGTTCCGGAAGCTTTGGAAAGAGAGTTGGGCGTCGGGAGCTTCAATCCGAGTTTCTGGAAAAAGATCCTCTCGAATGGGGGGCCCATAGGGTCTATTTATAGGCAGGAGAAGTCCCCGGGCGGTTACCAGGCGGTTATCACTTAGGTCGCGCAAGTCACTTGCACAACCATAAGGCGTCGCGCAAGTAGACTTGCATGACCACTAGGCAGCGCGCAAGTACTTACACGACCACTAGGCGGCGCGCAAGTGTACTTGCGCGACCATGAGGGAACTTGCACGACCTATGGGCAATGTTCTCCTTTTTCATCCCTTTGTCGATTTTTTATGTTTCTTAAAAGGATGAAGCACATTGGACTAATGTATTTCCCTTTTTTCATTCGTTAGACTCTGTGACAGAAAGGAGCATCGACAAAAGTCCCCCATCAGAGTTGGATCCGGAGAGAAAGGGGATTTGACTCTGAGGTGAAAAAGAAAAACAAGAAATCTGGCAGTTTAAATTCATGCATGTCAGACATAAAAAGGCTAATGTTTAAGGTAGAAATAGATTTGAGCGAAATGGATTGGAATTGACTCAATTCCTTGACAACTCATCTGAAAACATATTACCATACTCAAGTATGAGAGAAAATATGTAAACTATGGCTTAAGAATATTTGAATGTGAGGAATGATATGAAAAAGAGATAAAAGGCATTAGAAGAAGTAGTTTCCAAGAATGAAGTTACTATTATTTAACAAAACCTGTTAGGGGGTTGAAATATGTAGGGCCACCTAAGGGCATTGGCTGCATCGTAAAATAAATAACATCTTTCGGCTGACAAGTCTGTTATGTGGACTGTTTATGCAAGTCCACCTATGGGCACGTGCTGCATAGTTAGAAAAAATAACTCCCGGAAATTTACTTTCCTAGTGCTAAAAGCCAGTGAAAGTTTATGGAGATTCAAATTTTATAAAGTATAGAGTTTGTTGTATGGAAAGAGGTACTAGAATATGGAGAAGATATTTCCGAACAAGAATATCGAAGAATTGGATGAATATCACTCCTACGAAGGTCTGACCCAAACGTAGGGAGGAATAATAAACCATAGACTTGAATACTTTCAGATCATGAAAAAGGATATGGGACAAATATGTTAAGGATGGCTATTTTTTGCGGATCCCTACATACTGTTGTTTAAGACAAATAAGGACAAAAGAGGAATTCTTCCCAAGAATGAAGTTACTATTATTTAACAAAACCCGTTAGGGGGTTGAAATATGCAGGGCCACCTAAGGGCATTGGCGGCATGGTCAAATAAATAGTATCTTTCGGCTGACAAGTCTGTTATGTGGATTGTTTATGCAAGGCCACCTATGGGAACGTGCTGCATAGTCAGGCAAAAGAATTCTAAGAAGTTTGACATTTTTGTGATTAGAAGTCATGAAAAGGGTTATGAAGATCTGAAAATATTTAAGGTTAGGATTATAACACATAAATATGGGTATTTTCCAATGTATATAGAGATACATAGGTCAATGAAAACCATAATCATGTTGTGGCTGGGTCCTGAATTGAAATTTTGGACTTCACTAAGTATCTCATAAGAATGAGAATCAAGCCATATGTAGTTCTTGAAATGCAGTTTAACATCGTGTAGGACGAAATTATGAGAAATCTTAGTTTAGGGTCATAGAATTCGGACCATAATAATGAATACACAGTGTGTGTTTTCATGAGGATTTTTATTTTTTTCAGCCAAGGGACTGAAAGTGAAATTTGTGGTTAGGCCCAAAAGACTTGGGGCTGGATTCGAGGGATACTCAAACGTTCCTACGTATCCCATAAGGATGGGAATCATGCCCACGTATTTCTTGAAATGCCCTTTGTACAAATTTGGTTCGTACATGTGAAGGGTGAAAGGGGACTTTAGTGCAATGATGGTTTAACCTGAGATAAAAAATTTAGGCATTACCATGTATGCACGTAGTCTTTTTGAAATGAAACATGATTGAAAAAAATGAATGTCAATAATAGTTCTCTCTCAAGTGAGGAAATCATAGAATATTGTAGTTTAATGTCGTACCAGACAAAAGTGTTGTATAGTTTAACATCGTATAACAAGGAAGAAAGTGAATCAATGTAAAAATATTGATTCTAGGGGCGGTTTCACAAATCAACATCATATGAGATGGTGGTGAACCGATGTGAAGAGATTGTTTTTGGGCTTGAACCCTGGGAGGCTGCCTACATACCCAGCCTGGAGGGCAAGGATCAAAGTTCGTGTAATTCAATTAATGAATGAATTAATGATCAAGCTGTTCTTGGGGACAACGATCTAATTAAAATGTTGTTGGGACTTACACATGGTTAGTGGCCCAAAGGGAGTGTTATGGTTGATGTTTGCTCTAAGCTCACGTGAGTCATACTCGGTGTGAGAAACAAGAGGTAACAATAACCTTAACGATGCACAGTTTAATGTCATGTAGGACATATAAAGGGACTATGCAGTTTAAAGTCTTGCAGTTAGGACTATTGGTGTTGCAAAGTTTAGTGTCATGTAGCAGGGACAAAATACAGTTTAATGTCATGTAGGACATATCAAGGATTTTTTGTATAGTTTAGCGTCATGTAGTTAGGATGATGGGTATAAAATAGTTTAACGTCATATTGGACGAAAGGGGGACTGTGAAGTTTAATGTCATGCAGTAAGGACATGAGAAACACACCATTTATGTCATGTTGGATGAAAGTGTGAATAGTTTAAGGTCATATGCATGGACCGTGGATGGTGCAGTTTTAATGTCATGCTGGACCTTTGATGATTATATAGGTTAACGTCTTTCCGGATGTGAGGGACTTTTATACAGTTTAGCATCATGTAGTTAGGACGTCATAGTTTAACGTCTTGCTGGACATAAGGGATTTGCGAATAGTTTATGGTCATATACATGGATCAGGGATGATGCAGTTTAAGGTCATGCTGGACGGTTTAGGGAACTCTTTCACAGTTTAATGTCATGTGGGACGAAGTTGTAGTTTAAAGTCATACTGGACCATTGCTGTATAGTTTAACGTCATATAGCAAGGATGAACTGGTGCTGCACAGTTTAGTGTCATGTTGCAGGGACATCTTCTTTTCTACAGTTTAATGTCATGTTGGACGAAAAAAGGGAAAATAGTTTAAGGTCATATGCATGGACCGTGGATGATGATACAGTTTAAAGTCATACTGGACTAACGATCATGTGAATAGTTTAAGGTCGTATACACGGAACGCATAATTTAACGTCATCTTGGACGAATTGGATACTTTTTAATAGTTTAATTTCATGTAGGACAATTCAAGTAACTGTTATAGTTTAACGTCATGTTGGCAAATAGAACATTTATACAGTTTATCGTCATGTTGGACGATAGAACATTGCTGTACAGTTTAAAGTCATGTAGCTAGGACTGAGGTGAACCAATATGAGGATATCAGTTCTGGGGACTTTTTACAGTTTATCGTCATGCTGGACGCTAGAAGTGCCACATAGTTTAATGTCATATTTCTAGGACACAATATAGTTTAATGTCATCTCGGACATAATATAGTTTAATGTCATCTCAGACAAAATAGTAACCAATGTGACAGTTTAACGTCATGTTGGACGATAAGGGAACTGACACAGTTAACGTCATGCTTGACGATGAAAGTGCCACACAGTTTAATGTCATGTTGCTAGGACACAATATAGTTTAATGTCATCTCGGACATAATATAGTTTAATGTCATCTCGGAAAAATAAGGAACTTCTGTATAGTTTAATGTCATATAGATAGGAAATAATACAGTTTAGTGTCATGTAGGACATATCATGAACCAATGTGACTGTTTTGGATCTGGGAACAATATTTTGTGCATATACAAAATACTTCTTCAGAAATCTGGCATTAGTTGGAGTCGTGATGTGTTCTCCATCCATTGAGATTAAACAGAACCAAAGATTAACTCTTCGTCTAATAAAGACTCTGCCTGATTAGCCTGTTTAGGCTGTGCCGTTTGATGGGGTGGTGCCCATGGCTTTGAAGTAGATGGCATGAAATCTGCCAGAGTCAAAGACAATTTAGGCTTTGATACATACTCATCTTCTCCTGATTCCTCTTTCTTCTTTGAATTGCGCTGCCCTTTTGAGGATTTGTCTTTTGATAGAGGCTTTACTGCAGCTTTTGTATGAGACACAATTGGCTTCTTCAATTGTGTTCGCAAAATGGAATGGGTCCGATTGATTGTCTTTCTGACCATCCAATCATCATATTTTTTCGTAGTTTTTCTTTTGACGTCCTACCACTCACCTCCTTCCTCTGGATCTGTAGCGGTAATACACGCTACATGAGCTGAAGAACCCTTCAATTTGACTTGTCCCAAGTCGACCATCTTTTGCAGGAGGTCTTTAAATACAAAACACTCTTGGATGGGATGTCCCAACATTTGATGAAAGGGACAATAATTGGGACGGTCTTCATCTCCTTCCTTGTTTGGCCTCTTGGGCACTGGTAATTGAACCAAATTATTTTCCAGAGCTGAAATGAAGTAACCAGGAACTTGCTCACTTCGGAAAGAGTATGTTTTACTCTTCAAATCCTCAAATTGTTTTCGTTGTTGATCTCATTGATCATTTGGACGAAACAGCCTTTGTGGTTGGCATTCAGGAGGTGGATCCCTTCGAGAAGATGAAGGTTTTGAAGTAGAAATAGGTACAGGTGCTTGTTTAAGCATAACTGTAGCAGTTTCCGCTTTACCCATTCTCCTTCCTAGAGCTGATGAAATTATACAAGATTTAACCTTAGCCTGTATAAGGGAATCCTCAATCTGTTGAGCGATTGTAGTAAGGTCTCAAAACCCTCCTCTGTATTTCACAGGGATCAATGGCGTGCGTAATTCGTCACACAAATTTTCCACACAGATTGGAAACAATTCCTCCTGAGGGAGTGCTAAACTCAGGGAATACGTTAATCCCTTCTAACGAGCAATGAAATCAGAGACTCTTTCATTCTCCCTTTGCTTGCAGTTTGTAAGATCGAAAACTGTCGTTTTTGGCAAAGTTGAGATGAACTGAAGAATGAATTTTTGACGAAGATCCTCCCATCCGATGATTGACCGGGATTGCAAGCTAGTATACCAGACAAAAGCTGGTCCTTGCAAGGTTCACACGAACCATCTGAGTTTTACTACTTCTTGCTGCTCTGGAGTTCCCATCATAGGATCACAACAAAACACGTAATGCATCAAATGTTGTTCAGGGTCTCCTGATCCATTGAAAGTAGGGAAAACAGGGTTTCCAAAACTGGATTGAGGAGAAATTGAATCTACCCATTCATGGTAAACTTTCTTTTCAGGTTGAACTTGTGTCCGTTTCCCTTCCATAGTTTCTAATCGAGCTGTTAATGACTCAATAGTAGTTATTAACTTTTGAGAAACATCAGGTTGAACTTGGTTTTGGGTAGTTGCAATGAATGAAGCTTGGACAGACGTGGTGGTTGGTGCTGCAACTGATGGTAGTCCTGCCAACCGTTGTTGTGTTTGACCCGTAGGATTAGACCTCTAAGGGTGTACTGATAAAGGAGGATATTCTTGATCCATCTCAGTAGTTACAACAAATTCCTTCGGCTGTCGGACTTCAGCATTCTTGAGAAGAATACTACTCTGAAGTAGTTCTGCATTCAACCTTCCTAATTCTTTCATTTCTTCCTCCTGTTGTGAAAACCTTTGCTCTAATGAGAGCGATTGACCTCCTTCAGAGGAAGGGTGAGAAGTAACCTGATTCTTTCTTTTCCCCTTATTGGATCCTTTTCGGAGAGGGGGAAGTGGGTTACTTGAAGGAATACCCAGATTTTGGGTAAGCCTTTGATTACGTGTGCGCACACCTTCTTCATTTAGGTCTGTGTGCGCAGCTTCTTGAGCAGGAACCTCTTTGTCTGATCCCTCTGATTGAGACTCATCTGGTGAATCAGCAGCAACGGCATTGATGACATTAATGGATGCATATTGCATAGAATCCTTTCAATCAGCATTTTTGTGATATTGTCTTCTTCCATGTCCATGATGAGACATGGCATTCCGTTGACTTGATCCCTCAGGAACTTCTTGGAGAACCGTCACTTGGAGAGAATCTCCTGATAGCTTGGCTCTTCGTTCCTCTTGAGGCTTATTCCCTAATCGAGAGAATACTGACTTTCTTTGAGGGAGGGATTGAGGATTTGAAAAAGTCCCCAGTTCGGTGGACTAGGGATGTTCCTGCTACTTCCGCTCAACTCCTCGAATCCCATTTGTTGACTCTGAGGGTTGGGTTAGAGAAGTCCCCAGTCTGACAAGCTGGGGTGTCTCTTGACATGCTATGTTTGAGATCTTCTTAAAATCTCTCTTGATCTTGCGAATTTTAGTTCGGAAATTAGATGGATGCATTAACCTGTATCCACTTTTATCACCTGGTTCAACAGACCGTTGGATGATTTCCGAAACTTCTGTCATTTGATGACGTGTTTGCTCCAGACGAGAGGCTTGTGCAATATTCTCACCTGCTTGATGTAGGAGAAATTCAACAACTTGTTCTCTATATACTTTATTTTGAGAGGAACTAGTTGAAGCCTGTTCTTGAGCAAGCTTTTGATTATGAACAAAGCCCATTGACTGTGGCCGGCCATGGGCAATAACATTGCATGAGACCATTTTCGGCGGGCTTTGCTGACTGGAAAGCACTGTAAAATGTAGTTCTCCGTGAACACCCCATCCTCTGATATGAACATCAGATGGAGCATTGGCAATTAACTGACGCAATTTTCTTAGTGCTCCAAGGCATGAACGTTGAAGGGTTCTCTGTTGCTTTTCAGCCTTCGGATACTGAGAGACTGATAGAGATGCCAAATCAATCTGACGTTGTAGCCCTTATATTATCTTAAGATGATTTTCATATTCATCATAAGATACTACCTTCTTCTTTAATTGACAAAGAGTTTTCCATATGTTGAGACGAATATCATGGATTCCATCATCCGTCAACATCTTTGGAATGTTGTACTGGGAGTCAGCCAAAGGCCAAAACATGGCTGGTACTTCACCTTTTGCCAGTTTTTTCCTCATGTTCAGCATTTCCTCTTTATCATTAAATGAATATTCTTATACCTGTTTTGACCAGAGTTGGTGTTTCCTTGTTGCTTCATCGGATTCAACAAGGTTGGTAGAGAGATCATTAATCAAACTAGAAGATGCATGACTTAGGGGTGGTTCAGAGAATGACCTATACCCTGGGCTATCTTCTGATTGAGAAAGTATTTCACTTGTTAGCGATAAAGCATCAGACATGACTGGTTTCGCATTTGCAAGTGCCTCAAGATAAGAGGGCTTTCTCGGCACTACATTATCCACTAGAGTATTTTCCAGGCAATGTGAATCACTACTGCGGAGAGGACATTCGCAGCGAAGTTCATCATAATGGGGAGGACCACCATAATGGGTTACAACAAAAGATGAAATCTCTTGCTCCTTGGTCTTCTGACCACACAGAGGGTTCCCGTGTCTCTCATCTGAAGAAGAAACTTCAAGATTGACCGAATTTTCATGAAGCAAGCCTTCATGAGGAAGTGTCTGTTGAAGACCTTCAAAATTAATGTTCCCATTATTGGGAACTGAGGGAGTAGAATCTTGAATTCCGATAGATAAATGTCTGAGGGCTTCAAGAACTCCAGCATTGAGCAAGGCCTTGTTGCAGATTGGCCTTTGATCTCCTGACTGTGTTGGGCGGATCTTTTTCTTAGATGCCTTCTTACTCACTTTAGAAACCACTTGTTGACGAAAGTGGTTACTCTGAGCAGGTGTATGTGCCTGATTAGGAAAGATGGTCAGGTTAGGCTGACGATCTCCACTCAAATCAGGTGTATGTGTCTGACTTGGTTGTCCGTATGATATGGGGGAGTATGCCCCATAACCCTCTTAGACTGGAACAGATGTGTGTGTCTGTTCCGGAGTGAATCGTTGATGTGTCACTCCACTGCTAGGGATAGATTTATGTGTCTATCCCTGAGATGATGCTGAAGCTGTTATGATATCCTGGAAAGCATCCAGAATATGAGCAGGAATTTGCTTCTGCTCTTTCACCATTGACAAAATATGTTTGGTGACTTCAGCTGCCGGAACAGGGATATACATCCATTCCAGGCTTGGAGTAGGTGTATGTGCCTGCTCTTGTCCTCCTTTTCCTGTCAGTGAATCCTGACAGTAATCAAGTGTGGAGGCAGAGAGTTGAGTCTGCCTCCTGTTTGTCGTCGGGGCTTTCCGACAGACTTCTCCGTGCGCTACCAAGCGAGACTGTTGGTAGGATTGATTAGTATTAGCAGGTGTATGTGCGTGCTGATTACACTTCGACAAACGCGGTTGACGAGATCCATCATATGTATTCAGACGAGCCTGATGACTAACTGGTGATGTATAAACAGGTGCATGTTCCTGCCTATGGTACTCCGCCGGAATTGCCTGGCAGGATTGGCTTGATGCTGCCAGACGAGTCTGCTGGACAACAGAATTAAAATGGGCAGGTGTGTATGCCTGCTCGTTGTTCTCCACCAAGTTAGGTTAGTGGACTCCATAATATGTAGTTAGGGGAGCCTGGTGACTAACTAATGATGCATTAGCAGGTGTATGTGCCTGCTGATTACACTTTTCCAAACGCGGTTGATGAGATCCATCATATGTAGTCAGACGAGCCTGCTGACTAACTGATGATGCATAAGCATGTGTATGTTAATGCCTATAGTACTCCGTCAGAATTACCTGGCGGGATTGGCGTGATGCTGCCAGACGAGTCTGCTGGACAGCGGAATTAAAATGGGCAGGTGATTGTGCCTGCTCGTTATTTGCCACCAAGTTAGGTTGGTGGACTTCTCCGGAGATGGCAGGGATGAAAACATGCCCATTGTTAACCGGATTCCGTCTCTGGAGGTTCATCTTGCCTGCTCGGGTTCGAGGAACCTGAGCTGAATGCCTGGAGTCGGTACCCTCATCATGTTGAGTGTGCACTACCACACGAGTCTCGCAGCGATTGTTGATGGGAGCCCTCGAGAAGGACTCCTGTCTTTTTGAATTAAGGCACTGCGGCACCTGCTCATTCACTTCCTCAGAGTAAGGGAGTGAATGGAAATTGCGTACCGGGGATAACGACCCGAAACGGATGGAGACGGTAGTCAGCACCGCCTGCTTCTTGATCGCTAGCCGCTGTTGTCCGGACGACCAGGTAGAGTTGTCAACCTGGAGGTCTTGACGAGCGGCCTCCATAGTTGGGATAGTACCGTTGCGACAGTACTCCTTAACCAGTGCATTAGAAACCCAGCGTTGAAGACGCTGAGTTGGTGATGTCATCCTCAGAGCGGACGACGTTCCAGCAGGAGTAGCAGCATTGGTTTTCACTGTAGTAGACCTCACAGTAGAGGTGTTCACAACAGCAGTATTCACAGGGTTAAATTTAAGAAAATCCATTTTGCAGAAGATCTTGAGAAAAGAGTTCCTGTTCCATATAACAGACATAATCAAGATGAATCTAGACACTGCATCTTTTGGATGAGAACATGTCAATGATTGATTTTTTGGCCCAAGGGGCCTAAAAAATAAGAAGAACATCACTTTAACTTGGTTAAGGATTCACGTCGGGTTCACCATTTTTTGTTTCGCACAGAATTCGGGGATGACCTCCTGGACGGGAGATTCAAACGTTCCGATTGGTTTCTAGCGGGGTTGTTTGTAGAACTGGAAACATCCAATGATTCCACATCCGTTTGGACCTACTTTCCAAAGGTAGGCACTCATTAGTTTTTGGTCTAATGAGGCTTAGGAATTTGCATTGGTCGAGAGGATGGGAGGTCGGACTCATCACACCATTTTGAGGGGAATTATTGTCTACTCCGGGACTCTCTTTATAGATTTAAGTTATGTTCGTGAATCCTTATTACATTACCAAGTATAAAATGAGATTTCCTTTAGTTTTAACAATAAATGATTAAATATGCAATAAATTTAGAGAATCATTTATATGTATTCGAGGTTCATCATCAATAGAGAATCATCTATATCTTTTTAGAGATTCTTGGTCAATGGTATCCTTCAAAACATTTATATAAAAGTCTCCTGGTCATTATGATGACCAGGCTGGTTCTAAAGCCACTCAGTGGGGCACTTGATGTTTTTCTTCATTCAGAAGGATAGGGATTATTTCAATGTTGGGATCGAACCCATAAATGGGCTACCTACGTATCCTTTGTTTTGGAAAAGGAATCAGAACCCACGTAGTTCGAGTAATGGAGTATGATGTTTATGATTGATGGCTCAAAGAAGAATGTAATAATTACTTTTACACACTAATCTCACGTGAGTCATGCTCGGTGTGAGAAACAAGAGGTATTGGTAAAAATTAGACAATTGTGCCATGAAAGATGCAATCATAAGAAATTGTTCGGGGCTTATGTATGTATGACTGCCCAGATAGATGAAGGTTTAGGATTTACTTTTAGGGAGAAAGTCCAGGAACAGTGTCCATAAAGGTATATGTGCTTTATGGAGATTTGAATACTCTAATTTGGGACTTATTCCTGAAAAGGAAACAGAAATTAGGAGAGGATTGATAATTGGGTTTTACTTTTGAGAAGGAATCCCATATCAAACGTAATTTAGGAGTGGTTAAGAGAAATTAAGGGACTTGGGGTTCACTCTTGAAGAGGATACCCGTAATTATGACTGGGACTTATTCCTGAAAAGGAGGCCTAGGTTAGGGGACTTGGGGCTTACTCCTGAAAAGGAAGCCCAAGATTATGACTGGGACTTACTCCTAAAAAAGGAGGCCCAGGTTAGGAATTATGGTTTGGGGCTTACTCCTGAGGAGGATGCCCATGTTTGGGAACTTTAAGAATTTGGGGCTTACTCCTGAGGAAGATGCCCAGATTAAAGGACTTATAACTGGGGATTATTCCTAAAAAGGAGACCCAAATTAAGGATTCTCTCATCTTAAAGGATGAGGTTGAATGAATGAACTCTCAATCTTTGGTGACATAAAGATGTATAAATCACTAAGTTTTGAGAGATATTCCACCGAATTCCTTTTAGATAAGGAAGTCAAATCAAGAAATCATGCCATAAATGGCTTTGAAGAGTATCTTGAAGACTGAATCTTGAATAGGAAAGGTGAAATGGCTTAAGAGGGGTAAAATGGGCAAGATGGGCACCCAGAAAGTTAGGGGCGCGCAAGTCTTGAAAGGCGCGCAAGTCTTGCGTGGGCGCGCAAGTATTGGTCGCGCAGGTTTACCTTGTGCGACACATGGTGTACTTGCGTGATTTTCAATCGGAATTGAAATACTTGAGCGACTCCTTTTTGAACCCTTTATAATCCCCTTTAGGTTATTCTAGAAAAGGGACGCGCAAATTCTATTGAAGGAATAAGGCCTTGCGCAAGTATGACCAGTTCCCTTAAGGACTGGCCATTCAGGCGAGCAAGTGTTGATGAGTTTCAACACTTAGGCCTTCCTCCCTCTCTTTAGATCTTCCGTTCTAGGTAATAATTTACCTTAGAAGTGTTCCGGAAGCTTTGAGAAGAGACTTGGGTGTCGGGAGCTTCAATCCGAGTTTCTGGAAAAAGATCCTCTCGAATGGGGGGCCCACAGGGTCTATTTATAGGCAGGAGAAGACCCCGGGCAGTTACCGGGCGGTTATCACTTAGGTCGCACAAGTCACTTGCACGACCATAAGTCGTCGCGCAAGTAGACTTGCATGACCACTAGGCAGCTCGCAAGTACTTGCAGGACCACTAGGCGGCGCGCAAGTGTACTTGCGCGACCATGAGGGAACTTGCACGACCTATGGGCAATGTTCTCCTTGTTCATCCCTTTGTCGATTTTTTATGTTTCTTCAAAGGATGAATCACTTTGGACTAATGTATTTCCCTTTTTTCATTCGTTAGACTCTGTGACGGAAAGGAGCGTCAACAATCATATTGAATCCAATACACATAAACCCAAGCAAATAATCAAATGTGATTGTTAGGTAATGAAAGAATTAGAATTAGAGATTAATGAACCCATTCTGAAATCCTTTACTCATTATAAGATTGATCAACCATGGATTAATATATGCGATGCTACACTAATCCTATTATTTCTTGGTTTTCTCACTCAACATCCAAATGGTACAAGGAGTTAATATACCACAAGTCCGCAGAATCACCAAGAAAGTTGGGGGAAAGGACATGAGTATTAGATTTACAATAAACAATCATAATGTGGTTTCGAGAATATATACTAAACCTACCATGATTTCTTCTACTATTGATTTTTGAAAAAATATAACTCGTTAATATCCTTTAGTGAAATGTAGTGAACTCTTTATTACAAGAGTACCTTAAAAATTGAATCATCTCCTCTAGAGGTATCTTGTTCTAATTTAAAAGAGTTGAATCTATAATGGTCGACACTGTGATGATATGTTAGATAGGGGAATGAATTCCCTATTTCATCTTTATACCATTTCTAGAGTCCTTCCATTAATTTTGAAAATAACTAACTTTAATACTTAAAAGAGTACGATAAGGTTATTTCATATATACTGTAAACTATATTTGCTCAAAAAAAGAGTATTCCATCCAATATTTCATATAATCAATTTCACACAAACCAAATCTCATGGAAGGATATCACTATGTCCTCAAACGTGTTCACTAAAACTGGGTACCCAAAAGGATGAATTTTCAAGGGTGGTCACTAAAAACAATCTAAATTGTATCTACTATTGTTTTTTCCTCAATATTTGAAACCCATTATCATATACCAACATTTTATAAAGTGAATGATTATATCACCATTAGTAGGAATCCTAAAAATTCTTTGAGGGATTAATTGATGAATTCCTAAACTAACACATCCTAAACGAGGGGGGAAATCAACCAAAAATTTCATTCCTATTATGATAATGAAACATATAAAATTATAAGAACTTTCAATTATGAAAAATTATAATAAAAACAATGTTCAATCCTAGGGTTAACAAAAAACATGCCAAAGTGGAGGTCTAATGTAACAACCTGAGATTTTATGAGAATTATTCTTTTTAATTTCATTGATTTCTTTTGTTGTACACTACACCAAAATTATCTTGCACTATACGCAACACCATATTAGCTTGCAGTATACGCAACACTAATCTTGGATCATGTTAAACACAATTTCACGTTTGTTTAATAGTCATTATTCAATGCAAAATTGAGTGTATATATACATATATATTCAATATATAAATGAAATATTGTTTAATTTTTTTTATATGCAACAACAAAGGAGTCTTTCACTACACGCAACCCCAACATGGCTTGCATTACACGCAATCGCGACCTTCCTCGATAGCATGTGTTGTACGCAATACCGGGTTTCACTAAACAACGATATATAGTTATAATATTATTATGGACTAGACATTATGAATATTATTAAATACATTTTGAATTTTATAACATTATTATTCATCTTACACATTTTCTAGAACATGGTATGAGAACAAGATAAATTTTTCAGGTAAAATGAGTATTTTTCAAATAATGTAGTTTTGACGCCTTTTGATAGCACACCAACTTTAAATATAGTTTTTGAAATTTTTATAAGTTCATTTCAAAAAAATAAAATTCTTTTTTGGAATCAGGATATAAAAATTGACTTTGGATAAAATTTTCATATTATATTGATAACTTTCATATTTTAATGAATAGTAAAGACACGTTATATTTTAGTTAAAAACAACATTTTCCATCTTAATAATTTATATAGTTAAATTATAATATTGAATGGTTCTAAAGTATAAATAGAATATATTTTTTCCATTTAATATAACTTATTTCATTAGCATTGTTTTTACATTGAATTCATAGGTAAAATCATTTCAGTCTTTTTCAATGTTTTAACTTATAAAACTCTTTTCTTAACAATGGGATTAATTTTAAAATAATTTCTGCAAATTATGTGATTTGAATTAGAAAAAATGGATTCCATATTTTGAATAATTAGCTCCAAAATATTTTAATACGCTACTTTTTTATTTTTTGGCACTACGAATAGTAACTACGGTAAATTTTATTTACCATAGTTAAAGGTAAATCGAGTAATTAAGGGTAAATATAATATTATAAAATTACCCTAATACTTGTATTAATATAATTGGATGATTATATTTTGTCATATGGCATATTTTGGTCAAAATGGAATTCATTAGAACCCACTTAGATGTGATTAATACCATTAATTTATTTTATTTAAAAGAAATTGAAATATGTCTCACTCAGACTTTAATAATTAAACTATTTTTAATATAAGGATATACAGAATATAATTTCGGTTATAAATACTCATTTTAAAGCTAAAATGTTTCTATTTATCATGGTAATTTATTTTTAATTTTTAAGAGTTATTTAATTACCTTATTATCTTATACATTAATGATGTAGAAATTAATTATTTAGTGAAAAATCAATAATATAGTTATTATTGAAATAGTAATACATATCAAAAGGCCATAAAATCTGAACAAAACTTATTTGTAGTGTATATATAAACCCTAATCATCCACTGGCAGAATTGTTGGCCATTTGGATCCTTATAAAGGTGATTATGACACTTATATTATTTTATTTTAAATGATTCCAAAGTTGTCACCTTCATAATTTAATACGTATAACAATTTATATATTTATAATTTTAAAATGATAAATTCGAGTAAAAGTATTAATATAAAATGTATGAGATTTATCTTCATCATGGTATTTTTTAATTAATTTTTATGCAACAAATTAGTATAATTAATAATTATACAAAAGAAATGTAGTAATTATTTTATTAAGAGAAATATCAAATAAATGGTTTTAAAAATCTTAAAATAAGTATTATATTAACTATTTAATGTGCTCCACAAATTTTCTGGACACATTTGACATGTTAGGAATCTATTAAATAATCTGGATATTTAATATATTCTATGTGTATTTTATTTAAATTAAAATAAATTCATTATTTCAAAATTGACACTCTTGTTATTTTATAAAAATAAGATATTATAAAATTATTTAAATATCACAAAAATATTTAATAGTTATAAATTTATAATTATATGGTCTATAATGTCATAAATTATCCAATTATGAACAATTCACAACACATATGTAATTATTTATAACAATTCAAAAATTTGAATCATATTTCCGCAAATAAAATTAAGTAGATTAAATAAGGATAAATCAAGTTGATAATGTTTAAAATAAATTTCCAACTTGACTAAATTTTATTGGTTGAAGATATTACAATCCTAGCTCATATAATATTTGGATTTAAGTCATTTATTGAGGTTTTTAACTGAAATTGGAATTTATTATAAATCAATATTTCTTATAATTTAAAAGGTGCCCCTCTCCTCCCTTATAAAAGGGAACCTCCTCCCTCTCCTCCTCACACCATTTTGAGCCTTAATACTCGGAAAAAACCTGACCATTTCCTTTCTCAACATCATTAGAAACATACTAGAGGTCTTTGTCTTCTTCAAAGACCAAATGTATTTCCCTAAGAGGAGGTTTCAATGAGGCGTGTCGAAAAAGAAGTAATATATGTTACCGATTCTTTCAAAATTATTTCTTCTTATACTTTATCTTTTTTAGTTGTTTCATTAAGAAGTAATAACATAAGTATCTATCATATACTTATATGTTATTATAAATATGAAACAACCCTATTTCACCTTCCACCCATCCTACGGAAAAAGAAATCACCGCGCGTGCGTACGTACGGAATACCATATCCATGCTGTGGTGTAATCTGTTTTCCACCACCACCTTACATCGATGGATATAATGGTGTAAATAATTTCTATATATGATTATTATAACATCATAATGATTCTAAGATATTATATCATGCACTCCAATTCCATTCATCCAACATGGGAACAATATCATTGCTCGTGCGTACGTACGGATTACCGTCTCCACGACCTGATGAGATTCATTTTCCCTATTAACAATTCATGAATGATTATAAAGTATACATAATTAATCATGAAATTTATGAAATATTAATGATACTGTATTTATGTATATTTTATTTAATTACATCTATTAAATTTTACAAGGAAACGAAAACAGCGTTCATGCGTACGTAGGGCCTACCGAATCCATGAATGGTGTATTTCTTTCCATTTATCGGTCTATTATATATATGTTTATTCTAAATATATATTATATATAAATCATGTTTTATATTATGTAATTAAGTAATCATGATATGTTTAATCATATGAATAATTACAAGTCAAAACACGGATGACAAGTGAAACAATTATACCCAAAACGCCACTTTAACATGAATTTACAAAAGAACAAGTAATATAAAGTCATAAGTGAACCATATATGATATCATAACAATGAATATGATTCTGTAATAATTAAATGACATTATTTAAATCATTATATAGGAGGTTTGGATACGTACAAAGCATATTGGACCTAAGGTAAGGGATAATTTTGCAATCTCATTTTTATCTGAGATTGCTTATACGTAAGTATTTACTCGGGTTATATTTTTCATCCATGTCCATAAAAAATGTTTTTCATAAAGTTTGTAATATTCTTCCATGTATGTTTAAAGTCATGTTTAACCCTCTTTGACTATTTCTTTGGGTTATGTATGGAATCATTATTTTGTTTACCATATGTGGTAGTTTTTTACTTTCCGTTAAAGTAGGGGGAAAATGGTTTTTAAATTATACTGCATGAATGGATTTTTATGGTTTCATAACGCCTTTTTTTCATGAATTTTACTCTACAATATTTAATGTTTATTTTCAATAAAATATCGTTCTCTTAAAATTGTGTGTAATTTTTTGAAAAGAAAATATTTTTTAAGAAGAAAAGATATTTTCCTCAACAATTCTTTTCATGTGTTTTATCAAAACCATTTCCCATATAAGATGACATTATTTAATTTGTGTATATTTAAAGTATAATATCTCTATGATTTACATGGTTTCACGTTTCCTATGATGAAATGATATCCATTTTTTATATGGATTAAGTTATGATGGGATGATGTTTATGAAACCCGTTCTTATTCATTAGATTATGATGAATGATATATGTTTATATTGTGGCACATGTAAGAATGATTTAATTATGAGGTGGGTAGGACCTATATCTCCCTCCAGTGCATTGGGTAAAGATTTATATATCCTGAGATGGACAGGGCTGGTATGATAAGTTAATCCGGATCAGTAATACAGGACTGGAACGAGGAGTGAACTAGATACGGAAAGTGACTTTGTCCACTAAGATGTTCTTGGCAGCAATGCCTTGGCTACTATGGAAATTAGATCATGTGCTTAAGGGATTGCCACAATTAAATGTTTTATTCCCATGATATTTTATCATGATTGATGTTCCCTTACGATATATTCTTTACGTACTTCCAAGATTTATGTCTTTGCTCAAGATGTTGATGTTTAAATTTTATGTTCAAGTTTTTTCATTCAAATGTTTATGGACTATTTTATGATCTCTATGTTTACCCTTACTAAGTATTTGAGCACACCCTTTTTATGTTTTCTTTTCCCCAAGATATAAAGAATGGTTTTTGGTAAGAAAACCAAAAGGGGAAGATCTTTATGGGAGATGTTGAAGATCATTCACCAAGATTAAAATATTATATTCCAAGTTTCCAAAGACACTAAACTATTACGGACCTTTGCTGTCGGTTTTTGTTATGTATTAGATATTATGAAAAAGTAATGTAATGTCTATATACATCAAGCTTTGGGTCTCTACAGTTGGTATCAGAGGAAAGGTTTAGTCAACCTTTTGAAACTAGGATGCGAAAACTTTAGTGAAATCGCTAGAGATATTTCTAAGGTATGTATAGGGATGTCTCTAAGGTTAATTATAAGTAGAGGTTATAGTCCTAGAATTACGGTAAAGATATTAGAATTATACCTAAGATGTTATATATTTACGGTACTCCCCCTAGATTATGATTTTTGTCTCTCACAATATTTTTTTGGATTTTAGAAAATAGCTGGAAACAAGATGATTCACGATAATGGTGGATATGATTGACAATGGAATGATATTCTTCATGAGAAACCAAATGAAATTTTATCTGAAAGTCCACATATCGTTATTATTCCTAATCTGAAATCTCATAATATGATCAATAATCTCAACTTTGGTAAGATTCTTGACTCATATAATAAGTTAAAGATCATGTTTCATGATGATAATAGAGGAATGAATGTTCAATTCCTTCATGTAAGTCATGTGGGAAGAGGCATCAAGGATAATGTTTCAAAGGAACTGGAATATTCATTGGGTGTGGAAAAGAAGGAAACAAAGCCATTAATTGTAAAGTAAAAGGATCAGTTAACACCATGGACAAGGATAATGGTATTTCTAAGAAATCAAACAATGGTTAAATGTTTTAAATGTGGAATTTATTGACATTATGAAAACCAATTCCCTAAGGGAAAATCTCATGAAGAAATCAGCATGGTCATATGGGTAGTATTTATGTTGATGATGATGAAGAGACTACAAATGATATATGGGATGAAATAAATGATGAAGCTCAGTCAATGGTTTAAGAATGTAGTGTAATGATTTATGTTTATCAGGATTTATGTTGTATAGGTAATGGTATTATGGAATAAAGACACATCTAAGGATTGTTACACTATTGTTTTTCCTAATGTATTTGCAAGTATATGTTGAATGGTATCAGTAACTATGAATGGTTATTAAGATTTTTTTTCTGAAAATAGATGATATGCGCATAATGAAGGGATGAGGAGAAAATAAATTGTCCACGAGCTCATGATTCATATAAAGACTAAGTGATATCATGGTTTAAGTATATAGAATTTTAGGGATTTTGGTATGTGGAAAGAGTTAACTTTTGACGGCACTCATGTTTTCACTAAAGTTCTATGTTAATTCATGTTTCAAAACAATACATAATTAAGGTATTCACATGTTTGGAATGTGACCAACAAGATATATCTTATAATATATGGGGGATAAATGATGGTATCCACGTTCTTGTTATGTGACCTTTATAGTAATTGTTTTCTTTATACTATGAGATTGGATAGAAGTATTTTGGATAAGCCTAATGATTGTAATGGATTATGTTAGACATCATATATTATTGTGTAAGGATAGAACTTTTTTTCTATATTATTTCTGTAATGTTATAATAGTATAGTTTTAGAAAAAGGACAACCCATTGGACGAACGACAACCCGTCGCATCGGACAAGGCTATGGGAATCGATCCCACAACAGAAGTGTGACAGGCCTTTATTGCATACCACTGGCCTACAAGAAGTCACTAGTTAGTAGAAACTAGTTTTAATTTATTAAGTGCTATGATAGATGAAGTATAAGTCCATTTTTGGAACCATATATGATTAATCTCGCCTTAAGATGGACTTATAACTTTTGTTAACCTTTTTTTGTGACAGATGGAATGACCCATCATTCTATCACATGATCTGCTAAGACTTCATGAATGACAAATTCAACTTCATTTCATTAAGAGATGAAGTGGAAATTGTACAAGGCACGAACAATGGTGAGATCGTACCAATATAAAGTATGTATTTCTTATAATTCTTCAACTTTAGGGAAATGATCTTTAAAATCAAAAATATTGTCCTAGTGTCTTCATATACGATGAATCAGATGGTACCTTAGATCATCACAGATTTATGTCTTTGTGATTGTTGGATTTTTCATAGCCATGTTCTCTACCACTCTCCATCAGAACTTCATAGTTAGATTTCTCTTCTATATCCATATTTTCAACATGATCTCCTATGTGGAAACCCAGTGATTATTTAATTTGGGTAACCATTATGTTTCATACTTTTGTTTTTAAAGTTAAGTTTTGGTATTCCATTTTACGATGTGGGTTTCAATTAAATAAACTTTCAAGTAGAAAACCATTTATAACCCCGACGAATTTCGAGGGATAAATTCATTTTAAGGGCGTTAGAATGTAACAACCCGAGATTTTAGGAGAATTATTCTTTTTAATTTCATTGATGTCTTTTGTTGTACGCTACACCAAGATTATCTTACGCTATACGTAACACCGTATTAGCTTGCAGTATACGCAACACTAATCTTGGATTGTGCTAAACACAATTTCATGTTTGTCTGATAGTAATTATTCAAGACAACATTGAGTGCATATATATATATATATATATATTCAATGTATAATTGAAATATGGTTGGATTTTGTTATACGCAACAACAAAGGAGTCTCTCACTACACACAACCCTGACTTGGCTTGTATTACACGCAATCGAGGCCTTCCTCGATAGCGTGTGTTGTACCCAATACCGAGTTTCACTAAACAACGATATATAGTTATAATATTATTATGGACTAGACATTATGAATATTATTAACTAAATTTTGAATTTTATAACATTGTTATTCATCTTACACATTTTTTGGAACATGGTATGAGAACAAGATAAAATTTTCAGGTAAAATAAGTATATTTCAAATAATGTAGTTTTGCCGCCTTTTGATAGAGCGCCCACATTAAATCTAGTTTTTGAAATGTTTTCATGTTAAATCTGACAAAATAATATTCTTTTTTGGAATCAGGATATAAAATTTTACTTTGGATAAATTTTTCATAATATTTTGATAACATTCATATTTTAATGAATAGAAAAAACACGCTATATTTAAATTAAAAACAACTTTTTTCATCGTAATAATTTATATGGTTAAATTATAATATTGAATGGTTTAAAAATATATAGGGAATATATTTTTAAAATTTAATATAACTTATTTCATTATCATTGATTTTACATTGAATTCATAGGTAAAATCATTTCAATCTTTTGCAGTGTTTTAACATTTAAAACTCATTTTCTTAACAACGGGATTAATTTTAAATTAATTTCTGGAAATTATGTGATTTGAATTAGGAAAATTGGATTCCATATTTGTAATCAGTAGTTGCAAATTGTGTTAATATGACACTTTTTATTTCTGGGAACAATGAATAGTAACTACGGTAAATTTTATTTACTATAGTTAAAGGTAAATTGGGTAATTAAAGGTAAATATAATATTATAAAATTACCCTAACACTTGTATTAATATAATTGGATGATTATATTTTGTCATATGGAACATTTCGGTTGAAATGGAATCCATTGGAAGCCACTTAGATGTGATTAAGACCTTTAATTTATTTTATTTAAAAGAAATTGAAATATGTCTCACTCAAACATTAATAATTAAACTATTTTTAATATAAGGTTATACATAACATAAATTAGGTTATAAAAAATAATTTAAAATCTAAAATGTTTTTATTTATCATGGTAATTAATTTTTAATTTTTAAGAGTTATTTAATTACCTTATTATCTTATACATTAAAGATGCGGAAATTATTTATTTAGTTAAGAATCAATAATATAGTTTTTATTGAAATATTAATACATATCAAAAGGCCATAAAATCTGAAAAAAACTTATTTTTAGTGTAAATATAAACCATAATCATCCACGGGCCGAATTTTTGACCATTTGTATCCTTATAAAGGTGATTATGACACTTATATTATTTTATTTTAAATTATTCCAAAGTTGTCACCTTCATAATTTAAAACATATAACAATTTATATCTTTTGATTGTAAAATGATAAATTCGAGTAAAAGTATAAATATAAAATATATGAGATTTATATTGCTTGTAGTATTTTATTTTTAATTTTTATGAAACAAATAAGTATATTAAATAATTATACAATATCGATGAAGAAATTGTTTTATTAAGAGAAATATTAAATAAATGGTTTTAAAAATTTTAAAATAAGTATTATATTAACTATTTAATGTGATCCACGAATTTTATAGACAAATGTGACGTGTTATAAATCTATTAATTATTTTGGTTAGAATATATCCTCTGTTTGGATTTTATTTAAATTAAAATTAATGAATAATTTCAAAATTGACACTATTGTTATTTTATAAACATAAAATATTATAAAATTGTTTAAATATCCCGAAATTTTTAAAAAATTATAAATTGAAATTTATATGGTCTAAAATATCATAAATTACCCAATTATGGATAATTCACAAAACATAAGTAATTATTTATGACAATAGAAAATTGAGAATCTTATTACCAAAAATAAAATTAAATAGATTAAATAAGGATAAATCATGTTGATAATGTTTAAAATAAATTCCCAACTTGTCTAAATTTTACTGGTTTATGAGATTACAACCCTATCTAATATAATCATTGAATTTGAGTAATTTTTGGTGGTTTTTATGTGGTATTGGAATTTACTATAAATTAATATTTCTTATAATTCCAAAGGTGCCCCTCTCCTCCCTTATAAAAGGGCACCTCCTCCCTCTCATACTCACCCCATTTTGAGCCTTCATTCTCGGCCAAACCATATCCATTTCCCTTCTCAACTCCCTTAGAAACATACTAGAGGTCCCGGTCTTCTTCAAAGACCAAATTTATTTCCCTAAGAGGAGGTTTCAAAGAGGCGTGTCGAAGAAGAGGTAATATCTGTTACCGATTTTTCAAATTTATTTCTTCCTATACTTCTTCTTCATTAGTTGTTTCTTTATGAAGTAATAACATCAGTATCAATAATATACTTATATGTCATTAAAAATATTAAACAAACCAATTTCACCATCTACCCATCGTACGGAAAAAAAATCACCACACATGCGTACGTATGGAATACCGTCTCCACGCTGTGGTGTAATCTATTTTCCACCACGACCTTACATGGATGGATATAATGGTTTAAAGAATAAATATATATTATTATTATTATAACATCATACTAATTCTAAGATATTATATCATCCACTCAAATTCCATTCAACAGATATGAGAATGATATCATCGCTCGTGCGTATGTACGGATTACCGTCTCCATGACGCAATGAGATTCATTTTCCCTGTTAACAATTAAAGAATGATTATAAAGTATAAATAATTAATCATGAAAAATATGACATAATAATGATACTGGATTTATGTATATGTTATTTACTTACATCTATTAAATTTAATAAGGAAACGAAAACAACATTCATGCGTATGTACGGCCTACCGTCTCCATGAACTGTGTATTTCATTCCATTTATCGATCTATTATATATATGTATATTATGAATATATATTATATATAAATCATGTTTTATATTCTGTAATTAAGTAATCATGATCTAAGTAATCATACGAATAATTACAATTCAAAACACGGATGATAAATGAAATGATTTTACCCAAAATGCTACTTTGACATGAATTTACAAAAGACCAGGTAATATAAAGTCATAAGTGAACCATATATGATATCATAACAATGAACATGATTCTGTAATAAATCAAGGACATTATTTAAATCATTATAGAGGAGATTTGAATACGTACGAAGCATATCCGACCTAAGGTAAGGGATAATTTTTCAATCTCATTTTTATCCGAGATTGCTTATACGTAAGTATTTAATGGGGTTATATTTTTCATCCATGTCGATAAAAAAAGTTTCCTAATGTTTTTAATATTCTTACATGTATGTTTTAAGTCATTTTTACCCATCTTTGATTTTTTACTTTGGGTTATGGAAGGAATCTTTCTTTTGTTTAACATATTTGGTACTTTTTGACATTCTGATAAAAGTATGAGGAAATTTTTTTTTACTTATACGGCTTGAACGTATTTTTATGGTTCCATAATGCCTTATTTTCATGAAGTTTACTCTACAAGATTTCATGGTTATTTTCAATAAAATACCTTTCATATAAATTTACATGGCATTTTGGGAAAAGGAAATTATTTTTAAGAAGAAAAGATATTTTCCTCAAGAATAATCTTCAAGTGTTTTATCAAAACCATTTTCCTTCTAAGATGAAGTTATTTTATATTTGCATGTTTCAAGTATAATATCTCTATGATTTACATGGTTTCACTTTTCTTATGATGAAATAATATCCATTTGTTTTATATGGATTATTTTATGATGGGATGATGTTTATGAAACACATTTTTAATCTTTAGGTTATGATGAATGATTTATGTTTATGTTCTAGAACAAGTAAGAATGATTTCCTTATGAGAATGGTGGGACCTATATCTCCCTCAAATGCACTGGGTAATGATTTTTATCTCATGAGATATAAATGGATGGAAAGGTATATTAATCTGTTTCGATGATACATGACTGGAACGTGGAGTGAACTCTATTCAGAAAGGGACTTTGTCCACTAAGATGGTCTTGGCAGCAATGCCTTGGCTACTATAGAAATCATATCATGTGATTAATGGTTTTCCACAATTAAATATTTTATTTCTATGCTATTTTATCATGATTGATGTTCCTTTATGATATATGCCTTACGTACTTTCAAGATTTATGCCTTTTCTCAAGATTTTGATGTTTAGATTTTATGTTCAAGTTTTTGAATTCAAATGTTTATGGATTGTTTTATGTTCACTATGTTTACACTTACTGAGAATTTTATCTCACCCTTTTTATGTTTTCTTTTCCCCGGGATATAAAGAATGGTTTTGAGTAAGAAAACCAAATGGGGAATATCTTTATGGGGGATGTTGAAGATATTTCACCAATATTAGAAGATTATATTCCGAGTTTCCAAAGGCACTAAACTATTACGGTCCTTTGGTGTCGGTTTTTGTTATGTCATAGATATTCTGAAAATGTAATGTAATGTCTATGTATGTCAGGCTTTGGGTTTCTAAATCCTACCCATAATGGAAACCATCAAATCTATAACTATATTATTCCTCCCTATGGTGATAGAACAAGCATCCAGAGTATATTTACTTCAAATTATTACATCTATAAAATAAGTGAACATGGATATACACCCCATAATAATAAATAAACAAGTTAGAATAAGGTTCTTCCCTATGGAAATAACCAATAAATTAGAATGTATCAAGGTCCTCCACAAGGTGATCAAGAAACCAACTGATGTGGAGTTTATCCCCATGAAAGTCCCAAGAAATCATTAACGACATATGTCACCATTGTGGTGATCTAGAAACCATATTGAATGATGGCCCACACTATTTCTATAGTAAAAAATATTATACCACGAAGTCACTTACCTTAGTGACCAATAAACTAGATAGAGTGTAATTCCTCTACATTTTATATATAAAAAATAAATAATTGTAGAGGTAAACGTTATAGTGATTATAAAGTAATATTTAATCTAAAATTCCTCATTTGGGAAACCATTATAGTGGTATTCCATAGAGAAAATAAATAAATAAATACTAATGATATTCCCTTGAATACCTCTTTTAAAATCCATTATAATAATAGATGATCCCAATAATACGAAATTCATCCATATGAAACTACCTTCTCGAGTCCTCTATCTAATATAGTGGCTATTTTAAATCAATAAACAATGATACTTGTCACTCCACCATCAACTGGTAGTATATTACCCCAAGTAATGCGTGATTTAAGGAAATCTTCATCAGTAATTTTACCATGAAATCATGTATTATTTGATGTGGCTAAAAGTATTGAAACGAATTAAAATATACATGAAAAAAATTATAAGAATTGGTCCATTAATGTCAAGGAAATTTGAATTACCCTTTAATGAAATCAACTGGTGTACTGAGGGGAATTCACGGCCAAACCTCTCTAGGCTATAAATTTATTCATATAACTCCATGGGTCTCTAATTATATACCTCATTGTCCTTACCAACACGCCATATGATATTACCCAATGAGGATAATTATAAGATGAATGGTTTTCCACAAAGTTTAAATCATGTTTTTTTAGTTTATCTTTCCTCACTCACACTCACCACATTTAATATAACTTGGATGCCTTAGAAAACCACTTTAGTATATTACCCACTATGGTGGATTATCATACTATAGAGTTCTAATTAAGTAGGCTCCTAGAAATAAATATGTACCTTCTTAACATAGGTTGTAATATTTCACATTTTATGTTTTAATTTTGAGGTGGTGTTATAATTATACACCCATTAAATGAAAAAACCCTCATTATGGACCATAAAAAACATAACCTTATTAGTAACTCTATTCATTAGGTCAATAATTGGCTATTATTCCATTTATCATGAATCAAAATCCCCATATCATGTTTTTGGTCATCTGACAGCATATGAGATCTATAATATACCTCATTTTCATTCCAAAATCAAAATGATCTATCACCCACCAAGGCCAACTTACAAACCAATTACTATCTTTTTGGCCAATATATGTATTTCCAATGTGTTTTTTCTGCAACAATACACTATAATGAACCTGACTCCAATAACCTGATTCTAGTTCCTAATTTATTAATTGGCATAGATACAAAGGGTAAAATCAAAAATTATAGAACAATTTATCAATTTTAGAGAACCAAATACATACATGATAACAATTTTAAATTGTGAAAAGAAAATAACACATAAAAAATATATTTTTCAATATCCTTGATACTCATTCAAAGGATTCATCTTAATAACACGCGGAAAGGAAAAAAATGAGGTTGAGATAAAATACTCAATAAGGATTAAATATTGTGTAATATATCATGAATAAAAAAATCATATTTAAAATGGAATGATAAATAATAGAAAAAAATTCATTTAATTAATAACTTGATCATGGAGTAAGGCATCCTCTATATGGCATGGCATTTAACTAAACACTCATGAAATTTATTCCATAAAATGAGATTGAAATGAACCTTGAGATAATATCAATGTAAAAATATCATGTATAATAATAATTACTATATTTTAAATGATGTAAATTAAAAATTATTGGACATTATGATTTCAAGAATCACGATACCTCTACTATCAATACCTTTCACAATATATTTGAAAATATAGGTAAAACCCCTTCTGTTTTTTCCAACTAATTTATCTTATGGGACCTATTGGTGAATTGAGGGGATATCCTTAATAGAGACCAACTTGAAACTATATTTCCCAATTATTACTAATATACCTAATATTAGTTTTAATTTATGAGTTAATATTCTTTATCATTAAATATCTATATTTAGTAATGGATATGGAGTTATCAATATTTCCATAGTTAGTAAAATGACATTCAAAGTAAACAACATATGTAAAAATGATATGTGGTTAATGTTATAATCATATACATCACAAAATAATATTTATATTTAAGATTAATTTAGTGTCCAATAAAAAATTATACTACTAAGGTGATTGATTCAAGAGAAAATAATTAATCACAAAAGAGAGAGATATTATATAGTAATTACATACCTATTTGGTATCTTTTAAATTGGATCAACTTTTAGAGTGAACTTTAAAAGAAAAATTTATCATAATGAATAAATATTTATTCAAATTAAATTAATAAACGGGTAGTTATGTACTAAACATAAACTTGAATTGGTGCACATTACCAAATACGTCTTAATGAAGTGGAAGTTGAGATGAAATCCCTTACCTCGCACATCCCTTTAGTTAAACATTCTTTAACCAAATATATAATAGTATTATGTAGTTTATTAATTTATACTAGAATCATAATAATATTTATAATATCATATATGATCATATTATAGCAATTTAACACATTTTTTCTAGTTATATTTCACTATTTTCATTATCTCATGTGTTAGTTGCCTTATTTTCACATCCATATTTTGTCATGCAAGTTGTAGTTCATGTACATAAGATATAAATAAATCATATAAATAATTATACTAATGTAATTAATATAATATTTACTTATTATTAAAAATATTATAACCATTCCTAAATGATTTTAATGGAAAACGAATCATATCTCTTAGTAGAGGCAATATGTCATATGGTCGAACAAACGAAAATTTCATTCCATTCACGGGTGAAATGGTAAAGAAGTATATGATGTATTAACTTTAAAAAATTGATATTTTATAATTTATATTCATTAATTTTATCTATAATACCTTCCTTGTAAATATTAGGTGAAAAATGATTCACATCTCTTCGTGAGGCAGAAGTCCACCGTATACATGAGCGATGATATCATATTTGAAACTGGATGGAGAGTAAGAAGGTATATGTGATAATATAATTAAATAAGTAAAATTATTTCCTAAATATTATAAATATTACTTAAATCTATAATTATATCCAATAGTGAGATGTTTCAATGAAAAATTAGTTATATCAGTTTGTGAGGTTGTAGTCCACTATACACATGATTGGCGATTTCGTTTCCCATTCGATTGAAGTAAAGATTCATATAGGTTATTCCTTCAACAAAATAAAAAATAAATAAAAGTTATATATTAGTGTTATTATATTATCATTATTGAATATTATTTTAATGAGTTGGATTAATAAATAAAATAAAAAATGATCGATTAAGAATGATACCACTTCTTCAAACAACCTCTTTAAGATTTCACAAAAGGCTTCCTATTATGGATTTATAATAAAAATAGGGGATATAGGATGTTTTTTTTGTGAGTAAAAAAGTTATTTTGGAAAGGATTGGATGAAAAAATTCATTTTTAAGGGTTAAGAGTGGAGTAGAGGGGGTGACCATTAATAAGTGGGGGAGAGGACACACAAGGAATTTTTGAAAAAATCAATTATTCCGTTATATTTATCATAAATTAGCCTCCAAAATGGGTCTATATCAACCATTAAAGGTGATAAGTTCCATATATGTCTACAAAATGGGGTTTGGTATAGTTTTTAGGTCATTTAAACACTTATCTATTTAGTTTACCCCTCATAAATCAATTTTTACCATAACCACTGTAATTAATTATTACCTATTTTACTATTCATAATGGTCAAAAATTAATATGAAATTATTTGATAAAATAAAGTATTAGGATTCTAAATATTTAAATCATTTTATCCAAATTCAATTATAAAAATTTATAAAAAAACCATTATAAATTATACCTACAAACACGGTGAAATAACATATTTTCATGGAGAAAATTATAATAAGTATAGAAGATTTTCATATAAAAATTCAATATGAAATTTATTCAATAGAAATAATTTAATTTTATTATAATATAATTTGAAAAATTTTACTTTAAAAACAGTTTAAAATATAATTTCTCTTTGTAAATAATTTAATTGGAAATGTAGTTTTCAAATTCATCAAAAATGAATCTTTTTAGAAAAATCAAAAAATTAAGACTACGATAATTTTGAACTGATTATTTCAAAAATTATTTTAATTCTCTCAAATAAATTTTCTAAAAATATTAAAATGAGTTTTTTACATATGTACTCAATACCGGAACAATCAAATCATTAGAATATTTTTTTCAGAGAATATTTATTTTTTGATTCAAATTATTATTTTTATTTATAATAAATATATAACAAAAATTTATATTATTAATTTAGTCTTATTAATACCCAAAAAAAATTTATAGGTTATAA
Source organism: Viscum album (assembly GCA_963277665.1). Classification (NCBI taxonomy): domain Eukaryota; kingdom Viridiplantae; phylum Streptophyta; class Magnoliopsida; order Santalales; family Viscaceae; genus Viscum; species Viscum album. The sequence continues at coordinate 1,701,267,693 of OY728132.1, forward strand.
TGGTTATGTTTAAATAATATTTTAATAGATTATCATGTTTTGGTTAAACCTGGTGTTGCATGCATCGCAAGCTATCAATGTGGTAAAATTTATTCCCACATAAATAAATCATAAAGTCTCAGGGTGTTACAAAAAGCCATGGGATAAATCCTATTTGGTCACCCATCCTTACACTATTCTAATATAATAACTCTTAACTTTGGAGCTGTAATCATGTAGGATTCTATAATGGAAGGTTTTCCATATTGACATGGTAGAAACATTTTGTCTTTTTAGTATCACTTTTCTAAGGGAATTATAGGGGACAGATAATCACAGTCTCTATCCATAGAATAAATTTCAAATTCATTCTATCACATATATAATAACTATGGAATAAGTTTCAAGAATGTAAAATATAATAATAGTTTGAATACATACTGAATGAGGATTATATTACTGGATTTTTCAGTACAGAATTCAGAATTATTCAATACTGAAAATATTTTTACCTAGTCAGTGTATTATAATTCATTACTAGGTAAATACCCTTGACTCATATAATGAGTAACTAAAGATTAATAATGTTCAATAAAAACTATTAGTAAGTAAAGAATACTAAATTCCATTTATTGGGTACATGAAAATACTAAGATGTCAATAGTGTTTGTGTAATTGAAACATATATTTGAAATGGTAAGAGATCACTGAAGAGATATAATATATTAAATCCTTTAATATGGTTTTCAATGTGAATTTGAATAATCTAAAGTATATCCCTCAAAAATGTCAAACAAAGTGCACATTTTGGCCCAGTAGTTGTGGATCGAGTGAAGTTCATGTTATTACCTGACCAATATTTTTTTATGTTTGTTACCCATTGGTGCATCTATGCTAATCCTTATAATAACTTTTATGTATCTATATATGAATTTTATTTTCTAGAAAATCCCCAATATCTTTAGATATAAAATTTTGGATGGATTTTTGTCTATTAGAATGATTCAATGTATTAGCTTTTAAATGTTGTATATTGTAATGGAATGGTGAGATATATTTGATAATATAATAAGGAATTTATATAAATGTGGAATGATAAAATTTAGCATTGAAATGAAAATGAGTTGGGAATACTATCATGAAAAATTGAATACTTTAGGGACCCTTACATTGAATGGTAACTTCTTAAATCTTGTGGTGAGAACCATAGTGTCTTGGAAACTCCATAGTGAGACTATTAACATATAAAATGAGAGGATATTAATTATCAAAGGATTTGGAGTCAATATTAATAATATAATGGAAGGATATTTATAGTAGATGTTAGAGGCTTGTTTAACAATATTTAAACATAGGCCTTGGAAATATAGGTTGTGTAAAATCCAAATACATTGGGATTACCAATGGTTTTAGCTCATCGATTTTCACATTCATGTATTTAATTTTGTCATATATAAGTTTTTTTTCCAAAATAAATTATTTCATATTACTTCTGGACATAATAATATAATTTTTCACTAAAATATGGTTTTTGAATCCTTATTTTTAATTTTAGACTTTGGAAAGTTATTTATTGGTTTGAAAAGTTATTTTAATTCATTAAAATACAATATATTTAAAGAATAAGTTATTTTTTGTTATGGTTTCAACTATAATTATTTTTACATCATTTATAATTCATTATTATGTCATAATATATATCATATATTCTGAAAATATTTTTCTTTTTAGTGGAATGTTTTATAGTCTCGTAAAATTTTGTAAAAACACCAGAAGATAATTTTAATATCTTGATTCAGAATATAAAATCCACTTTAAAAGATACATACCATATATACATAAATTGTACCATTTAAATATTAATTATACATTTGATAAAAATATACTATCAGATAAAGATTTATGTTATTTTTAATAGAATTTTAAAATCTTATCACAACTTAATAATTAGATACATAAAGAATAATCTCACCATCATATACCTTATGTATGATATTTGGAATGATTCTACTTTTATGGGGTCTTTAATCCAACAATGATCTTATAATAATTACCAAAATCCAGAATGTATCCCATAGAAGATTCATCTCCACCATAAATTATTTATGTTCTTTTTGGAGTTAGTCTTGGGAGAACCTTAATGATGTTACTTTTTTTCATAAGCCTTGATAAATGGACTATATATTGGATAATCATACTATTTAGAATTATGGTTACCCCCATATGTGATAGAAAAAAATCATCATTACCCATAATATAAATTCATCCCAATTTTCAAATTTTAATGGTAATTCACAACGGTAAAATTTAACAACGCTTATAATGCATAACAATCATATTGCACTATGCATTGTCACAGTTACTTCCCATAAATTCATCTTAGATATTCCCTTAAATCATAATTTTGAATATTATATCTATTAATGTTTTAATTCTAAGGATTTTTTTATTTTTAATTTCCATAATTCTTATTAGAACATTGATGTTTAATGGGTAATATGGTCTAAGTGACAAATAAATTATAATTTTACTATTTATTTCTTTCAATCATTCATTTTTAGTTTTTGGAGTCCTAAAATTTTTATTTATTTTTATTTATCAATTTTTAGAATATAATATTATATTCTTATTCATTGATGTAATTTCATGAGAATTATATTATCTTGCTTCAAAAAACTTTTATCCTTTAAATTTTAAGTCAATCTATAAACAAATTTGGGTACGTCTTTACAATTGAATCATTTGGCATATATGGTTTCAATTCTAAAAGATGATTCATCCAAATAAATGTCACTAGTGGAGTTGATTGACTCTATATTACTTTCTCTATTATATAAATAATCTATGTTATCTATTCATTATATAATGATTCAACTTCTAACTGAACATAATCAACTGTCAGAATATTTAACGGGTCCGGAATTTAATTTCATAGATGTGAAATATGAAATATATCATGTACTTTATATTGGATTGTTGGAATGAATAAATTATATAAAACACCACATACCCACTATAATATTTTAAATGACTTAATATACAATGGGATTAACATCCCTTTATTTCCAAATATTAGGAACCATTTCTAAAAATATATCCTCATTAAGACATGGTATCAAATATGAAATTAAATATCCATTTTTGGGTTGTCAGTATAACTTTTTAGTCCACTTTGGGATACCTTGATATGCTCTTAAATGGATATTACATTCTCCTCCAAAAGATAGAAAACTAGTATCTTCCTATCTCTGATAGTATTCTAACATGTGGGAGTCCAACATCTCTTTCTATATAAGGATTTATATAGTTCTATTTTAATGATTGAGTAACATTTCTTATTTTAATAAACCCCCCTAGAGGTATATATTGACCCAAACATACTTGGGTGTAAAGATTAAATGACCATAACATATCCTATAACGTTTTGATAGTCCTTTAAGAGTTATAATATATTTGGGGGTGATAGGTTGTGCTAAGAATAATCCATGTATTTAAATCCTTCAATGTAATTATAAATTTTTTTGATTCAATACTGGGATCATGGCCATATACTATTGATATGGGTGTTCTATGAAGTCTCACAAATTCATTTATATACGTCCAAAAAAGTTAGTCTAGGGAAACTTTTTAAGGACCCAAATAAAAAAATTACATATTCTAGTGTCTTTTTACTAAATTATTTTTCTTTTATTCCAAAAAATATTTTAATTTTATTGTTTCAGATAATTGGCCTATAACTTTTACATAACAATCACATATAATACCAAGTGGACACTACTACTTAGTATACACTTTTTCCACAAAAAAACCTTTAAAAAATAAATGTTTTCTTTTTAGGAAAAATCTTCATGACATTAAAAATAAATTATTATTTTTAGTTACCAATCCTTAAATCATATTAAAACCATTTACAAAAGTTGTATGAGCATAAAATCTTAGAAAGGTACATAAAAGAAAAAAATATTTAGTCTAATGAAAAACATAGAAACCCATGAAAAACTCTTTCTAAAAAAGATACCTTTTATCTAAAAATAGAATAAATTTTTATTTAAAAATATTATTATTTTACCTTTATATATTTATTAATTTACATGAAAACTCATTATCAAGCATGGATGAGTCATGTAGGTTCCTTGGGATATAATCTAAAAACTCTTATAAAAACCATAAAAATAATAATAGTCATCCAACTGAATTCTAATAAAATTACATGGAGAACATAATAATTAACTAATTAATTAGAGTTTTATTTTATTACACAAAACTTATAAGATATTATGGGATCACCTGGGGCTATTTGGGCACACCAATTAAATTAGTAATATTGAGCTCACCCATTAGTTTTAATAGTGGTAAACCCTTCATAAAAAAAATTCTATGGACAATATCATTAAAAAATATTGAGAAACTCCTTTAAAAATGTTTGAAAAACATTTCATATATAAAAATACACTTTCTCCTTAAAAATTAATTTTTAATACCAAAATACCCAAAAAGGGAAAGAGGGGTTTCTTTGAAGAAAACATGAAATCTTTTAAAAGAATCAAAATAAAAAATAATGGGTATGGTGAGAATAAAATTCATTAGATAAATATATTTTAAAATAGAATATTTCATTTTTTTAATTTCATAAAGAAATTGACATATTTTACAAAAATATTTATTTTTTAAAATCTGTGAAAGAATATCAACGAAAACCATTTATTAATATTGAAAACCCAAACTAATAATAAAAAAGAATTTCCTTTCAAAATAAACTTTGAAATGTATAAAATAATCATAAAATCGTTGAGGATTCATGATGGTGGAAAATTATGTTCACATTGTCTATGTTAAAAAATATATTCCTTTTAACTTTCATAAAAATAGTAGAAAGAGGAACTTTAAAAGCGTATTTTTAAAATACTGTCCCTTACCTCGAGTCTAAATCATAACATATGTTCTTTATAATCATGAATAATAAACTAATATTATTTTTACTTACTTTATAACAATTTTCATGTTTAAAGTTCCCTTTATTTTAGTTATCACAATGTTTTATACGTGTACATAATCATTTACTTTTTTTGTTGGGGGTTTTGTTAATATTTGGTTCGTAATTCCAAAATTACTTTTTTAGATTGAATATGGTCATATTGGTTATTATTATATCATATCTAGAATTTTTATTATGAAATAATTTTTTTATTTATAAAAAAATTATACCTTTGAAAACAATAATGGATGATTTATATGAAAAATGAACTATGTTACAATCATGAAGACGGTAGGTCGAACATATGCATAAGTAACATTTCCATTTCAACGATCATTATGGAAAGAATTTTTGTATTATTTTATATTTCAATAATGATAATAATATCATAAATATTGTATTAATCATTTCAATATAATTATATATATCATCCATGTGATGTGGTGGTGAAAAATGAATCTCATCACTTCATGGAGGTGGTTATTCACACATATGCAAGAATGACATTATCATTTTTCAGTGAAAGGAATTGTAAGAAGGTAAATGATATATTATATTTTAATAATTATAAATATTTCATTAATATCATATATAAACATTAATTACATAATTATAATTCATCCACAAGATATGGTGATGGAAAACAATTTACATTTGTTTGTAAGATGGTAATCCACCATACACATGTCCAATAGTTTCCTTTCCTATTTCATGTAAGAAGAGTTTGATAAAGGTTATTATAATGACATAACAAGATCCTAGTATAAATACGATACTGTTTTTAATATTTTTTCATGTTTTAATAATATTTTATAAAGTTGGAAGAATAAATAAAAAAATGCATGATTAAAAATGACAACTCTTCTTCAAACAACCTTATTTTCATAAAACATTGATAACACTAAAGATAGAATTATATCTAATAAAAGACTGTTATACTTAGTGTATGTATTTTAGGAAGATATTTTTTCATTTCATGGATGATACAAATTGGGTTTTTGGTATGAATAAGTGAAACTATGTGGTTCCATTTTATATGAGAGGGGAGAGACACTCTTAGAATTTTTCAAAATATTAAATTAATATATATTAATAATCAATTTTCAATGGATCAAAAAAGAATTATTTAAAATATATTCTGATGATGAGTAAAAATAAACTCATAAAATAAAAATTATACAAGTCTATATCAAATTTTAACCCTTATCCTTTTGTTTTAACCCATATTTAACCCCTTTTACTCTTTCCGTGACAATAAGGATTATTAGTATTTTAGGGTATATATATTAACTATAAACTAAAAAACGGTCTGTAAATGGACGATGGTTTATAATATAAAATTTATCAAAAATCAATTCTTTTAATATTTTTTTATGTTTATATCATTTAATAAAATATTATATATTATAATATATCATTTATATAAATTGTTTGAAGTATTCATTATATTGATTTTACTAACATTAAGCAAAATAGTAAAATTTAAAAAAAATTTATTATATCTCTAACATTTCATGTTAATATATTAAATTCATGTATTTCATTAATTATCTAAATTTATATTTATTTCATTATTTTTAATATTAATAATTTTAATTTTCCATTAATTGAAGAATGACTGGAGCAACGTTGTGTAAAAATTTATGGAAAATATTTATTTCATAGAAATTAATAATAAATTATTATGATAAATATAAATAAAATAAATTTAATGATAATACTTATAACCAGGCATATTCTTTGGTTAGTATTTTGTTAAAAATACTACAGTTGTTAAAAAAAGAGTCTATCATTTTTTATTTTTCTTTATATAAAATATTTTATAGATTATAATCAGATGCAAATGAAATCAAAAGAGAAAATAACTGAATATTAAATGAGTATGGTTCAAATATATTCATAAAAGTAAATAAAATAATGTTTGGGACATTTTATTGTCCTTAAAATATTATTTTAATCCCATAATTACTTGATTTAGCATTCACTGTTATAACAATGATTACAGTGATTACAAATCGTATTGATGAAAAATAAAAGGAAAAAATTTTAAAAAATATCAACCTCATGATTGAAAATATCATATCCTTGTTTAAAAATCCAAAAAACATGTGTTTTATAATTTAATTTGAAATAAAACTAAAAAATGTGACGAAAAATAGTTTTTTATTAAAATCCGATTTTTTAAATACAAAATATTTATATACTAAATTCGAGTATAAAAATAATTCTAAAAAGTTTCAATTTAAAGAAAAATTACAAAAATAAATTTTAAAAATATCCAAAATTGTAATTTTACTTTATAAATTATTTTAAATAAATTTCATTTCTCTATTAAAAATAAGTATTTTCATTATTCATTGAAAACAAAATCTTTTCAGAAAATTTTTAAAAACTAGGCATCAGATAATATTTAAATTATATATTAAAAAATGAAATTATTTATTTCAAATAAATTTAAATTTTTTACAAAAACTAAAAATATTTTTCACTCATAAAAAACGAGAAAACCCATTTCTAAGAAAAAAAGTATTTTTGATTAAGAAACTAAATTTACTTATAAAATTAAGTAATTATTGAAAATGAATAAATTAATTAATTAAAAATGAATATTAACATTAAATATTTTAGGATGTGGTTAATACAATTCATTTATGCCTATTTAACAGATAGATTATAATATTTAAATTTAAATAATAATATTCAGTTCTTCTTTTATCCAGATGTTTCATATCTTATACCCTATAAAACATAGTATTTCTTTTTAAAATCTCATGATATGAGAAAAATATCATCAAATTTTAATAAAATTAGTTGAATTTATAAGATGATCCAAAATGAACCATATCACATTATTCTACATGGATGACAAAGGATCCCTAGTAGAAAAATCCACAATAATATTACCCCCTTCCACTATTGTATAGGTAAAGGTTGTATAACACCCTTGGGAATTTTTTAGCATTCACATGTTGGTATGAGAAGAATATTTAAATATAATCTTAAATATATATCTTCATATTTTCCAACCATAAATGTTATTGGATATCCTTATACATCTTCTTGTTGTCGAGATGTACATAGAATCTTTAACGATGATGTTTAACCAATAAATCATTCATTATCTATTGTACTGATGGAACTCATAAACTCTTACAAAGTAGAAAAACTCCCCCATCACCAATATTAATGTATGGTAACTTTACATTATTCATATATACCATATTAATTTATAAGGTCTTATTATCAGGACAAAATTTTATAATCCTATGCTATAAGGAGTGTTGGGTAATTATGTGGAATAAAATTGATGTTTTCCCATCTATTATAAAAATGATGTATATCCTTACAAAGTCCTTGTGAGTTGGATCATTATCCACCACCATCAGGGATAAAATACCAAGGTATTTTCATCTCAACACAAATCCCACCTCTTTTTCACTCTCATGATAATAATGAATAACACAATCATAATTTTTGATTAGTTCTAACCATATAATTATTCTCATATTAAGATCGTTCTATGTAATGATGTATTTCAACATATCATGACAAATATATAAATAAATTTTATCTCTGTATAAATAATTTATCAATATCTTTATAGAAATAACTAATTCCACAAACTCCAAATCATATGTTAGAAAATTCATATCATTGGGCCTCAACTGTTGAGATATGAAAGAAATCACTCTATTGTTTTTTATAAGAAAAAACCCGTGGAAATGCATTTATGTATCTCTAAAAATTAAAATCCCCCAAACATGATGGAAGAGATAGTATAGTTAAATTTAATACTATTTTATTCAATTTATCAAATATATCTTCACATTCCCTTTTCAAGGTGAATTTGAACCCCTACCATATTATATTGGATAAAAGATTGTCTAATTGAGTGATGTATTCAATAACTCGCCAATATTATCCCTCAAATACAAGGAAAAATGTATTTCATTAATTCTAGTAGGTATTGTTCATTCAATTAAGAATTGTCTTTTCTTTAAGGGTTAACAAATATACTATCCTTGGACACAATATATCAATTAAATGAAGCTCATTGACTCCAAAATATGTATTTATAGATTTTTTAAACAACTTTTTTTCCATTGAACCATAATCACAAATAATAAATTCGTTTTATGCTACCTAATACACTTAGTGTGTATAAATATATTCAATAAATACCATAAATAACATATTTACATATACCAGGAAAAATCATTCTTCATCTCCATAAATATTGAGGGTGTTTTCGTTAACAAAAAAGGAATCACTCCCAACTCATAATTATTATTCCTTTAATAAAATTTCATTTTTTTGATATCCTTCTAGTAAACCTTTAACTAATGATAATTATAACAATGATTAGTCTCCATGAAGTTTTGATCACCATGAAACTAGTCAAAGTGTTCATCAATAAAAGGAAATGGTAATTTCTTTTTTATTATGGTAATTTCAATTATTTACATTTAATAATTGAATAAACACATTCATACAACATTCTTATTCAAGAATAAAGCATATTCTTCCGATGTTTAAATAATTAGATTAATAAAAAACATATCACATAAGACTTCTAATTGATTCTTCAACTCAACTAACCCTACAAGATCAAATTTTCATAGATCCTTAGATTTAGGGATCTCATTAAATATATGATTAATAGAGAATTAAACTTCTCAATTTGGGGGGAAATAATGTAAATTTATAAATAAATGCCTTAATATATTCTTTCACAATGGGCATATATTCTTTTAACAAAACTATATTACAATCCATAGACTTAAATTCATTCATACTATAACTAAGGAATTCATTAATCTAAGCTATTGAGGGTGGATCTAGAGAAAATTTAGTATTGAAACATCCCTCAATAAATTTTTTATATTATTGGATAATATTTTAACTTAAGTCCCACTATAGTAGACTCTTTTTATATAATTTAAATCCAAAAATCCTTAAAATTACATGAAAATATACCATCGGTATATTGATTATATTCCCCAATAAAAAACACTAATTCATTCTTATTTAAATTTCATAATATGACAATATTTCAATCATGGTTACACTTAGTGTTTTAATTAATATAATTTTCCAAAATACATTAGGGGTGATTAAATATAATTTAAAAACATGAAGGATATAAATGAGTTCATATATCGATAATAAATAATTATATAAGCTAACATTGAACATATAATAAATAAATCTTCAATCACATCATTTAGAGATTTAACATTATCTCTTCTTATTTAAAAATATCATCCTCGATCTAAAGGCATCCTATAATGATGACTGCCTTAGAGCCTAGGACATTAGTTAGAGAAATTCCATATCCCTCAGTAGTTAATGAATTGTAATTTTATTATTAGCTTCTTTCATTTTCACTCATTTTGTTTATTACCGCTCAATCTATATATGAAGAATTTACCCAACACCATCAAGAAGGCCCCTGGGTGTTTCCTCCATGATTTATTTCATATAGAGAATCCTAACATCCATTTGTTTTAATTTAAAGTTTTCATAACAATCAATAGTTATTTATCCCCTTCTTCACATGTTTTTATTTTTAAATGATTGATTTGTAAATTTCATTCTCATAAGTGATGCCACATTTTAATGCATCCCCATTTGATGAAATTAATAAATATACTAATGATCCACGATGAAATGTCTTGAAAAAATTATAAAAACAATCAATATTACATTATGGGTTGCATGGATAATCTAAACCATACCTTTATAATCATTGAAATTAGCCTCATAATCATACACTATTTATTATTCTTTTTTTTAATAAATTTAATAATTTCCTTTCCACCATAATAAATGTCTCACAAGCGAAAAAATATTAAAAAAACCCTAAATTCTTTCAATTTCATGTCTTATATATCATCTACCTTCATATAATTTAAATTGAAGGGTTTTCATGTGTCATTGTATACCCTTTATCCATTCACATACATGGAAAATTGTTCCTTTTCATTACACTCTACTGATTTAAAGATCTTCTCTAGGGCCTTATTTATTTATCTTCTACCATGGGATTAGTTGAACCACAAAATGATTGAGGATATATACTCATATTACTATCCAACTAGGTTGATCTATGTTAATTTGAAATAGATTGATCAAATGGGGAAATTTATTTTTTATAACATGATTCAATTGCACTAGGAAAATAGTGATTTTTTCAACACCATTGCTGAATCTATTATCCAAATTAACTACAAAATCCACAAATTGCCTTTAATTGATGTCTTAGTTTTTGTTTCATCTACCAGGTTCCATTATCTTTCAAATTCAATGGATTAGTAAGTAATACAATAAAGTAAAAATATATAAGAAATGTTATAAATATCATGTTTCCCTAAAATATGGTCAATTGCATTGAATATCTATGAAACCATTCTAGGATAATGTCTTCATTTTTCTAATTGTAAAATATATGTTCTCTTCATATATTATTTTAAATCAAGATCCAAATGTATTTACAAAACCTCAATTTGGTACCAGTTATAACACCTCCAGCCATAGTCACCTAGAGTTGGTGGGCTATTTTTTACATGGTATTCATAATATATGGGATTTCATTCACATGATCATGTTTTAGATTTCCTCAAGAGAGTATATAAATGAATGATACAATAAATCATGAAAAAATATAATATATTATTATAAATAATTTTTTTAGTGGTGTTATACATAGGGCCTATCATATATAGTATTCAACTAAATTACCTTTTGAAATGGAATTTAACTTAAAGGGTGAGTTCAAATGATAATCATGGGAATGTTTACTATGGAAGCTGACATAATATTTGAAAAATAGTGGGAGCATAAAAACAATCAATACAACATAATATAATGCAATGATGAAAAAGGAAATAAATGAGTAAATGAATACTTAATGATGGAAATGTTAGAAATGAATAATGTAAAATATCATAAACATGATGTTGTGGTCGTGTGTGATGGAGTCGTATGTAATGAGTAAAGAAACTAAAAGTACCCTGTTAAAGATATTTCAAGACTCCTATAAGTTAATTGAGGGGATATATAATTTCATAACCCACCCTTAACATAATAATCTAGTGCATCCCACCACATAATACATGGATATTCCATAATGTTAAATAATAAAAAACATAATAGGACGTAGGATAAAGTCTCACTGAAATGTATCTTAAGATTTTTTTTGGTATAGAATAAAGGATTATTCTGAAATAAATATTATTTTACCCATTAAATTAATTAATTTGGTTTACATAGTAAATAATCCTTATTAATATAAAGAGTAACTAGGGATTAATAGTGTTTAAATAATCACCCTTAAATAGTGAAGAATGTGGAATTGTTGTTATTGGGTAATTTCATAGAATAAAATGATCAAGGTGTTAATTTAATTGAATACATGTATTTGAAATTTTAATAGATTATTATAGAGATACAATATATTCAAATAATTCATTGTGGTTTTTAAATATCATGTGAATCATTCAAATTATATCCCCATTATGTGTTAAATTAGCTGTGCAGTTTGGCCTAATTAGTATACACGAAATGATTACCCGGTTTTTAACTGACCAAACATCATGAGGGTTGTTACCACTATAAGAATTAAATATAGAGACTTTATCAACATGATTGTATCCTGAAAGGGATTTAATTTCTATGAAAAAAATGCACACATTACTTACAATTTTTTTGATGGATTTATAGATAAGGCCATTTTTTAAATTATAATAGATTTTGAATTTTGTATAATGAGATGGAATTATGAAACATTTGAAAAAATATGATAATTAATTTATAGAAATGATTCATAAGAAAATTTCACATTAATATGAATAAGAATTATATATAATAACATATTTAAATAAAGGGTAGAGATTATGGATCCTTACCTTGAGAGGTAAATTATTAAATCTTGAGATATAAACCATAGAGACCTAGAAACACCATGGAAAAATATCATATGACTGTAAATATGTGAATATTAATACTGAATAGATTTAAATTGAATATTAATTTCATAATGGTGGGTATTTATAGAAAATATGGGTTTATTTTTTCATAAAATACTTTATTTAAACCCATTATTTTAAATTTAATCTTTGGAATGCTATTTAAAGGTTTAGAAAAAAATTTAAATAATTTTAAAAACACTAAAGTAATAAAATATGATTATATTTATCATGGATTAAATTATATTAATTATTTCCAAATTATATATCATAATTATTTCAAGATATATATCGTATATTGTTATTTTATTTTACAATTTTTTTTTGAAAAAATGGACTATCTAAAAAAATATGAAAAAATCACATTAGACTAAATTTATAATCTCAATTAAAAAAATAAAATCCATTTTATCAAATATATAATAAAATTATGTAAATTTTATAATTTTTATTCTGACCCAACAAAGGAAAATAATTTTTTATTGGTGAAAGAACAATCTTATTTTTATAGTATTCATACACTTTTAATACTTCCTATCCCAAGGTATATAACCCATTATCACACCACTATAATACCTAAAGGTGATGTGTGATATGGTGATAATTTAATGGGGTGGCTTGACTAATTTATATTAAATGGTGATTCACACTAACTTGAAATTCCCCTTCGATAATTATAGTCCATCATTATTTGTTCATATTTTTCATGGGATTCATTAATGGATGACACTAGTGATGCTTCCTCTTTCCTAATAATTGATAAATGAACTTCATATGGAATGTTTCTATTGGTTGACTACATTGTTCTTATTTTCATCACCAATTAAGTCTCATAATTACCCATATTATAAAAAAAATTCATCTTTTTCGAGACATTGACAATTTTAATAATTCAAAATGGATACAATTACTAACAATCATAATATAATTACCATATTTACACTTACTTTCTATGAATTCATATAAGATAACCCCTTTAATCATAATTCAAATTTTTAGTTATATCAATATGGTGATTTCATGAATTATATCATTTTGATTTTGAACTATTATTATTATAATAATGATGTTGTATGTGGAATATGGGCAATGTGGCATCAACATTTTTCAGGTAACATTTATTTTTCTCTATTTAAAATGATTAGTTTTTGCAGTCCTAATAAATTTTTATCTCTGATTTGTATTGTATTTTATTATAATAAAACATTATTATTCATTTCTATAATTTATTGAGTATTATATTCTCCCACCATAATTATCTGTTGGTCCTTCTCAATTAGTTTTTCCCCTTTATTTTTACATTGATAATTATTGATATCCTTCCATTTATGTTCCTTCAAGAAATATTCAATTCCTCGGTGCTCATGTCAAGGAGGATCATAGCTTGAAGGGGCATTTTAATTCTTTACTTTTCCTAAAATATTTATTAGTGATGCTTAGGGGATTATTCAGTAAATATTTTTTCCCTAAGTGGAGTTAATTTTTTTTTGAGTTCATATTATATACGAATGGTTGGATATAAATATGTTTTTTTGTGATGTTGGTTTTATAGGTTTTTTTAGTATATATCTAGTTGTTGTAAGGTTTTGGTTATGTAACTATCCTTATTATTTTACCCAATTATTCCTTTCATAGTTCTCCCTGCTAGTGTCTTCTTTTAGATGTTTCCATTTGATCCCATTCAAAACCCCTATTTATTTCTTCAGTTTTGGATTTTTTTACTATGATTAGTGTAGTTGTGTGTCAAATTTAACAAAGTGTATTTTCTATAGAGAATATTAATATTAGAATATTGGTACTATTTGAGGAGTGATTCAATGAAAAAATAAATTGGATGATATTTTATATGTTCTTGGATGGTTTATGTAGTACATTTAGAACATTGGGTCATTCAGAGGTGGTTAATTATAGTGGTTTTCTTTGTGATGTTGTGGTGTCTTCTTCATTGTGCGGATATAGTTTTTTTAGTTCCGTCGTCTCTATATTTATTCATTTAAGGGTATTTAATGTGTTTAGATATGTTGTATTTTTTGGTTTTATTCTATATTTTTTGTGTTAATGATTTTTAAGGGTTATATCATATTATTGGTCTTGAGTTTTATTCAATAACTGATATGATTCGATTATTTTTGAAAGGTGGTGGTGATTTGTTTTTAGTGTTAAACGATGATTATAGAGTAATTTTGGGAGATGTGATGGTAATTTATTTCTCTTTTGGGGCTAGAGGTGGAACCCTGGGCTCCCTTCATGATTTCCTGAGTTGATACGAATTTGGTTCATGGTGTGTTTCTTTATGTTTAAATGATTTGGTTTATGTGGTTGATGTATATGGAATTAATGATACCCCTTGGTGATTTTTATGGGTTATTTTATAGTGATTTATATATTTTCTTTTTCAACAACAAAATATTTTATTTGAACATCAAAAATAAAAAATAAAAAATAAAAAACATGATAGAAGAAGACCCATAGTATACATTAATTATTACATCCATAATACTAAAAGACTAAGGGAAATATATTTGTTCCATCATAAGAAATTATGATTCAATAATATGGTGTTATATAGAGATTTTGAGAATAGATCCCCAAGTACCAGATCATTATTTAGGATTTAGCTAACTATAATTATTATAAGAAAGCACAAATACACCGAACCGATGGTGTTAAGCAAGAAGATGAATATGATAATTTGATTAAAAAAATTTCATTCATAAGTTCTAATACACTAAATTTATCACAAATACACTCAATATTAAGAACAAAAATGTAAAATCTATGTCTTCATTACCATTATGGATTTAAATTATTATTATATGAAAAAAAATAAATACCTATTCCGATAAAAAAATTACTATGTGATATCATAATAGGTTTAAAATTCCTCTTTTTTAGGGATGGTTACTCCTGATGCAATAAAATTTAGATATTACTTAAAAATTAAGCCTTTGCGTCTTGAAATATAATACAAGGGGTGTATTGATATTATATTACACCTTTCATCTTTATGAATTTTAGAACTACCTATTAATGTTCCATACACCACATTTTTACCTCCCTCTTTTGGAAGGAAATGGATTATTTTGTGAATTAACTGGTGGTTAAATATCATTATAATGTGATCACTTCATTATCATTTAGTTAAGGTTAAAATAAATAGGAAATCAACATTTATTTATGAACTAATTAAAGTTCACATTTGAGGTCACCTCAATCGTATTTATTTATTTTATTCTTCATCATCCAAGTATTTAAATAAACCAAATAAATTTAAATTAATAAATTTAAATTTTCCCCCTAAAACCTCTTGTAGTTGAGACAACATTATAGGAACTTATCCAATTTTATTTGTTTCATAATGAAAATTAATGTATTTTTTATCATTTAAAAAATTTATATGTATGGGGTAATTTTACCAGTGTGTTAATTATTTTTAGATGTCTATTAATATTATCAGGGATTTTCTATTTAACCGTCTAGATTGGATTCTACCTATATAAATAAAGTCTATAATTTAATATGTAGTTTCTGTAGTGATATCAATTGGTTCCCTTGTAACCCAATGAAATTATATGGAAAAATAAAATATCCTCTACAAACTTAGTCAGATAATATTGGATTTTTAGTGTTGATACACCAATATTATGAAAAACTACCTAGATTATTTTTTTTTACCAAAGATGCACCACCCTCTACATAATCCTAAAATAAATTTTAATTAATATTAATTTTAATTAAATTATCTTCTTATTCATCCTATATTTATTAAATGAAATTCCAAGTGGGGTGTTTGATTATATTACAATTCAAAATATCATTTCCAACCTTACACAAATGTGTAATTTTTTTGGTATTGGAAATTCCAAATTTAATAACCAATTAAAATTACCATTTCATAAACATAGTCAATCTTAATTTCTTTTAAAAAAATTATTTTTTACTTTACCATTTTATTTTTTTGTTGTAGGAGGTGATTTAGATGACCCTGGATCAAGTAGAAGGAAAACATGCAAACTTGTTTTGAATCTCTAGAACATAAGTCAACTACTTCATACTTTTTAGGGAATATTTTCATATAATTTTTCTAAAATGTTTTCTGGATAATAAATATCCCAATGGAATAAAACTATTCTAATGACACCCAACCACAATGAATCCATTTTGAGGCTCAACTATACAGATCTATTTTGAAAATTTAATATGTTCAAGGTAAAGAGCTTAGTTCGGTGTTATAATAATATCTAACAATATCAACATCCAATGGTGACCAATGATTATAATTATACACTAAAAGGGCCATAAAACCCCTTATAATTGCTAAATATCAATATTAAGCCATTTTAATATGCATAACTAAGACACACGTGGTATATTGAAATATTGGTTCCCAAAACAACCTTTATCTTTTTCTATAAATAAAATAACCTAGGATTCCTGTAATTACATATCCTTAATTAAATAAAGTGTGAGTAGCTTGTTTGGAACACAACACTAGAAAAGAAAAATCACTATATATCTATTTTTTCTGTTAAATTGGTTGGTCTCACTAAAGGTAACCAATTTATAAAAAGCTATATTAAAAGGACAAAATAAAAAAGGTAATTTTATACTTTGAAATATATTTTCTTAAAATTATACTATGTTTGATTATATAAAAATGATTTTTATAACTTTTATATGTTTAATTTGAAACAATAAAATTCATTTTTGGATTTATAATCATAATATTAATTTAAGATAACTTTTTTCTGTTTTTTTGGAAAATAATTGTTTTTAGGTGAATAATAAAAAAATATTGATTTTTCTAATACTTTCACTTTTATATGGAATATATTTTGTTAAAACATTATATATATAAAAAGTAATTATTAATTAAGTTAAATTTAAAATTTAAAAGTAATATCCCAATTTTTAAAACCCATTTATATTATTTTATATAATCATGTAATAATTTATTAAAACTATTTT
The DNA here is from genome assembly GCA_963277665.1 of Viscum album. Taxonomy (NCBI): domain Eukaryota; kingdom Viridiplantae; phylum Streptophyta; class Magnoliopsida; order Santalales; family Viscaceae; genus Viscum; species Viscum album. Next base: position 1,701,285,582 of record OY728132.1, read on the forward strand.
CCTCCAGTTTCTTTAATTTAATTTTTGTATGCGGAAATTTAGTTTTTAATTCATTATCTTGTAAAATATATTTTATTTATATAATTATAATATTTTTAATATAATTATAGGGAATAACATTAATATAGTTTTCATATATATAAATTTTATGCTTACATATAAAATTTTATTAACAATGAGTTTTTATGTGACAAATATGATAAAGTAAAGATGGTTTTACCAACATATAGAAATATAAATCTTCATCTAATATTTTAAATAATAATATTCATATTATTTAATATAGAAAATTTTATTTTTTATCTAGAAAATTATATTGTTAGAAATAATGCTAATTACCATGATAAAAGTGAAAAAATATTATAAATTTCTTTTGTTACTAATATTATGGAATTCATATTGAATTAATTAAAGTTTAATTCATTTAATATTAAATATAATATTATGTTAACCATATATAAAAATTAATTAACAATCATTTAAAAGTTAGTAAATGTTAAATAATTCTATGAAAAATTAATGATTCAAACAACTTCTTTCTATAAATGTATTTTTTCAACATAATATATGAGTTGATTTAAAAGATAAATTTTTCATATATATAGATTATAATAGGATATATGCAGACCAAATTAGTATTATGAATGTATAAATTTTGTTTTAAGGGTCTACTAATATTTTCACTAATAAAATAATTAACATAAGTATTATTTAATTAAGAGTAATAGGTGTTTAAATAATAGATCTAAGGTGGATCAAATTTTCCTAAATTAACCTGACCATTAAACATTTAGGAAAGAAATTATTAGTTTTAAAATCCTTGCCTTTAAATAGAAACAAATTTCCATAACCTAATTCAATTATATTTCAAGATTTCCATTTCATACCCATTACCATTCTTTTACATGGAAAAATATCTCTTCCTCACATATAAAAGGGGAATCACTTCAACCCATTCCATACCCCCTTTATATTTATAAATTTACTTGAAAACCTACCCAAATATCATATGAAGGAATTAATTTACACTTCCTAGTTCCCTTTTTCACCAAAAATTATCCCAATACCCTCAAATATAAGGACATCATGAAGAGGATGTTTTAGGTCTCAATGTGGTCACCATATCTTTCATAATGATTTTTTATGATCCTTTCCATTATAAACCAACCATAAATATAATATAAAAATTAAATAATTATCATTAGTTCATTGAGATGTTATTATAATAATTGTACAATTATTATTTTGTCTCTTTTATCTACGAGGGAAATCAAAATTAATTGTTAGTGCATGTGCGTGGATTATGAAGTATATAAATAAAAATGTTTCCATTTTTCTTTAATTAAAAAATGGTTATTTTATTTTATATTGGATAATTATATTTATAGGTACTATATATCGTTAATATGATTCATTTTTGATAACACAAAAAGTTATCCTCATTATAAGAAAATCCTTCATTATTGGTAAATAAAAAAATTCATTACTATATCCATATTCCTAAAAAACAAATAAAACTCACATGTAATTGTAATATAAAATATTAATTTTTTATAAATAATAAATTAAAATATCATTAATTGATTTTAAATGATGATATTTGTGGTGAAAGGAAAGGTCAAAACCACTTTTATGAACCAAATTCATTAAATTTGATATTATTAACACCATATGTTGAAAATTGATTACAAGAATCTAATAAATGAAGGGAATTTTTTCAACGAAGTGTATAAATATAAACATGTAATACTAAGGTTATGAAAAAAGAAATTATATTTTTTATCATAATGATATAAGAGGTTAAATCATTTTGTGTAAATCAAGGGTAAATTTAAGGGACTTGGTACAATGACCCAATGTTTTATTAATGAAAATCCATCTCAATCTAATTAAATGTATTATTTTGTAAAATAGTTATATAAAAAATTTACAATTCCATGGTTTTATATATTTTTTTAAATACCATTAATAAATTTTACCATTGTTAGTATAGATTTTGAATAGTGATCACATGATTAGTATAAATATAGGGCTTTAAAAAATCCAATTTACTTAGACAAAGGAAGGGATGGCCTTATCCAGTAGAATTACTACATACAAAGCACATTTTTCGGAGCTCAAAAAGGTGGTAGCTTCACTGGGCTTCACTCTTGACCAATCCCCAGTCAAGATTTAACATGTTAAGCTTAAACGGAACCACCTACGAGAGAAGTGGATGTTAATAGAGATTACCACCTGAGTGATGTTATCCGAGCTGCCCCAAGAGTCTGTCACCATCTCACACCTTACCTTAGGTGTTATGTAGGTTTTGTAAGGAGTTATGCAACATGACCCTAGAATTGTTATTATGTGCATTATTTTTATATATAATAAATAATATGCATTCATTTTATTATTATCACTTTATAAATGGGGTTTAAAGTAGAAATAATATCTTTTTAGTTAATATTAAATTAAGAAATCTTTTTTGGTGAGTTAATATATTTTTTAATCAAATAATATTTTAAAAAAATATTATTAAAAAATAAATTTTTATTAAATTCAAATGATATTATAATTTTTTATGAATATAATTGAAATTTTTATTGAGGGTTGAAAATAGTTTTTTGACAAAACCCATGAATTTTTAATAAATTTTGATTTTTATTTTAAAATTTAACATTCAATTATTTAGAAAATTATTTAGATAAAATTAATATCATTTTTGGATTCAAGACATCAAAATTTTCTAACATTAATTTTTTTTATAATTTTCTATGATTCTCGGATTTTTGAGTAAAATTTAAATACCATTTAAATATATAACGTGTTTTATGAAATCATAATGAACCAATAGCGATGTAATAAAATACTACAAAAAGTATTTTCTATAAATATATGTTTTAACTTTAAAATAATGTGATTTTAGATTTGTTTTATTAATTTTATTGTGCCATAGTGGACCCTCCATAACTTATAAAATATTTTAACTATTTAAAATGATTTCCTTGAGAGTGTGATTCATCTGCACATAAGCAAGAATATTATTTTAATAAGTTAAGTAATTTTTTTTATAAACCAATGTCTTCCACTCCACTTTGGAAAAATACATGAGAAAAATCTATGGTGTGGTTTGTGTTTTGGATTATTTTAACATGTAGTGTCCAAACCCTAAATAATGAAGAATTCTCTCACCTTTCCTATACAACCCCACCAAATCTCCAATTACTCTTCACTAAAAACCTTTATATCTTAACCAAACTCTTACCTCCTCTCTCTAGAATCATCCAACGTTTCCCCAAGATCCCAATAATCCTCTCTCAAGCCTCTCCCAAGAATTTAAGATCACACTTCCAAGTAAGGGATCCTCACATTGCTTCCTTATCTATGTATAAGATTTATTATATTGTTATGCCTTTTTATTTTCAATTAAAAATGTTGGGGTATGATTAATAACCTCCCATATACATCCCTGCTTATTTTTTAATGAAGATATACCCCTTTTTCTCTCATTAATTCCTCCAATGTACACCCGTTACCATGCTGAAATTCTATAAGAGATATCTCTCTTCTTATTTATATTGAAGCAATTATTTTATATTATGAATTTAATTTCAATTAATATGTTGGGATATTTTTTTATAAACCCCTTACAGTCTATTTCATGTATAAATGATGATATACCCATTTCTTTGGGATCAAAACATTTTACTATTTCTATGTAACGTCGTTATGCTACCAAAGTTACACCAAATTTCCCATGCCAGAATCATCGTGTAAGTGAATACCATACACATTTCTCAATCTAGGGTATTCACATTTATTAAAATGTACTTTTTGATTGAGTAGTTACATTTATGTATTCCAAATCTCTTATTTTTGTAAAAAATTATGATGTTTAAGAAATCTATGTGGTATGATCTATGTGGCACACTTATGAATTAAATGAAATGATGAAGAAGGGTGTGCCCTGATAACGCTCCAATGCATTTATTAAATAATAGTATCATGATAATCCATATGAAATGAAGGTTTACTCATCATAATTCAAGTTCAATGAGGGTTTACCCATGCTAATTCATGTTCAATGAGGGTTTACTCGTCTTCCATGTGCAATGAGCCTTGGATCATTCTAATATCATGTTAAATGTTGTTGCCACATCTCCGTGTTACGATAATCATGCTATATCATGCCTTTATGTTCATGTTTCTTTTATGATCCATTAATATTCATACTGCTTAACATGTGTTGTATTCTTCATGTTATGACTTTTTTACTCCCTTATTGGGCCTTATAGCTCACCATTTTCTTATTCTTGTCCTTAGGTTATCCTATGAAATGCTAAGTTCGAATGAATATTATGGTAATGAAAAAGATGTTTTAAATGAATATGTTGTGTTTTATGTTCTATGTTGTAATGTAATGTTCCTAATTTCCCAATACACTATACCTACTAATACTCAGAGTTATCTTAAGTTCATCTTTATGTAATAAGTCATGTTTTAGTATGTAATAAAGAGCAGGGTTGTTATAGTTGGTATCAAATGGTAGGATTAGTTATTTTTGGGATTGGTATTAGTAAACCATAGTGAATGCAGTACAGATAAGACTAACTATAATAAAAACATTCCTAAATTTTGGTGAGTATAGAGTCACTGGTTTATCAAAAAAATATATCCCTGTCTGGATATAAAAAAAGTAGAGGTGGCACTGGCACAGATGTATCAAAGGGTAAAACCCAAAAGCACCACTTTAAGCTATACTCGAACGGGAACTAGTGTAAAAAAATGGGCCTTGCTAAACTCTTGGTTACGACACTCCCAAAAGATATTCATTGGTAAATTAAAAAACATTGTATGAAGAATTAATAAGGGAATAAAAAACTCCTCTAAGAATATATGTTTGGAAGTTGATCATGGATAACATAGATTAATGCATATAAATTCATAATCTATAAAAAGAAATGAAATTTACAAGTTATCCCTTTTCCCCTTTTTGTGTTACCCCTAAATTTCCTTTAATTTCAGCTAATGTCTAGTAATAGGAGGACTTGGGCTAATAATAAATCTGTATGTCAACGTGATTACTGTTATAATGAGATTCCCAATCCGATGGGAGAGGGAATCACAAAAGTTATCATCATACTCTCTCAGTTAACTCAAGTTTTAAATAAAAAAAATTGGTCAAGAGGAATGTTCAACCCCCCCCCCCAAAGAAACAACAATCCAAAATCAAGAGCTTCATGAAAAAAGTCCTTCTACTTTTAATGGATCATAAAATCCCTCAATCACTGAAAAATAGATCAACTCCATTGAAAATATCTTCTCCATTCATCAATGTTATGAACAATAGATGGTTCATCTGGCTGCTTATCACATACAGGGTGAAGATGATTAATAGTGGACATTGATCAAAAATAAAAATCCAGAGGAAGAGATCGAGGCATTGGAATGGAAGGATTTATAGGAAAAAAATCAATAAATATTTTCCGCACACCCTCAAACTTAATATGGAAAACGACTTCCTTGCCCTAATTATAAAAGTTGAGGAATCCATCTGAGCATATGAGTCAACTTTTACATGGCTTACATGATATGCCTCCATCTTTGTCATTACCCTTGAATTTAATGTTAACTACTTCTATGGTGGGATAAAACCTAGGCTAAAAAAATCTCTCATGATCCATGACATTGATGGCTATGAAGAAATTGTCCGATGTGCCCTCAAAGTCAAAATGGAGATAAGAGAATATCATGGGTATCATGGGGATAAGATAGAGGAAGTGATCTTTTATTCTAGGGTTATTATGGATGAATCCAATGGTTCTAAAAAATTCTAGCACCCCACGTTGCAAAGGTGTGGAAATAGGCACCCTTGAAATTTTTTGAAGGGGATGAGGAAATGATTTAGGTGTGGAAGATAAGGTAGCCTGGCCATTAATTTCCAACAAGAAAAACCCACTACTATGATAAAGGATAAGAACACTATGTTCGACCCTCAATGAATTATGCATAGCTTTAATGGAAAAGAACAATGGAACTTCGCAAACTAGTGCCCAAAGACAATGGTTTTTGGGGGAAACAAACAACCTCGAAGCTAACAAGGGAGATATTTTTCCATCACTACTGCCGAAGAGAATCCTGACAATGAAGTGGTGAAATGTATTCTAGTTATTCATTCAAAAATAGCAAACATTCTTTTTGATTCATTTTATATTCCTTCTTTTATATCCCAAAATTTTATTAGAAAAATTCAAACCCCACCACAAATCATAGAAGTAGAGATGACATTGGAAATGGAAAATGAGGAAATCATTACATCCCATGAATATAACTCCTCCCTTGTCACAATATGTGGATTGAACTACTCGGATAACATAGTCATACTCATTCTAGTGGAAGTTGATGCATTTATTGACATGGATTGGATTTACCTATATAGAGCCAACATAAATTGCCATGAGAGGGAAATCACTCTCTATATGGGGAATCGACCACTGATTCTGTACAAGTGCAAGGAGGAGTATGAATATTCTTTTGAACCATCATCTCAAGTGTGGATATTACTGCCTTATGAGAATAAATATCTTTCGTAGATATTTGAGTCTAAGGAATCAACCATCCATGAAGTCATTCTAATTGGGAGGAAATTCGTCGAAGTGTTTCCTGAGGAATTGTATAGTCTTCCTCTTAGAAAAGATGTTGAATTCACAATTGTTCTTCTACTTGGGGTTTTCCCAACATAAAAGAATCCATATAGAATGTATATTGTGAAGACTAAGGATCTGAATAAACGACTACAGGGGAATCTGGATAAAGGGATTATACACCCAATTGCTTCACCATGGGGTGCACCGGTCCTCTTCATCAAGAAAAAATATGGGTCAATGCGACATGGAATTTAGTATCATGAGCTCAAAAAAATCATGATAAAGATCACGTATCTTACACCATGAATTTATAACAAGTTAGATCATCTATGTAGAGCATAACACATATATAAGGTGGATCTGTAGTAGGGATGTTACCAAGTAAGGGGGAAGAATGGGTATATCCCCAAAACTGCTTTTTGTACATGGTATGAGAACTATGAATTCATAGTAATTCCAATAAAACTCACTAATGCTCAAGAAATATTCATGGTCATGATAAAAAGATTGTTTATAGATTACCATGACAAATTTGGGGTAGTCTTTAGAGACAATATTCAAATATACTCCAAAACCAAGGAGGAACATGAGGAGAATCTAAGCATTGTACTAAATCCCTTGAGAAAGGATGAGATCTATGAAAAGTACAGTAAGTGTGAGTTCTAGTTGAAGGAGGTCTCATTATTGAGTCATATCATCACAATTAATGGGATATCTATGGATCCCTCCAAGATATATATTATTGAGGGGTGGTTAAGGCCAGCATCAGTGTCGGATATCTGTAGCTTCCTGGGCTTATCTAGATATTATCAATGATTTGTGAAACATTTCTCACAATTTTCCAACCCTCTTACCTTTCTAACATATAAGGGAGTCATTTTTTCTTGGAGTGATGAATGAGAAGATAGATTCAAGCAGTTGAAAAGGAGTCTTATCACTGCACCCATTCTCACACTACCCACAAGTGGAGAACATTTTTTGGTATTCAGTGATGCTTTGATGAAGGGCATCAGATGTGTGCGGATGAGAAATGGTAATGTCGTTGCCTGTGCTTTAATGAAATTGAATTTTCATGAGAAAAACAATCCAACACATGATCCTGAGTTCGTTGTAGTAATCTTCTCTTGAAAATTTTGGCAACATTACCTCTTTGAGGAGAAGTGTAAAATATATACAGATCACGAAAGCCTCAAGTATATATTCAGATAGAGAGAGAGATAAATATGCACCAAAAAATATGGTTAGACCTAATCAAATACTATAACTACTCAATGCATTACCACCATGGAAAAGATAAAAAGGTGGAAAATACTCTAAGAATAAAGGACCCAACGATTCTTTCATTGATGAAAATTAAAGACGATCCACTCTTATTGGATTTGATGATGATGGTCATGGGAATCATAAAGAAGGAAACCTCATGAATACTTTCACAAATTCTTTCTCAACTATCTCTTTTGGAATGGTTAAAAGATAATCAAAAAGATGATGTGGGTATTCTGAAGAAAGCGGAAACTATCAGAAAAGGGAAATCCTTGGAGTTCAATGTTAATGAAGAACGAATTGTGAGATTTGGGTCAAGAATATGTTTTCCATAAAATACAAAGTTAAATAATGAAATTTTGGATGCTGCACATAATTTGAATTTCTCTATTCACCTAGGAAACACAAATATGTATCGAGATATCCAAGAGATTTGTTGGTGGGATAACATGAAGAATGATATTTCTGAGTATACATCAAAGTTCCTTATTTATCATAAAGTGAAGGCTGAGAGTTGGATGTCTAAGGGGATGATGAAACCATAACTCATACAAATATGGAAATGAGAAAACATCACTAGGGACTTTTTCATTGGACTTACGTAGAAATTCAAATGAAACAATGCTATCTGGTTTGTTGTGGATTTTCTTTCAAAGACTACACACTTCATTAAAATTAGAGAGGATTTCTCATTGGATCAACTGGATCAGATATATATCAAAGAAGTAGTATGGCTACATAGAGTACCACTATCTATTGTATCTTATCGATATCCAAGATTCACCTCTAAATTCTGGAAGAGTCTCCAACACACTCTGAATACTGAGATGAACTTTGGTATGGCTTATGATCTTGAATCGAATTGCCAACACGAGAAGAACATCCAAACAATTGAGGACATGTTGAGATCATGCTCAATGGACTTCAATAGAGTATGGGATAAATATATTCCTCTAATTAAGTTCTATTGCAATAATAGTTTCTACTCAAGCATCCGAATGGATCCTTATCAAGCCCTTTATGAGAATAGGTGCAGACCACCAACATGTTTTGATGAATTTGGGGAGTAAAAACTCTTAGGTCCATAAATGGTTGAAGAAATTGTGTAGATGTTTAAGATCATCCAGCAGTGCATTAATGATACCCAGAGTCGATAAAAGAGAGATTTCGATAATTTTAAATGAGACCTATAGTTTTTTTTGGAGACATGGAATACTCCAAATATCAGCGTGGAAGAGAATAATGTGACTTGGGAAGTTGGGAATGATTAGTATGAGGTACATCATCCCTTTTGAGATCCTTGATCTTATTAGCATCTTTTCATCTAGAACTCCCATAAAACCTATATTAAGTACATGATGTGTTCCATGTATCACTTTAGAAGAAGTACATACCTCAACCATCGCTTGTACTCAATCCAAAGGTGTTACTATTAGAGAATGCCCTCTCCTATGAAGAGAAGCTGATGAAAATATTATATCATAGGGAAAAAGTTCTACAAAATAAGAAAATTACACACATAATGGTGTTGTGGTGAAACCACAAGTTTGAAGAAGAAACATGGAAATCAGAGGAAGTGATAAGGCAGAGTTACCCTCATCTATTTTTCTGTGGGAAAAGAAAATTTTGAGGGAGAAATTTCTTAATGGGTGAAGATTATAACGACCCAAACTTTTATTATTGAAAATTACTATTGATTTAATTAAATGACTGATTTTGTAAAATGATTATTTAAAACATATAAAATTCCTTGGTTTTATGTTTCTGGATTTTAAAATACTATTAAGAATTGTTACCATTTCTAATATAGACATTGAACAATGATCACTTGATTAGAATAAATATATGGCTTTAACAAATATAATTTATTCAGAAAAAGGAAGTGATGTCCTCATAAAGTAGAATTACTCCATATGAAACCCATTTTTTGGAGCTCAAAAAGGATGTAGCATCACTAGGCTTCACTCTTGACAAAGCCCATGCTGATCTTCGACACGTTAAGCTTGAACAGTACATCTTATAGGATAATTAGATGTTAATAGAGATTATCACTCGAGTGATGTTGTCCGAGCCACCCCAAACTTTTTTCACCATCACACACCTTACCCTTAGGTATTGTGCAAGTGTTATAAGAGGTTATGTAACAAAAACCTATAACTATGATTATGTGAATTATTTTTTCATAGAATAATAATATACATTCATTTGGTTGTTGTTACTTTGCAAATGGTTTTTAAATCACAAATAATATTTTTTAATTAATATTAAATTAAGAAACCAATTTTGGTGAAATAATGGATTTTTGAATTGAATAATATTTTCATAAAATATTATTAGAAAATTATTTTTTATTAAATATAAATGATTGTTTATTTTTTTTATGAATACAATTGATATTTTTATTAATGTTTGAAAACCGTTTTTTTCAAAACCAATTAATTTTCAATATATGACTTTTTTAATTTTAAAAATGAAAATTCCAATATTTATAAAATTATTTAGATAAAACGAATATCATTTTTGGATTCAAGAAGTCAAAATTATCTAATGGTAAATTTTTCATAATTTTTTGAGATAGTCAAATTTTTGGTAAAAATTAAATACAATTTAAATATATAATGTGTTTTATGGCATAATAATATACCAATAGTGATGTAATAAAATAATATAAAAAGGTTTTTTTTGCCAATATATGTTTTACTATTAAAATAATATGATTTTATTTTTTTTTGATTAATTTTATGGTGCCTTAGTGGAACCTCAAAGACAGATAAAATATTTTATCTTTTTAAAATAATTTCCTTAAGAGTGTGATTTTCTCTCAACCTAAGCTAGCCTAATATTTTTATAATTTTGGACATTTTCCTTATAAAATAATGTTTTCCACAACACTTTTGAAAAAATAGTGTGAAAAAACCATGGGCTTGTTTTTGTTTTTTATTATGTTATTGTGTACTTTCTGAAACCTAAATAATAATGAATTGTCTCTCGTTTCCTATATAAACCCACTCAATCTACCACTAATTTTAACCAAAAAACATTAAAGCTCGAAAAAACTATTATATTTTCACTCTATAATCCTCCATTGTGCCCCAATCTCCCAATAAGCCTCTCTCAAGCCTCTCCCAATCCTTTGGGATCACACTTCAAGAAAGGGATCCTCACATTTCTTCCTCCCTTATTTATGTCCAAGTTAATTTCTGTTATTATGAACTTTTATTTTCAATTAAAAATTTTGGGGGTATGATTTAAAACCTCTTTTATACTTAACTTCTTATGATTGAGTTATGATATATCCCTTTTTCTCTCATTAATTTCTCCCATGTACACCTGTTACCATGCTGAAATTCTATAAGGGATTTCTCTCTCCTCATTTACATTGAAGAAATTCTTTTATAGTATGCATGTAAATTCCATTACATATGTTGGGATATCTTTTTCCATGACCGCCTTACTTTCCAATTCATTTATAAATTATTATATACCCCTTTCTCTCTCATAAATCCATGTTACGATTTCTATTTGATTTCATTATGTTGTTGAAGTGAAACAATAATTTCTCATGCCAAAATCATTGTGCAAGTTAATACCATACCCATTTCTATATCAAGGGTATTCACCTTTATTCACATGCATTTTTATATTTAGGAATTACATTTATGTATTCCACATCTCTTATTCTTAGAATAGATTATAATGTTTAATGAATCCATGTCTTATGATCTATGTGACAAACTTATGCATGAAATGAAATAATTAATAAGGGTGCACCCTGAAATCACTCTAATGCATTGGGTAAAGAATAATATCTTGGTTCTCGATGTCCAATGAGGGTTTAATCATGCTAATACAAGTGCAATGAGGGTCTACTCAAGCTAATTCAAGGGAAATGAGGGTTTACTTATCCACCATGTACAATGAGCCTTGGATCATGCTAATATCATGATAAATGTTGTTGCCACATCCCCTTGTTATGATAATCATGGTATGCCATTTCTTTATTTTCATGATTATTTTATTATAAATTTATATTCATATTTCATATCTTGTATTGTATTATTCATGTTATTCCTTTTTTACTCCCTTACTGGGCTTTATAGCTCACCCTTTTCTTATGCATGTTCTCAGGTTATCCCATACAATGCTAAGTACTAAGGAATTTTGTGGTCATGTAATAGAAGTTTTCTATAAATATGTTGTGTTTTATGTTATAAGTTATAATTAATGTTCTTAATTTACCATGACTCCAGACCTATCAATCCTCAGAGTCTTCTTATGTGAAATTTTCTGTAATAAGTCATGTTTAAGTACGCAATAAATAGTAGGCTTTTTATACTTGGTAACTCAAACTGATTTCTTTGAGTTCAGTAATTTGTTATTAAACATTATTTTCCTAATATATTCCATTATTATTAATTTTTTTTATTATTAATAGGGGAAAATAGTTTTTGAACCAAATTAATTTCCATGTAATGTACTATTTTTGTTTCCCTACATAAAATGTTGACTTATTCAAAAGGGACATGTACCTCGGAATTTTACAATTACGAATACAAAATGATTTTGAAAAACCATTTTAATGATTTGGTTATCATTTTATTAAAATTATCTATACCTCTTGAAGTGATAATTCTTATTTTATTATGATATATACAATTTTTATAGTGGAATTTTTATGTCCAGTGATTTCTTATATTTATGATATTTGATATGTTTACGAAACACATTTCTTTTTCCATTACTTTTTTAATTTATGGTAAATTTTGTTTTTAACTGGCACAAAAATTTATAGATAATGATTGGTGGGGTCTTATATAACCCAAAAATACATTACTATAGGATTATATCTCATAGGATAACCATGGGTGGTAAATATGGGTTTTTTCACATATATATGGTAATCATGGGTTTTCTCAAATTTTCAGGTGTCAACATAATGAGTTTTTTCATATTGGAATTTATATAATGGGTTTGTACACACTTGTTTTCATATTCTTATCGATGTTCCACATTTTTATATTAATCAAGGTATGATGCATTTAAAATTTTTTATCAATTAATTCCACGTTTCACACTGAATTTTATTTCCATGAACTTCCATGCTTTCAAGATTATAACTTTTTAGGATGTAACCATAATAAAATTTGGGAAAGGGTTGAATATTCCATAGTGCTTCATCACGAGGTGTGTCAGTCTTATTTTTCAAAAAGAAGGATGGATCAATGATCCATTACATTTATTATCATGATCATAATAAAATCATGACCAAAACCATACATCCTTTACCCAATATCAATGATCCATTCAACCAACTTTGGGGATATCAAGACTACATAAATATTGTTCTTTGATCATGATAACATCAATTAATAGTCAAAATAGAGGTTATGTATAAAATAAAACTTTTCATATGGTATAGACACTATGAGTTTATAGTGATTCTATTTGGACTTACCAATTCCACTATTATACTCATGGATCTAATGAATAGAGTATTTAGAGACTAACTTAATCAATTTTTGGTTATATTTATGGATGATATATTTATATATTAAAATATCAATAATTAGGATGAATATCATTATCAATTATGTTGAAGATATTGAGAATTGAAATGTAATTTACCAAATTTGGAAATTTTAAATTCTATTCAAAAAATGAGGTGTTAGATGGTCATGTAATCAAAAGAAATTTAATATTAGTAGATCTATCAGAGATGACATTTTTTAACCAATGCCCCAAACTAGCCTCTACAACAGAGATCTGTTGTTTTCTTTGGATAGTGGGATATTACCAAACACATGATTTAGAGCCTGTATAAGTGATTATTACATTGAATACTTGTTGGAATTATCTATATAGATAAAAATTTCTAACATATATATATATATATATATTGATAACAAGAGAATTAAAAATTTCTTCACACCGGATTTAAACAAGTACTAAAAAATATTTTTTAGTGGTAATCAAAGATAATGACTTATCGAAACATTATCACAATGGAAATGAAAACAAGGCGGATGATGTTCTGAGTAGAAAAGGCCAAGACACTCTATATATCATGAGGATTTAAAAATTCCTCACAATAATGGATTTGTAAATGATGAATATTTAAGTCATATTGGGAGGTGCTAAACAATATTCTTCTCAATTGACTTCTCATCCATCAATTCGAAAAAAAGTCCAATGAAGCTCATATTGATGATGTGGAGATAGATAAAAAGGAAGATTATTTTTTGGAATTCAATATTCATAAATATGGAGTAATAAATTTTGGAACCCAAATATGTGTCCCATAAATAACAAAACTAAAGAAGGATATTTATTACTATTCACAGAGCTTATTACTCTCTATCAATAATGGAGGAACGTAAATTTATATTGCTACGAAGAAAAACTAATGTTGGGATCATATGAAGAGAGGGATTGTAAAATACATATCTCGATGATTGGTATACTTGAATGTTATGATAAAATGACAAAAACCTTAAGGAATGTTTAAATCATTACCATACAAGTATAGAAATGGGAAAATCAACCAAGAATTCCTTGTATCACACACCAAAACATCTAAAGACCAAAATTAATTTTCTATTTTTGTGGATCATCTTAGAATGTCACCACATTTTATTTACATCAAGGATGATTTATCCCATGATTAACTTTCCATGATATATATATATATGTGGTAATTGGTAAGGATACATGGAGTATAAATATCCATTATATCTGATTGGTATCTAAGCATTAACTTATTATTCTTAGTATGTCTTTATAAATATTTAGAGATAGAGATATTATTTATAACTTCATATTTCCCTTAGAAAGATGGTCAGTATGATTGGATAATTCAAACTCTAGAAGACATTTTGAGATCTTATTTGATGGTTTTCCAATTATTTGGGGATCAACACCTCCCCATAATAGAGTTATCATATAACAATAATTTCAATTATATAACTTAGATAGAAGAATAATACAGTTTATATGGGATGATATGTAGGACTCCAACATGAGGAGATGAAGCTGATAGGTTTTTTCTTTTTACATGAAATTGAAGAGAATTTTCAAACCATTTAATTGAATAAGAAAGTTGAACAATGTCAATAATTGAGTTATATAGATAATAATTGATGATATCTAGAGTTTGAAGTTAGTGATAAGGTATATCTATGACTATATCCATGGAAAAATACCATGAGATTTGGGAAGAAAGTAATGCTTATCCCAAGATAAAAAGATCTATTCAATATTCTTGATCATGTTGGGGTTATAGAATATCTCTTTGTGTTCTCTCCTCACCTCTACAAAGATCATGATGTCTTTCATGTATCATTTTTATGGAATTATATATCAAATCAATCACATGTTCTAAACATAGAATCAATACAATTGGAAAATGACATATCCTATAAAGAAAAACCCATTGAGATCTTGGATCAATGATATAAGGTGGTAAAGAAGAATACTACACAGTGGGTGAGAGTTCTATAGAGAAAACATAAGTTTGACGAGGCTATGTGGGAACTAGAGGAAGTGATACAAAAAATTTCCTTCACATGATTCCTTACTTGTAATAATATTTCCTTGATGAAATTATTTTATGATGGGTATAATATAAGAGCCCAATATTTTAGTAATTACTTTTCATTAATTTTAACGACCCAATCTTTTATCAATGAAAATTGTTTTTGATCTGATTAAATGTATTATTTTGTAAAATGGTTATATAAAACAGAAGCACTTCCTTTGCATTATGTTTTTGGATTTTAAAATACCATTAAGAATTGTGACCATTTCTAAAATAGATTTTGATCAATGATCACATGATTGTTATAAATATAGGTCTTTAAGGAATCCAATTTACTCAGACAAAGGAAGTAATGGCTTCATTTAGTAGAATTGCTCCGCACAAATCTCATTTGTCAGATCTTGGAAAGGAGGTGGCGTCATTGGCATTCACTCTTAAACAAGATCATGTAGAGCTACAATACGTTAAGATCGAATGGAACCACCAATTAGAGAAGTGGAAGATGATATATATTACCACCTGAGCGGTGTTATCTGAGCCACCCTAAGAGTCGGTCACCATCACTCACCTTTCTTTTATGTCTTATTATGACGTCTCGACCCGGAAGCCATTGAACTATGACTCGATCCAGTTGTCCACATTCCCTCAAGTGCACCTCCCCAAACTCCAGAGGGTGATGACTTCCAGTGAGGGTCTGTTAAGTTAGTATTGATGAGACTATACCCTCTGTTATTAGAATAAAACACTAGCGGAAGCAAATAAAAATTATTGATGTGTTGAAGCGTATATAAATAATCAGAATAGATCCATGACATATGATAGTAAAAACCATAAAATACAATATTCAACTTGAAGGTAAATCATGTTAGGACAATGAATATGCCAAGTGTCTACAATTAAACTGAATGTAATTCCACAACAACAATAATATGGGTCCCAAACCACATCTCGTTCCCTCTCCCATGATACAAACCCAAAAAACAATATATCCCAGGGCCTTGCCCTTATCTTTTCCAGCAATAACATAGTCTGATCGGGTGCTGATAAGGCTCCCCAAATAGGATGTGAGTACAACTCAGTAGTCCACCAAAGGTGTCTAAAATGATTCCTCTCAAATGATTGTGCATGCAATTTACCAAATAAATAAATACAATGAATAATTTAAATAGTTACCACGTTGTCATTTAATTTTTAATCCTCATATTATTCCATGTTCAATTCATGTTTCCCATTTTATTCATCATTCACTGTCATTTATAATTTAATGTAGGTCGTCATGCCTGGCACCCCAAATATCATTTGAATCATCGTTTATTATTTTCATTATTCATTTCGTGTAGATTGTCATCCCTAGAACCACAAATCCTATGAGTGTAGATCGTCATTCCAAGCACACCAATTATCATTAGGTGTAGGTAATCATGCCTAGAACCCCAAATATCAATCTTGGATAACTATTGGGGAGGAATGATTTGTCTAAGTCCAAAATTCTAATCTCTCTAGGATTCCATGCCTAGAACCACAAAATCTTATCCATTTAATCATTCATTATGTCATAATAATATTCATCATTAATCATTTAATAATCCAATGATTAGTTTAACATATCAAATCCCATTAGTTAATTCAAATATTAACTAAGCATATAACCAATTAATTAATTCATCAATAAATTAACCATTAAACACAATTATTTTTCCATCACTAATCATTCATAATTAATTATCCAAATCAAAACCCAAAAAGTCATAATTTATTCTCACAATTAATTACCTTTGATGACATCATGACACATAATTAATTTTCTCAGTTAATTACCTTTGGTCATCTTCTTGGCACATAATTAATTCCCACAATTAATTATCTTACATATAAAAACATAGTTACAATATCAAATATCAATTACGATATCTCAATTACAATATAAAATCTCTAAAAGATCAATTTGGGAAACCCCCACCTCATAGATTGTTATGTGATTCAATTATCAATTAAAATCACCATAACAATTCACAAGTCAAATACATATTCCAAATTACTCTAATTTATGAATTAAATTATCAAAGGAAAACTGTAAAACTCATAAAATCATACACATAACATAAATCATTACTGTGGGAGATTGATTAGACCACCTACCTCGGTTTATTGATGGAAGTTAGCCCAATTGAAATCCCCCAAAATCCGAGCAGCACAACGTCACTGATCAAACTCCATATCTAAGTCCCAAAAACCAAAATTAAGATCAAAGGCATCATGATCTTGCAAAACTAGATCTAGATTTTCAATCCTAGATCTATATCTGAATCCATAGCTTTAGATCCAATAAAATGGGGGAGATCTTCCATGAAAATATTTAAGAAAGATGTAGGAAAGAATGGGAGAATCATCAGGATGAAATTCACATAATGGGAGGAGATACAATTGTTAATCTAGGTTTTCAATCTCAAATAACAGTGTTTGGATCACCTTGTTATCCCTCTAGGAGGCTTTTGGAACACCTAGAATTTTTCATGCTCGAGCCAAGTGTAAAATATTGGAGTCCTGGGGGGTTCGGGTGGTTTTAAAGGAGACTTTCAAATATTAAAAAATCATGCGCACTGTTTCCTGGGAAGAGGCACATGGTTAGGCAAACCATGTGCCATTCGTGTAGACTCCACTACCCAGTTTTGCATGGTTGGCATGGTTTGGTCACACGGTTTGTCAAACCGTCCACAAACTGTGAGGACTCCTCTATCGAGTTTCTCACTCTTGGCATAGTTTGGTCACACGGTTTGTCAAAAAATGTGCAAACCATGGACATCCCACCGTCCTTTAGTTTTTCTTAAAAGTTCAGCCAAATTCACCCCAATCCACAACTCAAAGTTAATGGTACTTAAAAACATAAAAATATACCTGAAAACTCTCCTGATATGACTCTAGAAAAGGCCAGGATCTTACAATCTCCCCATCTTATAACAGCTCTTCCTTGAGTTGCACTCCCAAACTTCTCTACGATTCCAAGCTAAAAATATTTGGACATTGAGCCCTCATTACTTCTTCCCGTAACCATGTTTCATGTTTAACATTGCCATGTTTCCATAACACATGAACTAACAGCTTGGTCTTTCCCCGTAACACTTTCTCACTGTGACCCAACAAATGTATTAGATGCTTCTCGAAGGATGCATCTATCTCGAGATCACCCTCTTCCACATAAATCACATATGAAGGGTAAGGGTGATTAATTAATAGTTTTTACACATGAAAAATATCATGCATAGTGTGAAATTTCAGTGGAAGTGCTAATCGGTACACCACCGACCCGATTCTCACCAGCACCTCAAATGGTCCCATAATCCTGGGCACTGATTTGCCGTATCTTCGTATACTATGGTTAATAAATCAAGGAGACACCCAATTGAATACACTATCTCCCCTTATAAACACTAGCGATCATCTATTGCTATCATCATACGACTTATACCTACTCTGAACCATAGCCATATGCTTTTGAATCAACTGCACCTGCTCCGATGTCTCCTGAATGAGACTCGGTCCTAACAGCTCTGACTCACCAACTCTAACCAAAATTTCAGTGATATACATGTTCTACCATAAAGTGCCTCATATGGTGCCATCTGTATAGTTTCTTCATAACTGTTGATATAGGCAAACTCCACTAATGCCAAGTGTTTATCCCAAAACCCACCATAGTCAAGAACACATGCTTGCATCATATCCTCTAACACTTGTATGGTACACTCCGACTCCCATATTTCTGTGGGTGTAAGGTCGTACTTAATAGAACCTATGTACCATTCACCATCTGTAAGAACTTCAAAAAGTGTGAAGTAAATCACGAATCATGATCTGAGACTATATTCTATGACACCCTATGAAAATGAACTATCTCTCTAACGTACAGTTCTACCAACCTCTTTATTGTAAAGGTTTATTTGATAGGTAAGATGTGTGATACATTCATTAGTCTGTCCATAATGACCCAAATAGAATCATTATTCCTAGGTTTTTATGGATATCCTACTACAAAGTCTATAGTCATATCATCCCACTTATATTCTGGAATAGGCAGCAGCTGCAATAGGCCTCTAGACCATTGATTCTCTTCTTTCACCTGCTGAAAGGTGAAACATCTTATTACGAACCCTTCTATCTCCTTTTTCAGTTCTGGCCACCAAAATAACCACCAGTGGTCACAATACATCTTTCTCACACAAGGATGTACCACCCACCTTGATGCATGAAATTCCCTCATGATTTCCTCACACATACTCATAAGAACAACTACCCTATTTTTTACATATATTATATTATCCTCATCTATTTTCCAGTATGAAGGTGTCTCCCCACCTTCAAGTTTTTCCATCAAGGCTAAACACTTTTAATCTTCATAATGAGTGTCTCTGATCAATCTCATGAGTGTAGAATCCACTACTATAGAAACCATAGTCATCCTTGTAACACCCCAAGCTTCTACGGTACGTTTCCCTTTGAATAATCGATAGCGTGTGTTGTACGCAACCTCGAGTTCTAACACACACCACAACTAATTAAACTAGCCGTTGTGAATAGTAATACCTAATTTTTGAAATCATATATATTTTATATTTCAAAATGGACTTCATTTTTGGATTCGGAATATTGAAATTAGCCTAGGGTTAAATTTTGGTACTTTTCGGATAACTTTTATATTTTGATGAATAGTGAAAATTACTAAATTTTAATTAAAAACAACTTTTTTAATCAAAATAATTAATAGTAATAAATTGTGAATTTGAGTGGTTTTAAAGTATTTTTAGAATATATTTTTACCATTTAATATAATGTTGGTCATTGGACATAATTTTACAATTAAACCGAAATAAACAAGTGTCAATCTTTTTATAGTTATTATGTCTTAAAAACACGCTTTTTGTTTTGAAAGCGGGAATTAATTTTAAATTAATTTCTGCCACTTCTGTGTTTTGAATTTAGGAAAATGGATTCCATATTTGGAATCAGGATGTTCAAATTGTGTAAATAGTTAACTTTTATTTTTAAACATTTTGAATAGTTACTGTGGTAAATATTTTATTTACCATGGTTAAAGGGTAAATCCGGTAAATAAGGGTTAAAAAATAATATTATAATAATACAAAATTACCCTAAAACGTGTCCTAACCTTATTGGTGGACACATACCCGACCATGGGCATCCTTGGGTCAATTTGGGGACCCCTTGGAGCCACTTGTATGTTGTAGGGACACATTATATTAATAAAGTTAAAATAAAAATAAAAATGGCATAAGCTTACATCTTTTAGAAGAACAATTTTTACATAGGGTTATACATGTTGGATTTTCGATTATAAATATTCATTAGAAAGCTAAAAAGATTTCCTACATAATTATATTTTATTTATAATTTTTATACATCAAATAATTAAATTATTAATGACACAATAATGATGAAATGTTTACCTCATTAATAAATCATTGAAATAAATAATATTATAATGATTACAATATTATCTAAAACCTGTCCAATTCTTATTGGTTGATGTTATTTAGAATATTAGTCATCTTATCTTCGACCTCAATGATTTTTTGACCATTATAAACCGAATATAATTATATTATAAAGTAATACTTTCACTCTTTCCTAAAGAGCCCCTCCTCTCCCTTATAAAAGGAGACCACTTCTACTCATTCCTCACACCTCTCAAGACACTTGGCTCGTCCAAACTCTGCCCAAATAAGCTCCCAACATCCCTCAATACAACCTAGAGGCCTTAGTTTGATCAGAAAGCCAACCTAAGGAGCCCTTTTGATCAAATCAAAAGGAAGAACCCGAAGAAGAGGTAATGATCTCACCACCCTTTTCTAAGTTCATTTCTTCTTCCACTTCTTCTTCCTTTGTTCTTACCATTCTGAAATAATAACTCCAGTATCTCACATATACTGTGATGTTATTATAAATATGGTACAATCATATTCAGTATTCTATCCACCCTTTGAATAACATGTCACCATACGTGCGTACGTACGGCTTACCGTCTCCACGTCGTGGTGTAATTGTTATTCAATATAATATTATTTGGATGGGTATAATAATGATGTGTAACTCATGTAAATAATAAATATAACATGTTAATGATTCTGTATATATGATATACCATCCATTTATATATTATTTTAATATCAAAAGAATGATATTTTCGCTCGTGCGTACGTACGGACTACCGTCTCCACGAACGCGATGAGATTCATTCTCCATCGTAACCATTAAAGCGTAATTATCATTTTATGATTTAAAAATGATGTTTAAGGACTTGATATCATTCTGGATATGAATAATATACAACCTATCCTTTACAAACATGTCTTACGTAACAAAACATATGAAAGAAAACAAGTAAGTTAACACCCGAAACAACGATAATACTAAGATATTATTATCAAATCAATATTAAAAGATCATATATGATATCATATTAATGTATATGATTCTTGTATAATTTAATAACAATTATTTCACCATTATACAGGAGGTTAACCTACCACAACCAAGGAAAAGTACAAGGTAAGGGTTATTTCACAATCTCTTCATTATCCGAGGTTGTTTATACATAATAATCTACTGGGATCTCGTTATCATCCACATCCATGTTTCTTCAAAATGTATTTCAAAACATTTTTACTATTTACAAGAATATGGGTTAAAGTCATTTATACCCTTGTTTGACTTTTTATAAGAGGTTTATAAAGGAATCTTTCCGTCGTTTTCAAAACAATGTCCTTTTTAACCTTTTCGACAGAATTGAGGTAAGAATGTTTTTTTAACTTATACGGCGGGTGCGGTTATTTTACGCCGTTATAAAATCTTCAAAGCTTTCCTTACAATCTTATAAGAATATTTTCAAAGAAAATGTTTTATTTTATATGGATCTTAAATGATTTCAAAATAAAAGGAGATATTTCTTTAAAAAGAATTTTGATTTCATCTATGTCAACATCCTTTGATGGATTTTAAGATTATTTGAAGTTGATTTATTATGATACAAAACTTCTATATTGTATTGAAGGTTTTGTGATATGTTTGACTGTGGATGTGCTATTTTTATACCATTCATAGTTTATTGTGAAAGTATTGACATTTCGTATGCTAGTTTTAATACGAATGTTTATGTTATGTTTAAACCTTTTCATATGGGAATGCATTGGACTTAATAAGTGACGGGTGGAGCCCGCTATAGCTCCTCGATGCATCGGTAGGTCTCATGAGACAAACTAGTGTCTTGGCACAAGGCCTTGACAAAATCTTATTTGTAGCCTTGGCACGAGGCCTTGGCTATGTGGTTATGATAGTCTGGCATTATGCATTCCAACATTATGAAAGTGGTTATTGATTTTTGCATGTGATTATTCGATTAGTAGAATATCCATGTGAATAAGTAAATGGCATTATTTCATTTTACTTTTGCCATACCATGTTGAAGTTCAATTTTAAAAGGCTTTTGTTTTAGTAATGCATTGCCTTAAATGTTTATTCTTATTTATGAAAGTTTCCGTTATATTGTTATCCTTACTGGGCATTTGAGCTCACCCCTTTTATATGTTTTATTTTTCCCAGGTAGTGAAGAAGTAAATTATGAATGACTTGCAGGGATATTATGAGGGGTTAATAGTGTGGATATGAAGACTTTGTTGTTGTAGTAGTTTTTCACTTTGAAATGTAATGTAAAACTTTTTGATTATATCTAGTGTTTCCAAGGCTACTAAACCAATCGGTCTTTCGAGATTTGATCTTTCTTGTGATCATGCCAATGTTATGTAATAATGCACCGACTCTAGGCAACTAGGGTCGGGGCGTTACAGTTGGTATCAGAGGAAGTTTAGTACAAACCTTGGAAGCTAGATTTAGATAAACTCTGATTAGAGCACGTAGACCTAAGATGAACTTTGAGGATTAGTATAGAAGAACTTCCTATAATTTTGGTATTGTAGAGATTTTGTGAGTTTTCTGAGCAATACATCCCTGTCTGGATACGAGCAGGTAGAGGCGGCTCTGGCACAGATGTACCTAGGGGTAAAACCCGAAAACACCGCTTTGAGCTAGACTCGAACGGGAACTGGTGCACGACAACGGGCCTTGCTGCACTCTTGGTTACGACACTCCCGGGGGATATGCTTAGGATAACTCTCATTTTCTTTACAAATCATTATGAAGGGTTTATGAGTATATACTTCCTCAAAGAAAACATTCTTATGATTATGGATTATATCCATAAATAGTTCAATTTATGTTAAGTGTTTTATAAGTATGGGATTATGTATTTTGATTCATAAACTGATCTAGTTTATGCCATTGTTTAGAAATGGCGCCTAGTGTAAGAAATGGAAACTGTATCAATGTACGCACTCCATGTAGGGATTTCCCTCCTACTCAAGATAATTATAGTGGGGCTGGTGATGCAACTGGTGCTGATCAGCTAATCACCATACTGGGACAACTTACTCAGGTTATGAATAATAACCTTACCCGTATGGAGCACCCTGATCCGCAACGTGGAGGATCAATGTTAGATCGATTCATGAGGCAACAACCACCAACGTTCAATGGGAATAAAAATCCCTTAGTAGATGAGCAATGGATATTTTCCCTAGAGAAAATATTTCAGGCTTTGGGGAGCAGTGAAAGGGAAAAAGTTATCATGGCAGTTTACCGCCTCACTGGAGATGCTGATCAATGGTGGTCATTGATTCAAAATACGAAGGAAGATGATGAAGTATCAAATATGGAATGGAGGGAGTTCAAAGTTCTATTTTTAGAAAAATACTTCCCTCGCGACCATCGAGCAGATATGGAAAGGCAATTTCTGAGTCTGAGACAAAAGGAGGATGAGAATGTCACAAAGTATGAGGCTAACTTTACAAGGTTAGCGAGGTACGCTGGTGATTATATTCGTAACCCAAGAAGTAAGATTGATCGTTTCTTTGATGGGTTAAAACCATTTCTCCGTCGAGCGTTAGTCTCACAATCCTTTTCATCGTACGAAGACATTGTCTCATGTGCTATCAAGACCGAAAAGGAATTCTCTAAGTCTTATGACTTTAAAGAAAAGTAAGAGAAGAAGAGACCTGCTGATCAATCTGGGAATGGAAATAAGGGGAAGAAGGGAAAGGTTTAATATCCATCTTGTGGTAAATGCGGGAAGAAACATCCTGGTACTTGCTTAAAGGGAATGGGAGTCTGTTACAAGTGTGGTGAAAAAGGCCACCAAGCTCATGATTGCAAGGGGAAGAAGGAAGCTACCAACGTTCAGTGCTACAATTGCAGGGAGATGGGGCATTATGCAAATGCATGTCCTAAGCGTCAGGAGAACTTACCTCAGAAAAGGCCAAGGGATCAAGGCCAGGCTTATGCTATCACTACTGCTGAGGTAGAAGCTCCGAAAGACGTGGTGGCAGGTAATTTAATGGTTTCCTCAAGTTTAGAAAATGCATTATTTGATTCTGGATCATCGCATTGTTTCATATCTTCCCAGTTTGCTAAGAAAATTAGATATTTCCAATTTGATTTAATAAGGGAGTTGTCAGTTAAAACTCCTAAGGGAAGTATCGTTGCAACAAAGTTTTGTGAATCAGTCCCCATTAGAGCACATAAATTTTCTTTATCTGTTGATTTCATCGTCATACCTATGATTGAGTTTGATATAATCCTCGGTATGGACTGGCTTTCGGACTATGATGCGAAGATTTATTGTAAGAAGAAAGAGGTTACGATTCTTGATGATAATGATAAGAAGCACCTTATTTTTAGAGCAGAATCGTCACCACCTAATTCTTATTTAGATCCACCCCCTGTAGCTCAACTTAATTCAATTATTGGGGAGGAAGAGAATGAAATAACTGTCGGTGAGGAAAGAAATGTTCAAATAGAGGATGTACCTATTGTGAAAGAGTTTGTAGATGTATTTCCGGAAGATTTACCTGGACATCCTCCAGAACGAGAAGTAGAGTTTTCCATTGATTTAATTCCTGGATCAAGGCCTATATCGAAGACCCCTTATAGAATGGCCACTGTAGAGCTAGTCGAACTAAAGAAACAACTAGAGGAATTGAGTAATAAGGGATTTATTCGCCCTAGTGTTTCTCCATGGGGAGCCCCTGTTCTTTTTGTTAAAAAGAAAGATGGATCTATGAGGTTATGTATCGACTACAGGGAGATCAATGCTATAACGATAAAGAACAAGTATCCCCTACCTCGTATTGATGATTTATTTGACCAACTGCATGGAGCTCAATACTTTTCAAAGATTGACCTTCGATCTGGATACCATCAGTTGTGTGTGAAGAAGAAAGACATTCCGAAGACAGCATTTCGAACCAGGTACGGGCATTACGAGTTTACTGTAATGCCGTTTGGATTGACTAATGCACCCTCTGTATTCATGGATCTGATGAATAGAGTTTTCAAGGAGTATCTCGATGAATTTGTGGTGGTATTTATTGATGATATCTTGGTATACTCCAAAACCTACAAAGATCATGAAAATCACTTGCGCATTATCTTGAAGACTCTGAGGAGGCATGAATTATATGGGAAGTTTAGCAAGTGTGAATTCTGGCTTTAGGAGATTTCTTTTCTTGGCCATATTGTCTCTAAAGATGGAATCTCTGTTGATCCTTCTAAGACCAAGGCAATCCAAGAATGGCCAGCACCTACGAATATAACTGAGGTACGTAGTTTTATTGGTTTGGCAGGTTATTATCGACGTTTCGTCCAGAATTTTTCCCGATTGGCTAACCCATTAACGAAGCTCACACGTAAAGGGGTTAAATTTGTTTGGACAAAAGAGTGTGAAGAATGTTTCGAAGAACTGAAGAGAAGATTAGTCAATGCTCCTATATTGACTCTACCATCGGGGAATGATGGGTTCGTTATTTATAGTGATGCATCGAAGAAAGGACTTGGCTGTGTCCTTATGCAGAATGATAGAGTTATTGCCTATGCATCACGACAGTTGAAAATTCATGAACAAAACTATCCTACTCATGATCTTCAGTTAGCAGCTGTGATCTTTGCTTTGAAGATATGGAGGCACTACCTCTATGGTGAAAAATGTGAGATTTATACTGATCACAAGAGTTTGAAGTATATTTTCTCACAAAAAGAACTCAACATGAGGCAAAGGAGATGGCTTGAATTACTCAAGGATTATGATTGTACGATACACTACCACCCGGGGAAGGCAAACAAGGTGGCAGATGCTTTGAGCAGAAAAGACCATGGAGTTCTGAACATGATGAGAATTGAAAGGGATCCAATTTTCATGGATCTAGTGAAGATGGACATGGGAATAACCAGGGAAGGTGAAACATCAATGCTTTTTCAAATGGTTGCCAAACCATCTTTACTAGAAAGGATTAAGAGTTCTCAGACCGATGATGAAGAATTTCAGAAGAAGATTAAAGCTGTGAATGATGGGAGATTGAGAGACTTTGCGTATGAAGGTGGAATTTTGAAATTCGGGAAGAGACTTTGTGTTCCCAATATACCTGATCTAAAAAGGGAATTGCTGGATGATGCTCATAGTTCCAATATCTCTATACACCCTGGGAGCACCAAAATGTATAGATATTTGAAGGAACATTTTTGGTGGGACAACATGAAGAGGGAGATTGCTGATTTTGTGTCAAGATGTATGGTTTGTCAACAAGTGAAAGCTGGAAGGCAACAGCCTGGAGGAGTCATGCAACCTCTTCCCATACCGGAGTGGAAATGGGACAATATTACGATGGACTTTGTCATGGGGCTACCAAAGACTCCTAGAAGGAATGATGCAATATGGGTTATTGTTGATCGTCTTACCAAGTCAGCACATTTTCTTGCTATAAGAGAAGATATACCCCTGGAACGTCTAGCAAGACTATATATTAATGAAGTTGTGAGACTTCATGGAGTACCCCTATCGATTGTTTCTGATCGTGATCCCCGTTTTACTTCAAGATTTTGGAAAAGTCTTCAGAAATCCCTGGATACTGAACTTCATTTGAGCACTGCTTACCACCCTCAGACAGACGGAAAATCAGAACGGACTATTCAGACCTTAGAAGACATGTTGAGATCTTGCTCACTTGATTTTCAGGGTATGTGGGATCAATATTTACCACTAGTAGAATTTTCCTATAACAATAGCTTCCATTCGAGTATACAGATGGCACCATATGAAGCGTTATACGGAAAGAGATGTCGTACACCAACCTGTTGGGATGACGTTGGTGAAAGAAAACTTGTAGGCCCAGAGCTGGTGGAGGAAACGGTGGAAAAGGTGAAAGTAATCCAAAATCACATTAAAGCAGCTCAAAGTAGGCAGAAGAGCTATGCCGATAATCGAAGGAAGGATTTGGAATTTCAAGTCGGTGATCATGTTTTCCTGAAGGTATCTCCATGGAAGGGAGTCATACGTTTTGGTAAGAAAGGTAAATTGAGTCCCAGGTACATCAGACCTTTCGAAATTCTAGAACGAATTGGGGCTGTAGCTTACCGATTGGCAATGCCGCCAAGTCTCTCCAAAGTTCACGATGTGTTCCACGTATCTCTGTTGAGGAAATACATGCCTGACCCAACGCATGTACTCACCTATGAGGAATTAGAACTGGAACCCGATCTTTCCTATTGTGAAGAGCCCGTCAGGATTCTTGATACAAGAGAACAAGTACTGAGAAACCGGACGACGCGTCTGGTAAAAGTTTTGTGGAGAAATCATAAGATGGAAGAGGCAACGTGGGAACCCGAGGAACTTATGATGAAGAACCACCCGAGTCTTTTTATGCAGTATTACCCAAGAAATTGCGAGGACGCAATTATTTGAAGGAGGGGAGAATGTAACACCCCAAGCTTCTACGGTACGTTTCCCTTTGAATAATCGATAGCGTGTGTTGTACGCAACCTCGAGTTCTAACACACACCACAACTAATTAAACTAGCCGTTGTGAATAGTAATACCTAATTTTTGAAATCATATATATTTTATATTTCAAAATGGACTTCATTTTTGGATTCGGAATATTGAAATTAGCCTAGGGTGAAATTTTGGTACTTTTCGGATAACTTTTATATTTTGATGAATAGTGAAAATTACTAAATTTTAATTAAAAACAACTTTTTTAATCAAAATAATTAATAGTAATAAATTGTGAATTTGAGTGGTTTTAAAGTATATTTAGAATATATTTTTACCATTTAATATAATGTTGGTCATTGGACATAATTTTACAATTAAACCGAAATAAACAAGTGTCAATCTTTTTATAGTTATTATGTCTTAAAAACACGCTTTTTGTTTTGAAAGCGGGAATTAATTTTAAATTAATTTCTGCCACTTCTGTGTTTTGAATTTAGGAAAATGGATTCCATATTTGGAATCAGGATGTTCAAATTGTGTAAATAGTTAACTTTTATTTTTAAACATTTTGAATAGTTACTGTGGCAAATATTTTATTTACCATGGTTAAAGGGTAAATCCGGTAAATAAGGGTTAAAAAATAATATTATAATAATACAAAATTACCCTAAAACGTGTCCTAACCTTATTGGTGGACACATACCCGACCATGGGCATCCTTGGGTCAATTTGGGGACCCTTGGAGCCACTTGTATGTTGTAGGGACACATTATATTAATAAAGTTAAAATAAAAATAAAAATGGCATAAGCTTACATCTTTTAGAAGAACAATTTTTACATAGGGTTATACATGTTGGATTTTCGATTATAAATATTCATTAGAAAGCTAAAAAGATTTCCTACATAATTATATTTTATTTATAATTTTTAGACATCAAATAATTAAATTATTAATGACACAATAATGATGAAATGTTTACCTCATTAATAAATCATTGAAATAAATAATATTATAATGATTAAAATATTATCTAAAACCTGTCCAATTCTTATTGGTTGATGTTATTTAGAATATTAGTCATCTTATCTTCGACCTCAATGATTTTTTGACCATTATAAACCGAATATAATTATATTATAAAGTAATACTTTCACTCTTTCCTAAAGAGCCCCTCCTCTCCCTTATAAAAGGAGACCACTTCTACTCATTCCTCACACCTCTCAAGACACTTGGCTCGTCCAAACTCTGCCCAAATAAGCTCCCAACATCCCTCAATACAACCTAGAGGCCTTAGTTTGATCAGAAATCCAACCTAAGGAGCCCTTTTGATCAAATCAAAAGGAAGAACCCGAAGAAGAGGTAATGATCTCACCACCCTTTTCTAAGTTCATTTCTTCTTCCACTTCTTCTTCCTTTGTTCTTACCATTCTGAAATAATAACTCCAGTATCTCACATATACTGTGATGTTATTATAAATATGGTACAATCATATTCAGTATTCTATCCACCCTTTGAATAACATGTCACCATACATGCGTACGTACGGCTTACCGTCTCCACGTCGTGGTGTAATTGTTATTCAATATAATATTATTTGGATGGGTATAATAATGATGTGTAACTCATGTAAATAATAAATATAACATGTTAATGATTCTGTATATATGATATACCATCCATTTATATATTATTTTAATATCAAAAGAATGATATTGTCGCCCGTGCGTACGTACGGACTACCGTCTCCACGAACGCGATGAGATTCATTCTCCATCGTAACCATTAAAGCGTAATTATCATTTTATGATTTAAAAATGATGTTTAAGGACTTGATATCATTCTGGATATGAATAATATACAACCTATCCTTTACAAACATGTCTTACGTAACAAAACATATGAAAGAAAACAAGTAAGTTAACACCCGAAACAACGATAATACTAAGATATTATTATCAAATCAATATTAAAAGATCATATATGATATCATATTAATGTATATGATTCTTGTATAATTTAATAACAATTATTTCACCATTATACAGGAGGTTAACCTACCACAACCAAGGAAAAGTACAAGGTAAGGGTTATTTCACAATCTCTTCATTATCCGAGGTTGTTTATACGTAATAATCTACTGGGATCTCGTTATCATCCACATCCATGTTTCTTCAAAATGTATTTCAAAACATTTTTACTATTTACAAGAATATGGGTTAAAGTCATTTATACCCTTGTTTGAATTTTTATAAGAGGTTTATAAAGGAATCTTTCCGTCGTTTTCAAAACAATGTCCTTTTTAACCTTTTCGACAGAATTGAGGTAAGAATGTTTTTTTAACTTATACGGCGGGTGCGGTTATTTTACGCCGTTATAAAATCTTCAAAGCTTTCCTTACAAGCTTATAAGAATATTTTCAAAGAAAATGTTTTATTTTATATGGATCTTAAATGATTTCAAAATAAAAGGAGATATTTCTTTAAAAAGAATTTTGATTTCATCTATGTCAACATCCTTTGATGGATTTTAAGATTATTTGAAGTTGATTTATTATGATACAAAACTTCTATATTGTATTGAAGGTTTTGTGATATGTTTGACTGTGGATGTGCTATTTTTATACCATTCATAGTTTATTGTGAAAGTATTGACATTTCGTATGCTAGTTTTAATACGAATGTTTATGTTATGTTTAAACCTTTTCATATGGGAATGCATTGGACTTAATAAGTGATGGGTGGAGCCCGCTATAGCTCCTCGATGCATCAGTAGGTCTCATGAGACAAACTAGTGTCTTGGCACAAGGCCTTGACAAAATCTTATTTGTAGCCTTGGCACGAGGCCTTGGCTATGTGGTTATGATAGTCTGGCATTATGCATTCCAACATTATGAAAGTGGTTATTGATTTTTGCATGTGATTATTCGATTAGTAGAATATCCATGTGAATAAGTAAATGGCATTATTTCATTTTACTTTTGCCATACCATGTTGAAGTTCAATTTTAAAAGGCTTTTGTTTTAGTAATGCATTGCCTTAAATGTTTATTCTTATTTATGAAAGTTTCCGTTATATTGTTATCCTTACTGGGCATTTGAGCTCACCCCTTTTATATGTTTTATTTTTCCCAGGTAGTGAAGAAGTAAATTATGAATGACTTGCAGGGATATTATGAGGGGTTAATAGTGTGGATATGAAGACATTGTTGTTGTAGTAGTTTTTCACTTTGAAATGTAATGTAAAACTTTTTGATTATATCTAGTGTTTCCAAGGCTACTAAACCAATCGGTCTTTCGAGATTTGATCTTTCTTGTGATCATGCCAATGTTAAGAAGTAATGCACCGACTCTGGGTAACTGGGGTCGGGGCGTTACAATCCTCTTATGACTCTCCTCAACTAACACATGCATTTCCGCAAATAAATTAATTATCTTCCACTCCACACTTGACTCATGTACCAATTGAGTTTGAGTTTTTCTGCTCAAAGAATCATCCACATTATTCCCTTTTTTGGGTTTATATGCCAGTTCAGAATCAAAGGAATGCATATAGTCCACCAATATCTACTACTGATGATTCAATTCGCGCTATGAAAATATATACATCAAGCTTTTGTGATCCATAAAAACTCTAATCGTTTCACCAAACAGATACTATCTCCAACACTTATGTGCATAAACCACTTCTTCCAACTCGAGGTCATGTGTAGGGTAGTTCCATTCATGTGGCCACAAATTCCGAGACCCATAAGCAATGAATCTACCCCAATTGCATCAACATAACTCTGAGTCTGATCCCAGAAGCATCACAATACACGGTGTACACCTCACCTAACTCATGTAATATCAAAATTGGTGTTGAAGTCAAGAACTTCTTCAAATCCTAGAAATAATTCTCACATGATTCTGCCCAAACAAACTGTACACCTTTATTTGCAAAACCAGTAAGTGGTGTAGCCAACTGGGAAAATTCCTAGATGAATCTCTTGTAAAAATCCGCTAATCATAGAATGCTTTAATTATCAAAAACATTCATGGGATGCTCCCATAAAATCACTTCCTATACATGGGCCCACTACTACACCATATTCCAAGATGATGTTCCCCAAAAAGTGTTCCCTATTAATCCAAAACTGACATTCAGATATCTTGGCATATAATTGATGCTCTCTGTGTATACCTAGGATGATATCAAGATATTAACCATGATCATCATGAGCCTTAGAGTACACTAAGGTTTCATCCACAAACACCACCACAAACTAATATTATTATGGATGAAATATCATGTTCATCAAGGCCATAAACACTACTGGAGCATTAGTCAACCCAAACAAAATTATGGCAAACTCATAAAGGCCATACTTCCTCTTAGAAGTAGTTCTTGGTATATATGAAGTCCGAACTCTCACCTGATGATACCCCAGTATCATATCAACCTTTGAGAAAACACTATCCCCCTTTAGCTGGTCAAATAAATCATCAATGCATGGAAGTGGATATCGGTTCTTCACAGTCGTCTCATTCAACTTCCAGTAATCGACACACAAGCGTAGACTCATGTTGGCCTTTTTGCAAACAAAATAGGTAATCTTCACGGTGATGTACTTGGACAGATAAACCCTTTATCCTCTAACTCTTCTAACTGTGTTTTGAGCTCTTGAAGCTATGTTGGTGCCATTCTATAAGGTGGAATAGATACCAGCTCATCCCCCGACATGAGCTCAATAGTAAATTCCATGTATCTCTCATGTGGAAACCCAGAAAATTCATTAGGAAAGACACCTGAAAATAGTTCTACTACTAGTGGAAGGACGTCTACCCTACCACTCCCATCCTCCAAAAAAAGACTATAAATTTGGGCTATGATCTCTCCCAGTTTTTGAGTAATTGTCCTAGCTCCACTTGCATGGATATCCCATTCTCCACGAAGGACATATTGGTCACCCTTAGAAGATACAAAGGTAAATCTCCTATGGTGACAATCTATGTAGGGTTGGTATGCGACTAGACAATCCATACCCATAATTAGGACAAAGGCCATTATATCAAGGACATAGATATTTCAAAGGAAATGATACTCTAAAATCTCTAGTGAACAAACCATACATAAACAGATATCCATAGTTTGTGTTCCCAATGGTGTATCGATATTCACCACCCCGCTTATGGAATCCACCTCTAGGATCAATCCATTAACATGATTTTCATATATAAAGGAATGAGAGGCAGCATTACCAAACAAGGATGTAGCTAAAGTAGAAGCAACTAGAATATTACCTCTCACTGTCGATGGACCAACCTTGCTCTCCACATGTATAGGCTACACTACATGTAACTGTCCTACCCCTCTTCCCTGTGGTGTCATCTGACTCCAATGAGTAGCACCAATCTATTTATACAGGCACTCGTATCCTGAAGCACTGCGTTCACTGCCTCTACCACCTCTTCTAATAGAAATCCAACTATAATACATGTATGGTGTAGAATACCCCGTTCCCAGACTCTGACTCTGAGCAGCTCCCCCCTCCGCATAAGTCAGCTGCTACTTCCTTAAAAACCTATATAGGTGTCCCATATTGCCACAAAACCAAAACTTCCCTGGTGTTCGAGGAAAATGTGTATGACAATTTCCCTGCCTACAACACTAGTGGAAAAGCACTAGAGAAAGATCTGGTGCAACTGTTCCTCCTGATAGTCCACCATTCTTCCCACAATCATGACTCAGAATCTCATGACGATGATTCCTACTTTTGGAATCCACACTCCCTGATCGTCTAGCTACCAGTATAGTATTTGAAAACTGCTTTAGGTTCCCCTCTGAAATGAGAGCCTAATTAACAACTTCTGAAAATTTCTTCAGCCTCAAGATATTCACCTAGGACTTAATTTCACACTTATGTCCATTCTGAAATCTTTTTGCAGAAGATACCTCATCTTCCTCCAAAGTTGGACAAAAAATCTTTAAATATATGAAATATTCAGCATACTCCATTATGGACATGCTTCCTTGTGTAAGATGCATAAACTCTGAAGCCTTATCTTGCCTCAACGTGTCTGGATAGAAGTGTTTGAATAACCTAATTAAAACATCCTGCCATAACATATAATTATTCTGTCTCGATTGTACCTGAATGTACCACTAGCATTTCAAAGAACCTCATAGATTATAAGATGCCAACAAGACCCTCATCTAAGATGGAGTCTCCAAATGGTCATGTTTCGCCTCTATGGATTCAATCCGAAATTCAGCTCCCACAGGTCCACCCACTCTAGTAAAAGAAGGAGGGTTCTGCAGCTGAAACTCCCTTGTTAACTCAGACATTATTTTCTGAACCTATCCTGGGTCTCTCTCCATGAATTTCATGAATCAAGAAAAGTTCTCTCAGAACATACCTCATTCTTCCTCAGCTTGCACTAATGTTTTCTCAAGCTCCATGTCTGGAAGTTCATTCCGGGCCATAATCCTTGGTCTCTCTCTCAACAAGTGTCAGGGAGGCATATTTATACAAGTCCAATCACACATATTAGGTCTCATAACACAACCTTATAAAATTTACATAAGAAGATAAACTAACAAAACAAGTTTTAATATAACTTTTCCCCCTTTTCTCACCACACGATCAACACCGAGGCCTTTTAACCACCCTTAACCATCCTACTCCTAGGTCTTGGTTAACAAGGGAATATTCATTCTCATTAACTAATTCATCCATTAAATAATCACATTATTTAAAATTAATTAATTAATCAAATAATTAATTTATTATTCCCATTTCATCAATCTAGGTTCTCATTAGACACAATTTTATTCTCATTTTGCATCATTATTTTAGTGTAATATCAATGAAAACAGTTCATGTTCAATAACATACCCATAACCCATTTTCCAACGATTACCAATAATGATGCATGTGACAACAAACCTAAGTGCCTAGAATGATGCATGCAGACTCAACTATCGTGCATGTTTTGGCCACAAACTAAAATTCAAGAATTTTCAAAACAAATATCACATCACACACAACTGCGTCACCATAGGTGAAATAAAATACAATTGTAAATACAAACAGCAATCACAATAATCCCTCCCCAAGTACTCATATTTTCCCCCTACATGGGTTTTAAACTCTCATGCATGAGCTCATTACCAAGCCTCGACTGTTCATAGTTTCATGTCTACCCTTTCACAAAATAGTAAGACATAAGAATAAAGAAAAGAGAACTCCTCCAATACCACTTTGTGATGTCCCGACCCGTAAGCCACTAAAAGGTGCCTTGAGCTAGTTGGCCACATGCCATTAAGCACGCCTCCCTATATGCCAAAGGGTGTCAACTAGTAGCGAGGGTCTGGTAAGTCAGTATTGGGGAGACTATACCCTCTATTATCATAAGAAAACACCAACAGAATAAAATAACAATTAACCAAGTCTGAAAACATATGTAAATAATAAGAATAGATCTATGACATATGATAGTCATAACTAGAAAAATAAAATATTCTACTAAAAGGTAATGCATTCTATGATAATTAAAGTGCCATGTGTCTACAATGAAACAGAAAGTAAAGACACAACGACTCCAAAATGGGTCCCGAACCACATCTGGTTCCCTCTCCCATGTTCTAAATCCAAACAACAATCTATCCCAGGGCCTAGCCCTTATCATGTCCTGTAATAAAAAAGTCTTCTTGGGTGTTGATCAGGCTGACCGGATAGGGTGTGAGTACAACTCAGTAGGCCACCACCAATGGTGTCTAAAATGATTCTAGTCAAAACATAGTGCATGCAATATAATAAAGCAATAAATAAAATGCATAATTTAAAAAGTTATCACATTTTAATTTAATCATTAATAATCATATTATGCCACGATTAATTTATTTTTCCCATTTTAATCATCATTCATTATTATTTATCATTTGGTGTAGGTTTTCATGCCTAGCACCCCAAATCTCATTTGAATCATCATTCATTACTATCAGTAAGAATGTGGTGTAGGACTTCATTCCTAGCACCACAAATCTCGTGAGTGTAGGTCATCATGCCAAGCACTCCAATTCTCATTTGGTGTAGGACATCATTACTAGCACCCCATACCTCAAGCTCGGATAACTATTGGGGAGGAACACGATGTCCAAGTCCCAACATCTAATCGTTCTAGAACGTCATGCCTAGCACCACAAAATCTCATCCATTTAATCATTATTTAT
Source organism: Viscum album (assembly GCA_963277665.1). Classification (NCBI taxonomy): domain Eukaryota; kingdom Viridiplantae; phylum Streptophyta; class Magnoliopsida; order Santalales; family Viscaceae; genus Viscum; species Viscum album. The sequence goes on from OY728132.1 coordinate 1,701,322,113, forward strand.
TTCATTATAATATTCCACATTATTAAATTAATAATCCAATGATTAGTGAAACATATCAAAGCCCATTAGTTAATTCATCAATTAACTAAGAATATAACCCATTAATTAATTCATCAATTAATTAATCAATCAACCCAATTATCTTTCCATAAATAATTATTCACAATTATTTATCCAAATAAAAACCCAACAATTCAAAATTAATTCTAACAATTAATTATATTTGATCACATCATGACACATAAATAATTATCTCAATTAATTATCTTTGGTCAACTTCTTGTCACATAATTAATTCTCACAATTAACTATCTTATATATCCAAACATAGTTACAATATCAAATCACAATTACTATATCTCAATTAAAATATCAAATCTTAAAAAGATCAATTTGGGAACCCCCCCCCCATAATTTGCTCTGTGTTTCAATTATCAACTAACATCACCATGTAAATCCACAAGTCAAATCCATATTCCTAATTACTCCAATTTAGGATTTTAATTATCAAGGGGAAACTAGAAAACTCACAAAATAATACACATATAATAAATCATGACTATGGGAGTTCAATTAGACCACCTACCATAGTTTATTAATTGATGATAGCCCAACAAAATTCCCCCAAAATCCATGTGGCACAACGTCGTGGATCAAACTAGGGATCAAATTCCCTAAAACCAAAAGTAAGACCAAAGGCATCAAGATCTTGAAAAACTCATTCCATATTTTCAATCCAAGATCTATATATGAATCCATAGGTTTATATACAAGAAAATGGTGTAGATATTCCATGAAAATATTTAATAATGATGGAGAAAAAATAAGAGAAGTCGCGGGATGAAATCCACTTACCAAGAGGAGAGTGAATCTTCAATTCAGGATTTCAATCTCGAAGAACGATGTTCAGATTTCCATTGAATCCCCTCGAAAGGATTTGGGAAAACCTATAATTTATCAGGCCCAAGCCAAGTTCGAAATATGGTAGTATCGAGGGTTTCATGTGGTTTTGAAAGATATTTTCATATATTAAACACTGTGTGTACGGTTCCAGGGGAAATGGCACATAGTTAGGCAAATAGTGCACCAACCATACAGAATCCATTGCCTAGTTTTGCATGGTTGGAACGATTTGGTCGCACGGTTTTTCAAACCATGCACAAACCATGTGGGATCCTTTTTCTATTTTCACATGCATGTAATTTTTTGGTCACCCGGTTTGTCAAACCATGCACAACCAATGTTTCATTAGTTTTCCTTAAGTGTTCAACCAAACGCACCCTAAGCCAATACTCTAAGTTAATGGTACTTAAAAACAAAAAAGTACCTTAAAAAGCATCCAAGATGACTTCATAAAAGGTCAAGATCTTACACTTATGTGTGTTTTATAAGGGGTTTTGTAACAAGACCCTAGCACTATGATTATGTGCATTATTTTATGAATTAATTTTATTATTGTTACTTTGTAAATAGTTTTTAAATAAATAATAGTATTTTTAGTTAATATTAAATTTAGAAATATATTTTCATGAATTAATTGATTTTATAATTAAATAATATTTTAATAAATATTATTACTAAATTACTTCTGATTAAATATAAATGGTTATATAATTTTTATGAATAAAAATGTGATTATTATTAAGGTTTGAAAAAGGTTTTTATCAAAACCCATGAATTTTTAATAAATGTTGGTTTTTATTTGAAATGTAAAAAATAAAATATTTCTAAATTATTTACATAAAATTAATATTATTTTTGGAATTCAGACATCGAAATTATCCAATGGTTAATTTTCATTATTTTCTGAGATAGTCGAATTTTTGTGTAAAAATTAAATACTGTTTAATTATATACTGTGTTTTATGACATCATAATGACCCAATAGTGATGTGATAAAATACTATAATTGAATTTTTTGGCCAATATATGTTTTACCATTAACATAATGTGATTTTAGATTTGTTTTATTTATTTTACAATGCTATAGTGGGCCCTCGAAGACTTATAAAACATTTTAACTTTATAAATTGATTTCCTAGAGAGTGTGACTCACCTACACATAAGTAAGACTAATATTTTAAGATTTTCTTCCATTGGCCTTATAAAATAATTTTTTCACTCCCATTTGGAAAAACCAATGGCTTGTTTTGTGGTTTTAATTAGTTTAATGTGTGGTGTCTAAAACCTAAATAATAAAGAATTCCTTCTCTTTTCCTATATAAACCCACTCAGGCTGCCACTTCCTATTCACTCAAAGCATTTAGAGCTCGACCAACCTCTACCCTCATCACTCTAGAATCCTCCCAAGGCACCCCAAACACCCAATAAGCCTCTCTCAATCCCCTCTCAATCTTCTGGTATTACACTTCCAAGTAAGGGATTTTTTTCTTTTCTCATTTTTGGCCACATTTCATTATATTGTTATACCCTTTTTTTCAATTAAAAATATTGGGGGATGATTTCTCACCACCCCCATACATCCCTCCTTATGTTTTAATGAATATATACCTCTTTTTCGCTGATTAATTCCTCCCATAAACAACCATTACCATGCCAAAATTCGATAAGGAATTTCTCTCTTCTCTTTACATTTATGAAATTATTTTATATTATGTATCTAAATTCCATTCCATATGTTGGTACATGTATCTATATGGTCCCATTAATTTACATTTCATTTCCATATAATGAGATACCCCTTTCTCTCTCATCATCCATTTTTATGAATTCTTATGTCATGTCATTATGCTGCTGAAATTGCACGGTAATTTTCCAATCCAAAGTCATGGTGTAGTGAATACCATGCCCATTTTAGTATCAAGGGTATTCACCTTCATCAAATTTTACTTATTTATTATAGATTTTCATGTATGAATTCAACATTCCTTTATCGTGGAATAAATAATGATGATTAATGAATCCATGGTTTATTATCTATGTGGCACACTTATGCATTAAAAGAAATGATTAATGAGGGTGTGCCCTGATAGCGCTCCAATGCATTGGGTAAAGATTAGTATCATGATACATCAAGTGAAATAAGGTTTTACTCAAGCTATTTCACGTGAAATGAGGTTTTACACATACTCCATGCTCAATTATCCTTGTCTCATGCTAATATAATATCGAATATTGTTACGACATTTCCATGTTATGATAATCATGCTATATCATGCCTTTATGTTAATCTTTATCTAATGATCCATCGATATTCCTATTTTCTAACATGTATTGTATTCTTCCTGTTATGCCTTTTTTCTCCCTTAATGGGTTTTATATCTCACCCTTTTATTAGGAATGTTATATGATTATCCCATGAAATGCTAAGTACGAAGGAATAATGTGGTCATGTAAAAGAAGTTTTCAATAAGATGTTGTGTTTTATGTTTTAAGTGGTTATATAATGTTCCTAATCCCAAAGTCACTAGAAATCTCGATCTTATTTGTTGTATCAAGTGAAGGTTTTATGTAATAAATTATGTTTATGTGTGAAATAAATAGCAGGGTTGTTACAATTGGTATCAAGGGATAAGTTTAATTATTTTTAGGATTAGGATAAGAAAACCATAGTGAAAGCATTTCGGATAAGACTAAGTGAAATAAAAACATACATGAATTTTGTTGTGTATTGAGTAATTAGTTTATCAAGGAAATACATCCCTATCTGGATATGAGCAGGTAGAGGCAGCTGTGGCACAGATGTATCTAGGGGTAAAATACAAAAACACCACTTTGAGCTAGACTCATACGAGAATTGGTGCATGACAATAGTCCTTGCTACACTTTTGGTTACGCAACACCCGTAGGATATACTATGGTAAATTCACAAGATTAGTATGAATCATTGTTAAGGGAATAAAAAAATGACTCTAAGAATATATGTTGTGAATTAGATCATGGATAACATAGATTGAAGACTATAAATTCATAAGTTAAGGAAATAAAAGTAATTTGTAAGTCATCTTCTTTTTATTGGATTACCCTTTATGTGTTACCCATAACTTTGCTTTTATTCAAGCCAATGACAGATAATAGGAGTACTCGGGATAAAAACCAATGCAAAGATCAATGTGATGACTGTTCTGATGAGATTCCCAATCCGATGAAGGTGGGAATCGTGGAATTTGTCATGATACTCTCTCAGTTAAATCATGTTTCGAATATAAACATGGGTCAACAGGAACATTCAACCCTCCTTAAGAAATAACAAGTCTCCATAGAGAGAATTATGAGACAATGGCCTCCAAATTTTAACGAATCATATGATCCCTAGATTACTAAACAATTGATCAACTCCATTAAAAATATCTTATCCATCCTTCAATGTTCCAAACAAGAGAAGGTTATTCTGGATGTTTATCTTATAGAGAGTGAAGCTGATCAATGGTGGACAATTAACAAAAATAAGAAGCCTGAGGAGGAGATCGATGCATTGGAATGGAAGTATTTCTGGAAAATATTTGTTGATAAATATTTTCCTTAAACCCTCTGACTTAAGATAGAAAGGGACTACCTTTCCCTCAAGCAAAAGGATAAAGAATCCATTGGAGCGTATGATGAAAACAATACAACTCTAGCAAGATATGCCTTCAGATTTCTCATTACTACCTAATTCAATGTTGATCGCTTCTTTGGTGGGATAAAACCCAGCCTTAAGAAATCCCTAGCGATCTGTGACTTCAAGAGCTATGAGGAAATTGTATGATATGACCTTAAAGTTAAAATGGAGATTGGCGAGTCTCAGGGGTATCATGGGGATCAGAATCGTAATGTAGACTACAATCCTGGTGGTCAGATGGATTAATCCAATAGTTCTATGAAAATACATCACCTAATTTTCCCATGGTGCAGAAAGAAGAACCCCAGAAATTTCTTAAAGGGGATGAGGAAATCATTTAGGTTTTGAAGAGAAGGGAACCTAGATGTTAACAGCTGACAAGAAAACCCTACGACTATGACAGAGGAAATGAATGATCCGTTCGATGCTCAATGCATTGTTCATTACATCAACTACAATGAACTGGGGATATTTTCAAACCAATTCCCTCATACAAGGGTTTTCGGAGGCAACTAAAAACTTCCATGGCAGCAAGGGAGAGATTTTTCCATCACTACCGCTGAAGTGAACCCTGAAAACAAAGTGGTGATAGGTATGCTAGTTATTAATTCAAGAATAGTGATTGATCATTTTGATTCTGGTTCTACATATTCTTTTATATCCAAAATTTTTATTAGATCAATCCGAACACAACCAAAAATAATTGAAGTGATGATTTCACTGAGTACAATAAATTGGGAAATCATTGAACCCCATGAATATAACTCCTCTAAAATTATAATTTATGGATTTAACTTCTTGTAGAACCTCTTAATACTCTCTATGGTGGAATTTGTTGAAATTATTGGCATGGATAGGCTTTCCTTATATAGAGCCAACATAAATTGCTGTTAGAGGGAAATCACTCTCCATATGGAAAATAGACCCCCGATTTTTTACAAGTGCAAGGTGGAAGATGAATCTTTTTTATCACCATCATATCAAGTGTGGATATTACTACCCAATGATCATGCATATATAGATCAGATGATTGAGTCTAAGGAAGAAACCATCCTTGAAGACCTGTCTATTGTGAGGGAATTTGCTGAAGTGTTTCCTCAGGAATTTCCTAGTCTTCTTCTTGGAAGAGATGTTGAATTATTGATTGATCTTATACCTATGGCATTTACAATATCAAAAACTCTATATAGAATGGATGTTGTGGAGCATGAGGAGCTGAAGAAGCAACTATATTAGAATTCGGATAAATGGTTTATACGCTGAACTGCTTCACCATGGGGTGAACGGGTCCTCTTCATCAAGAAGAAGGATGGGTCAATGCACCATTGCATTGATTATCATGACCTCAAAAAAATTGTGATAAAAAAAAGTATCCTCTTCCCAAAATTGATGAATTGTTCGATTAGCTATGTAGAGTGAAATAATTCTCTAAGGTGGGTCTATATTTGGGATATTACCAAGTATTGGTGAAGAAGGAGGATATCCCCAAGACTGATTTTTGTACAAGGTACGTGCACAATGAATTCATAGTAATTCCTTTAATAATAACTAATGATCTATAATTCTACATGGAATTGATTAATAGAGTCTTTAGATATTATGTCTAAATATTTGTGGTAGTCTTTATAGACTAAATTCTAATATACTCAAAAACCATGGAGGAGAATGTGTAGCATCTAAGCACTGTACTAGAGACCCTACAAAAGGAGAAGCTCTATAAAAGTACAATAAGTGTGAGTTCTGGTTTAAAGTGGTCTCATTCTTGGGTCATATCATCATAAGAAATGGGATTTCAATGGATCCTTCCAAGACAGCTGCAATTGAGGGTTGGACGAGGCCAGCATCGATAGTGTATATTTGTATCTTCTTGGGGTTAGCTAGATATTATCACCGATTTGTGAGAAATGTTTCATGATTTTCAAACCCTCTTACCAATATAACTCAAAAGGGAGTGAATTTTCCTTGGAGTTATGAATGCAAAGAGAGTTTCAAGGAGTTGAAAATGAGGCTTATCACTAAACCTCTATTCATGTTACCCATAAGTGGAGAACTTTTTGTGGTGTTTAGTGATGCTTCGAAGAAGGCCCTAGATTATGTGTTGATTAAAAATGATAAATTCATTGCCTATTCTTCATGGAAATTGAATGTTCATTAGAAAAACTATCCAACACCTGATCTCGAGTTGGAAGTAGTAATCGTCACATTAAAAATTTGGCGAAATTACCTCTTTGGTGTGAAGTGTGAAATATATACAGACCACAAAATCATCAAGTATATATTCACACAGAAGGAGTTGAATATGCACCAAAGAAGATAGTTAGATCTGATCAAAGACAATGACTGCTCAATCTATTACCACCATGGGAAAGCGAACAAGGTGGTAGATGATCTCTATAGAAATGACCCAGTGATTCTATCATTAATGAGATTAAAAAAATATTTAATCCTCTTAGATTTGATGATGATGGACATGGGAATAATAAATAAGGGAACATTTTCAATCCTTTCACAAATGATTTCCCAACCATATCTTTTGGAAATGTTAAAGGATGATCAAAATGATGATGTGGGACTTTAGAAGAAAGTAGAAACTATCAGAAAATGAAAATCCTCTGTGTTAAATGTTAATGAAGAAGGACTTGTGATATTTTGGTCAAGATTATGTTTTCCATAAAATCCATAGTTAATAATGATCTTTTAGATGATGTACATAGTTCGAATTTTTCCATCCACCCATGAAACACCAAGATGTATCAAGATTTCCAAGATCTTTACTAGTGGGATAACATGACGAAGGAGATCGCATAGTATAAATCAATGTTCCTGGTATGTCAGCAAGTGAAGGATGAGAGGAATAAGTCTAAGGGGAAGATGCAACCATTACCCATACCAGCAGGAAAATGAGAGAACATCACCCTGGACATTTCCACCAGACATCTGAAGACATCTAAAGGAAATAATTAAATATGGATTTTTGTGGATCATCTTATAATGACAGAAAACTTCATTACAATTCAAGAGGAATTCCCATTGGATCAGATGGAACAGATATACATCAAAGAAGTGGTAACGATGCATAGAGTACCACCATTTATTGTATGTCATATAGATCAAAGATTCATCTCTATGTTTTGGAAGAGTCATCAACATACTCTGAATACAGAGATGAACTTTAGTATGGATTATCATCCTTAAATTGATGGCCAATCTGAGTGGATCATCCAAGCTCTTGAGGACATGTCGAGATCATGCTCAATGGACATAAAAGGAGGATGGGATGACCATCTTCCTCTAGTTGAGTTCTCTTACAACAACATTTTCCACTCAAGCATCCAAATGGCTCCTTATGAAGACCTTTATGGGAAGAGGTGAAAAACACTAGAATGTTGGGATGAAGTTGGGGAGAGAAAACTCCTAGGTCGAGAATTGGTCAAAGAAATAGTGGAGAAGGTTAAGACCATCCAGAAAGACATTATAGCTGCTCAGAGTTGACAAAAGAGCTATGCTGATAATCATCGACGAGACCTAGAGTTTTATTTCAGAGACACGATATTCCTCTACATATCACCGTGGAAGTGAGTTATGATATTTGGGAAGAAGATAAAGCTTATTCAAAGGCACATCAAGCATTTTGAGATCCTTGATCACATTGGAGTCATGACCTATTGACTAGAACTCCAACTGAACCTATCTCAAGTACATGATGTATTCCATGTATCAATTTTGAGGAATTACATACCCGAACCATCGCATGTACGTAATCCATAGGTGGTACAATTGGAGAATGAAATCTCTTATGAAGAGAGTCAGTAAAGATGTTAGACCGTAGGGAAAATGTTTTACGAAATAAGACAATGCCCCTCATCAAGGTGTTTTCGTGAAACCAAAAGTTTGAAAAAGTAATTTGGGAATTAGAGGAAGGAACGAAGAAGAGTTACCCTCATCTATTTTAGTGTTGGAAAATGAAATTTTGAGGGAGAAATTTCATAATGGGGGAATATTGTAATGAACCAAACATATATCAATAAAAATTCTTCCTGATTTGATTAAATGTATTATTATGATAAATGGTTATATAAAACATATGCACTTCCTTTTTTTAGGTTTTTGGTTTTAAAATACTATTACGAACTCTGAATATTGTTAATATATCCATTGAACCGGGATCACATGATTAGTATAAATATGGGGATTTAATGAATCCAATTTACTCAGACAAAGGTAGTGATGCCCTCATCTAGTACAATTGCTCATACGAAGCCCATTTGTAGGAGCTTAGAAAAAAGGTGGGGTCATTGAGCTTTGCTCTTGACCAATCCCAAGCTAAGATTCAACATGTTAAGTTCAAACAGAATCTTCTACATGAGAATTGGAAGTTGATAGAGATTATCACCCGAGCGATCTTATCTGAGCCACCCTAAGAGTTTTCCACCATCGCACCCCTTACCTTTAAGATTTATGCAGGTCTTATAAGAAGTTATGTAACAATACCCTAGCACTATAATTATGTGAATTATTTTGGTATAGAATAATGAATATACATTCATTTTATTATTGTTACTTTGTAAATGGTTTTTAAATCACAAATAGTATTTTTAGTTAATATTCCATTAAGAAATCTATTTTGATGAATTAATGGATTTTAAAATTAAATAATATTTTAATAAATTATTATTAATAAATTATTTCTTTTCAAATATAAATGATCTTATAATATTTAGGAATACAATTGTGATTTTTATTAAGGTTTGAAATCCATTTTTATGAAAACCCTTGAATTTTTTATAAATGTCGTTTTTATTTTAAAAGTAAAAAATCACATATTTGGATAATTATTTAGATTAAAGGAATATTATTATTTTGAATCAGGACGTTGAAATTATCTAGTGGTGAATTTTTCATAATTTTCTGGGACTGTCGAATTTTTGGGTAAAAATTAACCACCGTTTAATTATATAAATTGTTTTATAAAATCATAATGACCTAATAGTGATGTAATAACATATTTTAAATGATTTTTTAGTCAAATATATTTTTTACCATTAAAATAATTTGATTTTAGGTTTGTTTTATTTATTTTAAAAAGTGTTAGTGGACCCTCCAAGACTTATAAATATTTTTATCTTTTTAAATTGATTTCCTTGAGAGTGTGACTCACCTCCACATAACCAAGCCTAATATTTTAAGAAGTTTGTCAATTTGACTTATAAAATAATGTTTCACAATCCCATTTGGAAAAAACCATGGGAAAAAACCTTGGGTTGGTTAGTGGTTTTAATTAGTTTAATATGTGGTGTCCAAAACCTAAATAATAAAGAATATCCTCTCTTTTAATATATAAACCCACCCAAGATCCAACTTCCTCTTCACTAAAAGACTTTGGAGATTGACCAACCTCTAATATCTTCTCTTTAGAATCCTCACAAGGCACCCCGAGCTCCCATGAAGTCTCTCTCAATCCCCTCCCAAGCATTTGGGATCACACTTCCATGTTAGGGTTTTCTTCTTTTCTCATTTTTTGTACAAAATTTATTACATTATTATACCATTTTGTTTTCAATTAATAATTTTGGGGTATTATTTCACACCATCCCCATAATTACCTCCTTATTTTTTAATTATGAGAGACCACTTTCTCTCCCATTACTTCCTCCTAGGCACACCTGTTACCATGTCAAAATTCTGTAAGAAATTTCTCTCTTCTCATTTACATTCACGAAATTATTTTATATTATTCATCTAAATTCCATTATATTTTTTGGGACATATATCTATATGTCCCCATTACATTCCATTTGATTTACATATGAAGTGACACCCCTTTATCTCTCATCAAACATTTTTATAAATTCTTATGTCACACCGTTATGCTTCCGAAATTGCACCACAATTTTCAAAGCCAAAGTCATTGTGTATGAAAATTTACATATTGATTATATAAATTCATGTATGAATAAAAAATTACTTTATCATTGAATAAACTATAATGATTAATTAATCATGATTTTATGATCTATGAGGCACACTTATGCATGAAATGAAATGATTAAGAAGGGTATTACCTGATAGCGCTCTAATGCATTGGGTAAAGATTATTATCATGATATGCCAAGTGAAATGAGGGTTTATTCATGATAAATAATGTGCAATGAGGGTTTACTCATCATCCATGTGCAGTGAGACTTTTCTCATGCTAATATCATGTTGAATGTTGTTGCTACATTTCCATGGTATGAAAATCATGCTATATCATGCCTTTATGAACATGTTTCTCTTATGCTCCATTGATATTCCTATTGTCAAATATGTATTGTATTATTCATGTCACACCTTTTTACTCCAGTACTGGGCTTTATAGCTCACCCTTTTATTATACATGTCCAGAGGATATCCCATGTAATGCTAAGTATGAAGTAATGATGTGGTCATGTAAATAAGGATTTAAATAAGATGTTTCATTTAATGTTTTAAGTTGTTATATAATGTTTCTATTCCTTAAAGACACATGACCTCTTGATATTATTTGTTGTATCAAGTGATGGTTTTATGTAATTAATTATGTTTAAGTGTGAAATAATGATAAGGGTTGTTATATTATTTAAGAATCATCTGAGTATCTTTTCTAGCATGTGTAATGTCCCGTGTATTTGAATTGGGTTATAATGCGATGATTTTTGAATTATTTTGGTTTATTAATGGGTCTTTTTTTTTGAACTGAGATCCAGAATTTTATTTCGAGTGTCAGAACACCTAACGGTGTTGTTTATGGACTTGAGTATTTATAGAATAATTTTATTGGGAGTCCCGATGATTCATGGGAGCACCAGATCTAGAAACGTTACCATTATTGGATTTACACAGGAAACACATGGTTTCGATCTAAACCTTGTAGTTTACACTGATTAATAAATTATTTAATTTTATTAAATAATATTATATGAGAGAGTGTGATTAATTTAAAGAATTATTTAATAATAATAATAATAATAAAGTTAGTATTATTATTATTGTGGTTGTTTAATTAAATGAATGATAAATAATTAATTAAATGACAATTGAAGAAATTAATGTGTCTTTTGGGTTTATCGAAAAACTGTTTTTATTAAATAAAGAGTTTCAAAATTATTAAAGGAAAATTTATGATTAAATGGAGGTTAGTGTTAGGAGTTTTTACCATTAATATCATATTAACGACATTGTAATAAATTGTTTGGTTTAAAGTTTTAATTAAATTAAATTAGGGATAATAATAATAATAATGTTATAATTATTACTATTATGCTTATTTAATTAAATAAAAGGTAAAAGAATTTAATGTGGATTTGGAGCTTCTAAAAAATGATTAATTAAATGAGGGGTTTCGGATTTAAGAAAATATTGTTATTAAATAGATGTTTTGGGCTTATCAATGGTTTAAAAAATAATAATAATGAGACTAATATTATTTTAGTTTTATGAAGGTAATAATATTAATTATTATTTTAATTAAATTATGGGTTTTAGATTTAATGATGTATTGTTCTTAAATAAGGGTGTTGGGGTTATCAATGGTATGAATAATAGTAATAATGAGACTATTATTAATTTAGTTTTATGAAGGTAATAATAATAATTATTATTATTATGGAAATTAAATTTGGTGTGATGTGTTGGAGTTTTTATCATATTAATGATATTGTAAAAAATTAGGAGTTTGTGTTTTAAAAAAGGAAAGTTAAAATAATAATGATGTTGATGTTTTTATTATTATTGTGGTTATGTAGATAAATTAATGTCAAAAGAATTTAATTAAATGATGAATAAAGAGTTTCATAATTAATTATGAAATGGAGATTAAGAAAATAGTAAATGAAAAAGAGTTTTTAATTAATTGGGGAGTATTTCTCTTATTAGCTATGTTTTTAATGTGTATAATAATAATAACAAAATGAGTATTATTATTTTAATTATTACATCCAATTAATTAGATTTATTTTAAGGAAAAAAGAAAATATAAAGTAGAGGAGCGACCTACAGGTGAGGTGCACCACCCCCTGTTTTCTTCCTCCTTAGGCAATGCACCAGGTGCACAGTTCCCTCAGGCTCCAACTGTTCTGGCTCCTTCCATGTGGTGCAACCTCCAGCAGCTCATGGCCCCTTCTCCCTAGCATGAATCCATCTGTCATACCCCATCTCAATAGCACACGACACTCCTAGGAAGAACCTGTAGAGCACCAACCCCTCTCCCTGACTCCACTTTGCACGCGATGATTCCTCTCACACTCATCATGAATCTTGTATGCCTCGTCAAGGTGAGTTTGTCTGTGTTTAACTCGTGATTCGTAACGGCCATTTGACTCATCTCTCTCACCTTGTTTTCTTGGCCAAAACCCTAAGGTTTAGTTTTATCCAGTTTTTGGGTTCTAATTTTTAGGATATGAGAATGTTGTTAAGGGATCCATAGGTCCATGTTCCAGCATACTCCACTAAGGGAGTGGTGGATGGGATTGATTTTCTTTGTATTTTTTGGTTCAAGTGGGGTTTTAAACCTATTATATGGGTTTTCACCAGTTAAATTATGTTCTGTTATTTCTTTATGAGTCCCTAGTACAAAATTAGAGGTGCATTGTTCATTACTACTTTGATTCTACGTACCATGTTAATATAATTATTTTTTATTGATCAATGCAGAAAACGCGCGAACACACACATAAATAAATAAATAAATATATATATATATATGTATATGTATATGTATGAAGGTGTGCACGTGTGCGACTCTGGACCAGTTGTGGACTATTTTCCACCAAGTACATTAAAGTGTTGTGGAATAAAAATGTTGCCACACCGAGGTAGGGCCCCAAATCTCTATCACTTTATTTAAGAATTATAGATTCTTTAAATAAATTGATAATGTGGGTTTCTTTGATTATGGAATAGTAAAGTTTTCCTGAAATGCTGATAAATATAAACTGTTGTTCAGTGGTAATGTCATATCATGCTTGTTGTGGTTTTTATTTTCATATGTATTATTGCTGGTGATGATATATGATATGTCGATTCATGACACTATTGATGTTATTAAATGATGTCACCCACATGAAATAAATGTGTTTTAACCATGTATTGCTAATTTGGTTAAAGTTATATGATTAAATAGTTAAATTATTTGAATGGGGAAGGATGGGTAATAGGGTAATTAATTGAGGATTTAATTATCAAGTCACGTGTTGGAAAAATTATGGCATTTTCTGAATATTGAGAATATTGAATATCTTGACATGTTCGGAATATAAATTAGAAACTGGTAATAATTAATGGATGGATTAATTATTACCTGATATATGGTAAATGGATAATTAATTGATGAACTGGATAAATATATATGATTTAATTAATTTTTTTTGAATTAATTAATTTTCATACATAAATTTAAGATTGTGAATTGATTGTTTTTTACAACTGTTGTCGATGGGTCCCTTTTTATGTGTGTTTTCCTTCAATAACTTATGTTTTTTTGGATGTATTTGTTTAAAAATATGATATGTTGTGTGAGAGGGTCGCTAAATATATTGGTCTTGTTCAACATGTTTTTCCTGGGATATTTATGGCGTATATTTAAATTGTTAAAGTCCCGAACGAATCACTATTTCAGTGCTTGGGTTCATACATGTTAAAGAATTTTGATAATTAAACATTGAGTAAATTATTTTGTTGGATTGCTAAGAATAATTAATTTTTTATTAATTATAAACTATTGAGATGTTTAATGGTTAATTAATTTTTGACTTATATGACGGGTGATTTATATTGTTAATCAGTTGTCAAATAAATTAATAGATTGGATTAATTAATTTATGAATTAATTAATGGATGGTTTCGGGGTGTTAGACATGGAATTCGACACCAATGATTAATATATATTTATGACTGATGAACGAGTTGTGAGATAGGGACTGATTCTCTAAATACTCATGGGGTACTAGACATAGAGTTCTACACCCTACTTGGTGGGAAACATTCTTTTATGGGATAGGGAATGATGCTCCAAATACCCATGGGTTGTGATATAAGGACTAACACACAAAATACTCAAAAGGTTTCTAGAAATGATGTTATACACCCATTAATTGACATTGGACTATGGTTCCAATTGGTCATACATGAAATGAATTAATTGTTTAATGAAAATTGTTGTGACATAATGATTTGTGAATTGAATCTGAGAAAGGTTTCAGACTAATCAATTAATTGGGTGAATCACTTCTAGTAGATAGACCCAGGAGCGAATCACTATTTATATTGGAAGGGCTTAGAATTTGTATATGATAGATTTAATAGAATGTCTTATGATTCATTATCCAAGACAAATCACAAGCTTGGATTCAATATTTCTTTTTTTACTTAGATGTTCATTAGAGGTATCTGTGGTGAGTGACATATATGAGGTATGTTAGGATTAGGAATGATCATGAGAAATATGTAATTTATCAAGGTTTTAATAAATGATAAATGAAAATGAATGTGTGATGACTATTGGGTATACATGGAAAAATTATAATGTAGTTTTAGAAACCAACGTAGAGATGAAGTAGGAACTTGGGTATATAGATACATTGTACTACTTACTTTAATTATGCATTTTTTCACACAATTTATATTATTTATTAGATGTCTATATTTGAGGTAGACATCGGTGGACCTGACCTACTAATATTTATATCTCACACTCTACCCGGGATGCAATTGCACTGGGGTACCTGAGTAGATTCTATTTGGTTATAGGATTGTGTTGTTTGCAAACTCTTAGGATACTGGAGGAGTGGACCGACCGGGAGCTCGGGATGCTTGAGTTTGAAGCTCGTATGACTTTATAGTCTTTAATTTTTTTGTAAATAATGTGTAAATCATGCATTATTATTTATTTCTTTCAATTATGTATCCATAACATGTCTTGCATTCATCTGCTATATAATTGGAATTGGCCACTTTTATGAAATGAGTACTATTTGTCTTTCACTATTTTGTCAATTATGTATTACTACTTCCAGTATTGTTTTTTAATTACTTTATATACCACCTTGAAACTTTGATAACTATATATAGTCTCCCCAATAACTATCCTTAGACTGTCGCTTCTCATCGGCGGCCTCTTGCATATGGGGAGACGTTCTTGGGGTGATGTGGTGACCGGTCCGCCCACCGATTCATGGGTGAGCCGGGTCTGGATGTTACAAAGTTGTATCAAATGGTTTCTTTTAATTTTTTATTTCTGTTATGGGTTGGTAGATATGATACTAAGAATGTTCCAGTGCTTGGGTTAATAGTCGTTCTTGGCACTCATCGCCCCATGTACGAGAAATGACCAAGTGTCTTGGGATGTTAATTGATGTTTGTTGTATATGAGGTTATAGTTGATATGATTTCACCTTGACTGACTGGTGTATTTTCAACTGCTTATTGATTTTGAAAATTTTGAAAAATTAATTGTCTTCACCTGATATGGAAGGAGAGTTTCATACATGCATCCTTTTAGGTACATAGAGATTCACATGTCATGCATATAACATTTCAGGTAGTTGCATTAGTAGGATGCCCGCTAATATGGATTGTGTACCTTGAATAAATGTCAATTTATAATTTATTAAGCATAACATTTTAGATATCATGTTTCCATGATATAATTAATATGCCTCGGTAATAATATGCAATGATTATGTTCCATGATTCTGGGTTATAGAATGTTTTAGTGATTTCAGCATGTTGATATGTGCTAACTACTTGTAGTGACATGATAGCTTGTTAATAAATGATTGGTTTCTTTAGATAAATATATTTGGTTGAAATTACATAGAAATTGGTTTTCATTCATATGGTTTATGGCACATTATAACTGCAAAAAAGGGTAACCCATGTTTTCAAAAAATTAAAAAGGGATCCTAAAGTTAAAATGTTAAATGAAAACAAATATGTAAAATGGGATCCAAATGCCAGTGGTATGGTGTATGGGTGCCTTATTGACCATGTGACTGAACCATATAACCAGAATATGTTTGAAAATGGTTATGAATGTAAAAATTATGAGTTTTGATTGTAATGAATCGTTGTGGGGTTTCTTTTTGAAGAACCCAGATCGAATAAGTGGGACCCTTGGAGGTCACCTTTTTTGTAAAGAGTAATTTTGATACTAAATTTCCTATTATTTTTTAATAAAACTCTATGTGAAATCATTAGAGAGGATGTTAGTTATAGGATCTCTATTTTGCCTGTGGTGCGTTGTTTTGAAAACTAAGTGACTTATTGTTAAAAGGTAATTGTGTGTTTGTTGATTTTTTTTAAATGTTAAAAAGGTTTAAATGAATTAATTAATATTTCTAAAATGGGGGATTTTAAAGCTCATGATTTTGGTTATGTGTGACCAAGTGAGAGGGTCGACGTTTATGTTTCTTAAGGGGCTAACCTATGGTAGGTAGTACCCTTAGAATGTTCTAGGTGTTAAAGTAAGTTTGTCCCACTGCTCATGAGGACTTCTTGGTACTAGGGTGTTATCGAATGCCTATAGGTACTGGTGGGTAGATAATCATTTATTTAGATGTCATGGACAATCATAATGTGGGTAGTGTCAAATCTATTTTGGTAAATGTTTCTGTAGGTGAAACTGAACTTTTTGAACAAATTCATCTGGTAGTAGTTCAACTGATCTTCTTAATGACCATGGTTTTCTCTTAGAACACTCCTCTAAATAAGAAGAGCATGTACCCTATCTTGAACTCATCATGGAGATACTAAGATAGCATTGGTATTATGTTGGGCTACATTTTAAATTTTGTTGGGATTAATGATTAGTTGTTATCTGGGTAGTACACGGGATGTGTGGTTTCTTTGGGCTACTCCTTTATTCATGTAGGGGTACCGTTGTTTTTTTAAAATAGGCTTGTGATGGAATGACTTGGAAATTTTACTGGATGTCGAGCACAGACTTTGTTATAGATGTGGATGGTTTTGGAATAGTTTTACAGGCACATCATCAGATAAAGGGAAAATATGGGCTTTGGGTCTGCGACACCTTTCGAGGGAATCATAGACAACTTGTTCTATTGGTTGATCGAGATTCAACCATTTTTGTTGATGATGTCCCTGTAATGGCCTCATATATAAGCTTCATTTTCATTTTTATGCTATAAATTTATATTTGGATTTGGTTATAAAGGCTTAGTTGTTTGGCTTGTGAAGGGTTAAAGGTACGTTTGGAATTTGGAATGCAACACATTAGTTCTAATGACATTAAATGACCATGGAAGGTCAGTTGTTTTAGTATTAGTTCCTGATGGATTCACGGGGACAAGAAGTTTTTATGGTGGGTAGATTTTAAAGTCCCATGTTTTTGAACTAGGTTAAAATACAAAGGTTTTCAATGTTTTTCGGTTTATCAATGGGTCATTTTTTAAAACCGAGCTCCAGAATTTTATTCTAAGTGTTGGGACACCTAAAGGGGTCTCTTTTTGCACTTTTGTATTTATCTGATAATTTTAGCGAGTGTCTCGATGATTCTCAAGAGCACCATATCCGGAAAATTTCATTTTAATGGATCTTCACAGGCAGCACATGGTTGCAGTCCCAACCGTGCAGTTTATACTGCTTAATAAACTGTTTAATTTAAATAAATAAGATTATATGAGAGAGTGTGATTAATTTGAAGAAGGTTTTAATAATAATAATAATAATAATGAAGTTATTTTTATTTTTATTGTTTTTTTAAATTAAATAAATGATAAATAATTTATTAAATGAAGGTTGATGAAATTAATGTGCCTCTTGGGTTTATTAAAGAACTATTTTAATTAAATAAAGAGTTTCAGAATTATTAAAGAACTATTTATTATTAAAAGGAGGTTTTGGGTTTGAGTTTTCATCATTAATATCATATTAATGACATTTTAATAAATTGTCGGTTTTTGGATTTAATGAAATGAATGTTTTAATAATAATAATGATGATGTTATTAGTATTGTTATTTTGTTTATTTAATTAAATAAATGTTAAAATTATTTAATGTGGATTTTGAGCTTCTCAATGAACAATTTAAATAAATGAGGGGTTTCTGGTTTAATGAAGTATTGTTATTAAAGAAAGGTGTTGGGTTTATTAAAGGTTTGAAAAATAATAACAATCAGACTAATATTAATTTAGATTTATGAAGGTAATAATAATAATTGTAATTTTATTTAAATAAGAGGTTTCAGATTTAATGATGTATTGTTATTAAATAGAGGTGTTGGGTTTATCAAAGGTTTGAATAATAATAATAATAATGAGACTTTTATTATATTAGTTTTATGAAGGTAATTATTATTATTATTATGGAAATTAAATTATGGGTTATGGTATAGAGTTTTTATCATTTTAATGATATTGTAATAAATTGTGAGTTTGGGTTTTAAATAAATAAAAGAAATAATAATAATAATAATAATTTTATTTTTATTATTGTAGTTACTTAGATAAAGAAATGTTAAAAGAATTTAATTATATGATCAATAGGGAGTTTCATGATTAATTATTAAACGTTTATTAAGAGAATAGAAAATGAAGAAGCGTTTTTAATTAAATGGGGAATTTTTCACTTATTAGATAAGTGTTTAATGTGTACAATAATAATATTAAAATGAGTATTATTATTTTAATTATTACATATAATATATTAGATTAATTTTATGGAAAAAATAAAATAAAAAGGGGAGGTGTGACCTGTAGGTGAGACGCACGACCCCCCTATTTTCTTCCTCCTTAGGCGACACCACAGATGGGCAGTGCCCTCACACTCCAGCTACTCTGGATCCTTCCCTGTAGTAAAACCACAAGCAGCGCGTGGTCACTCTCCCTAGTGTGTAGCCCTCGGATGGACCCCCTCATATCAGCACACGACCCTCCCATGAAGAACCTATTACGCACCACCCCCTCTCCCGGACTCCACTTTGCGCGCAGCGATTCCTCTCGTACTCTTCATGTATCTTGTCCACCTCGTCGAGGTGATTTTGTATGAGTTTAACTCATGATTCTCATAATCCATCTGACTCCTCTATCTCACTTTTTTTTCTCAGCCGAAAAACAAAGGTTTTGTTTTATCTAGTTGTTGTGTTTTACTAATTTTTAGGATATGCGAATGTTTTTTAGGGACTCGTAAGTCCATTATCTGGCATCTCCTCCAAGGAAGAGGCAGATGTGCTTGATTTTATTTGGAGCCATTGGTTCGAGTAGGATTTTAAACGCTATTTTTTTCACCGGTTAAATTAAGGTCTATTAATTTTCTATGAGTCCCCAGACCCAAATTTGAGGAGAATTGTTCATCACTACTTTGATTCTGGGTACCGTTTTAATATATTGAATTTTTTATCAATATATACAAGGTGAACATATAAATATATATATGTGTGTGTGTGTGTGAAGGTGTGTTCACGTGAAACTATGGACGATTCGTGGACTGGTATCCTTTATGTACCTTAATGTTTTGCGTAATACCAACGGTGCCACCCTGAGGTAGGGTCCCAAATCTCTATAACTTTATTTAAGAATTACAGCTTCTTTAAATAAATTGAGAATGCTAGTTTCATTGATTATGTAACTGCTAATTTTTCATAAAATGCTCATTAAAGATAAAATAATAGTTATTGGTAATGTCATATAACTCTTGTTGTGGTTTGGATTTTCATAGGTCTTCTAACTAGTGTTGTTATATGATATGTCGATGCATATAACTTTTGAGTTTATTAAATGATGCTGACCACATGAAATAAATGAGGAATTGTTCATGTGTTGGTTTTAATCATGTATTGATAATTTGGATAAAGGGATATGATTGAATTCTTAAATGATTTTAATAGGGAAGGATGGGTAATAGGGTAAATCATTGAGGAATTAATTATGAAGTCTTGTGTAGGATAAATTGTGCCATTTTCTGAATATTGAGAATATTTAATATTTTGACATGTTCAGAATACAAATTAGAAACTGGTAATAATTAATTGATGGACTAATTATTACATGATAAATGGTAAATAGATAATTAATTGATGAACTGGTTTAAGAGATATGATTTAATTAATTATTTGTTGAATTAATTATTTTTCATGCAATAATTTAAGATTGTGAGTTGATTGTTTGTTACGACTGTTGGTCGTGCGTAACTTTTTATGTGTTTTTTCTTTCAAAGCCTTATGTTTTTTTGGATAGTTTTGTTCAAAAATATGATATGCTATATGAGATGGTTTCTAAATATCTAGGACTTGTGTAGTATTTTTGAATTGAGATGTTCATGATGTGCATGTAAATTTTTAACGTTCTAGAGGAATCACTGTTTCAATGGATGAGTTTAGACTTTTTAAAAAAATTGGATAATTAAACGTTAAGTAAATTATTTTTTTGGATCTATAAGAATAACTCATTGTTAATTAATTATTAATAATTAAGGTGTTGAATGGTTATTTAATTGTTGAATTATTTAACGGGTGATTTGTATCGGTAATTAGTTGTTAAATTAATTAATGGATTAGATTAAATAATTTATAAATTAATTAATGGATGGATTTGCGGTGCTAGACATGGTGTTCTACACCAATGATTAATATATATGTATGATATATGAATGGGTTGTGAGACAAGGACTGATTCTCCAAATACTCACGGGGTACTAGATATGGCGTTATACACCCAGTTTGCATGAAAACATTCTTTTATGGGATAGGGACTGATTCTCGAAATTCCCATTGGTTGTGAGACAAGTACTGACACTTAAATTTCTCATGAGGGTGCTAGACATGATGTCTGCACCCATAAATTTACATTGGACTATGAGTCCAATTTTTCATACATGAAATGAAATAATTGGTTAATGGAAACTGTTGTGACATAATGATTTGTGAATTGAATATGAGAAATGGTTTGGCTTATCAATGAATTGGGTGAATCACTGTTATTGGACGGACCGTGGAGCAAGTCACTATTTCTAGTGGACGGGCTCAGAATTTTTATATGAACGATTAAACAAAATATCTTATGACGTGTTATCCAAGCCAAAGCACATTCTTGGATTTAGTATTTTTTTTGTTTACTTAAATGATCATTAGAGACATCTATGGTAAGTGACTTATACAGGGGATGTTAGGCTTAGGCCGGATCACAAGAATTGTGAAATTTATCAAGGTTTTAGTAAATGA
This sequence comes from Viscum album, assembly GCA_963277665.1. Lineage (NCBI taxonomy): Eukaryota > Viridiplantae > Streptophyta > Magnoliopsida > Santalales > Viscaceae > Viscum > Viscum album. The sequence goes on from OY728132.1 coordinate 1,701,343,866, forward strand.
TAAATGAAAATGAATATATGATGGATATTGGGAATACATGAAAAAATGAATAATGCAGGTTCATACACCAGCTGAGAGGTGAAGTAGGTACATGGGTATATAGTTACATTGTACCGCTTACATTAATTATGCATGATTTCACACTCTTTAAATTATTTATTGAATGTTTGGATTTAGGGTAGACACTGGTGGTCCCGTCATACTGAGATTTATATCTCACACCCTACTCAGGCCATCATTTCACTGAGGTCCTTGAGTAGATTCTATTTGGTCATTGGATTGCACGGTTAGCAAATTCTTAGGATATTAGAGTGGAGGACCGAGCGGGAGCTCAGGATTTTTGAGTTGAAAGCCCGTAGGGATTTATTGTCTTATATTTGTATTGTACATGATGTGTAAATTATGCCATATTGTTCATTGCTTTCAATTATGTATCCATAACATGTCATGCATTCATCTGATGTATAATTGGAATTGGCCACTTTTATAAAATATGTACTATTTTCCTTCTGTTATTTTGTTAGTTATGTATTACTACTTCCACTATTGTTTGTTATTTATTCTGATATACCACTCTACAACTCTGATAAGAAGGTATAGTCTCCCTGCTGACTATCCTTAGACCCTCATTCCTAGTCGGCAGCCTCTAGCGTACGGGGATATGCGCTTGAGGTGATGTGGAAACCAGTCCGGCCACCGATTCAGGGCTGAGAAGGGTCTAGATGTTATAGCATGCAACCCTATAAAAAGAGAAAATAACCATATTGCCAATATTTCTCTAAATTTGGAAGCTTTAAAAAATAGTAAGCACTTTATAAAAAAGTTTATAAAAAGTTTATTACAAATCAAATTTCATTTTCTTCATAGAAATATATAATTATTAAAAATATTTTATGTGTTATTATATCAAAATTAATTTTATCACTTTTAAAAAGTTTAATTTGAAAAAAAGTGACATCATTGTTGGGTTTATCATGGTCATAATTCCTTATGATTATTTTTTTAGTTTTCTCAAAAATAATCAGTTTCTAGGTGAATAGTAAAAATACTAAATTTTCTAATACCATCAATTTTACATGAATTTTTATGTGTCTGAAACCATTTTGATATAATAAATATATATGACTGATTTAAAATAATGAAATTCAAAAAACTATTTCTATTTAAATCCCCCTGGATATTAATTGAAAAAATCAAAAATATTTTATAAACCCATAGGGAAATTGTGTTTTAGATTTATTTTTATGTCACATAACTCAACTTAAAAAATGATAATATTTTTATATTATTATAATCAATAAAATTTATAATTTATTCCTCTACATAATCTTTATTATTCTAATAAACTTATCATAAAATGGGGTTTTACTTGATACTTGCACTAATGATAAAATTAATTATTATATAGATGGAAAGTTAATTTTTATTATTATATTTGAGATAATAATATTTATATAATTTAACACATCCAATATCATTTTAGATAGAAAAAAATTTGGTTTGGATTTTTTCTATTTACCACCATAATGGTGAACAAATTATTTAAAATTATTATTTTTATTTATACTATGGAATTCATATGGAATCAATTAAAATTAAATAAATTAAATAATGAATCTAATAATTTTTTTAAGCTTATATAAAAATAATCAATAACCCATTTAATGGTTAATCGATGTTAAATAAGTATATGAACACTTAATGATAAAAACATTTTTTTCTATAAAAATAGTTTATGAACATATTATATGTTTGAGTTTAATATTTAATTTCATCATATTTAGACTATAAATTAGGATAAATGAAGCCCAAATTTTGATTCAAAATAAAAAAATTCATGATAATGGTCTCATACTATATTTAGTAACAGAATAATTGACATGATTAATATCTAATTAAGAGTAATATGTGTTTGAATCACTTTTTTAATATGGTTAAATGTTTTCAAAATTATCATTCCCTTTAGATCGTCTAGAAAACATTTTCTAGGTTTTAATGTCTACCAACATGTATCACCAACCTTCCCTCACCTTGATCAACTAAATTCTATTCTTTTCAATTATTATCTATTATTTACCATTTGTTTCGATGGAAAAGTACCTCTTCTACACATATAAATGGGGGGTCACTTCTACCCTATAACAAACTAACCCACATCAACCATACCTTCCACCCAAGGAAGATGTTATATTTTATGGTATAAAAAATAATAGAAACAAGTATTCAATAGAAAACACAGACAATTAGATTACAAAGTGGAAGAAATAGATGGAAAAAATCCATAAAAACCATGAAAATATGTTATTCTAGAAAATAATGAATCAACAAGACCATCAGGTCTCTATGTAACCAATTAACACATCATAAACATCTCCAAATATAAGTAAAATACAACAGAGAACCAAGAATTGAATAACATTTTTTTCCCTTTCCCTGAATCCTAAAAAACAAGGTCTATAACCACCCAAATGAAAAATAAGGGTGTGATCATAGATCCCACCAAGATACCACTAAATAATTTATACAAGTTCTAATATCAAGAATGCACTAGTTTAAGCTTTAAAAAATCTACTTTATAAATCATTTCTATTAAATAAAACCATTTGTAAAAAATTTCTTTTATTTTATATAAATTCATATCATATTTAAAAATTACAAAAACATATAAGGTATGTAATAGAAATGGTTAACCAAACATGTGAGGAAATATCTATAGAATAAACCATCACACGATAAATTGGGTATAAAATACAATGAACACCCTTTGGGATCTAGAATATTGGAGTATACACTAGACATAAAAGAAGTCTAAACTAGGCCTAATATGGTTCCAAATGATATTGAGCCAAACCATGATCTATCATTATAAAAAAATATAACCCATAATGGTTTCAAACACAGTAGGGTCACCTATGTTTATTTCTTGATGCACCCAAGGTTCCCAATGTTCTATGTTTTTTTCGAAACAATTTTCAAAATAATGCTCACAGTTAATAAAATCCCACTTTGACCAAATCAAATCCATTCCATTAAAAACAAAATAGAATTAATAAGAACAAAAAATATTTCTAGAATTACTTTTTTCATAGATTTACCTACCTCAGGAATGGTGGAAACAAAAGTTCCTTCAACAATAGAATTCAAGAAACCATGGATTGGGCTTAGAATGATAAGGAATGATAATAAACTGAAATGGATCAATATAAAAAACCAATTTATATAAAATCTTAAACACAAATGAGACTAATTCGACTACCATGACCAAAGATGATGTAGACCGAGAATCACAACTTACCTGGAGAGATGTACTACCAAAACCATAATGATCAACCATTAAATGATAAATCAAGATGGATGAGAGATCTAATATTTTTTAGATAGATATAGGTGTTGATAGGGGAGGATTTTGGTAAATAAAACACTAAATAGACATGAATCATGTTTAAAACTAAAAACCATGAATAATTCATGACATGAATATATTTCACGAAGTGGATTTAATAATTTAAAAAAGAAGATGAAAAATGTGTTTTCTTAGTTTAATATAATCCTAAAAGATATTTTAACATCCTATAAAGATTTCACGTCCATTAAATTTTTGAAGGCCTTCTGGAGTTTCTTGAAATATTCCTTATAAGAAATTCATTTTGTGTAACCCGTTCACGATGTGAATTTGTCTGGCTGACAGGGCTCTGTCCAGTTTTCAGCAGGAAGCCTCCAAACCAAATATTATTAATTTCTATCCCCAAGGAGGAGCCTATAAAAAATATATAACTCTATACCTAGAATTCATTAATTCAAGAAACCATTCATCCCCATACATTAGGCATATTTCTGTAGAACAGTATATCTCTTCCTATGAATCCCACGAAGCACTGAAATAAAAAGGAAAACAAAAAATAAGAGATATGTAATAGCTAAAGAAAGGTATTAGGGTGTTCCATTCTTCCCAAAACAAAAACTTTCTTACCCTATAATATTTTCAGGATCATGGAATCATAAAAAGTGATGGAGACAACTGCCTCATCAACAAATCCTTCTCCCACATATCCTGGCTATCTCATCCAGACTTCGAGAGTGCATTGACCAAAGGAATCATTTTATTGCACAAAAAAATTGTATCAATGATCCATAATCTAAAGAATTTTATCAACCATAGTGATGGTTAGATAAAGATCGACATCCTAAAATTTAATTACATGGTAAGGATCTGGTCAATACCCTTTAGTTGGGAATCATGAAACACATCATGGATGGAAGTCAAAAAATATTGTAAGTAAAACCATTATGCCACCATTACCAATCATCCAATGATATCAAAGGGGCCCAGAAACCATGGTTCCAACTTTCCTTAATTACCCAACGAGTCATTTCCCTATTGAGGTGAAACTCTATGATAGACATGATTAGCTATCTCAAACTCCAATAGTTCATGATGATGGTACACATAATATTTCTGATTAATATGTGGCACGATAAATCTACTCTATACCAACTGAACTCTCTCTATCATATCATAAAAAGGATTATCCCAACCAAGGACCATTGTCCTAACTATACCCAACACAAGAGATATATACATGTCCTCCCATTTAATTCCTCAAAGGAATCCATTTTCATCCATCCATAACATCTATTTTTATAGAAAAAATCCAACTAATGTGGAAAAATTTCAGAATAATAACTAAAATTTAGAACACAAGACTAGATAATATCCTCGATAACGTAGATAAATATCTCAATCTATCCACCCTTCTACATATGATATTCTATGATCAATTTCAATTAGGAACCCATCAACTCTCACAAAACCATTCCTAAAACAGGATGTTAACCATGGATCCTTTTTAGAAAAAATTGGAAAGGGAACCCCATGAAGTCTATAAATCTATCATACATTCATTTAACCAAGATATTACACCTTAATCATCTCCTTGGTAGGTATGAAATGTCCTGATTTAATGATTCGATCAATGATCACCCAAATAACATCCTTCCAACTAGGAGACTATGGGAAACAAGTAATTAAATCCCTAGACATATCATCCCATTTAGAAACTAAAATGGGTAAGGGCTATACCAAAAAATTAGTACTATTGTCTTCTTCATTAATTTTTTGAAAAGTATGACACCACTACACAAAATCTTCAATTTACCATATCATCCTTGGTCACTAATACTGATGTCTCTAAGCATGATACATCATGGTAGTACCTAGTTGTAAAAACCAAAAAGAATGGTGTCCATTGTCCAAAAACTCCTACCACAGGTAAATCAAAACAAACAAACTTCTATTGAAGCATAAATACCCATTGGGAGATAGAGACTATTCACCTGAGGTCACCTCACCATGAAGGATTTTACTAAAGATCTATCACTCAGGGTTATACATCTTATAGAGATGAATTAGCTCATAAAATAATGAGTCAGCCTTCATCAATGTCAGATATACCCTCGCACCACCTTCTTTCATTCCCAAGATCTTCTTAGTATAAAAACTCATCAATGACCATTCTTCAACTAATTCCTTCAGTTATTTTGATTCTAATTTCATGCTCAACATATCAATGACCACATTCCATTTTTTATGGGTATAAATATCATCAATCTCAGATAAATTTATGATAATCCACCCAATATCTCGTTTTAACCTTAAATCCATCTGAGTGAAAATATGCCTCAGGATTGTATGAATAAAATATACTTTCAACTATTCCCAAAAGTGATAGTTACACTATGTTTTGATTTCATGCATAACTACTCCCAAATCCAGATAATGTGTGTGGTAGTTTTTTTAATAAGGGAATAATTATTTAGATCCATTGGACATCACTCATTTCTACTATAGTAAGATAAATCTGAAAAAAAATTAGAATCATAGTAGAAAAGATCATTACCAAAACTCGGATATAGAAGAATAAAAATGAGTTCTAAATTCAAACTCACCATTAGCATCCCAAAATATCTCTATCATTTGTCATTCCACACAAACATTACATAATTACAAGGTAAATATTTCATCGAAGATTTATTCTTGGAGAAGTACCAAACAATCTTCCTATAATAACCATATAACCCCATGAATATTTGGATCTGAAATGCATTTCTAGGATGATCCCAATACATAATTTCTTATACCATTTTAGGATCCATTGAGATTCCCCACTCAAATATGACATTCCCCAAAAAAATTACTTCTTGAATCCAAAATTCAAACATGGAAATCTTACCATAGAGACAATGTTCCGAAAATTTTCTAATAATAATAACCAAATGGTCCATATGATCCTCCTATAATATAGAGTAAACCAAAATACCATCATTAAAACACACAAAAAAGTGTCTAAGAACAAACTAATGATACAAATCTTCAAATCAATAAACACCACAGATGAATTAGTTTTACTGTATGGAATAACTAGAAAGAAAAAAATTTTATACCGACTCCTAATGGCTATCTTAGGTATGTCTTATTCCTGAACACAAAATTATTTGTAGCCTGATCATAGGTCTATCTTTTAATACCATTGAACCCCTATAATATAGTAAAAAAGATCATCAATCCTAGGCAGGGGATATTTTTTCAGGAAGTTCACCTGATTGAAATTCTGATAGTCAATAAAAAGTATAAGACTCCCATATTCCTTCTTAGAAACTAGGATAGAATAATCCCATGGTTACATAATAGGATAAATAAATCCCTTATCATCAAGGTCTGCAAGCATGATCTTATGTTCTACCAACTCAATGGTCTCCATAAGATAAGATAACATAAAAAACGGCCATCGTGATAGTATCATGTCTATGGTAAACTTGACCTCTCTAAAGAGTGGTAAATTAGAAAGTAATCCAAAAATTCCTCAAGGTATGCAAAAAATATCGTAGGTTGATGGATTTAAAAATAATGGATAACAATATCAAGAAACATCTCTAACAACTATCATAATATTACCCATGAATAAGGAACAACAGATCCTTCCTTTCTTAATATAGAGTCCCACTAACCATGAAAAGCATTAGTGAACCCATCATAAAATAATAAATAAAATTGTTGGAAATAATACTCAATCGGTTCCGAAATAATGGTCATCTAATAAAAACTGATAATCAAGTCGAAGATTTGATGATTAGGAAATAACTATTTCTTCTCTAGCTCAATATCATATATCATCACCCAACATGTTGGAAACTTGAAACATTATTCTGAAGTCTTTCTTAAAGGCATGGAAAGATTCAATAAGTATGTAACAAAATAAAAATGAAATCCAAACAAATATTCTATATTCTAATATATAAAATAATGATTAGAATATGTATCAAACAATGATAACACCATATAATAAAACAAATACTATACCTCTAACTGTGGATAAGACTACATCAGATTTCTCTAATGTATTATAACGTCCCCGACCTGGAAGCCACTAAACTAGTGCTCTGATCCAGGTCAGCACATGACCTCAAGCGCGCCACCCCGTACACTAGAGGTTTCCGACTAATGGCGAGGTTTTAATGAGTCATGTGGGGAGACTACACACTCTATACTACAGTAAGACACATCAGATAATAATTTAAACAATGGAAACAATATAAAAAATCAACATCATGCATAAATGAACCATTACCAAAACCGGGTACAATCATATACAATAGTAAATATGTCATAACACACTACATTGCAAGTGAAAGAAACCAAAAATAAAACCAATAACTCCCAACAGGTCCTGACACTGAGTCCAGATCCTTCACCATGAACATCCCAAGCCGAACACAACATCTTAGTATAGGGACCATGCCCTTGTCCTGACATGAAACCAAGAAGACTTCTCAGGTACCCAAAGATGGCCCAAGGAGGGTGTGAGTACAAAAATAAGTAGGCCACCACAAACAGAATCTACAAAATATCAAGTATAATAGATAGTGCATGCATGTACAAAATGAATGGTAAGTAAACAAGTGACAGTTTGGGTGCCTATAAGGCCCCAGCCTTAAACCTTACTTAATATTGAATTAAATGAATAATTCACGTTGAGGATCTTTTCTGGTTTAGAGTTTTAGAGAATTAGAAGATAATTATTACATCTCAAAAGATTACAAAGTAGTCACTTCTACTAAGTTTCCATAATAAAAAAACTCTTAAAAAGAAACGTGTCTAGTTCCATGTTTTATATAGGATGACATTCCCTTGATCCCATCCTTGACCTTATTCCACATTAAGTCCTGTGAAAACATTTCAAAAAAAACTTGGGGTGAGCATAAAAAGATCAGTAAGGGATACAGAAAGAATGAAAACTGTTAGTTTTTCAAACATCAAGTAAACCATATATACTCTATCAAAGTAATACCTTCCCCTTAATGAAGTAGTAAAAACTCTTCACTGAATAAAGTATCATTACTTACCTTTTTGTAACCAAATGATTACCATAAAACCCATAAAAAGAACACATAACATATATAAAGGTAACATGGGACATAATCATACTTAAGTGGAATAAACATACGGTCGACTTCCACACATATCACTTAATGGAATAGCCATACGGCCAATTTCCATACATACTTAATGGAATAGCCATACGACCGACTTCCATACCCAATGAATTGGAGGTTATAACGTAACCACCCATCCTGGTATTCACGGCACCACCCATCATATGGTTTATAACGTAACCACCCGTTAAAATGTCCAAGTACCAATATAAAATCATAAAACATAAAACCAATATAAAGGAATGATAACATTTCCACATTTCAATCACAATATATCATAAACATATTGACATAATAGAATCCTTTATCAAAACTATTTTCAATACCAAAATATATAAAAGAGTATATAGTATTTATTTTATTCTAAAAACATTACGGCTTGTTGAGGAAGCCAAAGACCAAATAATACTCGCGGCGGCGGAAAAGGTCATTGTCATCGTGTAAGTTAAAAAAACATTCCTTTTTGTCATTTAGTAAAACTATTCATAGAAAAACATTTCTTTTGTATAAAAGTAAAAGTCAAAGGGTTTTATACACCGTATAAAAGAATGTTGTGTATAAAATAAAATATGCCTCAATGAAAGGAGATTGAGACGATGTCCCTTACCTCGGGTCCGACTTGACTCGATCGTTCTTTAACGTCCTGAATAATAAACTTGAGTTAATTTATACTTGATTAAGAACATTTTTAAAGTTCATTATTCCTTTTATATCACTTATTTCCATGTTATAAACATTATGTAACCATTTAAGTTAATAACGTGTGTTTTGTCAATATTTGGTTCTTAAGTCGAAAGTGGACTTCTTACAATTACATGTTGTTCGTGTGGTCAAAGGTTCTTTATATCCAGAATGAAATTCCCGATTTGGATATAATATGTATCATATATAGCCAGCATATACATGTATTTATAATATTACACAATCATTTAGAGGTAAGAAATGAAATGCACCGTTCATGGAGACGGTAAGCCGTACGTACGCATGAACGCTACTTTTATTTCTTTGTCATATTAATGGAATTAAAACTAAATGAGAGGTATTTATATTTTAATTCCAGAATTATATTCATCATTTAGATGTATCATTCATCATATATATTCATTATATGCATGTACTTATAATAGTACATTACATTTGGGGATAAGAATTGAAATGCTCCGTTCATGGAGACGGTAAGCCGTACGTACGCAAGAACGCTACTTTCATTTCTATCTCATAATTTAATGGAAATAAATAATAATGATATAGAGTGATATTATAATTACAGTATAAAGTCATATATAATAACTTTAAATCCATCCTTTTCACGTCCCACATATGGAATTAACGAATCAAATCACTTTGAGGGGGCGGTAGTCCGCACTTCCTTAAATGAAGATATCATGTTTTCCCATAATGGAAACCATGAAGGTATGCCAAAAATGAAAAATACAGAATCTTATAGAAAACAAAAACATATTATATATCATATAAAAAAATAGTGACATCATAATGGCCACCTTTGAAGGTGTTAGATGAGTATTGAACAATCATCGTTTCGGGAGGCAGAATTTTCCCATCCACGGAAACCGTATGTTCTTTAACCATTTGATGTAGTTGTGTGAGAGTGTAGCTCGAATAAATCTTATAAAAACATCCTAGTATATCGAAGATACTGGTTTTGTTACAAAGGAAGTAAATAAAAAGAGTTTAGAGGGTTGGAGAAGCAAAATAATACAAATGAACAAGAGAGAATGAATTACCTTTAAAAGTGTAACTCCCTTTTTATTTGAGCCTAAAGGCTTCCTTTGAAAGGATTCTGCCCAAAGGGAATCCTCTAGGATGAGGATAGGGATGTGGAGAGAGTAAATGGGAAGGGGTTGGCCGAGCCAAAGGCTTGAGGAGTGTGTGTAAGGTGGTAGAGGTGGGGGCCTTTTATAAGAGGATAGGAGGGGCACTTCTGGAAAGTAAAGAAATATTACTTTATTTGAAAATGTGTTTCGGTTTTAAAAGGTCCCACATTGATATAATTCGTGGATAAGATGATAAGGGTTATAAATTCACCCATCCAATAAGTTTTGGACATGTTTAGTTCATAGAGTTTACATTATCTTTCCATTTTATTTAAATCGTTAAATAATGAGGACATCACTGCATCATCATGATGTCATAAATAAATTAATTTATTTAAAGTCTAAAAATTATAAAAAAACTACTATGATGTCGGAAATCTTTTCATCTTTCCAATGACTATTTATAATAAAAAATCTGACTTGTATAACCCCATTTAGAAATTGTTTTAGTAAAACATTTCATGTTTGTTTCATTTTTACTTTTACATTAAATGAAAAGTTATTTATGTTATTTCCCAACCAAAGTGGCTCCATGGGGTCCCCAAGTTGACTCATGGCTTTTCTTGGTCGGCCATGACACAACCAATGAGGGTAGGACATGTTTCAAGCTCATCTCATTTTATTAAAGCATTATTTTTTCCTTAAACTACATTAATTACCACTAATCGCAATTAAAAATTTAATAAGTTACTATTCACCAAAAAATTATTTTAATCTCATTGAACCACATTTTACTTCTTAATGACAACCATGTATGTCGGATTTTTGAAAATCAAAACAGAATGATGGCAAAATTTCATTTAAACGGAAAATCAGTTTTTATAAGTACCACTTAGTGGTTTCACTATTCATCAAAAATTGATGTTTTTCAGAAAATTACCAAAAATTCACCCTAAGCTATATTTGATATTACGAATTCAAAAAAGAAGTCTATTTTAAAAAATTCAAAATATATAAGTCGCATTAATTAATTTAATAATTAATTCCCGCTGTCAGAGCAAATAGCGTGTTTTTATGAAACAATAAGTATCAAAAGATTGACACTAGTTTAAGTCCGATTTCAAAGTGAAATTAATTCCAATGACCACTATTGGATTTAATGGTAAAAATATTTTCTAATTTCACTTTAAAACCAATTCAAAAGATAATATAATCATATAAATAAATTTGATTAAAAAGAGGTTTTGAATTAAAATACAACATTTTACACTATTCATAAAAAAATGAACTTTATCATAAAGGTACCAAAAATTTACAAAAAGTAAATTTTAATGTCCCGATTATAAAGAAGAGTTATATTTGGTCCAATAGAATTTATAAGATCGATCAAAACTATATTTAATGACGGTTCTCCGTCAAAAGGTGATAAGTTGACCTTTCATGAAAATTAGGGTATAAATGCCTAAAATTGAATTCTTTTCGTATTTTAAGCCTTTATATTTTATTGGGTAAATGTAAAAACATTTAAAAACATATATAATCATATTTTAGTTATTTATATCCATTCCCGCCAGTACAACGACTACTTGTTAACTAACATTTAAAATAATATTATTTTATTACTTGTGTGCAACGTAAGTTTTCAAATAAACTCATCGTTGCGTACTGAGTACGTTATCGAATGTAGAAACCCATTTTAATTAAAATTAATATTTAATTCGTAAATATTAATAAATATGAAAATTCTTTATTCTTTATTTACCTGGGATGTTACATTCTTCCCCCATTTTGGGAATTGCGTCCTCGCAATTTTATTCACTTATCAAAATAAGTGGGGGTATTTATCCCTCATAGAATTTTCAGATTCCCACGTTGCCTCTTTAATCACATGGTTTTTCCACAATACCTTTACCTGATGAATCACCTTATTCCATAACACATGCTCCCTGTGGTCATTAATCTGGACTGGTTGTTCTTTATAAGATAGGTTCTCTTCCAGCTAAACTACCTCTGGACTCAAAACATGAGATGGATCTGGCATATACATCCTCAACATTGAAACATGAAAAACATTGTGTACCTGAGATAAACTCGGAGGTAAAGCCACCCGGTATGCAACTGATCCAACTCTCTCCAGAATTTCATATGGTCCAATAAACCTTGGACTCAACTTTCCTTTCTTACCAAATCTCATCACACTTTTCCAAGGAGAAACCTTGAGAAAAACATGATCACCTACCTCGAAAGATAGATCCTTCCTCCAGTTATCCGCATAACTCTTCTGCCTACTCTGAGCTGTTCTCATGTGCTTCTGAATCAACTGAACTTTTTCTGCCATCTCTTCTAACAATTCTGGTCCCATCAGCTTCCTTTCACCCACTTCATCCCAAAATGCTGGAGTTCGACACCAATTCCCATATAATGCCTCAAATGGTTCCATCTGTATACTGGAATGAAAACTGTTATTATAAGAAAAGTCAACCAAAGAAAGATGTTGGTCCCAACTTCCCTGATAATCCATCGAACAAGCTCGTAGCATATCCTCCAAAGTCTGAATTGTTCGTTCTGACTGCCCATCTGATTGAGGATGAAAAGGTGTACTAAAATTTAATTCAGTACCCAACGACTTCTAAAGGCCTTTCCAAAAGTTAGAAGTAAACCTGGTATCACGATCCGATACAATGGAAATAGGAACTCCATGTAACCCGACTATCTCTATAAGATACAAATGGTAAAGTTGATCTAGAGAGAAAGTATCTCATATAGCAAGGAAATGAGCAGATTTGGTCAAGCGATCAACAATAACCCAGATTGCATTATTACCTCGAGATGTCCTCAGTAATCCCACAACAAAGTCCATGGATATGTTTTCCCATTTCCACTCTGGCACTGGTAAAGGCTGAATCATCCCTTTAGGTAACTGCCGCTCTGCTTTAACCTATTGACATGTCAAACACTTCACAGTAAAATCAGCAATATCTCTTTTCATTCTATCCCACCAGTAATACTCCCGAAGATCTCTATACATATTAGTACTGCCAGGATGAACTGAAAACGGGGAACTATGAGCCTCACATAACAACTCATTCTTCTACTGTGAATCATAAGGCACACATAACCTCTTCCCAAACCTCAAAACACAAACACAAACCTATCCAAGAACTCATGGAAAATTTTATTCATAAGGTCCATGAATACAGCAGGTGCATTGGTTAACCCAAAAGGGATAACTACAAATTCATAATGGCCATATCTAGTATGAAACGCAGTCTTCAGAACGTCTGCTTCTTTTACTTTCAACTGATGGTACCCCGACCTCAAGTCAATCTTCGAAAAATACTGAGCTCCCGGGAGCTGATACCACTTCATTCGATGGCCCAACATCTTCTGAAGTTGTTCCAAAGGATTTTTCCACCCCTTTATGCTTGTAGTCTGGCTTCATTCCCCCAGTTGAGTTCTTCGTTGGACACTCGTTTGCATAATGACCCATTTCATTACACTTAAAACATCTTACCGTTGGCTTTTCATTTCCTGCTTGATCATCTTCCTTACAGTTACGAGCAATATGACCAGACTTACCACACCGAAAGCACTTACCAGACTTTGATAAACATTCTCTAGGATGCATTTTACAACACTTCTCACAGGATGGATATTTGCTTTTCTTACCTCCTTGATTCTTTGATGAATTCTTCCCCTTTTCCTGCCAACTAGACCTCTTATTATGTTGTTTGTCATAGAACACCTGATCATCGGCAAACTCCATTTCCACCTTCTCTACACATCGAACAAGTTTTTCATAACTTTTGAACTCACGAGAAGCTAAATCCCTTCGATACTTTGGCTTTAACCCTGAGTAAAAACGGTTTATTTTACTATCAAGATCTCGTATGAAGTTTGGAGCATACCTTGCCAATCGAGTGAACTTTTCTTCATAAGCAGCCACTGAATCATCCTCCTGCCTCAGTTCTAGGAACTGTTTTTCCATCCTAAGACAAACCACCTTAGGAAAATATTTCTCAAAAACATACCTTTGAATTCGTCCTAGTGAAGATCCTCAATCTCATCACTATCCCTTATATTTTTCACCATCGAACACCACTGATCAGCTTCACCTTCAAAACAGTAAACAGCAAGACTAACCTTTTGATGTTCTGAACACCCCATGACATCAAAAATCTTCTCCAGTGATTTAATCCACCCTTCAGCTAGCACAGGGTCAGATGATCCTCTGAATGATGGGGGATGTTGCCTCATGAAATGTTCCACCACAGACATGTTCCTCTGCGGTTGATCTGGCTGATCTCGTTAATGGATACCACCACCATTTATCGCTTGAGTCAACTGCGTTATTACTGCAACAAACTGTTCTGTTCCAATTCCGACCATATCAGGTTGCTGATTTGGAAGGTTATCTTCCTCCTGATGTCGTCCCAATATAGCTGCTTTGTTTCCTCTGCGGAAAACCATTCTAAACACATAAATATCTTAGGTGAAGCAACATGGTAATCCGTAAATTCTATATCATTTCAATCATATTATAATTTAACACTTTTCTAACTCCTAAAGTTTTCTAAACTGACCTCTGATACCAACTATAAGGCCCCAGCCTTAAACCTTACTTAATATTGAATTAAATGAATAATTCACGTTGAGGATATTTTCTGGTTTAGAGTTTTAGAGAATTAGAACATAACTATTACATCTCAAAAGATTACAAAGTAGTCACTTCTACTAAGTTTCCATAATAAAAAAACTCTTAAAAAGAAACTTGTTTAGTTCCATGTTTTATATAGGATGACATTCCCTTGATCCCATCCTTGGCCTTATTCCACATTAAGTCCTGTGAAAACATTTCAAAAAAAACTTGGGGTGAGCATAAAAAGCTCAGTAAGGGATGCAGAAAGAATGAAAACTGTTAGTTTTTCAAACCTCAAGTAAACCATATATACTCTATCAAAGTAATACCTTCACCTTCATGAAGTAGTAAAAACTCTTAACTGAATAAAGTACCATTAATTACCTTTATGTAACCAAAGGATTACCATAAAACCCATAAAAAGAACACATAACATATATAAAGGTAACTTGGGACATAAACATACTTAAGTGGAATAACCATACGGTCGACTTCCACACATATCACTTAATGGAATATCCATACGGCCAATTTCCATACATACTTAATGGAATAGCCATACGGCTGACTTCCATACCCAATTCATTGGAGGTTATAACGTAACCACCCGTCCTTGTATTCACGGCCCCACCCGTCTTATGGTTTATAATGTAACCACCCGATAAAATGTCCAAGTACCAATATAAAATCATAAAACATAAAACCAATATAAAGGAATGATAACATTTCCACATATCAATCACAATATATCATAAATATATTGACATAATAGAATCCTTTATCAAAACCATTTTCAATACCAAAATATATAAAAGATTATATAGTAT
This sequence comes from Viscum album, assembly GCA_963277665.1. NCBI lineage: Eukaryota > Viridiplantae > Streptophyta > Magnoliopsida > Santalales > Viscaceae > Viscum > Viscum album. The sequence goes on from OY728132.1 coordinate 1,701,359,597, forward strand.
TTATTTTATTCTAAAAACATTACGGCTTGTTGAGGAAGCCAAATACCAAATAATAATCGCGGCGGCGGAAAAGGTCATTGTCACCGCGTACGTTAAAAAAACATTCCTTTTTGTCGTTTAGTAAAACGCTTCGTAGAAAAAGATTCCTTTTTGTATAAAAGTAAAATTCAAAGGGTTTTATACCATATAAAATAAAGTTGTGTATAAAATAAAATATGCCTCAATGAAAGGAGATTGAGACGAAGTCCCTTACCTCGGGTCCGACTTGACTCGATCGTTCTTTAGCGTCCTGAATAATAAACTTGAGTTAATTTATACTTGACTAAGAACCTTTATAAAGTTCATTACTCCTTTTATATCACTTATTGACAAGTTATAAACATTATGTAACCATTTAAGTTAATAATGTGTGTTTTTTCAATATTTGGTTCTTAAGTCGAAAGTGGACTTCTTACAATTACATGTTGTTCGTGTGGTCAAAGGTTCTTTATATCCAGAATGAAATTACCGATTTGGATATAATATGTATCATATATATCCATAATATACATGTATTTATAATATTACATAATCATTTAGAGGTAAGAAATGAAATGCATCGTTCATGGAGACGGTAAGCCATACGTACGCATGAACGCTACTTTCATTTCTTTGTCATATTAATGGAATTAAAACTAAATGAGAGGTATGTATATTTTAATTCCAGAATTATATTCATCATTTAGATGTATCATTCATCATATATATCCATTATATACATGTACTTATAATAGTACATTACATTTGGGGATAAGAAATGAAATGCACCGTTCATGGAGATGGTAAGCCGTACGTACGCATGAACGCTACTTTCATTTCTATCTCATAATTTAATGGAAAGAAATAATAATGATATAGAAGTATATTATAATTCCATTATAACATCATATATAATAACTTTAAATCCATCCTTTACACGTCCCACATATGGCATTAACGAATCACATCACTTTGAGGGGGCGGTAGTCCGCACTTCCTTAAATGAAGATATCGTGTTTTCCCATAATGGAAACCATGAAGGTATGCCAAAAATGAAAAATACAGAAGCTTAAAGAAAACATAAACATATTATATATCATATATAAAAATATTGATATCATAATGGCCACCTTTAAAGGTGTTAGACGAGTATTGAACTATCATCGTTTCGGGAGGCAGAATTTTTCCATCCACGGAAACCGTATGTTCTTTAACCATTTGATTTAGTTGTGTGAGAGTTTAGCTCGAATAAATATTATAACAACATCCTAGTATATTGAATATACTGGTGTTGTTACAAAATAAGTAAATAAAAAGAGTTTAGAGGGTTGGAGAAGCAAAATAAAACAAATGAACAAGAGAGAATGAATTTCCTTTAAAATTGTAACTCCCTTTTGATTTGAGCCTAAAGGCTTCCTTTGAAAGGATTAGTCCCAAAAGGAATCCTCTAGAATTAGGAGAGGGATGTGGAGAGAGTAAATGGGCAGGGGTTGGCCGAGCCAAAGGCTTGAGGAGTGTGTGTAAGGTGGTAGAGGTGGGGGCCTTTTATAAGAGGAGAGGAGGGGCACTTTTGGAAAGTAAAGAAATATTACTTTATTTGAAAATGTGTTTCGGTTTTAAAAAGTCCCACATTGATATAATTCGTGTATAAGGTGATAAGGGTTCGAAATCCACCCATCCAATAAGTTATGGAAATGTGTAGTTTATATATTTTACATTATCTTTCCATTTTATTTAAATTGTTAAATAATGAGGTCATCGTTGCACCATCATGATGTCATAAATAAATTAATTTGATTTAAAGTCTAGAAATTATAAAAAAAATACTATGATGTAGGAAAGCTTTTTATCTTTCCAATGACTATTTATAATAAAAAATATGACTTGTATAACTCGATTTAAAAACTGTTTTAGTAAAACATATCATGTTTGTGTCATTTTTACTTTTACATTAAATAAAAAGTTATTTATGTCATTTCCCAACCAAAGTGGCTCTATGGGGTCCCCAAGTTGACCCATGGATTGTCTTGGTCGGCCATGACACAACCAATGAGGGTAGGACATGTGTAAATCTCATCTCATTTTATTAAAGCCTTATTTTTACCTTAAACTACACTAATTACCACTAATCGCGATTAAAAACTTAATAAGTTACTATTCAGCCAAAAAATTATTTTAATCTCATTGAACCACATTTTACTTCTTAATGACAACCATGTATGTCGGATTTTTGAAAATCAAAACACAATGATGGCAAAATTTCATTTAAACAGAAAATCAGTTTTTAGAAGTACCACTTAATGGTTTCACTATTCATCAAAAATTGAAGTTTTTCAGAAAATTACCAAAAATTCACCCTAAGCGATATTTGATATTAAGAATTCAAAAATGAAGTCTATTTTATAAAATTAAAAATATATAAGTCACATTAATTAATTTAATAATTAATTCCCGCTGTCAGAGCAAATAGCGTGTTTTTATGAAACAATAAGTATCAGAAGATTGACACTAGTTTAAGTCCGATTTCAAAGTGAAATTAATTCCAACGACCACAATTGGAATTAATGGTAAAAATATTTTCTTATTTCACTTTAAAACCAATTCAAAAGATAATCTAATCATATAAATAAATTAGATTAAGAAGAGGTTTTGAATTGAAATGCAACATTTTACACTATTCATAAAAAATGAACTTTATCAGAAAGGTACCAAAAATTTACCAAAGTAAATTTTGATGCCCCGATTCTAAAGAAGAGTTATATTTGGTCCAATAGAATTTATATGATCGATCAAAACTATATTTAATGACGGTTCTCTGTCAAAAGGTGATAAGTGGACCTTTCGTGAAAATTAGGGTATAAATGCCTAAAATTGAACTCTTTCCGTATTTTAAGCCTTTATCTTTTATTGGGTAAATGTAAAAACATTTAAAAACATATATGATCATATTTTAGTTATTTCTATCCATTCCCGCCAGTACAACGACTACTTGTTAACTAACATTAAAAATAATATTATTTTATTACCTGTGTGCAACGTAAGTTTTCAAAGAAACTCATCGTTGCGTACCGAGTACGCTATCGAACGTAGAAACCCCTTTTAATTTAAATTAATATTTAATTTGTAAATATTAATAAATATGAAAATTATTTATTCTTTATTTACCTGGGATGTTACAGGGACACTAGTTAACAATGTTCAATTAGTACATGACTAGAGTTCATCCCAATTTCATTTATTATACCATTTTCACACGTAATCCATTTTATCATATTCTCTTTGGGTTAGGCATATATATCATCCATACATGGGTCTAAGGAAATCAATCGTAATGCATAGGGGAATTCAATCAAGTCTCTCTCTCACTAGGGACACACCTAACACATCGAACCATCATCCTCACCTACAAGCCTCAGTCCAGGTGGAATGCTACTATTAGGGGAATAGAGCCTTCATCCCCTTCCCTATCTCATGCATTTTGGGATGGAGTTTAGAGCCTCAGCCTATAACTCGACCTGTGGGCATAGAACCTAAAGTCAATACCCCAAACTACCAAGCCATGTTCCCATACTTATTTATCAATCAGCACAACCATACCATAACACAACATAACAGAACCAATTTCATTGGAAATCATCATTCACTATGAATAAAAAACAACATGGGAATTAATATTATTCCATAACCCATGAACACATTTTCCAATTACAATTCATATCCATTTATCCAAATTCCCATTCATGTGCCTTAACCCATTAGGTGTATTTAATAACCCCTATGCCACAGCCAAATTCATCATTTACTATTAATTAACCCATTTTTCCCATTGATCATTTCAAAAGCATTTACCCACATATTCAGTTCAAGTACAATTCTCTTTTCCCTTAACATAATCCCTTTATTTCATTCAACTATTTAGGTGTACCACATAATCCTTCTGTACCAACCCATTCCACAAATTCATCCACTCCCTCATTACATATCATTAACATATCTCCCCTTCATAATTCCATTGTCTAATTAAATTTTTACTAGTAAATATTCACTAACCCCCTTATCCATTTCTATCCAAAATTCATTAAACAATTGACATAATCCCATTAAACTTTAAATTGCCCATTTCCAGGTCATCCCAAACAACCCATTATGCCTTATCACCCTAGGAATCTCTATTATCATTCCATTTAAAATTAATTAACCATTAAAACATGTTCTACATGGGTTCCACCTTATCCCTCGACAACCCTTCTTTTAAGCCTACCATTTTCTATGTCCAGAAAAGTTGATGTACCCCATTGGTGGCCCCTAAATGGTCCAGCCATCCTCTACACATCCCACGAAGAATTTGAGGGTTGAAATTGGTCACTTAGAAACCCATTTTTTATCAAAGGACTCAACGAATCCATGAACACCAAAAGGGGAAAACAAGAACAGAAGCTTCCATGCACAAACCCGACGTAGAACTACGGGATAATTCTTTTTGACCACATTCCTCAAATCCTACAATGAATGCACTCTAAATCCTAGCAATAAATCTAGATTAAAACACCCATTGAACACCCAAACATGGATATACTTGAAAATAAAGGGTTTTAGAGCTTCAAATGAATATGGGAGAACCCACGAGCCCTAATCCGAGAAAGAGAAAGGAGTAGAAGATTAGACATACATGGAAGTTTGATCTATAAACCACAGTGTCCAAAATGGCCAATAATAAAAGGAGAAAAATTTATTGGAAGCTTGGGTTGTCCAAGTTCATCACTACAGTTGAGAGGAGAGGAATGGAGGAAAATCCATAGTTGTGTTTTAAAATCCTGGGGTGGCATTTTTGTAATTTTCTCAATGTTTTTGGGCTTTACGGTTTGTCAAACTGTGTGCAAATCACGTGGAATATACTGCCTGAAAATCACCCCCTTCACCTGATTATCTGGTGATTCTGTATGGTTTTATTAACCGTGCGACAACTGTGCATATGCCTCTATCCACAACTAAACAGTTCTCGCATGGTTTCCACTAACCATGCTCAAACCATAAAACATGCCTAGAAAAAAAAATCATTATCTTTCGTGTCCCGAACCCCTGAAACACCCTCGGTTTTTCACATGAACTTGGGGAAACACACATCTAGAAAAAAATAAGGGGCCTAACAAAAACTTCACCAAAAACATACCTTAAGAAGATTCGGGATCTTACAACCTCCCCACCTTATAACGGATCATCCTCGAGCCTCTCTTTTGAGCATCACCAAACTTCCATAACAAGAGATCATGCCACAGGTTCTGCCTATCCCTTTTTATCATACAGTTTCTGGCTGCACATCACAAATCCCCTCAAACATGAAACAAGGGAACAGACTATGCCTGCAAGCCTTCCTCACTACAACCATGAAACGAGCTAAAACCACTTCAAGGATGCATCCACTTCAACCAATACCACCACAGGAACTCCATGGGTGAAAAATTATGTGAAAAACCTAACTCACAACACATGGATACTTAACAAACAACATCACATCATCATCGATAAATATAACCAGCAACCTCATCAGCCTGATCCTCTGCACAACTCATGATGCAAATCACTTGGCATCATTTTCCTATTAACCCAACTCTAATGGTGACAGACCCTGTATCACCTAGAGGAAAACACATAATCCTTCCAACCACATATTCCAATGATTTCACTCCAAAACTATACAACCAAACTCCACACAAAACTCTTGGGTACTCATCTAACTAACCTCATGAAATGGATCTTTATCTGGGATAACTTACCTGAATAGTCACCACTCATGTCCTCCCAACCCAAAACTCTGATCACATCAACAACCAACCATTTATCCAATATGGTTCTCTCCACCATTTTCGATTACTTGGCACCTCCTCCATAGACGAAGTACCACACGATCTCAACCCAAAATTCCCATCACCTATCATGTTCTAACTCATCGTGCCCGGGCATCCATAGGGAATGACCCTACATTGGAATCCATCCCCACCATCTAAAATATTTGAGAGGACACTTCTACACTATTAATCCATGGACTGAGATCAACATGGTCTCACTCAGTTACAACTTCATTTCAGAAGTCACCTTCCACTTCATCTTGAACCTGGAGGTGAGTCACTCTGAGCACACCCATTCAAGTTTTCCATATCAGGTCAGACCACCTTCCACTATCTTTCCCTAGAACACCCACCCCTTCCACTGATGGTACGCTACCCTTTTCTCACCTTCCAAAGGTGATTACTAACTTGAGGTCTATCATTATCATCCAATGCACCCACTGAGGTCATTTCCTGAATTCTAGTAGAACTCCCTCATCACGGCACTACCACCCTCTAGACCATCATTGGGCTACACCCTTGTCATGTGACCACATCAAAGTCCCACATTTCCTCTCTGAGGGACCTAACATACACTTTACAAGTTCTTCATTGGCATCCTGGTGCCACCACATCAGCTCAATGTTCCCCTCTCCACATCATGAACTAAATCATCAATCCCCACCTTAGAACTGTTGTTACCACTACTCTCAAGTGGGATTCCAACCACCACATCTTATACCCGATCATAATCCGAACCTCAAACTTAGAAATGGCCATCTAGATTTTCCCAAAAGAAGAAAACAGACATCACATAGAGCCCATTCCCATCTTTTGTGAATGGAACCGATGACGTTTTGCGACATTCGGTCCATCTCAAGAACCTCACACAAGACCATAGAGTGTGCACATTCCATTATAAAGATCCACATATACCGCTCACATGCACATAAACTCTATGATGTCCCTCATCCAGCCAAACACCTTCAGGTCTCTTTGTGTGAGGATGATGTCAAGATGTTGTGTATGCTCATCACTAGATGAGTTACGCTAAGAATTTTTCATAGAACACCACCAACAAATTATCCATTTATGATGTCAAAACGTGGGACATCATGAACTGGAAAGGATCTTAGGCTTCTATACCGAACACATCTTATCAACACTTGACCACCACCAGTCAGGTGTGATGGCCAACTAGGTTCAACCATCACTCGATAACCAAAAAACCAAGAAGTCATGAACCAACATTTTATATGGAACTACTTCTCCACACTGCTCTCATTCTTCTAGCATGGACCTGATATCCAGTAACCAAATCACACAGTCTACCATATCATCCAAGCAATCAGTCTCTCACCGAAACAACCTTAACTTGTGTAAAGCCCATCGTCTGTTTACTTACCTAACCATGTCTCTGGGTTAGTCAGTCTTATCATCCCCGTGGCAGCCTCTGCATCTCACCCAACAACCAAACCATTCACACTAACATGTTTGGCCATGTGACCCCCCTCCCATGGGTGTCACCATTGAGCGATATCATATAATTGCACTTTCACCACCCTTATCTTTTCTACTCGAAATCAACTCCCAAACCTTGATTAATCATCATCCAATAGGTTATTCAGGAATCCATATGATACGATCCTTCATAACAACCTTGCCTCCTATCACAGTGCTAGGGTACCCTTATGAAGGAATCGAGGACATCTATTCCATCAACCTTCCCACTTATCCCTCCAGGAAAAACCTACACCATGGGGCACTTAGAGTCCCACTGCCCAAGCCCAAAACATCTACATGCACGACACACACATAAAACCACTAGGAGCCCTTCCCAAACATTATAATAGGTCACATAGAAAGTTTAATGATACCAAATCCCTAAACTAGACACAACTAGGAGAATCCATTGTTCTTCTCTCCAAACCATGCTTAACAAGACACAAACAAATCAATGCTCGTGAATGGAATTCTCACTCCCATTCTGATGCACACTATGCCTAGCACACCAACAACCATATACTCTTTGTTACCCACAAAAGGTGTACACATTCAATGGCACTGTGAAAAAACATTCTCTATAGGATTCGAGACACAACCAGCAAGCTCTCTACTCACAAGGTCACCATGAAACATGCACTATCCTTAGGGTCCATCATGTACTCTGTACGGTCATGGAACATGAGATTTACCTCAACCACATCACCAAACAATGCCTTACAACCCAACGGCCCCACCCTACCAAGGGTTCCCTAAACACACAACCCATGCCACATCATAACCGGAAAGACATCGCAAACCAAATCCAATGTCTCAAACTAGGGCACTCTCACTGCCCAACTTAGTCATACAGGGGTCAAACTGACAATGCAAAGGATACCCACCATTGAACTCAACCATTCTCATTTTTACCTTATCATTCACCTAATGCTTTGAAGAATGACTAACATGATTTAACCATAGATGGAAAAATTCTCAGGTCATCAACCATAAACCACCCATTCTTCATACTTTATCCAAACGATCATCATCACACATAGAAAACCACACTCTACCATACCTACCATGGGTCATGGTCCACATCGGGGTAACAAATTTACTTAATCCCAAGTCTTTTATCAACACCCCTTTAACCCATTATTATTTTACAACATGATCATTTAATCTTAGACACATTTCCCATTTCCCAACTTGTTAAAATCATCATTTTTACTAATTTACACATTTTATTTGAAAACACAATTAACAAATTTACCATCATTATGCAATCCTTTTTATTTTAGAAACCAAAACAGCCTTCACAATTTATCATAACCCAAAATCCAAACCCGGTCAAAAAAATTCATTATACATGATATGCTAAGACTATTCATTTGTGTTCTTTTCATTGAACCACATTTATTACAATTATTAAGCATAATTTTCTTCATATTTATCAAGTAAGTAAAATGAATTATACTCTTTACACCCCTCACACCCATCCCATGTGTGTGCCAATAATGATGCATTCCACCTATTTACATAGGTGCCTAAAATGATGCATGAATTCACAACCCCATGCCATTCTGACATTGAGAAAAATCTCTTAAATCAGTTTAATCTCATAACATGTGTTTCACTCAAAGGTGAAATATCATTCAATTGTAAAAACAGACATTGAGAATAATAATTTTCACCTAGGGTGACTTCGGTATTCACTCTTACATGGGTTATCTACTCCCAATCACGAGCTCATTACCACAGCCAAACACATCCTAATCTCTTATCTACCATCCCCAAATAGTATGAAAGAGAAAATAACTCCTTTGATATCACTTTTTAATGTCTCCAACCCAAAAGCCACTAAACCGATGTTTCGAGTCGGGTCATCACATGACCTCAAGCATGCCTCCCCATACGTCAGTGGTTGTTGACTAGCAGCAAGTGTCTAATGAGTCGTGTGGGGAGACTACAAGCTCTTTACCAGAGTAAGACACATTAGATAATAATTTAAACAATAGAAACAATAGAAAACAATATACAACATGCATAAATGACCCATTCCCAAAAAATGGGTACAATCATATACAATAGTAAATAAGTCATGCCAAGCTACAGTGAAATTGAAAGAAAACAAAAATAAAACAATGGACAAAAAATCTCAAAGGATCCCGACTCAATGTCTGGATCCTTCACCATGAACATACTGAGCCCAAGTCGACATCTTAGTGTAGGGACATTGCCCTTGTCCTGACCTACAATCATGAAATCTACTCGGGTACCCAATGACGACCTGAGTAGGGTGTGAGTACAAAACTCAGTATGCCACCACCAATGGTGTCTACAAAATATCTAGTCTAATCGATAGTGCATGCAAGTAAAAAATGAATGGTATGTAGAGAAGGGAAAGTTCTGGTTTGATTATTTAATAATGTTCATTTAGTTTGTGACTAAAGTTCATCCAAATTTCATTTCTTATACAATAGTCACACATAATCCATTTTAACATATTCTCTTTGGGTTAGGCATATATATCATCCATACATGGGTCTATGGCATTCAATAAAAATGCATAGGGGAAGTAAATGAAGTCCATAACTCACTAGGGATACCCATATCAAATCAAACCATTATCCTCACCTAGAAGCCTTAGTCTAAGTGGAATGAAACCATTAGTGGAATAGAGCCTTTTTCCCCTTCCCTAACCCATGCATTTTGGGGTGGAGTTTAGAGCCTTAGTCTATAACTCGACCCATGGGCATAGAAACTCATGTCAATACCCCACACTACAAATCCATGTGCACCATCTTATTTATCAATCACCACAACCATACCATAACACATCATAACATAACCAATTCCATTTGAAATCAGCATTCACAATGCATAGAAAACAACATCGGAATTAATACTATTCCATAACCCATTAACATATTTTCTAATTAAAATTCATACCCATTTAGCCAAATTCCCATTCTCGTGCCTTAAACTGTTAGGTGTTTTCAAAAACTTCTATGCCATAGAAAAATTCATCATATACTATTCATTAACACATTTATCCCATTTATAATTTCACAATAATTTACCCACTTATGAATTTCAAGTACAATTCTAATATTACTTAACACAATCCCTCTATTACATTCAACCATTTAGGTGTACCACCTAATCGGTAGGTATTAACCCATTTAAAAAATTCATCATTTCCCTTATTACATCTCATTAACATATCTCCCCTTCTTCATTCCATTGTCCAATTATATGTTTACCAGTTAATATTCACTAACCCCCTTAGCCATTTGTAACCAAATTTCATTAAACAATTTACATAATCTCATTTGACCATAATTTTTCATTTCAATGTCATTCCAAACAACCCCTTATGCCTTATCACCCTAGGAATATTTATTTTCATTCAATTTACACTTAATTAACCATCAACACATGTTCTGCATGGGTTCCACCTTATTACTTAGAAACCCTTCATTTTCCCATACCATTTTCTTTGTCCAGAAAAGCCGGCGCACATCATGGGCGGCCCTTAAATGGTCAAGACATCCTCTACGCATCCCAAAAGGATTGTGAGGGTTGCAATTGGTCACTTAGACCCCAATTTTTTTATCAAACGCCTCAATGAAACCAAGAACACCAAAAATAGAATAAATAATCCAAACGTCCATGTACAAACAAAACATAAAACTATGGGATAATACATGTAGTCTACCTACCTCAAATCTAGTGATGAATTAACTCTTAATCATAGCCATAGATACAGATTCTAGCACTCCCTAATGCCCAAACATAGGTTCCACAGGAAAACAAAGTGATTTAGAGAATCAAAAGAAGATGGGAGAAAACAAAATTCATAATCTGAGAAAGAAAAGGGAGAAAGAGATGATGCATACCTGGATCTTCGATCTGCAAAACATGGTGTCCAAAACAGCCAATAACTGAAGGAGAAACACCTCTTGGATACATGGGTCGTCCAAGTTTGTCACTAGCGCTGAGAGGGGAGGATGGTAGAAAATTCTGAGTTGGGTTTTAAAATATTACGGTGGAATTTTTGTAATTTTCACAATGTTTCTAGGCTGCATGGTCTACTAGCATGGTTTGTCAAATTGTGTGCAAAATATTTTGATGCTACTGCCTGAAAATCACCCCCTCACATGGTTATCTGGGGATTCCACATGATTTTCCTAACCGTGCTCCAACAGTGAATAAGCCCTTATCCATGGTTGCATGTTTCCCGCACGATTTTCAATAATCGTGCACAAACCATGCAACATGACCAAGAACTCCCTTTTCTTTCTGTTTCATGTCCCAAACCCCCGGAACACCCTCAGGTTTTCACATGAACATGGGGAAACACTCATCTAGCGAAAAAGAAGAGGCCGACCCAAAACATAAACAGAAACATACCTTAAGAATATCCTGGATCATAAATGTATACTCCACCTCATAAAGACGTATCACGAAAGATCCTACCAGAGAATTTGTATCCACGTAAACAACCCCCTTAGCCTAAGGATAAGTACCACTATCCTTAGAAGTATTGATAAAAACATGTGTGCCCATGGTTAATGAAGATAAAACCTTACTGCCTTGGTAAATCCTATGAAAAAAACGTTTCATATGGATGGATGGTCTATAATAAAGAAAAGTCATGGGATCATCCACACAATTAGTCTTGGTATGACTTGGTCTCTCGCAATGATAGAAAAAAAACTATGCTTTTCCATTTGAATCCCACAGAAGGGGTTCTGAAGAAAAATGGCTACTGTTGTTCTTTCTTTTCTAGCCAGAAGATACACCCTCGCTAAAGAGAGTACAAACCGAAGCTCCTCCCGAATCTATTTTTTCAATTATGTTAGCCTTTTCAAAATCATCATTGTTGTCTACCTCCATTAAGGATGGAAGTAACATGATAATAAATATCAAGAAGATATTAGTCCTTAGTCCCAAAACATCCTTCAACCTTTTTGGTACTCATTAGTGACAAGTTATGATGCTAGATACACCAGCTTAGTAAAATGGGTGGAATAATCTAGACTGGTGCACTCCTCATACCCTAAGGTCAAAAACTGCAAGGTATTTTCTACATGTAGCATCTCAGGGAAAAATATTAATTGAATACTTGGAATAATTCTAGGTATGATCCACATGAAACATATTTTTCACAATAGAGTATCGCCATCCCCTTCTTGATCCTTCAACCATCTATGTGGAAAAACCCACCATAGATTTCTCAAGATTCTTCATGAATTTGAATATAATCTCAATCCACTCAAGCCATTTTTTATAATTCTATGATCCTTTATCACTACATAAGTCAAGTGAATTCTGCTTTGTAAATTCTATGAAAAGATCTACTACTCAATCTAGGTTATTAAAACCTCCTTGACACACACTCTAAATAGTGAAAATAAAAAATTCTACTAAAGAAGGGTCCGACAATTGATTTTCCTACAAAACCTATATTGTAGCTTCCTCTCATAGATTCAGAAGATCTCTTCTAGGAGGCATTTTTTAACAATTAAAAGACAAAAACCAATTAGTCATTATCAAATTCCACAATAATAGGACCAAATTCATGTATAGATATCAAATATTTAAAATGATTTGAATTGAAATAAATTATGAGTTATTAAAAATGATATATGAAGTTAAAAAATGGAAAAAGTTAATTTAAATAAACCTATCATACAGTTCATTAAAATAACCTAAAACACCATGTCTCTACCTGGTAAAAATTTTCTTACCACCCATTGTAACTAACGTTCAGATATGGAAGTGAGATGTATAGGCCCCTTCCATAATTACTATCAGAATTATGATGGCCCTAAATCCTATCTACCTAAGACATAAAACAAAAATCAGAATGATTTAACACAATTGAGTCATATCATCCCTTTGATATCAATTTGTAATGAACCAACCCAGCTCAACTAAACCATCCACCCTAACATACCATCACATGGGAGGTATAAAAATATATTGCAAACAATTTTTGAATATAAAAAAAAGAAATTCAACCAGAGTAAAAAAGAAGAATAATGTGATATAAAAATATATATACAATCCAATCCAAATAGGATAAACCAGAAAATAATGAATCAAAAATACCAGCAAGTAACTATGTGACCAATAGTCACCTCCAAAATATCCCACTATGATGGAAACAAAGGACAAGAGAACCTATATTGCTACAAGATTCACTTCACTTCCCCGAGTCCTAATGAACAAGGTAAAGGACCACCCAAATAAAGAATTAGGGTGTGATCATAAAGTCTAGTAGGATACCTCAAAGGAATATATAGAGGTCCTAATATCAATAATGTACACGTTCTATCTTTAAAACATTAATATAGTTTATAAATAATTTTCATTAAATAAAATTGATTCTAAAAATTTCCTTTAATTTCCAATAATGAATTCTATATTAACCTAATATAAGAATATAATATTTTTAAAATAAAAATTTTAAACTAAAAAAGTGTGAAAATATCCATGAAATAAACCATAATGTGATAAAAAAATATATAGAATAAAATAACACCATTTGGTATATACCCTATGGGAATACATAATATATATAAAAGAAGAATAAAATAGTATATAGTTTTATATAACTAATATAGTCATTCCACACTCTATTTATATAAAAAATGTAACCCCTATTGGTGACACACACACTAGGGTCACCTATGTCTATTTCCTAACATACTGAAGGTTCACAATGTGCTAGGTTTGTCGAAAAACCATTTCCAAAACCATTGTCTCATTTATTAAAAAACATTTTCACACAAAAAATTTAATTATAATGATCAATCCAAAGGACTTAACACGAACTTATAGCAATTCATGAATTAGAAACACTTTCATAGATCCACCTACTATAGGAATGATAAAAACCAAACTACCTTTGGAAAAAGGCATCAAAAATCCACATATGAGCTTTCAAAAGACAAGGAATGAAATGAAACAAAAAAGTATCAATAGAAAACACCTGTCAATCATGAATCTGAATCATAAAAGTATCCAATTAAACAAATGTAATTAAAGGAAATGATAAAGAAGAAAGTCCACTTTCCCAAAAAGATGCACCACAACAACCATGATGATAAATCATTTAACAATCGATATATAAGGATCATAGATCTCCAAAACCTCATTGTAGATCTCATAGATCTCAAGACGGAATTATGTGGATGAATAAAATACAAAACAAATTTGAAAAATGTTTATAAGAAAAAATCCTGAAAAATACACGATGTGGATTTCTCATATAAAAAAAACACAAAAAAACAAGCCCTCATGGATTAAATTCATTCCCAATTGACATTTCCACTTCATATAAATATTTCACAAACATTATTTTTTTAATGCACTAAAAGAGTTTCATGACATCTTCCCTATGACAAATTCACATTGTGTAACCCATTCACAATTTGAATTTTTTTCGCAGGAAGTGTTCTGCCCAATTTTCCACTAGAAACCTCCAAACCAAAAGAATAGGTATTTTGGACCCCTTTGAGCACCATGAAAATCCATTAAAACGTTTCTAAATATAATCCACTGAATAAAAAAAATATAAATCCCCAAACATTATGTCACTTTCACCATCGAAAACTCTATATTCCCAAGAAACCCACAAAACACCCAAATAAAAATGGAAGACAAAAATAAATGGCAAGGAATACCTTCAAGAATGTATTAGGGTGTTAGAAACCCTTTCTGTAATAAACCCATATTTTGAAATTTCCATGAAACCATACATATATATACTCTCCTTGATGAAATTAACATTCTATTAGTTCCCTTGTTAAAGACATTTTAGTTTATATCCCTCAAATCCAATACCATCAGGAAGAGAAAGTTAATGGTTACAACGTGGGTATCATATTTTTACCTCCATTTCATTATTATTCATTCTATTCTAAACCAACCATAACTATATTATAAAATCAACATCATCATAATTATTTTTTGGAGATGTTATTATAATAATGGTAAATTGACCATTTACTCACTTCTATATAGTAATAAAAATAAGAATCCCTATCATTGGGTGTATGAGTATTACAACCTCTATACGATGATGATTTTAGGTTTTCATCCCCACCACTCATGGATGGTATAAATGATGGTATTTTTAGGGACCAATAATTTAATGAAATATTATGTTTTTCAAGAAATATTAATTTCTTCGATAACATTCATTAGATGAAACATTAAGTTTTGACAAAAAAAGTTATATTATTATTATTATTATTATTTTAACGTGACCATTATAACCTGGTAATTAAACATGGTGGCATGAATAGGAATAATCAAAAAATTTAAAAATAAATATATTTTTTTTGAGATTAATAAAATATATTGATATATAAGTACTTAATTTTTTGTGAAGACGTTTTGAAATTTAAAAGTTCATTTTGTATAAAAAATGATTTTCATTGTTTTTTGTGATCAAATAATAATAAAAAATTAGTCTATTAGTTTTTTAATAAAAAATTAAATTAAATTTTGGAATTAAAGTTTCAAATATATATTTGGATATACTTTTTATAATTTTTTGAAAAGATAAATTTTTCAATGAAATGTAAAAAATATTAATTCTTATTGAAAATAACCATTTCATCTGAAGAATTTAAAAGGATAAATTTTGTTTTAGTATAGATTAAAAAGTATTATTAGTTAAATATTTTATAATTAATCCAATTTAGGTCATTATAATTAGATTAATATTTAATTTTCATTTTACAATTTTTTATGCTTAAGACATGTTTTTCTTCAGAATAATACCATTTCAATGCATATGTCGGTTTAATTTCAATTATATCATGTGGTGTTCCTCCGATATGTCAAACATTTCATCCATATATGGTTGGAAATGTACCATGTGAACCCTAATCAAGGAAACATAGGAAGAGAACCCCCTCCCCTTACAAGAGGAATATTCTTTGTGGGTTAGGGTAACTCACTCATGAAAACCTCTTCATGTCATGCTCTCAAAAGATTCTATAGAACATAAAAAACTTATCGGGTCGACCTTTAATTTTAATTATCTGTCATTATACATCACATGATAAAAGAATAAATATGTGACATGGGACTACACCTAGGTATATGTATGTCCATATTGTATTTACCGTGGCTCATACAACTTAAATTCTTCTTCGAGTCTATCATTATTCATCACCCATCAATTGATTGAGAAGCTAATTAAACTATTTGAACTCTATGTACTACTACAAGATAGATAAATAAGATTCCTTCTAAGTATAGAGCTCTATATTAAACACACTATCAGTGCTATCGAAGTGTATAATTCCCATTTCCATATGAAATGAGTATGATTGCCTTATTTCCATTATTTTTTACAAAGAACATGACTAACGTGGGCTTAGGGATTAACAATGATCATATCAATAGATTAATAAATCTCTTCAATTATGGAAACCTTAGTTTGTGAGCCACATTAAGTGATAGGATACAAATTCATCTACATAAGGGCATCCCCCCTTGTGTAATTCGTGAGGGCATTTATATATTGGTAAAATCTCAAGTAATAACCCATACGAGTACTAATCATGACCCCCGCCCATTAGTAGGTTAAGGGAAGTTAGAACTATGAAATATATGAATATTTATAAAATAAATATATATAGGATGCCTTCCTAATGTTTTAGATCCATTCCTAATTACTTTTTACCCTCATACGCATCCTTTCTGTACGACTTTAAAATTCACATCTTGGAATTAACTGAACTATATGGTTTTTTATTCATGTCATAAATAGGATAAGTAGGACACATCAGGAAGGTTCAACCCCTTCATTAAAACAAAAATCACATCCCTATATGGTAGTAAATTCCAGTGTTCCTTTATTTATATATTCAAAATAGAAGCATATACCCATTCTTAAGAAATAACAAGAAACATTTGGATAACCATAGATACATAAATATCATTTCATTAATTGACTCCTTCTACATATATAATAATTCTACAAATGATCACATTATTTGGGTAACCAGTACCATATTGAGATCTGGAATAGATTTTGAACATATCTTAAATATATAATAGAGTCTTGAGGTAAGAATTAATTCCCATTAAATGGGTGTGATGTGCCCAAACTCCCAACGTCTCATCAAATTTGAGTTCTTATGTATTGTTTGGTATGAAACCCAAAATGACTACCAACCATGGGAGGGATGGTATGTACCTTAATATGGATGTGGGATCTATTGAGAGTTTCCATGAGGCATGAAAATGGTAAAGATGATGTGAATTATTGTGAAACCATACTTGAACCTCCTGCAATAAATCATTGGCCCCCAATATTCAAATTGGAAACAAAAATGGGGAACCTGATGTGGTAGAATATAATGATAGAAAAACTACATCATTATATGAATTGACCATCCTGTTTCATAAACCTGAGGAACCATTCCATTCTAATGGAAAAAATGATGAACTCGATATGAATTTTATAAAATAATAAAAATGATATGTTGACCATGAGTCATGCCTTTTTTCACATATCCCATGAAAAAATGGTATTCCCAATTTGAAATAATTTAATAATATTTTGGGGTTCACATGAAATAGGCCATTCATGATGTGAAAATTCCATTAATATAAATAGATAAATCAATAATAGTAATGAACAATTGTGTTACGCAGGTATAGGTAATTAGGAATGTTTTAAATTTTCAAAGATACATTAATCATTGAATTTGTTCCTTATTGTCTTTGTGACTATAGAAACAACTCCCACAAACATCTTAAAATGTGATCATGTCTCTATAAAGAGAATGTTATGGAACCTTACTATGACAATAAACACTATGGGTTCAAAGATAACCTCACCCACTAAAAATGTTCATATTTTATTGATGAACATAACAATATAGTAATACCACAAACAAAGTATGATCCTGACCCTTGAGGATGCCTCTAGATATCCCCAAATGATGAAGCTGATAATTCTGGATCATTTAGGGAAAGCTGTAATGAAACCATTGGTGTCTGTCACCACCTCCACATCATAATATTATCACTAAATAATGACAATCAGCACCTTCCTAACCATAGGATGGTGGATCAAGGAGTTAACTATGACTCTAGCCTAGTTCAAAAGCTACCTGTGAGGTATCCCGTCAATCGTTGTCACCTGCTTCATCCTAACAATGGTCCTCAGTCACCTACTAAAGTCATGCATGGGTAGCAAGGATGTCTCAATTCATGTAGAAGTATATAGATAAGTAGGAATGGGATCATATCCCCACTTCTATTAATAAAGCTTGTCGGCATATTCTACTGGTTCCTCGTGAGTAGGATCGTATCCCTACTCACTCAGATAATGTTTTCATTCATATTAATGCAATAATAATGGGGTAGGCACATATCCCTTACCCAACATATGAATCACAATGATATATTCTAAAGGAAAACGTTATAAAAAAATTGGGCTTATATCCCCACATCAATTGAATACATATTTCAGTGTATCACAAAGGATGAGAATGTGAAGACCTATATTTCAGCACACACATTGACGAACTTTCAGTAGATTCTTAAAATAGAATAATAGATCCACTATAATATTCTAGAATTAGTATAGATACAGGAATAGAAACATATCTATATCCCAACATCAACAGAATCATAGCACCATGATGAGTATAAAAAGGATGATACTCCGGAGAAAATGAAAATTCCCACTCTAGTACTGGAGGATTATCAGAATATTATGGTAAAGTATAACATACAATTCTGAGTGAATATCCACATTCTGAATGGGTATCACCACCTTTGTTTGGAATATGCCTTTGGAAAATGACACATTCCTATAAAAAATACCAGTAACACACTCTAATGTCACAAGACCAATCACATATTCCCATTCTGACTGGGTCCCACCAACTAAATTAGGAACATGCCATAGGATATGCACATACTTCTATCAAAAAAGTCTAAAGACATACTCCAATGTTACAATAACAGTCTCATATCTTCACTCCATCTAATTTTCAATAGTATAATAAAAATATCACCTAATAGGTCTCTCATATCATTTCTAATGAAGCTACTAGACATATTCCAGTTGCTTAAAAATGTTAGGATTGTATCCATCCATCTACCAATGAAAGAATACACTAGAATCAATCAAAGGATATACAGTAGGATGATAATATTCTGTCCTTTATTCTATAGGTATGTAAGTATATTTTTATAGAGAATGCATATATGAACAGGGATCATACCACAACTTCAACTATGAATCGATAGAATAATTTTACAACCACTAAATGGAAGGCTCATATTCCTATCGTTAATATATATGATATCTGGAATTATATAGTATCATTTCATTAGATGGATCATATCCTTGTAGAACCATAAAATTATCATCATATTATTGAAATCGTGAGGGAACATTCTTATTTCCTTGCCTTACCAAAAAAGTCAGGTCAACATATTTTGAGTGCAACATAGAATGAGGATCATATCCTTGAACTACTAATTACCAGTGTCCTTGATGATTTAAGACACATATTTAGAACACCTTAAGGGATCATTATATATTTAAAATAATTAGAAGTAGATCTATACCTCAATAGTACTTCTCATTGTAGTGAAGAGATGGATCCTAGAGAATCTAATCCTTACATCCTCCGTGAAAAAAACTCATCATTGTAATATCTATCCTAGATAATAAAATACCCCATTTCATATTCAAATTAAAATAGTCAAGTTCTTGGAACACTGGGATTAGCCATATATAGTTCCAATCAACTATCATCAGCACTTCACCACGGTCAACAGGCGACCCCGAGAAGAAATATATGTGGTATGGCTACATGGAGGCATATAATTATGATGAGAAAGTGTAAAACATGTATATATGAATGTAGTTCTCTGAAATAACTCTATAAACCATGTTCTAGACCATATCCACATGCAACATTAAGATCCCAATGATTGAGAGAAGGATTACATGTATTACTTATGTTAGAACATGTGGGTGAATCATCATCATTTTAAGTATAGAGGCATCCCTTATCAAGGATATGAGGTTAATATCTAGATCATAAACACACATTGTTGTCAATTAGACATGGCCAACTTATCCATAGCCTGAAACCCAGTATTGAAAGATCATAATGAACGCATATGAATTTTTTTCTATGTATCATAATAACTCCCTGCATACTGATTTTCATAGACCCATAAAATATACATATCAAGGGATAGAAAATGTATGGAGAATTTCACATCAATATATCTAAAAAACAGTTAATATACCTAGATATAACATCATATAATGTTATAGATGCAAGGTAAATTAGGGGACCAAGTAACGCATGGTCCAGTTGGTAAATATATTGAGAATCATCCTCTTTGAGGATGAATATACATTGTGAACATGAAGAGAGGGATGCATGTAGAATTCTAAGATGGAACCATAAACTAAATGGGAACACATATAGATCATAAATCTGATGTTTTGGACTACTTGAAAACATCCCATATGAATTGAATTCCATCATAAGTTTCCATTAAACTAGAATCATACAAGAAATTAATTTCAGAAAATCAAATAGATCACAATAGTAGCCACCATAATACCCATATCAGAGAGAATACATCCAAAAGGGTTGGGGGGATTTTTATAACCACATCCTCCACAAGGATCCTCAAACCTATAGAGTATTGTATAAATATTGGAGGAAACATAGAACCAACCCCATCACAAAGTGTTGGGGGAATTTTTTACTCAATCACCACCCCATGGTTTATCACACCCCATGAGGGTCCTGAAAAAACCCGCAGAAGTTCCATATCAACACCAACATATAGGGATATGGGTATAAATATCAGAATTCCCATATCAGCAACCATCAAATCATTGAATGGAGTCCTAATATCCACATAAACATGATCATAATGTGAAAATAACATCCTTGAATCAACCCCATCCCATAGGGATTGAGGAATATTTGTCTTTATCCTCACCCCCAATGAAGTCATTATTTTCTAGGCTATGTGGTAAGTATCAATAGCAGGCATCTATAATGTTCTCTCCACCATGATATGTAACATTTTTATTTGGGAATCATTTGATAAGAGGGAATGAATACTCCCATAAGGTCAGTATTCATAGACCATGATAGGAGGAACATACGATAAATGTAATAAATAACTATATGGTTTGTAATCCAAAATGAATCAATATAGCCAGGGGTAAGAGGAATTTATTTGATACAACTCCTAGTGGAGGACTATGTGGTTAAAAGATACCCTTCTATCTAGAATGTTGTGGCATAACTACCTATACCAGATATAACATGGTTAATTTTATCACTAGAAATCCAAAAAATGATGTAGACCAATACATAAATACCTAGTGAAACAATTCAAGAAAATATACCTCAAGATGTGGGTCATTTGGATAAAATAACTAAGGCTACATGTATTTGAAGCTAGAGAAGTAATAAGAACCTAGAACCTCTAAAAGATGAATTTCAACCTTTTATGAGGAACTCTATCAAGTATAGTATGAAAGGTGTGGATACATCCCACTCACATCCAAGAGGACCCTAAATTCCCTCCATAGAGGAATGACTATCGCAATATGAGAATGAGGTACAAAATCCTAGACAACTCAATGACTAATTAGTTAGGGGAAATATTCTTATTGGGTAACATCTTCAAAAAAATATCACACCAACCATACATAATGAGAGAGATAATCTTCCTACAAGAGTGGAATCTAAGAATTAGACCAACTATGAAGCTAGGAAGATAATATAATTAAATGAGGATGTTGAGAATGGTCATGAATGTTCTCAATTATGGAGATATCTTCTCCCCAAACATGGTTATCAAATGTTCACGGGACATATTGGGAATAAATGGGAAATTAAAAAGAGGCCACCTCATTATGCATTACACAATCCATATAGATGTGATGTGGTCAGAAAAATGACACCTCTAGAACTCATCATCACAATAAAATCCCTATTTTCTCTAATGGAATCTATTTAAGGGTGTCACGACCCAATGTGACTAGAAAATACATTAGATCCCAAATGGATGGATGAAACTTTTTCCACAAACAATTTTGGCTATCATATCTTATCAACTTCTGACGATGTGGAATATCCATAACAGTATCTGACACACTTTCTTTATTGATACAACAAGATGATGGGACATCAATATCAGTATGAGGTAAAAATAATGAGATATTTTTTGAATAACATGATATGAAATCCATCATTTTGTACAATTTTCTTCTAGTAGGATCTATTATGGGATGCGAAGACATTTTTCATCAAATCCAATAATAGTTCATCTCCACAAAAACCAAATAACAATTTTTTACATAAAAATGATAAAAAGAAAAAATAATAGGAATTATAAATTCATTACTATATTAAATATTTTAACCTGTTCAGTTATTATAACTCTCTTAAAAGAAAAATTATTCGATCTTCGTGCTGAGAATCTGCATGATGAGCTAAAAACAGCTTTGATTGTAATAAGATTTCATTTTGGATTCTTCATGTTTTAAGAGATGACATGACTCTGAGATGATTCAATTCAGTAGAACCATGTTAAATATTATCCCACATACTTAGAACTGGGAAAAATAATTTTAATGTTAGAGGCTATATCTATTACCATCAAATAAATTGTAGTTCCCATTTAATTTCCTAAGAAAGACCAAATCCATTTGATGCCTCCAATTTAGCGACAGCGGCAGAAAAATATCCCTTGAAAGGAAGGGAAGAGTGGTTAGGTCTTCTCATGATTTAAAAAATAGACGAATAAACTATATTACTTATTAAATGAAAAGTTTCCTAATTATTTAATTACATCAATAGATCATATCCTTTACAAAATCCCAGAACCCTAGAATCCCAATGACAAAAACCTCACTAATCATTGTGACTACTGGCCTTTCAATAGTACACTGGGTCACACCATCCATGACATTTTTTCATTCGAAGAAATCCTTAAAGGCATGGTTGATGCTGGATAGGTGATACTGGATAAGTCCCTCGAATAGGTGATCATTGTAACTATCACCCTACTAGAGGAGGTGGGTGACTAGAAAAAATATTTTTCCCAATGTAGATAGAATTTCGATAACAGGATGACTTAAAAGAAAAATGATCATTCTTATTCCATTTTGAAAGTGTATCCTTGAAAACTAGTAAAAAATCTAACACATAGGGAGGAATCATTAAACATGCCTCCAAGAAGAATAATTAATCAATGAAAATATGAAAATATACAAGAGAAATAGTCATATCCTACTCTTATAGATGATTTTATGATTAAATATTTCATTCCTTAAACATCTCAAGAAGGGGAAATCCGCCACAAAATGGAAAGCTCTTCATTTGAGAAGATCATTTTTTTTTCTAATGTTGTTTAGTTGACTGATTCTTTCTTCTATAATGAATATTCCCATGAGTATATGTTCCATGTACCTTACTTGGGAGCTGTAAGCTGAGGATGTAGAAGCCGGTGATATAGAGGACAACACAGGCTTGGAAAAACCCATTATTCCAGTTGCATCACCACATAAGCCATATATTATTCTGGTACTCATGGGATAAACCATTAATATGACTAGTAGAAGCATGAAGATTCCTCAGATCCATCCATTGTTCATTTAATCCTAGTTGTTTTACAAGGCCAGTTGTACGTGTTGCAATTATATAATTAGTCAATACAAAGGGGAAGTATAGTTTTACCTATGCCATTGGAAATAAATGCTCCCACAACCTATGTTCAAGTACCATGCCTATAAACCTAAAACACCTCATATTATAAGACACATAATATGGAGAATCCCCATCTTGGGAATCATATATCTCTGGAATAAAAATATAACATTCGAAAATAGTTAGTAGTTTTCATAGAAAAACTACCAATCCTAGATCCTCCCTATCATTCAAAAGAACTTATAGAAAAATTCATTGGGGTAAATCAGAAACCATATAATTTTTAGATATAATTCCATATAGGTAATTTTTACTAAGTTGATACTATGGAAACATAATGTAAAACCACATTCTCATTCATTTAATATGATTAGGAGGAAGTTATCTTGAAAAATATTAGACCCCTGTTTGTTTTATGAAAAATTGATAATGTTTTATTCTAATGGTATTTGGTTGGAATGGGTTTTGGGATCAACCTCATCCTAATGCAGACCATCAAACATTTGGGATATAATAGGAGAGACTTTTTTCTGATGAATCTAACCATTCATGGGAACGATAAGAGATAGAAAATTCTAGTCAAGAAGATCAAGATCATGGATTAGTTTAGGGATCTCATGTCAAATGATGATTTCTTGTGTATCTAGTAAGACACGTCATATAGTGTCCTTCTTGGAATATTTTATCTATATATCCACGTAGTGGTACCTTAAACATTTCATCAATACTTGAAATAACCCATCGATGGAAAGATCAATATACTACATGTTGAAAGAATCCCCTTTGATATTTACAAAGATATGTATACAGAGTAATGTTTCTTTGATAAGGAGGTAAAAAACCAATGTTGGATGATGATATGTTGGTTTCATCTCCAAATGACTTAGAGACCGTGCATGAGAATCCCTGGATCTTGCTCGACAGAGATTATGTGTTTCTCATAAACCTGAATAAGGAAGAATATTCAATCTGGGAAACCTATTGTGAAATAAAAAATTCAATAGCTCATGTCTGTGTTCAAGTTATCATATCTACTGAAATAGATTTTTATTGGGAAATAATACTAATCCTCTAATGGGATTTGATAATTATCATGAATCATTAGAAGATATCAAAGATACCCTTGGGATATTCACCACATCATAGGATGTATATATCTTAAAATCCCCTAATAATAGTAAAAAATAAGACAATCACCCCTAAAATCTATCGATAATTTCCTAGGAAAATACGGACTTCATTATATTTTCTCATGGATTATCTTATCCTGATAGTGAAAATGATACCCCTAGATTACCCAACACGTTTAAAAACTACTCCATGGACATATAGATAGAAGAAGAAGAGGATGAACTCACTAATGATCCTCCCATATATGAGGAAGGCATCTCCACCACCATTGATGAGCTCTGGAATGTGATTTTGGGAACAAAAGAGGACACATTGCCTATATTGATTAATTTCTCTATGCCTATTGATGATTTAGAGATGTATATTTTATTTCTAAAGTTGCATCAATGCATTTATTCTCAGAATTATACTAAGATTATCAGGGTGGGCCCCAATGTGGATAAGAATAACTAAGGCTTACTCAATGATCATCAAGGTTTCAAGTAATAAATCTAGAGAATGAACCCATATCATCATACTGATATAGAATTAAAAGTTTACATATTGATAAAATCCAACTTTTTTCAGTAATTATAGTAACCAAAATGGATCTCCAACATCGCCCCTATCAAAAAAAATGGAGAGACCAGGGTTGGAATGTATTTTAGTAAACATAATTTACACTTCCAAAAAAATATTTCTCATTTCCAATCATAAAACTTCAGATCAATGCAACTATAGACTTCCAATCCATTTATTCCATGGATTGGTTTTCAGGGTTTCATTAGATAAATATGGCCCCATATACTAAGAAATTCACCACCTTCACAATACCTCATTAGATATTTTTCTATCAGTTCATTCTATTTGGATTAAATAACAGTGGCACAACATACCAGAACATCATACATCATAAGTTTTAATCATTCTAAGGATAAATCATGGAATGTTATGTTGAAAACCTGGTGGTTAAATCTTGATAGTGATGTGATCACCCTACGGATCTTCAGACAATATATAGCATGTTGTAGCCGCACATTTTAATTATTAATATCTTGAAGTTTTGATTATGAGTAACATCAAGGATATTCCTTATATTTTTGGTATTCCACCATAACATCATGACTGATCTAGAAATTACTAGTTCAATACTATCAATGCCACCCCTTCAGAGACTTAATGAAATGAGGAGGATCTAGGGGAACCTCACTTACATTCATTGTTTCATAGGAAACATGTAAGTAAAATATCTCCTAATCACTAATTTAATGATGAAGGTAGTATTTTAATGATGGGATGAGGACTACCAAGAATCTTTAGATAATACCAAGTATTTCCTAGTAAAACTACGAATCATGAATATTCCAGTGGAAATAAATACCCTTATGTTATATTTAGACTCCATGGAAAGATTGCTTGGTGCTCTCGTTGCATAGAAAAATGATTTGTGGAATAAAAAAACTTTTTTTATTTTGGTAAAATAGTTATAGGTATTGAGACCTAGTATTCTTATATTGATACTAACTACCTCACACTCATATTTGTTGGGAAGAATATGAAGCATTACATGTAACATCAATAAGTACACTTAGTCTCTCCTTTTATCCTAATCAAGTATATCCTTGGCTAATATATATTGGTTGGGAATTTCTATAATTTGGTGGTTATTTTGTAATAGTATGACAACCATTTCATGTCAAAAATGGTATTTAAAGTGCATACCCTGGCTGATTTCTTGGTGTAACATCCTATCCCAAAGATCATAGTGATAGAAACTAAACTTCTATAAGATTAGGATTTGTATTACCTTGAAATATCCCGAATGTGGGAGATGTATTTTGATGGATCCTCCCAATGTCCTATTGGAAATAGGATAGAAAAATTGAATCTCAACTGGTTTGGTCAAGAGATGGTATTTGATTCCATGAAAAAGAAATTTTTTCCCACTCTTTTTCACTATATAATGGTTTCACTAATAATGAGGTAGAATACCAAGCCCTCATTGTTAGCTTAAATCTATCCATACAAATGTAGATAGACTATTTGAGAATAAAATTGGGTTTATAGATATTTCTCAAACAAATCAATGGAATGTACACCTTTATGAATGAATAATTAGACCCTATCATCAGTTATATTATAGGGATGGTTAAAAAATTTCATTTAGAACCAATATTACATAGAGTACCTCAATTAATAAATGCTCAAACCAATGAAATTGATAATTCAGCCACAATTATAGCTTATCCCAAACAAGAAGAAGTGTTTTTCTATATAACACCTAGAAGGGTGGTCACATCAGTCATAATCTATAAAATGCAAGAAATTAATATGTTCAACGCTACCCTAATGCATGATGAGATGATATCCACCATTGTATGGACGGATCACACAATAAATTTCTTCTTAAATGGAAAACTTCCATCAGATTTATTCAAATTATAATAAACTAGATTCTGAGAAGGAAAATTCGCCCCATAGATAATGGAAAAGTGAGTATAAACCCATCTAAAAATGAGTTTTTGATGGAGTCATCCTCAGATGAATTTCAAAAGGGTAGATTACCACCGTCATGAAATAATTCAATATAGGATTCTATAGTGCTTAGTATTCTTGGAACAGACTCACACAACATATTATGATTACTAATGAAAAAATAATGAATTAACATGTCAATGAAATTCATGTATGATTCATGAAAAATTCAACTATAATCCCCTAGAGTTTATAAATATTGAAAAATATTCCTGACCATTTTCCATATGGGGAGTTGACATTATGTGGTCAAATCTACTAGCTACAAATAAGAATCTTAAGTATATCATTAATTCTACTAAATTAATTTCTAAATGATATAAGGAAATACCTATCAAGAAATTTGGAATAATAATATCATAAACTTCATGAATCCCAATATTAGCAACAGATTCAGTGTCCCTCATATGATACAAATAGACAACGACAACAACCTCTATTATAATAACTTAATGAATTTATACCAAGAGTAAAGAATCAAATCTAAAAATTCATCCTACTACCATGTCATGTAAAATGGATATATAGAGGCCTTCATAATGGATATGTCAAATATACCTCAAACAATGGTAGAAAATAACATGAACGCATAGCCATAATGATTGTTTGTGCTTTATGGGCCTACCATAGCACCATACACACTGCCAAAAAATGACGATATATTGTTTGGATTGTGAAATTGAAATATTATATCCCATATAATTATATTTTCCCTCACACTGAATTGATATATATATAGATAATTCATAGATTTTGATAAATTTAAAAAGTGATTAGATGAGTTAGAATGACTCATTTAGAAAAGGTTTAACACACTAAAAAATATCAAGGTTCATTAAAATTTGATTACACAATCCATCAATAAATAGGTCCACCTTTAATCATTACTTCAAGGATAACTTGTATTATTTCTTATAAACCTCATGATCTCAAGAAATAAACCTCTAATGCTAGAACCCATTTGGGAATTTCCATTCATAAAACATAATCACTATTCTATTGGATCTTACTCCTTGTCCACCATGGATCGAGAATACATTGGACCCTCTAAAAATGTGAGGTTTATCAAGAAGTATTTTGTATAGATTCTATCATGAATACTATTTCCTAGTAGTATGATGTAAAAATACATAACATATTTTTTCCTTACCGGATGTCGTTAAACTAAATGGAAGATGTCTTTACAGCATGATGTTAAAATACATAGAAGAAGTGCATACCACTTGATGTTAAACTACAGGGAATAAATATTTATTAAATTTATGTTAAAATAAAGATAATATGTTCTTACCACATGATTTTAATATTTATGGAATTCATCCTTACCATATGATGTCAAAATGCAATTAAGATGTCCTTATTGCATGGCATTAAACCGCACAGAGAATTTAACTTCATGAACTATTCAATACATTTTGGAAAGATATATGTGAAAGTAAAATGTATTAATCCCTTACCTATGTGTGAGTTATATATTAATATATAATTTAACATTCATGAATTATATGTGTCTTGATTCATACTTACAAAGGATACATAGTGTCACCTGGATCTTCAATCCCTGGTCAAACTGTAATATAAATGGATAAATTTCCCCAATCTCTATATGGGTCAAACATCCATAAGGAATTTTCTATTTCAAGAACTATGTGTGGCTTGATTCCTATTTACTCTGGATACATAGTGATTCCCATGCCCCATATCCTAGGTCTATCCATAGCATAAATGAAAAAAGTTCCCCCTCTCTGCATATGGGTCAGACCTACATAGGTAATTCTCCATTTCTGTAACTATATATGGATTTATTCATATTACCATAGGATACATAGTGATTCCTAGATATCTAATCATGGGTTCAACCATAATACAATAATCCTCTACTCCCTATGGATGGGTCATACCTGAACATGGATTTTTTATATAAGAACTATGTGTGGCTTGATTCCTTTTTATAAAGAAATCATAGTGAAACCCAAATCACAATTTCAATGAGTTAGTCACTAGTCTCCATAATACATCCTAGTCACCAAGAATTAAATTGAATGATATTATCCTAGTCACATGACATTAACCTTCATGAAAACATCTTAGTCTCATAACATTAAATGGCATGAAAATGCTGTATTTTCATGATATTAAACTATAAGATGATTTCCTTACCATATGATGTTAAACAAAAAAAGATTCTATTCTTATTAAATGAAAAATATATTCATGTCCACATAATGAAACTAATCTATGTAGTCCATCATCCATCATCACTCCTTATCAAAGGACCACAAGGGCCTGACTCTGGTCAAGCAATGTGTTGGGTGTTTCCATCTCCTTTTACAACACCTCAATCTATATTCCACATTTCATTTATTGAGAGACTTGAATTACCATAAACCTTCCAGGGCCCTTGGGGAATGAATCACATCTTCAAGGGACCATTTGTTTGACTATTCTTATCTAACCTTGTATCCTAAATATGAGCTCTCGACCAATATCAAAATGTATCTTTTCCTTGCAAAAGGGATTCTGATCCTTGTGATGTCTGAAATCATCTTAGTGGAGCCCATAACTATAGAGTGTATCATGGACATCCTTGGAATTATTATCCCAAACATTTTATCATGATTTTAGAACCTTAATTTGGTAGATCCCATGTATTTATTGAGGTAAAAATCTTTTTTTGGGTTAAATGTGTTGCTTTCCATTTTTTTCTTAGACCCTAGGTCAGGCCATGGGCTGGTTGGGTTGTCTTGGGAAAGAAAGGGGAAAACATGCTGAAATCTAGCCATAGGCCAGCTACATGTTGTGTACATTGTCTACATGTCATGTACATCAAGTACACACTATGTACATGGCAGTCACAACGTGTAGCCAATCTGGATCAGAAACAAATAAGTTGGAGTACACGCTATTTTCTTTCCATGTGGGTTTTTTATAAAATAGGCAGTAGCTAATGTTTTTTATGGACAATAAGCTTTTCTCCAGTTTTTGACCCCCAAAACCACCCTAAACTAGTTTTTCTTATATTGAAGCCATCTGAACTATGATTCAAGCATCGTATATCACGCTGGAACCGTATCAATTAGTAATGAATGCCTTTTTAGTCGTACTTGATTCTTCAGAACAATGACTTCCCTATTCAGATTTAGGCTCACATGCCCTAATATTCGGTTCTTTTCATGTTCTTTATATTTCTTCCCAACCGGGAAGAATTAGGACATGATACAAGATGAGTTTTCTACTACATAGGCGAGGTAGGTGGTCTATATATTATTTTGACTTTTTTGGGTGTTTTTTGAGCATTCTTCCTAAATTCCATCAGTCGGAATTTTCGTCGAGCCCTCATTTTTTAGAGAGTTTATTACGATAGCTGTAGTTTGACATAGTGAGGTTGATCATGTGTTCCATTTCAGTGTGTTTGCACTTGTTTCTCATTTGAGGTACCCTGATGGGTTTTACTTAAGATAATATCTTGTTTATGCCTGTTTAAACTACCCATGGGGTGTGTTCTTATGCTTTCATAGTAACAGAAATCATGTTAATGACTTGATAGCTTGAGTAGCTACTTTAAAAGATGTGATGACTCCTTTATCTTTGAATATCAAGTTATTCCTCACATATTTTGATATGTTGGAATTTTAAAAGGATTATATGGGTGGGTATACCTATATGTAAATGATTAACGACATGTTAAATAGTTTATATGGGAGGGTAGGCCAATATTATTGTGATGAATGGTTTGCATGAGTGGGTATACTCATGGATGATGCTTGTTGATGTGAGTGGGTATACTCACAAGTTTATAAATGATAATTTTAAATACTGAATTCTTGATTGAATGGTTAGATAGATTCCATGGACTACTCTCCATGGATCTCGAATGTGGTAGTGGATGCATTGGGTTGACTCTGCCCCTTTGGTATTGATTCTATGGGATGCCTTGGTCCTTGCTACTAAATAGGATCCAACATTCTTGGGCTCTTGTAGGACTTTCTATCGGCTTTCACCTAGGACAAAAACCATCTCCTATCCGAGTTTTTACCAGGTATTCCCATGGGGCTTGATGGGATGCCTTGGACATGCTCTTTGGATCCGGCCCTCTGTGGTCTATATATTATTACAAGGAATCCCTGGTCTTCTGACACCTTGGATATGACCCTTCTGGTCTGGTACTTAACTATAAGAAATGGATGTGGATCACTTGACTTTATTATACAACATGGTTGTGGATTTCTTGATAATTATGGATATACAACATGGTTCTGTGTCTTTCTTATTTACATGGTTATAGCTACCTTGTTATGAGATGACTCTCTTTTATAGGTAGCCTTGAGGGATATTTAGTTTTACTTTATAATAAACATATTTCATGGGCATATCCCAAATAATGCATCATATAGATACTTTTTATAATCACATGCCATGAATTATGTCATACCATCTAGGATTCATTAAAAATTTCATGTTGTTGTGATAGTTGATGTGATTGATGTGCATGTTGTTGTGTTAGTTGGGTGCAGTTAATAATGGTGTGATGTTATATTTCAATCCATAAGAAGTATGCTCCCCTATGAATTGGGTAATAACACACTAATAGAATATAAATTCTTAAATTAACTTGTCATATTCATGGTTTTGATGGGAGCCATGTTTTTGGTTTATGACATGTTATGGGTCCTCATGGATTCAAAAATTGTTAAACCCTTGGTAAATTTTTTTGAATAACTAAATGTGAAATGGAAATGGTACATAAAATGTTGAATAGATTGTTTACGTAGGCCCTAATTTATTGTGGGTGACATGCATTGTTTCTGGGGGTTCGATGGATGTTCATTATACAGTCTTGGCATTGGATGAAGGTTATGTGATTGACTTGGTTTATAGGAGGGTTTGGACCTGTCTTGTTATTTTGATCTTGGTTCCTTTATGTTGTTCATTTCTGAGGCATGCATTTGGAATTGTAGAGACATTTCACCACGATGACCTCCTATGTTATGCTGGAAGGGAGATGATGACCATATTTCAGAGATGGTGGGCCACGAGCTATTTCTTGATCCTATGATAATTCTTGCTGTGGAACTTGATGTTGTTTTTGAAATAGGTGTTGAGGCACAGTTTCGTGAGTGTATCTTTTGTTATATGCATTATTTCCCAGGAGAACCGATGACAAACTTGAATATGATTAGGATTACATGGGTGTTCCAGCATAAGAATAGTCATATGTTTTAGGTGATGGAGGACCACCGGCTTCAGATCTGTGGCTAGAGACCAAGTTATTAATTTTCGAGCATCTTTAGATGCCTCTGGATTGGAGGGCCATGAACGCGACTTACATGCTACATGGAGCGGCAAAGAACGGGTGCAAAATTTTGAACCAAGATAATGGTTTGAAGAATATGCTTTGTGCTGAAATCCAAACCCACTTTTATGACTACATATACCCCATGACTCATTCAGCTAAGAGGGGGTGAGAGTTTATGCGTCTGGAGAAGGGAACGATGACAGTTATGGAAAACTCAACACACTTTTAAGAGCTGCATCATTTTGCACCGATTTATATTACCGATGAGATGTCGAGGGCAAGGCACTTCATGGAATGTGATAGACATGATATCAGATCTCTATTTAATGTGTTTAGGTTTCTTTATATAACTGAGATTGTTAACCAGGCGCTTATTACATAGCAGAACCGGAGAGAAGATGGGGGTACAAAATAAGGGACTATTATTTCTCACCCTAGTGGATCTATGTCTTCAGGTAAGAAGCATCGTTTCGAGGCTTCCCACGACGTGAGTTCTAGTTAGGTTGTGGGTGAAGGCAGCTTCATGTTTTTTCATTAGTGTGGTTGGCAAGGTCACATGAAGAATCAGTGCGATCGTGACCCAGTTGAGTGATGAGATTGTGGTAGGATAGGGTACATGTAGAAGTTTTATAGGACCGTCCCTCAAGTTGTCAGTGGTAGGGGGTCATCTCCGAAGTCAGTTTTAGGAGAAATTTCATCAACTCCACACCAGGTTAGGAGCTAGAGTAGTCCGGTCCAATTAGGCCAAGGAAGTTTTGGTCATGGACATGGTAGCCGGACACCATGTTCTCAGTGAGAGGAGAGAGGATTAGATTAGGGTAGCCAGGAAGGGTCACAAGGTCATGGTACATGCATAACATATACAGTGCAACCTACCCAATAAGAGAAATATCTCAGACCATCTACAGTGAGAGGTATGATCTTAGTATCTTCTACTATTGCGTATGATCTTTTTGATATAGGTTCCTCTCATAGCTTTATCTCTACATGAGTAGTAAAGAGACTTGGTCTTATTTTTTTTCTTTCTGAGGAAGTTTTGATGCTAGAAACACCATTTAGAGTTAGAACGGGTGATGTACACCAGTGTATGGAATATCCCCTTAAGGTTGGTGGGTGTCACTTCATCTAGAATATTTACGTCCTCGAGATGTCAGGTTTTGAAGTCATTCTTTTAATGGACTGTCTCATGACTTTTCATGAATACATTAACTTCTATCACCGAAGGGTGACTTTCACAACACTAGAGGGTGAAGTGTTTATTCACAAGGGTGAATGGGATGTCCAGGCGAGCAGAGATGGACCCGAGCATCGTGGGATTAACAAGATGACAACCCATATTGCTAGTTTGTTTTTAGAGGATTAAGTAGTGAGTCAGGTTGAAATTCATCCAATGGTTGAGCACTTCATGGATGTCTTTATTCATGACTTTTTGGGTTTACCTTATGCGAGAGAGGTGGATTCCTCCATCAAGAAAGTTCCAGGAGCTGCACCAGTATCCCTTTCTCCTTACAAGATGTCTACAACGAAGTTATAGGAGCTTAAGAGGTAGCTAGAGGACTTGGAGGTGAAGGGGTTTATCAGACCCAGTACTTCTCTGTGGGGTTTTCAGGTCCCTTTCGGGAAAAAGGGGATAGAACACTTAGGCTATGCATATATTATCTAATGCTGAACTAGCTTATAGTTAAAAACCAATATCCCTTGCCACGGATAAATTACCTGTTTGATCAGCTTTGAGGAACATGAGTATTCTTGATGATTGAATTGAGGTAAGGATATCACCAGGTGCCTGTTCTACCTACAGACATGCCTCATACAAACTTTTGTAGCAGGTATAAGTTATACAAGTATCTGGTTATTCTATTTGATATCATGAATGTGCTAGTGGTTTTCATGTCGCCGATGAACTGAGTGTTCCATTATTACCTGGATTCTCTTTTCGTGGTTTCATGGAAGATATCATGGTGTATTCTCACAATCAATAAGACTATTCTAACCATCTTGTGATCATTTTGAATACACTTAGAGAGCATCAGTTATATGCTATGATCACAATGTTCCAATTTTGGATGGATCAGATACACTTCCTAGGTCAAATTATTTCAGAGATATGAGTGTCAATGGGCTCATAGAAGGTGAAAGCTATAGGTTCCTATAAAAACACTAACAATTATTTTGACATATACTTCTTTTTGTGGTTACCTGGCTACTATAGGCATTTTATAAAAAAATTATCACACATAGCAGCACCATTAATGGGATTGACAAAGAATGGTGTGAAGTTTGTGTGGTCAATATCTTGTGAGACAGCCTTTCAAGAGCCAAAAGGGAGGATGAAATCAACACAAGTCCAAATACTACTAGAAAAGGGAAGGATCTACATTGTGTATTGTGACGCTTCAGGTATTAGGTTGGGGCAGTACTGATTTAGGTAGATCAAGTGGTGGTGTATAGGTCTCAGCAGTTATGTCCGCACTAGAATAATTACCCTAGACATGATATTGAGTTAGTTAGTATTCTTTAAGTGTTGCGTGGTTGGAGACACTATTTATTGGGAGAGTTTTTTGTGGTGTTCACGGACAACAAAAGTCTCAAGTATATCTTTATGCTTCATGATCTGAATTTGAGGAAGCAAAGGTGGGTGGATTACCTAGAGTCTTTGGACTTTGATCTTGGAAACACGCCTATTATGATCAATGAGGTTGTCGATGAACTGAGTAGGAGGACTCATATATAGGTTGTGTAGTAGGCCGGTAGCAAGAGGCGTCTTATGGAGTTGTTTTCTGATATGCATCAATAAGTGCATGATAGACACGGGCATACATTTCTTTCATCCTTAGATATTACCTCTACTCTATTGTACAGAGTTAGGATGAGGAAGCTATCTGATTCATAAGGAAAACTTCTACAGGAAGGTGTGGTAGGTGAGGACCCTCCTCCTGGTTGGATGGTAGGTGATTATGATATCATGCGTATCCAAGGAGGTGTATAGGTTCTAGTGGATATACTTGAGGAGTTGATGTGGGAGTTTGATACTTTAGCTTGGGAAGTGGATCCTAGGGTTACCAAGATGTACTGTGACTTGTGACGTCAATAATGCCGGCTGATAATGAAGATAGAGGTAGCTAGTTTTGTTACGAAATGTCCCAACTGTCAGCTAGTGAAAGTGGAACATCAATGACCAGTTGGGATTTTTGAGTCGTTACCCATCCCAAAGTGGAAATGGGATGATTTCATGATGGATTTCATGACATATTTTCAGAGGTCGGCTCGCGGTAATGATTATATGTGGGTTGTAATTTACAGGATTATGATAGTCACACATTTCATTCAAATCAAGGAGACCTTTAGTGTTGATGATCTTGGAATGT
This sequence comes from Viscum album, assembly GCA_963277665.1. NCBI lineage: Eukaryota > Viridiplantae > Streptophyta > Magnoliopsida > Santalales > Viscaceae > Viscum > Viscum album. The sequence goes on from OY728132.1 coordinate 1,701,395,982, forward strand.
TTTACATCCCTGATGTGGTGAGACTTCATGGGATCCCATGAAATATTATTTCAGATATGGATACTTGCTTTATGTCTCATTTTTGAAGAGTTTTCAGAGGGTGCAGGGTACACAGGTTCTTCTGAGCACATCATAGCACCATCAAACTAATGTTTAGTCAGAGAAAATGATATAGGTGCTACAGGACATGCTGAAAGAATGTGTCCAAGATATTGGGGGATCTTGGGATAGGCACATTCCCCTGGTTGAGTTCTCCTATAATAACTGGTATCATGAGACGATACAGATGGCCCCTTACGAGGATTTATATGGTAGGCCCCACTATTCCCCCATATGATGGTTAGACGTAAGAGAGGCAGCTTAATTGGGACTGTGTCTCATGCATGAGACTTCAGAGCATGTCCAATTGATTCAGAAGCAGATGGTTACTGTATAATCTCATCAGAAATCATACCTCGATCGCCGCAGACGACCTCTAGAGTTTGTGGCCGGGGATCGGGTTTTCTTGCATGTGTCACTGAGGTTGGGACAAAGGCGGATCAGGAGACAGGGTAAGCATTCACTGAGATATGTTAGGTCGTTCTAGATTATGGAGAGATTTGGGTTAGTTCCCTATCGGTTGTAGTTACCTTAGAGGTACCGATCCATGCATGACGTCTTCCATGTATCTCAAATGTGTCGTTATCACTCATAATCATCTCCTGTTTTTCATCCCATGTATGATGGGCTTCATGTTGGTGCCTCCCCTATGGAGAATTGTGTTCATATCATTAATAGGATCATGAAGGTTCTCCAAGGTCAGTTAGTTCCTTTAGTATAGGTGCTATGGTAGCACAACCATTTATAGGGTGAAACATGGGAGAGGGAGGATTACACATGTACTTAGTGGCCAGAGTTGTTTTCAGAAGAAACTTCACCACCCTTCAGAGAGAAATTAGGGGATGAATTTCTATAAGGGGGAAGATTGTAAGATCCCATGTTTTTCTTAAGGTACATATCTTCCTTTTTTGGTTAAATTAGTTGCTTTGATTTTTTTCATAGAACCTAGGTTAGGACATGGTCCGGTTGTGTTTTTTTATTGAATGGGGAAAATAGGCTAAAATCTGGTCGTAGGCCAGGTACACATCATATACTTGGTCTACACACCATGTACTTCAACTACACGCAGTGTACTTGGCCATCACGACATGTAGCTGGTCTAGCTAAGAAAAAAGAAGTTGGAGTATGGGTCAAGTACTTGAATTACACACCATGTAATTACATAGAGGGTTTTTTTATAAAGGAGTTAGTTGGTAATGTTTTTGAAAGAAAATAATATTTTTTCTCATTTTTAACCCAAAACCACACTGAACTAGTTTTTCTTATATTGAAGCAATCCAGACTCTGACTCGAGCATCGTCTGTCATGTTGGAACCGTATCAGTATGTACTCGATTCCTTTTAGTCATTCTTGATTATTCTGATAATGACTACGCTATATAGATTTAGCCTCACATGCACTGATATTGTTTTCTTCGCTCATTCTTATGATTTATTTTAAACTGGGAAGAATTATAACATGATACTATAAGAGCTTTCTACTACCAAGTCATGGTTGGTGGTCTATAATTTATTTCATCTTTTCTTGCTGTTTTTCAAGAATTTTGCTAACGTTCCCTCTTCCGGACTTTCCATCAGGGAATCATTTTTGAGTCAGTGGATTTTCATAGCTGTAGTTGGACATAGTGAGGTTGACCTTAGGTTCTGTTTAGGTGAATTGTCACCCGTTTCATGTTTGAGTTCCCTCGAGGGGTGAACCATAATGGAATATCTTTTTTATGCATGTTTAAACCACCCAAGGGTGTGTTCTTGTGCTTTCCTAGTTATAGAAATCTTTTTAATGACTTGATAGCTTGAGTAGCTAGTTTAAAAGATGTACTGCCTCCATGATCATTGAATATCATGTTATACCTCACCTATTTTGATAGCTTGGAATTTTAAATGGATGAAATGGGTTGGTATACCAACATGTAAATGATTAATGACATGTTAAATGGTTTATATGGGATAGTAGACCCATATTCTAGTGATAAATTGTTTTCATTAGTGGGTATACTCATTGATGATGCTTGTTATTGTGAGTGGGTATGCTAACATGTTTATAAATGTTAATATTAAATGTTGAATGATTTATTGAATGGAAAGATAGATTCCATGGACTCCTCTTCATGGAACTGGAATACGGTAGTGGACTCCTTGGGCTGACTCTACCCCTTGGGTCTTGATTCCATGGGATTTTGTGGTCCTTGCAACCCTGTACGATCCATCTTTCTTGGGATTGCGTAGTAATTGCTATTGACTTGCTCCTAGGACCCCAAACAGTGCCTAAACGAGTGTCCGCCAGTGATGCCCATGGGACTAAATGGAATGCCTTGAAAAAACTCTTTGTATCCGACCCTCTGTGGTGTAGATATTATTACATGGATACCTTGGTCTGTTAACACCTTGGATCTGGACCATGCAGTCTAGTACTTCACTATATGTCATGGTTGTGGATCACTTGTCTTCACTGTATGACAGGGATGTGGATTTCATAATACAGATTGATGTACGGTGTGTCCACGTGACATTCTTATTTACTTGGTTATAGTTGTCTTGTTAGGAGTTGACTCTCTTCTACAGTTATCCTTGAGGGCAATTCAGTTCTACATTACAGTAGGCTTATTCCATGGGAATATGCCCTTACTTACTATTATTTACACATTATAGTACTTGTGTAGAATTACTGTTAGAACTGTGTAAACCTCAGTGGTTGCATACTGGGTTGTTTATCTCACACCCCGTTTGGGTCTCCTAGGTGACCCAAATAGATTTTATGGTTTCAAGTGATTGTCAAGGAAAGTACCCTAGTACAAATTGTTGATTGTGGCTTTGGAGTAGGGGAGTATAGGACCAAGATGAGTCTTGCGATGCTTGGATACCTTTTTGGCCTTTTTTTCTTTTTGGGATAAATGTATTTAATTTTCATATACTTTTCTGGCTATTTTCTAGACACATGTACCATCTGAATCATTTTTATATATGAGACAATTTTGGTTATTGATATTTATATTCCCATATTCTTGTATTACTTTTAGTTGTTTTCTGTTTATTTCACTTCTATTATTGTGTGTTTTTTGATTTTTGTTGTGATACTTTGGAAATGAGGGAATAGTCTCCCCACTAACTCACATAATCCCATGAAAGTAGTCAGTAGCCTCTGGAATATGGGGAGATTTACTTGAGGCCTTAATACCAATTTGACTCGAAGCGCTATTTCAAGTCGCATCTAGGTCTTGGACGTTACATGATCCATGATTTACAATATTCCCTTCTTCCAGCATGGAAGGTGTTTGTTTACTTATAGCCCTAGGAATCCCAATTGTGCTATTATGTAATAATCAACTCATATAAGGTCCACAAAAATCATGAACATAAAATAAACTTTCTTTGGTCAAATTTATATGACCTTAACCATTAGTCTTGTATGGTCCAAATCAAATGACCCTAAACTACTAATGAAGTAGGTATACAACTTGTCATACTAAAACCACATATAGGGAGGTCTAAGAAAAGTCATGTCTCCACTCACTAAAACATAATATATTGATTTTATGAAAAATGTTGGGATTACATAAAAAAATGAATAAAGCTCATGGGGCCCATCTTATAGCCTTAGTAAAGGCTGATCGATACTCGTTGGGCTCCCTGTTTCGGGAAAAAGATAGAGTAATGAGTTGTTGCATCTCCTTGCCTAGATAACTTGTTCCATAGGAAGAGACATAAATCTCAGTGTTCCCAAACCCTTCTTGAATATTAATTTTTCCACAAATCACCTTTATATATTTGATACATGATTTGATAGCAACTAATTCCTCTAAATGATATTATTCTCTTGGTACCCCATGGGTCTTGCACTCCCCTATTCATGGATCTCCCCTATAGTAATCTAGTAATATGATTTAGTTAATCCAAATGGAACCCATTAGGATTAGATAATGAATAATTCAATTCTTCATAGCTTGTGACCAGTGGATGTTTTGGGCCTAGAGGAAAGGCCTCCTTAAAATGTAGATTTATTTTTTAGACTGCATGGAATATGGGCTTCCTCCATCATCAATGTCTGACTTGTTCGCACTAGTTTCCACCAAATGTAAACTAAAATTTTCTTGAGTCATGACTTACACTTATTGTGATAGAACTATTCAAGTGGATTCAGCATGATTGACATTATGTCATCGTATTTGTTTACTGATTCTCAATGCTGGAATGCGATATTCTATTCCCAAACATTTTAATGGCCCATTCCATGTGACCTAAAACCACCTGGTGTAGTGACTAAGCCTCCAAACCCTAAACTAAACCACCATATGTATCTATAACCCTTCTTGTAGGTCTATATTCTATATATCCAACTTCATCATCAAAACAATTGAAACATCAAAAATATATCACAGCTCGTGGAATGGAGCGAGGACCCCATCTTATTGACCATCAATGTAAACCCTATAGTTTCATGAGTAATATTTGTTGAACCGCTAACTAGACGTGTTTCCTTTATAAAATAAAGGAACTATAATTCTCATGATACCCAATAACATCATAGCAGAAATCTATATCTCGTAGTTTTTTGGGATCATCCCTGGCATGTCTTCCCCAACTCACAAACCTCAGTTCAAACTTTTAGGTTATGACTTACACAAAACACATTCAAACTATCCATTTAGATTTAGTGTCCCTAATACCATGTCAAGATACATTGAACCAAATCTTAACAATGATGTAGGTAATCAAAACCCATTTTGGAAACCCATTTTTAATTAATTCTATGAGAATTGATAGTTTTAAAACCCCTAATAACACTTATTCGATATAATATAAATTAAGATTGTAGGGTGTTAGAACCCATAATGGTTACAAATTATTTATAATCCCAAAAATGATTTATGTATCTTAATCCCTACATTAATACCCATCTTTCACTACAAAAAATTTTCGTCTAATCTAGAAGAACATAAACCACATCAACTTATGGTTTGAACTAGATGACACTAAAATATAGAAACTGACTCTTTGAGATAGAGTGCCAAAAATCATTGAAATAGATAGTCTTAGTTATAAGACCATAAAATATATCAACATATGATGCAATATTGAATAACCTATACTACAATGATAGATAGTCCAAGACAGAAGACCATAAACTATAGAAACAGAGAGTTCGATCAAGAATATTCTAAAATACAGTAGAAGATGGCCTAACATAACGTCTATACACTATAGTGAAGGTGTAGTTAAAAATCCATTAAACAAACAATAGTAAGAGACACACTTTTTTCCTTGCTAAAAATGAATAAAGGGAACCCTATAAAAATTTAAGTCTTTACTCACTAGACACACACTTTCTATAATTCAAGAGATATTTAACATTTATGAGATGGAAAAGGAACATTAATTATGTGGTTGAAAATATATAAATGGGAAGCCTAAGAAACATCTGAGTCCTTGTGTGCTAATATTTCCCCTTATGAAACATAGGTAAATGATAAGGGAATATAAAAAGGTAAATAAGAAAATATTTTAGGGATCTTTAACAATACCTAGAAAAAATTAAGCACTGATTTATAGGTACATTTACATTGGAAAAAAATTTGATAACTATCTCTATAGGACATATTCTTCCAAATTATACATTTAAAATATGGGATATCAGAATTACTAGAGTAGAAACATCAACAAGGTTTATTATGTGAATAATTTTTGATTGGTAATTCACAATAGAATTCTATTATGATGCAACTATTCAAATTATGTAATTTTGTTTAATTCGTATTATAAAAGGAAAGATTTTTTTAATGATCTATACGATATCAAATCAACAAGATTACATGCAAATCAAGAATAAATGAATTTCAAATAGTGACATAAAAATCCTAGAAGATTTGAATAACTGATAATGTACAATAGTGGGATGAATCTCTAAAACATAGAGTATCTCCCAGGAATCCTCAAGAACAATGAGGATCATTAAAATTTACACCCATTACATTATTTTATCATAGGATTCTTGGATACAAATGAATTCCACTCTTGGGAGGCCATGGATTGGAGTAAATGATCAACAGATTTAGTTTATGCCTACAAAATCTTATTCAATGATTCCACCCAAGAAATAATATCAATTATGGACATCTCCACCATGTAAAAGAACCCTTGATTCTCCAATATGGGTTTCAATGTGGGTTTTAGTGCATAATGAAATAGATAAAACACCTACTAAAGATGACTAATTTCATACTGCAATTATCCAATCTCAGCCCTCCCCGTATTGATTAAATTTTGGTAAGCCACTGCCCCTAGCATGTATTGGGATCCCTCATTCAGGTAATCGTCTAGAATTTTTTTAAATTAATATGAAGCCTTAACTTCCACTATAATCAATTCCATGGCCCTCATCTACACTATTAGTGAAATAATTTCCTTCACTATGGAATAATGATCTATATAGTCAAATAGCCCATAGGAAAAGGTGGTAAACCTATAAATGTGGTGAACCAATTGGTCCTTCATCTCCCCCAAAGGGACCACTGAGGTTATGGTCAAAATATCCACCCACACTTATCAAAAAATTATTTTATGAAGTGTCATAAACTCTGAGATTGAATCAAGACCAATACCCAAATATGAATATATTTCAAGACCATGTTACTAAAAAAAGTGAATCATACTCAAAACCTTTGATGATTTTGCTATAGATCCTTCCTCCACATTAGTTAACTAGGATAGGGGAAATTTTAAATAAAAAGCAACCTGAAATCTATGGTATGAGCTGAAGTTACTGTAATGGGAGGGAAAATAGATTATTATTCATCAGACGAATGTTATGATGTTATCAAATAGTTGATTGTATTGATCAATAATAGAAACATGCCTTTCTCACTTTCACGATTGGAAATATTTTTTTCACAGATACAATCTTCATGAGAAGAGGCAACAACAACATGTGAGAACAATTTGGTGGAACCATTAATGTTTTCTCTATCATCATAGTTTTCTCACAACTCTAAATGATGTAATATTAAAAAACTATTAAGAGATATAATGAAAACTGTAAAATATGTCTTGTCCCTTGATAAGTGCTCAGCTTCACCAAGAGGCACCTCCATCTAGGCTAAATTAATAGAAAAATAGATACCAACATACTCCTCCAAAAGTGAGTTTTGTTTCAGTGATTAAAATGTAAAAACAATTGTAGAATCAGTAGAATGTATCATATATAACTATGATGGATCCTTGATAGTGTCCGCTACATTATCTAAGTGATCAAGCATTAGAGTTTATTATAGAGTAGTGGAAAGCCCACCGATATTTTTAGGAACAAATTTTTATTCCTCTACATGGGCTCAGTAGGACCTCCACCTTAATAAAGATTATAATATTATATAAAAATGAATTATAAAGTTGTAGAAATAAATTATGAACCTTACTTGAGGATTCTGGAGAATAAAACTCTGATGAATTTGAGTTCTTTAGTTTTATTTTTCTCTTTGGGGAAGGGTCCATGGAAGGATCCAACAATGAAGTCATATAGGATGGTGCCTATGTATGTCTAGACTCTAATTACACAATAATGGAAACCACCACCTTCAATATCTCTATTTTAACTAAGGATCCCTCATCATCTTAGCATGGTCATCACCCAGGTCGTCTCCCACAAACATACCCTATGGGAGAATATACTAGTGACTGTGGGGGAAATTGGTATCCTTCTTCCCCTTATTGTACACAATGAGATTCAACAAATGTTAAATACATTTTTATAGTTATGTTTCCATTTATGGAAGAATGTGATGTTTTTATTACTACTTCTTTGATGATAATTTGGCTTCCCTAATCTACGATTACTATAATTTTTCCAAGAACCATCATATATTATACCAGAGTAAAATATTTGAATTTTCCTTTGACACTATGAAATGAAACATCAATATATTGAAGGAAGGACTAAACATAAGAAGGTTAATTTTTTATGGTGATGTCTATGGGAGCACTGATTTCTGAAAATATCATATAGTCTGTAGTCAAATGACATAAACATCCCCATATTTCAGTAGATGCGTTATCCTAACTGTAGATTTTTCATTACTGATATGTCATGGGAAACTCCATACTAATAATTATATCACATATAGGTTTAATTATCATAGTTTTTGTGATATTTATCACCCTTACTGGTAGAAAAAATTATTCTAGGCACCTCATTTATTTATAAGGAATATCTGAAGTTGATGGCTTACTAAAAGCATGATTCTTTTCAAGTATCAGGTAACCTTGAAAAATAGAGGTATCCTTTAGGATTTCAGTATAGATGAAGATAGATTATCATTAAGGTATGAGTTGGTCAAGCCATTTCCATATTAGTAGGATAGACCATCATTAATGAGAATTGGAAGGGGGTTAACTTGAATAAGAGTCTCTTCGCTAGTGAAAGTAATCCAAAATTATTGAGAGACCACTGGGTTCCTTTTAGATCGGATGTGAAAATAAGTAGGAAACTTCTTTTGAATACATAAATATTAATTCCCAAATGTAAAGGGAATATATAAAAATATAAAACTATTCCAGTGATCCCAGGTAGAGTGGGAACCCTCATGGATTAAATTCATGTACGCCTCATATTCATAGATTCCTTCCTCATTGTCGATTATACTTCTAGTGGGTGCTTGATAAGGCCTGAAAGAAAAGTGTCGATAGAAAATTTGTGGGACCTAATCTCTTAACCCTTAAATGAGGAATGATTTATCCTACTAAAACAATCTATATAGGAATTAAATGAACTCTAGGGATAGTATAGTTTCTTAGATACTTGTATCCACATATTTCATCCACTATATAACCCCAAAAAACTTGGAAGTGTCCAAATACTCGTTAAGGAAAAATTACCCTATTAATATAGTGAAGTAGGAGATATATTCTAACCCAAATATGAATGGACAGACCAATTTTCCTTCCTCCTTATAGAAACTTCCATCCTAAAAGTAGAAACCCTGATTCCACCCTTTCCTGGGTCTGGAGATGGTACCCACTTAGGTACATTGTAAGAAATCCGGCAAATTTAATGGATGCATCGATGATGAAAATGACCTATCAACCCCAGCTATTGAAAAAACCTTCTTAAACAATGGGATCATAGGATCCTTCATCCCCACAAGACACTTGTGATGGCTTGGACTTCATCTTCTTGTCTTTGACTTTGGAACAAGCATTCTTGATAAAGTATCCCTCCAATTGTGTAAATGGGATTTATTCCTCATGAAGTGGGGCCATACTAAGGTACTTCTTTGCCATCATGATCAGATACATAAAAATAGTAGGGGTTTCCTCAGCATTTTCCCAATAAAATTGTGTAAGGAGAAACTCATCATACATATATCCTAAAATTGGTTCACCATAATTTTTTTCAGCATTCTAGAGGCAAATACCCACCTCCCCTTGTATCAGATGAAATATATTTTTATCTAGAATCTATTATCTTACTAATTCCATCATTAAAACCTACATAAAATTATAGAGGGTTTACAAAATATAGATGGCCTCATACATTCCTATCCACCTTAACTTACTGGTGAATGTTGTGGTAGTACGCTATACCCCAAAAGTCCATCTTCTATCCATTCCATGTTCCCTCCTAAAAGAATGTTCTAGTTGCGAAACCATAAAAACATATAATTTATATAATATTTTTTTGATTATTTACTAGTACATATGAATGTAATGATAATATTTATTATGGAACTCTTGAATGTATGTTTTCATGGAATTTAATATGTAACCACTAGTGCATTTTTCCTTATAGATGAAGTATCCCATATGAAATATATTTGATCTAATGTTTTTCTGAGTCCTAAAGATCCAGGACAAAGAAAAAATCATTAATTAGGGATCCAAACTAGTATTATTTTTTATACCAATACTATATAGAGGTACTAAGTTTGAATAAGGATAATCCATGAGGTTCTTCCTCAAGAGATATGATAGCTTCCCTTGACGTGAATTTCCTAGTGTACATTCATCAGCTCCCACATTTGAAACTGTGAAATACTGAAGAGTAATTTCTTCTGAAGCCTCATTTCTTGAACACATCTATACTGAGTAAGAAACATATATCATATGGGAATGTAACCATATAATAATGAGTAAAATAAGAACATAACTCAGAAAAGATTACGCGAACCATGTGATCTATTTCTTGGGTTCACGATCGCATGACTGCTCATAGATATCTTGAATTTAATGACCCATATAATATCTCATGATCACGTGATCTGTATTAGGACTTGTGATCTCATAACCATAAAAAGGTAATTATAATTTCAAAAAAACTAAGTGATCAAAATAAATTCCCCAATATCACATGAACCATGCGAAGTGAACCTATGGATGATAATGTTTATCATGGTTCAACCAATTTACCATTGACTTGTTATTTTTCTTTTTATGTGAATCACTGATACAATATGGTCATATGAAGAGAACACATAATTAGATCATGTGATGTGTTCTTGTGAAGAAATGACCAGAGAGAAAAAAATAAGGAGATCACTAATGGTTTAATTTAATGGTGAACCGAATGACCCATATATACCCTATTTGTAGGGAGACCCAAAAAATTCCTAAAGTCTCCCAAAAGATGAAAATCTACTCAAAAAACCAACCATTAGAAGCCCAAGTGATTAAGGAAACCATTTACATTCTCGAGAATCAATTCCTTGGTACTAAAAACTTTTATTCTGATGGGGGAATTTATATAATCCCTCAAAATGAGAATTTAAAATTTTAAGATCACAGGAAAACTAAAATTATATGTATTATTTTTGTAACTCCCCGACCCTAGAAGCTTGGAGCTATTGTTTTATTTTATTACATTGGCATGATTATGTGGAATCAAATCTTGACGGACCATTTAGGTAAGTAGACTTAGAAATCTATATTATATACATGATTCTTATAACATATCAGGAAATAAAAAATACAAACATGATGTATAAAAATAAAATAAACATTATCATTGATATCTTATTCAAAGGTTTATTATTCATAAGCTGGGGAAAGGAAACGTAGTAAGGGTGATCTTAAATTCTCATTTAGGTCATCTAAATTGGAAGACACAATGAATCAATGAGAATAAATTAACATGGAATGGTAAAAAAATGACAACACATTCCATTAAAATAACTGGATATGAAAAATCAATATTGAAAGGTATGAAACTGAAACACATTCCATTTAATCAATGAAATGAAAGGAAATGAAATGTATCCATGTATATATTGATGAAAAATCATGTGGATGAATAATAAGTGATACTAAATGAGGTAAATGATTTATTAATGGAATCCATGTATATGTAACATGAAAAAATATACCTTCAAGTCCATTCAAAAGAAAATTTAAATCTACAGATAAAAACATGTTTAATTTGGCCAACTTATTTGTCTCATGAGAAACTATCATTGCATTGAGGGGATATATAAAGTCTGATCCCCAAACATCATTACTACTCCAAGTAATTCCTTATATCAAATAAGAAAATGATTAATATTACGTATCAAATATCCATATTGAATATAGAATACCGTTTTATCTACAATTCCCAAGTTAATCAAATAACTATCAAAGTGAATACGGTTTGTAAAAATGATACATGATTATGGAAATAATAAAATCAACTATATGAGATTATGGATATAAAATTTAATTTCAAATTTTAAATGATTAAAATAACTTGGTTTTTTTAGGATAATTATAACAATAAAAAATAAGTGAGATTGAAATGACAATCATTAAGAACATTCTTGAGGAGATTAATCTTTAAACATTATAAAGTGTCCCATACCACTTTGAAATATTTAAATCATAATCCCAAAAAAGGAATGATATTAAATGAAACTTGTAATATCATTATAATAATTAGACTCATGATATTATGTTTTGAAGGGATGTGTATACACCATATTAATGAAATTAGATTCTTAACTACAAATAAGTCTCAGTGAAATGTAAATAGAGACGAAGGTCTTTACCTTGACCTTTTTTTTCGTGTGGAATTTACCAACAAGTATAGTGGTTTAAAATATTTTAATAACTAATAAACTGATAATAATCATGTTTATAATATCATATATCATCTTCTTATAGTATCTTATTACCCTTTTGTGAACAATATTTCATTATTTTAACTATTTCGGTTTTTAATTGCATAGTTTCAGTACTAAAAAAACCACCATTAGCGACCGCCAATGGCGGTCGCTATAGGGCACTATCGGCCGCCCAGTGACCGCCATTGGCGGTCACTTTAGCCTCGTCGCTAGAGGCCTATAGTGACCGCCAATGGCGGTCACTATAGTGAATTTTTTTTTATAAAAAATGACTACTGAAATAAATAAATATATATATATATATTAAAAAAAATATTCACATATATACTATTAAATACTATATTTTAAATATATATATATAATATATTTTAAATGTTTTAATATATATAATATTAAATATATTTATAATATCAAATCATTGTGCTATAATAATTAAAAACCCCCGATTTAAGAAATGCTATCATTCCAGGTTTTTCGGAGCATGTTTGCTCCGAATTCGACCGCCGCACACCGTTTTGATGTTTTATGACTTCGGAAATGCGTTTTTGGCTTCCGCGGTCAAAAGGCACCTCCGATTGACATGCCATCTCTCTGAACATTTCACAATTCACGCAACAGATGTTGTCGTGCGGTTTCATGGCATTCAGAGGTCGTTCGGGTGGCTTTGACCCCCCAACGCGTCATTTCAGCGCCCGCCGAGTTGATGAAAACGAAGCATTCGGTCGTGCCGGGCGCACCACATGTCCGATGGATGTGCCGCCTCCTCTTGCATCTCAGGAATAATATTCCTATCATTCTCGTGCAGTTTCAGGTTTTTCGAAGCATGTTTGCTCCGAATTCGAACGTTGCACGCCGTTTTGGTGTTTTATGACTCCAGAAACGTGTTTCTGGCCGCCGCGATCAAATGGCACCTCCGATTGACATACTGTCTCTCCGAACATTTCACAATTCACGCAACGGATGTTGTCGTGTGGTTTCGTGGCATTCAGAGGTCGTTCGGGTGGTTTTCACCCCCCAACGTGCCATTTCAGCGCGTGCCGAGCTGCTGAAAAGGACGCATTCGGTCGTGCCACGCGCACTGCATGTCCGATGGACATGCCACATCCTCTTGAATCTCAAGAATAATATTCCTATCGTTCTCGTGTGGTTTCAGGTCGTTCGGAGCACGTTTGCTCCGAATTCAACCGTCGCACGCTGTTTTGGTGTTTTATGACTCTGGAAATGCGTTTCTGGCCTCCGCGGTCAAACGACACCTCCGATTGACGTGCCGTCTATCTGACCATTTCAAAATTCATGCAAAGGATGTTTTCGTGTCGTTTCGTGGAATTCAGAGGTCATTCGGGTGGTTTTGACCCCCCAACGCGCCATTTCAGCGAGCGCTGAGCTGCTGAAAACGACACATTCGGTCGTGCCGCACATACCACACGTCCAATGGACGTGCCGCCTCCTCCTGTATCTCAGGAATAATATTCCTATCATTCTCGTGCAGTTTCAAATTTTTCGGAGAACCTTTTCTCTGAATTCGACCGCCGCACGCCGTTTTGGTGTTTTTTGACTCCGGAAACATGTTTCCGGCCGGCGCGGTCAAACGGCACCTCCGATGACGTTCCGTCTGCACGACTATTTCACAATTCACGCAACAGATGTTGTCGTGTGGTTTCGTGGCATTTGGAGGTCGTTCTGGTGGTTTTGAACCCCCAACGCGCGATTTTAGCGCGCACCGAGCTGCTGAAAACGACGCATTCGGTCGTGCCGCGTGCACCGCACGTTTTATGGACGTGCCGCCTGCTCCTGCATCTCAAGAATAATATTTCTATCGTTATCGTGCGGTTTCAGGTTTTTCGGAGCACGTTTGCTCTGAATTCGACCGCCGCACGCCGTTTTGGTGTTTTATGACTCCAGAAACGTGTTTCCGGCCGCTGCGGTCAAACGGAAACTCCGATTGATGTGACGTCTCTCCGAACATTTCACAATTCACGCAACAAATGTTGTCGTGCGGTTTCATGGAATTCGGAGGGCGTTCAGGTTGTTTTGACCCCCCAACGAGTCATTTCAGCGAGCGCCGAGCTGCTGAAAACGACGCCTTCAGTCGTGCCGCGTGCACCGCACATACGATGGACGTGCCGCCTCCTCCTACATCTCAGTAATAATATTTCTATCGTTCTCGTGCGGTTTCAGGTCATTCGGAGCACGTTTTCTCTGAATTTGACTGTCGGACGCCGTTTTGGTGTTTTTTGACTCCGGAAACGCGTTTCTGGCTGCCGCGGTCAAACGACACCTCCGATTGACGTGCCGTCTGTCTGACCATTTCACAATTCACGCAACAGATGTTGTCGTGCAAATTTGTGGCATTCAGAGGTCGTTCGGGTGGTTTTGACCCCCCAACGCGCCATTTAAGCGTGCACTGAGAGACTAAAAACGACGCATTCGGTCGTGCTGCAGGCACCACACATCCGATGGACGTGTTGCCTCCTCCTACATCTCAGGAATAATATTCCTATCGTTCTCGTGTGGTTTCAGGTTTTTCGGAGCAAGTTTTCTCTGAATTCGACCGCCGCACGCTGTTTTCGTGTTTTCTGACTCCGAAAACGCGTTCCCGGCTACCACGGTTAAACGGAACCTCCGATTGATGTGACGTCTGCCCTTCCATTTCAAAATTCATACAACGGATGTTGTCGTGCGGTTTCGTGACATTCGGAGGTCGTTCGGGTGGTTTTGACCACCCAACACGCAATTTCAGCGCGCGCCGAGCTGCTAAAAACGATGCATTCGGTCGTGCCGTGCACACCGCACGTCCTATGGACGTGCCGCCTCCTCCTGCATCTCAGGAATAATATTCCTATCGTTCTCGTGTGGTTTCAGGTCGTTCGGAGCACGTTTGCTCCGAATTTGACCGCCGCACGCCGTTTTGGTATTTTATGACTCCAGAAACGCGTTTCCGGCCGCCGCGGTAAAATGACACCTTTGATTGATGTGCCGTCTACCCGACCATTTCACAATTCACGCAGTGGATGTTTTCGTGCAGTTTCGTGGAATTCAGAGGTCATTCGGGTGGTTTTGACCCCCCAACGCGCCATTTCAGCGCGCGCCGAGCTGCTGAAAACGACGCATTCGGTCGTGCCATGCGCACCGCACGTCCGATGGACGTGCTGCCTCCTCCTTCATCTCAGGAATAATATTTCCTATCGTTCTCGTGTGGTTTTAGGTCGTTTGGAGTACGTTTGCTCCGAATTCGACTGCCAGACGCCATTTTGGTGTTTTATGACTCCGGAAACGAGTTTCCGGCTTCCGCGGTCAAACGGAACCTCCGATTGATGTGCCGTCTCTCCGAATATTTCAAAATTCACGCAACGGATGTTGTTGTGCGGTTTTGTGGCATTCAGAGGTCGTTCGAGTGGTTTTGACCCCCCAACGCGGCATTTCAGCGTGCGCCGAGCTGCTGAAAACGACGCATTCGGTCATGCCACGCGCACCGCACGTCCGATGGACGTGCCGCCTCCCCATACATCTCAGGAATAATATTTCTATCGTTCTCGTGCAGTTTCAGGTCGTTTGGAGCACGTTTGCTCCAAATTGGACCGTCGCACGCGGTTTTGGTGTTTTATGGCGCCAGAAACGCGTTTCCGGCTGCCGCGGTAAAACGGCACCTCCGAATGGTGTGTCGTCTGTCCGACCATTTCAGAGTTCACGCACCGGATGTTTTTGTGTGGGTTCGTGGCATTCAGAGGTCGTTCTGGTGGTTTTGACCCCCCAACGCGACATTTCAGCCCGCACCGAGCTGCTGAAAACGACGCATTCAGTCATGCCACGTGCACCGCATGTCCGATGGACATTCCGCCTCCCCGTGCATATTATGAATAATATTTCTATCATTCCGATTCGGTTTCAGGTCGTTCGGAGCAAGTTTTCTCCGAATTGGACCGCCGCACGCCGTTTTGGTGTTTTATGGCGCCGTAAACGCATTTCCGGCTACTGCGGTCAAACGACACCTCCGAATGATGTGTCGTCTAGCCGACCATTTCATAATTCATGCAACAGCTGTTGTCGTGTGGTTTCGTGGCATTCAGAAGTCGTTCGGGCGGTTTTGACCCCCTAATGCGGCATTTCAGCATTTGTCGCGCTGCTGAAAACGACACATTCGGTTGTGCCGTGCGCACCACATGTCCGATGGATGTGCCGGCTCCTCCTGCATCTTAGGAATAATATTTATATCGTTCTCGTGCGGTTTCAGGTTATTCCGAGCACGTTTTCTCTGAATTGGACCGCCGCACGCGGTTTTGGTGTTTTTTGGCGTCAGAAACGCGTATCTGGCCGCTGCGGTCAAACGGCACCTCCGAATGATGTGACGTCTACCCATCCATTTCACAATTTATGAAACGGATGTTGTCGTGCTGTTTCGTGGCATTTGGAGGTCGTTCTTTTGGTTTTGACACCCCAATTCGCCATTTTAGCGCGCCTCGCGCTGCGGAAAAAGACACATTCAGTCGTGCCGCGCGCACCGCACGTCCGATGGACGTGCCGCCTCCTCCTGCATCTCATGAATAATATTGCTATTTTTCTCATGCGGTTTCAGGTCGTTCGGAGCATGTTTGCTCCGAATTCGACCGTCGCACGCCGTTTTGCTGTTTTATGGTGCCAGAAAAGCGTTTCCGGCCGCTGCGGTCAATTGGAACCTCTAAATGATGTGCCGTATGGCCGAACATTTCATAATTCACGCACCGGCTGTTGTCGCGCGGTTTCGTGGCATTCGGAGGTCGTTCGGGTGGTTATGACCCCACAACGCGGCATTTCAGCGCGCGCCGCGCTGCTGAAAACGACACATTCGGTCGTACCGCATGCACCGCACGTCCAATGGACGTGCTGCCTTCTCCTGCATCTCAGGAATAATATTTCTATTGTTATCGTGTGGTTTCAGGTCATTCAGAGTACGTTTGCTCTGAATTGGACCGTCGCACGCCGTTTTTGTGTTTTGTGGTGCCAGAAACGCGTATCCAGACGCCACGGTCAAACGGCACCTCCGAATGATGTGCCGTCTAACCGACCATTTCACAATTCATGCACCGGATGTTGTCGTACGACTTCGTCGCATTCAGAGGTCGTTCGTGTGTTTTTGACCCCCCAACGCGCAATTTCAGCCCGTGCCGTGCTGCTGAAAACGACACATTCGGTCGTGCCGTGTGCACCACACGTTTGATGGACGTTCCGCCTCCCCCTATATCTCAGGAATAATATTTCTATCATTCTCGTGCGGTTTCAAGTCGTTTGGAGCACGTTTTCTCCGAATTGTACCGCTGCACGCCGTTTTGGTGTTTTAGGGCGCCAGAAATGCGTATTCGGCCGCTACTGTCAAACGGCACCTCCGAATGACATGCCGTCTAGCCGACCATTTCACAATTCATGTACCGGCTTTTTTCGTACGGTTTCATGGAATTCGACGGTCATTTGGGTGGTTTTGACCCCCAAACGCGTCATTTCAGCGCGCGACGCGCTGCTGAAAACGACACATTTGATCGTGCCGCGCGTACCGCGCGTCCAATGGACATGCCGTCTCCTCCTGCATCTCAAGAATAATATTTCTATCGTTCTCGTGCAGTTTCAGGTCGTTCGGAGCACGTTTGCTCCAAATTGGACCGCCTCACGCCGTTTTGGTGTTTTATGGCGCCAGAAACGCATTTCTGGCCGACGCGGTCAAAAGACACCTCCGAATGACGTGCTGTCTGGCCAACCATTTCGCAATTCACGCACCGGCTATTTTCGTACGGTTTTGTGGCATTCAGAGGTCGTTTGGGTGGTTTTGACCCCCCAACGCGCCATTTCAGCGCGCGCTGAGCTGCTGAAAACAGCACATTTGGTCGTGCGGCGCACACCGCACGTCTGATGGATGTGCCGCCTCCCCCTTCATCTCAGGAATAATATTTCTATCGTTCGTGTGCAGTTTCAGGTCATTCGGAGCACGTTTGCTCCTAATTGGACCGCCGCACGCCGTTTTGGTGTTTTAGGGTGCCAGAAATGTGTATCCGGCCGCCTCGGTCAAACGGCACCTCCAAATGACATGCCGTCTGGCTGACCATTTCACAATTCACGCACCGGCTGTTGTCGTACGGTTTCGTGGCATTCAGAGGTCGTTCGGGTGGTTTTGACCCCCCAACGCGCCATTTCAACGCGTGCGGAGCTGCTGAAAACGACACATTCGGCCGTGCGGCGCACACCGCACGTCCGATGGATGTGTCGCCTCCCCCTTCATCTCAGGAATAATATTTATATCATTCTTGTGCGGTTTCAGGACGTTCGGAGCATGTTTTCTCTGAATTGGACCGTCGCACGCCGTTGTGGTGTTTTAGGGCACCGGAAACACGTATCTGGCCACCGCGGTCTAACGGCACCTCCGAATGATGTGCCATCTTGCCAACCATTTCTCAATTCACGCACGGGCTGTTTTTGTACGGTTTCGTGGCATTCAGTGGTTGTTCGGGTGATTTTGACCCACCAACGCGCCATTTCAACGCGCTCCGCGCTGCTGAAAACGACACATTCGGTAGTGCCGCGCGCACCGCACGTCCGATGGACGTGCCGCCTCCTCCTGCATCGCAGGAATATTATTTCTATTGTTCTCGTGCAGGGAGCTATTAGGGGGGGCGGGGGGTGTACGGGGGTGCGGGGGGCTGTACGGGGGTGTGGGGGGCTGTCCGGGGGTGCGGGGGGGGGGGGGGGGGGGGGGGGCTGTACGGGGGTGGGGGTGGCTGTACAGGGGTGCGGGGGGCTGTACGGGGGTGCCGGGGGGGGGGGGGCTGTACGGGGGTTCCGGGGGGGGGGGGGGGGGGGCTGTACGGGGGTCCGGGGGGCTGTACGGGGGTGCAGGGGGGGCTGTACGGGGGGGGGGGGGGGTGTTGTACGGTTGTGCGGTGGGGGCTGTACGGGGGTGCGGGGGGTTAGAGTTTTTAAATGCACGCCTTAGATAACATTAGCTATCATATAATAAACAAGAAAAGAAAGAAATTATAAGTACACAACCTTCTAATTTAAATTAAATGAATAAATACAATACATTAATGTCAACCCCACCAGTAAAAACAAAAAACATATCTCGTGAATATATGATGTGTCACACGTTTTCATCACTGCTACCTCCTTCTGGTGGGTCAGGGGACTACAACAAATAAAAATTATAAATATTTTAATAAAAAAAATAATTTAAATTAAATAAATAAATACAGAATATACCTGCGTCCTATGATCTCCTGCACCATCAGCTCGACGCACATATTCCCGCAGTGCTCTAACCCCAGCTATCAATTGCCCATTTGCCTCCTCAGAAGCACGCAGCCGTGCCTCAAAATCTGACATCTGCTATGTCATATGAGCAACAGCAGGACCGAAAACCGCAGTGCATGACACTACAGAACGAGGAATCCCTGCTCCATAGGTCAAACTATAGCCATGCCCATCCCGACGGATAATGCGATGAAAGATCTCATCCCGTTGCATGGGAAGTTGTCGTTGGTCCTCTGGCAGATGTTCTAACTCAGCTTCAAATTGAGCCTCTGAAATATTTAAATATATATAAATATATATATGTTAATATATAGATTTATGTAATTATTGGTAAGTACAGACACTTACTATCAATGCTGCAACCTCTGGATCATTGCGATCATGAGTCCTCATCCACACCGACATTTTATCAGTTGATGCACCATGCTCTCGCAACTGTATATTAAAAGAATATAAACACAAAACCATATTAATTAATAAATTAGAAAATGAATAATATATACCTCATGTCGGATCTGAGACACGTGACGAGTCCCGAGCCTGTGAGGTGGTCCCTGCAACACTCGATTCACAGAATGGCGTGTTGACACCTCCTACATTCAATTCATTCAAATTTCAAACAAATCACAAATTCTTGAAAATATATATACACCAAAACAATTAATATACAAACCACAACACCCTCAGTAGACCAATATGCAACCAAGTCACGCCACTGAGCCAGGAGGACACCTCTCGGGACTTTTTCAAAAATGTCTAGGGCACCCACATTTGGTACCCAGTGGTCCCTCTTCACTTTGCCTTTATAATCTTTCCACATCTTACGGCATTTTCTCACACACACGGGCTGATACTCTTCAGGGCGTACTTTGAAATTTTGCTATAAAGAAAATAATCAAACATATTAGTATTCTTTATACATAGAAAATAAAGTAAAATGATTTTCTTACCTGAACCTCCCTCCATAGATGATCTAATTGTCCTGGGGGATAGAAGACCAGTCACGCGTGGTCAATGGAAATCGATGTGGGTCACGATTGATATGACCCAGCTGGCGAATAAATGCCGGGGCATTCGGTCCCACAGGACGAAAAACCTCATCAAATGAAACATCTCTCGTCGTGTCGGAATTCCATGATAATATGCCACGACCAGGGCCTCTCCTGCGAGAGGAATAAGCAGCCGAGTCTGATCCTGTTGAAAAAAATTTTATATATAAATTGACCAATGTTATAAATATATATATATATGTCAATTACACAAAAAATAAAGACAATGACATTCAAACATACCTCGACCCTAAGACGTAGATGCCTCAGATGGATGATGTGGATCTTCTAACTCTTCCCATGACATGTCTGCAGTCATAGAAAACATTAGTAATGAGTCCAAAGTGTTTAAAAGATAAATTGGATTGTTCTTAAAAAATCAAACTTGTACAACTGTTAATCAAACAAAAAATGAATTGAATAATTAGTTGTGAATGAATTTTAAAAAATCTGAAAGTTAACAAAACAGATATACAAATTATGTACAAAACCAGTCAATGCATAGCCAAATTTCTGATAGAACTAACAAAAATTCAAGCAGCACATGAATCAGATGAAGAATACATCAAAGGGATGATACACCGACCATAACATCAATAAATCAAGAGTAAAAACAACCTAAATATTTATGATTGAATTAACTTAAAAAAGTGAGGATTAAAACTTATAACGATTTATAAAATGATTAGATAATTTATGATATCCTAGGACATTCTACTGAATAGTGGGAAAAAAATTATACCTTTTATTAAGCATGAAAATCGACCGTTTCTCCTTCAACAGTCACTCTGACTCAATAAATATCTTCTTCACGTTGAACTACGGTATGTTGGTTAAGTTGTTGGTAAACAAACAGAACAGTCTCAGGTTCATCTTCTTCAAATAAAAACACTCCTCGCCGAGACATTTTGACAACAACTTGCCAACGTGGATCCGAAGGCAAAGTAACAAAGAATACTTGTTCCACTTGTGATGTCAAAATGAAAGGTTCATTCTCAACTCGTTCATTATTTCTGTATAAAATATAGTTAAAATTCACCAATGAAAACTGATATTGATCGCCTTTACATCCACACACTAGATAAACCCAATTACACTTTAACAATATGTACTTCAAACCGTGTGTGTATACAACTTCAATGATTTCTATCAATTGACCATAGTAATAACCAGAATTGACATTGGGCAAACCGATGCCACTGTTTTTTGTTTCTCGTTTTTCGTCAACATCTTTAATGCGAAATCGAAAACCATTAGCATCAATAGCTTTATAACGACGAGCCATTATAGATGGACCCTCAGCCAGTTGGAATAATACTTCAGGTAGCGTGGGGTCCCCTAACTCCCTCAGCTTACGAACCTACATAATTTGTAAAAATCAATACTGATATATGCAGAATGAATTATTATAATACTTCACTCATAATGAAAATCAATTTATACATACACAATCCTTGAACCAATCATGAAATGACACATAATGAGATTGTTGAATTTGCAACTCAGTTGCACGATGCATCTCTTCTTTTATCTCATTAATGTGTTTCCTGCAAATGAAAATGCGATGTTTAAAAGATCATCTTATGCAAACAAAACATGTAAAAGTTATACAACCACATTGATAAGATACTTACTGCATTAATGGTGCAACATATGGAGTATTGAACAAAATATATTGATGTGCTTGTATCCACTCGATGTTGTCCATATCAAATGTGGTTCCTTCTCCAACTGGACCATCATGAATCTGAGAGGGCTTATCTAATTTTGTTTCAACATCCATAAGATATTCTTCACAAAAGGTAGTACACTCATCCATCAAATAACCATTGGCTATTGATGCCTCTGGACGAGCTATGTTGCGTAAAAATCTTTTCAATGTACTCAAATACTGTTCAATAGGATACATCTACCTGAATTGCACTGGACCAGCAGCCATTACTTCATCAGTTAGGTGCACTGTGAAGTGGACCATAACATCGAAAAATGAGGGGGGGGGGGAATGTTTCTCAATGTGACAAAGCCTAAGTACAATTCGGTCCTGCAAACTTTTTAAATCACTCATTCGTTGATTTCTTAAACAAAGCTGTCTAAAAAAATTACTCATCTCAATCAAGGGCTGAACAACATTGGGGGATAAACAATCACAAATTGCGATTGGAATCAACTGCAGAAGTAATATGTGATTGTCATGACTTTTCATCCCTTGCAATGTCTTTCTAGTCAGATTCACACACTTTGAAATATTAGAAGAATAACCATCAAGCACCTTGACCATATTCAAAATGGAAAGAAATGTCTCTTTCTCCACTGTAGTCATCGTATAATGTGCAGCAGGCATATATGCCTTGTTTCCCTCAGCTAACTATAAATTCAACTGTTTCCTTAAACCCATTTCTTCCAAATCACGGCGTGCATTAACATGGTCCTTTGATTTTCCACTTACACCTAAAATGGTCCAAAATATGTTATCACAAACATTTTTTTTCAATGTGCATGACATCCAAATTATGCCTCAACATGTTTGTTTTCCAATACGGAAGACTATAAAAAATACTTTTCTTTTTCCAATTTTGACTGCACTGCCTACCCGCATCACGAATATTACGTGCTAGAGGAGCCACCAAATCCTGAATTTCATATACAGTGCGGATGTTTTCTTCCTCAATTTGCGATAAAATTTCGACTCCTGTCATGATCTTTGGTGCTGGGATGAACTCTCTAGAACCATCAAATGCCACTCTGTCCTTTCTGAATCTGTGCTGAGGAGGGAGAAAACACCTGTGACCCATGTATGCCCATTTTTTGGAATGTTTAAGCCATACAGTTTTTTTATTTTTATTGCAACAAGGGCATGAAAATTCACCTTTCGTACTCCAGCCTGATAAATTTGCATAAGCTGGGAAGTCATTGATTTTCCACAATAAAGCAGCATGCAGTTTGAAAATTTCAATCGTTTCGCAGTCATAAGTCATCACACCATCTCCCCAAAATTCATTCAACTCATCAATCAATGGCTGAAGATAAACATCAATCTTATCCCTCGGACTTTTAGGTCCATCAATAAGAGTGGAAATTAATATAAATTGTTGCTTCATACAAATCCACGGAGGAAGATTATATGGAACCAACACCACGGGCCATGTGCTATGAGTTGCACCAACGATAGACTTGAATGGATTGAAACCATCTGCTGCCAATCCCAATCAGACATTACGAACATCTTTAGAAAAGTCGGGATGTCTCTTATCAAAATCCTTCCATGCATGAGAGTCTGCCAGTTGGGTTAACATATCACTTTCATGAACACTTTCTGCATGCCATCTCATTAAATTAGAAACTTTAGATGACATAAAAAATCTTTTCAACCTCGGTTTAAGGGGAAAGTAATGCATTTGCTTTACGGCAATCGGTTTCCCCTTTATCGCAATCTGACTTTCATGAGTATTATTTCTCCTATTCTCTTTCCACCTGGAAGCACGACAAACCGTACAAATATCCAAATGGGCAGTTTCTTTTCTAAACAACATACAGTTTTTTGCACATGCATCTATTGTCTCATATGTAAAACCTATGTTCTCTGTCAACATACGAGCATAGTAATACGACTCAAGAATCTTAGCGTTGACAGGAAGAACTTTTTTCAATAAAACCATAAGCATGTCGAATGATGTGTCTGACCAATTATTCAAAGTCTTCAAATGCAATAACTCCACGATAAATGACAGTTTATTGTAAGAAGTTCATCCAGGATATAATTCTATTTTCGCATCATCAAGTGCTTCATAAAACCTCCTCGAATCACGATCTGCACCAGAGCGAAGATTTATCTCACCGGTCTCAAGATTCTGGATGTCAATGCCTTCAGGATCAAACCCACGTATCATTTCAGTAAGCATTTCATGCATTGGATCAGTCATCCTTGCATCAACATCCATCTGAGCTGCATCTGTATTTTGACAACGAACATATTCTTCTCCATGACGAGTCCAACTCTTATAATTTTTTAGAAATCCATTAATGAAAAGGTGCTCTTTCACAGAATCTCGTGTGAATTGATATCTGTTAGCACATTTTCTACATGGACAACTAATATAGTCACTTTCAAATCCTCTCGTGAACTCAATAAACTGCATAATTCCATTGAAATATTCTCTAGACGTTCGATTTGGAAGATCAATCCAACTCTTATCCATAATTATATCTTTATAACAAACATTTACACAATACTTATTACATTTACATTTTTCAAATCAACTATATTTAAAATAAACATTAATCATTTGCTTATGAACCATTGATAAAATAATAAGGTAACTGAAATCCCATGTTACCTGATTGAGCTACAATCCCAAAAGGGAGGGGAGCCGAAGGCGGTGCAGCGAGAGAGAGGAGGCAGCGAAGGGGAGCCAGAGCCAAAGGCGTTGCAGCAATGGAGGGGACGGGCGGTGGCGGCGGTGGGGAGCTGGAGGAGAGGAGGCGGTGAGGGGACGGGGGATGGGCAGCGAGGGGGGGGGGGTGTCCGGGGTCAGGGGGGGGGGGGCTGTTTGAGGTGCGGGGGGCGTCCGGGGTGCGGGGGGGGGGGGGTGATGTCCGGGCCGTCCGGGGTTGGGGGTAGAGCTGAGGGGGTGGAGGGCGGATGGCGGATGGCAGAGGCCGGAGGGCAGAGGGCGTGTGGAGGGGGAGGCCGGGCGGTGGGGGAGACCGGG
This sequence comes from Viscum album, assembly GCA_963277665.1. NCBI lineage: Eukaryota > Viridiplantae > Streptophyta > Magnoliopsida > Santalales > Viscaceae > Viscum > Viscum album. The sequence goes on from OY728132.1 coordinate 1,701,421,187, forward strand.
AGGGGGGGGGGAGGGCGGCGTCGGGGGGGGGGGGGGGGGCGACAGGGGGGGGGGGAGGCCGGGAGGCGGGGGGGAGGGCGGCGTCTGGGGGGGGGGGGGGCGATGGGGGGGGAGCGGGGGAGGCCGGGTAGGGGAGGCCGGGAGGCGGGGGGGGAGGGTGGCGTTGGGGGGCGGCGAGGGGGGGGGGGGGGAGGCCGTGCGGCGGGGGAGGCCGGGAGGCGGGGGGGTGGGAGGGTGGCGTCAGTGGGGGGGGGCGCAAAAACCCTCAGGTTTTTTTATCAAGGCCAGCGACAGCCATTGGCGGTCGCTATTAGATGTCTATAGCGACCGCCAATGGCGGTCGCCCGATTCTGTGGGGCTTCAATGCCCCCTTTTCTAGTAGTGTTTGTTGAGTATGTTTTAACATGATATTTGTAGTCTTATTAAATATAACATGGTTACATCATATACAAAATGTAAACCAAGATTTTAATATCATATGTATCCAGTATATATGTATCTATAATAAAAAATAATATTTTGAGATAAGAATTGGAATGCACCATTCATGGAGATGGTAAGTCGTACGTACACAAGGATGCTACTTCCATTTCATTGTCATATTTTAAAAGAATGAAAAGTAAATTATATGTATATAAATAAATATTATAATTAAATTAATTTGTTTATATAATATATTTCATATATTTTTATTAAAATTATCTTTAATATGTTCCGTGTTTAGTGTGAATGAATCACATTGCATTGAGGGGAGATAGTCCACACTTCCACAAGTGATGTTATCATATTTATGAAAAATAGAATGTATAAAGTTATGTGTTAATATATAATTAAAAAATCATAAAGATACTATAAATATAATATATATAATAAATAATTATATTCTCCATCATAATGACCACTATGAGAGGTGGTAAAGGAAGAACGAACAATCATCATTTCATGACATTGTAGTTCACCGTTCACAAAAACATTATGTTCGTCAGCCATTAGATAGTAGTTTATGTAAGTCTAGGTATAACCCATAATAAATAAAAATAATAGTATATTTATAATAAGTTTGTCTTTATATAAAAATTATTTAAAAATAATTAAAGGGGGAGTAAATGAATGAAAAAGAGAATGTTTAAAAGTGTTACCTTATAAATTGGGTAACTCGTTTTGGTTTATATCAAAAGGCTTCCTTGGAAGGATTTAGGTCCAAAGGGAGTCTTAAAGGTAGAGGTTAGGGATGTTGGAAAGATATTTTGGTAGATATTATATTATCCTAATTTGTTTTAGAGGTGTGAGGAAGTGGAATAAGTGGAGCCCATTTATAGTCGAGAAGGAGTGGCACTCTTGTAATATTTTGAAAAATGAATTCTTCCCATGTTTTTCATTTTTCAATTGGATCCAATAATATGTAAAATTATATAAAAGAGAGTATAGGGTCTAAATATTTCTATAATATAGCTCTTCTATAAGTGTATAGGTCGTTTTGTGCCTTATGATTAATGTTTAGTCCCTTATTATTCTTAATTTAACCATAATCATTATAATTAATTTTAATTACTTTCCCTAATATTTTTGGCAAAAAAACAAATTTAGTTTTATAATACAATATAAATTATGTGTATTCCATATATGGAATAAATTTTTCAAATTTCAATCAAGTAATTGGTATAAATTAATTTAAAATTCATCCAGTAGGTAGGACAACAAAGCATGGTTTTAAAGTGAAAACATCCAAAAGTTTAATAAGTTTTTACATTCAATTTCATACTGAAATTGATCCAAATGGAATAAATTGGATATAATGATATATATTTTATATAATATTACGTTAAAATCAATTCAAAATTTAATTTAACCCTATAAATAAATTTTAGCTAAATAGTTGTTTTGAATTATAATTTAGTATGTTTAACTATTCACTAAAAAATGAAACTTCATAAAAATTACAAAAAATTCACCATAACCTAATTTTGTTATTTAAAAAAAATAACTTTATTTTGACATAAAAATTCAATTAATGTCTCTAATTGAATATTTCAAAAAGTTTTTCCATTGAAATGTGGTAAAATGGATTAATATAATATAGTATTTTATGAATACAATTGGGTTTGTTCATATATTTTTTTTATCAAATATATTGGATTAATATAAAAACAATTATTGAATATATAATATATATATCACAATAATATCACTCAATAGTTTTTTTTAAATTCAATTTATTAGGGTAAAACACCTTTGTGGGCCTAAAAATAAAAACATTTTCCTTTATATTCAATCAGTTTTCATATTCACTTAGAATTAATTTGTAAGAAATAAAATAATTTTATATATTTTTAGACCATAGATTTTCAAAAGTTAGTTTACCTTTTTCATGACTAATAATTTAACAATTAGGTTATATCTTATTATATTAAATAATATTTTTATAATATATCATCATATGGTAAAACATTATATTACATGTAACACAAGTCATTTGAAGAAAGCAATTGTTCTGTGTGATGTACACTAACTCAATATCATGTTCATTACCAGATATATCATAGATTTAATTTATTTAAAATATTAAATTTATTTTATTGTCTCAATGTATTATATTCTCTTACATGCATAGTGATGTGTGTTATACATGATATCAAATAAAATGTTCTTACTTTAAAATTTTTGGGTGTTACATTATTCCCACCTTAATTAAACTGTTCCCTCCCAATTTAGAATTTATCTCAGGAATTGAGGGACTAATATTTAAAAATAAAATATTTTTGAGTGACAAGCATCCTAAAAATGGTTAATATCACATCTTTTTAATAAGAGGGAAAGGAAAGTGCAATGGTTATGTTACAAGGTTACCTAATAACAGAACATAGGTGGGAAATGGAAACATGGATATAGAGGAAAAATCTATCAATCACGTTCTGATCGAGAGTGCAATAGAACACAGTTAGGAGATAGTTATCAATCACAAGTCCATAAATCCTAGATGATCTAAGGGGAAATTTAATTCATTAGAAATGAATGTACTAGGGAAACAATTTTTTTCCAAACCCTTTTTCCTACAATTTAGGAATTCATTCACTATTTATGAATTTAAGTAAATTTACATTTCTATTTTATAAACACAATAATATCCTTTGGTTTTTCCTTGAACTATTTCCACTTCATATCTTTGCACAATATGCTCCGTATAGTGAATTAATACATTATCTTTTAAAATATCCTACAAATATAATCTTAAACCATTTTATAAATAGTAAAAATTTCCGAAATATTATGATCTAGTATTTTGTGAGGAAGGTCACTAGATTTCCAAAACGAACTTGTCATTATGATTTAATCAACATGACACAACTATAAATTTTTATATTCCAAACATGTGAATAACTTCATAGTGTACCCTCTTGAAATATGGTAATAAATCAAATTACTATAAAACATTTTCAAAAAAATTAATTCTTCCTTATTCCTTAAGTAAGAAACATATTATTGGATATATTCCATATATCCAAAAGTATAGTAAACTATATCAGTTATATAATACACCACATTCCAAAGCATCATTAATAAGATCCAAGGTAGTTAGAGCTCATCCAAATAAATATTTTATTCATCATTATCTCATCATCTCGAACATATTAAGGGTTGTATTTCCCTCAATCACATGTTTTCTGGAATGTTCAATTTTCTTATGAATAACTTTTCTTTGTACCACTCAATATATGATCTCGCATATTTATTGAAAAAGTACTATAGCACAATCCTTATATATTTTATAAATCATATGATGAGAAAATCATAAATAAATTACTCTTACAAAATGATTCATAGATCCAAATGAAAAATTACACAAATCATTCTACATAGGTCGAGTCAATAACATATGCTTGACCTTGATCCCTTAGATTCTTCAGAGTTATATTACCCTATCTCTAGGGGAATTTATTTTTGTAGTACCCCATCTTCTTATAGTTTTAACATTTAATAAGAGTGAATTCCTTCTTTCCTTGTCATTCATTTTCTTAGTGACCTTTTCCCCCACATTTATAACGAACTTTCAATCCTTTAAATAATTTAACATGGTGATTCTTTACATAGTTATCACATTTTGGAAATATTTCATTCCCTTCATCTTTATCGACTCATTCCCATTTTCATGGTCTTAAGAATACCTCTTCTTCTCTGGGTTTCCCATGAAGCTATAAGATAAGGATAATTCTTTCTCATTATTAATATCACAAAAAACTATCTCATTGTATAATGTAAAATTCTCAGAAACAAGGACCCGTCAAAGATTGTACATAAGGCCTTACAATAAGTAGTCAATCTTGTCCTCCATAGTATGTATGTAATATTTACTACACTTGTATAACCTTGTAAAGTTTTATTCATAATCTGTAACAATCACATCTTTCTTTTTATTTAATCTATGGAACACCATCTTCCTCTCAATTGTTTGATCATGAAAGAAATATTTATTGAATAATTTCTTCTTAAATGTCCTCCATTGTATGAGTTCAATTTCTTCTTTCTCCCATTTATTTGGGATCAGAGACCACCATTGATCAAAATCACCTTGGAGACAATAGGATACAAGTAAAACCATATACTTTTCATTTCATTATAAGGATGTAAATATCTTATCCAAATTCTTATACCATTTATCATATTCCATTGGATTAGTAGTCCCCCCTAACTGATGGGAGAATCTATCACATAATGTTATACAACATACGATATTCTCTCAATGGAATATGTTTCTCCATTCTTGTAATGTTTTTTCATAACCTAACTATGTTTCCCGGATATGTTCAGTATTTTCTCCATTCCAATAATAGATGAATTGGTTTCCTCAATAGGGAAATCTCTACATTTTCCATTAATATTTACACCATTAATCCTTCATGGTGACATTTCAAAATAATGGCATATATTGGATTAGCTCTTAAAATTATTAATATTCTAAAACTCTAAATATTTTATAGCACATAAAATTAATTTATACATCATAAATCCTTAAACCATAAAATTTAGTTACATTGGAGAAATGTTAACTCTAAAATACATCATAATGGTAGGTAAATAAAATATGAATTATCCTAAATGTACCCCATATGAATTTCAATCATGGTGCATAGTAAGATCCTTTTTCATGTACCCCGGGACAATTTATCAGAATGTTCCACCAAAGTACATCTATGCTAGAACCACATCCACATGTAGTATCCAGAAAGGGATGTACTGCTAAGAATACCCACATAATAACTACCTCAACAAATTTCAAGGATATCCCAATAAAATTACACTCAATTTATTACATAGGGTTGTTCTTCCTAATATATTTTATCTTAATTTAGTTTACAATGTATCCGCTAAACCTACCATCGATAAAAACTGTAATGCCCCGACCCCAAAAGCCCTGTGTCGAAGAATTATCTTATTACATTAGAATGATTATAAGTAATCAAATTATGATGGTCCATTCAGTTTACTTTTCTTGTAAATTAATATTACATACATTATACCAATAATAAAATTGGAACATGATATGTAAAAATAAAATAAAGTGCTTCCTTGAAAGCTTATTCAATGATTTATTCTTTATAACATGCGGAAATGAAACATAGTAAGGGTGAGCTCAAATTCTTAGTAGGGGTAAGTAAGGAGGAATAAATAATGAATCAAACGGACTAATTTAACATGGAATTGTTTATAACTAATAACACATTCCTTTAAAAAAATAGATATGGAAAAATCAATATGTAAAGGTAAAAAGCATAAACACATGCCATTTAATCAATGAAATGAAATGAAATGTATCCATATGTATATGTGGATTCAAAATAACATGGATGAATAATAACTAAAACTAAATGAGAGAAAAGATTTCATAATGTATTTCATGTCTAAGTCACATGAAAACCTATAAAGTCAGTACATTTCACAAGATGGTTAATAACTATGGATAAAAAATCATTTAATTTGGCCGACTTATTTTTTTCATGTGAATCTATTGATGCATCTAAGGGATATATAAATCCTAGAACCCACCCATCACTAATATTCCAAATAAATCATCATATTGAATAATCAATAATAAAATATTCCTTATCAAATATCTAAATTAAATAATGAATATATTTTTTTCAATAATTCCCAAGTCAATCAAATAACGGTCAAAGTGAGCACAATATGTAAAAATGATATTCGGTTTAAGATACACTAATATCCATTGTATGAGAATATGGATATTCAAGTAAATTTCCAATGAAATATCATTAAAATAAAGATATTTTTTCAAGAGAATATTAAAAATCAAAAAATTAAGTGAGATTGAAAATACAATTATTAAGAACATTCTTGAGGAGAATAATATTACAACATTCGAAAGTGTCCCATACCACTTTGATGAATTTATATCATAATCCGCTTAAAGGAATGAAATTAAAATAAACTAAGAATATAAATAGAATAAGTAGATTCAAGATAGTATGTGTGAAAGGGAAGTATATTCATCTTATAAAAGAAATGAGATGTATAACTACAAATCAGTCTCAATGAAATGTAAATTGAGATGAGATCTCTTACCTTAACATTCCTTTTTGTTGTGTGGTCTTTATTCACATATATATTAGTTCAAAAAATGTCAGTAACTAATACCAGAACCTTATTTGTGTTTATAATATCATATAAACTCTTATTATAATAAATTATTACCTCTTTGTTAACAAACATTCCTTATATTTACTATTTTGTGTGTTAATTTCCTAGTTTGTTGAATATGTTTGAACTTGTTATTTGTTGTTATTATTAAAAATAATATGGTTATGTAATATCCAGAATTTAATCCATTATGTTTATATCATATATAACCATTATATATAAATATATATAATCCATAATATTTGGAGATAAGAAATGGAATACACCATTCATGGAGACGGTAAGTCGTACGTACGCATGAATCGTACTTCCATTTTTTGTTTTGTTTTAAAAGAATGAAATGTAAATGATATGTATATACATGTATATTATAATTATAGTTCCCAATTTATATAATATAAATCAAATAAGTTTGTTATAATTATCCTTAATACATTCCATTTTTAGTGTGAATGAATCACATCGCATTGAGGGGCGACTATCGACACTTCCAGAAGCAATGTAATCATATTTACGCAAAACATAATGTATAGAGTTATATTTTATTAAAGAATTAAAAATTAATATAGATATCATAAATATTATATATATCATATATAATTATATTTTCTATCATAATTACCACCATAAGAGGTGTTAAAGGAAGAACGAACTAGTATACTAGTCTTTTTGGGCCTTAAGGACAAGGAATAGTCCCTTATTATGTTTAATTTATCTTTAATCATTGTAACCAATTTTAAAAACATTCAATAATATTTTTGGTAAAAATATAATTTTTATTACTTGAAATTATAAATTATTATGTCTTAAAATTTTTAATCCATTTTCCAACTTTTAATCACATAAGTGGCATAAATTAATTTTAAAAGCATCTTACATGTGGCACAATAATGCATGTTATTAAAGTTAAAGCATTCAAAAGATTGATCTGTTTCTATATTCATTTTCGAAGTGAAAGTCATAAAAATTACATAAATTAGATTAATATAAATATATTTTATATAATTTTACTTTAAAACAAAATCCAAATGTAATTTAAACCTATAAATAAATTATATGAAAAAGCAGTTTTGAATTAATATGCAACGTTTTTAACTATTAACTAAAAAATGAAACTTCACAAAAAACTATAAAAAATTTACCCTCACATAATATTGATGTTTACCTTCAAAAATGATATTTATTTTTACATATTGAATTTATTAAGTTCCCAAAATTATAATTTAAAATAGTTTCACTTGTAAAATGTGGTAGAAATGCCTTAATAAAAATATAATATATCATGAATAAAATTGGGTTTAATCTTATCTTATTCTTATAAAATCAATTTGATTAATATCCAAAACATTCTATTAAATATATAATATATATATCATAGTAATATCATTAAATATTTGTAATCAATTTAATTTATAGGGGTAAAACAGCTTTGTGAGAATAGTATTATTAATATTTTCTGTTAGAATTAATATATTTTCATATTCATTTATAATTAATTTGGGACCAATAAAATAATGTTATATTTGTGAAAACCATATTTTTTATAAGTTATTTTATCCTTTTCATGACTACTAACATAATAGATAGGTTATATCTTATTATATTAAATAATATTTTAAAAATATATCTTTATCCAGTAAAACTAATTCTTGCATGTAATGCAAGCCATTTGAGGAAACTCACTATTTAGTGAACCATACGTTAAATCAGTATCACATTCACTAAATGATATAGCAGTGATTTAATTAATTTAAAATAGTTAATATATTTTAAATTCTCAGCATATTATATTCCCTTTTTCACTTCATGATGCATGTGATACATGATATCAAATAAAATGTTCTTACATTAGAATTTTTGGATGTTACAATTTTATCCTAAAATGGATGAAAGGAAAAGAATAAATACATGGGGATTAGAAACTAGATTTATATGAATCACATGAACCTATATACATCATGAGAACATTTCACATGCCTCCTTCGATCTATTCAGGATCACAGAAAACCCCTCAAACTAGAATTTCTGGTCCCATGAAAGCTTATACACAAGCATTGATGATCATGAGAGAGATCGTAGACAAGTTACCACAATAATGAGAGCTTTACATCGATTGAAGACTGAAATTCACCAAAGACATTTGTAAAATAAAAGATGAAAATGGCGTAAGCTTTATCCAAAACATAGTTACGCAGATTTTTATGTGAAGGGTTGATGCATTCCACAGGACCAGTCCATTGATCATGAAAAATCTCCAATGATATGTCAACATTTTCACCTGAATTCCACTAGAAAACAACCTTTTCATTTGAAATACTTCAAACATGTCAATTTGATCATACGATTCCCCGATAAGAAAAGCATTGGGCGAGTTTCATATCCTTTATAAAATAAAATATGAAAAATAAGGCACCATTATGAGAATGAGAGTTATGTTTTTTTCATGCCATGGGGTAATGTGCTTATCTTGACTAGTTTACTGATCATGGAGAGGACCTATGAAAAGGCATCTTGATCACATGAAGGGCTTCAGAAAAGTCTTCCTCGATCCTACAAAAGACACATTGATCAACATCGTAATCTTTCATAAAATCAAGGAAATATTGATCTGGTGTCATGATTTACATTGATATGTTTATTTTATAATGTGAAATCCCAATGACAAGCCATTGGTTCAATAAATATTCCAAATATTAAGTGATTATTCAGTGACGTGTATCATATGATGAAGATGATGTCATGGATAACCCAAGGATGGTTCAAGAAATATATGTGATGTAGTGATACCTCCACTAAATCAATCCCATATATGTAATTTATGTTCCATATGACATATTGTAGATCTTGGGTAGTGAGGATTATAAACCCCCTAGAAAAACACACACACACACAGGTGCCCAGAGGAAAGAGAGGACTTGTCATTGTGGAAATGCGCACAACTGCAAGAGTCTCCCACCAATAAAATATAAGGAACAACTTATGAAATTAAAAAATATGTATATATGATTCATATAATCAACCTTTTGATCATGTGAATGGATTTTGGTGTTAAAAATAGATCACACGAAGGATTTTTCATATGTAGACTTAGTCACATGAGGTTTGAACATGGAAATTCTTGATGAACATTGATTAATTTATTGGATAGTGGATTAAAATGATGGATGCCTTATGAGAAGATAGAGATGATAATTTTAATAGAAAGGGGTCATGCACTTAGAGTGACATATTAATTAGTCTGATGAAATCACCTAGACATGTCATCTAGATCATGCAACAACAACCTCATATATCACCAAAATAACACTTAGCCTTATAGACAAGTCAGTGAAGTCAAATCAAGTCTTCCAGACATGTCAACCAAGTCATGAAAAGTCCTCCGAACATAACATCCAATCCATGAGAAGTCATAAGAACATGCCATATTGATCATGAAATAATCCTTATACATGCTGGATTTGATCATGTCATGAACCGTAGGCATGCCAACCTTTTTATGATGTAGCCCCATACATGTTAGCAGGATCACATGATAGTCCTCAAGTATATCAGCAGATGGCAAGGATATGTCTAGACATCCTAAGAATTAATAGGAATAAAACAAAGACATGTCTTCAATACATCCTATAAATTTTCAAATATATCATGTGATGATAATTTTACATGCCGGACATGTTAGGAAGACACCTCGAGAGGCATTAACCTTTCCTGGTAGATATGCTTGGTCAAGTACAATGGGTATCATGGGAAACGAACCTTCAGATGGGAACCCACTTTTATAATAGGAACTTCCCAAGTTGTTTAGGGTTATAATATATTGAAACCCTACTCATGTCATTTTATCAAAAGTTCTATATTCCATACAAACATATATGATTGACCTTTTCTGGTCATTATCTTTCTTTATTCATTAGAGTGTAAAAGAATGAATATGTGACATGAGCATACACAATAGTGTAGGTCCCTCCAAATTCTAATAACCTTGGATAAGAGAACCCAAATTATCCTATGATTCTATTATACTTCCGCATCCATCTATATACTGAGAATCTAATTGAATTATAATGTATTTGATTCATTAAATATGTAGGATATGTTGGACACCTTCTTAAGGCTATGGCACTGCATCAAACTCTTCAACAGGTTCCCCATATCAAATGTCTTGTATCCATATATAGTGAGTTTGATTTATTTTTACCCCTTGTTTCTCAAACCAATCATGACTCACATTGACTAAGGTTTTTGAAATGATCATATCACTAGCATCATAAAACTCCCCAAATAGAGAAACCTAATTGTGTGAGCCATGTTATGTGAAATGGTATGAATCCCTCAATATATTTTTATCCACCATGGTTAAATTCCCAATGGCATTTGTATATTGGTAAAATTTGGGTCAATTACCCATTCATGTACTAATCATCAACCCCATCACATCAGCTAGTTGAGGGGATACTGAACTATAAATATTCTGATTCTTATTATAATAAGGATACATAAGATGCTTTCCTAAGGATTGATCTTCATATCTAATGATTATGCACCCACATATATGACCTCTCAAAATAATGAAAAAATACATGGATTGTACATAATAATGATATGTTGTTTTTATTCTTGTTATAAACATTATACATATGATGCCTTTGGAAGGATCAGTCCCATCCTTGAAACACCAATCACCTCCCGGGTAGTAGTAAACTTCAGAGTGCCTATTTATTTGGGTTCAAAATACAAACAGCTGTCCATTTCAAAGAAATTTTAGGAAATGGATAGAGAACCTCAGATACATTCATATGGTCTCGTTAATAGAACCACCTCTACATGTAGAAGGATTTAACACCCAATCATTTTATAAGGGTATCAAGTCCCATTTTAGGATCTATAAAATATTCATGAACATATATTAAGGCTATATTAAAGTCTCAATGTAGAAAATAATTCCCCCTCCCCAATTAAGTGATGAGTCCAAAAACCCATCTTATTAATCAATGTGAGTTCCTACATGTTTTTGTTTATGAAACCCCAAATCACCAAATACACTTGGATAGTATTTATGTACCATGTCATGGATATGGGAGTCATTTGGAGTTTCCCTGAGAGATTAAAATGGAAAACTAGATGTGAATTATTGGGAAACCATAATTGAACAACCTACATTCAAACATCATCCCCAATATTCAAATAGGAAATAAAAATGTTGATCTCGATGTGGTAGCGTGTAATGAAAACAATTTTCAAATCATTATAGGTGATGAGCATATTGTTTTATAAACCTATGGAACCATTCCATTTTGATGGAAATAATAATTCACTATGACATATAATTCATAATATGAAGCATTAATTGATCATTATAGACCACATTCTTAGAAACATCTACATTAGTTAGTGGATGCAGATACATGATCCTTGTGGCTAGTCCATTGAATATTTTTTTAACAATTTCAATATCATTTGCACAATCATCATTGATTTCATTAATACATTAAAATAATTTTTATATCCTATTTTTATTGTCTAAATATCCATCCATCTTTAAAATAATGATTCATTTATATTTTATAGATTTAAATCATAAGAAATTCACTCCACTTATCCTACAAAGTGGTATATTATTTTAGATGCTTGTAGATATTTTCCCAATGTTTCTATTTATTCCTAGGTAGTTATAGTTTATTGGATGATGTTGTAAAATACTAAAAAACTAAACCACATGCTTATAGACCTAGAAAGTGTATGAAATAATGATCTACTTTATCACTTATTTATGCTATAGGAGTTTAGGTAATCATAGATTTGACATTTTTCACCCCTTTTCACTTATTACATGGTTTATATAAATGACTATAATTCTATAATATGCTTTATCTTCTGGGATAAAAATATATTTAAATATAATGGAACTAACTTAAAGGAATTTAAATCTCTTTATGTGGGGTGATAAAAAAAGACCAAATAATATTATTAGAAGAGCACGATTTGAATGGATGTAGTGGATTTTAATACAATATGGCTCATGGGAGATGTTGTACAAAATCCTTTATCTGTAAATTCATTCCCTACATTGTGATAGGAAAATGAAATAACCATAATTCTATAATAATATATGGAAATAATGAAATTTTATTTTTTGCCTATAATGGTTTCTTTGGACTATTTATTTGAACCTGCAATTATATCTTTTTCCACATCAATTAAAGAAACTATCTCTATAATTTAACATTCCTAGGCTTAATTACTCACTCAAAATATCATCAAATTCTTCTCAATGATCTAAATGGTGTTCCATGTATTTGATAAATGAACCCATTGAAAAATCCAACTTGTCAGAATATAGTATAATTCAAATAATAATCTAGAAAAAAACTAATTAGAGAATTAGTTGGTGGTAGGATAATTTGAAAATTGTTATCCACACACATCATCATCAACTAGAAATGTATCGTGATCAATGGGTTTTTTTCTTCATTAACCCCATAATAAAGAGATGAATTGAAACCCTTCACAAATATATACATCAATTTAAATTATTATGGTGTGTATTTATTGAAAATTTAAGCTCTATCAACAGTAATAAAAAGTACCCTTCCATATATCATGATTATTTAAGAATTATAATCAATAATTCATGTGAAGTTATTTATCATCATTTTAGTAGTATTATTATATTGGTAAAATATATAGAAAGAGTGATTACTATGTTCATAGGATAAATTCTCATCATCTATGGTTATAGGTCATACAAATTTCATATTAATAATAGAAGTTTAAATGCCTAACAGAGAGTTTATATGATATTTTTAGACATGTAAATATCAATATATTCTATTAAACAATCATTTAGGAATATTATTAGACTATTGATCTGGAGAAGGTTCTCACACTATTGAATTTTACCTTATACAAGGTAATGTATCCTCAAATATTATATAATCAGTCTTATTTATTTCTCCGAAGGTAGTTTTGTGGATAAATCAATGTTGGTATCCCTTAATTGAGTGTGATATCTGAGTATGATATTAACCATAAATGAATGAAAATTTACAAAAGGACATCGTTTTAATAACCATGAGTTAATAAAATAATAACATATGACCCATTATTTAATATTGCACTTCTCTTAAGATAAACCAATAAATAACCTATGTTCCATGAGAATATTGATTTGAAAATGTTCTTGGCATATTTTCCTTTGGTTTTGACAACAAGACACTAATAAGATATTGAACTAAGTGTAAAATGGAATATAAAAAAATTGATGAACATTTTTATTTAGTTTAACTTTAACTAGTAATAATAACATTTTCACCAATTCTGTAGTTTTTTAATTATCATACCTATCACTATGAGTTTGGATCAATTAATCATAAATCGTTTTGTGAATGGGAGATTGTCTAATCATATGGATATCCTAGAATCTAATGTGGGCTTCCACAAAACATAAATGAAGTGTGTCAGATTTATGACCACCACCAACTAACTTTGGGATGGGATTTTAATGTATATAGAATATGAATTTTGAAGTATATGGTGATTCATAATGTATGATATCATTTAATTTGGTATTAGACTCAATAACACATTTATTGTTCTAATATGGACATGAATACTCTTAATAGAAATTTCACCTTGTGAAGATATCTTATTAGAGACATTCTCCCTCCCTTTGACTCTATATTGAGATATCATGATGATAAAATACTATTGAATGACTAGTTCATGTATTCTAGGTTGGTTATTCATTATTAGAAGAGAATGAACTATGATTTATGATTACTGCATCCAAACATTCAAATATGACCAACCCATTGAAAGAGATTTTTATCTAAGTGATGTTATGTGATTTTGAAACCCATATGTGTTGGGGGTTTCATTTGATTATAAAATTGGTGCATCATCGATGATGTAGTATCCATACTGGGATAGATTATATGAAAATGGATACATTAAAATGACTTTTCATAGGAATCTTAAAATAAAAAGATGATGTGGTGAGATAAAGTATCATGAATCAAGAATACTGTAAATGATTATCACATGAAAACTTATACTGGAATATTTAAATGAAATTTCACATGATGTATGTGATACTTCATAAAAATATTGGAATTATCTTATCCATGTTATTAAAAAATAATATGTAATATGTGTGTCAACCAAAAACATAATAATGAAAGATATTATAAATATGAACTCAAAAAAAACCAAAATGTAAAATATATTGTCATATTTTATTAACTTAGTCATGGTCTCAAAATATTTTAAGGAATTACTTGATTTAAAAACTGGGGTAGGGTGACCAATATATAATAACCAAGTGAGAATTCATGGCCTAAAACCCAACTAAACATTTCAAGGCATAAAAGGAAAACATTTACCAGATTTACAAGATGCAAACCAAAAACTAAGATTAACATGGATGAATAGAGAGAGCATAAATATGTAGGTATTTTTCAATTTAGTCATGCTAATTAAACTTGGTGATCCCTTAATAGTTATAGATAACTGTTTTATTCCTTATACATACCTCATTGGTGTGAGATTTATCAATAGGACATGGACCTAGGCCCGTGGCATCATACATGACCTCATAATTACAAAAGCATTCCCCTCTAATAAAACAATTGAATGTGCCATCACTTAATCTAGATTTATAGGAATGTTTTATATTCATCAAAAATTTATACACATCATCTAAAAATGATCCACTTCTGATTGATGAATTGTTTTTCCCTAAAATTTTTTCTAGTATAATTACTTGATGTTTTAAAAAGAATTATGAAGATTTCAAAGTAGAGGGTGTGTTCAAGATGCCTCATAAAAAAATTTCCCCACTCATTTTTATATTGGTATACCCCCATCAGCAACATTCCTTATTCCTTACTCCACCCACACACAATTTGTCACACCATCTGCACTTAAGTGACCTTTATCATCTTTTATTTATATTTTTATCACTGCATATTGTGATACTATGTACCACTAATAAATACCAAGTTAGTTACATATACTTATAGGTTATATTGCCTCCTTTGGATTATAAAAGGATCACATAGCATCCAATTTCAAATGGAGGTGACACCATGGGTAATCAGACACCCCTATGTCAGATCAAGGGCTACTAAAGTGCACACCTGCATGCTTAATCATTCCAAACTCAAACTTAGGTGACTTGTTGAGTGAAAAAATAAGATAATTAAGGGGAAAAAAGGGTAACATTGGCCATGCAAGAATTTTAACTAGCAGAAATTTTTTGAAATATTGATTTCAAAAATCCTTAAACAAGGATTTGGTGAAGGAACAATTAAATTTTTTTTCTTATATAAGAAGTGACTTGACCTAACCAATTGACCGCCTATGCACGTTAGTGGTATGATGAGTGTGGAACCCAAATATCACTTATTGGAGGTCAATGGCTTGTGACAATGACATATATAACATAAAAATAATATGGAAGGCCTTATACTATATCAACAAAAAATATACACATATCTCCAATTCATATCATATAAACAACCCCAAAATTATATATATATATATATATATATAACTAATCAATATGTAATAAAATTATGATATAAGAAATTCAAGCACAAATCCACATAGGAAAAAATAAAATGAACTATACATATGAGAATAATTTAAATATGATATATATAAAATAGTATAAACATTATCCTCATTGTTTATACTACTTTATTAATCCCCAATCACAATAGTCACCAACACCATCATTAAAAACCATGATCTATTTTGAATCACCAAGCATCACTAGTGATTAACACTTAAAAATATACATAATATCAATGTCCAATAGAATGATCCAAAAACATTGGATTATAATTTTAGATTGAAAAATTCTGCGAACAAATCCCATATAGGGGTGAGTATAAATATACCCAGTTAGATTCCCTAAAAAATGAAAAGATAAATATACTTGAATGACTGATAACCATTATAGAAATTCAACCTATAGGATGAAAATTAATGATCCTAATATGGTTTTATAATAGAAATATATATCATGAAAATATATCCATGTCATCATCGATCTATTAGTAGAAGGTATTATCTCATTGTAATCTTAGGATACTCAGAGAACTGAAAAGGTCATAGTTCCTAAAGTGGACATCATTGATATATGTTTCCTCATGAACACATACCAAGGGTTCCTACAGGGTCACATGTATAAAATATTATAATCAACTCAACCTTTATTCTAAACTTACACTATAATCAATATAATATTAAACACTCATCAATTTGTAGAACATTATAAATTGTAGAGTTTAACACCATAGTATCCACTAATATTGAGTTATCATTCTACATTCCCATAGTGGAACCTACACCTTGATCAAGGATATATTTTTTCCAGGCATAAAAATACAATATAATCATAATTAAATAGTTTTGAGAAAACCCAACTCACCTCTCATAAATTGGATTGGAGTACCTATGCCACTTTGAGTATCACAAGACAAACAATAGTGGACCAATGTCTATAGATAGAGGAGATGGACCCCCTATATAGAATAATAGATCAAGGAGATCCTAAAGTTATAGATAGAGGAACCCAACCCTCAGTATAAAATAGAAACAGACTATGGTCCTTAATTTATATGTAATATAGGACAGTATTTCCTTATAGAGTATCACAAAACAAATAAGGGAGTAGCTTACCTTGTCACCACCTAGACAACCATGACTATTCCCCATAATTAACCTTATAGAAGATAATCATGAAACCAAATATCATTTTTTTAAATTGATATACATGTTTTCATAAATATACTCTTATATCATGATATATGTTGTAAAAAACTCAATATGTACTTTTTTTAATAAAATTATTGCATGGTGAAATATTCTAATGAAACCATATATAGTTTTAAGAAGACTATTTATGGTCTTATTAGTGCACCATTTTGAATTATAAGGAGTGGAAGGGTATACCTAGAAAGGTGTTTCATTCTCTATATGTGGGAAGGATAAGGGTGGGTGGACCCTATGTGTGCTTCTCTCCCTATGATTGTTCTAAAAAACCTAGATAATGATATTCTGTTTGAACAACCTTGTGGCCATGAATGAAATCCTTTTCCAACATAGTTGTTATAACCCACTATACCCAAGACATGGGTAACACCAACTAGCTATGATCCTTCTATGGTCATCTCATGGGTGGGGTATCCTTCTTTGCTTGAATACCAGTTCTTTATTGTCACATATCAACTACACCTCCACCCACTATGTGGGGGAAGAGAAATATCTAATCATAGTTAATTTAAAAGTGTAAATTATAATTATAGGTACCCTAAATCCACATTTCCTAACCACTACATCATGAGTGATCACCACCTCCCATTCCATTTCAACCATCCCCTAATGTGGATGTCACTGCCTCACCACGACTACCCATCTTGTTTCCATATGTATACACCTCCAGCAATTGTATCAAATGGTCTCATTACTACAACCTAGGATCACTAAATACTTATCACTGTTATCCTCTTCATACATAACCAAAATATCATACCCACCATGATCCATTATCATTACTCCACTACCACACACCATTTCTTTATTATAAATGTTATCAGTCATAACTCGATGGGAGGCCTTTACAGTTTTGTGTGAAAATAAAGGGTAGAAAGAAAAAATGAATCCATATTGAATAACTTACATCCTAGATAATTATATCACCAATGAGGTATGAAATCTTGGTCTATGAAAAAAAGAAAATAGTTAGTCATTACTAAAAACACCATCAAAAATTCATATCCACATGGAACAAAAGTTAGGGTAAAATTATACCCTAGATATTTATGACATGGGGAGTGTGTAAATCAATAACTAAATTTTAAAAATAAAGAATGAATTTTACTTCATAAATTTAATATATTATTACACCAATCCATCAACATTCATCATATATAGATTGAGATATTCAATATAAAATATTAAGAACATTGTTCTATAAAATTAATCTAACATTATTCATGATAAATTATGCAATAATTTAAAATCACAATAAATACCTCAAAAAAGAAGGAAAATATTTTTCATCTATTTTTGACTCCATGGTCTCAATTTTCATCACCATGTGATCTGAATTTTGTTGTAGTCTTGGATCCAGTCTTGAAATTTTGATTGAATATTGTTTCCTGAAATATATATCCCCCTTAATACTCTTTATCTAGGGTTATTCCAGTGTAAAATGTAGCTAAACTAATAGGGGAATCAATAAAGAATGTTTTAGGGTAAAATTTAGGTTTTCACCAACAAAAAGAACCAGAATAAAATATTTAATAAATAAATTTCACCAGCGCCCATCCATCTTAGAGGCCTGAAGTGTGAACTCATACTAGATCATCCATAATGTAAATCCCCCATTATGAACACAATTTCAGTGTCAATGTTTTCAATAGACACTCTCATAATGATGATTGAGAGATTTTATAAAAACACAAAATAACTTGGAAAAAATATATTATTTTTAAGCCACTACTATTCCTAAAAAACTAAACAAATCACTTATAAATCAAGAAATACTATTTTAATTTTTTTTATTTTTCTGGATAAAAAACATGGATCACTAAATCCCCCACACTATTAAACATTTTTCCATAAAAAAATAAAACACCAAGACGCCCTATAATGGAAGCTTAAAAAAATTATATGTAAAAAAAAAACATCAAACATACTTTATAACACTATGGCATGGTTCATTATGAGTAGTATTTATACTAGAGGGTCACTAGACCTTAGAGGTGCCTTCCCATATTCGAGTGCCAATCGACTAGCAGCATGGGCCTGTGGTGGCATGGGTGGAGACAATACCAATGTATCAAAGTAAAAACAAAAATATAAATAAATGTAATCTTATTCTATATCCAAATATACAATTAAATAAAACATCAGTGTCTGTTCCAATAAATAAAAATTAACCCATGCTATATTAAAATGAGCTATATAAAATACCATGTAGTCATACATACCAAGAAGATCATATAGAAAAATATTCCAAAACGAACACATGACAAAATAGAATCTCCTCAGAAATAGTTATGAGTCCTACATTAGTTCAAGACTCCCTTGTTCCATCATATAACTCATATAATGCATGAGTCACATGGAAATTTCCCTTATGCTATCATCTAATAATGACGACCTAAACATGGTATGTGTATGAATTAGTTAGACACCATAAATAGAGTCTATATGAATATCCAGTCCTAGAAAATGTACATAATAAATTATGGACTAAATAAACTATGTCAAATCTCGGTTTCCAAGATGAAACCCAAAACTAATGTAACAAAATTCATCATAATTCAGTTAACTATAACCATAGTTACTGATGTCATCCCAAATTAATCAATAGAGTGTAATTATATATTAATTATCATAATGAATCTGTGTATACTTCCCATCGGCATTATTGACCAATCAAAATCATTAATCCAAGGGGTATATCCCCAATGCAATTCAATGTTAGTAATCAAAGAAAACCAATGGGGTACTTCCCCCCAGGATTTTGAACCAATATCTATTCCAAATCCAATGGTAATACATTCAAGGTATTCAAAACAATTAGTTATTTTGAATACAACTTGTACTACCTTTAAAAATTTCAATCTAGTAATCATCATGAATCCATGTGGGACTGCTTCTTGTAATTCTAAACTAGTAATCATTCTGAATCCATGTAGGACTACCACAAGTAATTCATCTCCAACAATAATTCTAAATCCAAGAGGTAATTCCCCATGGAATTCCAAATTAGTAATAATTGAAACATGTTCTTGGAAAATTAATTTATTCATTCTTTAAATTTAGGATCAATAGGTATCACATAACAACCATGTACCCTAAATATTAGATCTCGATATAAGTGTCCCAATTCACACACTCGTATTTAGTTGTGTATCCTTATGAACACCTAGGGTATACCCTCTATGTACCCACTAATTTCAAAAATTAAAATAAGATTTGGGGGGGGGGAATTAATGGTTCTCATGTCAATAGGGTCATCATGGCTCATAGTGAAGATATTTTTTAAGAAGTAAATACACTTGAAACATATTTATAGATATTTTGGTCAAGTGCATGATATGTTAGTGTGACCACACATAACACAAATAATTAAAGGGAATCAGTTTTGAGGGATAGGCTTCGAATGACCTACTATATTCTTGTTTATATTTACCCTTCCAAAAACCAATCAAATATAATTATTTTATTTTATTTAATCTATTAGAAATTTATAAAGTAGAAGAATTACATAAAAATATGACATATTATTTAAATTATCCTAAGATTCCCCTTGAATGAAGAGAAGAAATAAATACAATTGTAAAATGATAAAAAATCTAGATTCTAATTTCAACAAAAAAATTTATTTAAACAAGAAAAGGGGGGAACTCTTCTAAAAAAAGAAGAAATAAATGTCTATTGAGAGAAAATATATAGAAATTTACCATTAAATTATATATTTTATATTATTTATATATTATTTCTTATTCATTTATATATTAGTACAATTTTCCACTCATTAATATTCGAAATGTTAATAAATTGTTTTTAAAGAAAAGTATTCCATATTTACTCTTTGGTCAATGAACATTTTATTACATGTATATAATCATAAAAATTATTTTACAAAGGATGTTAAATATAAATTAAATATTTTAAAAATGTCATTATCAATAAATTTGAATATATTTACAAAATTTTTGTAATTGATATCTCTAAAAAAATTATAATAAAATTATTTTTTGACCTTTCAAAAATGTGTGATTTCTTTAAAATTTTAACATAAAAAACCTGAATAGATTTACCCACTATGAATAAATATTTTTTATGAATAATTTAAAATTTTAATTAATTATTTTCATATAAAAGTATTTTGTCGATAATATTTGAATTTTTAGTTACAATTTTATCAAAGGAAAAAGTTGTTTTCTAATGTTTTCAATGAATTGGTTTAATGATACTTTAAAGGTATTTTTCATATATGAAAAAATAATTTAAGGACTATCCTGATTCATTGGGGATATGATTTTATTATACTATCCAATTTATTTCTCTAGATGAATTATGATGATGATTATTATTTAAGGATGATTACATGATACTCATTTTATTCCCACATGTTAATTAGGTTATGATGAAACCTTTATGAAATGGTTTTATTTCCCATGTGTTATTATATTATGGAATGATAAAATCTTTATGAAACACGATTCTTTTCTAAGGGTTATGATATAATGTTTTCATGAATTTTTTTTCATATTTTTCACTCATATATATGGTTTTTATTGTGATATGTTTGGGCATAAAAATACACAACCTTCTAATACATTAGATAATGATGGATATCTCATAAGATAATAAGAACAATAATGGGGGTGAACTCATGTCATTAAGGTAATATTGGCACTATTATAGATTTGGTAGTGAACCTTAACTAATGAAATTATTGAATGGGGAGTGAAAAAAATACACTAAAATAAACTTGGAAGTAATCCATAACTACCAAAATGATTTTCTATGCATCTTTGTTTTCCGAAAAATTATTTCATATTCTTATTTTATGATATCAAGGATCGTGATTTATTATTGATGATTTAGTAAACTTATGAATTATGTATTTTACTATGAAAAACATTATTTCATGACTTTTTATTAACGATCATTCAATTATTGGGTTTTATTATTGTAAGGTGTGTTCATGTTCTTATATCCTTAAACAGATATAATTATCACCTATGATCATTAATGGATATCTATTTTTTTACCTTTACTAACTATTTGTGATCACCAAATGCTTTATTATACGAGGTTATGAAGAATTTTTAAAAGAAGGTTATGTCTTTGAAGTGTAACGTGTTGTAAGATAATTGAAAGAGAAGTTCAAGATCATTCATAATATGATTTATGTATCTAGTTTCAATACATTGTAAACCATTGGGATAATTAGAAATGTTTTTCTATTAAATGTATTGAATATTAATATAAAATTATGTAACATATATATATGAAATGTTGGGTCTCACCAGATTCCCCAAGGTGTAGTAAAACACCACTTCATGAAATCCATAGTAATACCATTCCACTTTAACTTACATAAAATTAATTTTTTATTATTAAAACACTTTTGAGGAAAAAGAGAGAAACCACAAAAGTTAACTGGACAACCAGAACACCTAGAGAAATCAACCAGCCCTACCCCACCCTAGCAACTATGCCTTGCTGAGAATCCTTCAGCGATGCAGGACCCCTTAGTAGACAGTCCCGTGCAGAGATGCACAGGAACAAAATAAAGGGCAACACCATACCCTCTCAACATCCCAATCCAAAAGGCCTGCAGCGATGAAGACTGCATGCTTTGATCCTCTTCTGGAGCAGGTCCAAGAAAAATTCTAGAAACGAGAACAGACTCACAACAAATTCAAAAACAAAGGGATCCCAGAGTTGCATAGCTCACACAAGCATTACCCATGAGCCAACCACCCAAGGCCAAAAATGTAAACAGAGGATTTAAAGATGAGCCTGATGTTACCCGAATCAGTATATCTAAATATATTCAATGATAAGAAAGCTATCTGTAAATCAAATCCTTTTAATATCAGTGTCTCAAATGCTAATGCCAGTTGGTCCCAAGACTGAATGTACTCCTCGGCACAAATCTTGCCTTGATTGAATCCTCCAATCAAACTTGAGTCTTGTTTTTCAATCCATGAATATTTCTCCTCATTTAGAGGCACCATAAGAGACTACCCCATCATTTTAGCTACCTCCTCCTTGGTTGTGTTGAGAAATAAAGTCTATTATATCACTTGGTCTTTGGAACTTAACAGCAGGACTGGTGGATGATCATCCTGTACCTCACACTTCTAGTGCCTCAGAGCCTCCATGTCCATCTTCTTGTTGATCATTTTCCTTGCAGAGCGGGTCTCCATAGGAGGAGGTAGTGAGGAGTAGTCCTTACTCCCCTTCCATGTCCTGGAGTTCCTATAACATTTTTGACATGAGTCCTCATCTGCCGAGTGAGTTTGTTCAAGAACTATGTTATCAAACACCTTGACCCTAACACCCTCACATAGAATAGTGGAATCAGAACTCAAATTGGCCTCTGGGAGGCATTTGAACCTATTGCACAAAAGAACCATCATCCGAAGTGAACCAGAGTCCCCCTTCTACCCACCTCCAGTTGTAACAGGCATATCGCAATCAGCCTCTTTCCTCCCCTTACTGACATCATCACTGCCCTTCCATGCCTTATCAGAAACCAATCCAGACAAATCTACTAGATCACTACACGACGAGCGATCCAAGACCCGGCTTCCCTTATTCCCGTCGGCTTCCACCTAAACATCCACATGCTGGGATTTCCCATCTTCATCATGCACCCTACAGATTGAAGGACCCGTGAGATCCCCCCCCCCCCCGAGCCTGTTGAACACATCTGAAACCTTCGGATTAATCCATAGAGGCATTGTGCTAGTGCGGTGGAGAC
Source organism: Viscum album (assembly GCA_963277665.1). Taxonomy (NCBI): domain Eukaryota; kingdom Viridiplantae; phylum Streptophyta; class Magnoliopsida; order Santalales; family Viscaceae; genus Viscum; species Viscum album. The sequence goes on from OY728132.1 coordinate 1,701,445,365, forward strand.
CCATCCCCACCGCATTGCAGTACACTGCCTCTCTCGCAAGACGTTTGTAACATCCCAAGTAAATAATGAATATGAAATGTTCATATATATTAATATTTGTGAATATAATATTAATATTACTTTAATGTGAATTCTATGTTTGATGGCGTACCCAATATGCAACAACGAGTTTCTTTGAAATCTTACGTTGCACACTAATAGTATAATAACATTATTTTAAATAGTAGTTAACACGTAGTCATTGTATTGGCGGGAATAGAAATAACTAACTAAAAAATGATTATATATGTTTGTTAAATATTTTTACATTTATCCAATAAATGATACTATCTTAAAATGTGAATGAATCCAATTTTAAGAATAAATATTCTAATATTCTTTAAAAGGTCGATTAGCCGCCTTTTGAGGGTGAACCTATTTTTAAATCTACTTTTTTCAATTTTATATGTTATATTTGACAAGATAAAATCCTTCTTTAGAATCAGGAAATCAAATTTTACATTGTGTAAATTTTTTTTATTTTTCAGGTAAAGTTCATTTTTTTGTGAATAATGAAAAATGATGTATTTTAATTCCAAACCTCCTTTAAATATAATTTATTTATATGGTTAAATTAACTTTTTAATTGGGATTAAATTTTAATTAAAATATATTTTTACCTTTTAATACAATGGTGGTCATTGAAATTAATTTCACTTTTAAATTGGACATAAAGAAGTGTCAATCTTTTAATATATATTGATTCTTAAAAACAAACTATTTGTTTTGACAGTGGGAACTAATTATAAAATTAATTAATCAAACTTATATGTTTTGAATTTGATAAAATAGATATCATTTTTGAGTATGGAATATAAAATATATATTAGGGTGATTTTTTGGTATTTTTTTGAAAAACATCAATTTTTTATGAATAGTGAAAAAAACTAAGTAGTAGTTAAAAAACTGAATTTTTAATTTAAATGAAATGTTACCGCTTCTGTGAATTTAATTTCAAAAATAATACATACATGGTTTTAATTATAAAGTAAAATTTTGTCAAATGGGATGAAAATAATTTATGGTTAATAGTAACTTTTGAGTTTTATTAACCGCTGTTAAAGGTAATTACTGTAATTTAATGTAAAAATAATATTATAAAAATATCAAAATAGATTGACACAAATACTAACCTTATTTTATGATTAATTTCCGACCAATACAATCCATGGTTCAATTTGGGGCCCCCATGGGGCCACTTGGGTATGATAATGACATTAATAACTTTTTATTTAAAGTAAATATAAAAATGTCACAAACATGTATTGTTTTACTAAAACAATTTTTACATGGGGTTATATAAGTTATAAATTTGAATAAAAATATTCATTAAAAATATAAATAGATTTATTACATCATGGTAATTTTTTTTACAATTTTTAGAAATCAAATAAATAAAATTATTTATGACACAATGATGATGTAGTGTTTACGTCAATAATGAATGATTTAAATAAATATGAAGATGACGTTTAAAATAATATCCAACACCTGTCCAATTCATATTGGATGATTTTATTTTAAACATTGGACACTTATCTTCGACTTTAATTATTTTTGGACCTCTAGAAACCGAAAATCATTGTATAATAAAATAATATTTTCAAGCTTTCCAAAAGAGCCCCTCCTCTCCCTTATAAAAAGACCTCACTTCCTACCCCTTTCTCACACATCTCAAGCCCTTTGGCTCGTCCAACCTCTACTCTAATAAGCTCCTGAGATCCCTATATTTATCTTAGAAGCCTTACCTTAGGCATAAAGCACTTCAAGAAACCCTTTTGGTTCAAACTAAGGGGCGTTACCAGATTTAAAGGTAATGTCTTCTCTTATGTTATTATCCTTTATTTTCCTTCTCCAACCCCTTAAAGACTTTCTATTCCTTTATTTTTTAACAAAAAAGGTATATTCAATATACTAGTATGTTGTTATGAGAACAATTAGAGCTACATTTACACACACCTCCATCTAATGGGTGAAAAACATTCTATTTCTATAGATGACGAACTACTGCCTCACAAAACGATGATTATTCAATTATCTCCTACCACCTCTCATAGTGGAGATCAAGATTTCACGGTATTTATATATTATATATATTATGTATAATATTTCCTTATGATTCTTTATTTGTCATTTATTCCATACCTTTATGTTTTCCATAATCCGTAAACACGATAATATCATTTTAGAAAGTGCGGAATACCGCCCCCTCAAAGTGATTTGAATCGTTAATGACATATGTGGGATGTATAAAGGATGGATTTAATGATATTATATATGATATTATACTGTAATTATAATATACCATTATATCATAATTTTATCATTCCATTAAATGACAAATAGAAATCAAAGTAGCATTCATGTGTACGTACGGCTTACCATCTCCATGAACGGTGCATTTAATTTATTACCTTAAAATGATATGTACTATTATAAATACATATATATAATAGATATATATTATATATAAGATATCTACATCATGAATATTATTCTGGAGATAATGGATATTTTAATACATGAATAACTTGTAAATATAAGAAGTTAACTTTTGACTCAAGTACCAAATATTGACAAAACGTCCGTTATTAACATAAATAATTACATTATGTTTATAACATGGTAAAAAATGATATAAAATAAATAATAAAATTGAAAAAGGTTCTTATGAAATTATAAATTAATTAATGTTTATCAATTAGGAAGAACAAGGAACATACGAGCGAGTCATGTCGGACATGTGGTAAGGGGTTTCTTATCTCACCTTTAATTTTGGGAGATTTCCATTGCTTGCCACTTATTTATTGAATTTGGTGTATTGTGTAATGCCATTTGATATATATTATCATGATTATATTTATATTCATGGTATTCTGTGATTCGTTTGGTTCTTATTAACATTAGGTCATACGAATCAATTTATTACAACATGGTAAGGGGTTTTTTTCTCACTTTTAATTCCTGTGAGATTCATGCTATATTTGTCACTATCTCCTTTGAGTGGTGTATGTACTGCCCGTTATTCTACTATTTGTGTAATATAATTTCATTTATGGGTATTTACATCAACATTGTATTGTCCTTATTTCATGGTGTGTATGTTTCGTAAGTTACCAAATCGGTAAGGGAACCTTTCACGCTCCTCTTTTTAAAAGTCTTGTTTTTGTTATGTCTTTTAATTGACATATTATTATTTTGGGATATGTTATTCTATATCATTATTTCTGTAAATATTATGTACAAGTGATGAGATACCCTTTTTATCTCTCATCGACTCGTTTTCTGAATTTTAATGTGACATCGTTAGGCTATCGGATTTCTGTAAGGGACTTCTTTACCCAATTTCAATTCTTTTGGTTAAACCTCTACTTCTTGATTATATCATGATATGAATATGTGTGAATTATCTACGATTGTTTTACACTTAATATCCACTTATATTGGGTGTATTTATATTTTTCACACACAATTATGTCATTTATTTATCCTTAATCTAAGGATATCATCATTGTAAGGGACTTCATCTCAATCTCCTTTTATTGAGGCATATTTTGTTTTATACACAACATTCTTTTATATAGTGTATAAACCCCTTTTTCATTTAATTTTATTCAAAAGGAATCTTTTCTCTACAAAGCATTTTACTAAATGACAAAAAGTATGTTTCTTTTTAACGTACGCGGTGACAACGACCTTTCCACCGCCGTGATTATTACTTGATCTTTGCCTTCCTTAGCAAGACATAATGTTTATAAATGGAAAATAAATACCATATACTCTATTATGTATTTTCTTATTGAAAATGGTTTTGATAATGTATTTGTTATGTTAATATATTTATGTGATATATTCTTATTGAAATATGGAAATTTTTCATTCCTTTATATTGAGTTGTATGTGTTATGATTTTATAATGGTACTTCGACATATGACGGGTGGTTACGTGATAAACCAAATGACGGGTGGTTCCGTGATAAACCAGGATGGGTGGTTACATTATAACCTTCAATGCATTGGGTATGGAAGTCGTCCATATGTCTATTACATTTAGTGACATATGTGGAAGTCGACCGTATGGTTAATCCATTTAAGTATGTTCATGTCCCAAGTTACCTTTATATGTTATGTGTTTTTATATGGGTTTTATGGTGATATTTTTTTTACAAAAGGGTAAGAAATGATCTATTATTTAGTAAAGAGTATTTACTACTTTATAAAGGTGAAAAGTATTACTTATGATGAAGTATTCATGATTTACTTGTTGTTTTGAGAAACTAATAGTTTTCCTTCTTATTTTCATCCCTTACTAAGCTTTTTATGCTCATCCCAAGTTTATAAAATGTTTTCCATAGGACTAAAAGATGAATAGGGTCAAGGATGAGATCAAGGAAAGACATGATATCTAAAACATGGAAGTAGACATGTTTCGTTTTAAGAGTTTTTTTTATTAAAAAAATGGAAATGAGTAGAAGTGTCTACTTTGTAATCTTTTGTGATGTAATAGTTATGGCCTAATTATCATAAACTATAATCCTGAGAGGATCCTCAATGTAAATTATTCATTTAATTCAAGATTATGTAATGTTTTAAGGCTCGGTCCTTATAGTTGGTATCGAAGGTCGGTTTAGATAACTTTAATGGTTAGGGAATTCTTTAAGCATAAGTGACATTACCATAATGGTTTGGATTTTATAAAGAGTCATAGTTTTTTAGATAAAGTGAATTAGTTTAGGGTAACATGAATAATTATATCTTAGTATTATATGACGATTTTACAGATACACTCACACTTTCCTTTTTGGTTTTAGTAAATGGATGGATCTAGCAGGCACCGAAGTACTAGTGGATGTGAAGAAAACTATGATGGTTTTCTGAACAAGAAACTGAATGATATGGGATCTGCAATGAGAAAAATTGTGGTTATTCTCAAACAACTATCTGGAGTAATGATTTACCAGCTGAACCTTAGTGATTTTTTAAGGCATCATATATTCGAGAAACAAATCCCTTCAGAAGTTCAGGTAATAATCATAAAGGTATGTGTGTCCAAAAAACTATGTCTTAATGATGTGAGATGAAACACCTCGGAAAATGATTCAAAGGGATAGAAAGATGCTATAGATGTGGAAATTAAGGTCATAATGCAAGAACCTACCACAGAGAAAGGAAGCATCTAGTTGACTCTAGGAAAGGGAAAGAAGTCATTTATAAGGGATCAATTGAATGTTTAAAATGTTGTGTGAATGGTCATTATGCAAACACATGTCCTATGAAGATGTTTCGGGAATGGGATCACCAGGATCATAGAAATATTTGTTTACCAATACCTAATTCCATTTTGATTCAGGATGAAGAACTGACAATGAACAATGAAAGGTATTGATTATTTCTTAACATATGTTTTCTTATTATTGAAATCTTAGGATATGATTCATGATTTTGTTTGTAGGAAAGAATTATTTCAGGATAAGTTGTAATGGAGTGGTTAATGGATCATGAAGAATGTTGAATGATTAAGAAGTCAACATATAAGGGGTTAAATAGTTATGGTATATTTGATAATGGTGAAATTCATAAAAGTATTAGAGCTCTTTTGATGATGGGATTACATTAGAAGACTTTTTATAGTATGTGTAACACTGATGTTTGATATATGAAAATTTTATTTAAGGAATAATTATCTTTTCTTTTGTGGATATAGTTATAAAGAACCATTTGGGTTTATATGATCCTTGAATTAGAGTCAATTACCGGTTAATACATTTTGGGATGCAAAACGAAAGTATTTAGATAACCTTTGTGTTTAAAATATGTTATGGTTATTTTTTATGAATCTATCCCTTTTTGGTGAATGTTATAAATTTATATAGTTTTTCAAAAGGGACAACATGTAGACCATGTGACAACCCATCACGTCGGACGATGTTGTGGGAATCAAAACCACAACCAATGTGAGACTTGTATTTATCACCTACCACTGGGCTATATGAAGTCCCTAGTTATTATGACTTATTAATTTTAGTTAGATGATTTTATGAATCAATAATAGGTTGATTTTGGTTTATCTATTTTTATGATTAACCTACCATGGGGGATATGTGATGAGTTTAATTACTTTTCAATATGAGATTTTAAGAGTAACTCATGTAATTTAGAGATAAATGATAAGATTTATCTTGGAAGACAACGTGATTAAATCCTTTGATGATTTGGGTTTAAATATTTGTTTGGATTACATTGAAGAATTTTATGGATATCTATTTATTGAATGGTCTTTGATAAACATTGGGTTTTGTTGGACAGATTTTGGAGATTAAGAGTAGTTTTTCTTTTTGTGAATGTTTATCCTTTTTAGGGATTATTTGATCTTGTACTAACCATTTTGGTTTTGGTTAAGGTCAAAAGACATGGAAAATATACAGTTTATCTTTTATGTATTATTTGATTCTCTCGATGTTGATTTTAGCGATCTTAATGTGAATAAGTAATCTCGAATACTCATCATTTGGAGGAAATATGAGTTTGTGTTAGAAATCTAGTAAAAGATGAAAGTCTACATGAAAAGTGAGTATGTCTACTTATGTGTTAGTTAAGCTCATAAATAAATTCCTTAATGAAAAGTAACATAAAAAAATGTTGTCTGTTAACTTTTCTTACTGGGGAATTAAATACTATTTGACCCATCACAAGATTCTGATTTTATGGTGGTTAAATTTCTCTTAAACATGTTTTCTATCATTCTCCATCAGAACAAGATGGTTTGTTTTCTCCTCCATATCCATGTTTTCATGGAATCTTATTTTGGGTTATTTCAGGTGACCATTGTACTTATTTTTCTATCTTTTAAGGTGATAATTTTATTTACTCCTTTTCCGATGTGGGGCTTTCAATAAACTTTCCGAGCCCGATTTAAAAATTGCAAGGACACAATTCCTGAAAGGGGGGATAGATGTTACATCCTTGGTAAATAATGAATATGAAATGATCATATATATTATTATTTGTGAATAAAATATTAATATTACTTTAATGGGGATTCTATGTTCGATTGCATACCCAATACGCAACAATGCGTTTCTTTGAAATCTTATGTTGCACACTAATAATATAATAATATTATTTTAAATGGTAGTTAACACCCAACTGTTGTAATGGCAGGAATGAGAAGAACTAACTAAAAAATTATTATATATGTTTTTAAAATATTTTTTCATTTATCCAATAAATTATAGAGGCATAAAATGCGAATGAATCGAATTTTAAGCATAAATATTTTTATATTCTTTAAAAGGTCGATTAACAGCCTTTTGATGGAGAACCATTTTTTAAATATATTATTTATCACTTTTATATGGTATATTTGGAAAAATTAAATGCTTCTTTAGAATCGGGACATCAAAATTTACTTTGTGTAAATTTTTGTTATTTTTCTGATAAAGTTCATTTTTAATGAATAGTTAAAAATATTGTATTTTTATTCAAAACCTCATTTTAATCTAATTTATTTACATGGATAAATTATCTTATTAATTAGTTGTAAAGATTAATTAAAATGTTATTTTACTATTTATTCCAACGGTGGTCATTTTAATTAGTTTCACTTTGAAATTGGACATAAACATGTGTCAATCTTTTGATAGATATTGTTTCTCAAAAACACGTTATTTGTTTTGACAGCGGCAATTAATTATAAAATTAATTAATTTTACTTATATTTTTTGAATTTGGTATAGTGGATATAATTTTTTAATTTGGAATATGAAATATATCTTAGGGTGAATTTTTGGTATTTTTCTGAAAAATATGAATTTTTTGATGAATAGTGAAACCACTAGCTAGTAGTTAAAAAACTGAATTTTTTGTTTAAATGAAATTTTACCACTTTTGTGAATTGAATTTCAAAAATCTGAAATACAAGGTTGTCATTATTAAGTAAAATGTGATTCAATGGGATGAATTTTTTTGTGAATAGTAACTTTTGAGTTTTATTAACTGCAATTAAAGGAAATTAGGGCAATTTAAGGTAAAAATAATATTATAAAAATATGTAAATATTTTGACACATGTCCTAACCTTATTGGATGAGTCATGTCCGACCACAAAAATCCATGGGTTAATTTGGGGGCCCTATGTAGCCACTTGGGTATGATAATGACATTAATAACTTTTTATTTAAAGTAAAATATTTAAATGTAACAAACATGTATTGTTTTACTAAAAAAATTTTTACATGAGGTTATATACGTTATATTATTGACTAAAAATATTCATTAGAAAGATAAACATATTTCCTACATCATGGTTATTTTTTTATAATTTTTCGACATCAAATAAATAATGTTATTTATGACACAATTATGATGTAGTGTTTACGTCATTAATGAATGATTTAAATAATTATGATAATAAATGTTAAAATAATATCCAAAACGTGTCAAATTATTATTGGATGATTTTATTTCTAAAATGAGACACCTTATCTTCTAAGTTAATGATTTTTTGACCTTTAGAAACCGAAAATAATTATATAATAAAATAATATTTCCAAGCTTTCCAAAAGAGCCCCTCCTCTCCCATATAAAAAGTCCCCAATTTCTACCCCTTTATCAAACTTCTCAAGACATTTTTCTTTTCCAAAATCTACTATAATAATATCCTAATATCCCTCTATTCATTCTACAAGCCTTACCTTATGTATAAACCACTTCAAAAGACCCTTTTGGTTCAAACCAATGGTAGTTACCTGATTTAATGGTGATGTCTTCTCTTATGTTCTTTTGTTTTATTTTGCTTCTCCAACCCCTTAAACTCTTTTTATACCTTTATTTTGTAACAAAAATAGTATCTTAAATATAATAGGATGTTGTTTGTGATTTATTATAGCTACACTTACACACACCTCCATCTAATGGATGAAGAACGTACAGTTTCTGTGGATGGAAAACTACTGCCTCACGAAATGATGATTGTCCAATTATCTCCTACCGCCTCTCATGGTGGCCATTAAGATGTAAATTTATTTATATATGATATATATTATGTTTATTTTTTCCTTGTGACTCTTTATTTTTCATTTATGCCATATCTTTATGGTTTCTATAATGGGTAAACGTGATAATTTCATTTTAAGAAGTGCGGACTACTACCCCCTCAAAGTGATTTGAATCGTTAATGCCATATGTGGGATGTATAAAGGATGGATTTAATGATATTATATATGATATTATACTGGAATTATAATATACCTTTATATCATAATTTTTTCATTCCATTAAATGTGAAACAGAAATGAACGTAGCGTTCATGCGTACGTACGACTTACTATCTCCATGAACGGTGCATTTCATTTCATAACTTAAAATGTTATGTACTGGTATAAATACATATATATACTAGATATATATTATATATATGATATCTTCATCACGAATATCATTCTAGAGATAATGGATATTTCACTACATGAACAACTTGTAAATATTAGAAGTTCACTTTTGACTTAAGTAACAAATATCGACAAAACGACCATTATTTACATAAATGATTAAATAATGTTTATAACATAGTAATAAGTGATATAAAAGAAATAATAAAATTGAAAAAGGTTCATAAGCAACTATAAATTAACATATGGTTATCATTCTGGAAGAACAAGGAACATACGAGTGATTCAAGTCGGACACGGGGTAAGGGGTTTCTTATCTCACTTTTAATTCTGTGAGATTTCCATTGTTCGCCACTTATTTAATGAATGTGGTGTATTTTTTACTGCCATTTGATATATATAATAATTAATATATTTATATTCATGGTATTATGTGATTCATTTGGTGTTTATTATCCCTTGGTCATACGACTCGATTAATTACAACGAGGTAATTTCTTTTTATCTCACTTTTTATTCCTGTGAGATTCATGCTATATTTGTCACTATCTCCTTTGAGTGGCATATGTACTTCCCATTATTCTACTATTTGTGTAATATACTTTCATTTATTGGTATTTACATCAACATTTTATGGTCCTTCTTTAATGGGGTGTATGTTTTGTAAGTTACCAAATCGGTAAGGGAACTTTTCTCCCCCCTCTTTTTAAAAGGTTTATTTTTGTTATGTCTTTTAATTCAAAATTTTTTATGTTGGGATATTCTCTTTTATAACTTTATTTCGGTAAATTTTGTTTCCAAGTGATGAGATACCCTTTTTATATCTCATCAACTCATTTTCTGAATTTTAATGTGACGCCGTTAGGCTGTCGAAATTCTATAAGGGAACTTCTTTACCCAATTTCAATTCTTTGGGTTAAACCTCTACTTCTTGATTATGTCGTGCTATGAATATTTTTGAAGGACCTATTATTGTTTTACACTTAATATCCACTTATATTGGATGTATTTATATTTGTCACACATACTTATGTCATTGATTTATCCTTAATCTAAGGATACCATCTCTATAAGGGACTTTGTCTCAATATCCATTCATTGAGGCATATTTTATTTATAAACAACTTTCTTTTATATGGTCTATAAACACCTTTGACCTTTTCTTTTATTCCAAAGGAATATTTTCTCTATGAAGCATTTAACTAAATAACAAAAAGTATGTTTATTTTTAACGTACGCGGTGTCAATGACCTTTCTGTCGCTACAAGTATTACTTGATCTTTGTATTCCTTAACAAGTAGTAATGTTTTTAAAAGGAAAATAAATTCCATATACTATATTATGTATTTTTTTTATTGAAAAAGTTTTTTATAATTTAATTTTTAGGTCAATATATTTAAGTGATATATTGTGATTGAAATTTAGAAATGTTTTCTTTCCATTATATTGTGTTGTATGTGTTATGATTTTATAATGGTACTTGGACATTTTATGGGTGGTTACATGATTAACCAAATGACGGGTGGTTCTTTTTGATAAACTAGGATGGGTGGTTAAGTTATAACCTCCAATGCATTGGGTATGGAAGTTGGTTGTATGGCTATTTCATTTAGTGACATGTGTGGAAGTTGACCGAATGGTTATTCCATTTAAGTATGTTTATGTTCCAAGTTAACATTATATGTTATGTGGTCTTTATATGGGTATTACAGTGATATTTTTGTTATAAAATGGTATGTAATGATCTTTTACTTAGTGATGTGTATTTACTACTTCATAGAGGTGAAAAGTATTACTTATGATGAAGTATTCATGATTTACTTGTTGTTTTGAGAAACTAATAGTTTTCCTTCTTTTTGTATCCCTTACTATGATTTTTATGCTCATACCAAATTTTTTAAATGTTTTCCACATGAATTTAAGATGAATAGGGTCAAGGATGGGATCACGGAATGACATGCTATCTAAAACATGGAACTAGACATGTTTCTTTTTAAGAGTTTTTATTTTATGGAAAAAATGGAAACTGAGCAGAAGTGTCTACTTTGTAATCTTTTGAGATGTAATAGTTATGGACTAATTCTCTAAAACTCTAAACCTGAAAGCATCCTCAATGTGAATTATTCATTTAATTCTAGATTATGTAATATCTTAAGGTTGGGTCCTTATAACGTTCCTCCTCAACCAGCCGCCGTGAGAGAGGTCCCCCAACTCTATTCACAGCACCCATGGTATGTTGTCCAGAGTTCATAACCTCATATACCATTGTATCCTTTCCCTTTCCACTATCCACCATCTGATTCGTGACTTTCCCACCCTTGTTCCAAGCATCCCTTGATTCGAATTCAACTCTCTTACCTTCCAACGATGAAGACCCCTATCAGCACATATCCGAGACATGCCCTAGCCTCCTACATGAAGAACAAAATTCCATCCAATCCTCATAGACAACTCATTGTTTACACATATATTTCTCACCAACCATAATCGAGTGTAAATCTAAGGTGAACTTTGATACATCCATCTCAACACAAATCCATAGATAAATAGGATGGAAAACTACTTCCATTCGGCTATACGAACATAGGTATTTTTCGATGAGGTAACCGAGCATCTTGATGATTGAGGGATTTTGAAACGGTAATTAATGATTCGGAAAACTAACCCAAATCACAGCAGATGGTGGGTCATTGTTCTTGTGGCATTCAAATGACCAACGGAACATGAAGAAGCAACAGTCATTGCAGCGTCAATGTGCCCTTGACCAGTTGAGGATGCGATCCTCCTATGAAGAAAAATATATCATGATATGCTTGTTATAAAGAAATCCAACCGTAGCCCACTCACTAAGGGCCCAATTGTCAAAGACAAACCTGTCAAAGGAATCAACTAATGGTCTACATTGCTTAAAACGTGCAACCAGAGTGAGATTCAGAAGTGAAGAAGATTTAGTGAACTCTGAATTCGATATTTGGAGATTTGGGCAGCCCTCGATGAGTTTCGGGACCTTCGGGCATAATTCAATTTTTGGAAAAGTAGATAGAAGATCAGGATTTGAGAATGGTCGGAATGGGTGCGTTTCATTTTCAAGGAAAGATCCCTCCCCCGACGGAGGGGGAGGGATCCTCATGCCCACCGCCGCTGCCACCGAAGGAGATGACACCTCAGAGATGGGGAATGACTGTAGAATAATATTCGGTAAATGATTCTTGGCCATTACTTGCTAGCCATTAGTGCATCATGTGAAAATTCCTAATATTCCCCTCTTTATCCTCATCAAAAAATATGGTCGATTCTAGTCATGATACAACTTAGTGAGACCTAGGCACACCACCAACTATGAGGCATGAAATTTTTTTATTATCTCTTTCTCCATGTCTATAGAGACCATCATACAACTATTAAAATAAAATATTTCATCATCACCAAGGGTAAATCTTACAGTGGATCCCCATAATAAATATTGTACATTAGGTCTATGTATTCTTGATCTAATAACTATCTCTTCTTGGTCTTATTGAGGAATAAGGGTTTAACAGATAAACACTTAATGGTCACTCAACCATGGATCTTCTGATTGTCCAAATGAATCTTTCTATAGAGATTCATAATATTCTTTCCACTATAGAACTATTAGACTATATAACATAAACTCTTTAGGCTTACAAAATAAACTACTATATACCCCTTTTCTAGAGAGTAATCTATTTCACAATTAAATAATTCTAGAAACACAACCTACCCTCTCTATAGAAGTTTTAGATCCCACTATGAGAAGATAGTATTTAGGATTTTTTGGGTAGTAAAAAATAAATCTTCTCTCCAAACATTTAATGTCTCAAAATTTTTATGGAAACAATGACCTAAATGTGGATAAATTGAATTAATCCAACATGAAATTAAGGATCTAAAAATCTTCAATATTGATGTTCCAAGAATTTTTTTTATTAGAATTAAACCTAAATGATTCATTAATAATATGTAAATAATTCTAAATAACTAGTCCTACCTAAGGGTAAAATGACCATTGTAATAATGTATCATTTAATACATGGGTGTTTATTCATCAAATGATCTGATCATAAAATTAATTATGGATAAAGTATCAATACTTTGATCCAATTTCTATTACACTAATGTGTGGACCCTAATATCTCTTGATATAGGTATGTTGTTGAAAAATGTTTCTAACCCCAAAGATTAATGTAACTACCCAAAAATTTTATGCATATTTATTTCATTAAAAAAATGTTGATTTACTGAGTTTTTTTATAATTAAAACAGTGTAATGTATGATTCAGTATAAATTTTTTTTCCAAAACAATATTTATTTGAATTATTCTAAGACATTAAAATTATAAAAAAACTTCTTTTGTTTTATTTTCAGTGAAATTGTATTATATTTTATCAATGTAAATCTCATAAAGTTTCACTAAATTGTAGAATAAAAAAAGAATTTTTAGTCAATAATTAGTCATGAAAAATTTACGTTATTACTAATAATGATTTTTCATAAATATGTACTTAATTTTAAAAATTAAAGATAAGAAAACTGATATAAAATATATGGTTTCTAAAAAATATTACTAAAATATTAACACTTCCAGTAATTTAGTAGTAATATAATCAAAGTAAATATTAATAAAAAGAAAAAGTAAAGGTACTAAATATAATAAAAATGTGTACAAATGTGGTTATATATATATATATATATATATTTTTTAATTTTATTTTAATATATTGTTAACTTTCTTTCTATAATGATACAATATATTATTAAAATTTTCAAAGTATATTTATTTATACATGAAAATTAACAGTTTTAAAAATATTATGATTATAATACTATTAATTTTTAATAACTTATTATTTTCAATAAATAATTTATGAATAAATTTAATATTTTTATAAACATTTGGAAAACATTGTAAAGCTTGATGTGTAAATTTTTTCACCATTATTAATGTTTTACTTTTATTAATTATTTTTGATAAAATATATAAATGAAAATAATTTATATATGGTTTAAATGAATACACACATATAATATCCTATAATATGTATTTGAATTATATAACAATTAAAGTTTTAATTATATTAAAAAAGTGACACCCAATGAATAAAAAACATATTATCCTCTTCCAGACATGTGGGACTAGGTGGTCAATGACATTGGAGATTGTTTTACTAAATATAATTCATGGAAACCAAGTGGGTGTGCATATATTGTGCATATTAGGCCCAAGGATCCCTAGGTGGGACCCAAATGTGAGACACGATCAATGATGGGTGTGTGTGTTTGTGTTTCTGGGTGAAGATCCACTGATTCCTTAGAGTGTATGGATTATAGGATCCATTTATATAAAATGAGGGGCTCAAATGAGAGATTTTGGATGTGGGATCGCAGTAATGTTGGTACTTTTCACGTTACTTAAAATCATTGGTTTATAACATAGATAACCAATCTATTTATTCTAATATGTATGATCTTTTTTTGGGTTATCGTCTTCCCTGTGCTTGACCTAAAGTACCTAGTGAATTCTCTTTCTTCTTCCTCCTCATTACACTGAGTGAAGTTGTAGTCAAGTTTGTAACATGGTTTAATTATGAATATAAAACCATTTAATATTCACATGAATACAATTACAACATTTCAAACTTTCATTTTCTTTTGTTAATGATCCACATAATTTCTATTATAATATATCTTTATATATATATATATATATGATTATATACTGGTTATTATAATAACCAAAAAGTTATGAAATCATTTATACTCTAATAGATCCATGTCCTACATATAACACACAATAGAGACTATCAACAACATTGATGATAGTTGATAAGAAGATTTGTTTATATATATATATATACATATTTGATATTGAATGATAAATAGACAATTATTCTTTATATACCAGTTTGGGTATTTAGTAACAACTAAAAACCTTCTGATCACGCCATCTATGAGAACTATGAGTATGGATGTTTTGGAATATCTTTGTTGAATAAGTGACCAGAACACATATACGATGAAAAATGGATTATTTTATTAAGAGAATCACTGGGAACCAACATAGAAACAAAAAAATAAAGAAATTATTATATCTACTATGATATGTTTAATGATTTAATGGAATTCGTAACATTAAAATACAAACTAAGAAGTTGTATAAATTTATATATTTATTAAATGATGGATAGTGTAAATCATGAAAATTTTCTCATTCAATAATTTTGTGAATATATAAATGATTTTACTGAATGGTGAATATATCATTCATCACACATAACTTCAGTCTTAAAAAATTATAAATCCATAAAATTATAGTAGAGACCTTATTGGATGAATTATACTAAAATTTAATATAACAGAGTTGTATTTTTAAAATTACTATATTATATAAGGAAAAAAATATTTTTAAAAATTATTATACTATATATGTTTTCAGAAAAACCATTATGGGGATTTGTTTTATTAAATTTCACTTTTATTATTTAATGAAAAAATATATTTTTAAAACCATTCTCAAAACCAATTTACATAAATTTTTATATATTTGAAAACATATTATATATTTAGTTATGTATTTCTTAACCATCTTATTATTTTCTAGATCCTTTGGGAGTGATTCATTTTATTTTCAAATCCTTTTTCAAAATGTGATTATTTCATGAATTTTATTTATAATTTTTATGTGATTTTTAAAGATCTAATTTTATGTGTAAAAGTTTCTTCAACAATTTAATTCTATATCACAAAAAATTATGTATGTATAGTCATTATGTATGACATTAACATCGAAATTTTATTATGATAACCATTTTCCAATGTAATAATCATTCTTTACAATAATTCAAGTAATGTTTTATTTCTGAATTATGGATTTATTCTAACCATTATAGTGTTTTCCTAAAGGTATATTTTTTTATGTTTATGTAATAAAAAAAAATTTATCTACAAAATAATTTATATAGTTTTTTAAAGGATGATTTAGATGAAATTAAATGAGAAAATTAAACCCTAAATAAATATTTTTCTATAAAACATGGAACTTGGGTATTGAATATAAAGATGTGGAATAAATAGTGAACCCACACAAAAAATAGAGAAATTATCCTAAAGGTGATACAACTGAGTGGCATCATGTATTTCTTAAGGGTTTCTTAGTATCATTCTTTCCATAAATAAATTATTATTTTAAAAGAAATATTTTTCAAAAAATTCAATGTCAAATCCAAGTATTTTTCATAAAATATTATATTTTAAAATAAAATCGGGTTTTTAAATTGATAGGTATTTTTAATGTTTTTTCTTTTTACTTCGTCCGATTATATTTTTAAAAACCCCAGACCTATATTTTAGAAATGTTTTTATTTTATAATTTTTTATTTGATAAAATTTTTCAATGATTTTTTATAGTATTTGTAAAATGATTTACCCTTGATTTTAAAACCACAAAATACGAATTTTTATGCTCACCCAGCATTTTAAAATGAATTTTACATTCTTAGTAGAAGTTAAAAAGGTGTTTGGATTCAATTAAGGATCTAGATCAAGTAAAGGAAAATAGTTTTTTTATAATGATTAGTAATAAAATAATAAATTGTATGGTTTTTTCTAAATCCTTTAAAAACTGCACTGAAATGATCCTCACGTATGGAAATGAATTTATATTTTAATTATAATTTTTATAAAAAAAATATAAATACTATTTGTATGAAAGGATTCGAGATTGCTGGTTTGTGGTTGCCACATTTGGTATAAAAGGAAAAATTTAGGTGATTTTGGATATTAGGATATTTTTTTAGGATAATTTAATAAATATAGTTTTTAATCTATGGATCATGGATTGTTAATTATAAACAAATTGTATGAAATAGAAAATATTCAGTAATAATTTTCCTAAAATTTCAGAAGTAATATTTAGAATTCCCTTAAGCACGATGAAACAAATTTTTTTGCTGAAATTAGTTTTGGGTGTGGGGGGAGGAGAGAGTGCAAAATCCCATAAATTTAAGTATTTTTTAATAAACATTGTTTAATGGTTCATTTTATAATTTAAATAGAGTAAGGTATGATTTAATGAAAAAAGTAAATACTTTTCTAATGTCGATTTTTATTATAAATTAATATAATATATCTAGGTTATAAAAATAATACATTTATTTATTTTACAAAAAATAATATGATATTTTTTCAATTTAAGGCTAATATATTTTTAGTAAATTATAGAATTAAAAAATAATATTTATCAAGTAATTATTGACTATAAATTTACATTGTTATTAATAATGCATTTCTAAAAATAAGAACATAATATTATAAAATAATTGTCATTAAACTAATATAAATATTGGTTTCCTAAAATATTATCACTGAGCTCTTAATAATAGCACAAATCAATTAGTAATATAATCTTTGTAAATATAAATAAAAATAAAAATAAAATGTAATAAATATAATAAAAATATAGACATGTATCATAAGATATATTCAATATTATTTTTAGATATTGAAAACAAACCTTATATAGAAAATAAAATAGATTATTAATATTTTAAAAGTATTTTTTTAAATAAAAAATTATAGTTTTCCAAATATTATGTTTATAATACTATTACACTATAATAACTTATTATTTTCTTAAAATTATTTTTGAAAGAGTTTAAAATATTTATAATCCTTGGATAAAAATTGTAATGATTTATGTGTATAATTTCATTATCTTTTAGCAATGTTTTACATTTTTTTAATATTTTTTGATAGTCAATATAAATGAGAAAAATTAATATAATGTTGAAGTAAAGAAAAATATAAAATATCATTTTATTTGTATTTGAATTATCTAACAATTGAAAATATAATTATATTAAAAAATAGCCAGTTAATGAAATCCAAAGTGATAGCCTCTACCATACTTGTGGGACAAGGTGGTCAACCACATTGGAGACCAGTCTGCAATTAAGGCCACATGGCAGTAGAGTGGGTGTACATATCTCTCACATAACATGTACAACATGCTCAAGGTGCCCTTGGGGGGGATTGCATAGGTGAGGCATGACCGGTAAGGGGTATGTGTGTGTGTGTTTGGGTACTGAGCCACTAATGTGTTGAGAAATCCAGTTTTTGAAGTCTTTGTTATATAATGGAGTTCTCAAATGATATAGTTTTGATATCAGATCATGGTAATGTAGGTAATATTCACCCAACTTAATATCATTAATTTAAAATTCTGCCATCTGATATGTTCAATCTGATCAATCCAATATTCATGCAGATCTTTTTCTACGCCATTCTTGACCTAGAGAACCCAGGAATCATTTTCTTCTTCTCATTATTGCACTATTTAAGAACATAATATTCATGTTTGAATCATGACATTATTATGCACATGAATCTCTTTAATATTGTCATGAATATGTTTAAAACATTTCAAGATTTATTTTTCTTATATTATTTATTCACATAAAAATTTATAATATATATATAAATATTATTATTTAATTTTTATTTTAATAGACAAAACATCATGAAATACTTACTACTATAATCGATACATGTTCTGTATGCAATGCACATTAGCGACTATCATCGCCATTGATGATAGATTAATAGATATTGAGTATATATATATATATATATTTAATATTTGATGAAAAATTTTGATTCAGTCCTTATATAATGGTTTTGGTATTTAGGAATACATATAAATAGGCTTACCAATCCCTACATGATAGTTACTAGTATAGAGGTTGTAGATGTTTTTATTAGAAGAACATAGCAAAACCAATATACAATGGGAAAATATATTTTTTTATTAAGAGAGCCCAAGAGAACCTACATAAAAATAATGACATAAATAAAGGACTATATCTATATCAATTGATATATGATTCATGATTTTATTGACTTTTTAATACTAAAAGAGAAACTCAGTAGCTGCACATGATAAAATTTTTAGTAAAAATTGAATAGTTTAAATTTTGAAAATATTCTGATGAAATCATTTGGAGAAATATAAATGAGTTTATTCAATATTTAATATTATATTATACATGCATAACTTCTGCTTGTAAAAATTAAGAAGTCATAATATTATAGTGGGTCCATTTTAGGAGGAATTTTCTATAAAAATTAGATAATGGAGTTGTATTTTTTAAATTATTTTTTTATGTAAGGGAAAATGTTATTATTCAATATTATTACACCGTGTATGTTTTTAATAAAACCATCAATTGAGGTTTGTTTAGAAAATAAAATTTTATGATTCAAAGGAGAAATTATGTTTTTAAAACCCTTCCACAAAATGGTTTTACATGGTCTTTTTATATTATATAACATATTTTTTGTGGAATTTTAAATTTCTAAAGCATTTTTCTCTAAAAACATTGTTACGGGGTAAATAATGATTTATTTTATTTTAATTTATTTTTTTCAAAAAATATTATTTATGTAATTTTATTTACAAATTAAAATTGAGTTTTAATGTTTTCATTTTATGTATAAAATGTTCTTTAAAATTTATGGATGTGGCACATGTAAGTAGGCATGACCATGAATTTTCTGTGTCATTAACATTCATCGTTTTAATAAAAATATTTTTCCTATGTTATATTACTTATTTACATGTATTATATTAAATTATTAATTTTAAAATATTTATTTATCCCCATGTTTATGGTATTTTTATAAAAGTATCTTTTTTTAATGTTTTTGTAACGCAAAAATATTTTCTCCAGACAATAATTTATTAAGTATTGAATGGTTCTTTCAGTGGAAATGAAATGGGGAAATAAATCACTAAAAAATATATTAGAAAAAAATTTCACTTAGGTTTCAAATGTAAAGATGAGGTATGAAGATTGAACTCATACCTCAAAGAGAATTTTTTCTTGATAGTGATACTATAAATTTGTATCATGGATTTATTAATGGTTTATTTTAATTATTCATTCCATAAAAATATATTATTTTGAAATATTGGGTTTTAAATGTGTTCAAGGAGAAATAAAAATATTTTTTAGTGGATATTATATTTTGGAAAGAAATTGGGTTTTTCAAGATATATGTATTCTTAACTCTTTGTTAAAAAGACTTCATATGATTATATTTTAAAATCCAGAAAGATAAATATTTGAATATTATTTATTTTAGGAAATGTTATACCTAATTTATTGTTTTGAAAGAGTTTGATAGTATTTAAAAATATATTTACTTATTGTTTTAAAATCAATTACTTGTTAATTTTATTCCCACCATATATTTTGAAATGATTTTCCTAGGATCATTATAAGTTCAAATGGTTTTTTGTTTCATTTAAGAAACTAGATCAAGAAAATTGAGATTTTTAACTTAAAATAAATTTTATAAATCTCTAATATATTGTATGGTTCTCGTAATCCTCCAAAACATATAGTAAAGTGATCATTGGGTATGTAATATGCTATATATTTTTCCACTAATTTTTCTAAAAAAATATATATTATGTTTTTAGCACCAGATTCAAGAGTAAGGGTCTATTGTTGTCATAAGGAATCTATAATGATGGTTTTATAGGGGAAAATTATTGTTCTCACTACCAAAATTTATGTTATACTAAGTGGAATAATTTAAATGGTGAGTCACCCAAATGATGGTTTTCAGCACCGGATTCATGTTTTTCCTTGATAATATGGTAATGTTATTCATAATCGATAGGATAATTGGGATGTAGTCAATCATGTATCCCCTTGATAATGATGGTCCAAACATATAGGTAACCAGAGAGATTTTACTAGACTAGATTTCCCAATCCAATATTGGTTTTTTGGAAGTAGCCTCTATGGCCACAAAGTTCTCATTCAAACTCCCCAAGTTTATTGAATAAGCAATGGTTATCCCAATATCTTCAAACCAATCCTATGTCAACTCATCCTTCATCATGTATATTTACCATTAGAAAATATTTGATTTCATATAAGATATTTATGAATAGGTCTCTTACCTAACCATTTTTAGGTTCTCATGTTGTGTTGCACTAGTTATATGTCCTTAAACTATAAGATATAATAATTTAATCCACATGACATTAATATTATTTCAATTATTCCTAGTTGTATGACCTTAAACTATATGACATATTATTCCAAGATGCATTCCCTCGAGTTGAATGACCCTTGATTCAGAATTCAAAACCATTAAAGGAATAACATTAGTGATTGTTACATGAAAATGAAATGCATGACATTACTTTTTATATGAAAAAAAACATGTTGGATTTTATTACTGTCATATATATATAGTAATCCACTCTCAAAAAACAAATCCCAAATTCAGTAAACCATCTACATCCCGTGATGGTGATAAATTCTTGAGTTCCTGACTATAAAACATTTAAATATAGGATAATTTATTAATAATGGGTGATGTAGAACATCTCAATATATATTATTATAAAAAATCCATGTTCTTAATCAATCATTTTAACTACAATGATAAATTGTTTTCCTATTTGGAATAATTATATGAGTATGAGTTAAATATAAAAGGGAGCCCCATATTAGACAATAATATATTATATAGGATTAGTCAACCTATCATTCTCTTGATTCAAAAAAGTATAAACCCTTTAAAATTTTTAAATTTTTATATGAGGGAATTCAAGGATCAATACAAAAGTGGTGAACCCTGTGTGAAAACATTTACTCATGAAAGAGATTTATTATACCACACAACCTCATGTTCTCCA
This sequence comes from Viscum album, assembly GCA_963277665.1. Lineage (NCBI taxonomy): Eukaryota > Viridiplantae > Streptophyta > Magnoliopsida > Santalales > Viscaceae > Viscum > Viscum album. The sequence continues at coordinate 1,701,467,526 of OY728132.1, forward strand.
TCATAGTTTCAAATAATCATATGATATCCATAGTTATGATAAACCATCCATATGTGGTACCCATGATATATGTCTCTATATTCATGACTGACTTACTTCTTAACTCTTGATGTATGTTTTATCTCACATAGAATATTTTTCACCTGCTGGGGAATTACATTCTATTAGTGTATCTAACCAATATAACTATCCCTTATGTATATACTATTTTCATTATCATATAGTATTTGAACCCATTAAATTGAAAACTACAACAAAATGATAGATGGGTGTAGGAATCCACCATTGCGACCTTAAAACATTTGGGGGGTGTTTACCAAAATCAATATAAGGTTTACCATTTATATTTTGAAGAGAAAGATATTGAGTACTAGTTGGTTGAAAGCTTTTATGATATTGATGGTTATTGTTTTAAAAATGTTTTGTGGGATTCTTTTTGAAAAAGTTTGTTTGTTGGAAATTGATGTATTTTATTGTCTAAAGAAATTAAAATCAAATTTTAATGTTTTCTAAAAAAGAAGTTAGATGTACATAGCATTGAATAAAGAGGTTCAGTTGAAGGTTTTCTAAACATAGTCCATCAAATGAAATTTGTGTATTTAAGGCCATCATATAGTGTTTGGTGGCGAAATATTATCTCATAATATTTTTAAATTTTATATCAACTAGAATATTTATTTATAAAATGTTATGATGATTGTATATTTGTAAAGTATCCGAAATAATGATTTATGAATTATCTCAGGATGTAATCATTTTCTTGAAAGGGATATAAATCTATTGGAGGTAAAAAATTCATACATTGAAGTTCTAATAAATTATTATGGAAATAATTAATCATTCAATGTTCTAGCATAATATGATGTTTGTGATGAATTTATACAATATTTTTTTAACGGGAATTTTTGATGTTGTCAATGTTAAATCTGAAATGTTGAAGAATGTGATTAGATAAAGACCTTGAATAAAGCCTTAAGATATACAATGTTCATTATGTAAATATATATGGAATTTTCACAAAAAATAAGTTTTTGGATGTGTTTATGAAGTTGTTGATGCAATGAAGTTTTTATTGAAATTTTGAATTGTTTCGAAGATATAGTAAATGTTGTAAAAGTTAAAAGGGAAGATTTTGGAGAATGGTGAAACAAAAAATCTCTATGGAAATATTTCATTGGACATATTCTTTAAAGAAAGTCTATCAAACAAACTTTTATATAATTTCTACCAGATAAACATATATTAAAATTTGAAGTTGAAGTTTTTATAAAATGATTAGATAAAAATTTATATAAAGATCATTGGATAGTAAGAGATATATAATTTAAACTACCAGAAAATATTTGAAACAATTCATTTTAAAAATAATGAAGAAATAGAAAAGGTGTATGGAAGAACTATCACCATATACAAAAATAATTGATCGATAGATTCAGATGGAAGAGTTAGACAGATATAACTATAAAAAGATGAAAAAGAATAAGTTTTATATGGTTAAATAAATTTTATGGTTGTTTTATAAACATATTAAATGATAATATTATATAATTATCATTCAAAAGTTTCAAATCTCATGAATTAAAGGTCCGTGATTTTAGCTAAGGAAGAATGTTGTTTTTTGTGGTTTTAATTTATAAAAGCTTCGAGATCTCTCTAGAACTCCTGTTGAGATTTCTGTGAATAATTTGATCATAAGTTTTAAAAATTATAATTTCCATTAAATGTGGAAAATAAATTAGCATTACCACCTTTCATCATTCATGATCATCTATAAAATGATGGAAGTAAAAAGTACAAAGCTGTTCTATTTACTTATAGAAAATTTGTAAGTTATCGAGAATTATTTTTAGATAGAGATTACAGATAAATGTTTGAAATCTATTTTTTTTGTTGGAAAATAAAAACAAAGGAATCTCATGGATAAGGGAGAAAGTTATAGTTGTCGAATGATTTTTAATTTTTAGATTCATCTGAATAATTCATCAGATGTTGGTTTTAATGTTTTCTTATTAGGTGGAATTAGAAAAAAAAATATCGGTGTAATAATTCCATAGAAGTTTTCAAAGGGAACCACAGAAACATTCCATCAAATGGTACCCAAAAAACATTCGGTATTAACCTTATAGATATACAATTCATCTGAAAGAATAAGTTCTTAACTACTATAGGGTATGAATATTAAGAAGTATTTGGAAGAAGAACAAAAGGTTAAATTTGTCAATTTGAACTATGAAAACATTAAAAATACTATTTTTTAAGGTTTATATAGATAAAGAAATATTATTACATATTTTATCTATGTGTTACACACATTAACTATTATTTTGATCATAGTTTAATAAATGTTTAAGGATATTCCATGATTACTATAAACAAATTAGAAGGAATATTTTCTAGTTGATCATGTGGTATTTTATTATTTCCAAAGTAGGAAAAGAAAAATATACACTTTTTGACTAGTGAACCTTTTAAATTAATGGTTTCCTATTTGTCTTTTTTAATACATATAATTTATAAGAGTTATGAATTTTTTAATAAGAGGTGAATTATTTTCATAATAATGTAGAAATTGTAAAACGAAAAGGATAAATAATTCAAACCCACCCCCTATTAGTGATCACATTGATTCTCCTTAGTCCTTTAAAATTATATTAGATCAAAGGACCCCTTAATTAATTTTCTCATGATGTTTGATGAAAAATATGTTTATATGGATGTTTATAAAACTATTAAAAGTAAGGGAATTCTTATTTTCTATTTAAATAACTATCATATATGGAAACATAAGATGTTACTGTATATCATTCCCCTTGGTTAATAATTTTTATAACTTTCTATAGATGAATATTCTGATTTTCCTACGAATTTTCCCCTTATATATGATGTCAAGAATAATTAAGAAAATTATGGGAGAAATAGATATTATATACATTCCATTATATCCAAAAGTTATTTTCATAGTGTTAGAATAAATCCATCCAATAAAATAATTTTGTAGAAGTTTAAGATCATAAATAAAGGAAATAAAAATTCTAAGATATAAAAGTTACAAATATGGAGACTGAAGTACCAATATCTAAAAATGATTGATTATGAATATTTTGGGGCCTTATTTACAATGGTTGATGAAATTATAAGCACCATTAGTTGTTTTGGTAATATATTAAAAGAAAAAACCATAGAGAAAATGATCTTACAAATTATTCATGATATATTCAATAAAGAAGTTTCAACATTGGAATATAGAGATATTAAAACTAAATATTTAGATGATCTACAAAACACTCTAATCACATAGGATATTAGAGGAGAGAAATCCATGAAGATTATAGATAAGGTTGATTGGGAAATTTCTTCAAAATATAAGAAAATTCATTATGATAATAATTTAGCGACTCTGAAACTAAATTAGAGGTTCAAAAATTTGTGGAGGAATTTTGGACCTTATTTTCTAAAAATGAAAAATGGTCTCAAGAATATAGAAAGGGATGTTTCAATTAAAATTCAATGGCTATGATGATATTTGGAAGTTTGGTTAAAAGTCTCCCTTAGTGAATGTAATATGAAGAAAATGATTGAGATGATGTAAATTCAAGAAGATCATTTAAGTACAATATATACAAATATGGATCATATTAGAAGGGAAATAATAAAAAGTTTTCTATATCTAAAAAGAGATGGTTATTCTTAACATACATGAATATGGAAATAGTTAAGAAGATTTTGAAAACAAAAGTGATAAAGCTTATAAAAATACCATTATTTTAAATTTAATTAACAAAAAGTTCACCAATGATGTATAAAGTATTTATAAAGAAAAGGTACTCAAATAGAGTTTATTATGAAACAAGACTTGAAATAATGTCATTGAAATATTGTAAGACATGAATGTGGTAAAAATACAAAAATACAATATCTCAACAACAAATAAATATTTATTTCTAGAATGAAAATCCATGTTTCCTAAAGAGATTTATATCTGAAAGAATGAACTTAATGTAAAGAAAAATATTACTATAAATATTAATGACATTATTAAGGTAAATGAGAAATAGATTGAAATTACTCATCAAAATATTTTTAAGGAAGAGTAACAAATGTAAAATTTATAAAAGTAATTTATAGAATTTGGTGAAAAATATTATTTAATCAAACTAAATAAGGATAAATAAAATTTATCCTTAATTATTGATAAGAAATATTAAGCTATTCATAAGAGTAATAAAGTCAATAAATCAATTTATATTTCTAAAATAATGAGATATAAATTACAAAATGATTCTACTATAGCTGATTCTGTTAAGGAAGAGAATAAATTTTCATTAAGTAACCAAAACATTGGTGTGTTAGGACATTCCAAAGTGGAAGGTAATAATGTTGATGAAACATAGATATATAACTTTGTAAATTATGTAATCTACAATGAGAGATAGGATTTTATTGGTAACTTCATGATTTATGGATTATTTGGAAATATAACATATATTTGTTGGTTTAACCACAAATATTATAATAAAACTAGAATAATATATATACAATGTTTGAGGTGGAGTCAATCCACACAAATCATATAGAATGAGAATGTTGGTTTGTTGATTAAAATTTGATTTTATCCATTATATACTATTTTTTAAATATGTGAACTTCCATGAAACCTTGAAAAATGTTGTATTTTGATTTTTCCACCACCACAATGTTTTTATAAAAAAATATCAACATTCGGTTGTAAAAACAAAAAACAAAATAAAAAATAGCTTTTTTTAATTTAATTCAAATATAAAAAGTAATAATGACCTTATATTGAGGATTTTTTGTGATCATCACATATTATAGGATATTTTATGTTGTTGATGATTGTGAAATATTTTAAAGAAGGTACAATGACTTTTTACAATGATGATACACTTGCAATCAAAGGTTTTTGATCTTCCATCATTACGGATGGAAATTTGAAATCAAACATATATTTGTTTGTTTATGGGATAAACAAATTTCTTAATTGTTTCATAACATTCTGATTATGGTAATAATTTTTTATAAAAGTTCGGTATTGTTAAAAATAATAAAATATGGGATAGTTTTTATGAAATGCTAATGAATAAAGGGAACATTTTTCATGATGGTAGTTTAGAAAGTTATTTCAATATAAGTATTATAGATTAAAGTTAGTTATTTAATAAGAGGTTGGGGAACATGTGTTAGAGTAATATCATAATGTTAAAAAATGGAGATACTATTCATGATATTTCAAAAATGAAAAGAATAAGTGATCGATATTGTTTTGTTTTTTAGAAAGGAGAGATACAAAACTCAATACAAAAAAAAAGTAGGGATGCATTTATGTCATCCCTTTGAGGTCACTCACTCTGATATATTAAGACAATGAGTAAAAAATAATCGTATGAAGATAAATACCTTATTTATTTCATTGGAAACTTTACTCACATTACATGTGTCTTATTTTTAAATCATAAATAAGAGGCTTTGAAAATGATTAAGAGTATCTGGAGAGAAACATAATTTTGTTTGAAAAAGGTAGAAACTAATAATGGTGTAAAATAAAAAATTGGGACTTTAGAGATTATATTTAAAATTATGGTATCCTTCATTATTTCAGTGCACAATAAACACCAAAACAAAATAATTTTTCTTAAAGAATAAACAATTTTATTGTGGTGATGGCATGAGCAATGTTGATCAAACATTATACTTGTAATTATTTTTGGAGGTAGGCTACTTTTACAATAATTTAAATTTAGAATCAAGGTATATACATATTTAACTCTAATATTAATCCTTATTAAATGATTGATAATAGAACCCAATGCCTCAAACACTTAAGGGTGTCGAAACACCTTACATTATTAAAGTCAATGGTGGAAATCTTGGGAAGTTTGATCAGATATTTATTAATGGAGTCATTCTTTACAACTCTAAAAATGTTAGATGATACATATATTTTAATAAATATATATTAGTGGTTGTTTATTTTTTGAAGTAGTAGTTATTGAAAAATTCTATTATTATTTTTCATAAAATGATGTAGATGTGGATGATTGGGAAGAAAAAGTGGTTTCGGTTGAGAAACATGAAAGAGTTCATAATTTTTGGAATAATGTTGATGCTTCACATTTTTATGATTAAAACTCACATATCTCATGTGATGAGGAACAATTCCATACATCTCATCAAAGGATGAGGAAATAATTATATGTTCATAACAACTTTTTAGATCAACAAAAATAGGTCCGAATTAGAATAAAATAAAGGTTTATTTTATATGATTTTTTATATTCAAAAGTAAGGAAAAAATATATTAATAAAGCTTAGAAAGAATCGAGAGGTATTGATTCTATGAAAGAAGAGTTGTACCATGTAGCAAAAAATTATACTTTGGAACTTATACCCAGACAAAGTAATATAAATGTTAGTGGTATGAATTAGTTGTTTCTAAATAAGTTAAATAAAGATAGTGAAGTGTTAAAAAACAATGAACGATGTGTTTTTAATGGTTAACAAAACATTTAAGGTATCGTCATTGATGATAGTAGTCCTCTAGTGGTAATATTCGAATCTATCAAAAGATTTCTTTCTATAATTTCTCAACATGGTTGTAAAATTGTTTAGATGGATATACATATATCTTTTCCTAATGGATATGTTGATGAATATGTTAATATTGATGAACCAGTGGCTTCATGACTAAGAAATATGAATTATATGTATATATATTGGAGAAGGATTATTATGGTTTAAATAAATTTCTTCAAGATTGGTATTCCAAATTGGATACTTTTTTGAAGGGGTAATCTTTAGTATAGTAAGAGTTTATAGTAAATTCTATATCAAAAAAACATAAGGTTTACCTCATTGTGATTGATTATGTTAATGATATTATCTTTCAAGGAATTATGAAGATAATTGTGACAATTCTATTGAGGTGATGATGATGTGTTTTGAAATTTCCATGCCTCAGGAAATAAAATAATTTCATAGGCTAAAAATATTATATAATAATTAATATATTTTCCTATATTAAGATAGTTATATAAAATTGATTCTTTGTATGTTTTTCATGGATGATTCAAAACAATTTTCCATATTAATTTACTCAAGAGAGTAACTTAGAATTAGATAGCTCAAATGTGACTACCCACTACCATGCCAACACCATAAATCCAACCAAATTATCATCATGATGAGGAATTAATGGATTACCCATAGTTTAAAATGATCTAGTGCTGATTTACTCTAGAAGGAATTTCAACAAGACCTGCGGTGGGTCTCCCCCCATTAGAACCTACTAGATTAAAAAACAACTAAATAACTTCCACTCTAACCCAATAACTCCCCCCACCAGTGGAAGGGAGAGGGTGGGGGAAAACCCAATGAAAGGGCCACTGAAATTGACTCTCAAGGGTCACCCATGCTAGGAAAACTAATATCCCCCCCAATAGTATAACCATTGGAATTATAACAAGATAAAACCATTAACCTTTTGCATCATGGAGGAACTTAAAAAAATAAGAAAAACCAGTAGCAAGAACCCTTAAACTATTCACACCCAAATAGAATATAACAGACTTGCTTCGATGTTCCCTACACCCTCGATGGATTCTTGATTGCATGAAAAGACTCACTTTGGGACCTATGGCTAGAGCCCTAATATTTTGAGACATATACTACCACATAGTTAGGAGATTACAATGCCTGATTAGAGCTCCTTTTATGGTTCCATAACAGATTAGACCATACACTAGGTATAACTAAAATAAATTAAAACACCATAGAACATAATTATCCTCCACATGTCACCTTTACTAATAACAATAATTTGAATATGCACATGCATCATCCATTTTCTCATCGAATGAGTAACAAAAAAATAAGATCCCGTGTAATACACCCCAATATAAAATAGAGAAATTTGTAAATTTAGGACCCAAAAATGAAACACCACCAAACACCACCATAAATGACCATTATAAACAGAGAATCGTTATAAATGAGGGGACTTTAAATAGATCCCTGAACATCACACTATTTCTATAAATAGAAATGTTGAATTATTATTACTAGAATTATCATGATAATGCAACAACATCATCCCTCTCTTAGAAGAGTCATATTAATGAAATAAGGGCCTTCTAACATTGTGGCTAGAACCAATAGTCTCAGGATTCCTTCCACTCTTTTTTGGGATTCCTATCACCACTTCTAGACATGTTTTCAAACAAGGAGGTGACTAAATTCACCCTTAATGACTCTGATAACTCATGAAAACTAATGTTCCCTTCAACTTTCCACATCCACTCTTATGATTTGAGATAATTTATATGATTATAAAATAATGGAGGATTCAATTCGTGGAACTCAATAAGAATGATTATGGTTTTATCAACTAGATGGTCTATCGATGGTGAACAACCCATGACCGCATAATAAAGATCCATCAAATCTGGTGGTTTATATATTATCCAACGAGGACACTGAGAATCCATCAAAACTAATCTATCTACCAAAACTCACCACAAATGAGCACCGAACACACAAAGGGAACTAATTCAAAGTCTCCTCAAAAAAGTTTTCAAGATAACCCACTAATAATTATTTCACAAAAAACTTATCGACACCGACTCAAACTTGAATCACCATTTAACCATGAAGATATCACACACTCAAAACATCCAACAAGAAACATTCACAAATCAAAATGAGGAAACACATCACACAACCATCGGTAATCAAAACAACACATCTTTCTATAAAAGGTCATTTTAAAAGGAAATATCTTGGTGGGTTTCACACTCACCATCAGACTTTCATAGAGTTTGACACATGCATTTTCTCATGGAAGACTAGGAACCAATAACATGAGGTTAATGTGGTCACTATTTCACTCATTCCATTAATCATGCACATTCCCACATGTATCCATGCATGTGGTCACTCATGGAAACCCCAATGGTCATAAAAAATAATATCCAATTTTGAAGAAAAAACTTTCTCCCACAATTCTAACTTATCAATATGTTTCCCATTTAAAAATTCATATGCTCACCCACCACTAAGAAAAAAATCATTTTCAAACTTCACGCATCAATCCACATCAATCTTCATGAAAATAAAATCTCATATATTCCTTCAAAATATCCAACAAATCCAATTTTAAAATAATTTCAGTGACATAAAAAATCATTTCACTGAATCCCATTTAATTAAAAACCCACTTCTACTTACTTAAAACACTCTCTCCAAAACATTTTTCAATATAAAAAATTTTACCCAAACAAACCATTTCAATAACAACCAAATTTCGATCATAGTGACCCACTATCATTAAAATCTTCCTTGTTCACACATTGAAACATCTTAAAATTCTTCTTTTCTAAAGATCTATTCAAAATTATTTCAAAAATCCATTTCCACATTCCAAAAACCAATACATTAGAAATTTAAAATAGAGTTTTCACAAATTCTAAAATTGTGTTTTTCAAAAAAAAATTCATAACTCAAGAATACTAACAAAAAATTTACAAGAGGAAACTAGTTTCGATAGGTGAACTTTCCATATGGTTGGTAGCCATATTCTAAACACACTACCATCACATAAGGACTTCTAGGCCTATTTCCTTGACTCCACATGGATTTCTAGACCTTACGACCTCACATTGACGATTAGACCAACTCCCTTTTCATTTCCATGAACCAACAACCCGTAAGAACCAAAAGAAACCTGAATTCCCATGAAAACTCATGTACCATCATGAGGTGTGCCAGCTAGGCACCATACTTAGGATAAGAACATAAAGTACCAAAAATACATGCTATGGTCTACCCAGACATTTTTCTAAATAACATGACCCCAAATATTGCATGACCTCCTCTGATTCAATTTTTTCACGAACCAAGAAAGAGTGCCATCCAAAGCAACACCTGACCCAACCTTTTACATAGTCTATAGGGCTCTCTCGATCCCAACGGGCTATAAACTAGTGGTCATGTATCAAAAAATTATTCAAAATGATTTTAACTGAGTATACAATCACAAACAACTCACAAGAATGGACAACACAATAACCGATGTTCAAAGCCAAACATGATACAAAAATTTATTTATTAATGGTTTTAAAATTTTAACTAAAAACTTAAATTCTACAAGGGAAAGGGAAATTAAAAACATTCCATTAACCTCCATGAAACATGAGGGATTTCATCCTCAAGACACCACCACCAACACCTGCAACATACGGAACACAAGAAACATGATCCACTGACAGCTACATGAATCATCGTTCCTTTACCTAGTTCATATATATATATGTCAATGTATACATACAACCAAAGCTATATGTAGGGTATGATCCAAAACCTAATAGGATTCCACCCAAAAGAGAAGGATCCATGTGATTACATTAATAGATGAATAAAAATTCACACCTTAATCAAAAGTTCTTAGAACATTTTCAATAAAAATATTTAAAAACATTTAAGTGGAAAATTTCATGGAAAACCATTTCTTTATGGAGAAATTTTCAGAACAACAGCTTAAAAGATAACTTTAAAAATAAGTAATTGTTATGATAAACATTATTTAACATAAAATTCACTCAAGCTCCACCATATTCCAATGAATGGTACCCCATTTCATAAGTTTCATGAGATTAGTATGGGTAAATCCCTAGTGGTATTCTAGCTCGAGTGATACCCTAAAACCTCATACCTTGGTGAAACGTGGTAAAGTAATCAAAACTATCATCATCCTCATGCACGAGCTAGTAGAGAGGAGAACCATCCAAAATTATAATTGTGATCAACCATCATCATAGTTTAGTTAGTGTTGTAATCATCAATCAATCAATGTGAAACCAAGACAATTCACATTCGTATCATCAGTTCCGAGTTCTAGTCTTCTCACCTAGATTCCCATGATTTCCTTTATGCTCCATTCCATGATCACAAGTCACACATTCCACCACTTTTACATACACATGCAAGAAAAACATTCCAAACACAATTTTACAACACATGGATTGTTAATAAAACCCATTTTAATTCTTATAGGAAATTCACATAATCATTTTAAACATTTTAGGGCCCAATACCCTAGAAAATCTAAAACCAAACCAATTTCAATTTTAAAACATTATTCCCATTATTTTGGAAATTGAAAATTCATTTAAAAAATTCTAAAAAAATATAGTATTCCAATGTATTCCATTTTACTACAAAAACCTACTTTCAAACTAATTGAAACCGTATGTGCCATTAAAAACACATTCCAGACACTTAAAACAAATCATAAAACACTTTCAAGAAGCACCACCATAACGAACATAAAAAACATGACCATTTATTTTAATAAAAATATATTTCTCTCACATAAGCATGTCAAAACCTTCCAGAACATTTTTACCACCACACAAATAAATCATATGACACATATATTTAACCAATAAATCATATTAAAATCACATAACTATGATAAGGAATGGAACTACCTACATCATGTATAGAAAATTCTAGTAAAACCATGAGAAAATCCAATCCCACCACTACAAGACATTGATACTGAAATATTTAAAAATGAACATCAAGATCTTAGTCAAGAACACACGATCATACACTTCCTGGAACAAACACCACACTAGAATTTGAGAACCCAAGAAAGGGGAAAGGAAACCCTAGAAAGATGGATGAAATCAATGGATGAGGGACTTACTTGGTGATTACATGGAGTTTCTTTTCCACATCCACATATGAAAGGGTGGCAAAGGAGCCTATGAGAGATTTGAGGAGGCTTCCGTGGAAGAGAATCCTGAATGTGTAAGGTGGGTGTGAAAAAAGCGTTAAATTTTGAGAGAACACAAATTTGATTTTAAAATTTTGAATGAACTTTACATCGCTCACAATTATCCAATATGTTTTTTTAAACCATGTGGAGACCATGCACCCCTCTCAATTTAAGAGTCACCTATCGAAATGGTTATGTCACATTTCCTGAATATACTTGCACAATACATGTGGTAGCTTCTATCTGATAACTCCAACCTACAACTCAGTTACCTGGGTCGGGGTGCATGGTTTCCACTAACTATGTGCCACTGAATTATTTGCCCAAAAATCCAATTTATCCCAAAAAATCCAATAAAAATCCTAAAGAAAAAAGTTAGACCAAATATAAACAAAAGAATTACATAAAAAAATCTGACCAATCGCACATGGTTCTCGAGGGAAATATCGAGAACCAAAAATGAACCAGATCAAAGAGAGAAAATATAAAACATGGTGTGACAAGAAAATTTGAAAAATTATGTGCCTGTTAGTGATGGTTTCTAGGTTTTTTTAAAATAATTATTATATGTTTTATATTTTCAGAAATAACATTCACTTTTGTATTGATAAAAATGAAACTGAAGAGTAAGGATATTTCATGGTTGTCGTAGCCATCTTCAATGGATTATTGTATACTGTACTTTGTGTTGTTGGTTTACATTGAAACAATTACAAGGACTATCTAATCATGTCAATTGGTGAAACTTATAAATAATTTTCATCAAGTGGTTTTGTTTCAATGCTTATTTTTCAGTAATGTTATAAATATTTAATAGGATTCAAATTTCATTTGAAATGAAAGAATATATTATAAAAAGAAAAAGGAAAATTATTCATCCCCTACCCCTCTCAGATATTTCATTGAATCTTCATAGGAATTTCAAAAGATGTTGAAATTAATTACACCTAAAAGACTCCCTCGGGGATTCCTAACAAGGATGATAAAAAGAAAATTTTTAGCAAATTTTATTGAATCATTGTATACATAAATATTACATATTTTATAAAAATATTCAATTCATGTCATTAAAATACATTCCCTAAAACAATAAGGGTTTTTTTCTTTGGATAATAAATACATATTCAACTTATTTCATGCCATTTCTTCGATATCTCCCAAAAATTTCATCTCACATAGTACCCTTTATAAACACAACCTAATTAACACCATTATAATTAACATGGCAGAAATAAATCTTAATAAATAGGGATCATATATCCTCAGTAAGTGTAATCATGGGAGATATAAATTGATGATCATAAGACAGAATAAGACAATAATATGTGATTGAGAACATGGCCATTCGTTATAATAACCATACCTCATTAGTCAACGATAAAAAATCATGATACATTATAAAATGATTTTTCATAATAAAACCCATGATCCATAAGAGATATGAATCATCAATAATCAACCATGATCTAGAATATCAATTTATTATAATAAGAAATATTTTTTAGGCATTAATATAATAATACAAAATCATTTCCATAGTCAAGTCTCACTTTTAAAAATATCATAGTGGATAGAGTCTGATAGTGTATTGGGTTCACTCATCATTCCCAAAAATTGTTTATTTAAGGATATATTTGTTACAACATTTCCCTAGGGACCTGTGTTATGACTACCCCAAGCCCACCTTCCATAGGCCAGGATCTGGTGACTAGCACCGAAGGTGTATTTCGTAAAACTAGGATGGCATTTCCTTTATAACCTATAACACACACAACCAAGCACACAGCAAGATACAAACACAAGTAAACTAAATATTAAATACAGTGAGTACAGTAAGTAAAAGGGGCCAGGATTCAAGCCCAAATCGAAATTATAAGGAAAACTGGAATGTACAAGATGGCTGATAGGTGAAAAGCAGCTCCTGGATCATCCACCATGAATCGTACCTGAAGGGTAGGTACAACTTACGAATGGCCATCTCTGCGGTTTTCCTCGTCTAACGTCTACCTCCGAGCCACCTCCAGTCCCAGTACTCTCTTCCTCAGTCAGCATTGTCCATTATCTACACCAGACACAACAGGGTGCCGACAAAGCTCGTGTAGGGGTGAGTATAACGATACTCAATAGGGACCTCGAGACCCCCAAGGTCTCACAACATCCACCAAGGATAAACCAGACAACATGAAATCAACTGACAACCCTACTTAGGTATATGCCCATACATATACCCAAGTTATCAAGTATACCGATCTCAATAATGAAGAATCACAGAGTCCAACTCAAAATCCCAAAGCTAAACTATTCCACAAAGGATGGAATACCGCAAAGGTAAGTACAACATAGGTATGCCCCACATAAGAATATCACCAAGGTATTACCACAAAGGAAATTACCACCTAAGTAAAAACTCATCTCACACAAGGTATAACTTAGATACAGTAGTAGAGAAGATTATATGTAACTAATATATCTTCTTACTCATTTAAGAGGGAGACCCACGAAGGATTTCTAATCATCATCAGACCCACTTAGGATCTCTAGGTGTTGACCCACACAGGATCGCTCAGTGCTGACCCACATAGGATTGCTTGGTGCTGAGCTACACAGGATCTCTAGGTGTTGACCCACACAAGATTGCTTATGTAGTCCCGCATGGAATACTAGAGCAGTTTCATGGGGGACCCTCAATCACAGACCCCCGATGTATCTCTTCATCAAGTCACAGCCAGCTACTGGATCCCCAAGCTAAGCTTTCTCATCTCCAGAAGGGTTCACTTCTCAAGCCACTGGTTGAAACTTCAACTTCCACGAAGTCCTGCGAAGAAGTATCCCAATGGACCTCCATGTCATATGGATCCCAACTCAATATACGACGTGTTAATCGGACGCCCGGTCAATAAGTTATTAGTCTTCTCATCCCGAGGGCTTGGTTGGATTCATGATCGATCCAACCCAACTATTTCCCAAATTTATCCAAATCTCAAGTGGGGTATACCAAAGGGATTGTCTCGGTCCAAGACTTATAGAGTCGTTGACGGTTTTTCAAACAGACGCATGGTGCCGATGTTATGGACGAAAAAGCTTAAATGATTCGAAGTGGGTCTGGGTCCGGTTCGACCCGGTTGAGCCAACCTGGGTTGGGTCAACCCGGCCCAGCCCATTGGGTCAGGCCCAGCCCATGCTGGGCGGCCTAGCCTAGGAAGCGGCCCATGGGGTGGCAAGGAAACCACGGAGGCCTTGGGTGGCCATAGGATCCATGGGGCGGCGCGAGGCTGTGAGTGGAATTGGGCTGTGCGAGGACGTGGGTACCATAGGGCGACGGAGGCCGCAGGGTGGTGCGTAGTGTCATGGGAGGTGGAGGCCGCAATGGTCGTGGGGTGGTGGAGGCTGGAACGGCACCATGGTCGCAGGGTGGCACAGTCCGCTGGGCAGCGTAGGCCGCGGAGGCACGGGGGCCATAGGGCAGCGGTGGCTATGATAGCATGGTGGCCACAGGGGGGAGAGGGGAGGCTGCGGGGTGGCGTCGTTGCACAGTCGCCTTCGCCGCGGCCGGCAGTGGTGTCGGTCACCGTTCTCATTCACCACTTAGGAGAACTGGTTGTCCTCCTCCATTAAAAAGAACACACACAAAATAATAACGATGGAGGGGTTAGGCCATTTTTGTTTGGACCACACCATCCACATTAGAGTGGTAGTAAGCGGCTCAACAAAATCATGACTGATGAACGTCAAAACCTACAACCTCCTACAATGATTATTCCCAAACATGCAAAAGAAAACATCTGCGAATCAACTAATTAGAGATTTGATCCACATTCTTTTTTTATTAGGGTTGAACATGGGAATATATAATAATACACAACTAAACCCTTACCTCGATGATTTTTTGAAGATTGTCCCTGATTGAGACAGATTGGCATTTTTCGATCCCAAAACAAGTCTCCTCCAAAGGCGTTGGTGAGGAGAGGAAAAATATGAAGTTATTGATGATTTTGTTTCCATGATCATTGGTTCGTTCATCGTTGGGGATCCTTTGATTATGTTTGGAGAAGGATTCATTGAAGGAGAAGATTTCTTCGTTGCCATTTGTCGTTGGAGGATGAGTTTCTCCATGATTCTCTAAATCTTCTCCCTTTCCCCAATTACATCAAAAAAGAAATCTCCACATAATAGAAAATGATATCTATTTAGTTTGTTGTCATAAATTCAAATTAGATTAATTAAATAATTGATGTAGTTGGCACAATTAATGTGGGATAATACCAAAGGTCACCTCCCTCATTAAAGAGGGAGTTCAAGAGGCTGCTCCCATTAAAGAAGGAGTTTGGTGGTTCTGGTTGTCCCCTCCCTCAAATTCAAATTGGGAGGTTTTGGGTTCGGTGGTCCCCACCTCCATAACCTCACATGGATGGTTTCAACAAAAATAAAAATGTTAAACATTTTTTTGTTATATTCTTCCACAAAACCCCAAAATCTAACTTTAACCCTAGACCTACTGCAGTCAAGGTGAAGGTCATATTAAGCGAATAGCGGCGCTGCGAGTTCAATAGTGCCCTCAGATATTAATTTCAACCACCGGTTCAAAAATTAAAAAATAATGGTCATACGTTTACTTAATGTACCTAAAAAAGATCATAAATTCATTATGGGCACATCAGGCCTTATAATCATGTGCCATCAATTTTCCAGAACTCATAAAATTCCTATATAATTAAAAAATATTACATGGAAATTTCGGGACTTTACATTCTCCCCACATCAGGGCTTTGCGTCCCCAAAATACCCATCACAAAACTAGGAAAACATGTGGTGGAACTGAGCACGAATCTGAGCCTCCCGCTTCCTTGTGATCTCCTAGAGGTTGATGTGCTGCAAATGAACATGCACCAGAGGTATCAATCGCCCACAAAGGACATTCTCTTGTCGATCCTCAATCTCAACTGGAACTTCTGTAAATGTTTCCCCACTGTCGATGCCCATCTATCCATGGTCGATGAAGTGGGAAGGTTTGTACATGTATCTCCTCAGCTGGGATACGTGGAAGATGTTGTGCAACTGGTGTAACTGAGGTAGAAGAGCTAAGTGGTATGCCACCTCTCCAACTCTACTAAGGACCTGAAAAGGTCCGATGAATCTTGGAGATAACTCGCCTCCTTGGAAAAATCTATGTAAACCTCATTGAGGTGAGACCCATAGAAAGACGTGGTCACCATCCTCGAACTCATGAATTCTCTGTCTCCTATCGGCATATGACTTCTACCTCAGCTCTTGAAAACTCCGTTCACATCTCTCTGACCACAAAAAGGGTTTCCTGTTGTTCATCAACGCTAATAAAGGTGCTACAACTCTTGACAAATCTGGAACAAATCTCTAGTAGTATCCAGCCAAACCCATGAAACTTCTTATCTATGTCACACTCGTGGGTGGCTCCCAAGAAAGTACCGCCTCAATATTCACTAGATCTACTACAACTCTAGCCTCCGATATGACATGTCCCTGAAAGTGATCCTCTCCGATCCAGAACTGGAAATTCGAGAGCTTACCATAAAGATGGTTCTCTAGGAATGTGTCCAAAACTATTTGCAAATGATAGGCATGCTCCTCCTCAGTAGTCGAGTAGATCATAAAGTCATCAATGAATACCACAATATAGTGATAAAGGAATTTCTTGAAGATCATGTTCATGAGTCCCATGAACACTACTAGACCGTTGGTCATGCCGAATGGCTTAACCAAGATCTTGTAATGGCCATACCGACATCTGAACAATGTCTTCTGCACATCCTCATCTCGTACTCTGAGCCGGTGATAGCCTGATCTGATGTCTATCTTTGAGAACCAGTGTGCTCCCTTTTGCTGATCAAAGAGGCCATCAATCCTCAGAAGCGGTTACTTGTTCTTAACTGTCACCTGGTTTAGGCGTCGATAGTCCACACAAACCCTCAATCTCCCATCCGCCTTCTTGGAGAAAAAAATCCAGTCTGCCAAAGGAGATACACTGGGATGAATGAATCCCTTCCCATGGAAGTCCTCTAGCTTTACCCACAGCTCAAGAAGCTCTGCTGGAGCCATCCGATATGATGGTGTAGATATCAGTTTCATCTCGGGGTACAAGTCAATGTAAAATTCTTCCTATCTGTGTAAAGGTAGACCAGGAACATCATCATGGAATACATCTGCGTACTGGTCCACCACCATAGGATAACTCAGACTCTCCACATCAACCACTCTTAGGGTATTTCTATCCAACTAATAAGTGATTGGCTGCACTCTCCTCTGGTTAAGTCCATCATGTGCTGAAAAGGATCCCTTCTCGCTAGTGAAGGTAAAAATGGTCCCATCCATGCGGACACACCGCACTTTGCACCTAATATAATCAAGATGATCATGGACTATAGATAACAAGTACATACCAAAGATGATTTCATAAGGCCTCGATACTGCTACTAGAAGATCCCAACCAATGTTCTCGCCTCCAAAAGTAAGCTCTCACAGCCATAACCAGTGCGTAATCATCGAATCCGCTCCCGTAAGAGTCTCTAGCTGTGAGGATCAATCTAACGACTCCGTCAAAATCTCCAAGCTCCGAACGAGGGAAGTGGAAATAAAATAATAACTGGAACCTATGTTTATAAGTACTGCAGCTAAGGTGGAGTAGACACAGATTATACCTCGTATCATCCCAGGAGTGCCATGATTATAGGCCTCAGCTACCTGGAGCTAAGATTGCCCATGTCCTCCTGCTCCTTGTGGTCGTGGTGGATCACATGGTGGTGGTGGAAGTAGCATCTCAAATCGTCGCCCACCGCTAGCTACACAACCATCTCATCTTCTACGTCTGCCTGCTCCCTACGGAACTCCTTAGTCGAACCTCTATCTCTGCCTAGAAGGCCCCTTGACCGTTTTCTGATCATCTGTTTGGTGGGTTGAATAGTCACGAGCTATATGACCCTACCCACCACATGCGTAACACTGCCTACTCCTGGAAAGACTGGCTCGGCCTCAGGTGCCTTGCACAACTTGCTGTGAATCCTGCGGTCGTCCACCTGTAGGTCTGGTCCTCTTGAACCTCTATGTCATCTATCTACTACCTGCTGTAGAAGACTCCACTACATGACGATTGTTCATGGGTCTTGCCACTGGTGACTGCTCAGCAAGGAATCTATCCACAAGGAGGGCTCTCTATAACTCCCCCACCTATGTCGTGATGCTAAGTGAGATCATTGAAGCCCTGATCTCTCGGCCGAGTCCCTACTCGAAGGTCTGGGACCTGAAGAATGGGACCCGCACAATATCTGTGGAGTAGAGTGAGAGGTCAGTGAACCTCACTGAGTAGTGAGCCAGAGTTATGTTGGCCTGTTGCAGATGAAGTAGCTTTGATATGTTTACTTCACGAAGAGTTTCTGGGATAAACTCTGCCTGAAAAAGGCTCTTGAATTCTTCCAAGAGAAACGTCACCTTATTGTGATCCTAGAGCATCAAGCACCACTATCTACCTGGTGCTGCCTGTAGAAGACTGGTGGCGAGGATCAAAATGAGATCAGATAGTGTCCGTACCAGTCATAACACTCTCACTACAGCCTCCACCCAATCCTCAGCTGCCTTTGGGTCCATGTCTCCCCTGAACTTGGGTGTCCTCTGGCACTGGAACTTGTGCAACGTGCTCAAGCAATATGCAACCTCTGCTACTGGGGATGATGGAATCGGTGGACAAAAGGGTAATGGTACCTATAAAGCCTCCACTGGTGCCACTACTAGAAGAGGGCCCTGTAATGAGGCCTCTTCACTCGGTGGTTTTTCAATGCATACTAATCTCAGAACCCTAACTGGATGTCTGCGTGGAGGCATCCTGAAAAAGAACAGGTGTTCCACGGTCAATAAGTTATACCTGGTGAGCTGACTCGAAGAGATCACAATGAAATTTTTTAAAACACACATGCAATCAGTGTTTTCGTGCATTTGGTCAGAAATCCGAAGTCATGGTCCTAGTGTATGGATACATCTGCAGCCACCCCAACACTGGATTCCCTAAACTAATAACCACACTCACTACACTTAACACTATTGCCGTTAAAAATATCAGAGTTATATGTTCTATGGTAGAACTGAATGCTCTGATACCAATTTGTCACAACTCGTCCCTTGGGGTCTGTATGGTGACTACCCCAATCCTACCTTCCATAGGCCAGGGGTTGGTGACTAGCACTGAAGGCGTATTCCCTAAAACTGGGAAGGCATTTCCTTTATAACCTGTAATAGACATATCCAAGCACAAAGAAAGATACAAACTCATGTAAACTAAACAGTAAATAGAGTGAGTACAGTAAATAAAAGGGGCCAGAATACAAGCCCAACTGGAAAGTAAAAGGAAAACTGGAATGTACAAGATGGATGATAGGTGAAAAGAAGCTCTTGGATCATCCACCATGAAGCCTACCTGAAGGGTTGGTATAGCTCACGAACGGTCGTCTCTATGGTTTTACTCATCTAACGTCCACCTCCAAGCCACCTCCAGTCCTGGTACTCTCATCCTCAGTCAATGCTATCCACCATCTGCAATAGACACAAAAGGGTGCGGGCATAGCCCATTCAGGGATGAGTGTAACGATACTCAGTGGTGACCCTGGGACCCTCAAGGCCTCACAAAATCCACCAAGGATAAACCGCATAGCATGAAATCAACTGAAAACCATACATATTTATATGCCCATACATATACCTATGTTACCAAGTGTCACAAACCAACCTGGGTCGACCCTTACCCGGTCCCCCGAGCCAGTCCATGACATGGCCCGAGAGGTGTTCCCGATCCTCTCGAGCTGGCCACAAGCGTCAGGGCATCAATAGAAGATGTGGGAACAATTATTCCCAGTATAAATAAATAAATTAGTAGAAATAATATAGAGTAACACAGAATAATTAAACCAAACAAAATGACTAAACATGAACAAAATAAAAATAAAACTAACCAAACACAACGTCCGAACTAACTACGTGAGACCTCGCGGGTCACTCTCCGATTCAATGATCAAGCATCACCCTAGGTGAGTGCACTCAATCTATAGCCTGAAAAAAACAATAAAAAAAAGCTATAGGAATGAGTATTAAAACTCAATAGGCTAGCCTGATATCTATTCCTAATGCACTTCCTTTAAAATAAAAGAAACATCATTTCAATTTTGAAATAAAATTTATAAAATTATTTTTTTCTAAGTATTTTTTTAAAAAGAAAAGTACGAACCATTTCCCTTAACCTTTTCCAAATTTAGGTTCATTTAATTAGTGTCAATGTCTTTTTAGAATGGGAAAGTGATGTTTTCATTTTCAAATTTATACAAAGAGGATTAATCACTTTCATTTGAAAACAATTTCAAGAATACAAGTCAAAAACAATTTATTTCATTTCAAGGAAATAAATATAATAAAATGAAAAAAAGTAAGTATGAAATAAGGGAAATGTAGAAATACATACAAGTACCAAATCATCACTGTATGTAACAGAAAAGTCACAGACATGGGTGAACCTCAGATATCAAGAATAAAATAGAAGACACTAATACATGAGATATCATCCTCGTTGACATGTCACACACGATGAAATCAAAATGCTAAATTAATTTCAACCATCCTTTCTTAGGCAGGCCGAGGGAAAAATCCCATAGTAATAAACCCAATAAATCCACCTACTATGGTCCACTGGTCAGTACCATAACCTAACAGTGTGGCACTCATTCTTACAACATTCTCTTAATATTCCAAATTCCCATGTCTTAAGTATTTGGAAAGGGGCTGAGCCAACCGATTCCAGCCAAGCATCCAATCACATACATATATATAATAATAATGCACAACCAGAATCACACCGAGTCACTTCATGGGACAACCTCTTTCCTTTAAACCATTTGAGTACCCGGGATCCTCTAATCATGGGCTCCCAAACAATCAGACCCAAACAAGGCAGGGGAGTTATCCTAGGAGGGTTTTCATTTAAATATTTACATCATTTTCCATAAAGTGCCAAACGGGCATTAAACACCTTTCACAATCACCACTTTTAAAAAATTACAACTTCTTTATAAGACCAAAAATATTTTGAAACCCTTTATGGAGCCCCAAAATACTACTTCACCGGCTATCAATATTTTCATAAAAAAACCAAAACAATTTTTTTCAAACAAACTAAAAGAGTCAACCAATAAATTTCTTAAGATAACCAAAACACTTGTTCACGCTTCAAAAGAAATAATTTATCATTAAACCAGAATTACTCTTGATATTCCGTGAATTGTGTTTAGAATCCAAATGGGAATTATTTCACTATTGTGTGTCCGTTCATCAAGGAAATATTTGAACTGTCGTGTATAAAATAAAAAAAACTTTTTATATCAAGTAATTATTTAAAAATTAATTATCTCATACTATTTCACATTTATTAAAATTAATAAAATATTTAATGGAAAAATTAGTGCGCAAAAACTTAAAAAAATGACACCATTTTCACACCACAAGAATTGAATTATAAATTTCCACAATAAATTAATTAATCTTAAGTTGCACAATAATATTTAGCACATATAGGGTGAAAACAGTAGGAAATAATGTAACTTAAATTTTAAAAGTAGTGCAATAAGAACCTACCATGGATACACGACGCGATGAAACAACGCACGTTAAAAAATGCGTGGTAATGTCCAATGCCCTATATAATAAATTTCAAGGACTCAAAACACATACATGAACCCCAATTAAAGTATGAAACAACATGTGGTGGGAAGAAACACTCAATTTGAATCTTAGGCTTGATGATGATGCAAACCCAAAAACACATCGCATAGGTAAAAAAAGAAAAATAGATTCTATGAAGAACTACTATCAATCATCAAAAACCCTAACAAAAAAATATAAAAACAAGAATAAATTAGAAGGAAGAGTGTTATACCGATGGGGAGAAAAAAACAGTAGTGGGGGAGACGTTAGGGAGGTGCATGGTGGTGAGAGGAGCAGGATGGCGTCTGGGCTATTGCCCTAGGAGAAGCAAGGGAAAGATGGATGGGTGATCTCAACCGAAGTCCAGGCATGCTAGAAGGAGAGGGCGCTGGGCTTTATTAGGGTTACGCTTCAGGGGGAGGCCGACTGAGAGGTAATTGAGAGGGAGGCATAGAAAAAGAAATATGAGGGCCAGGGGGTGTGTGCTGCTTGGTGTAAGAGGTTTGTAGCGCTATGAAAGGAAGGTTGAAGAAAAGGAATGAGGAGGATGTCGAGATGATGCCAGATGAGAGATGTTCTGTGGGCTGTTGCAAATGGGAGGGGGAGAGGAGGGAGGTCGAGGCAGGCTGTTGGTGGGTGCAACGGCAGACAAAGAGGGAGATGGGTAGGCTAGTTGTGCGAGGGAGGGTGATTAAGAACTGTGGGTCGGAGTTGGTGGAGTACATAGGGAATGGGGAATGCTGAGCCGAGGTAGGGACGCACCAGAGAGCAGAGCTGCGCCAGTCTATTTGCACGCAACAAGGGGGTGGAGCGGGGCTACGGGGAGTCTAGGCTAGCTGGAGTGGGTGTTGTGGCTCTGAGCACTTGAGGAGGTTGAATGGTAGCAGATGATCAGGAGGGGAAGGGGGTGACACAAGTAGAGAGACAGAAGGAATCATGAAAAAAAATGATGAAACCCTAAAAAAGGAAGAGAAAAAAATGAAGAAAAAAATAGAAAACAAGAGAGAGGAAAAAGAAAAAGAAAAATAAGAAAGATAAAATAATAATAATAATAATAATAATAATAATAATAATAATAATAATAATACCTATAATACAAAATTAAAGGACAATAATATTAATAATGAATAATGATAAAAATAAAAATAATAAAAGGAATAATCATAATTAGTATATGGACAAAATAGTTGTGATAAAAATAGTAATAAAGATAACAGTAATAATGATTAATGAAAAATCACATCTAATAATATTATTATTATCCGCAAAATTTACAAATTAATTAATTAATTATTTATAAAATAATGATAAAAATAATAATGATAATTATGATCATAATGAAAACAATAAAAATGATAAAAATTTCTATTTCTTCTTAATAATAAAAATAAAAATAATTATTAATAGCAACAATAATTTTAATTGACAAAAATATATGTATGCATTAAACATAAATAAATATTTATTTTAATTTTCCAAAGACAACAAGATTCCCTGTTACGCGACCAGAGCTGTGCAGAGTTTCTAAAATGTGTTCCTCTTGTGCGCCCAACGACATCGCCTCAAAAAGCACACTTTATAACATAGACTCAAAATTATCATTTGGGAATCACCCCAAACCACAAAAAAAATATTTATGGATAAATAAATAATTAAAATAAAATGATAACTTGGGTCGGGGTGTGAACATTCTCCCCACCATAACGATTTTTGTCCCCGGAAAGCCAAGACCCCAACCAGCTGATCGATCACCACCGAAGGATTCGACATAAACATGATCCAACCTCTTAACACAAGGACACTCCATTGAACACCAATGCGGCTCAACATCATTTCCTGAAATAAATCACCTGCAGAGGGGAGGCCTGAATGGGATCCCCACTACAAGAACTCAACTAGCATTCGATAACAAATTTAGTGAAAACCCAGATAGATGATGGGTCTCCCCAATATAAAGAACCAACCTACCAGTGACCAAACAAAAATATAACTTAGACTAGAATCGGGCCTTACTCAATCTATAAAAGCACAGAAAAAACATTCAAACCACTCACTCCCATAATAAAGGGATTGGAGTTGATCCGAAAAGACTGCGCAAACCAAAAACCCTTACCCCATGGGCGGGGAGGGATGGCCCAAGGATTAGATCACTAAAAACACGATGGACGACTACTCATGACCCGCCACTTTGGGATGGACACAAAACAATGTCACAACTGATTCTTCTGGGTGGCCCATGCAAGGTCACTGATCAAAAAAATGCATCTAAAAGGAATAATTACCAACATTGGGTGAGGGATAAGTCCATTGTGCACTTTGAGATAAGGAAAAAATTGCAATGACAGGGAAACCAAAGAAGCAACACCAAAACTGTCTCACCACACAGTAGAGGCACAACCTCAACCAGACTCTTTAAAATTCCCCAGTTTCCTGAATACATGCCGGCTTCACTCTGAGGCCTTTTGGCTGGAGCTCTAATGGATGAAGCATCTCCTACCTCGCAGTAAAGTTCTGATAATCCCAATAAGAAGCATACATCTTTTTATTTCACAAAAGGAAGAACAAGATTTTAAAATAAAAATCATACTAGCATTGAAAACCGGAGTTCATCAAAAGACCCATGATATCCCATACATGTCAAAACCCAAAACACCACTACTACACTACAACGATAAGAGATCCCTTACACTGAAATAAAACTTACACATAAAACATTGAACAAAAACCCAACAACACATCACTTGTGAGAACTTTCTCTATGACTCTTTCTAGAAATGCCCTTATAGAATCGCCGGAAGTGACACAGGTGTCCACATGCCTAGTAGGACTTCAGAGCACTTGTACACGATGGATTTTTGTGACCCAGATTTCCACACCGATAACACTTGAATATCTCTCAATCTGAAGATATTGATGAAAGATCTCGAGCCCTTTTGATTCCATGACCTACTCTATCGACTTTTGATCGCTTTCTCATCTTCTTGTTGGAATTTTCCCCACTACACCTAAGAATTGAAGGAGAGAGGACCACTTCGAGCAATCCCACCATCATGGATTTGACATGAAATGCTTGTCTCACCACATCGGCAAATGAAGTTAGGTTGTATGCCGACACCTTCAAATGTAGATCTTGGCGGAGACCCGCCTCAAAGAATCGAGCCTTCATGGAGTCTTCTGTGGCATAACTTGAATCATAAGGGACTATTTCCACAAAGCGCTAGAAAAATTCCAATATGGATTTGTCACCCTGCTGCGGATAACACAACTCCATTCTTTTTCTCACCCTTTCTTCTTCAGATAAATACTGACTAATGAACAAAGCCTTGAAAAAATCCCCAGTAAGCTCTTGATGGGTCTTGTTCCGAGACCCTATCTTCCACCACATCCACAGTGAACCCTCAAACATGAAGGTCACAAACTTGACCTTCAATGGCTCGGGAAACACAATGAGGTTAAAGTCCCTTTAAATCTTCTGCATCCACTCATCTTCTATAGAAGGGTTTGGTTGACCGTAAAAGAAGTGTAGATCTAACTTCCAAAACTCAAGCATAAAGTCATTCGGTTGATTAACGATACTACGATAACCCATTGAAGCTTTGAGGGAATAACTACTGGTCAAGAAGAGTCAAGAACCCAATCAATTCCATCACAATAAATCCTCAAAAAAACATTTTAATATATGAAAGGCTCTAAACTAAATAATACGAGTCATCTTAACATCAAATATTTCCTTTTGAAAACATCTTTAATTTAAAACAAACTTGTTGGGATAAACCCTTACCATTGGTTTTATTTAGAGTCTCACTCACATGCATGTATCTGTGCCACCCTGAGCATCCATCCACCATACCATAAATCTTTTCATATTCAAACATACCATTATGCATGTGAGCACTCATGGGAACTCCAAGGCCAAAACAAAGAAACCTTATTTTTTTTCAAAAACAAATCATTAATACCAGTTATTTTAAAATAATTCTCAAATTAAATATGTCAATTCAAACAAACTTTTTTAAAAACCAATTTTCCTGATACAAATAACATCCCAAAGTCTGAAGAGTCCCAAAAAAACTCAAATAGGGATCTAGTTTCGGTGGGTGACCTGACCATATGGTTGGCGGCCATATTCCAAACATGCCACCAACATAGAGAGCCTTTTTGGACAATGACCCTAGCTCCACATGGCTTGCCAGACCGTGTGACTTAGGAGGACTATTAGCCCAAATCCCTTTGTTGTATCCCAATCGCAAAACATCTCCAAAAAAATACAGTGAAACTAATTAAATCGGACTTCCCATGAAAACCCAAGGATCAGAATGAGCAAGAGTTCGCAACGCTATTCCCGCACCTCCCCCTCGAGTCCCGAAAATCCTATTCCATATACCTTGACATTTGAAATGACAAAGGTCACTCTGAAAAGTGAGGTTTGATAAAATGTAACCTTTCTCTGATACCATTTTTTCACAAACCAACCCGGTTCGACCCTGAACCGGTCACCCAAGCTGGTTCGCGACATGGCACGAGAGGCGTTCTCAAACCTCCCGGGCTGGAGACAAGCGACAGGGCATCAATAGAGGTAATGTGAATGATTTTTCCCAATATAAATATATAAAGTAGCTGAAATAATATAGAGCAATGTAGAATATGTAAACCAAAAAAAACAACTCAACAGGAACAAATGAAAAATAAAACTAACCAAACATGACGTCTGAACTAACTCCGTGAGACCTTGCAGGTCACTCTTCGACTCAAAAATCAAGTGCCACCCTAAGCGATCTAACTCAAGCTGTATCCTGCACAAACACTAAAAAAAATAAGATATAGGCGTGATTATTAAAACACAGTAGTCTAGCCCAATATCTATTCCCAATGCACTACCTTTAAAATAAAAGAAACACCATTTAAAGTTTGAACTACAATTTATAAAAGTATGTTTTTCTAAGTATTTTTTTGAAAAGAAAAGTACGAACCACTTCCCTTTGCCTTTTCCAATTTTGGGTTCATTTAATTAGTGTCAATTTCTTTTTAGAAAGGGAAAGTGATGTTTACATTTTCAAATTTATACCAAGAGGATTAAACACTTTCATTTAAAAACCATTTCTAGAAAAAAAGTCAAATTAAATTTATCACTTTCGAAGGAAAACAACATAAAAAATGCTCAAAAGTAAGTACACAAAAAGGGAAATGTAGAAATACATACATGTACCAAATCATCACTACAAGTAACTAAAAAGTAACTTACATGGGTGAACCTAGGAGATCAAGAATAAACCAGAAGACACCAATACATGAGATATCATCCTCATTGACATGTAAACATGAGGAAATCAAAACGCTCAATACGCTCGACCATCCATTCTCAGGCAGGCTGAGGGAAAATCCCAAAGTAATAAACCCAAATAATCCACCTACTATGGGCCACTGGTCAGTACCATAACCTACTAGTGCGACACTCATTCATAGAATATTCTCTCAATATTCCAGATTCCCATGTCTCATGTATTTGGAATGGTGTGAGCCAACCAATGACAACCGATCATCCAATAAAATACAAACATATATATATATATAATAATACACAACATGAATCACCCCAAGTCACTCCATGGGACAACCTCTTGCCTTTAAACCATTCGAGCACCCGGGAGCCTCTAAGCGTGGGCTCCAAAACAATCAGTCACAACCATGACAAGAGAGTTATCATAGGAAGGTTTTCATTGAAACAATTACATCATTTTCTTTAAAGTTCCAAATGGGCATTAAATACCATTCACAATCACCACTTTAAAAAAATTAAAACTTTGTTATAAGACCAAAAACAGTTTGAAACCCTTTAAAGAGCCCAAAAAAACTACTTCACAGGCTAGCAATATTTTTTTAAAACAAAACAAAAACATTATTTTTCAAAAAACCTGTAAGAGCCAACCAGGAAATTTCATAAGAGAACCAAAACACTTGTTCATGCTTCAGAAGAAATAATTTGTCATTAAACCGGAACTACTATTGATATTCTGCAAATTATGTTTAAAATCCAAACGGGAATTCTTTCACTATTTTGTGTCCGTTCATCATGAAAATATTTCAAGTATTGTGTATAAAATAAATACCACTTTTGACATCAAGTAATAATTTAAAAATTAATTATATCATACTATTTTAAATTTTTTAAAATTAATGAAATATTTAATTGAAAAATTATCATGCACAAACATAACGAAACGACACCATTTTCACACCACAAGAATTGAATTATAAATTTTCATAATAAATGATTTAATCTTATATTTCCCAATAAAATTTAGCACATATATGTTGAAATAGTAGGAAATAATGTATCATAAATTTTAAAAGTAGTGCAATTGGAACCTACCTCGGATACACAACGTGATTTAACAAAGAGCATTCGAAAATGTGTGGTAAAGTCCAACATCCTACATAATAAATATCAAGGACTCAAAACACATATAGAAACTCCAGTTAAAGTATTTGACACCAAGAAGCAGGAAGATACACTCACCTTGAAACTGAAGCGCGATGACGACGCAAACCCGAAAACACCTCGCAAAGGTAAAACAAGAAACTCTGATTCTATCAATAACAACTATCAAACATCAAAACCCCTAACAAAACAAAGAAAAAAACCATAATAAATTAGAAGGTAGAGTTTTATAATGATAGGGAGAAGAAAACATTAGTGGGGGGAGATGTTAGGGAGGCGCGTGCTGGTCGGAGGAGCGGGACCATATCCGGGTTGTTGCACTAGGAGAAGTAGGGAAAAAATGGACGATGGGTCTCAACTGAAGGCCAGGCGTGCTGGCGAGAGAGGGTGTCAGGCTTTATTTGGGTTTTGCTTCAGGGGGAGGCCGATTGAGAAGGACTTGAGAGGGATGCACACACAAAGAAAGCTGAGGTCCAGGGCATGTGCACTGCTTGCCGTAAGAGGTTCGTTGTACTATGAAAGGAAGGTTGATGGGGAGGCAGGAGGAGGAGGTTGGGATGACACTGGCTGGGAGCTGTTATGCGGGCTACTACAAAGGGGAGGAGGAGAGGAGGGAGGTCGAGGCAGGATGTTGCAGAGTGCAGCGGTGGACAGAGAGGGAGCCGGACGGGCTGACTGTGCGATGGAGGGTTAGCAGGAGCTAAGGGCCAGAGTGGGTGGAGTGTGTAGAGTAGGGGGAAAGCTGAGCCAAGGCGGGGATGTGCCAGAGAGCGGAGTCGTGCTCGTCTGTTTGCACAAAGCAAGGGGGGTGGAGCGGCGCTATGAGGTGTCCAGGCCGGCTGGTGTCGGTGTTGTGACTCTGAGCACTGGAGGAGGCTAAATGGGGGCAAATGAGGAGGGGAGGGGGTGCTGTAAGTAGGGAGAGAGAAGGAATCATAAAAAACGATGAAACCCTAAAAAAGGAAGAGGGAAAAAAAGAAAAAAAAGGAATGATAAGATAGGAAAAATAAAAATGAAAAATAAGAATGATAAAATATAAATAATTGTAATAATAATAATAATAAAAGAAATAATAATAATATTAATAATAAATAATGATAAAAATAAAACTAATAAAAGGAATAATAATAATTAGTATATGGAAAAAATAGTTGTGATAAAAATAGTAAAAAAGATTAACGATAAAAACATATCTAATTATAATAATACTATTATCTGCAACATTAACAATGTCATTATTTAATTAATTATAACAAATTGATAAAAAATAAAAATAATTATTATAATCATAATGATTAAAATAAAAGTGATAAAAATATTTATTTATTTTTAATAGTAAAAATAAAAATAATAATTAACAGTAACAAAAAAAGTAATTGACAATAATAGATGTGCGCTTTAAATATAAAAAATCTTTATTTCAATTTTCCAAAGACAGTGAGATGCACAGTTACGCGAGCAGAGCCGTGCAGAGTTTCCAAAATGTGTTCTCCTCGTGCGTCCAATGAAGTCACCTCAAAAACCACACTTTATAACATAGACTCAAAATTTTCACCTGGGACCCACCCCAAACCCCTGTAAAATTATTTAAGGATAAAGCAATAATTAAAATAAAATGATAACATGGGTCGGGGTCTGACATCTTGTATACCAATCTCAATAATGATAAATCACAGAGTCTAAGTGAAAATACCAAAGCTCAACTATTCCAAAAAGGAAGTAATACTACGAAGGTAAGTACCACACAATTATGCCCCACAGAAGAATACCACCAAGGTATTATCACAAAGGAAAGTATCGCCCATGTACGAACTCATCTCACACCAGGTATAACTTAGGTACAGTAGTATAAATGATTAGATGTATCAACTAAATCATATTACTCTGTTAATAGTTAGATCCATGATGTATTTCTGATCATCATCAGACCCACATAAGATCTCTAGGTGCTGACCCACACAGGATCGCTCGGTGCTGAACCACACAAAATCTCTAGGTGCTGACCAAGACATGATCGCTACGTACTGACCCATACATGATCACTTGGGTAGTCCCACATGGTATCCTACAGTGATTCCATATGGGACCCTCAATCACTTACCCATGAAGGATCTCTTCCTCAAGTCACAGCCAGCTAATGGGATCCTGCTCTAAGCTTGCTAATCCCTAGGAGGGTCCGCTCTTCAAGCCACTATTAAATACTACAACTGACATAAAGTACTATAATGAAGTATCCCAAAGGGCCGTCATTTCATAGGGGTTTCAACGCAAGAGACGACGTGTTAATCAGTCACCTGGTCTGTATGTTATTAGCCATTTAGTTCCTTGGGCCGGGTTAGATTCATGCTCGATCCAACCCGACCGTATTACAACGTTATCCAAATCTCACATGGGGTATACCAGAGGGACCATATCGCTCCGAAGATTGCAATTCCATTGACAGTTTTTTTAATGGATCCCTGGTGCCAATGTTATGGCTGAAAGAGCATAAATGAGTCGAAGTGGGTTCGGGTCCAGTTTAACCCGGTCGGGCCAACTCTTCCCGAACCACTAGGTCTGGCCTAGCCCGCGGTGTGGCCCGACCCACTAGCCGGCCCGACCCATTCTAGGGATTTCGGCCCGGTGGGTGGTTTGGCCCATGAGGTGGCGGGGTGGCCGCGGAGGCCGCAGGTGGCTGTGGGAGACGCGGGGATGCGTGAGGCAACAGGTTCTGCGAGGCGCCGCAAAGCCGTGGGAGTCGTGGGGCAGTATGAGGTCATGGGTGCTATGGTTCGGCAAGGCCACAAGCAGTAGAGGACGCGACAATACGGTGGTTGTGGGGTGGCGAGTGCCACGGCGACGCGACGGTCGTCGAGCGGAGGAGGCCGTGGCGGCTCGATGGCCACATGAGTGGGAGGCTGCGGCAGCACGGAGTCTGCGAGGCCATGGAGGCCACATGGCGGAGGAGGCCGCGACGACACAGAGGTCACGGAGTGGTAGAGGAAGCGGTTGTGTGGAGGTGGTAGGGCGGCGCAGGCCGCGGCGACGCGAAGGCTGTGGTACGGCAGAGGCCACGGGGCGGCACCATTTCACCGTCGCCTTCGTCGTAGTTAATAGTGGGGTCGGCAGCCGTTCTCGTGGCCCACAGAGGATAAATTTCTATCCTCCTCCATCGTAAATGACACCCCAATAAAAAGAACAATGGAAGGGTCGGACCATGTTTGTTTGGCATGCACCCTCCGTGTCAGATCAGTAGCAAGAGGCTCAACAAAATCTCGAATGAAAAACATTAAACGCTACAACCTTCCTCAATGATTATTCCCAAACCCACAAAAGAAAATATTCACGGATCAACTAATTAGAGTGTTGATCCACATTCTTTGTTTTATAATGGAAGAACATGGGAATATATAATCATACACAACTAAACCCATACCTCAAAGGTTTGTTGATGATTTTCTGTGGTTGAGACGGATTGGAATTTGTCGATCCTGAAACAAGTCTTCTCCAATGGCATTGGTGAGTATAGAAAAAAGATAAAGTCAGTGACGATGATGTTTCCTCGATCATTGGTTCGTTCATCGTTGGGGATCATATGGTGATGTTTGGAGAAATATTCGTTGAATGAGAGCAGTTCTTCATTGGCATTCATTATTGGAGGATGAGTTTCTCCAAGATTTTCCAAATCTTCTCCATTTCTCCAATTCCACCAAAAAAGAAATCCAAACATAATAGAATATGTTATCTATTAATTTTGTTTTCATAAATTAATATTTTCATAATTAATTAATTGATGTGGTTGGCACCATTAATGTGGGAGGAAACCAAAGGTCACATCCCTCATAAAGAGGGAGTTTAAGAGGCTTCTCCTATTAAAGAAGGAGTTAGGGGGTTCATGTGGTCCCCTCCCTCAAAATCAAATTTTGAGGTTTTGGGCTCTGTGGTCCCTACATCCATAACCTCACATAGAAGGTTTCATCAAAAATAAAAATGTCAAATATTTTTATTTTGTTATAATCTTCCATGAAAAACCCAAAATCTAACTTTCACCCTCGGCCTACTGCGGTCGAGGTGAAGGTCTCCTTATGCGAATACCAGTGATGTAAGTTCAATGGTGCCCTCGGATTAAAATTTCAAGAACTATTTAAAAAGTAAAAAAACCCGCTCATATGATTACTGAATGTACCTGAAAAAATGTTCAGAAATTCATTTCGAGCACAACGGGCCTCAGAATCACACGTCGTCAATTTTCGTGGACTCGTAAAAGTCCCATATATTTAAAAAAATACATGGAAATTCCTGTCTTTACAATATTTCAAGACCATTGTATTGGAAATAGTACCTTATTAGATAAGTTTTACTCCCCATTTTTGTTTATATAATCTCATATGATATAAATCATTACCCAATGAATTGGATGGAAATATAATTTCTCATCCACCTATCACATAATGAAACCATATATTTTTAAATTTTATATAAGATCATGAAAATATTCATATTTTCATCATATGAAAATTGTACTATTTTAAAGAAAAATATTTCATGAAATCATGCCTCAAATATAATCATCACAATGTATCCATAAAAATTAATTGGTTGGTGTTATAAGGAAATTTTCATAGTGAAATACAAAAAACCCTAAAAAATATTGACATAAGAGAAAAATATTTTTTATAAATGAATTTAAAATATGATTTTAATTTTAAGAATAAACAAACAATTTCATTTAGTAAATTTATAAAACTGAAATCCCCCCAAAAAATGGGAATATTATTTTCCTTATAAAAACTTTTAAAATTTTAAATAAAACATAGTGTTGTTGGAAGTACATGGGAATAGAAAATTTAGAGGTTATACTTGTTTGTTATAAATGAATTTAAAATATGAATTTATACATGTTTGTTAAATTTTTTCACATTTATTTAATAAAATTTAGAGGTTTACTATGGCAATGAATCCAATTTTAAGTAAAAATACTCTAATACTTTTAAAAGGTCATTTTACTGCATTTTGATGGAGAACCCATTTTAAATTTAGATTTTATTACTTTTATATGTTCAATTTGACATAATAAACTTCTTCCTTATCATTGAGACATCAAAATTTACTTTTGTTAAATTTTTGGTATTTTTCTGATAAAGTTCATTTTTTATGAATAGTAAAAAATACAGCATTTTAATACAAAACTACATTTTATTCTAACATACTTATATAGTTAGATAGAAATTTTTATTGGTTTTAAAGTTTAATTGTATTATATTTGTATCATTTAATCCAATTTTTTTCATTTAAAGTAATTTAACTTTGATGTTGGACATAAATAAGTGTTAATATTTTAATAGTAATTATTTCTTACAAACAAACCTTTTTGTTTTGACAACGAGAAATAATTTAAAATTAATTTTTGAAACTTCTGTATTTTAAACTTAGAAAAATAGATTCCATGTTTGGAATTAGGAGGTCCAATTTTCCTAAATCTGTAACTTTTAATTTTGATCATTATGAATATTTTTGTCAGTAAATATTTTATATACCATGGGTAAACAGTAAATCTAGTGAATAAGGTTAAAATTTTTTTATAATAATATTAAATTACCCTTACAAATATACTAACCCTATTTGATGAGATATTTTCGACCAAGGTCATCCTTGGGTCGATTTTAGGGCCCCATTGAGCCACATGGGAGTGATAACGACACATTATATTAATTAATTTAATGTAAAGACAATAGTAACATAAACATATATCTTTTAGTAAAACAATTTTTATATGGGGTAATATATGTTATTTTTCGCCTATAAATATTAATTTGAAATCTAAAATTATTTCCTACATCATGGTATTTTATTTATAATTCATAAACGTTAAATAAATAAATTTAATTATGACACAATGGTAATGCAGTAATAACTTTATTAATAAAAGATTCAAATAAATGATATTTAAATAGTAAAATAATATTATTTTGAAAAAATTATGCAATACAAGAATTTTTGGGATAATAATGACTTTTTACCATTGAAATAATGAATATTTTTAGAAATAATAAAGTTGTTATAGATTTTCAAAAGTCTTTATATGAATAATTTATAAATTGACATAAGAGTTTTTAAAACAATTAATATTTTATTAAATGATAAAATAATACTAAAAATCTAGGATTCTGAAAAATTACATAAATAATGTCATAAATGATTCATTTTGGGTCTCTTGGCATTTTATAATAATTATATTACCTCTATAGTTTGAATATATATGAGGACATGGTAAAAGTTAAATAAGTTAACAGAGGGTTAAACAATAAAGATAAAGATTAAAAAAATATCCAAAATCTATCCAATTCTTATTGGATGATTTTATATAGACTTATATGCACCTTATGTTTTAATTAAATATGTTTTGGACCTTTTGAAACCGAAAATAATTTTATAATAAATTAATACCTTCATACATTCCTAAAGATCCCCTCCTCCCTCTTATAAAAGGCCACCACCACTAACCCATTACTCACACCTCTCAATCCCATTGGCTCAACCAAAATATACTAAAAGAAGCTCCCAAAATACCTATATTTCTCCTAGAATACTTCCACTAGGAATAAGGCAACTCAAGAAAGCATTTTGGTTCAAACCAAAGGGTGTTACCCGATTTAAAGGTAACATCTTCTCTCATGTTTTTTTCTTTTATTTTCCTTATCCAACTACATAAAATATCTGTATTATATTATTTTATAACAAAAATAGTATCCTAAATATAATAGGATATTTTTATGAGAATTATTAGAACGTAAATTCCACACACCTCCATCTAGTAGATACAAACATATTGTTCCTATGGAGGGTGAACTACTGGCTCACGAAACGATGATTGTTCAATTATCTTCTACAACCTCTCATGGTGTCCATTATAATGGAAATGTATTCATATGTGATATATAATATTTATATTGTATCTTTGATTCTTTATTTTTCTTTTAGTTCAATCCTTTATGGTTTCCATAATGGGTAAATATGATAATTTCATCTTAGGAAGTGCGAACTACCACCCCCTCAAAGTTATATGACTCGTTCATGCCATACGTGGAACATATACAAGATGGAGTTAATTAAATTTTATATTATATTATATTGGAATTATAATATACCTATGTATCATTATGTTTTCATTCCATTAAATACGAAATAGAAATGAAAGTAGTGTTCATGTGTACGTACGGCTTACTGTCTCCATGAATGATGTGTTTCATTTCTTATCTCCAAATGTTATGTATTATTATAAATAAATATATATACTAGATATATATGATAAATATGGTATCCAAATCATTAATATCATTATGCAGATAAATTATTTTTTTCCACATAAACAACTTTTAATTATTAGAATTTATTTTTGACTGAAGTACCAAATATCGACAAAATGACCATTGTTAACAAAAATGATTTTGTAATGTTTATAATGTGGTAAAAATTTATATAAAAGGAATGATAATATTGAATAATGCTTTTAGACTAGTATAAATTAACATTATTTTTTTATTCAGGAGATTAAAGAATGAACTATTGAATTCGGACACGAGGTAAGAGAACTTCATAACCCAATTTCCATTATTTTGGATAAACTTCTACGTCTTGATTATGTGGTGCTATGAGGATGTTTGAATGACCTATGATTTTTTTACACTAAATATCCAATTTTATTGGGTGTATTAATGTTTGTCACACATAATTATGCCATTATTTTATCATTAATTTAACAATATGATCTATGTAAGGGACTTTGTCTCAATCTCCTTTCATTGAGGTATATTTGGATTTATACACAAATTTATTTTATATAGTGTATAAACACCTTTTACATTTCATTTCATTCAAATGTAATCTGTTTCTATGTATAGTTTTACTAACCAACAAAGGGAATGTTTCTTTTTAATGTACGCAGTGACAACGACATTTCCATCGCCGCTAGTGTTATTTGATATTTGGATCCTTAATAAGTCGTAATGTTTTTTTAAAAGAAAAATAATTACCATATACTCTTTTACATATTTTGGTATAGAAAATGGTTTTGATAATGGATTGGTTATTTCAATTTATTTAAATGATATATTTGGATTGAAATATGGAAAAGTTATCTTTCCTTTATGTATTATTAATATGTTATGGTTCTTGGGAATTGATTACATATAAGGGTGGTTCCATGACAAACTTAGGGAGACTGAGCCTGAGAAAGATGTCCAATGTATTGGGTAACCTGATGAAGGTAAACATTAATTTTTCTCCTAATAGATTTAGAGAATATATTGTTATGGGTATTTTAAATGTAACTCCCTATATAGCTGTGAAAGCTACAATGTAAGTATGTTATGGATGCAAAAAGTTATCTTTATGATTTGTGATTACTATGTGTTATTCATAAATCTTATGATTTTATGAGGTATATTAACGAGATTATGTTTTTTATGTAATGATATACTAATGTTTTCTTTATTTATTTTATAATTTTTACTGATCATTTTATGCACATACCATGGTTTTGAAATGTTTTTCATAGGATATATGGAAGGATAAGAGAAATGAAGAATTCAAGAAGATTTTTATCAAGAAAAGAATTGATGATTTCTTTTAAGAGTTTTTATTTTATGAAAAAATGGATACTGAGTATAAATGTCTACTTAGTAATATTTGAGATGTAATGTAATAGTTATGGCCTAATTATCTATAACTCTAAAACTGAAAATATACTTATTATAAATTATTAACATAAGTCAAAATTATGTAATATTTAAGGTTGGGGCCTTATATTCGGTATCAGAGGTCAGTTTAGATAACATTAGAGTTTAGGATGTTATTTAAGCATAAGTGACATAACAATAATGGTTAGAATACTAGAAAGATTCATAGTTATTTTAGATAAATTGAATGGGTTTTAGATAAAATGAATAAGTATATCTTAGTGTTTAGCCACCATATAAATATTGTATGATTATTTTACCGATATAATCACCCTGACCTTTTTCATTTTAGTAAATAGCAGGCTCAAAGAGGCACCAAAGTAACAGTGGATGTGATGAAAACTGTGATGGTTTTTTGAATAAGCAACTGAAGGAAATGGGGACTATAATAAAAAATCATGTGGTTATTTTCAACCAACTATTTAGAGTCATGATTGACCACCTAAACGTTGGTGATTTTTACAAGTCATCATATATGAGTGAAACGAATCCCAATGGGAGTTCAGGTAATAATCATAATGAAGTATATTCAAAAACCTATGTGTCAAGGATGTGGAAAGAAACACCTATGAAAATGTTTCAAAGGGACAGGAAGATGTTATAGATGTGGTAATGAAGGTCATAAAGTAATAACATGCCATAGAAAAAAGAAACATTTAATTGACTCTTGGAAAGGGAAAAAATTTATTTCTGAAGGATCAATTTAATGTTTTAAATGTGGTGCTCATGGTCATTATACGAATAGATATCCTAAAAAGAAGGTTCAAGAATGAGATTAGTAGGATCATAATAATATATTTTTACTAATTCATAATTCCATTCCAATTAATATTGAGGAAACTAAAAATTAACTATGAAATGTATGGATTATTTCATAGCTCATGTTTTGACAACACTGAAATCTTATGAAATTATACATGATTTTGTTTTTAGGAAAGAAGTATAAAAGAATAAGATGGAAAATCAGGGATAAAGGATCATGAAGGACGTTCGATGATGAAGATATCTACATTTTAGGAATTGAATAGTTATGTTGGATCTATGGATGATGATATGTTTAAATGTATTAATGATAGGATTACATTGGAAGACTATTTATAGTATGTGTAAAACTAAAGTTAAATATGTTAAAATTTTATTCAAGGAAGAAATTTTTTTCTTTTGTGGATATAGTTATAAAGAACCATTTGGGTTTATATGATCCTTGAATTTGAGGTAATTATAGGTTATTAATTGTTGGGATGAAAATTCAAAGTATGAGATAACATCTATGGTTACAATATTTTATGGTTATTTTGAGGAATTTATCTCATTGGTGGGAATGTTATTAAATTTTCTATTTTTTTAAATGGACAACACACAGACAGTGTGAAAACCTCTCACGTCGGACAAAGCTGCAGGAATCGAACCCAGAACCAAATTACAATTGGGATTTATCACCTACTACAGGACTACATGAATTCCCTGGTTAGTATGACTAATTATTTTTGGTTAAATAATTTTATGGATAAAAAATAAGTTGATTTTGGGAGTATATGTTTTATGAAATGGATATCCATAGTATAGGAAAATGATTTGGTGATTAACTGATAAATGTTATTTTCGAAGTCATTCTCTATTTTGGGAACACTATATGCATAAGGAAAATAGAATGCTATAGGATTTCTTTTTGGAGTAATGGATGAAATGTTATTTTGGATGAATCAATGTTTTTATTATAGACATATGGAGATTTGGGTTATTTATGGAAATCATTAACCTATCATAGAGAATATGTGATAAGGTTAATTACTTTTTAGTATGATAATTTAAGATAAACCAATGTTATTTGAAGATAAATATTAAGATTTTTGTGGAATACTAAGTGATTAAATTCTACTATGTTTTGGGTTTCAATCTTAGTTTGGATTATATTGATGAATTTAAAGGGCAATTGTTTATTAAATGGACTTTGTTGAACTTTGGGTATAGTTTGTTCAATTTTGGAGATTAAGTGTAGCATTTCTTTTTATAAAATGTTATCCTTTTGAGGATTATCTAATCTTGTACTAACCATTTTTTGGTTCATTTCTAAAGATATGGAAAATATATAATTCATCTTTTATGGATTATGTGATTCACTAGAAGTTGATTCTTTTGCTTTAGGTGTGACCAAGTCATCTTGAATACTCATCATTTGGAGAAAATATGAATTTTTGGTAGACACTTATTAAAGGAACAAACTCTACTTTAAAAGTAAGTATATTTACTTATGTTCTTAGTCAACCTCATAAATAGATTCTCAAACTTTAAAAAAGGGAACATAAAACAAAAAGAATGCTATATGATGACTTTTCCTACTGAGGAATCAAAGACTGTTTAACCTATCACATGTTTGTGGTTTTCTTGTTGTTAATGTTCTCCTAGTCATGTTTTCTATCACTCTCCATCAAAACATGACACTTAGTTTCCCCTGCAAATCCATGTTTTCATACATGGAATTCTAATATATGTTATCTTAGGTGACCTTTTTACTTCTCTTCCTTTCGTTTAAAGTGATAGTTTTATTGACTCTTTTTCTTGATGTGGGACTTCTAATGATGTTTCCGAGACCAATTTTAAAATTGTGGGGAGGCATTTCCCAAAAGGGGGAAAGGATGTATCATCCTAGGTAAATAAAAAATATTACATTTTTATATTTATTAATATTTTTGAGCTAAATATTAATTTTACTTTTAATGGGATTCTATGTTCGATGGCGTACCTAACACACAACAAATGAGTCTCTCCAAAATCTCATGTTGCACACAAGGATGAGTCATAGTAAAAAATAATAATATAATATTATTTTAAATGGTAGTTAATGTCTATCCATTGTATTGGAGGGAATGAAAAAAACTAACTACAATATTATTATACATGTTTGTTAAATTTTTTTACATTCACCCAATAAAATTTAGTGGTTTAAAAGGAGAATGAATCCAATTTTAAGTATAAATACTTTAATATTTTTAAAAGGTCGTTTTATCGCTTTTTGATAGAAAACCCCTTTGAAATCTAGTTTTTGTTACTTTTCTATGTTATATTTGGAAAAATAATCATCTTCTTTATAAGCGGGACATCTAAATTTACATAGGGTAAATTTGTGGTATTTTTCTGATAAAGTTCATTTTTTATGAATAGTGAAAAATACTTCATTTTAATTCAAAACTACCTTTTAATTTAATTCATTTATATAGTTAGATTGTTATTTTAATTGGTTTTAATTTGTGATTGGATTATATTTTTACCATTTATTCCAATTTTTGTCATTAGAAGTAATTTAACTTTTAAATTGAACATGAACAAGTTTTAATCTTATGATAGTTATAATTTCTTAAAAAATGAATTTTTTACAACGGGAATTAATTTTAAATTAATTAAGCAACTTCTATGTTTTGAATTTGGAAATATGTGGTCAATATTTTGAATCATGAGTCCAAATTGTGTAAATTGGTAACTTTTATTTTTATACGTTATGAATATTTACTTCAATAAATATTTTATTTACCATAGTTAAAGTGTAAATCTGTTAAATAAGGGTAAAAAATAATATTATATTAACACTAAATTACCCTTAAACATGTCCTAACACTATTGGAAGATATTTTTCTAACCAAGGGAATCCTTGGGTCAATTTTGGGACCCCACAGAGCCACTTGAGAGTGATAATGATACTTTATATTAATTAATTTAAAGTAAAGACAAAAGTAACATAAACCTATATCATTGAGTAAAAAAAAATTATATAGGGTAATATAAGTGATATATTTGACTATAAATATTCATTTGAAATATAAAATGATTTCTTACATCATGGTATTTTATTTATAATTTCTAGACATTAAATAAATAAATTTAATTATGGCACAATGGTGATGTAGTAATTGCTTCATTAATAAAATATTCAAATAAATGATATTATAAATATTAAAATAAATTTATTTTGAAATTTTTTTACCATAAACTAATTTTAGGGATAATAATGACTTTTTATTTTTCAATTAATGAAGGTTTTTTTAAATAATCAAGTTGTTATATATTTTTAAAAAGTCTTGATATGAATAATTTATAAATTAAAATAAATGAGTTTTTAAAACAAATTAATATTTTATTAAATGATAAAATAATAATAATAATATAATATTCAGCCAAATGGCATAAATAATGTCATAAATGATCCATTTTGGGATGTGTGTTATTTTATAGTAAATATATGTAAAGACCTGAAAATTCCATGTAATTTTTTTTAATTATATGGTAATTTTACGAGTCTGTAAAAATTGATAGCATGTGATTCCAAGGCCTGGAGTGCCCGTAATAAATTTCTGAACTTTTTTTGGGTATGTTCAGTAATCATAGTAGCTGGTTTTTGTATCTTTTAAATCAATGCTCAAGATTGAAATCTGAGGACACTGTTGAACTCGCAGCACTGGTATTCTCTTAAGGAGACCTTTACCTCGACCACAGTAGGTTGAGGGTGAAAGATAGTTTTTCACTTTTCCATGCAAATAAAATAAAATAAAATAATATTTTT
Organism: Viscum album; assembly: GCA_963277665.1. Classification (NCBI taxonomy): domain Eukaryota; kingdom Viridiplantae; phylum Streptophyta; class Magnoliopsida; order Santalales; family Viscaceae; genus Viscum; species Viscum album. Next base: position 1,701,509,738 of record OY728132.1, read on the forward strand.
TTTATTTCTGTAGAAACCTCCCATGTGAATGTTATGGAGTTGGAGACCACCGAGCCTAAATCCCCCAATTTTGTATTTAATGTCGGGGATCACCCGAACCCTCTTAATGGGTGAGAAACGTCTCAACTCCCCATTAATTCATAATTCCTATTAAATTGAGTCAATTAATTATGCCAAATTGGTAAAATTAGTTGTGCCAAAAATTAAATTGATATATTGTAATTTAAATTATTTTGGAATCTCATTTCTTTGGGAGGATTGGATGGAAAAGGAGAAGGGATGAATTTGTGGAAGATCTTCTCCAACGAAGAATGCACCCTTCCTCTTCAATGAATAACTTCTCCTCCAAACGAAGAACTCCATCTCCATCAAAGAACGTTCTTCGGAGCCAAGAAAGAGGACGATGCACGAGCCCAACTTTGGAAGCATGTTGCGGAGGTGACGATCATTAGCACCCTCTTGGCTTTCACCATTTTTTTCTAGAGACACATCGACGAATCGACATCCGTCCTTCCCTCCTCACCGACTTCAACAAACCTCTGAGGTAGGGTTTGATGATTCAAACTCCCCCCATACCTGTTCTTAATAATTATTCGTTATTCAAGAAATATTTGACCCGCTTTCTACCGTTCTAATGTGGGAGTGGGGGGGGGGGGACGAACATGGCCCAACCACTCTGCAAATCTTTGTGTAATTTTTGTTGCGCTCTTTGTGATGAAGGGAGGACGGATGGATGAGTCTACTGCCGACGAAGGCGCGGTGTGCGGCGTTGCCGCAAGGAGAGGACGACAGACCATCCCGCCAACCACAGCAGACCGCTGCACCGTGGGCCACCCATTGCAGGGTAGACCGCCCATCACGGGACAGGCCAACCAGCGCGTGTCGGGCCACACCGCGGGCCGGGCAAGTCCCAGCGAGTCGGGCAGAGTCAGTCCAGCCAGGTCTGATCAGACCCAAACCACATTCGACCCTCTACGTTTTTTCGGCCATAACATTGGTACCAGGTGTTCGTTTGAATAACCATCTATAGTGCTAGAATCCTTGGAGGGAACCGGTCCTTTTGGTATACCGCACATAATATTTGGATAATGTTGGGGTATTCTCGGGTTTGATCGAGCACGAATCTAACTGGGCCCTCAGGACAAAAAGGCTAATAACTTATAGACCAGATGTACGATTGATGCACTGTCTATTGCGTTGAGACCCCTTTTACATGGTGGTCCTTTGGGATACTTCATCATGGGACTTTGTGAAATTTGGAGTATTGAACAGTAGCTTGAGGAGCGCACTCTCCTAAAGATGAGAAATCATAGTGTGGGTACCCTTTAGATATAAATGATGATGTACTGACGATGTACTAGGATCCTGTGTGGGTCTGATGATGTATTGACGATGTACTAGGATCATGTGTGGGTCTGACGATTTACTGACGATGTAATAGGATCATGTGTGGGTCAGATGATGTACTAGGATCTTGTGTGGGTCTGACGATGTACTCATGGTGTACTATGATCTTGTGTGGGTCTAACGATGTACTGATGATGTACTAGGATCCTGTGTGGGTATGAAGATGTACTGATGATGTACTAGGATCATGTGTGAGTCTGATGTTGTACGAAATATGTACTAAGATTCTGTGTGGTTCGAATGATGTACTAACAATGTACTAGGATCATGTGTGGGTCTGATGATGTACGGACGATGTACTTGGATTCTGTGGGGGTATGATGATGTAATATGATCCAATTTGGCTCTGATGATGTAATAGGATCTTGTGTGAGTCTAATGATGTACTGACGATGTACTAAGATCTTGTGTGGGTATGATGATGTACTGACGATGTACAGGATCATGTGTGGGTCTGACAATGTTCTAGGATCTTGTATGGGTCTGACGATGTGCTGATTATGTACTAGGATCATGTGTGGGTATGAAATTGTACTGAAGAAGTATTAGGATCCTTTGTGGGTCAGACAATGTACTCGGATCCTGTGTTGGTATGACGATGTACTAACGGTGTACTATGATCCTATGTGGTTCTGATGATGTACTAGGATCCTGTGTGTGTCTGACAATGTAATAACGATGTATGAGGATCATGTGTGGGTCTAATGATGTATTGACGATTTACTAGGATCCTGTGTGGGTCTGTAATTTGGGATCCGTCATGGGTATGCCTCTTAACAAAGTAAGATGATTCATTAGTTACATTTAATTATCTCTACTATTGTACCTATGTTATACCTTGTGTGAGTTGAGTTCGTACCAGTGTGGTACTTTCCTTCATGGTAATACTTTGGTGGTATTCCACTGTGTGGTGTACCTATTTGGTACTTACCTTTGTGGTATTCCATTCATTGTGGAACAATTGAGCTTTGGGATTTTGGATTGGACCCTGTGTTTCCACATGATTGAGATGGGTATACATGAAAACTTAGGTATATGTATGGGCATATACCTATGTAGTGTTTTCAGTTGATTTCATGCTTTGTGGTTTATCCTTTATGGATTTTGTGAGATCTTGGGCGTCTCAGGGTCCCTACTTAGTATCTTTATACTCACCCTTGCACGAGCTATGCCCGCACATTGTTGTGTTTGCTGCAGAAGACGAGCATCATTGATCGAGGCTGAGGGTACCAGGACTGTACAGTGCCTGGAGGTGGACCATATGGTGTGTTGGTATGTAGAGGAGATAGGCAGACGTGGATTGATGAGGAGGCGATCCATACCTACCCTTTAGGCAGGAACCTCGGAGGATGACCCAGTAGCTATCTTTCTCTTTCTTCAGTTGTATTTTATTTCTGTTGTACTTGTACCTTTACAGTTGGGCATGTATTCTGGCCCCTCTTACTTTCAGCAGTCATTTTGCTATACAGTTTACTTGTATTCATATCTTGATGTGTTCTTGGTTTCTTGTATTTACAGGATATAAAGGAAATGCTTTCTCGGTTATTGGGAATACACCTTTTGGTGCTGGTCGTTAGCCCCTGGCCTACGGAAGGGGGGCTTGGGGTAGTTATGGAACGGACCCCGAGGGATGGGTCGTGACAAATTGGTATCAGAGGAGTCGGTTATACCATAAAACATTGGACTCTGATCTTATTTCTTAATGGAAATAGAGTTAACTATTGTGAGTGTGGTCATCAGTTTAGGGAATCCAGTGTTGCTGCGGTGGCCGACATATCCATACACCAGGACCCTGACATCTAATTTCCGACTCAGTGCATGAAAACACTGATTGCGTGTGTGTTTTCAAGAGTTTTCATTGTGATCTTTTTGAGTCAGCTCACCAGGTATAACTTATTGATCGTTACACACCTGTTTCTTTTCAGGATGCCTCCACGTAGACATCCAAATAGGGTTATGGGTATAGTACGCATTGATAGCCCACCGAGTGATGAGGACTCGGTGTAGGGACCTCCTCTAATAGAGGCACTAGCAGAGGAACTAGCCTTACCAATACCCATTGGGACACCGATGACAATAGCTCCAACATCATAGGGTTCACGATGCTTGAGCACGTTGCATGATTTCCAGTGCTAGAGGCCACCTAGGTTCATGGGAGAGATGGACCCACAGGAGGATGAGGAGTTGATTGAGGCCGTGGTGAGAGTCTTCCTACTGGTAGGGACACTAGTTGATCTCAGGGAGATACTTTTCACCATCCTTCTATAGGAAGCAACAGGCAGATGGTGGAGCTTAATACTCCAGGTTTACGAAAAGGTGACACTTCTCTGTACAGGCTTTGAGAGCCTGCTTCTAGAAGAGTTTATCCTATTAACTCTTCGCGTTGTGCGCGTACAGGAGCTTCTTCATCTGAAGCATGGGAACATAACTGTGGTTCAGTACTCAGCCAGGTTCACCGACCTCTCACATGACACCATTGATATGGTATGGGACCTGTTCTTCAGAGCCTAAACCTTCGGGCAGGGACTCAGGCTGGAGATCAGGGCTTCAATGATTCCTTTTAGAATCCCAACACAGGCGGGGGTGTTAATGTGAGCCCTCTCAGTGGATATTTTTCTTGTTGAGAAATCAACAGCAGCGAGACCCAACACCAGACATCACGTAGTAGAGTCTTTTACAGCTGGAAGCAGATAGACGTCACCGAGGTCTAAGAGGACCAGACCCACTGGTTGATGACCACATGACTTAGGATCGGTTGTGAGGGGAAACAGAGATAGAGTCAGTCATGCGAGGAACATGCAGTGTTTCACATGAAGTGGGCAGGGTCTCATAGCTCGTGGCTATCCGACCCACCATACAGATGATCAACATACGGTCGAGGGACCAATCAGGTGGAGATAGTGGTTCAATTGAGGAGGTCCACATGGAGTAGGTGGACGTGGCAGAGGAACTGACCGTGCAGCTGGCGGTGGGAGACGATTCGAGATGTTTCTCCACCACCACCAGGAGGTCCACCCCGACCATAGAAAGAAGGTGGATAGGGGCATGCTTAGCTCTAGGAAGCTGAGGCCTACGATCATGGCGCTCTAAAGATGATATGAGGTATGATCTGTGTTTACTCCACCTTAGCTGTAGTACTTATAGGCATAGGTTTTAGTCATTATTTTATTTCCACTACCCCCGTTCGGAGCTTGGAGATTCCGACAGAGCTGTTATCTTGGTCCTTAGGGCTAGAGATTCCTACAAGAGCAGATTCGATGATTACGCACTAGTTCTGGTTGTGTGAGCTCACTCTAAGAGGCGGGAGATTTGATTGGGATCCCCTATTAGCGTCATCGAGGACTTAAAATTTCATCATGGGAATGGACAGTTTATCTACATTCCATGCTTAGATTGACTATATTAGGAGAAAATTGCAATGAGTCCGCCCAGATGGGACCAGTTTTACATTCATCGATGATAATTGAGCCTTTTTAGCATAGTATGGAATTACCTGGAGTAGGGTGCAGCTAATCACTCCTCAGTTGGCTAGCCTTACCCTCAAAGCGGTTCATGTGGAGAGTCTGAGATATCCTATAGTGGTGGAATAGTACACGTATGTCTTCCCTAATGACGTTCCGGATGTACGTCCTCATAGAGAGGTGGACTTCTACATTGACTTGTACCTTCGGATGACACCGATATCTACACCAGCGTATCATATGTCTCCCATGGAGCTTCATGAGATGTGGGTACATTTAGAGGACTTACAGAAGAGGGGATTCATTCGGCCTAGTGTTTCTCCTTGGGATGCCCCGATTTTGTTCGCTAAAAAGGCGAATGCGAGCTTGAGGCTATGTGTTGACTATCAGTGCCTAAACCAGGTGACTGTGAAGAACATGTACCCACTCCCGAGGATTGAAGACCTCTTTGATCAGCTGAAGGGAGCATGGTGGTTCTCGAAGATTGACCTCAGGTCAGGCTATCACCGGCTCAGAGTGTCAGATGAGGATGTACAGAAGATGAAATTTAGATGTTGGTATGGCCATTTTGAGTTCGTGGTTATGCCGTTCAGCATAACCAGCAAACCATCAGTGTTCATGGGACTCATGAACATGATCTTTTAGTCATACCTTGATCGCTTTGTGGTGGTCCTCATTGATGACATTTTGATCTACTCGACTACTAAGTAGGAGCATTCCTATCACTTACAGGTAGTACTAGACACACTCTGAGAGCATTGGCTTTATGGTAAGCTCTCGAAGTTCCAGTTTTGGATCTGAGAGGTTCACTTTCTGGGACATGTCATCTTAAAGGCTAGAGTTTTAGTGGATCCAGTGAAGATTGAGGCGGTATTTTCTTGGGAGCCACCCAGGAGTGTGAGAGTGGTACCGAGTTTCCTAGGTTTAGTCGGATACTACCAGAGGTTTGTGCTAGATTTCACCATAGTTTCAGCACCTTTATCAATGTTGATGAAGAATGGGTAACCCTTCTTTTGGTCAGATAGATGCAAGTGGATTTTTCAAGAGTTGAGGCAAAGGCTTACTAGTGCCCCCATATTGAGGCTATCAGAGGAGGGCGTAAGGTACATAGTCTACTGAGATGAATCAAGGACCAGACATGGATGTGTCCTGATGAAGGAGTGAGTAGTGATCTCATATGGTTCTCTATAGCTGAGACAACATGAGAAGAACTACACTACCCATGACCTGGAATTAGGAACAGTTGTCTTCACATTTAATATGTGGAAAAATTACTTGATTGGTGAGCAATTTACAGTCTACTCGGATCACAAGAGTCTTACGTATGACTTCTCACAGAAGGACCTAAACATGAGACAGTGACGTTGGCATGAGTTCTTCCAGGACTATGACTTTGAGATAGTATATACTTATGGGAAGGGGAATGTTTTAGCAGATTCACTCATTAGGAGATCTGGTATACAACACCTAGGTGAGTTGACGGAGCAGCTGGCCACTTTACAGATATCCTTTGGGGATCGAGATGGAGCAGCTTTTCTTAAGTCTCTTACAGTCACTCCCGCACTTCCTCAGTTTGTTAGGGAGGCGCAGCGTGGGGATACTGACCATGAGGCTCGACGTGCTCAGATATCTATAGGACAGGCACCTGATTGATTTTTTGAAGGTGGGGAGCACGTCATTATCTTCAGAGGACGTACCATGGTACCAGTGTCTCTTTGAGAGAAGTGTGGAGGGAGTTCCACACATCCCCTCTAGATGTATATCTATGAGTGGAGAAGATGTACCAGGACCTCCGAAGACAACATTGGTGGCCAGGAATGATGAATGAAGTAGTAGTGTTTGTCTCTTCGTGCCTCACTTGTCAGCCAGTGAAGGCAGAGCATGAGGTACCAGCAGGCTTGGTTTAGCCTTTAAAGGTCCCATAGTGGATGTTGGATGGGATATTCGTGGACATTGTGACGGGACTTCCGCGAACATCTAGGGATAATTATTCTATTTGGGTGATCGTTGACTGATTCACCAAGTCAGAACACTTCCTACCAAACAGAGAGTAGGGTTCGGTAAAGAGATTGGGACGCCTCAATGTGCAGACGATTTTGCAGCTACATGAAGTTACCTCGATGATTGTATCTGATCATGATGCACATTTTACTTCCTGTAAATAGAAGTGGTTGTAGGAGGCTTTCAGGACGCAGCTTCATTTGAGCACTGCATTCCATCATCAGACGGAAAGCCAGACTAAGCAGACTACTTAGACCCTCGAGGTCATGTTACGTGCTTGCGTTCTCAACATTGGTCGTAGCTGGGAGGATAATTTTCCTTTGGTGGAGATTTCATACAACAAAAGCTATCACTCAACCAATGAGATGGAACCTTTCGAAGCATTGTACGGCTAACCTTGCAGATCACCATTGTGTTGGACTGACCCCGTGGAGTTAGCACTAGTGGGTCTGGAGATGGTACGAGCTACAACAAAGAAAGTGCAGATCATCCAGGAGCGGATGAAGACTGCAAAATGTAGGAAATAGTCTTATTCCAATAGGAGAGAGAGACCTATGGAGTTCGAGCATGGTGACCACGTCTTCCTACGGGTCTCACCCCGACAAGTTTTGTGGAGGTTTGTCCAGGGCGACGTGTTATCTCCGAGGTTCATCAGACCCTTTTTGGTCCTCAGTAGAGTTGGCGAGGTGGCTAACTGCTTAACACTTCCCCCTCAGTTGCACCAGGTGCATGACGTCTTTCATATATCCCAGCTGAGGAGATACGTGCATAACCCTTCCCACATCATCGACCACAGTGTTCTGGACATCGACGATGGGGAGAAATTTAAGGAGGTTCTAGTAGAGCATGAGGATCGACAGGAGTGGGTCCTTCTTTGGAGTTTGAAAACATTTTTGCACATTCTATAGCAGCATGGGAACCTCCAGAAGAGAATATTGGTGAAGGTGGCTGAGATACGTGCTCAGTACCCCCAATTGATTCCTTAGATTGAGTTGTGTCTTACGGGTACGTAAAGCCCTGAGGTGGGGAGAATGTAAAGACAAGAAAATTCTGTGTTATTTTTTTATTTATATGTGAATTTTATGAGTCCATGAAAATTGACGGCACATGATTCTGAGGCCTGGAGTGCCCGAAATAAATTTCTGAACTTTTCTTCGGGTATGTTCAGTAAACTTATGAGTTTTTTTTGTAACTTTTCAACTGGTTCATGGAATTGAAATATTTTGACACCGTTGAACTCACAGCACTGGTAATTGCTTAAGGAGACCTTTACATCGACCGCAATAGGTCGATGGTGAAAGGTTGTTTTTCACTTTTTTGTGGAAATAAAAATAAAATAAAATAAGCTTCTATTTTATTTTTTTTGAAACCTCCCATGTGAATGTTATGGAGGTGAGGACCACCAAGCCTAAAACCCCCCATTTTGAATATAATGGTGGGGACCTCACGGACCCTCTTAATGGGGGAGAAACGTCTTAACTCCCTATTAATTCATTCCTCCTATTAAATTGAGCCAATTAATTATTCAAACGTGGTACAATTAATTAAGCCAACAATTAATTGTGCCAACAATTAAATTGATAGACTTTAATTCAAATTATATTGGCACCTCATTTATTTGAAAGGATAGGTTGGAAAAGGATATGGGGAGAATTTTTGGAAGATCTTCTCCAATGAAGAATGCACTCTTCCTCTTCAATAAAGAACTTCTCCTCTAAACGAAGAATTCCATCTCAATCAAAGAACGTTCTTCGGAGCCATGAATGAGGACGATGCATGAGTCCAACTTCATAAACATGTTACGGAGGAGACGATCATTGGAACCTTTTTCGACTTCATAATTTTTCATCTCGTGACATGTCGACGAACCGACGTTCGTCCTTCCCTCCTCATTGATGTCAACAAACCTACGTGGTAGGTTTTGATGTATTAAATTTCCCACTTACCCGTTCTTGACAATTCTTCATGATTCAAGAAATATTTGAGCCAATTTCTACTGTTATAACACCAGGGGGTGTGGTCTAAATGAACATGGCCCGACCACTCCGCAAATATTTGTGTAATTTTTGTTTCAGTCTTCGCGACGAAGGGAGGATGGCCGACCAAGCCCGCCGCCGGTGAAGGCACGGCGCACAACCACGCTACGCGGAGAGGAAGGCTGGCAATCCGTCCAGCCATGGTGGACCTCCGCACCATGGCCACCCCGCACCGAGGGCTGCCCAGCACAGGCCGGGCTGCCCGGTTCGGGCCGGGCCGGACCCAGCATGTTGGGTTGGGTCGGGCCGGGTCAGTCTGACCGGGTTGGACCAAACCTAGACTAGTTTTGACCCTATATGTTCTTTCAGCCATAACATTAGAACTGAGCATCCATTTGATGAATATTATACATCCTGGAAACCTTGGAGCGAGATGGTGCATTTTGTATACCCCACTTTAGATTTGGATAAAGTTGTGGTACGGTAAGGTTGGATCGAGCGCGAATCCAACATGGCCCTTGGGACTGAAAGGATAATAACTTACAGACCAAGGGTTCAATTGACGCACTGTCTATTGCATTGAGACCCCCTTTTATGTGGTGGTCCATTCAGATACTTCTTTATGGGACTTCATGGTAGTTGGATTATTGACCAGTAGCTTGAGGAGAAGACTCTCTCGAAGACGAACAATCTTAAATAGGGTACCCTGTAGCTGGCTGTGATGATGTACTGACGATGTACTAGGTTCCTGTGTGGGTCTGACGATGTACTGAAGATGTACTAGGATCGTGTGTGGGTCTGACGTTGTATTGAAAATTTACTAGGATCCTATGTGGTTTTGACGATGTACTAGGATCTTGTGTGGGTTTGGCGATGTACTAACTATGTACTAGGATACTGTGTGGGTCTGATGATGTACTGATGATGTACTAGGATCCTGTGTGGGTCTGACAATGTAATGGTGATTTACTAGGATCTTGTGTGGGTCTGATGATATACTAGCGATGTACTGGGACCATGTGTGGGTCTGACGATGTATTGATGATGTAATATGATCCTGTGTGGTTCTGCAATTTACGATATTTCTTGGGTCTACCACTTAACAGAGAAAGATGATTCAGTAGTTATATCAAATCAGCTCTAATATTGTACCTATGTTATACCTGGTGTGAACTGAGTTCGTACCTGCATGGTACTTTCCTTCATGGTAATACTATGTTGGTATTCCTTTGTGTGGCGTACCTGTGTGGTACTTACCTTTGTGGTATTTCTTCCTTTGTTGGATAGTCGAGCTTTGGGATTTTTGGTTGGACCATGTGTTTCCTCATGATTGAGATGTGTATACATGATAACAAAGGTATATGTATAGGCATAAACCTAAGCATGTATGTCAGTTGATATCATTCTTTGTGGTTTATCCTTTGTGGATTTTGTGAGACATTGAGGGTCTCTAAGTCCCTACTGATTATCATTATACTCACCCCTTCATGGGCTATGCCTACACCTTGTTGTGTTTGGTGTAAACAATAGACATCCCTGATCGAGGCCGAGGGTACCCGGGCTGGACGGTGCCAGGAGGTGGACCATACGGTGTGTCGGTACGCAAGGGATATAGGCGGACGTGGAGTGTTGAGGGGGCGATCTATAACTACCCTTCAATTAGGAACCTCGGAGGATAACCCAGAAGCTATATTTCTCTTTCTTCGGTTATATTGTATTTCAGTAGTACATGTACCTTTATCATTGTGCTTTTATTCCAGCCCCACTTACTTTCAACACTCTTTTTTCAATACAGTTTACTTGTGTTCGTATCTTGTTTTTTGCTTTGTTGCATGTGTTTACTTGATATAAAGGAAATGTCTTCCCAGTTTTGGGGAATATGCCTTTCGGTGCTAGTCTCTAGCCCCTGGCCTATGGAAGGTGGGCTTGGGGTATTCCCAACATGGGCCCCGTGGGACGGGTCGTGATAATATATTTACCATATAGAATGAATGTATAAGAGGACATGTTAAAAGTTGAATAAGTTAACAAAGGGTTAAACAAAAATGATAAGGATTAAAAAATATCTAAAACATGCCCAATTCTTATTGGATGATTTTATTTCAACTAATATGCACTGTATCTTCAAGTTAAATATGTTTCGGACCTTTTCAAACAAAAAAATAATTTTATAATAAAATAATACTTTCAAACATTCCTAAATAGCCCCTCCTCCATCTTATAAAAGGCCAACACCTCTAACCCATTAATAACACCTCTCATGCCCCTTGGCTCATTAAAACTCTACTCCAGGAAGCTCCCAACATCCCTCTATTACTCTTAGAATCCTTAACCTAGGACTAAGGTAGTTTAATAAAGCCTTTTGGTTCAATTTAGAGGGAGTTACCCAATTTAAAGGTATCGCCTTCTCTCAAGTTCTTTTATTTTATTTTTCTTATCATACTCCATAAACTATCTTTCTTCCACTATTTTATAACAACAACAGTATCCTAAATATAATATGATGTTTTTATGAGAATTATTCGAACTAAACATCCAAAAACATCTATCTAATTGATACGGACATACTGTTTTTGTCGAGGGTGAACTACTGCCACACGAAATGATGATTTTTCAATTATCTCATATCACCTCTCATGGTGGCCATTATGATGGAAATTTATTTATATGTGATATATAATATTTATATTGTATCTATGCTTCGTTATTTTTTATTTATATCATTCCATTATGGTTTTCATAATGGGTAAATAAGATAATTTCATTTGAGGAAGTGCGGACTACGGCCCCCTCAATGTGATATGAATCGTTCATTCCATATGTGGAATATATAAAGGAACGATTTAATGAAATTATATATGGTATTATATTGGAATTATAATATACCTATGTATTATTATGTTTTTATTCCATTATTATGAAATAGAAGTTAAATTATCATTAATACATACGTACAGCTTACTGACTCCAAGAACGGTGCATTTTATTTCTTATCTCAAAATGTTATGTATTATTATAAATACATATATATATATATATATTAGATATATATTGTATATATGGTATCAAATAATTAATATCATTTAGGAGATAATATACTTTTGACCACACAGACAACTTGTAATTATTATAAGTTCATTTTTGACTCAAGTACCATATATCGACAAATTGACCATTATTAACTTAAATGATTTTTTAATGTTTATAACATGGTAATAAGTGATATAAAATGAATAATAAACTTGAAAATGGTTCTTAAGAATGTATAAATTAACTTTAGTTTATTATTCAGGATATTAAAGGACAAACGAGTCAAGTCGGACACGAGGTAAGGGAACTTCTTTACCCAATTTCCATTATTTGGGTTAAACTTATACTTCTTGATTATGTGGTTCTATGAATATGTGTGAAAGACCTATGACTGTTTTACACTTAATATCCACTTATATTGGGTGTATTTATGTTTGTCACACATAATTATGTAATTAATTTATCCTTAATGTAATGATATGATCTTTGTAAGGGACTTCGTCTCAATCTCCCTTCATTGAGGCATATTTTGATTTATACACGACTTTACTTTATACATTTTATAAACCCTTTATACATTTCATTTCATTAAATTGTAATCTTTTTCTACGTACCATTTTACTAAATGAAAAAAAATATAATATTTCTTTTCAATGTAAGTGGTGACAATGACCTTTCCGCCAATGCGAGAGTTATTTAATATTTGGCTTCCTTAACAAGTCATAATGTTTTTTTAAAAGGAAAATACATACCATATATTCTTTTATGAATTTTGGTATTGAAATTATTTTGATAATGGATTGGTTATATCAATATATTTAAATGATATATTTTGAGTGAAATGTGGAAATGTTATCTTCCCATTATGAGTAATGAATATGTTATGGTTCTTGGGCATTGTTTACGTGTACGGGGGGTTCCGTGATAAACCTAGGGAAGGTGAGTCTGATATAGCTTTCTAAATCATTGGGTAACGTGACAGAGGTAAAAATTAATGTTTTTCATAAGAGATTTGGGGAATATATTTTAATGGGTATTCCGAACGTAACTCCCTACGTAGATGTGAAATCTACAACATAAGTATGTTTTGGATTCCAAAAGTTACCTTTATGAATTGTGATTACTATATTTTACTCATAAATCTTATGATTTCATGAGGTATATTAAAGAGCTCATGTTTTGTATGTAATTTTATAATAATTTTTTCTTTCTTAATTTTATAACCCTTACTGAGATTTTTATGATAAAACCATGTTTTTGAAATATTTTTTATAGGATATAAAAAAAGGTACGAGAAAATAAGAATTCTAGAAGATTTATATCAAAAAAGAATTGTTTTTTTTCTTTTAACAGTTTTTATATTTTGAAAAAAATGGATACCGATTTTAAATTTCTAATTTTTAATATTTGGGATGTAATGTAATATTTATGGCCTAATTCTCTAAAACTCTAAACCTGAAAAGATCTTCAATGCGAATTATTAACTTAAGTCAAGATTATGTAATGTTTAAGGCTAGGACATTATACTAATTCTCATTGGGTGATTATATTTTTACGAATAATCAACCTTTATTCTATGAAAATGTGTTTAAACCCATTTGTAATAGAAATTCAATTTATACTAATTTAATATTTTTAGTAATTCCAAGGGTTCCCCTCCCCTCTACTATAAAAGGCAGGCATTCCTATCTATTACTCACACATCCAAAACAGTTTTGCTTCAGCCATGATCTGACCATACCCCTTACTATACTCCCTACCCACATTATTGATGCCTTATTTTAGGTAGAACACCCTCCTTATAGTTGATAATTTGTTAATAAATGAGTTCATTTGGAGGAAAGGTAATATTTTTTATTTAAGTATTTCTATTTTTTATTCTTCAGATTCCTTAAAATATTAATATTTTATGATTAAATAATAAAACCAGTATCCTAAATATAATGATATTTTATTATATAAATAACATCACCTAAATCCACTTCCACTTCCATTAAATGCGAACATAATTAATAATTCATGCGTACGTGTGAACTATCACATCCATGAACCAATATATTCATTTTCCATAAACGTCTCTCACAAGTGGTTATAGAGATAGAATTAATTATCATATTTGAAATTTATGAAATATTAATCATTATATTTTAAGAATATATCAGTTACATTCTTATTTTCCATATGCATAAAAATGATAATTTTGTTTGTTCACATGTGTGAAGTATCACCTCCACGAAGCGATGTGACTCATTTTTATTCATTAAATAAATTTTATGATATATATAATTATATTTAAAATATTAATAATATATGAATGATGTTATGAAAATTATGGAAAGATAAAATAATATTTAACTTTTTTACGTAATGATCAGTGAGAAATAGAAAACATTACTCATGTGTAGGTACGACTTACCATCTCCATGAATATAACATTGTTCATTTTTCATGATAGTACATAATTGTTTGATTTTAATGTCTAATTTATGTATAAAAATGATAATAATTTCACTAATTTAATTATGGGTATGAAGGACTTATGAACACATGAACTAGTGACAACAAACATTTTTCATTTTCAATTCAAGTACGGAATATCGACAAAATGTCCAACACAAACTCAAATACTTAACTAATTATTAAAACATGGTAATTAAATATATAAAAGAACTCCTAAAACTTAAAAGGATATGATTAAATTATAAATTAACCTATGTTTATCATTCAGTAATAACAATGGTCATATGTGATAAATAGAACACAAGGTAAGGGACTTCATCTCAACCTCTTTTCATTGAAGCATATTTTGATGTTATAAACCACTTTTTTAAGGTGTTTAATCAAACCCGTTGAATTTTTATTTCAATAATATATTTTAAAAAGGAATATTTCAAAATGTAATGTTTTACGTACTTTACTAAACAAAAAAAGGAATCTTTTTTTAACGTATGCATTGACAATGACTTCTCTGCCGTTGTAATCGTTATTTTATATTTGTCTTCCTATATAATACTTAATGATTTTAAAAGGAAATGAAAAAATGTATCCCAATTTTTTTGGCCTTTGAATATTCAAAATGGTTTTCAAATTCAATCGAATATTTCAATATATTGAAATTATTTCCTATTATTGAATTGTAGATAATTGCAATCTTTTATGTGTTATGATTATAGAGTGGTACATGGACATTTTATGGGTGGATATGTGATAAACCAAATGAGGGTGGTTATATGATAAAAATATATGAATTGTTCCTTGACAATCCAACTATGGTTGGTTTCAATATAATATACAATGCATTGGGTATGGAAGTTGGCCGTATGACTATTCAATTTAGTGGAAGTTGACTGTATGGTTATTCCATTTAAGTATGATTATATCCCAAGTTACCTTTAAATGTTATATGTAATTTCGATGGGTTTTATGGTAATATTTGTTTAAAAAAATGCTAATCAATTATCTTATAATCAGTGAAGTGTATTTACTACTTTTTAAAAGTGAAAAGTGTTACTTTATGATAAAGTTTTCATGGTTTACGTGCTTTTGCAAGAAGAATAGTTTTCCTTCATTTTGTATCCCTTAAAAATATTTTCATGCTCTTACAATTTTTTGAAATGTTTTTATAGGATTTATATAAGAATAGAGTCAGGTATGGGATCATGGAAATGTTATTATGTTTAAATATATAATGAAACCATTTTTATTAATAAGAATTTTTTGTTAAATGAAAAAATTGATATTGAGTAGAAGTCTCTACTTTGTAATATTTTAGTTGTTGTGTATGATTTGTAGCTTAATTCTCAAAATCTCTAAACCTGAAAAGTTACGTGATGTGAATTAAAGTAAAATTATTAACTTAACTTATTAGTAAGTTAATTTTAAGTATTATTCCTTATATATGGCATCATAGGTCTATTTACATAATATTAGATGTTATAATATTTTTAATAGAATATCCATTAATCACTTTTACATTATGGTAGAATTGAAATGATCTATTATATTAATAACTCTATGTTTCTTTATCTATGATATTTCTATTCAAAATGTTTTTTTGTAGAGGATCTGGGGAAGCTATGCTGGGAAGGAATACAGAGGAAAAAATCCTTCCAAATCAGCATCATGAGATGGTTAGAATCATAATTAAAAAGTTTTTTTCTTGATAACTAGTAAATGTATTTCTTTTTTTTGAAACGTCGTGTTGATTGATGGATAGACCAAAGATGATTGGAATGAAGACGTATTCCCCTATAAATAGATATTATAATGATCCAAGTAGGAAAAAAAGGAACATAATGCATTAGTGAGAAATTCATAGTGGGTATTTATTTTTTGTTTTTGGTTATTTAAAGTTAGAATAAGAAAAATATAGTGTTCTCTATTATAGAATGGAATGTAATTTTTTTAGTTGAGCCACATGTTTATATTTCCTTTATATAGATCAACAAAGTGATTCCATTTGTATATAAATTATGACTTGTGAGAATATTTCTCCCAAGGGGGTAGTTCGTTGGTGAATTTTTACAGGGTAATCAATACTTGGGTAGTTTTTGAATCGTAAAGGGATACATATATGGATATGGGAAACTTAAATGAGTGCTTTGTGTGATGGATGACTTGGGTGGATTGAAAATGGAATACGATCCTTTCTCACAAGAGTTGATTTTGTGTGTTTTGGTTTGGGCGATAGGTAAGAGACCATAATGACCATTGTGATATGACTCATAATTTCAATGAGTTAAAGCTTATTGAATTTTTAGGGTTGGAACATGATGGTTTAAACTTGTCTTATGAGTTTTTATAGTGATGAGAAGCATGTATGAGTTATTTAGGATATCAGAAATATAATTGTGAGGTACCATTAGTACATTGATACCCTTTGAGTGGTTTTGATAAATGCTTGTGGGATGCCTTATTTTAGAGTGACATAAACAACGTATAGCATTAGTTCCTAGGAATCAAGAGTAGTCTTGAGGGAATTATCACTCATATTTGTAGCCCTATTTTTTGAGATGTACTATTTAGGTGTGATGAGAGTGATTAAAGAAACTTTTATGAAAAAAAAATATTTTAGGGTGGTTATGTGATGATTCATGATATCGGTAATCTATCTTTTTTCGAAAATAAGTTCCAATTGAACTCTTGTTTATATGAGATTGATGTTCTATTGAGAATAGTGATCCTGCACTTAATATTATTCTACTCTCATATGTGTGATTTTTATTTCATGATGGATGGAGAAATAGTGTACTCCTATTTTAATATATGTGTTTAAGGTAATACATTCTAGTTTTTTCATGATTTATTCTAGGTCACAATTTCGTGAATGGTCCATGCCAAATGGCACTTCCTTAGTTGGTTGTGGGTCTAGTGGTTAATGAATTTGGTAGGCATCGTATGAGAGGAGATACATGAATATGGGTATGATTTTTGTTATTTAGGTTATACTATATATATATGGGTAGGTGATTCCATATGTTTGGAAGTACACAAGTAGCTGGTTGAGATCATTGACCATTGTTATGGGTTGTATTTCAGTGGTAGTAATGGATGACATGCATATGGATTAGGATGTGTAAAAATGGAATTTGGGGTTGATGATAAAAAAGGGGTAGGTTGGGCAACATCTAGTAATATTATAAATGGACTCATACAAATCTATATACCTCATATAATGCATTCTATGAATAGGATATAATAGTAGATTGAGTCTGATAATGAGTTTCGTGATCTAGATGGTTTTGAGATTGTCAAAATATGATTGGTTTGAAAATGATTCATGCTCGTGGAAATGAATTAGGGTGGTTTTGGTAGAATTATTATCCATCATTCAAATAACACCCTGATTCATGAATAGACATGAGTGGAGATAGTTTGAAAATCATTGTATTCCTCTATAAGAAGAGGAATTGGGATCAGGTAAATTTAGATCACATCATTGGGTGTAGTCAAGTGTTTTTTAGGTAAGTCTGCCAAATGGTGGTCTAACCAATGGATTCACATTAAATTTGATATTTAGGTCAAGAAAATATATAATGTTATCATTTCTGATATGATGAGTGTAATTTTTTTGATTTGATAGGAATTTTTTGGAAAATGTGTCCTCTTCTGATGATACTCAGATGATATAGTCTCATATGTTTATTTTTGGAATTGAAAAAAGGGGGGTTGTGTTTTGTATCAGTGTTCCCATGTATTTGGGGGTATATTATGCTTTTAATAATTTAGTGAATGTTATTATACCACTATAAACAAGATTTAACTAGAATTACGGATGATGGGGCGGTGGTATGATTCAAAATTTAATTCCATGATCCAAGCCTTATGGCGGGGAGAAACTTTTTCCATATGATAATTATTACTATGAAATGTGGGTTTCATATCATGAATAGATGTCATAGAGAATAATATTGTTGTTTTAGTTATTAATTCATGTTATGGATCATGTTTCAACTAATTATGTTCCTTATGTTGAAACAATGCGATAGATGTATATTTGGTTTTTTGATGTAGATTGTAGATGTTTGACCTATAATTGACAACCTGAGTAGGCCATGGGAAACTATAGAGTGATAAATGAAACATTAAATTCATGATAAGTGTAATGGTGGGGAGAATATAATGCCTTGTATTAGTAAGAACGTGAAAATTTTAGAATGACTTTTTATTTTGGAATTTGGTGAATGAGGAATTTTTAGAATCGTGATTTTTAATCATATTCTATGATTTTATAGATGTCAAAAGGATTTTTTAGACAATGAAAATATATTTAGGTGACCTCATTGGGGAAAATTGAGTCATAATAGAATACAATGTGGTTGTTTCATCCTTTTCTATAAAAAACCCCTAGCTAGCTGGTGGGATCCACTAAGTCCTCATTGACTACCAACAACAAGCCTTTCAACTACATTAATCACCGACAGCCTAGTTTCTCAATACCAATTATTCATTGGACCATCACGGTGTATATGATGACATTAAAAATGGGGTAATTGATATTTACTCCCCTCCAATTTTGATATCGAATCCCCTCTTTACCCTTAACATTTGTGCATGGAAAATATGAAGTCTAATCCCCATCCATCCTCACTTTGGTAAAAATTTGGGGTGTTCTTGGTGGTTTTTTCCATTTTTAGGTTAGATTCCATCTCTGGTAGCTATTTATTGTCTTAAAACTTCTTCTCCCTTAATTCCATCATCTCTAGATGGAGATTTTTTTGCTAATTCCACTAGATCATTGTAGATATAGTCAAACATCATGGGCATTTTTCACCTATGTAAAGGGAATCCTAAGATATATTTTGACTGTTTCCATTTGATGAATCATAAATGGAACATTAGACGTCCTTATTTATTAATTTGAATCATGAAAATATAAATTAATTAGATAGGAAATTTGTGTGATATGTAAGGTAATTGTATTAGTTTGATGTTGAGGTTTTGTATGGGTCCTCCCATAGTTGTTTGGTATTGGTTCTAGTGTCGCAAGGTTCCCTGATAGGATTTTAGAAAATATTACTAATTAAATAAAATTAAAATTATATATTTTATTAATTAATAATATAATTATATAAATTTAATATACTGTGTTGTGATTTGGGGATTTTAAAGGTTATGAGGGAGTCATTCGGACATGGATAGACTTGTATGGGTATCAATGGGCCTATTTAGAGCTGTCATACTGAGACTTTAAGAAGGCTTTCATCTTCACCGTGAGGTGGTTGATCCTCATTATCTATCCTGGCCTTAAATGCAGGCTATTTTTTGACACATGTGATTTGCAGTCAGACAACTATACATGTTGACCCATTTAAATAATTAATTGAATATTTTTTATATAAATTAATTGTTTAATTTTTGTTGTGATGACTAACCAAACAAGATAAGGATCCAAGGCCACCATGTAATTTTGAATTGGATTATTGTCCTCTTCTACCTAAGGTTGGTACCATGATTCAAATGGTTCTCCCATGATATGTGGACCCCCTAGAGAGTTATTCCTGGAAAAAATGACACTGAGTCTCCTTTCCTAGGGGACCTAGAAACCTATAATATGGGGGGTTGATATGACTTGATTTATATGAAAATAGTAAGTTGTGTTAGAAAATTTGACAAATGATTATATATGTTAGATAAAACATATAGAAAATTGACATTGTTTGGGACAGTAGATATACTTTGTATCACCATAAACATGGTATGGGACATGATCCATCACGTTAGTTAGTTCCCAACAGGTCTTACCATTAGAGGCCCATGAGTTCATACTATATTTGGATCAACCAACAGGCAAGAAATAATTTCTATTTGGTATTTTAGCATGAGTGTATTTTTTGGACTGATGACCCCAAGTGGTGTACCTCCCCCAAAGTGTCGAACCAAGGGATCCCAATTGTTTCCCAACGATTGATTAGACCATATTTTAGTGTATATTGTTTTGGATTGTGGTGGTGGGTTTGGTAATTTGGCCAATACTCATTATTTTTTTCTTATTGATGGTTGTGATGGTATACTTTCATTTATTACATTGGGTGTGATCTTTCATTTTGATTCCCAAACACTATTCTGGGTGGAATTTTATTTTTGAATGTAAAATGACCTTGGGGAGGTCTATATTTTTGAATGGAAAATTACCTTTGGTATGTCTCTAATTCCATCTAGAGATAAATCCCCTTTAGGTGTGGTTCATGATAATTAATTTGAAAACACCTAGAGGGGAGATTCGTAATATCTTGTGAGAAAACACCCATAAGGTGTTGTTTATGAAAAATGATGACAAAACTCCTGCAAATAATTGTTAATGATTCTTAATGATAAAACACATGTGGGTGGGGGGTTATGTTACATTATGAAAATGAAGCCACATAGGGTGGACTATAATATATGACTGATAAATCTTCTATAATGTAGGTTGGTGTTACACAAGAGGAAAATCCTAAAGAGGAATTATGTGTTACTTATCTTTTGGGAAACTATCCAATGAGAGGTCCATGATGTATGTTGTATTATTCCATTACTGGTAAAAATATTATAGGGGGATTTATGTTATACATGATATGTATACGAGAGTGATCTGATTATATTAAACTTAGAGACACAATCATCATAATGTTCTCAGAGATACCCTCAAACTAGACGATGTGGGTACGGTCAATAAAGGTCTCATTCCAAAGGATCAATGATGGTTTAATCATATAATTTTTTTCCTATAGTTATCAATTTTTTACTCTGATTTATTCATGTTCAACTATCATTTCATATTTGGAACGTACAGACTGCATTTTTGTTTCTCTAAGGATTTTTATAATCAAACCCTACATAAACTTCCATTGCACTAATGTAACGAAGTATATATTCACTTGGTTGAAGGGATAGGTTAGGTAAGGGCATGGGTATTTAATGAATGAGTAGTATAATCTCATTTCATATAGGTTTTTATGATGAGGTTTGTCTTGATAATTTATTTGGTTCTTATTTTATTTTATTTCATTCCATACTCGGAATATAAGATCGAAACGTTGGTTGATCGGTCTTATATGTCTATATTATTACTTTTTTTATATCAAATCTTAGTTTCTTTATCATTCTTATATTCATTGATGTGTATGATGATTGGTCTTTTTTTTATTTTTTAACTCTCATATAATGGATATAGTATCCCCACAGTACATCCATAGAACCTTGTTATTAGTTGATAGTATCTAGAAGATGTGGAGGCATGCCCAACATCATGGAGAGAACATGCCCAGTTATGGTTTATAGTGAGCTAAATCACGACATTACAAATATATGATTTTGTACTTAAGGGAATATTTTATTCATATTTACCAAGTAGATGATCTATATTTAATAATTACCCCCCTTGTTGATCTATAAGTATATTTTTTTACTTTTGGTAATAAATTTCAGTTATTTCCAATAAATTTAAATTTTTATTATTTTTGATGATTAAGGTGGTTAAGGAGGTATTTCAGTATCGTAACCCAAGAATAAGGGCCTTTGGTTATTTTTTCACCATCTTCTAACTCTGTAATATATTATAATTTTTGGTCAATTTTTATGTGTTCTATGAAGGCATAAATATTCTACTATTGTTTGAGGGATGACATTGTGTAATAATATTCTTTTCTATGAACGTTTAATTTAATATGTTTGTAATTTATATATTTTAATATAGTTTTTTTAATGTACATTTGATGTTTAGTTTATTCTGTATTTGATTCTAAAATTATGCGATTTTTTTTATGTAGGATGAATTATTTTTTAGTTTTGTGTTTAACCATGGTGGTTAGTTATCTATTGCAACGTTGATTTACCTAATATGTTAGTTATTTCATTTAAATTAATTTTATTTTAACTCATAAGTTTGATTATTAATGACTATTTGACACATTTTTTGTTTTGGAATATGGAATGATGAACTTCGGTATGTTATAAACATTATGAATATTTATCTCAATTTTATTTTGAATAAATTTCAATTGTCTTGAGTTGTGTTGCAACACTTTCAAAGGTCTTCATCCCTATGAATTATACAATTTTTTTATATTTACAAAGTTTTAATTTTTAAAATTTCCTATTATTTTTAGATTTATTGAAATTATAGAAGGTTTCCCTTCCACATGTACTTTATAGGTTTCTCAAAGACCCCAAAGATCTCCCTTTCAATTCCCAAAAGGGTCATATGTAAGGTACTTTTTTCTCTTCAGTTTTATCCGAATTTCTATTACCTATATTTTTATTCATAAATATACCATAAATTCTAAACCATCACAGGGAGCCTCTATAATGAATTATTTATATGTTGTTTTTTCATATAATGGAGTTCTATATAGTGACTTGTAGATAGTATAGTTTGAAGGATGTGGTGAATTATTTTCAAAGGGTTTCATTTCCCCATTATTTATTTTATATTTTAAACTCATTTGATCATTAGTTTCCATATTTTTTTGTTAAGGATTAAAATCTATATTTTTTATATATATTAGGTGGGTTCTTATGGGTGATGGTCTCATAGGTTGGATATTTTATTAATTCTATATATTATCATTGAGTGACCATCATTATGGTGTTCTTGTTGATATTATGATGTGATGTTTTATTTATGTATATGAATATGGTTATTTCCTTTTATATGAATAATAATATATGTATTTATATTTAATGAGTTTCTCCCTGGGGTGAAATTCCTAGAAACAAGTATTACTTTATCTTTTAGGGAAGCCTTTGGAGCTATTTGGACTCATTAAAGTTGGGATTGCCTAATTTTCTGATGTGAGTAATATTATTTTTCATTCATGGCATTTCCACTTGACTGAGGATGATGATAATATTTATTTCCTTGGTTTTCCATTGAGTTTGGATTTTTATATGTATTTATTATATATTTTCTTATATGAAGGTGGAGTGTGACCAAACATTTAAGAATGTGATTGGAATTTGATAGATAACAGTGTATTCCCTCTCCCCTCCCATAGATGTTATTAAATGAGATATGGATAAAATATTTTTATGATGGAAGATATTTTTTTAACAAATGTATTTATGGTAGGTCATGATATATTACATGTATATATGTTGTGGATACATGATGTTTGGATTGGGAACTGCTGATTTCTAGTTAGTACGAGTTAATGTGTAGGGTCCCTTTTTTAAATAAATGTTTTGTTTTTGGATGTTATAATGTCTGTATGTGTCTGTGATATGTTATTTTAGGATCATTTTCATTGTTAGTGATGGGTTAAATCTATCATACCTGGAACTTAACCTAGCTTCATATGATTTTTCATGTTTAGGTACTATACATATTGATACATTTTCATTATTTATTCACATTGAAAACATTATGGATCCAAGGGAGAAACCTAATATGATTTTTATACTCACTCTTAATCTAACACATCATGCACTTAATTTTCTATTTACATCTCAAATAGATATATATCCACATTCCTATAACAATTGAAGTAACATGGTCATAACACTAGCAATGTATTGTATTATATGAGATATTATGTTATAAATAAAATAGTATGCATTGGATAGATATCAATACTTTTTATTTTCAGGTGAAATATGATTTCACACACTATATTCTTGGTTTTTCCATATATAGGCTACATAATATTTTAATAATATCGTCTTATGACATGTAATGATCCTCAAGAGTTATAAGATCATGAATTATTCATTTTAATTTCAAATTATAAATGTCTATGTTTATGTTAAAATTGTTATATGAGATATAGTTTATGATAATTTTTAAACATATAAGAGTAATTATAGAGCCTTGGAGTGTCCATGAATCATATTTTGATGTTTATAAAATAATATAAAAACATAATGAGTATGGTGTGTGATATGATCCATGGTTAATTATCTATTGAAGCTCTATGTTCCTTTCATAACCATGTATAGAGGTTCTAGTAGGCCATGATGAAAATATAGAATCTTACTAAGATATATTGTATGTGATTAACCTTTATATGGATATATTATAGGTTGGAGTGTATTATTTTCAATATAAGGATCACTCAAGACCATGTGAGAAAAAAAACATTGGATTCATCTTATTAGTAAAGAATATTAATTATATTTTTTAATTCAATTGAATAATATCTAGGTAATTTCTTATGGAGAAGTGTTTTGTGACCATTTCCACATTCAATAGACAACTTATTTTCTCTTAAAGAACCAAACAATGGCATCAATGACACAACCAATGCCCTTTAATTTTAGTTTAGAAATAAATTAAATAAATAAAATTCTGTAGGAATATAATGTTATATAGGTATAATTTGTTTTTTTTAGTATATGGATAATGTGTAAAATTTTCAACCTTGCAACGCAGTATTAAGACCAATTTTACGAGATAATACATCTAATGACACTATTTTTTACATTTCAAAAAATAGATCATTACGATTCTATGTCACTATAAGGATAATGTTTCCCAAATAAAAATGAACATATTTTGAATTTATATATAATGTTAATAATTATAGAGATAAAATTGTATGTGATGTGAATATAGACAACATTATAGGATATCTATTATTCAGTATGATAACACAACATTATGGAATAAGGTTGTCCCAAATGGCTAGTGACCATATCATGAATAATGATATGTGATATTGATTCTTGTGTTATAGTAGATTGTGTTTTTGAATAATTTTTTTAAGGTCCCAAACAAATTCAACCAAAACAGTTCCAATTTGAGTAACATTACATGGACAGAGGTATGAATCTTAGTATGCCAAAAGCTATAAACTAAGGGAGAGGACCTAATAATAAGGTGGGTAGATGATATGATGTGACCTAAGAATAATATACATAAATATTAAATCATTTTAGATTAATATTCAATAAATATAACGAATGTAAAATCTCTATAACTATAAGGGTTTAATTATATTGGATAGTAGATACATAGTGAACTTATTTCATAAAATATCTTTAACAAATACCATAATGTTCACCTAACATAGAAACACTAGATTACACTCCCTTATTAAATACTATTTTTTTAACCTAATAAAATAAAACATAAGAAAGTTTGGATATGTATTCCTACTAAGGGTAAACATTGGAGATTTCAATAAATTCTGTTATGTGAGAATAAAGTATGTTTAAGGGTATTATAACATATTCACAGCTTATGAGTTATTACCCAACATGTCATTAAAAATAAAACATGAGTAGTATAAAAAGGATTTATAATAATAATATAGCTAAGTTATATGAGTGTGGAATCATAAATAAAAATTCATTATCCATGAGAGAATAACAAAAGAATAAGTCATATGTTTTTGTTATAAATGTGTTGAAAAAACATATGAATAATAAATCATATGCTTTTGAAATTCTCAACGATAAGGCTATTATGGGGGGTAGAGACTTACAAGATATTGGGTTCATTCACTATTCCCATAAACATAACAATCATATGTCAAGACTAATTATCGTGAAATTAAACAAATAGTTGTATTAGGATAACTTATTATGAATCTTATTGAACTTGGTCTAAATTTCATTGTACCTTCTTGCTCTTGGGATAACAGGTCATGTACCCTCTTGCACCTAGGATAACCTCCTGTGTAACCTTGGGCCTATTAAACCCTTTAATGTACCATTTTAACTTGATAAAACATCACTCAATGCATTGGAGGGATATAATGGACCCAACCATCACATAATAATAATCCATTCATATATATTCCAAAAAATTGAACATTAGTTATTCTCTCATAGTTTGCTTTTCATATGAGAAATAAATAGTTATGATGAAAGATTATTAAAAATTCCAAATCATAATACATATAGAGAAAGGAAGTGGATGGTATCATAAAAACATAACCCTAGTAATGCATATGAAATTTTAAAGGATGATGATATTGATAGAAAATACTATTATAAAAGAATTATAAATATTATTTGAAAAACAATAGTACACAACCTGTTCTTTCTGTAAATTTTAAAAACTAAAAACTACAAGAAAAATAGGAATTGAATTTTCTTGTAAAAAATCACAAAAACTTGTAAATGAATCTTAATAATGAATCTCAATCATGAAAAAAGAAAATGTTGTCTATCTATAAACATAATAAAAAATATTTTCCAAATTTTATAAAATTTCAAAAGTGAGAATAATGAAATTTTTTTGAAAATATTCTATTTAATCGTTTGTAATGAAAGTAAAAGGTAGAAGAAATGTACCATTATATGTAATTTAAAATAATATAATAACTTTTCATAAAAAAATTAATGAATATGGATATAGAAGAGGGAGAGATTCAAATACAAAAATGAGGGAAAGGGTACTAATATTTTAAAGCCATATAAAAAAACCTATGGAGATGAATATATGTGATATTTATGTAAAAAAATAACCGAACATTTCTCACAATGGAAATTGAAACCTAAAGAGTCCTAATAAAAATCAAGATGGTAATATAAACACGTACCTCAAGTCAGGGATTGCATCATGCACACTGTAACATCTAGTATACTAAATTCAATATTATTATAAATATTTAACATATTATAAAAAATACATATCATACTATATATCACTCAATTATAATTTAAAGTCACCTATTTATTGAAAATTATTTCTTAAAATCAGTATTCTGGTGATAATGGTTTGGTTTTCCACATATGTTTCAGTTCAGTGATTCTAAAATTTACACATTGATCATGGTTTCATGATCTTTATAATCTTAATAATTTCATAAATACCATATTTATTCATTATATAAACTTTTATCACATTCTATGGATTTTGTTGATGAAAGATGAATGACATCACTTCTTGGAGATGGTAGTTCATACTTACATACAGGTGATGTTTTTATTTTTCAATGGGGGAAATAAATGAAGGTAAAGAATAATTTCATCTTAAAAAATAATAATAATTTTTTAAATATAATATATATTCATTAAAAACAACTATATAATCATTTTATCGTCTTATATTTTCTGTGTATTGTTTATTGATATTATATGGATTATTTTTGAGACCTGGTGCTGAGACAACATGAAATTCCAAGGCCCTATGTGCCCAGAATAAATGATTAAAATATATTAAATATATTAAATAGTAAATGCACATAAATTTGTTGAAAAAGTAGAATAACTCCAAAATGAGGTCCTAAATCAAAAATTCTAGCTCACCATTGAGTTCAGAACTTGGGTGTCATCCTAGTAGAAACATTAAATTTGTTAGCATACCCCATTTGTAGAAAAATCATCATGGGTTAAGAAATAATAAAAGAAAAAAATTAAAAGAGTTAATTTATTTTATTTCTAATAGTGACTGGTTATTTTTATAAATATGTGTTTATGAGTATTTCCTCAGAGTTTTCCACTTATACCCTAGAGATATGGGTTACTAGTAGAGAGCATTCTTGGTGAATGGAAATGAATCGTGACTAGATCTTGGATCATTGCACCAAAGTAGTATGAGTATCTCATCAATGATAGTAACACTTCACTGATCATTGTTAATGATTTATCCAAACTCTAGATAGGATGTTTGATTCTATGTTTGCCATCCCATTTCACAATTTCTTATGAACATAGATCAATTCAATGAATAGAATTGATATGTGTGTCATTGGTTGAAATAAATTGATAGAATGATTTATTTTACCATTGCGATTTATCCCTATTCATTCATATTATTAAATGAAAAATGAATCAAGGATGAATGAAAAAAGGATGAGGTTAATTCCCCACTTTTTCATGAATTTTGAATGTTTCTCCATTTTAATCATTTGATCATCGTTGGTATTTCCTTGGGAAAACGGTTCAAACATTATCTGATTCCTGATCATTAGATAAAAATTATTCAGTGGAACAGATTTAAACATTGTGTATAGATCATGGTGGTGGTTGTGCTTTGATAATCGATGATGATAGTGGACTAATCAAGGGAGAATGAGACCAAACTATGTGTTCTTTATTTTTACCCATGCGATGCATGACACGACTATAAATAGTGTGATATGATGATATATGAGTGGATTAAGAGCCCAATATCAATTTAGTACCAAAGGAAAGGCTTAGATGAACCCTTATCTATTGTTTTTAGTGACATTTTTGCCTTAGTCAGCATGATAGACAATGTAGAGGAGGATCCTATAGATATGAAAAATTTCAATCATCATGGCGTGTACATTGGGATTACATGTCATGTGGGGCTCTCTCGGTAGTGGCTAGGGTTTCCGGTTGGAGTTAAGTATCACAAGACGGGTGACCCCTATCACAAGTCTTTTGACCCTCCCTTGTTTTCTTAGTGTGTAATTTGGAAAGTACATAAGAATGAAAAAAGTTACATGGCTAGTGGAATGTCATGTACTTGGACATGGACATGAACACTGATACACTGACAAGACCAGTGGCACATGGGTAGGTGTCGAGATATCTCTACACACCATGTACCTTGCGTACATGTCATGTAATTAGAAATTTTACATTTTGTGTAAGGCTTTACCACAGGGGAATATATAGGGATTGATAGGCACATCGTTTACCCGTAGTACATGTCATTTACCCCCTTTTAGAGCGTTTTTAGCTCTTCTTCTCTTTAGTATGAACTAGTATTGGTTGTGTTCATTTCCCCTAGACCATTTGCATGAGGTTTAATATAGAAATGCATCCACATCACTAATTTTGATCCCCTATAGAGGTCAATTTATATATTGAGTTTATGGTGTCCCTCTATGAGATTGGACTGTGATCCACTGTCATCTTTATACCCTAGGTGGGTTTGTGGAATTAGTATGAACTTTTTGAGTATTGTTTTTATCCTCCATTTAGTTGGCCATATTGGTATGGTTTGTGGTATCATGGGAATATGATCCACTACATAGCAGGTTGATCCAAATTGGGTTTGTAGTGTCCCCTAGTGGTTCTGGGCATGACCCCTATACGAGTTTCAGGATCTTCTTAGAACAATGATTTTTCTTTGGCTCGTTGAGTGGATTCTCCTAGAATGAGCTTTGCTTCGAGTATAATCCTATGTTGGTAGTTGGTTGTGACCTCCTGGTGGTGTGGGGTATTTCCTAAGAACATCAATGTGAGTCTGTTATACATTTTTTATTATAACTTTTTATTGACCTGATTATAATTGTTTCTTCTTATTATTTTATTTTATATGGGCATCCTAATGGGTATTGTTACCATCACCCCTACATGGAAAATTTCCACGCATGTCATGTATTATGAAAAATATAACCCTGTTGAATGTTTCCTTAGAGTATGTGGAGCTAGTGGAGAGTAGATTGAGCTCAATAGACCAAGGTGTTTTCTAGAAGCTTTCATTTGAATATAGTTCTCACCCTTGGAGATGTTTGGACTCTTTATAGTTTTGTTTGGGCTTTTATTTGACCCCTTTTTCCTCTTCCAGTACTTTACTGTAATAATTTTTTTGTGGTATTTTCAGATGTATGCCTGTATTTTTTCATTGTTTTTCATTTTAGTATTGTGCGGTCATGGAGATGTGTGAATGAGTACATATAAATTTGGATAATGCCTACCTTTTTGGGATATTCCTACATAGAACTAGTCACAAACCCTAACCTATTGGAGGCAGTCTTGGGTTAGTCATGGGTCGGAACCCGGTGGATCGGGACATGATAGAGTGGTATCAAAGGAATCATTTCTACCTTAGTAATTGAGTACGTGAAGTTGTTTTTGGGGAAAAACATTTTGTGTTTCACATTAATATTTTAGTCTAGGTGCTCTAGTGTTGGTGCGACGATCGATGTATCTATACATCAGGACTCTGATAACTTGTATTTCGACTTGGTACTTGTAGACATTGGTTGTAAAAAATATTTTGGTACATGTATAATATAGGAATGGTTTTTATTTTGCATTTTCTTCTTGATTCATCTCCATATATATAAACTTTTTATCATGGTACTTCATGTTTTATTTTAGAATTCCTCTATATACGTAGCTAGCTAGGATTCGTATAATGACCCAGGTATTTATAGAGTAATAAATTTTTATTTCTATTAATATTTATAGAATAAGATATTATTTTTGCATTAAAGGGGATGATTTTCCTGATATGATACTCAACATACAACAATGGGTTTACTTGAAATCATACATTGTATACAACATTGAGTTATACTGAAAAATAATAAAATAATATTATTATTATTATTTTAAATTGTAGTTAATTTCTAGATGTTGTATTGGTGATAATGAAAAAAACTAACAACAATATGATTATACATGTTTTTTAGATTTATTTATAGTTATCCAAAAAAAATTAGAGGCTTAAAATAATAATGAATCTAATATTAAGCATGAAACACTCTAATATTGTTTAAAAGGTCGTTTTACCACCTTTTAATGGAGAACCCCTTCAAAATATATTTTTGACACCTTTATATGTTATATTTGACAAAATAAACTTTTTATTTAGATTCTAATCATCAAAATTTACTTTTTGTAAATTTTTGGTATTTTTTAAATAAAGATCATTTTTTAATGAATAGTGAAAAATAATCCGTTTTAAGTCAAAAGTGTATTTTCATATAATTTATTTATATGGTTTTATTATATTTTTATTTGGTTTCCATTTGCATTTGTATTATATTTTTATCATTTAATCCATTTTTGGTCATAGGAAGTAATTTCACATTGAAATTGGACATAAACACATTTATATCTTTTAATGGTTATTACTTCTTAAAAACCTGCTTTTGGGTTTTGATAACGGGAATTAATATAAAATTTATTACTAAAACTATGGTGTTTTGAATTTGGTAAAATTTATTAAATATTTGGCATAAGGAGGTCCAAATTATGTAAATAAATAAATTTTATTTTTAGGAATTTTGAATAGTAACTTCTCTAAATATTTTATTTACCATGGTTAAAGGATAAATCAGGTAAATAAGGATAAAAATAATATTATAATAATAGTAAATTACCCTAACATATTTCTTAATCATATTGGATGGGATATTTCTGACCATGAAAATCCTTGGGTCAATTTTAAGACCCCATGGATCCACTTGTGTGTGAAAAATACATTTAATTACTATTAATATAAATTTAAGGAAAATATAACATACACATATATATTTTTCTAAAACAATTTTTATATGGGGTTATGTATGGTATATCATCGACTATGAATATTCATTAAAAATATAAAACTATTTACTACATCATGGTAATTTATTTATAATTTTTAGACATAAAATAAATAAATTTATTTATGACATAATGATGATGTAGTGATTAACTTGTTAATGAATCTTTTAAATAAATGTGACTAAAAAAATTTAAAAAATATATATTTTGAAAGTTTTTATGCCATACAAAAATTATAAGGATAATTATGACTTGTTATGTTTAAATTAATGAATGTTTATCGAATGAATCATGTTATGATGGATTTTTTAAAAGTCATGGTATGAATAGTATATAAATTGACATAAATGAATTTTTAAAACAAATACAATTTTATTATATGATATAATTGTCCAAAAAATCAAAAATTCTTTCAAATTACATATATAAGGATTAACATTTCATTAATGAACCACTGAAGGTTTTATTTAAATTTTCTATTAACTATATTAACCACATAGTATGAATATACAAGAAGACAAGGTAAGAGTCAAATAAGTTAACCATGTGTTAAGATTTGTCATGGGAGACTATGTGATCAAATCCTTCTGAATTTTTGGTTTCAATCATAGTTTGATTTTTTAAAAAAATTTAAGGAAAATTTCATATTGAATGGTCTTTGTTAAACATTGGGTATTGTTTGTTCGATTTTGGAGATTAAGATTAGTGTTTATTTTTATAAAGGTTTATCCTTTTGGGGAATTATCTGATCTCGTACTAACCATTTTGGTATTGGTTAATGTCTAAAGGCTGGGAAAATATATAGTTAATATTTTATAGATTATTTTATTCTTTATTATTTGATTCTAGTGCTTTAGATGTGACCAAGTCATCTTAAATACTCATCGTTTGGAGAAAAGATGATTTTGTGGTAATTGTTTTAAAGGATAAAAATCTACTTGAAAATTAAGTACATTTCCTTATGTTCTTAATCAATTTCATAAATTAATTTGGCAACATTATGAAAAATAAATTAAAAAAATGTTTTCTGTTTATTTTTCCTACCGGGGAATAAAATAGCATTTAACCTATCACAAGTTTGTGTTTTTCTAGTGGTTAACTTTCTTCTGATCATGTTTTCTACCACTCTCCATCAGATCTTGATGGTTAATTTCTCTTCCATATCCATTTTTTCCTACATGGAATCCTATTATGGGTTATATCGGCTACCATTTATACTTATCTTTAATTATTTTAATGTGATTTTTTTATTGACTCTTTTTCCGATGTGGGACTTTCAAAGAAGTGTATATGCCCAATATTAAAATTGTGAGGATGCAATTTCCAAAAGGGGGGAAGGATGTAATAAACTAGGTATTTATAGAATAATAATTTTTCATTTTTATTAATATTTTGGAATAAGATACTATATTTCCATTAAATGGGGTTATTTTTATGATAGAATACCCAATATGCAACAATGAGTTTCTTTGAAATCTTACCTTTCACACAACTTTAAGTTATATCAAAAAATAAAATATTATTATTATTTTAAATGGTAGTTAATACCTAGTCTTTGTATTATTAGAAATGAAAAAAACTAACTACAATACAATTATACATGTTTTTATATGTCTTTACTTTTATCTAATAAATATTAGATGATTAAAATAAGAATGAATCTGATTTTATGAATGAAATACTCCAATATTTTTTTAAAGGTTGTTTTATTGCCTTTTGAGGAAAATCCCTTTTTAAATCTAATTTTTAAATCTTTATATGTTATATTTGACAAAATAAACATCCTATTTATAATAATAACATCAAAATTACTTTGGGTAAATTTTTTATATTTTTATTATAAAGTTCATTTTTTAATGAATAGTGAAAATTACTGCATTTTAAGTCAAAATTGTCTTTTCATATAATTTATTTATATGGATAGATTATTATTTTTATTTAGTTTAGAAGTTTAATTGTATTATATTTTTATCATTTAATCCAAATTTGGTTATTGAAAGTAATTTCACAATGAAATTGGACATAAACAGATGTCAATCTTTTAATAGTTATTACTTCTTAAAAACCCACTTTGGTTTGATAACAGAAATTAATTTTATATTAATTAATGAAAATTTTTTGTTTTTAATTTGTAAAAATGTATTCAATATTTGTAATATGGAGGTCCAAATTTTGTAAATTAGTGCCTTTTATTTTGAGACGTTTTGAATAGTAACTTCAGTAAATATATTATTTACCATCGTTAAAGGGTAAATATGGTAAATACGAGTAGAAAATAATATTATAATAATATTAAATTAACCTAAGACGTGTAATAATCATATTTTATGAGATATTTTTAACCATGTTCATCCTTGCGTTGAGTTTAGGACCCCATGGAGCCACCTGTGTGTGTAAATGACATTTAATTTCTTTTAATTTATGGTTAAGGAAAATATAACACAAACATATATCTTTTATTAAGACAATTTTTATATGGGGTTATATAAGTGATATCATCAAATATAAATATTCATTATAAACATAAAAAATATTTCCTAAATCATTGTATTTTATTTATTATTTTTAAACATTAAATAAATAAATTTATTAATGACACAATGATGACGTAGTGATTACATTATTAATCAATTTTTTAAATAAATGTTATTATAAATATTAAAAAATATATATTTAATCTTTTTATTCCCTACAAGAATTTTATGGATAATTATTACTTTTTATATGTTAATTAATTATTTTTTTATAAATAATTAAGTTTTTAGGGATTTTTTAAAATTCGTGATATGAATAGCATATAAATTGACATAAATGAGTTTTTAAAACAAATAATACTTTATTAAATGATAAAATCGTACTAAAAATATAAAACTCATCAAAATTACATATATAAGGTTTAAAATGTCATTAATGAACCACTTTAGGATTGATTGGCATTTTATAGTAACTATATTAACCATATAGTATGAGTATACTAGAAGACATGGTAAGAGTCAAATAAGCTAACTAAGGGATAATGCTAAATTATAAGGTTTAATTTGAAACTAAACTTGTATAAAAACTATTTTTTGAGATGATTTAAAAAAATAATCAGTTTTTTATTAAAATTAAATAAGTTTTGGAGATTTTTAAAATCGAAATTCAGTTTATAAAAAAGTAAACTTTCATACTTTCCTAAAGTACCCCTCCTCCCTCTTATAAAAGGCCACCACCTCTAACCCTTAATCACACCTCTCAAGCCTCTTTTATTGTCCATAATCTAAAAAAGTAATCTCCCAACATCCATATATTCCTCTTATAAACCTCAAGTTAGGTATAAGGCAATTCAAGAAATCCGTTTAACTTAAATCAAAGGGAGTTACCCGATTTGATGTAATGTATTCTCTCAAGCTACATTCATTTAGATTCCTTCTCCAAACCCCAAAAAACAATTTATTAAATTATTTTATAACAAAAACATAGTATTAAATATAATTGGATTATTTTATGAGAAGTATTCGAACTAAACTTACACACACCTCCTTCTAAAGGATTTAGAACATGTTGTTTTTGTAGATGGCGAACTACTGCCTCACGAAATAATGATTGTTCAATTATCTCCTACTGCCTATCATGGTGGAAATTATGATGGAAATATATTTATATATTATATATATTATATTTATATTAACTCTATTCTTCTATTTTTTTATTTAAATCTTACCTTTATGTTTTCCATAATGTGTAAATATGATAACTTCATTTGAGGAAGTGCGGACTACAGCCCCCTCAAAGTGAGATGACTCGTTCATTCCATACATGGAATTTATAAATAATGGTGTTAATGAACATAATTAACATATATATTATATCATATTATTATTTAATTATAATATATCTATATATCAATTAGTTTTCATTCCTTTAAATATGAAAAAAAATGAAAGTAGTGTTTATGTGTTTGTACGACTTACCATCTCCATGAATGGTGCATTTCATTTATTATCTCCAAATGTCATAGAATATTATAAATACACATATAATGGATATATATGATATATATTATAATAAAATCTTAAATATAATTTTGTAGATAATGTACTTTTGACCTTAGTCGTAATTTTTAATTATAATAAGTTCATTTTTGACTCAAGTGTCGAATATCAACAAAACGACCGATATTAACTTAAATAATTATTTAATGTTTGTAACATGGTAATAAGTGACATAAAAGGTATAATAAAATTTAAAAAGTTTCTGAAGCCAATATAAATTAACAAAAATTTATTATTTATGATGAACAAGGAACATACGTGACAAGTTAGACCCAAGGTAAGGGAACCTTTCACCCTCCTCTTTTAGTCAAATACTTGTTTTATGTTATGTATTTTAATGTCCATTTTCTTATGTTGAGATATGTTCTTCTATATCCTTAATTTTTTACATTTCATTTCCATGTGATTATAGACCCTTTTCTCTCTCATAAACTCATTTTCTGAATTTTTAAGTGACGTCATTAGGCTATAGAATTTTTAAAAGAGAATTTATAAACTTAATTTCCTCTCATTGGGATTTAAGCATACATAGTTGATTATATTATGATAAGATTATGTATGGAATCACTGTTTATTTTACAATTTTATAATTTCCACATCATTTTGTGTGGATATACTATTTCTACACATAATCATCCCATTTATAAATTCTTATGTTATTTCTATGATCATTGTAAGGGATTTCATCTCAATTTATATTCTATTAAGAATTATTTGTTGTTATGCACCAAATCACTTTTATATGGTGTATATACATCCCTTTAAAATATTTTATCATTGATATTCTTATTATCATGATATTATAAGTTTTTTGTGATGTTATTCTTTAATTTTTTTAGTCATGTGTTTCTCAAGTGTTACGAGACTCTTTAACAAAGACATCATTTTAAATTATTTAAATATTTTTTTTTATAAATATTTGTAATTAATTTAAATTTTTCAAAATGGTTTTAAGGATTTATTTATATGGAAATTAGTGTCTTGAAATTTTATTTCATTTAAAAGTTTCAATGTGTTATGTGACACTTTTATTAAAAATTATCTATATTAAATGTTTTAAATGGTTTTAGAAATGGATTGAATATTTCAATATCTTGATTTGATTAATTGTCATTGATGAGTGAAATGTTGATAATTTCAATCTTTCATGTGTTATGATTATGTAATGGTACATGGACATCTGATGAATGGTTATGTGATAAACTGAATATGGGTGGTTACATGAAAAACCTAGGTCAGGTGAGTCAGATATATCTCTCAAATGCATTGGGTAATGTGACGGAGGTAAACGTTAATGTTTCTCCTAAGAGATTTAGGGAATATACTTTGATGGGTATTCCAACCATAACTCCCTTTTTAGCTATGAAAGCTAA
Organism: Viscum album; assembly: GCA_963277665.1. NCBI lineage: Eukaryota > Viridiplantae > Streptophyta > Magnoliopsida > Santalales > Viscaceae > Viscum > Viscum album. Next base: position 1,701,546,640 of record OY728132.1, read on the forward strand.
AATGTAAGTATGATAAGGATGCCACAAGTTACCTTTATGATTTATTATTTCTATATGTTATTAATAAATCTTATTATTTCATGAGGTATGTTAAAGCGCTTATATTATATGAGTGAAAATCATGATTTCATTGATTTTTATGAATTGATGGATGAATGGATTATTTCTTTATTTTATAACCCTTAATCATATTTTTATTCTCATCTCATGTTTTTGAAATATTTTTCATAGGTTATAAGGAAGGGTAAGAGAATTGAATAATTCAAGAAGATTTATATCAAGAAAAGAATTCTTGTTTTATTTAAGGAGTTTTATTGTTGTGAAAAAAATTGGTTGGAGTAGAAGTGTCTAATTTGTTATATTTGAGATGTAATTTAATAGTTATATCCTAATTCTATAAAACTCAAAACATGAAAATTTCCTCAAATTGAATTATTGTTTTAACTCAAGATTATGTATGGTTTTAAGATAGGGGCCTTATAATTCCACTGTGTGATTGTGAGGATGATCCACCCATTGAAAAGACTTATGTACATGGGATTTTACTAGACATATCACCTTGGGGTGGTTTACAGCTCTACCACCACCCATTGAGTATGATATAGTGCTAGTAGTTCCAAAATAGGATGCACACAATCTATGTGCACTGCTTGAGTTTTATGGTTGTGACCTCTCGGGTTTTAGGGTGAGCCTGACCAATAGGTTACATAAGACAAGCTAGAGTTATTTACTCACATTTTCCTCTTTGTGAGGACCCCGATATATTCCATATAAGTACATGCAACAACAATTCTTCATGGATATTCTGGGCAATGGTAGAGCATAGTGACTTAGCCACATGACAAGACAAATATCTCTTAGTTATAGTTTGAGCATTAATTTATAGAGGAGTTTTATTTATCCATGTTGTGATATGTATGCATTTATGAGGTTCTGCATCTGTATTAGAGAAATTTAACTATGGTGGTGTACTTGATGAAGTTTAATGGTATCTGTTGTTACTCATTGGATATTTTATGAGACTATTTAATTAGGTCTCGAAACATTGTTAATTTATTACTCTAGTATATCATGGATTTAGTGATATCCCCTTCAATTCCCAACTATTATGGGGTGCTTGAGAGGACCTTCATAGTGGAGAGCTTCCTAAAAGAGAGGGCACCGACAATAGTTGCTAGAAATGGGACCCCAGGAGTTGTGACATTGGTAGAAAGTATCCATCTATAGTTAAAGGTATCCAAGCATACCAGATGCTTGAGGCGGTGATCCCAGTACACAGGATCAATGGTGTAGGGCTCTCAAGATTTATCGAATAAGTAGAGGGATAGGTAGTGCTTCTCCTGTGATGGTCAAGGAAATCGGTCTCGAGATTATCTGACCATCGTATAGCTAATCAATAAATGGTTAATGGACCACCAAGATAGAGATAGAGTAATGGGAAGGGTTTTATGAAGTGTGGAAGACATGGCAGAGGGTCTAGCATAAGAACCATAGGTGTTTGGAGATTTTTACTATTACTACCACCACCCCCATGTGGTCCATTCCAAACATAGGGAGCTAGTGATCAATGATGAGGCCAGCTATAGACTATGGAGGATTATAACCCTGAGGCACCATGGATAATATGAGGTGTGATATTTTTATTTTTGAAATTATCTTCCATACTGAAAAAATAGGTGAGAGGAATTCATTCCTTTCCTCTTTTCTGGTTCAATAATTAGATATTCAAGTTGAGAAATTGGATCAACCCTTGTGATTGGAGACTCAGACATGTGGTGAATTAGTGATTATGTACTTGAATAGACAATATGATCTGATTCATTGAGTTAAGATTTTGGTTTGGGATATCACTTAAAAATCGACAAGGCCTTATGATATTATCTTAGTTATGGAATGGTTACCCACATTTCATGTCTATATTGACTGTTATAGGTGGAGAAAGTGGTGTCCAGAATGATGGAATGAGGATTTACATTATGGTTGAAAATGACTACTTATAAGAGTAGGATGATCTTAGGCATAGAAGAGTATAACTGATTTCTCACCATTTATTTGAAAGAATCATGGTTTAATTGATATGTTAGGCTATAAATCCTCTAAAATGGTGGCAAAGCCTGAGAATTTCATTCCTGAGGATGTACTCAATTTACCTCCTCCCTAAGAGATAGACTTTTAAATTTATATGCAATCCAGAATGGCTCTGGTATGTACACCGTGATATTAGTTGGCTCCCCAAGAGCTTCATGAGATTTGGGTTTATTTAGGTGACTTATAGGAGAAGGGATTTGTGGGACCCACCATTTCCACCTAGGAATCAAATGTTTTGTTCACCAGGAAATTGGATGGGATCTTGACATTATGTGTGGATTATCGGTTCCTGAATTTGGTGACTGTTAAGAACAAGTATCTAATACTAAGGATCAATGACCTATACAATCTATTGAGAGGGGTCTAATAATTCCTGAAGATTGACCTCAGGTCAGGATATCACCATTTATGATTATGGGATCAGTATAAACTAAAGAGGACATAAAAATGTCAATATTAGTACTTGATTATGTGATTCTGTGTAAAGAATTCTCCATCAGTGTTCATGGGACCCATGAACTAGATTTTATAAACATTTTTAGACTAGTTTTTGGTGGTCTTCATTGATGACATCCTTTCATATCTAGAGTTGGAGTAGGATCACATGTGATATTTTAGGATAGTCTAGAAAATTGTTAGAGAGAACCAGATTTATGGGAATCTATTGAAGTGCCAGTTCTATATTCAAGTGGTCCACTTTTCGAGACATTCCATCGCACATGTAAGAGTAGCAGTGGATCCAATGAAGGTTGAGGAGGTTTTCTCCTATGATCCACCCAAGAGTGTAACCAAGGTTCATAATTTCCTTAGATTGGAAGGGTACTATCAGAGGGTTTTACCTGATTAATCTAGAGTCGAAGAATACTAGAAAAAATTGACCTGAAAGTGGTATGAATTCATATAGATAAAAAGTTTCCAATAGTTCTTTAAATAGTCAAGGTAGAAATTGAGCAGTTCTCCCATATTTAGATTTCTATTGGATGCTGTTGAGTATGTAGTATTTTGTGATGCATCAGGGACCAGATGTGATAATGTTGTGACATAGCAGTAGTAAGTGATTGTTTATGGTTCTCATCAGTTGAGACCACAGGAGTAGAAATACGTGACCCACACTATTGGGTTGGTAGATGTAGTATTTTAACTAAATATTTAGAAACAATACTAGATGGGAAATCAGTTTATCATTTACTATGACCACAAGAGTCTAAAATATTTTATCTCTAAAAATGATCTTAGCTTGAGATAGAAGAGATGGATAGAGTTCCACCAAGACTATGAATATGAGATATCATATACACTTGGGAAGAGGAATGTGGTGGTAGAAACTATCATCATGAGATCTTTTTCTAATTTTTTTTACCAAGGTGTCAGAGCAGGTATACTACTGTAGTTTTCATTAGTGAATAGGGATGCTGCTTCAAATCTACAATCAATGTTTGTCACCCCACCACTTTTATATAATTTCATTGATTCATAGTGAGGAGATTCTGATTGTAAAATATTTTGTAATTAGATATCCTCTGGACATGCTCCTCGTGAATATTATTGTTGTGGGTAGAATTCTATCATTTTTAGAGGGAAAACCAATGTACATTTGATGTTGTGGGAGGAGGTGATATAGGAGTTTCATACGTCCCATTTAGTGGTACATAGAGGTGTGTTAAAGTTGTGACAGGACCTCCGAAATTAGCTTTTTTGGCCACTAATGAAGAAGGGGGTTGTAGATTTTGTCTCTCGATTCCTCTCATGTCAATAAGTGATGTATAGACACAAGGTTCAAGTGGATTTATCTCAACCCCTTGAGATTATGTAGTGGATTCTGGATGGGATATCCAGGGACAACATGATGTGGTATCCATGTATATTTAATGTTCATGATTCCATATCATTGATCATAAAATGACAAACCAAGTTAGCCCAATTCCAATATAATTGGGATAAGAGTTTAGTAGAGAGATTGGAATGCCTCTATGTGTAAACTATATTTTTACTGTATAGATTTACCTCTAGGATCGTATCAGATCACGATTCTCACTTCACAACACAGTTATTATAACATCCCTAGTCTTTATTACACGCATAAACATGATTTATTACATAAAATTTCACTAAATACCACTCTAAGGATTGAGAGGTCTGGTTTCTTGTGAAATTAGGAACATTACATAACAACATAGGACATAAAACACAACATATTTAGTGAAAATGTATTTTACATGACCACAACATTCCTTCATACATAGAATTTCATGGGATAACCTGAGGACATGCATAAGAAAAGGGTGAGATATAAATCCTAGTAAGAGAGTAAAAAATTAATTGTTTTAGTGAACCAAGTGATATATAATTTAGCTCTCTCATGTACCATTTTTTACGTTTCAACGTATCATAAAGCACTAGTTTAATATGGTCTTTGGGTGTCCGATTGTATAATTTTTTTTATTCTACAAAAGTAATGTAATGTATATGTACATAAATTGATTACCAATATAGTTTTATTAAACTAAAAGTTTTATTTAACCATTAGTAACTAGGATGATAAAACATTAGTGGGATCCCTAGGTGTATTTCTCATGATGTGTCTAGTAATTTATCTATGGATAATTATGAGGACGAGTTAACATTTAAGAAATTGATCTAGAATTTTTATAGAGGATTGAGTTATTGGTTTCCTAAAAATATTTACCTGTCTGGATAGTACAGGTTGATGTGGCTCTATATCATATGTACCTTGTGGTAACAACACAAATAAGATTTCTCAAGCCTAACTCAGGTTAATCTGGTACACAATAATGGGCCTTGCTGCACACCTGGTTTTACACCGTCAGGGGATATGCTTTGGAAGTTAACAAACTCTTAATAACCCATCATGAATGATTAAAATATATTTTATCTACGAATAACCAAGGATGAACATATATTTTCATATATTAAGGAAGGTTTCATGATTTAGACATCCTATAAGTAAATATTTTCATGACTATGTGGTTTTCTACTATGATAAGTAATGTTCACTTTAGGATTCTAGTTTTAGTAAATGGATGTAACTCAAAGGAATTTGATTAATTTAGAATGTGATGGATGATTTTTGATGAGAAGTAAAGTGGGATGATCACTGGGGTGAAAGATTTTATGATCGTGCCTAATCAGTTTTTGGGGAACATGATTAACAATGAGTACCTTAACCAGCTCCTGGACACACTAAGGAAGAGAAAGATGGAGTTGGATGAGAGTTAGGGTAATGGAGACCACAGAGTAAAGAAGATTCAGTTTTTTTTGTGTCATTAATGTGGAAATAATAACCTAAGTGAATGTCCTAGAGGAATAAAAAGTTGTTTTTAATGAGTAAAAGAAAGACCCAATATAAGTGAATGTAAGGGAAAAATGAAGAGTTCTGTTAATATAATGGATTATAATATTGGCCTCCCTAAGACATCATCAAAACTTAAGTACTGTAAGTGTGAACTAAAATTCCATTATGAAACTAAATTTCCTAATATAAAATCACATGAAGAGGATCAGAAAGGTGGTATGAGTAATGGTTACAATGCTGATGATGAAGAGACTATAGATGAAATGTGAAAGGAAATAGGTATTGTGTAATAAGAAAAGGTACCCTTTCTAATGTCATAATGATGAAGTGGATTAATAAAATAATTTATGTATTTGGTTTCAAGAAATATGTTATATGAATGGTGAAATATATAAGGATGGTTCAATTTATGTTTTTTTACTATATATTTAGAAGAACACATTGAATGGTTCCAATGGAATAGAAAAGTGATATAATGGTAAGGTGATTCCCCAGGAAAAACATGATTATTGGAAAGATAAAACTCAATATATTCCTTATAATATGATAATTTTTTTGATAAAGATATGTTGGATATTAATAAGTAAATTAGATGGTACTTATTACCTTGGAACTAATTTACGACTTCTTAGAATGTATATTATGCTACCACAGATGATGTTTACAACTTTCTGGATTCAGGGACGATATCTAGTAATCTATGGAATAAGGAATCATGCATGTTTTCTAGAATTATTTATGGTAATTTAGGTTGTTACCATATTCCATGATAATTAACCATTAGGATATTCAAATGTATGGAATTTGAAAACCATGATCTAATTTTTCATATATATATATATATATATATATATATATATATGGGTTCAATGTTAAGATGATTAAATGACTCTATTTATAATGTTTTTTATTTTTATCTTTCAAAAGGGTTATATGTTTAAAAAATTGTGGATATATTAATTTATAGTTTGGATGAAATTTTTGAGAATAATTTATTATATTACCACATGAGGATTTAAGCATATTTGATAACCTATTATATAAATTTGTTGTTGATGATAACTAATGATAGATGAGATGGCATATCAGGGATCTCAAGATCCATTAGTTTTCAAGAATGAAAAATTTTCCATACTTTTTGGAGACAGAGGTGAAGTAGATCAAGGAACAACAAAGGATGAGGTTTCCCTAAAATCATTAATGTGTATATTTTTTTGGAAATTATTTAACTTTAAGAAAATAGATCTTGAAACTATAAATTGTATCATAGTACCTCCATTTGAGATAAATCAAATTGTACCTTAGTTCATCACATATTTATGTATTTCTATTTGTTAAATTTCTTCTACCCTTACTATTATTCACTATCCATTAGAATATGATGGTTACATTTAACTTATATAATCATGTTTTCACTTTCCATATTTGTTCACCCTTGTAGAAACGCAGTTACATGTTACTTTGGGTAACCGTTATTGTTCAAACATTCCCATTTTAATGGATGTTTTAGTATTTATTTTTATGATGTGAGTTTCAATGAATTGAACTTTAAAGTATTAAAACATTGAAAACCTAGATAAATTTTGAGGGATAAATTTCATTTATGGGGTATATATTTCAAAACCCTGAGATTTTTTGATTTATTATTATTTTTGAATTAAATTTTCATTTTTAATATTTATCATTTTATGAGACATTGAATATATCATATTTTATATGAATGGAAATTGTTTGGATTGCATTACACTGAACAAAAAGATAATAATTCACCACATGAAACATAACAATTATCTTTCACTTCATGGATCATCAAGGTTATATTGCGTGACATGTGAAAATGACCTTCCTTTATGGCTTACGTAACATGAAAATCGAGTTTTACCAAAAAATATTATATAATTAAAATTTTATTACTTTAAATAATTAGATATAACATAGAATTTATATTAGTGGTTATGAAATGAATTAAAAAATATATGGAAATATATGTTTTACACAAATATAATATTAAGTCATAGGTTCTCAATTAATTAGAAATTAATATGAAAAACAATTGAATATAAATGAAAATATTGAAATTTTTAATGTTAAAAAGTTGTTTTGCCCTAATAAATTAAATTAATTACAATTTGAAAGTGGTATTAATGTAATAAATATTTTATATATTTAGAATTTTTTTTCTATTCATACAATATATTGTATAGACATATGATAAGAACCAACCCAATTGAATGCATAAAAACCTATATTTTTATAAAGTAATTTTTAAAGAATTTCAATGGAGAACCCATTTTAAATTCAAATATTGAAACTTTTATAGATTTATTATGTAAAAAAATTATTATATAAAAATGAAACTTAAAAACTTGGTTAGGATAATTTTTTGGTTTTTTTGCATTGTTTCATTTTTAATGAATAATGAAAATACTGAATTTTAGTTCAAATATTCATTTTCATTTAATTTATTTATAAGGATAAAAAATTGTAAATTGTTTAAAATGTTTAAATAAATAATAATTTATGAATTAATTCAATTTAATTAATTGGAACTAATTTTACTTTTAAATTAGATTTAAAAGAGTAGAAATATTTTGATAATTTTTACATAAAAAACCCATACTGTCATCCCATCAACATGATTAAATTTAAATTAATTTATTCCACTTATGTGAATAAAATTTGGAAAAGTCAATTTCATATTTGGAATCACTGTAATTTTTAATTTCTAATACAGTCATATTTTTTTCAAAAAATCTTAATAAATGTAATTATATAAAATTACATTGATTAAGGTAAAATTATGCTTAACTAAAGACTAAACCATAATATTAAGGTCTTAATTGACCTAGAAACAAGTCAAAAATACATTGTATAGCCATATTTAGACCCTATAATCACTTTGATATAATTTTTACCCTTATCAGAACCACATCAAACATAAAAAACGTGGGTGAAATTCTCTCTTCAAATATTTACAAGAGCGTAACACCTACTCCACTATAAAAAAAGTCATTTACTCCCAATTCCTTACACATATAAAGTCCATTTTCTAGTTAAATCTATGATAAAATAAGGTCCCAGATTCCCTCTCTTACTCTTAGAATCATCCCCTTGGATAGAATGAAATCCCAGGAATCATTTCTGCACATTGCAAAAGGAGTTTCCCGATTAAGATGTAATGACTTATCTCAAGCTCCTCTATTTTTTTTTCTACACCCCAAAACTCTCCTTATTACATTTTTATATAATGACACTAGTGTATTTAATATAATAATATGTTGTTATGCTAAGGGTTATACCTAAAATTACACACACCTCTATCTATTGGGTAACAAACATACTGTTTATGTGTACGATGATCTACCATCTAACTTAACGATGACTGTTCATATTTTTTTTACAGCCTCTCATGGTATAAATTATGATAGCCACTATATTTATATATTTAATATTTTATTTTTATTAATTTAATCTTCTATATTAATTTTACAAAACATATATTTTTTATATTATACTTGCTGTAAACAGGATAATTTCATTTGGGAAAGTGTGGACTACTGCATCCTCAACGCTATGTGATTCATTCCCATGCCACCTGGAATGTATTAAGGATGGGTTTATTGAAATTATATGATATATATAAAATTATATTGATACGTTAAGGATATTATATATTTATATACATATATTTTACTTTCTTCCTTTCTTTCAATACATAAAAAAAAATGGAAACAATGTTCATTCATACATACCACTTACCGTATCCAAGAATGGTGTATTCTATTTAGTACATATATATTCTAGAGATTACTATAATACAAATATACTGAATATAAATTATATTAAAATAATTTTCTACATTCTGGAAATTATGATAGAGTATAAGGACCAAGGACGTAACCTATTAAGGCAAAAGTGAAATACAAAGTGAACATTACCCAAAGTGTAACCTCAACATGAATTTTTTGACAAGAGGGTAATATAAAGTCATAATCAATACATATTCTGTATTAGATATAACAATATGGTTCTGTAAAAGATTTATACGAAATTTATATTTATTATACAGAAGTTTTGAATGAGTACAATGAGAGTAATAACACAAGGTAAGGGGATTTCACCCCCCTTTTTATTTTTGTGAGATACATACTATGTTCACCACTATTTCCTTTTGTGTGGTGTAGTACTGATCATGGGTGTATTCTATGTATAATATACTTAAATTTATGTGTATTCACAAATCCATTTTATTATATTTATTTCACGGGGATAATGTTTTAAAAGTTACCAAATTGGTGAAATAGTCTTGTCTTAATTTTCCTTCTTTGAGACTCATGTTTTGTTATACACCTTAATTTTATTTTGACATGTATATAAATTCAATTTACATGTTTTAAAATTAATTTAATTCTTTTGATGATTTTTTATAATTCATTTAATTTCCTTTTCTTACCTGGAGAGTATGATCCCATGTTTCTATGTTATAAGATTGCATTGAGGCTATCTCATCACTTTTCAAGACTGTTTATATTTATTCTTATTTGATGAAGTATTATGATCCATATATCAATAACATTCATGAATTTTATTATCCACTAGTTATTCAAGATACACTCACATATTTTTACAATTTTTATTTTTTTGGTACTTAATATAGTTAAGATTTTTTTAAAAGTCTAAATTTACCCTCTCTTCGGACCAATGTTCCTCAAGAACCATTTTTTCTAATAAGGTTTAAAAGCATAAAGTAAAATTATCATATAATATTTAAAATACTTTTTTACCGTTTTTTTATTTTACCAATATTTTCAAATTATTCATCTTATCTCTTTCGAAGAGAATTTTTTTTAACCTTTTATCATGCAAAAAGAATGTTATTTTTACCTCGTATGACATGTACAGTTTTACCCGCCATCATTTTATTGAATCTTCCATTTAATTTTCAAAACGTTAATTTAAAAAAATGTTCTTAAAATTGAAAATAAAGGGAATTTTTTTTCAATGATTTATTAAGCCTTATTTATATTTATTCAATGTATTTTCAAATAAAAGGTTTTCAAAACATTTTAAATATTTCTTTATATGTTTTCTAAGTATTTTAAAAGAAATTTTTTTAAAACATTTTAATGAATTATTTATATGTTTTCAAAGTGTTCAAATAAAATTTATTTAAAAATATTTTGGAAGATTAATATATAGTTTTTCAAGGAGAAATATTTTCAAAATGATTTAAATTTTTCTTTGAATGTTTTTAAGGAATTTTCAATGAAAATAATTTTTAAATTGTTTTCTTTATTAAAATTACATTTTTTAAAGAATAAAGGATATTTTCCCCATGAAATGATTCTGAAATATAATTCAAAGTTAATTTCTATTTCAGAGTGAGTATGTTGATGTTACTCATTCACTTATAGGAAATGATCTAAATGATCCATTCATATCCTTTCTAGGATTGAGTTATTCTTAAATTCATGATCTTTATGAAACCCATTACTCATTCATTGATTATATGTTTATGATACCTATTTCTCTTTTACGGGTTGTGTGTTTATGAAATTTTTTTCTCTTTCACAGGTAATATTTTTATGAAATAAGTTTCACTTTCACATGTTATATGTTTATGAAATCTGTTTTTATTTCATGGGTTACATGTTTATGAAATCTGTTTCTCTTTCATGGGTTAATTGGTTATGAAATCTATTTCTCATTCATGGGTAATGATTTTGATGAAATGGTTATGAAAACTATCTTCTTCCACAGGTTATGATATGATTACATGTTTATAATACCAATTTAATTTAATGGGTTATGATATAATTATTTTATATATTTTGGAACATGTATGTATGATTACATTGTGAGATGGGTGGGACCTATATCTCACTCCAATTCATTGGGAAAAGATTTATATCTCATTAGATGGACTAAGATGGTTGTGGGAATGAATGTTGACTACTAAGATGGCCATGGGAGTGAACCATGACTACCAAGATGGTGTGAGGAGTGAACTCATGCTACTAATATGGTTATTAGTCTGAATCATAACTACCAAAATGGTGTGGGGAGTGAACCAATACTACTAAGATAGTGTTGGAAGTGATTCCTTGTCTACTATGAAAATCATATTATATGTTTATGTGTCTCCCACAATTCCATGTATTATTCCTATATTATTCTTTCATTGATTATGTTATTTGTTTCCTTAGAATTCGTGTATTATGAACTAACATGCTTTATTCCATGATTAATATACATGATCTTTGATATATAGGGTATGATCTTCTTTTTTAATGGTCCTATTCTCATACCATTATGCTCATGGTTATTCTTATATATATCACTTTTTTTACCCTTACTAAGCATTTGAGATCACCCCCTTTTATGTTTCCATCCCCAAATTATGAATATATATTTCTTATATGATATGTCTAAGAGGGGTACTAGTCTTGTAGAACCTAGTGGGATATAATGTAGCTTGCTCATGTACCAATGTTTACATTCCCATGTTTTCAAAGGAACCAAACAAATACAGTATATGAGAATCCATTTTGTATAATACTTTATGTATTCTAAAAATTTCATGTAATATCTATGTCTGTAAAGCGAGGGTCTCTATATATTTACCAAATGGAAAGTAGCCAGAAATATTTAGCTATATGTAGAAATTTTGAGGGTGGATAGATAAACTTTACATGGATCTATATTGGATGAAATTACCTGGTGAATTCTACATAGTAATGTATCATGATTTCCAAGTAATATCCTAGATTTATAATTTTGTGGGAGTGCCTAGTCCCATATAAATGAGCACCGAAAGAGCCTGTATGGAATTCTTCCGACAACTGTTTGAATTTATCTTATTCATATGAATCTGAGGATTATTCCATCAAATGCTCACTTATAGAGGTATTTTTTTCTCATTTGGTCCACCTTGATGCATGTTGTGAAAAATATTCCTTTTAGGATTGATATGTCGAAAGAGTCTAATTTTAGAGATAACCAATTATGTGGACCATCCACCCAAGGTTGGATATCAATTCGTCATACTCTGGGGAAATATGGACCTTATTTAATTCTTCCATATCATAGATTAAGATCAATGAGACCATTATTCGGTGCATGGTATGGAATATTTGTTACTCTTGATCAAGGTCAAAAAGAAATATTGATGCATTATACAACACATCGGCATAATAATTCCGTGATCTAGGAACATGATGCAACGTAGAATAAAAAGTTAAAGCTGACATAATTCCTCTAATGTAGACTATGAGAGGTCCTGGTTCTTCCTTTTTTATGGAATATTAGCAATTGATATGCATTATCACTAGTTAGGAATACCATTTATTTTTTTTAGTATATATTTTGACATGGGGATGGATCCAACACAGTTATTAGGGATTGGTATTCGTCCGAATTACTTGTGAAACCCTTGGGTTGTGAGAAATAGTAGGGAAAATGATTTTTATATTGATAAAAATACAATCCCTAAGACAACCTTATTGATTTTTGAGTCATCCATCCTTTTTACGAAAAGATACTGGGAAGTTCTGTAAAAATACATCACCCATATCTTGGGTGTCACATGCGCATAGAATAACTACACATATATAAGATCAGTTTCCACCAAGGTATTCTCTAGGGAAGGATTTTTAGTGAGGAAATCATCCAAAACCTTCCCTTTCATAAATTTTTTTGATACAAAATGACTGTTTTCTTTCTAGAGAATTATTATACATTTGGCCAATCTCCAAATCAACATAATTAGGACGTGTATATAAATTATTGGACTAATCTGAGAGACTTTATAGAGATCATGGTGCTTCAATTGATATCTCATATTACACACTGCAAATATGAGTTCAAAGAGGTTCTTCGTGGCATCTATGTATCATGTATGATTACATAGAATTGTTTGTTTGAGGTATTAGATAATGTTCTCTCTTTCCACATTGTTTGGGTTTTTTTTGGAGGGAACCCAATGAGAATTCCATAGAATCCATATAGAATATGAATGTCCTCCCTTCCACTAGAGGCATCAGAACCAGTGGGTGTAATGAATACTAATTGAGTATTTTAATGGAATATTGTCATTAATCATCCCATTGATAGGTGATTCCCTTATTAATTATCCTATTGAAGGGAATACTTGTTCCATAAAAGTTGGATATGAAACAAGGAATATAAGAGATATTCTATTGGACCCCCCTAAATTATTTTAGATTTATGTGGGATAATTTTTTGAAATTTCACTTTTTCTCTCTTAATAGACCTCAATGCCACAATGGAATACCACAAAGACAATGAACATACATAATGTTACCTTGAACACTAATTTCATTAGATTCATATTCTGAATATGTTTCCACATCTTGTCAAAGATTATTTCAATATCTATGAAGGGATCTCATCACTATCATAATTTGACTAATAGGCTATTGAAATAACATTAGGTTACCCTTCACAATAATGGGTTAATGATATGATTCACGAGACACCGATAAGTGGATCCATAATTATTTTAGTCAAACGGAATGGCCTAATAGTAGAATATCCCCTGAACTACCCTGAAACAGGTGTCTTCTTTATTTGAAGGGGATGTATTTATAGAACTATACCGTGAATACTCATCCATGACAGAAAGGTCTTAGAATCCATCAGTTGAATCAATCATGAATTTTGTGATCGATAATGGGAATTTTTTCCTTTGTGTTGTACGGATTAAGGTATCTAAATTTGATGCATACCCTAAAATTCCCATTCTTTTTCTTGATAGGAAAAATATTGGAAATCCATCTTGGGTATTTTAATTCTATGAAAAATTTCACTTTGATCAATTTCTCATCTTCAACTTCTACACTTGTGGCATGAGAGGTATGAATACTCTTACATACCAGCTTGAAGCATCAATGCTCATCATGTAGTTTGAGATGGTATATATAATTTGGACTTAGTCCCGAAATTTTTGTATAGTTCAAACCAAACACATATCAATGATGATTTATAAATATGTTGTACATCTATTTCTCTTCAAGGGGTATGGATGAACTAATCAATGTAGGTTTTAGGTCTTCTTTATTTCCTAGATTTATATTTCGGAGCTCATTGATGGTGCTGGAGATTTATTCCATGAAAATAGGATGATAATTCATGAGGCTATACTCATCATCAACCACTTCTATGTCTATATAGAAACATTCAGATGAAGTTGGAAATATGGGGGTTTCTCTTTCTCAATCAAGGTGAAAAATACCAAGAGAAGAGATATTATCATCCCCTAATGACTAATTCATTACAGGTAGATGTTGGAGATGATTTTTTTTACATTTTTTGGGGATAGAAGGTTGTTCAACCTCTAGGTTGAAGTCTATCACCACTCTTAGATTTATGGGGAGCACATAGTCAGTGTAAATCATACTTCAGATATTTTTAGGGGTGGTAGCCAACCTTTTTGGGGTTTTAGTTTGTATATTATCATCCACTTTTTTCTGTCTCTTTTATAGAAACCTCCTTCATCTTATGTAATAAAAAAGTCTTTATGGGTGCAATATAAACTTGTAGTGTACTAAACATTCCATCGATGGGGTATTTTAAACATTGATGGAATGATGAATTTACCATAATATGATTGTCGATCATGGGCCATACAAAAATGACATTGTATGTTGTGTCCTGCTAGAAAACCATAATATTAGTGGCATAGGTGATATTCCAAAAATGAGAAATGATATTTATCTTCAAAATAGGTTTTTTATCATTCTTATCATACCCTTGAATTGTCATCATTGTGGGAGATATGCCCCCCTTTTATCTTTCCCAAAGGTTGAAGGGTTTTAACTGGGATGAAATTGATTTTAGAACCATTATCAATCATACCCCTTTAAATATCGACATTATTAAGTCTTCGAAATACATATAGTGTGATGATGTTCCTTTGGATGACCTCATCCTAATCCCAGTCAGTGAATGAGATACAGACATGGTATTTTGATGTCATAATCTCTACTCAATAATCCACAACTGTAGTGACTTCTATATTATACTCTATTGGGATCTAGAGGGCTTCAGAGAGTGCTTCCCGGAGTTTTTTTGAACTATGGAGTTCATAAAAGATTGATATCAAGTTAGGGAAAACTACCACCAATTTAATAATGTCATACTTTTATGCTAGAGGATGGCACTACCACATGTGTGGATTCTCATTGACATGCTTCTTATGACAATTGTAATTTGTGGTGGAAGGGCCTAGTGTATGTGTAGAGTTAATGGGAGAATATACTACCAGTTGTGAAGGTTGTGCTAGCCTTACCTATTTCCTAGGTAGATTAGATAATCAAACCCCCACTAAGTGGTCATGCAAGGAAACTGGGTGTGGAAGACCACTGGAGGTTTTTGGAACACATCAATGTTTTTTTGGGACTAATAGAGTGGTTTCCCATGAGTCTCAGCTATTTAAGTTTCTTATGTCGTGACGTGGCTAAAATTTTGGGTCCGATCATTCCCACATTATCTTTTGTATCCTATGTTCCTTCACATTTGGCCTCTTGTTCCTGAGTTATATGTGTGAAACTTGTATTATGAGGAATATTCATTATCATATAAGGTCTCTATGAATTGTATCATGTTGATATTACCAAATTTGACCTATTTTTCTGATGAGGGTTCCATTTAGTGTGGTATTTCTCATGTATCAAATGTTGCAGGGAGAAAATATGAAAGGGTAAGAGCTTGAATTGAAGTAGAATACCACTCCTCCTATTATGCTTCCTCATACTTCTGATGGACACACACACTTTTATGATACATATTAAATGTATCATTTTTAGGTGATGGAGATATGTTGGGTGTGCACAAATATTCTCTCAGGTTGGCAGGAGTTTGATAAACTATATCTGGAGTCTTCTAATTGTTGAACTTCTATTCAATCTTGGTTTGGAATTTATACCAATCACCCTCTTCTTCTGACTGGGAAATGGTTATGCGGGACACCTTCTCCAAGGATATATCTAACATAACCTAACTAGAATCGACCATTTCGGGAAGGTTGTATTTGAAGAAAAGGTAGCACTAGATATTATGAACAAGCCTTATATGGGAAGGAAATTATTCAGGATGGTCAGTGAGTTTGAAATCCTCAAGATTCTTGTGCTGAGGCAGTTGGAGAAAGTTATTGTACATCGGTAATAAAAAATAACTCAATAAATTTTCATTGTAGAAGGAGTATTCTTTAGTCATATGTCCCTCAAATCCGAGGTGACTCTAATTTATCTGGGATTCTAGCTGATGGTGATTTTGTGGTTGTCTACACTCAACATAAGTTGTAGGGAGGACCAGAACCTACCGAAGTTCATTGATGGGTACTATTACTATATTGATATTTATAGTTAAAGAATCAAATTTTCATATAAATTTTCTCTATGATAAGGGAATGAGTTTAGATTTTGATTGAGTTTTTTAATGGAATCCTCCAGATGTTGTTCCATTTCCGTAAACTCATGGAACCCACCCAGATAATTCATTGGGATCATAGGTGTCTGTAACTCATCCTTTAGATTTTATACAGAGAGTTTTAAAAGTTTTTACTGTGAGAGTTGGATTCTTAATGAATTGGTTAAACTTTTCCCTCTATCTATGAGCTTAGAAACTGACTCATTTTTGCATTGATTGTTGTTTTTCTGGTCAATGATTTTGATTTTCCTCAGTGTGGAGTTGAAATGATAAATTAATTGAGGACTAAAGTCTTCCCATCATGTAATGGATCTTGCTGGTAGACTGCTTTACCAAATAATGTTTGGAACAATCACATTCTATATAAAATATCCTAGTTTTGCTACCTCATTTTGATCTCGAGGGACAATCATCGGTACAAATCTGGATATGATGTGTTTGAGATGAATTTTTGGGACACTTGAACCTTAAAAATTTTAGATGGTAATATTTCTAAAATTGGGTGCAGGAAAAGTGTCATCCACCCATTCAGGATACGACTACCTCTCAGGCTTCACATTTTCACATCTTCCTTCCATGGATTCCATTTCAGTATCCTTGGAAACTATGAAATTAATAAGCTCTTAGGGTACTACTGTTAGAGAAGCCTCTTGCCTATATGTAGTGGGTGGGGCTTGGTGATTTGGTCCCACCTTTTTATCCAACTTATTCTCGATTCATCCTATGACTGAGTGAATACACTACAGAAGAAGTGGAATTCACTAAATTGGAGGGAATTGATGATCATTTTTGAATTCCTCATATATGTAGACTGGCTCCCTAGATCCCAAGCTATTCTGATGCTTAGATACTTCTCATTCTAGATGATCGACTATGGGAGTTAGAGTATTCATCATTGATTGAAGATGACATCTAGCGTGACTATTTCCCCTAAATAGATCCTCAATGAGTTATCTGATTGTTTTTATATCACTCTCATATTTTTACACATGTTCCTCTATAGAAGGATCCTCAGCTCTTCTAGGTAGTGATTGGGATATGGATACACCTTTCCCTTTTTATTTGTAAGTGTTCCTCTATTTTATAGGAAAGTCAATATTCATAGGTGCCATGTTTTGGAGACCTATTTGGTTCTGGTTTCATGTAGTATTAGTTGGTGCATCCTAATCCACCTCTTCTCAGGGTATATTTTCAATGAATTGGGCCTATTCATTTTCATCTTTATCCACTATATCTATTTTTTTGGGTGTGATTATATTCGCATAGGCATAATGGGAAATGATGATTTTTCCATTACTTTCAATGCAACATGATGAATATTCACTACCTTCATCAGGATCATTATTCAATCCCCTATCCATATTGTGAAATATTTGGATTTCTACATCGATGGTGTGTGATCTCCTTCGTAGTATGTTACTCATGTAATAGCCTATGACTAATGACCTTGATGGAATTTCTAGTTGTGATTTCTAAATGGTACCTGAAGAGAATTGGTTTTTCCTGTGACTAGAGAAACAAATGAGATACCCATTATATATTTTTACCTCCCAACTTTTATAATATGGATTCCATCTATGGTGATGATGATGAAGAAAATGGTCTCAACCCGATGGGATGAGGGTTATTCGGGGCCACAATTGGCATTTATTAATCATGTTATTAAGGATATAATGATTCTATTGGGGATTTAATGTCTTCTTGGGATGGATAATTAGATATAAATTCCCCCATCCTAGTGGGGTCGGGTTGATCTATAATCAATGTTTCATTCCTAGGACCCTCTAAGGGGATAATGAATCTGGTGATGGTGATTCAGATATAAATTACACTAGCCTAGCTGGATGAGGTTTGTTTTCAGGTGCTGAAGATATATGTTGAATCCTCTTGGTAAATGATTGTTTAAGAGGTGGAGGTGGTGGTATATATCCCCTAACTTAGAGGGCTTGGTTATTTCATAGATGACTGGTATGGAAGTAACTACTACGACCTATTGGATGTGGTGTAGCTATGCTTACAAATGAGTTGGGTGTGTTGGAAACCCAATATGGGAATCAATTTTCACAGGATGTTTTTCGGTTGATTGAAATGTCAAATCCTGTGTATGGAATTCAATATTATCAATTTCAATGGACTAGTTCAAAGGTATGTCATCAATCCTCTCCCTCCATTCATGATTTATTGGCATATTTGAAATGGAGGAATTCTGTTTTATTTAGCAACTAGCTCACATTTTACCTGATGTTCTGATTTTATCAAAGGCTATTCCATTATAGAATGAAAAATATGAAGGGTTCTATTATTCTAGGTACATAGTGAACATTAATTCTCTATATTTTTCCCTTCCCCTGATAAATGTTTTTGTGGTAATCTAGAAATATGTTGACATAGTGTTATCACGAAAGGGGGAAAACAAATCGAAGTAATTTTTCAGGTACTACCATTCTCAGGTTTCAAGCTATAGAAATGGTGGCCATATATAACCTAAAAAAGTGTGTATTGATGAGATTATGGTTAGACTCAGATCCTCGATAGGGTATATTGATATCTTTTAGTCACTGAGGGGTAGCCCAATATTTTTAGTGTAGATAAAGAATTCACTCCTTTTCTATATCATTTTGGACCTCATGGTCAGACGTGGCAAGGGGGCATAACATTATGGAGAGGTTATTTCCAGCTAACACTCTCCATATGTCAATGTAGACCTCCTTGTCATCAGATGAACTTTCCTCCATCTAGTCAAACCATAGAAAATGCTTCTTGGAGACTTCTAATGATATGAGTGGAGTGTTGTTGGATACTGGTGGGGGAACTATATGTGGTTTAGCTTGATGATTGGAGCACCTCTCTATATGAAGGAACATGAGTTTTTGACACATCACTAAACAAAGGTGTCTAGGAAAGGGGTGGATTTACATGTCCCTATGTGTTATCTATGTGGGGAGGTTGACCATGATGCATATCAGGAGTGGAGTCAATGTGATCCATCTCTACACTACAATGAGGGAGAATATCACAGAAATGATCATCCCATACTTTAGATGAAGACTTCTAGGACCCTTATGGTGTTTATAATGTGACTAGAATGTACTTAATGACAGTAACATAGAGACAATTAGGAATATTGGTCCCATTATGCATCATGGCTATAATATACCAACCTTCCTTTCAAAATTGTTCAAGAATATGATCCTACAATATGACGGTTTCCCAAAGTTGTAGATTGTTGTCTGGTGCTGTGGGGGTTTGAATATGATGATGTGAATATAAAAGAATGTTCTAATGATCTTATTTATTATTGATATGAATATAATCCTATCTTAAGGAATGTTTCATTTTAAAATGGTGATCCTTAGTCATAATGGGAGTGTGAGACTGATCCCAACATTTGGAATATGTCATTGGTCTTTTTTGTCATGGATATGAGCCTTCCCCGATGCATGTATCACTCTCACCTGGTGATCCCCTATTGGAACAAGAATATGATCCTGGTCCAAATATGAATTACACACTATAATATTCCAAAAGACCTCCGTAATGGGATAAGGGATATGATCCTTCTCATTTATTTCCTTCTAAGGATGTTGATGTAGGCATTCACCACCAAATGTAGGAATATGTGCAAGAATTCCATGATCTATTTGAATATTATATGAAAATTCACTGATAGGAATATAATCCTATCCGTAGGAATCTATAATTCTCAATTTTTT
The DNA here is from genome assembly GCA_963277665.1 of Viscum album. NCBI lineage: Eukaryota > Viridiplantae > Streptophyta > Magnoliopsida > Santalales > Viscaceae > Viscum > Viscum album. The sequence goes on from OY728132.1 coordinate 1,701,567,202, forward strand.
TCCATGAATGAATGAGGATATGATCCAAATCCCATGCCTTTAGAGTATTTTATTGGTCTTCTTCGACTGGAATATGAGCCAATCATGAGGTATTTTTCCCTCTCACCTGGTGATCCCCACCAATAAATAGGATATGACCATAATCCTGGGCCTTTGGAATATTCCTCCGATATTTTTCAATAAGAATGTTCCCCTATCACGGGGCATGTGTCACTCTCACATGGTGATCCTCAGTTTAAACAATGATATGATCCCTGTAGAGTGCATCATCCTTTATCATAATATGTAGATAATCCACCTAGATAGAATAAAAAATGTGAATTTATCTGGAGAAACCAGTTGTTCATAATGATCAAAGTGTTGATCTCTCCTTGTTATAGGGATAGGAATCTGTGTATGTCCATGTATCTGTACTAGTACAATAATATGTTGGTAGAATTATTCTGTTATTACTAAGATGTACTAGAATTTTAGAAAAGTGTGTTTAGGTATATGAACCTATAAATTTACTGTATCCATTATATATTGGAAAATATCTTTGATTGAATTGTGGATATGATCCCACTACCTTCCTCCTTGTGACACCGTAATATGTGGATGGACGTGATTCATGGTGGTAGGGATACATGACTCCCCCATTCCTACTACAAAGATATGCACACAAACTTTTTTTAAGTGAGTAAGGATATGATCTTTCTTGTTTATTACTATCATAATATGGTGGAAGTCATCATTAGGGGGAGTGGGAATATGAGCGCACTCCAGGATATCCAACTTCTTCCTCACCCGATGTGTCTTTATTGTTTTCCATGCATGGAAGTTGTAGGTGGCAGTTCATTTGGTGTGACCCTTAACAAGCAGTTGGTGGATTCCGGATATCCAACTTCTTCCTCACCCGATGTGCCTTTATTTTTTCCATGAATGTGAGTTGTATGTGGTAGTTCATTGGGTATAACCCTTAACATGTGATTGGTGGATTACAGTGTGACAGTGATGGCATTGATAGTTGATAGGATCCTTCTTTGATGGATTTTAAATTGGGATGGAGCCATGTCTGAATCAATGCTATACCATCATTAGAAGTTGAGGGAGCTTATTTTCATGCTTTAGGGATATGATTCGGAAGTGGATGGATGTGGAAACAAGCTACACTAGCTTCGTTTCATCTTTACCTAGATGTTGAAGACTCGATGACTTCTGTGCTTAGATACCCTCACAGGTAGCATTAAGGGTTGGGATTATACCATGTCGATGGTACTCTCATACCATTGTGTTCTCCACCTAAAGATGGAGTTGATGGCCAAATGAGATCATTTTGCGACCCGCTGGGGTTTTAGTCACAAAATACATGTCAGAACAGTCATTTGGATGATGAAACTATCTCATAATAGGATTCCATTGATTAGAGAAGTATCTATAGGAATGCAATCAATAAGGAAAAAGGTCACTTATTAGTGAATTATCATTGGCATGATGCCTTCAATCAGATATTCACAGTTAAAATAATTTTCTTTTATCCATGATCATTCCATTATTCTCAGTTGGAATTTTCAAAATGAGCATAGACTTATTTCATAAGACTATAGTTACATAAGATCAGCTATAAGATTTATGTCAGGATTATCATCATTTTTTTGTAGGATATGAAAAAAAATTGTCCTGAAAAATGAATAACCAATAATTGTATTATTTGATAGATTATCATTGATTTCACCATTTTTGTTTTAATAGAGAAGATAAAACTACTTGGTTCATTCATTTTGGCCTGACTTTTTATTGTGACTGAGGGGGGAGCCAAATGTGTTGCATAATCATTTTCATTGGGTTACCATTGTTGTTCTAAATTAAAACTCCTGACAGTTCCCTCATCCATAACTAGGTACAAACCTACTTTCTAATGGCATGTGTTTAGTTGGGGTTTCATACCCAATGATACTTACAGACTCACCATGGTCAAGAGGATGGTAGGTAGGGCTCATCACACCTTGTGGGGGGGGATTCTTTCCTACTTTAGGACTATCTTTATGATTTATGATATGTTTAAGAATCTCTTCCTGATCACGATATGGGACATGTTACCAAAAAAATGATTATGTTGTAAATATCTTTATGTAAATATAACCAAGGGAATATTATTATTGAATCCATATGTTTGTATCTGATGTTCTTAATCCATTTCACAGTAATGAATAGCTATTTATATGCTTATGTTTCATAACCAAGCACTCCTGAATTTGATTCCATAAAGGGGAGAAGTAAATATTTTGAGTAGTGGATTGAGCCATTATAAGGTGTCATATGTATCATATTCATTGCAAGAATCAAAACCCACACAGTTTTTTAGACCCATATAGTTTAACTTCCGGCAAAGAGAATATTTATGTGTAGGCACTCAATTGCCATATATTAGGGATAGTTTCTTTATGAGACATCCAACGTATCATGGTTATAATATGAATTAGATTAAATGTAGTTCATTCACACCTTTGGTACTGGCCCCATGTTATATTCCCTTATATGGGGGATGTTTTTATAATTCCACTCACCCGGGATTACATATTGAGATTTTCTAGGATGGTGGAGATTCATGATGCCAATGATGTGTTCATTTTGACTCCCAAATCTCATTAGAGCTATGCTCAGTGTGAGAAACAAGAGTTAACAAGTGATCAACCTAATTTAATATGGATGAAGGAATTCTGTAATGGGGAAAAATTTGGAATTTTTAATATGTAGGTCGGGCCTTAAGAAGGAATCCGACATATCCAGGTTATAGAATTAATTAAAGTCATTATATTTCAATGTATTCTCATTCCATTGATGGATGTGGTAGAATGAAAATACCATGGGAGTGATTGGGTCCCTTTGGTTGATATGTCAGAGACATGAGAGGGCTTACACTGAAGTGGATGCCCATTAAGGATTAGGGTTTATGAAGGCCTCTTACATTTCTGATTTCTATATAAACTAGAGTTGTGATAGTTCAAATGGTTGGTGACTACACACTAATGATTCTATTTTGATTTTTGGGATTGGGACTTATGAAGGCAACCTATGTATCCAGATTATAGAAGAAATCAGAGTCCTTGTAGTTCAACTAGTTGAAGCTTACACACTAATGTTTCCCTTATATGTGGGAAATATCATATTATTTCGCTGGTTTGGGCTTAGACATTGAGGATTCCCTCATCACGATAAAAAAATTCATTGGAATGAAATTATAATTGTGAATTTATAATCCCAACTGAGTTATGCTCGTTGTGAGAAACATGGAATGGAAATGATCAGTATCATTTCATGTGGATGTGGGACTTTTATGTTGGGATCACCCTTTATATGGTTAATAGAGAACCCATTCCACAGATAGGTGTCATATGTATCATGGTTATGGAATGAATCTGATTTATCATAGTTCTACGATTGGTGTGTACACACTGATGTTTCCCTTCTAATAAGGGAATACATGTTGACGGTTCCCTTCTGGTCCAAGAATACACACAAAATTCTCCCTTCTGGTCAGGGAATACACATTGACATTTCCCTACTAGTCAGGGCTTACACACTGTAATTTCCCTTATAACTATGGATTACACATTGAGAATATTCAAGGTCATCATGTCTTGGTATTACCATTTGATATGGACTTCTTGTATTAATAACAGAATTTTATTATCTACTTGACATTCCATAATTATTTTTTTGACATGTCGGAGGATGTGTGTAAATGTCTAGTTTCATTATAGACATGTCCAGCTATAATCACATGATCCAGTTGGCTTGTCTGGATAAGTCACATAACCTAGATTTCATATTTTAAGACCATCACATGGTCAAGGCTGGTTTGTCTATGTAGAGACCCGATGCTTGACGTACATGGACATTACATTACATTTGTGGAATAATTAATACATAACAAAAACAAACATACAAGGACTGTAATATTTTAGTGTCTTTGGAAACATGGAACGAAATCTTTTAATCATGGTGAAAGATCTTCAACATCTACTGTAAAGATCTTCTTCTTTTTGTTTCCTTACCTAAAACCTTTATTTTGATCTTGGGGGAAAATAAAACATAAAAAGGGTGAGCTCAAATGCTCAATAAGGGTATGCATGGATAAAATAAAACATACCATTTACATTTGAACTTAAAAACATGAACATAATGTTTAAACATCAAAATCTTGAGCAACTACATAAAACAAAGAAGTACATAAGGCATAGATCATAATGGAACATTAATTATGTTAATATAGAATGGGAATAAAACATGTAATTGTGTCATCCATTAAGCACAAGTAATAATTTCCATAGTAGCCAAGCCATTGCTTCCAAGACCATGTTAGTGGACAAAGTCCGTTTCTAAATCGAGTTTACTCCTTGTTCCAGTCCTGTAATACTGAATCGGAATAACTTACCATTCCAGCCATGTCTATCTCATGAGATATAAATCTTTACCCAATGCATTGGAGGGAGATATAGGTCCCACCCATCTCATAATAAAATCATTCTTACTTATGCCACAAAATAATCTTAAAACATTCATCCTAACCCAAAGAATAAAATGGGTTTCATAAACATCATCCCATCGTTTCATAATCCATATAAAACAAATGGACATTTCATCATAAGAAAATTGAACCATGTAAATCATAGAGACATTAAACTTGAAACATACACATATCAAATAATGTCATCTTAGATGATTTTTTTTTGATAAAACACTTGAAAAGAATTCTTGAGGAAAATATCCTTTCTTCTTCAAAATTAATCTCTTTTCACAAAATGTCATGAAATTTTAAATGAAAAGGATTTTGTTGAAAATATTCATGAAATATTTTGGAGGGAGCTTCATGAAAATAAGGCTTTATAAGACCATAAAAATCTGTTCGTGCCATAAAAGTTAAAAGAACATTCTTCTCATACTTTTGCCGGAAAAGTCAAAAAAGTACCTCGTAACATAAACAAAAGAAAGATTCCTTACATACCATGTAGTAAAAGTAAAAAATGGGAAAAAAATGACTTTGAAAATTCATGAAAATACTTATAAAACATGGACATGGATGATAGAAATAACCCCAGTAAATACTTACGGATAAGCAATCTCGAACCAATATGAGATTTGCAAAATTATCCCTTACCTTAGGTCCGATATGCTTCGTACGTATCCAAAAATCCTGTATAATGATTTAAATAATGTCATTTACTTATTTAATGAATCATATTCCTTGTTATGATATCATATATGTTTCACTGATTACTTTATATTACCCATACTTTTTAAAATTACACGATAAATCAGTGTTTTGGGTAAAATAATTTCATTTATCATATGTGTTTCGACTTATTGTTCTTGATATTATTACTTATATCCGGATTTACATAATTCCAGATTGTAAATCATGATTTATATATAATATATATTAATCATATACAAATATATTATAGATCGATAAAAGGAATGAAATACACTGTTCATGGAGACGGTAGGCCGTACGAACGCATGAACGTTGTTTTCGTTTCCCTTCTGAATTGAATGGAATTAAGTAAATGACATACATATATATATATATACATAAATCAAGTATCATTATTATGTCATATATTTCATTATCATTCATTACATATACTTTATAATTATTCATGAATGGTTAACATGGAGTGTGAATCTCATCGCGTCGTGGAGACAGTAGTCCGTACGTACGCACGACCGATGATATCATTCCCAAGATCGTGGAATTGTATTAAAGTGTATGTATAATATTATAGAATCAATATAACTTTACAATAATCATATATATTCATTACTTTCAACCTTATACACATCCAAGTAAGGTGGTTGTGGAAAATAGATTACACCACGGCGTGGAGACGGTATTCTGTACGTACGCACATGCGATGATTTCATTTTTTATTGGATGGATAGATTGTGAAATATGGTTGTTTCATACTTATAATAACATATCAGTATGTTATTGATACTGATGTTATTACCTCATAATTAAACAACTAAAAAATAATAAGTGGAAGAAGAAATAAAGTTGAAAGAATCGGTAATGGACATTACCTCTTCTTTGAAGCACCTCTTTGAGACATCATATTAGGGCACTAAAATTGGTCATTGAAGAAGACCAGGACCTCTAGGATGTTTCTAGGGAAGTTGAGAAGAGAATTTTTCAGGGGTTGGCTGAGATTGAATGCTCAATGTGGTGTGAGGAAGAGAGGGAGGAGGTGCCCTTTTATAAGGGAGGAGAGGGGCACCTTTGGAATTCTTAAAAATATTAATTTATAATAAATCAAACCCCACTTAAAAAACTCCAAAAATAACTCATATCAGAAGATTATATTATATAGGGTTGTAATCTCCTCAACCAATCAAATTTAGACATGTTAGGAATTTATTTTAAACATTATCAACTTGATTTATCCTTATTTAATCAATTTAATTTTATTTGTGGTAATAACATTCTAAATTTTAAATTATAACAAATAATTACTTATTTGTTGGGAATTTTCCAGAATTGGATAATTTATAAAATTTTATACCATATAAATTTAAATTTACAATTTATAAATGTTTTTGTTATTTTTAAACAATTGTATAATATATTATTTTTATAAAATAAAAAATGTGTCAATTTTGACACTCTTCAGTTATTTGAATTTAAATAAAATATATACAGAAGATATGTTCAAACAAAAAGCTTTAATAGATTCATAAAATGTAATATTTATCTAGAAAATTAGTGGAGGAAATTAAATAGTTCATATATTAATTATTTTATTATTTTTAAAACCATTTATTTAGTTTATCTCTTAATAAAATAATTACTACATCATTCTTTTGTATAATTATTTAATATAACTATTTGTTGCATAAAAATTAAAAATAAAATCCTATGATGAATATAAATCTATTAAAATTCACAATAATACTTTTAATTGAATTTATCATCTTAAAATCAAAATATTTAAATTGTTATATTTATTAAATTATTAAGGTGACAACATTGGAATCATTTAAAATAATATAATATAAGTGTCATAATCATCTTAATAAGGATCCAAATGGTCCACAATTCTGCCAATGGATGATTAGGGTTTATATATACACTATTAATAAGTTTTGTGCAGATTTTGGGGCATTTTGATATGTATTAATATTTCAATAAAAAATATATTATTGATTTTTCACAAAATAAATAATTTATGCATCCCTATTTTGTCAAAATTAATGATAATTATTTAACAACTATATATTATAAATAAATTTATATAATGTAGATAATTTCATTAGATTTTTGGAGACTATTCATGTTCGAAGTTTCATGATGTTTACCACTAAAGTAAAATTAATATATTTATAAGATTTAAGAGAGTGACCTGTTGTCACTTTCATTGGTTTTAATAATAATTAAGTAATTTTCATGGACAAAAGTCCATTAAATGATTCTAATCTGACCCTTATGTGATATGGGTCGACTTTTATTCATCCAATAGGATTTTGGCAGGTGTTAGGTTAATTTTATAATCTTATATTTACCATTAATTACCCAATTTACCTTTAAATATGGTAAATAAAATTTACCATAGTTACTATTCATAAAGCCCAAAAATAAAAAGTAGCTTATTAACATAATTTTTTACCTACTGATTCCAAATATGGAATCCATTTTGACAAATTCAATACAAAAAAGTTGTAGAAATTAAATTAAAATTAATCCCGTTGTCGAAAGAAAACGTGTTTTTGTTTAAAACATTGCAAAAGATTGAATTGATATAACCTACGAAATCAAGGTAAAATCAATTCTAATGATATACATTATATTAAATGGTGAAAATATATTCTATTTATAATTTAAAACAATTAATTATTATAATTTAACTACATAAGTTATTACGATGAAAAAAGTTGTTTTTAAATATAATATAGCATGTTTTTACTATTCATTAAAATATGAATGTTATCAGAATAATATGAAAAATTTATCCATGGTAAAATTTTATATCCTGATTCTAAATAATAATTTTATTTTTTAAATTTCAACTTATAAACATGTAAAAAACTAGATTTAATGTTGGTTCTCCATCAAAATGTGGCAAAACTACATTTTTTGAAAAATACTTATTTTACTTGAAAAATTTATTTTGTCCTTATACCATGTTCTAGAAAATGTGTAAGATGAATAATAATGTTATAAAATTCAAAATTTAGTTAATACTATTCATAACGGCTAGTTCATAATTATAATAATATAACGTTGGTTAGTAACACCCGGTATTGCGTACAACACACGGTATCGAGGAAGGTCATGATTGCGTGTAATGCAAGCCAAGTCAGGGTTGCATGTCGTGCAAGCTTCTTTTGGTGTAGCGTACAACACAAGACATTAATAAAATTAAAAAGAATATTTTTCATAAAATCTTGGGGTGTTATATTCTACCCCCCTTAAAATGAATTTATCCCTCGAAATTCCTTGGGGTTATAAATGGTTTACTACTCGAAAGTTTCTTTAAAAGAAACCCACATCGTAAAAAGTAATACTAAAACTTCATTTAAAAAAATAATGTTAGAAACATAACGGATACTCAAATAACTCATCACTGGGTTTCCACAGTGGAGAACATAGATGAAAATATGGATATGGAGGAAAAATCTGACAAACATGTTCTGATGGAGAGTGGTAGAGAACTTAGCTTTGAAAAAGCCATCAATCACAAAGCCATAGATTTGTGATGATCTAAGGTACCATCTGATTCATCAGATATAAGGTAAATATGACAACATTTTTGGTTTTCAAGATAATTTCCCAAAAGTGAATGAAATTGGAATTAGAAGAAATAATTTCATGATTTTGGTACTGTCTCACTGTTGTTCGTTCTATGGACAATTTCCACTTCATCTCATAAAGAAATGAAGTTGAATTTGTGATTAGTGAAGTGTTAGCAGATAATGTGATAGAATGATGGGTCATTCCATCTGTCTCAAACAAAAGGTTATAAAAGTTATCAAAAATACATAAGTCCATCTATAGTGAGATTAATCATATATGGTTCCTAAAATGGACTTATAATTCATATATCATACTGCTTAATATAATAAATCTATTTTCAACTAAACAGGGACTTCCTGTAGGCCAGTGGTAGGAAATAAAGGCAAGTCACACTTCAGTTGTGGGTTCGATTCCCATAGCCTTGTTCGATACGATGGGACGTCGCCCATCCTGCATGTTTTCCTTTTTCTAAAACTAAATTACTATAACATCCCATAAATAATATTGAAAAAAAACTTCTATCCTTAAACAATACTAACTTATGTCCAACATAATCCATTCTAATATTTAGGCTTATCTATAATACTACAATCCACTCTCATACTATAGTGAAAACGATTACAAGAGATTTCATATAACAAGCATGTTAATTCCATCATTGATCCCCATATATCATAAGATATGTCTTGTTGGTCACATTCCAAACATTGGAAGGCCTTAATCATGCATTCTCTTGAAAAATGAACACCACTTTAATCATAGTGAAAACATGAATGTTGGAAAAATTTATCTCTTTCCACATACCAAAATCCAAAAATTCTATATACTCAAACCCGAATATAAACTTCTATTTATATCAGTCATGACCTCATGAATACTATAAAAAATTTAATTTTCTCCTTATACCTTCATTATGCACATATTATCTACTTTCCAAAATAACTAAATAACCTTTCATGGTTACTAGTACCATTAATCATACACTTTCAAAACATAGGAAATGAAACTGTGTAACAATCCTTAGATGTCTCTTTATTCCATAGTACAATGAGATTACTTATACAACATTACACTTGATAAACATGTAATCATTCCCCTACCTTCTTAAACCATTGACCGAGCTTCAACAATTCATTCATCTCACATATCATTTGTAGTCTCTTCATCATCACCAACATAAATACTACCCATACAACTGTACTCATTCTCTTCATGAGACTTTCCACTAGGGTATTGGTTTGCATAATGCCCATACATTCAACATTTAAAACATTTAACCACTGTTCATGTCATGGAAATACCATTATCATCATCCATGGTGTTAACTGAACCTTTTCCTTTGCACTTACTTGCTTTGTGTCCTTCTATTCAATACCCAAAGCGTCTTCCAGTTCCTTTGAAACAATCTCCCCGATGCCTCTTCCAACATGATTTACATGAGGGAAATTGAACTTTATTTCCTCTATGATCATCACGAAACTCCTTCTTTCTCTTATTATCTGAGTCGGGAAACTTACAAAATTTGAGATTATTGATCATATAATGAGATTTCTGATTAGGCATAATAACAATGTTTGGACTTCCAAATCCCATCTCATTTGATTTCTCATGAATAATATCATTCCATTGTCCGTAATATCCACTATTATCATGAATCTTCCTATTTCCAGCCATTTTCTAAAACCCAAAAAGAATAGCGTGAGAGGCAAAAATCATGCTAGGGAAAACAACATAGTAAAGGGGGGGGAACCCTCAATATCTAACATCTTAGGTTAAATTATAATATCGTTACCGTATTTCTAGGACTATATCCTATACATATACTAATCCTTAGGTACATCCCTAGACATACCTTAGAAATATCTCTAGGGATCTCACTAATGTTTTCGCATCCTAGTTTCCAAAGGTTGACTAAACCTTTCCTCTGATAGCAACTGCAGTGACCCGAAGCTTGACGCACTTGGACATTACATTACTTTTGCAGAATACATGATACATAACAAAAACAGACACACAAGGACTATAATAGTTTACTGTCTTTTGAAACTTGGAACGAAATATTCTAATCGTGGTGAAAGATCTTCATCATCTCCCATAAAGATCTTCCACTTTTTGTTTCCTTACCTAAAACCTTTATTTTGATCCTGGGGAAAAATAAAAATAAACAGGGTGAGCTCAAATGCTCAGTAAGGATAATAATGGATAAAATAAAACAGACCATATACATTTGAACTAAAAAACATGAACATAATGTTTAAACATCAAAATCGTGAGCAACGACATAAAACATGGAATTACGTAAGGCATATATCATAATGGAACATAAATCATGATTAAATAGCATGGGAATAAAACATGTAATTGTGGCATCCATTAAGTACATATAATTATTTCCATAGTAGCCAAGGCATTGCTTCCAAGACAATCTTAGTGGACAAAGTCCCTTTCTGAATAGTGTTCACTCCTCGTTGCAGTCCAGTAATACTAAACTGGATTAACTTACCGTTCCAGCCATGTCTATATCATTAGATATAAATCTTTACCCCATGCATTGGTGGGAGATATAGGTCCCACCCATCTCATAATGAAATCATTCTTACTTGTGCCACAAAATAAACTTAAAACATTCATCATAACCTAAATAATAAAATGGGTTTCATAAACATGATCCCATCATTTCATAATCCATATAAAACAAATGGACATTTCATCATAAGAAAATTGAACCATGTAAATCATAGAGACATTAAACTTGAAACATACACATATCAAATAATGTCATCTTAGATATAAAATTGTTTTGATAAAACACTTGAAAAGAATTCTTGAGGAAAATATTCTTTCTTCTTCAAAATCATTCTCTTTTCAAAAAATGTCATTCAATTTTAAAAGAAAAGGATTTTGTTGAAAATAGTCATGAAATATTTTGGAGAGAGATTTATGAAAATAAGGCATTATTAGACTATAAAAATCCATTCGTGCTGTATAATTTCAAAAAGAAATTCTTCTCATACTTTTGCCGAAAAAGTCAAAAAAGTACCTCGTAACGTAATCAAAAGAAAGATTCCGTACATACCATGTAGTCAAAGTAAAAAATGGGTAAAAAGGACTTTAAAAATACATGAAAAAACTTTTATAAAACGTGGACATGGATAATAGAAATAACCCCAGTAAATAATTACGAATAAGCAATCTTGGATAAAAATGAGATTTGAAAAATTATCCCTTACCTTAGGTCTGATATGCTTCGTACGTATCTGAAACTCCTGTATAATTATTTAAATAATTCCATTGACTTATTTATAGATTCATATTCATTGTTATGATATCATATATGTTTCACTTATGACTTTATATTACCCGTTCTTTTGTAAATTCCATGTTAAAGCAGCATTTTGGGTAAAATCATTTCATTTATCGTATGTGTTTCGATTTGTCGTTATTGATATTATTACTTATATCCTAATATACATAATTCCAGAATTTAAAAAATGATTTATATATAATATATATTCATCATATACATATATATTATAGATCGATAAAAGGAATGAAATACACCGTTCATGGAGACGGTAGGTCGTACGTACGCATGAACATTGTTTTCACATCCCTTCTGAATTGAATGGAATTAAGTAAATGACATACGTATATATATATTTACATAAATCAAGTATCATTATTATGTCATATATTTCATTATTATTCATTATATATACTTTATAATCATTCATGAATGGTTAACATGGAGAGTGAATCTCATCGCGTCGTGGAGACGGTAGTCCGTATGTACGCACGAGCGATGATATCATTCCCAAGATCGGGGAATTTTATTAAATTGTATGTATAATATTACAGAATCAATATCACTTTAAAATAATCATATATATTTATTACATTCACCCTTATACCCATCCAAGTAAGGTGGTGGTGGAAAATAGATTACTCCACGACGTGGAGACGGTATTCCGTACGTACGCACGCGCAGGGATTTCGTTTTTCGTTGGATGGATAGATAGTGAAATATGGTTGTTTCATACTTATAATAACATATCAGTATATTATTGATAATTATGTTATTAACTCTTAATTAAACAACTAAAAAAGAAAAAGTTGAAGAAGAAATAAAGTGGAAAGAATCGGTAATGGACATTACATCTTCTTTGAAGCGCCTCTTTGAGACCTCCACTTAGGGCACTAAAATTGGTCTTTGAAGAAGACCAGGACCTCTAGGATTTTTTTAGAGAAGTAGATAAGATAATTTTCAGGGGTTGGCCGAGCTTGAAGGCTCATTGTGGTGTGAGGAAGAGAGGGAGGAGGTGCCCTTTTATAAGGGAGGAGAGGGGCACCTTTGGAATTCCAAAAAATATTAGTTTATAATAAATCTAAACCCACTTAAAAACCTCAAAAAATAACAAATATCCAATTATTAGATTATATAGAGTTTGTAATATCATCAACCAATCAAATTTAGACATGTTAGGAATTTATTTTAAACATTATCAACTTGATTTATCCTTATTTAATCAATTTAATTTTATTTGTGGTAATAACATTCTAAATTTTAAATTGTAACAAATAATTACTTATTTGTTGTGAATTGTCCATAATTGGATACTTTATAACATTTTATACTATATAAATTTAAATTTATAATTTGTAAATATTTTTGTGATTTTTAAACAATTTTATAATATATTATTTTTATAAAATAACAATAGTGTCAATTTTGACTCTATTCATTTATTTGAATTTAACTAAAATATATACAGAAGATATGTTCAATATAAAAGAGTAATATATTCATAAAAGGTCATATGTATCTATAAAATTAGTGGAGAACATTAAATAGTTCATATAATATATATTTTATTATTTTTAAAACCATTTATTTGTTTTATCTCTTAATAAAATAATTACTACATCATTTATTTGTATAATAATTTAATATACTTATTTGTTGCATAAAAATTAAAAATAAAATCCTATGAGGAATATAAATCTGTTAAATTTTACAATAATACTTTTAATCAAATTTATAATCTTAAAATCACAATATTTAAATTGTTATATTTATTAAATTCTGAAGGTGACAACTTTGGCATCATTTAAAATAAAATAACATAGGTGGCATAATCATCTTAATAAGGATCCAAATGGTCAAAAATTCAGCAGATGGATAATTAGTGTTTATATATACACTAATAATAAGTTTTGTTTCAGATTTTTGGGCCTTTTGATATGTATTAATATTTCAATAAAAACTATATTATTGATTTTTCACTAAATAAATAATATCTGCATCCCAATTTTGTCAAAATTAATGATAATTATTTAACACATAAAAATTATAAATAAATTTATATGATGTATATAATTTCATTATATTTTTGGAGAATATTCATGTTTGAAGTTTCATGAAGTTTATTAGTAAATTAAAATTAATATACTTATAAGATTTAAGAGAGTGACATGTTGTCACTTTCTTTGGTTTTAATAATAATTAAGTTATTTTCTTAGAAAAAAGTCCATTAAATTATTCTAATCAGAACCGTAGGTGATATGGGTCGCTTTTTAGTCATCCAATATGATTTTGGTTGGTTTTAGGTTAATTTTATAACCTTATATTTACGCTTAATTACCCGATTTACATTTAACTATGGTAAATAAAATTTATCGTAGTTACTATTCATAAAGCCCAAAAATATAAAGTAGCTTTTTAACATAATTTGGACCTACTGATTCCAAATATGAAATCCATTTTTTCAAATTCAATACAAAAAAGTTTCAGAAATTAAATTAAAATTAATCCCGTTGTCGAAAGAAAATGGGTTTTTGTTTAAAACATTGTAAAAGATTGAATTGATTTAACCTACGAATTCAAGGTAAAATCAATGATAATGACATAAATTATATTAAATGGTAAATATATATTTTATTTATACTTTCAAACCATTCAATATTATAATTTTACCACATAAGTTATTACGATGAAAAAAGTTGTTTTTAATTAAAATATAGCGTGTTTTTACTATTCATTAAAATATGAATGTTATCAGAATAATATGAAAAATTTATCCAAGGTAAAATTTTATATCCTGATTCAAAATAATAATTTTATATTTTAAAATTGAACTTATAAACAGGTCAAAAACTAGATTTAAAGTTGGTGCGTCATCAAAAGGCGGCAAAACAACATTTTTTTAAAAATACTTATTTTACCCGAAGAATTTATTTTGTTCTTATACCATGTTAGAGAAAATGTGTAAGATGAATAATAATTTTATTAAATTAAAAATTTTGTTAATTCTATTCATAACGGCTAGTTCATAATTATAATAATATATCATTTTTAGTAACACCTCGTATTGCGTACAACACACTCTATCGAGGAAGGCCGCGATTGCGTGTAATGCCAGCCAAGTCAGGGTTGCGTGTCGTGCAAGATTAGTTTGGTGTAGCGTACAACACAAGACATTAATGAAATTAAAAATAATATTTTTCATAAAATTTCAGGGTGTTACAGTCTAGAGGACATCACGAGACATGGTTGACTGATCCTGAAATCCATCACATGATCCCGACTGAAATGATTAGATGACATCACATGATTTGACTGAAATTAAATTATGTAATTGAAAAATATGTCTCACATGCTTGGAAATAATCATGAGAGTCAATATTACATGTCTGTATAGTGATGCATGATCTAGGATGACATGTTTGGAGTTCATCACAAGTTTGGTCTAGCATTCCCAGAGGTCGTTGGGGGCGCTACTTGACATTCCATAGTTCTATCATAAGACTCATCTAACATGTACTTGTGCAGTCATATGAGTTGAGAAAAATGTATGAAGAACTCCAAAAAGTTTGTATGGTTAGTTCATAGGGCTTTACATGAAAAGAGTTTCATACACATGGGGAACCAAGTGACTTTATTTGACATGTCAAAGGACTTTGCATGATCTATATAGTATTCCAAAGTAGTGTCGAGAAATATGGGTGACATGTACCCATGTTATATCATGTCTATTGTTGTTTACATGAAGCACATGAGGATTAGTGTATGTGATCTTTACATAATTCTCCTACCTTTTAGTCATTATTCTTGTAATTTATTTGCAAATGAATCGGATTTTTTCAGTGTTATCATTTTTTATGTCTTGAATAATTTAGAAAATATGAGGTATATTCTTCCCATGACACTCCATAAGAACTTCATGTGATATTTGAATGATCACATGATGTTATTTATGCATGTTTCATAATACCTCATGTTGTTCCCTAGATCTTACCTGATGGGAAGCTTTTCCAGTTTCCAAATCAGGTGCTCCCAAAAATCTGCTATGGTCCCTTTGTGTGCCAGTGGAAGGATCCAAGGAAAATTTCATCTGCGCTAGACTAAGAAATACTCTCACATTTTATGATGGGAGGAAGATTTATGGGCCTGACAAACCCAGTTATTATCATCTTTGTGTGAACAATATCACAAAGTTCTTGAATGGTTTCGGTGGTGGGATTCTATGTAATTCACTCTATGGGTTCCTCAATAGGTCATTACGGGGGTGTCACATGATTTTAAGTGACACCAAGATCATCCCTTCAATACCCCATTTATGATATTATAACTAATTAAGGGGGTCTTGATAAATCTTATGAACTTTCAGGGGGACTTTGTTATTTTTTTGATGACATGACTAAGAACCTTTTTTAGATCAAGATACACATTAGATGGAATTCAAATGATCTTAGGAGACTTGTATGAATAATTATGTGAGATAAGGATGGATTTTTAGGCGGCGTTATGAAATCAAACCATCGTGCTAATGTTTTTTGTGATACCATGTTGTGGGTATCATAGGTTCACCAGGAAAGTTTTATAACCACAAGAGTGTCCCATCAGGTCCCTATTTTATTTTGTTTTTATTTTACAAAAGCTATAGATTTCATGAGGTTGTGTAAGTTTTGTGGAAAACAATCACTCTACCTCTTGGTGATGTATCACAAAACCAATAGAAGGTCTTGTATAGAAACATGATCATTTTAAGGGAAATTTCATATGTTATTCCTTATAGAGAAAAAGAGGGGTCATGAGGTTACCTGGACATGTTTGAGGCCCTCTGTGTGACAAGGATGACATGCCAACCATATTTTGTGAGAGGATTTGTACATGTCAATAGGTTCTTTTGGTGTCTTGCAGATTATTAAAGATACATTGTGTGATCTTTATTAATGTAAGAGGCTCCCTAAGTCTTCCCATTATTATTTCCATAATTTATTTTACAAAGGAATTGGGGGTTTGTGAGTTTATATGAATGTTGTTGAGGACAATAATTCTCACAACTGGTGACGCGTCATGTGAGTTTTATGACTGGAAGTGGCTGAAGAATTTTGGATGCTTTCCTATGATTTTTAGAGATATTTTTTATATCTGCTAGATGACTAGTCACATGACCTAGGAAAGCTTATCTGGCTGCCGTAGAATGATCAATGATTGTTCAAGGAACATTTTCAAAAGTACAAGGACTTGTATAAACGGATTCTCAGGATCATATATAGGTTGTATGAAGTGTGTGACCTTACATATGACCTTCCAAAGTTCATTAAATTGCACGTCTTATGGGGTTTAATATGATTTTCATTATCTTATCCAGCTTCTTATTCCTTTCCTTCTCAGGGAAATGATTCCCGTATTCAGGTATTTCTTCCCTTATTGATATTTCAATTCACATTTAGAAGTATTCAGTGGTGATGTTGATGATATTACATGAAATCAATTGATTATGTATCTAATCTCCAATGACACAAATCCATTATGGTTCTATGGTTTTTATAATTATTAAATGTATAGATTATTTATATAAAATTATATAATAAGAATGTATGTTATTCTTAGGTCACTATAGTTGCACCCAATAGAGAAGCCATTGGATGAATTAATCCCTTATACATATTATCCCAAAGTTTCATCTATTATTCATCCATCTCAATAAAATAAGTTCTATATGATTTTTTTGAAGTAATCATTGAAACTGAATGAGTTCTATTGAAAAAAAAGCCATTATGATTTTGGGATTTCCATGAAAACTCTTCATTAAATATTTCAGAATATTCACAAAATTAGGTTTATATTAAATTTTGAGTTTCTCCTTAAAATTTTGAGACAAATAATCCAATTGAATAGGTAAAAAGACTTATATAATGTAAGTAGTAAATATTGTAACATCATTTTAATTATAACACTGATATATGGTAATAGGTTGATTCAAATTATTGAATGTGAATTTTGTTATTCAGAAATTTATATGGTACCTATATATATTGATCTAATTCACACACACAGTCACATCAAAATCAACAAGATTAATAACGACTAGATGTATAGGAATCACAATCCTTAAAAATTCAATTATTGTGGATCTAAGTAATTGAGATATAATCATTATACTACTAAGAATTTTACTCAACAACTCAACATCTAATCATTTAGGTGGTGTTTTTATACTCTTAGAATATTATTTAGATATGAATGATTGTGTAGTGATTTAATTAAATATGAAACATCCATTTAATAATTAGATGATTAGTTTAATTTTCAACACTTTGTTCTCAAGAGCACCATTAGTTTTTTTGACAAAATTTTCATTTCATTATCTCTTATATTAAGAGGTTACTAATACTGATTATCTTCTCTAACCCTTATATTCATAAATTGGTGGGAATAATGACGATATTATTTTTAATTATGTCATTTGAGTGTGGGTTGTGAGTTCTGTAGGGATATTCCTCTATCCATTTCAATGGGTTTTCTCTTCATATAAATTCAAAATTAATCTTCTCTATAGCCTTGTTTTCCAAACATTAACCATTTTCCAATACCCTTAAGGAAATTTACCCCATTATCATTTCCACACATTTGACAAGAAGGATGATAAAGTTTCTTTCCCCAAAGGGTTTTATTAATATAATTCAACCAAATTATTTCAATCTATTCTTTTCCCAAAAAAACATGGCAATAAATTGTGTCTTATGTTACCATTTATACCTTAAGTGAAAATCAAATACTTCTTTATATATATATATCAAATTAATTATAGAAAATTACTTTTACATATATGGTTTTATGAAACTAATGAACTGATCAATTTTGATTACACTATTAATGGTAAAACCTTATGAATACGTTGAAATCACATAAAATGTTTCCTCATTGGTATTAATGGAATCATCATCATTTTAGTTTATCTTATAGAATTCACTTTACAATTTTATAGAAAAAGTTTAGTGAATGTACATGCAAGAAATATCATCTTAATTATCTCTCACTCTATGGTGTAACTTTATTCACATTCCATTATGTTCATAATAATATGCAACCATTATTCATCTTAACATTCAATATGATATAGAAAATTCATCCTTTCCACCCCCAAACACTAGAGAACATAAAATATCATTCTTGTGATACTAGTCCATTTTTAATCAATTAGTGGATCTAAGGTAGCAAAAAATGAATATGGATATTACCTCATTAATGAGTCATTGTTACATTGATCATTACTTGAGGGATTTTTGTACGAAAATAAGTAAGGTTTTATCATTATACATAACATGTAATTCAATTTCTCATATGGAAAGTCATTAAATTTCCTTCCACATTAGTTGTTAACATGATTCCTCATAATTACATTCATTGATTAGAACCATTATTTATAGTGTAAGAATCAAGAATCATTAATCAGATTGAGAAATAATATAATCATGAAAATAATTACAATGATATCCTAAATTATGAAACCTACAAATAAACCTATGAAACATAATTTTCAACCAATGTCACTTTTAGTTCATCACATTTTCTATTATGTAATTTCTTCATATTCCTCATAACCTAATCTCATAAAATAACTAAAACCTATTATAATGCCAATTCACATGTCCCAAGTATCAATTACATAAATATTACATCATTTTAGATGAATATTAAATATATTATGCCAATATACACACAGTAAGACCATAATGGTTTAGATACTTTAGAGACTATATACCTAATAAAATTATTTCATGATAGATATTTAAAATCCCCTACAATGTTCCTCTCAGGTAATATCCTTATTAGATATTACATAATTAAAAATGGCCTTCATCAATTGGGGAAAGGAAACATAAAAAAGGGTGACCTCAAATTCATGGTATGGGTAAACATAAAAGATCCAATCGATTGTCAAATGTGATTATAAAATATGATGAAGGGTATAGGAAAATTATCTTATCTTATGATATAATACACAAAATTTCAAAATAAAATAAAATATTAGTCATGGTATAAGGATTTTTCATAATAATAGATATGAATTATAAGAGTGAGGAGTCCTCACCAACCAGACATGATCTATAAGAACATATCATTAACATAAGAAAAAACATTTTTTCATAAAATCATTTCATTAACTTATGAATAGAAAATAAATTCCAACACCAAGGATCACTATTAAGACTATTATATTGTAAATATAACATTAATATATTAGGTTCACTACCCATTACCCAAAACATTGAAATTTTATTTCATGGATACTCAACATGACATTCATTACATAAAATTATTTGGTTAACTACTCATTTACCTTAATGGGCTTAGAGAAACCACCCATCTACCCTCTTATTCTTGGACTACTACATTATGTAGCCTCCTTGGATTCGAACCACCACTCATGTACCCTTGGGCAAGGAACAACCTGTCATCTACCCTATCTGAACTCATTAAAAATTACACTTTTAATTTTAGGTTTATAACTGACCAAAACATCCCATAATAATAATAATTTAATATATAATCCCAAATAAAATACAATCATTCCAAATTCATTCATATTTTAATTAAATCGTGAGAAAGAAACAAGTTTCAGGGATTATTGTTATAACACCATCATCATATTCAATATATATAAATTAATTGTATGATATCATAATATCATATCCACTATGAATAATATAAATTTTTAAAGCATGTTGATGTAGGTGAATATTAATATTATAATGATTTAAACCATAATATTTGAGAAATTATTGAAATCATCCTTTTATTATGGTAAAATTTTAGAACTAAAATTTACTAGAAGAAAGAGAATAGATTTTTATATTAAAATACCAGAGAAACTATTATATAATTCTTGTTAATAAATAACATATTGAATGGTGAGAACCTATCGTTAATTTATAACCATTAAAAACATTCTTATTTAATTATATAAAAATTTAATAGTGAGTCGTATGAGTAACATATGAAAATATTTATTTTAAATATTTTCAATGAAGGTAAATGGTAGTTAATTTTTTCAGTTATTTACAATTATATAAAGAAATTTACAAAATAATTTTTATTAACATGGATATATAAGAGAATGATTCGTATAAAAAACTATTTAGACTTGTCTTAAAAACACAATTTTAGTATTCCAGATTACCAAAGTGAGTAAATGGTACCAATATATGAAAACCATAGAAATAAGCATTGTTAAATAATATTGATGGGTTTTAATGATGAAACAATAGGTAATTTTCTATAATTTAAATTGAAACATGAAAAATCATGATAAAAAGTGAGGTTGTAATATGATCCCCTTCTTAAAGTCCCGACATTATCCATGCTCCAAAATCATGTATAATAAATTTGGAATTAATATAAATATATACCAAATACAAACTCATAATAATTTTATTATATATAATTACTTTATAATTTTCAATCACTCATTTATAATAAAGTTTCATTAAAATTTGTATTCAAGTGTTAATGACTTGGTTTAACATTCATGTTTGAGTATATAGATTATGGTACTTTCATAGTAATCATGGCTTCATCATAAAAATAATATTTATAATTTCATAAATATCATACTTATACATTATATACACTTTTAGAACCATTCATAAAATACAATAAAGAAAAATTAATTATATCACCACATAGAGACGATAGTCTTTATGTATAAATGAGTGATGTTTTCATTTTTCATAGAATAATAC
This sequence comes from Viscum album, assembly GCA_963277665.1. Taxonomy (NCBI): domain Eukaryota; kingdom Viridiplantae; phylum Streptophyta; class Magnoliopsida; order Santalales; family Viscaceae; genus Viscum; species Viscum album. The sequence goes on from OY728132.1 coordinate 1,701,589,007, forward strand.
TCAAGGAAGGTAAATAATAATTTATCATTATAGAATTAGTATAATGTTATAAATATAATAAATATTCATTATATCCATATATATAACCATCCATTAGATATGGTGATGAAAAATAAAACATAACTCCTTATGGAGATGGTTGTTTGTATTTTTGCATGAGAAACACTTTCATTTTACATTTGGTGGAAAGGTTTTAGAAAATGGATGTAAATTTTACATAATTTTTTGTGTATTAACTAAATTGATATAATTATTTTAAGATTTTTATGAAATATTAAATTTATTTTTATTGGCAATAAATATGAAATGTTTTATTAAGAATATTAACGTCACCCACATACACTTTCATTTGGAAAATACATTAAGACATTATGGATGAGTTTTTTAGAAGATAAAATTATTATAAGTGTGGAATTGATATTGGAAGGTAATTTATTAGTCTTTTGTTCATATAAGTTTCCAATTTTATACAAATAACTAATAAGAGTATGTGATTTTTTATAAGTGTGGTTACTAACACCTGAGTATATATTATGAAACATAAAATATAATAAAGTCAAGAGAATGAGAAAGTGGAACCAATTTTTTTCCAAATTAGAATATGTTATATATTATGGATTTAATACTCTCAAAAAATTATATTTATATGTGTTTTAATGTTATTAGACTCTATATATCTTAGTTTTACACAATGTTAACCCCCATAACCCTTAATATGGTGATCGAGATTTTTCCAATGTAACTCTTCATTATGGCTAAAATAGTAGTTAAAAATATTATCCAATTATTATTATTATTATAAAAAATATGGAATTAATTTTACAATATTAAATTAATATAGGAAGAATATATTAATTTTAATATTTGTGCAAAAATCACATTAAACCCCATTTTAGAAAAAAATAATTTTAAAAAATAAAAATGTATTTAATCTAGTTAATTTCTTTGTAATAACAATTAAATGAATGTAAATTTATTTTTTTTGAATATATTAGCCTCAAATTTAATTAAAATCATTAAAAAATAGTGATATATTTAATTTATTAATAGAAATAAAATTTCACATATAAAAATATTTTAAATGAAAAACATATCTTTTTAAAATTAAATGATTTTATTTTAATTTGTAAACATTGTGTAATCATTTATGAATAATTTATTATTTTTTTACATTTTTATTAATTTTTTTGCATAATTTATTAATTAAAATAAAATAAGTTTACTTGTAATTAAACCATATATAATAAGGTATTTCATTTTAGATTTTTAATAATTTATTGTTCAATTAAATTCAGCATCATATTTATTACAGTCTATCAAAGACATCAAATTTGTTAAATAGAATTATATTATAAAATATTTGGGCATAACACTATACCATCAATTTTAACACCATAAAAAATATAGAAATAACCCTAAATAATTATCCATATTGTAACAACATAATATTTATATTTAAACTGTATTTAAATTATAAAAAAATTCTTATTCTATAAAATCATTTGAATCCAATATAAATTTCACATGATTTATACATCAAATGTAGTACTTTATAATGGTTCAACCATGTATAATTAATAATCTATATTGAAAAAAATAGTTGAGTAATAAATAAAAAATCACATCCAAGGCCTCACCCATTCCAATATATCTATCCCACCTATCCATCTATAGATCAACCATCACTCAAAATTCACTTTCCATTACCTGATTCATAAACTCAGATGTTTTCATTACCACAATAGTACTTTTGTATGTTGAAAATAATACACAAAATAAGACAAAAATAATTGTGTCTCTAATTAAATCCAATATATATGGGATAATGAACAATATGATATGAAAAAAATATATACATAAATATGTTACACCCTTTATTTTTAATAATCCATCAGTATGAAAAAACACACCAACTACATCATGTACAATAATGGGATGATATTGCTTTGGTTAGATCATAATAAAAGTGAGAATGATTTATTATCATAATAATGAACATGGGATAATTAGTTATTATCATAATAATAGAAAGGGTGATTTATGCATCACCATAAAGGTAAACAATGTTGAGTGATGCTTCACTATAATAACAAATATGTTTGAATGATGTGAAAATATAATAATGAAAAAGGGTAAATGATGTTTCTCTATGAAAAATATTCATAGGAAAATAATATATTACTATAATTATAAAAAAGGCTGAACAATTCATCAATAATATAATATGAAATGGTGAAGAATATATTTCAAATACAATTAGAAATGTTAAATGAAGTATCATCATTATAATAAGAAATAAACAATGAATCGTCACTTATATAAACAATTGGAGGGAAAAATATATAACTATAATATTATACCAAATTAAACTAACCATAAAAATTATAATAAATAGGGTAGAACAATTTATTTCTATAAAAATATACATGCCTTAATGATTTATCACCCTGTCACTCAAATAGGGAACTAACATTGTATACATGGTTACACTACACCAGACTCATCCACTAAGTTACACATTACCTATGCATAATATACCTATTCACACTAAGTTCATAAACAAAATTCATTTTTATTTAATAGGATTATAGATAACTATCCCTCGCACAAACATTATAATGAAATGGTTATTAACTATACAAAAACCACCCCACATGGATAACTCACCCTATGATTATCCAATAAGTATGTTTTAATCTAAATGAATATTGAAATCCAACTCCCATCATCTTAACATATATATGGGTAAATCTCTATGGGTCCCAATTCCAAGGTATATTGACAGAATTCATTGGGTAAATATCCATCAAAAACCATGAGAATGATGTATAAATTTTATAGGGTCTATCATGAATTTTATTTTTTATAATCCCCACTCAAACCAAAAAAGAAAACAAATTCTATTACATTATATATCACTCATCCCAAATAATTAACACTCATATACTAAGAAAAACTAAAATTCATATACAAAATTATATGGATGACCTACCTCAAACCAGTATGGGCCTCATCGTCAAATATATTTAACCAATTCCTCTTTAATAGTATGAAATTTATAAAACTCACATAAACCCATAGATTAGGGATTTTATGTGAATAATGTTGAAAAAATAAAATCTTAATAGATGTCAGTGAAAGGTTATACATATCACAATTGATCTAATGACATAAAACATTCTTCAATCAGATCTCAGATAGGAAAATAATTATCTTTGATTAGTGGAGAATGATGAAGGTGGAGTTGGGGATATATAAACTAATAAAAATATATCTTGTGTTCAAATTATAAAACTTGAATATAAAATTTAATTTATTTATAAATTTATGAAAAAGATCAAGTGGCCCTAAAATTCACTATTCCCCCACCGGGTTCCAGATGAGAATTATATACCCATCCAAAAATCACCATCCATAAGTTAGTCCACCAATGCAATAATTTCATTTTTTACTTACCGTCTTTAAAAAAACTAATCAATTTGGTACATAGTGTTATCTTTCTTCTTTGAAACAATTTTTCCAATAATCCAGTTGTCCTTAAATTTGATCTCTCTCATCAGAAAGACACTTACTTCATAAAAACAAGTTAAAAACATGTGGAATGACTGCAAATAAATAATATTTTTTATTTTGTATACATAGTTCATTAAAATAATACCCACCATATTCTTATGAGTGACACATGTAATTTTGATTTATATAATAATATATATTCATACTAAACACACATGTCCACCTAAATACCTAAAGTATGCTTCTAGGTATGTTTGACCAATCACTGTATGTGTGTTGATGGAACCATATTACCATAGATTTTCTTCTCTCTCTAGTCCACTAATAAAATGGCATGTTCATTATACCATGGATGGAACTGAACACCATTTCATCAAAGATAATTACAAGATAATAAATATTATAATATCTTCAACGTTGAGATACATTTAATATGTAATGTATTAAATTCATTTATAAACCACCCAGGATTAACCCTAAACCAGTCACTTAGGTTAGACCACACCAAGGCCCAAGAGCCATTAATAATCCTCACAATCTATAAACTAGTGATGGTTATCAACAATACATCAACTGGGAACCTGTTATAATATGTAAAATTGATTAAAAATAATAATATAACAAATCAAAAATGGAATGCCATGAAGAAATAAAAAGCACCAAAAATACCACTATGGGACCTTGTGGGTCACTTCCAACAATGGAACCATGATTTATCTAAGAGAGAGGTAAAACCCAAGCCCAAAATAAAAATAAAATTATAATTTTGGATTGATAATCTATATGATCAATAGGGATTCAAAAACTAAAACCATTCCCTATTTTTTACCGATAAATAGAAGACCCTTTCATGCTAGTTTGGAAATATAAATAAATAAACACATTATTGACCCTTCCTATATTTATAAAAACTAATAATAAGAACCTTTAGTAAAACCCATTTCACTTATCATTTAAAAATTAGTTTATAAAGAATGACTGAATTTCACATGAACTATTTATAAGATGGTGCAGGTAGTAAGAAATGAAATTCCATTGGAAAACATAAAAGTAAAAAAATTGAAATAATAGAGGAATGTATAATACATGTAAAATAAGTGTCATGGTATATTAGGATATATTCATGTAATTCTAAAATATAACAATCAACATTCTCATTCTCATTATCCAATAGAACCAGACACTAATAATTAAGACACCTCAATACATAGTTTAACCCTCACAAGATCAATCGAGGGGAATATCCCATGATCTAATGAGATATATATCTTTGGGAAACTATTAAGAGATTAGTACTAATCTAGTTTAGTAAGTGTAATATGAGAACCCTCCTAACTACCTAAGGATTTCTATGACTACTAATTTGAGTTGAGTATTATAAAACTATAATATAAAATTATATTATAATTTGTCACTAAATAAAACCATTCACTTAATCACCTATAAATTCATTTTAAGAGAATAAATTTTCCCTTTCTTTTAAAAAAATACACATATTACTCCCCCTTTCTTGTCATACATAATACATCATTATTTCCATGAAGTCAACGCCCATCCTTATTCAAAATCCTTGGGGATCTCCTCAATAAGGGGTTTTATTTCGAAGGTAAAACCTAAAATTTTCTACCATGCCTCATAATTTGAACGGGGAAATATTTCATATGGAAAAAAAATTTTTACAAAGGATTTCATATTCCAAAACCCCACTTTACAGTTACACACTAATGCACATTGATATATATATATATATATATTTAAATATAAAATAAACAATTTTCCTAAGGTATATATTCCCATAACATTGAGTGAGTATGAAAAAATAGGAAACACACACACACAGACACATATATATATGTGGGTATATGTTTATAAGTTACACTAAATGAGAGATAATATTAAAAGCCACTTAAACCATTTATATGTAACCTAATATGACATCATGAATTTTTGGAAAACTAGTAGAAAGTCCAAAAATTATATTTTGGAATTTTTAATTCACATGGTAGATATAATTTTGATAAACAGTCACACACATTGAATGATTTAAGTTTCAACACAATAAAGAAAACATGCATCAAATGGAGAAACTCATATTGGAAGGTTTGATAAAAATAACAAAAACTAGTGAGATGTCATTCATAAGAACCAAAACCATTTTTGTTAATACATTAACTATTTAAAATAATAAAAAAATACTTTAAAATAATCATTTAATCATAGTTTACAATATAAATCCCTGAACGACATCAAAAATTGTAACCTTTGATAATGCCTGCTCAAAACTACCACAAGGAGGTCTAAGGGATAAAGAAAGACCAAAATAAGCCCTAAGAAAGAAAGAAACCCATTTTAAAAAATGAATCTGGAACTATATACCATTATAACCATGGAATTAGAAGGAACTAATAGAATTTGAAAAGAATAAAATGTGGGAGATTCTAGAAGACGATTACTTTGAAAAATTAGGAAAAACATTGATTCAATAACAAGATTCCACCATGGAAGGAAGAATAATAGTGGGAGAAGATATGGATGATACCCTTAGTCTTATGATGACCATATGAGGGGATAATAAAATATTTTGGCGGTTAAAAACTAAGATGATGAAAAGGGTAAATACTCTATTTAATGAATTCTAGACACAAATCATAGTTAGGTTACATGTTTAGGGAAACCAAATTTTTACCATGCCCATTAAAACAGGATTCTAGAGCACCCATATGGACAAACTAAATGTTTTGGAAAAATGTAAGCCTTAAATGAAAACAGCCTACAACAAATCATAGAGGTTGTCCCATGGATGTTTTACGGTTTGGATAACCATGATCCATAACTACGGGATATTAATTATATAGAAAAAACACAAAATTTCCTAGAAAACCCACCAATATTGTGATATAAATAAACAAAACTCAAAAAATATACAAAATAATTGAGTAGTGTTATGATGGGTTATGAAATATTGAATCTATATAGACTAGATAATTGGTATTCCACTATATAGATCCTCTAAAAAATATCAAATATCCCAAAAAACAATTTTTAAAATTTCCCAACCTCTATGAACAAGATTGTACCAACCATAGAAACACTCTAAAAAATATTTCATCATGTACTTAAAAATATAATGTTTGATATTTTTTATTGGTGAAACTAGGTTTCCTTATTTTATTTCTCAACAATATCTTTAAAATCAATATCCTTTGAGGCCTCTTGTACAAGACTCAAGCAAACCATATATGACTCCCACCTATTTCTAGACTAATGTAGCTAAGCACGACCTACCATTAGTGGCTCAATAGGTTCCATCTAAATTACTGTATCATAACTATTGGTATAAGTAAACTATCTCATTGTAAGAACACTATATCAAGATCTACTAAAATGAAGGTTACCTGTTAAAATCATTTCCTCTACGACTCAAATCAGGTGCTCAGACTATTAATTAGTATGGGTATGATGAATTATAGTATGTTTCACCTATGAAAGTAATACACAATTCATCCCATATTATTTAAGGGAAATGATATTCATATAATGGTCTAAAATTATACTCATTAGAACAATACGAAATTACAAAATATATCATTTATACAACTTTACCCACTAATAAAACAAATGGGTCTCCCTAACTCATAGTAAAGTCTCAACCTTTATTAACCAATAAAAATGAAGACCCATGTATCCCATCCTTGATGTAATATCAGTAACCATAAGAAAAAATATATAGTAAACTTATACCATTTACAAGCATGAATATGTAGTAGTTTATGAATAACAATAAACCTATAGTGCCTAACCATCACATAGTAACTTGTAATACATTGTGATATAAAGTTATTATGTCCCACATTATCCTAGGTTACTAAAAATATCAATGGATATCATGGTATATTGCAATCAATCCAATGAATACAACCCATTTCAATAAATGTGAATATAGTACCATCTAATTTGATATGTTATTTCATACCATCACTCTACCATGAATATATAAAACACTATCAAGATGCAGTTTCCATTCTGGGGGAATCTCCCAATCATATAGGTTATCCATCATCACCCAACAGTATTAGTCCAGAAATTAAATAATCATTTCTCTATAAAAATGTGATGTAGAAATTCTCTTAGTTATCATTGCATATCTCCCCTAATACTCATTAATATACTGATAGTTATTAGAAAATATATTCATCAACTACCACTCATCCATAGACTCTCACATTACTTATCCTGGATTATTTCAACTCAGAGTTTCAAACTACGTGTTCTCATTTCTCAAGGTGTATTACATATTAATGTCAACAATCTGTAGGTACTAGAACCTTCTTCTCAACTAAAATTATTATTCATAATACATGTATTAAAGACCCATATTCTATATTTAAACCAAAAATATTCATTAAATTATATAATTAGGCAAAGAAAATTATGCATGAACAATCAAAATAAACTTAAATTCAAGACTTTTTTTGTTTCTCTTAGGAAGCCACAAATTATTAGACCCATAATTAACAACCTAAATATATTTCTTCAAAACCAAATTAATCCCAAAATACTGATGAATTTTTATAAATCATATATTATTTTCGTATCCCAATTGATGTTGTAGGAACTTAGGGTTTCATATGAGGAAAATATCATTTTATTTTTAGTCTAAATGCTTAATTATGAACAAATGTAAATACATATTGAGATCATTGGTGTATCGGGGGTGTCTGGTTCTTGATCATAACTCGGAAAATATATTTTGAGGTGAAAAAGTCATATTACACAATTAGTATAAATTGTGTAGGGATGGGCACATATTTACATCTAACCATGAGAGACTCAATAATGGAGTCCAAAAAGAATAATTTTTGAAAAACCCATTCAATTTAGGGTGAAAATTCATTTAATAAACTGAAAAATTTTGACGTTATAGTTTTTCATGGTTTGTGTATTATTTGAAAAACTTTGTGCAATAATTGTGTAATTTGGTGTGCACGGTCATGTGAAAAACTATTGACCTTTGACATAAGAGTTTCACATGGTTTGTCCATGGTCAGTCAAACTGTGTGCACTAACTATGCGGGGTTCCCCTTTCTTACAACAAAGGGCGTGTGGTTGGTGCATCGTTTGGAAAACTGTTATGACAAACTGTACAACCCACTATTTTGGGAGAATATACCAAATTTCACATGATTAATAAATTATTTAAACATACTTTCTCTGTTTAAAATTTTAGGATATCTTGGATCCTGAGAGCCTAATTGAAGGTGGAATTATAGTTTCTTATTCAATTCCTTCCTCTAATATCAAAATCGAGTGCTATCGGTCTAATTAGATCCAATTCAACGATTTATGAATTAATGTTGTTTCATTAAAAATTATGTTTTGTATTATATATTCTATTTATGTGAAAGATAATATGACGTAACATTAGGTTCTTCATCCTTTATATCATTTTCTTCTAATCTATGTTTAATCAAAATCTGATACTAGATATGAACTCTAATACTATGTTATGGTAGGTGGTCTATGATTTTACTATTTGGTTTGGTTCTTTATAGATCTATATGATGTTGTTTTTCTCAATATACATTATAGCGCAACCCCAAAATGCAATTGAACAATTGAATTAGATGATATGGAATCTGTTTGGGATTCCATTTAGTTTATTTTTACATAGATAGAGATTTTTCCCCAACCAAGACCACTCATGTGGTGTTATCTTTACTTTTTCTACTTGTTAAACAACAAAAATGGGTGTTCATAATGATTTCATAGTTAAAGGAAGCACAATTATAATAAAATTGAATTAAATTTATTGATTAGGATATTCTATCCCTCATTTTACATGTGTCATATAATGTTGTATTGTTTAAATGATGAGTTTTGATATGTTATGATTATTGGTTATACTCATTAGTTTATTTTAAATGTAAATGTTTGAATGAGTGGGTATACTCATTATTTTAAGATAATATGAATTTATGAAATGAATAGACGTATATGTATGATAAGTAGATACTATTCATGGTATACCAATGGAATTAATTCTATATGTATTCTATGGTTGTTTCACCCAAGGATATTGTTTTGTAGTAGCAGATTCCTTGGACATATATAGGCCATAGATTATGATTCCGTAGGATTCCAAGTGCATTTGTACCCCTTGGATCTGACTTTAGAAACTAATTTTGGACATTCTATTTTTAGATGATACTCATACTCCACCAGTGTCATTTCAATTTTTTCATAGATATACTCCTAGAACTCAATAAGGATTCATTTTTATAATACTCCATTCATAAATCCCTTCATGTTCTAACACTTATGATTTTATGACATTAACATGGTAAATGCGACATGATTGATTATATGGCTTGGTCGTGGATGTTTTGATTCATTTGGTTTTATGGAATAGTTGGGGTTCACATGTTATATCTATTTTTATGGTGATCCCATTGTGGTTAATTTTTTTTTACTATAGCCTTATGATAGGATCCTGAAACATATTTTGTTGGGAGCCATGTATGTATATACAATATTAGATTATTTTTACATATATTCCATGGGAACCACACCTTCATACCACTCAGCTAATTTACTAACACAATGCATATATTATATTGAACAACCTGTATTATTATAGATCTTTGGGTGGTTAACTACTGGGATCACTTCTTAAACCCTTTTCGAGCAACCTATGGGTTCCCAAAAAGAATATATGGATGCAGGAAGAGACTACGGAAAGATCTCAAAATTTGATGGTTGGTCCAGTTCTACCATACTCCTGGAAAGGCACAAAATCAACCATCCAACAGTGGGCTCTTTCCCTAGTCCCTTTCTGAATATATTAGGGTATTCCATCTCATGCATAATTTTATGAACTTTATAGGAATCAAATTCCATGTATTATTTCATCCCATATAAGATTCATTTCTTGTTTCAAGATGTTGTGATAGGTTTCATGACAATATTACCTACTATTTTCATATACATTAGTGTAGCGATTTGAGAAATGTGGTTGGTACCTAAAGTGCATGTTTTAACCTAAGTATTGTTTTTTTATTTGGATACAATAGACACCATGAGCATCCAATTTTGGAACGTTGAGTCATGGAACATGAGTCACACATACTGGAATTTGATATGGTTTGGATTAGGTAGACACCATATTTTAGCTCATAAGAAGTATGTTCCCTTATTGATTTAAAAGTGGAAAAATAATTGAATCATCCATTGAAATTCAATCTGAAATGGATATAAAATTAAAATACAAAATTTAGATGATAAATATAGAACTCGGCATACACTCAACTCTTGAGTGGGAAAGAGGAAGTTCATCAAGTGACTTTTGTAATATTACATTTATCTATATTAGATCTAGGATCACGTTGTGTGGTATGACTTGTTTATAGGAAGGCTACAACTTTTCAAATTCTCTTGATCTTTGAACATTGATATCAAATCTTTCTGAGGTGGTTTTTTTTGGAATTGTAGAGGCATGAAACCACAAAGACATCCAGATGTGTGGAAGGAGGGAGGAGATTGCCATGATAAAAAGGCAGTAGATCATGGGATACCAATGGATTATATTTTAGTGATAGTTATAGAACTAGTTGTTGTTTTAGACATAGGTGTTGATGCACAATCTAATGAGGGATTTATCACTTCATGAAGACTTCTTATGGAGCACCATAACCACCATTGTCTATGGATAAGATGATTTCTATGTTCCAGAAGTAGTATCCTCCTAAATTTTTACAAGATGGTGGTACACATGATGATTATATATAGATTTTTATTATGCTCTCGAACTTATATCATCTTGAAAACCCTCATGTGTTGCGATTTAAGATCATGATATACATGTTTATAGGTGTATAAAAGAACTTTTGGGATGTTCTGTACATGGATGATAAACCATGTGTTATGGTTTGTAAGGATTTATAGACTATATTCTATGGAAAAAATTTCCCAAAGACTCCATGGGTAGATATGGATTGTGATTTTATGCATTTGTAGTAGTGTGTGATGACCATTATGGTGTACTCTGCACACTTTATAGAGTTGTAACGTTTTTCTCCAATGTACCTTGAGATGTGTTATAGAGGGAGAGATTCTTTGAGGAAAGTCTCTAAAATACTATTTGATTCTAGTTAAACTTGTTCATATTGGCGTATAATACTCAAATGGTAAATAAAATACTAATTACATAGAGGAACATGAGGGTGATGGGGGGTGTAGAGTAGAGCAGTACACAATAACGACCTAGTAGTTGAAAATCATTATGTAGGAACATCCATTTTGAGGATTCATGTGCGATGAGTACCTATCATTTAGTGAGTACTTGTATCTAAGATTTCTATCATCAGTCTAAAAGACGGTGTCACAAAATGAATTAGTGCAATCTTGACCCATTTGAGTGTTGAGCATTTGGAAGGATGGGACACGGTAAACATTTCTATAGTATGATACCTCTAGAAGTCAGTGGTAGGTGGTCAGTTCTGACACTAGGTTTAGAAGTATGTGTATCATCTTCATTCAATAAGGGATACTGAGTAATTTCAGTAGATCAGTTTGAGGGTGTGGTGGTAATGGTTGAGGAAGCCATGAACTGGTTACACTGAGACTTCAGAGTGGGCCTACTCTAGGTAGTGAGGTTTTTTTATATGGCCACAATTTAGGCCATATCATTTATGTGAATCCTAAACCTATGGATTAGGGCACTAGACCATCTATGGTGAGAAGTATGATCTTATTAGCCTCAACTCTTTCATATGATCTTTTATAAATAGGTTTGTAACATAGTTCGATATATATTATTATTGTGGGACTTGGGATCGTGATATAGTTTTATTAGGGTGTTATGATTCCAGGATCCCCATTGAGGACTAGAAAAGGGTGTTTGTTCTAGTGCATGGACTGCCCCCTAATGGATGGTGTAGGTAACTTTATCTAGAACATTTATTCCCACAATATCGTGGGGATCAATGTCATATTATGGATGAACTAGATAGTGGACAATCAATCCTACATTGACTACTACTGCAAGAGTGTGACATTCACACAAATAAAGGCTGTATTTTATACTCAAAAGGTTGAATGAAATTTCTAGGAGAGCCTATATGGACCATAGTATCATGGGCTGGGAAGGATGATAACCCAGATTGGTAGTTTTTATTTGGATGATCAAGGAGAACTTCTGGAGGACTTTCCACCAGTAGTATATCATTTTTGGGTTGTTTTCCCAAAAAAAAATTCTGGTTTACCTCATGATATGTTGGTTGAGTTCTTCATAGATATAGTGCCCAGAGCTGCACTGGTATCCATTTATCTATATAGGATGGTTATAAAGGAGTTGTATGAGCTAAAGAGGTATCTAGAGGACTTATATAAAAATCAATTTAATGAAACTCATACTTCTCCATGTAGTTTACAAATCCATTTCTAAAAAATGATGGATATGCCCTTTGGATATGTGTGGATTATCAATAATTGTACTAGTTAATATTTAAGAGTTAATATCCCATACCACAGATAAATTAATAGTAATATCAGGTTTGGGGAGCTTGAGTGTTCTAAAAAATATACTTGAATTTAGCTTATCACTAGGTGAATGTTTGACCTACATACATTCCTCATAAAAACATTTGTCTCATGTATGGTCTATAATAGTAGATGGTAATTATTTTCACTCTCATGAATTCACCAAAAGGTTTCATGGAAATGATGTACCATGCTCTCTATCCTTTTCTAGATTCATTTGTGTTGGATTTCATAGATGATATCTTGGTGTATTCTCACAATCTAAATGACCATTCAAAACATCTCTTGGTAATTTTCGATACAATGATAGAACATCATTTATATTCTATCCTCACAATGTACAACTTTTAGAGAGTTCATATTCACTTCTTTGGTTATTTAATCTCACATACATGAGTATTAGTAGACCCAAAGATGTTGAGAGGTGTAATTTTCTAGGATAATCCCAATAACATATTTTAATGGTGAATTTTATTGGGGATGGATGGATATCACATGCATTTCATATAAGACTTGTCACAGTTAGTAGCTCTATTGAAGGTAATGAATATGAAATGGGATAATTTTTAATGGTTTAATACCAATGAGAAAAAAATTTAGGGGTCGAATAAGAGATTGACTTAAGAATTGGTCCTCATTCTTTTAGAGTATGGAAGAATCTAAACTATGTATTATGAAACATGACATATCAGTTTTGGAGTAGTGATGATGCATGGGGATATAGTCCTAGAGTACGAGTACCAATAGTTGATGCGACAATAGAGAAACTACCCGACACAGGATATCGAGTTAGTTGAGGTTGTTTGTGCTTTTAATTTTTAGATACACTACTTACTGAGAGAGAATTTTGTCATGTACATGGACCAAAAAATCCTCATGTACATATTTAGACAATATGATCTGACTCTAAGGCAATGAAGGTGGTTTGAATACCTACTATCTTCTTACTTAGAGATTTCCTATAGACCAAGTAATGGAAATATAGTGGATGATTCACTAAGGTGTTGGACTCAGATAATGTAGTTCTAGAATCCAGTATTGAGTGGAAGCATATGCCATTTTTCTCTACGATATACTTGGAGGTGAAGGACTTTCGGGGCTACACTTTTCTTTCATCCTTAGCTATGAAATTTAACCTAATGGATACAATGATGATGGGGAAGCTATCAGATCCTATTGGTGTAGTCTTAAGGGAGATTGTGGCAGGTGATGAACCTCATCTTAGTTAGACCATAGAAATAGATGAGGTTCTATGTATCTGTGATTCCATTTTTAATCCATTGGACATACTTGATGAGCCAATGTGGGAGTTTTATTCCTCATCATGAGAAGTATATTCGAAATTCACCAAGATGTAATATGACTTGATCCATCATCACTGGTGATCATGTATGAAAAGAGAGGTAGTTTGTTTTAATATGTGGGGGTTCCACCTATCAGTAGGTGAAAGTGGAACATCATCGAATTGTAGAACTTTTATAGTAATTACATATTAATAAGTGAAAATGGGATGATGTTGTGATGGATTTCATGATTGATTTTCTGAGTTCATGTTGTGGTATCGATGCCTTGTGGGTTTTTTTTGACAATCTCACAATGGTTTCTCATTACATACTAATCACGAAGAACTTATGTGTTACTGAACTCAGGAGGTTGTATATTTTTTAATAGTACAACTTCACATGTTCTGGTGTACTATCATTTCAAAGTAGGATTCCTATTTTATGTCTCGTTATTGGAAGTTCATGTAGAGGGAAATTGGTACATAGGTGCTTCTAGGAATATTATTCCACTATCTGACTAATGGCCAGTCTAATCATTTGATATAGGTTCTTAAGACCATTCTGCGAACATGCATCCTAAAATTCAAGGGATCTTGGGAGATGCATATACCCATCATTGATTACATCTATTATAATAGATTTTTGGAGACTATATTGATGTAACCTTATGAGGCTTTACAATAATGTCCATGATGACCACCCATATGCTACTTAGAGGTGGGTGAGGAATATTTTTTGGGACCGCATCTCATGCAGGAGACTTCTTAGATAGACAATTTGGTTTCAAAGTTATTGGCTACTATAAAATGTCAGTAGATATATTTTATTGATCATTGTTGAAGAATTATATATTTAAAGTTCAGGGATCATGTTTTTTTCATGTTTCACTGAGGTTGGAACATATATAAATAAGGAGACATGGTATTATTTTTCCACAATATGTCGGGATATTCGAGATTCTATATATAGTAGAGATGGTAGCCTATCAATTATAGATACCTCAGAGGTACCAACACATGAACGATGTCTTCCATGTATCTTAGTTGCATAATATTCATTCAGAGATGTCTCATTCTTTATATCCAGGTGAGGTTGAAATATGGGTAGATGTGTCCTTTTAGGAGCATCTAATTCATTTTATTGACAGGAGCACAAAAGCTCTCTGTGGTTAGTCTGTTCTTCTAGTATGAGTGCTATGGAAGCACAATTGTTTATATAAAGATACTTGGGAGACGTAGTATGATGTATGTGCCAATGGTTGGAGTTTTTTGCATGTGAATCTTGACCACACTACATTGGTAAATTTAGAGACCAATTTCTCTGAGGGGGAATATTGTAAAAACTATGGATTTGATATGAGTAAATATCCTTTTATTTTCAATTTATATTATAAATTATGAACAAATTTGAATACTTGTTGAGGTCATGAGTCTAAAAAGGGTTCCTGGGCCATGTTTGAAGCTAGAAACCCAGTATTGGGGGTAGAGAATTCATGGATAATTGTTAGTAGAAACTCTGCAAGGGAGGTACCATAATTAATTCTAAACACGAGATGCATGGTAGTGGAGTCCAACATGCCACACCTTTAGAAAAAAAATATATTTGGGGTGAAAGGTGATGTGAAAAATAATTTATATAGAGGATTTATTCAAAGATATCACATGGTTAGTGAAATCATGAACACTAACCATGTTGGGTTCCCCCTTCCAACAGAAAAGGGTACACGGTTGGTGCACAGGTTGGCTAACCATGTAGAAAAACTAAGAGAGCCTATAATTTTGGTAAATTTAAAAAATTTAAAAAAATTATTATATTGTTTAAACCTAATTTATATATTCATCATCTATTGGTATCCCTTGGCTCATTAGAGATCCTTTGATGGTGGAACTGTAGTTTTTGATTCCCTTCCTCTATGAGATCAGGAAATCGAGTGCCATTCGTCTCATGGGATCCTCATAGGTGCGTTCTTAATTCCTTTTGTGATGTTCCAAATTCTTCTTAGTATCGACTGTGCAATTTTGGTTCAAGTTAGTATTCCCTATTTTTAGGTTCTTCTTCTATTATTCAATTTTTTTATATGAGATTAATTATAAGTTGATACTGGATGATAAATCTACTACCGAGATACAGTAGGGGGTCTATACTATTACTGTCTGGTTTGGTGCGTTATAGATAAGGTTTCCATTGTGAAAACCACAAAACGTTATCGTGTGACATTGTAATGGAATTGAAAAATTGAATTTGATGATATAGAATCTGTTTTGGTTGACCTTTGTATCTTTTGACCTTATTTGGAGGTTTTTTCCCTGACTATGTCCACCCATGTGATGTGCACTTTGCCTCTTACAATTGTTAAACCACCCAAGGGGTGTTCTTCATGATTCCCTAGTTAGAGAAATCACAATTATAATTGAATATAATTGAATGTCATGACTAAGAGATGCTCTGCCTCCTTCTCCATGTGGTATATGATGTTGAATTATTTAAATGCTGAATTTTGATATGTTAATAAGAGTGGGTATAATCATTGGTTTCTTTTGAAATTAAATTATTGAATGTGTGGGTATAATCATTATTTTAATTGAATGTTAATTGAAATATGGGATGGATGTATTTTAAATATTTTTGGATGCCTTGATTTATATACTAAGGGTCTTGATTCCATTTAGATGTCATGGAAACATAATGCATGAAACTTTTTTTGGTAGAAGTGGAATTATATTTATATTCTCCTTGGAACATTATTGTATAGGAAGAAAAGGGAATTCCTACCACTTGGATCTGGCTTGCTAGAATATCTTGTGAAATACTCTGTTGAGATGATTCATAGAATCCATCAGTTTCGTTACTAAGATTCCATAGAGATTAAACTATGACTCAAATAGGATGCCTTGGTCATATACACCATGGATTTGACCCTTCTTGGACTGAATGTTTTGATTATATAAAACATCCATGTAAATGTGATATGATTGGTTATATAGATAGGGTGTTTTTGTTTTGACAATTCTGGTTATACAGACACGACATTGTTGGAATGTTATGTTTGGTTGTACTATGGAATCATTGTGGTTACATTTCATTTAATACTTCATTTGTGATAGTATCCTGACACTTTTTTTGAAGTTATCCATGTATGGATATACAATATCTCTTTCTTTGATTCATATATTCCATGGATACACAACTTTCCTATTGATCACCTTCTCTATGGACACACTTCTTAGCTTATATTATACAGGCTGGATTGTTAGAGTACTATGAGTGGTTACCTATTTGGAATTTTTCTCACACCATGTCTGAGAAGACATTGTGTACCAGAATAGACTATATAGATGAATGTAGAGAATGGGGCAAGAATGCATAGTTTAATGACTGATTTTATTCCATGCGTATGAGAAGGGGAGCATGGGACTTAGCTGAGGCTCGTGATGCTGTTTGGGGATATAACCTTTTTTTCTTTTGGATTTTAGACACATGTATTCTATTGTACTAATGTGCACCAATTTTGGTGGTTTTATAGAGACTTGTATCATCATCTACATATATTTCAAAGATTCATTTTGGCATTATTATCCATTACTATAGTATATCTATTTTATGACTACTATACTACTTCCACTATTGACAACTATTGATATTCTACTATGTTACACTCTCGTAATAAGGGAATAGTCTCTCCAACAACTCACACATATCCCTCTCTTCTAGTCAATAGCCTCTGGTATTTCTATAGATATGTTTGAGTCCATGTATCCCACTATTATTGGGTAACTATTTAGTGAAATCTTAGTCTAGGATGTTATAGTGGTCAAGATCAATGTAGTCTCCAATATTAGCTTGAAATCCTAAAAGGATGCATCACACTACTCAGAACACTTAATCCACACCCCATTCTTTATCCTAGTAATTAAATATACTTCTAATAGGGAGAATCACCAAATAAATCTCCTATTATATCCTTTTAAAATCAATAATATCTAGATATTAAATAAATTATTGGGAAATTCCCAAGCAACCACAATAATGACCTTCCATAGTTATGCTAATTTACCTGATATAGATATAAAATACTTTGTGAAGGGGACTTCTCTGAAGAAATTTTTTTCTCTTTGAGTGATTTTTATAATTCTAATACACTCTAAATGTTCCAAGAACAATGTCAATATTCAAAACATATTAGACAAAATTTTTAGAGAATAATAGGTTATCATAAATAAAAATAAATGTAATGGAATCTAGATATAGCAGTGTCATGAACCAGCCCGGGTACCCTGGTAACCCGATAACCGATTCGGCCCTGACATAGCCCAAAGGGCATTCCTGATCCCCACGGGTCGGTGACTAGCACCTGGAATCACATAATATTCATGTGGGAATTATTTTTCCACCAACAATGTGGAAGAAAAGAAACAAGACAGTATGCATAACAAAAACAACTCTACTGGGAGTAATGTACCAGAATACAAAGAGGCATAAAAAGCCCAAAGTACTACAACCCAAGTACTAAGAAAAAGGAAAAAATCCCTAAAGACACAACTCCCCAATACGAAAGATCAACAGTTAGATCCACCTCCAATAGATCCATTCCCTTTGCTCGAACCTGTAATAAGGAATTCTACAAACACCCGAAGGA
Organism: Viscum album; assembly: GCA_963277665.1. Classification (NCBI taxonomy): domain Eukaryota; kingdom Viridiplantae; phylum Streptophyta; class Magnoliopsida; order Santalales; family Viscaceae; genus Viscum; species Viscum album. Next base: position 1,701,607,976 of record OY728132.1, read on the forward strand.
AAAAGTAGGGTGTGAGCCAAAGCCCAGTAGGATACCCACCAAATATTTAATAACAGATGCCAAATATATATTATCCAAATAAAAGCTTTAAATTTTCAAATAAATAGGTTTGGAAATTAAAAATCATATTTTAAGAAAACATGCTATGTATTTTCAATTTATGGAAATAAATATTTTAAGCAATGATTTTACAAAATATGGAATATTTCTAAAATAATGGATTAAGTAAAAAATTTATATAAAATAGTTTATATAAATTCAGCAGGAATTTAATGTAGTTCAAATGTAGTGGTATACATTTATATCTCAAATATAAATAAACAAGCGAGAAACATGGTCATCTTCCAAAAGGTATGACAGTATTAACCAGTTATAGGATTCCGCACTCTCTATGTGAACTCAGAAAAATGTTTTTATACATGTCCCTATGACACTGGCCAAAGAAGACTCATCACCAACCTGTCGGGGATGTTACCTGCTACATGTATGTTTTAGAACGTTGTCGTAGCGTAGAGTGTATCCAAATAACTCTCTAACTACCTAATGCTTGCATGCGCTCTTACATGATGGGAGAACTATTTTAAGAATGCTTAAAAATATGATCAATTGCATTCTTTCATTTCAAATGCTCCAATTTATTTCCACTTAAAACCAAAACTACATTTATTCAATAACATTCCTTTTTCACATGATAAAACTAATGGGTTTCTATCAAACAATTTTAAGCCATTTTCACCAGTTTGAAATCCAATCAAGACTAATTCCATCATCGGACAATTTATTTCCATAATTAAATTCAACAATTTAATTGAAATCATTTCCATCAAATCCAAAATTTAAATTAAACAATTTAAATCATCCAATTTCCATAAACACACCCAATTCAATGGAATTTGGGTTTTCTATATTTCCATGACAAAACCATTTCAAATATCTCGATTCACTAGAATCGAGTTTTAATCAATTTAATTGAATGAAAATTTGATAAATTGAATTTAAATCAACAATTGAAATATATCAATCAAATACAATGATAATCAATTGGGTAAGTTGGGATGGAACCACCTACCTCAAAGGTTTTGATGAAAACCACAACGGTCAAAGAACACTTAGGAAACTCAGGTCAATTCTCCAAAAACCAACCATATATCTCTTCTCCTAGGGAGATAAAGACCATATATCATCATATTTGGCATCAAAACACTTAGATCTACCCATAATAGGCATAGATCTAGGAAACTGAGAAAAGAGGAGAAGTAGATCTATGTATATCTAAAAACCGGTGAAAACGATGAAGAACTATCACATACCTCAAGAATTAAGCTTTGATTCACCATGATAAGCCCTTGGATCGCCTCCTAAATGATGGGAGAAACTTCTTTGACCTTAGGAGAAGCAAAATCCTGAGTTAGGGCTACATAGGAGGAAAAACAAGGAACTTGAAGGCAATAATGAGTGAGATACACTTCTATAGGATCTCATTTAAGTAGCTGAATGGTTTACCCGTATGGTTAGACAAAATGTGCTTTAACCATGCATTAGACACTAGTTCGCAGACACTCCATGCATGGATTGGCCGCACGTTTAGACAAATTGTGTTTCGCCCGTGCGGATGCTACTGCCTCCAAGACCAACTACGTACGGTTTGGCTGCGTGGTTTAGAAAACCCATGCACCGCCTGTGCGACTTCCGCTTTGCCTCAAAACAACATGTAATGTTCTCCCGGCTCTCCCATTTGTCACTAATCTAAAACAAAGGTACTTAGAAATATCAAAAGTACCTAAAAACATAATGTTATGTTAGAAAATCCCCACCATAAGATATTTCTGCCCCCAGAAATCCTATGAAGAAACCTCCACGTCAAAAAGATGAGGACACTGCTATCTCATTAGTGCCTCCATTTCCCACGTCTCATGAGAATCAGAACCATGCCTCCATAGAACACGCACCAGAGGTATCATTCTCCCATGAAGTACCTTGGTCTAAGAATCAACAACCCTGACTGATCGTTCAGACACAGGTAAATCTAGATCAATATCAAGATCACTCCAGATCAAAACATGAGATGGATCAGAGAGATACTTTTGCAGCTACAATACATGGAACATGATATGTATCGACGTCAGCTATGGTGGTAGAGCTAGATAGTAAGCAAATTTACTTACATGACCAACAACCTTGAAGGGTCCCACAAAACGAGGAGCATGCTTCCCTTGCCTCCCAAGATGTCGATGACCTAATCGGGGTGAAACTTTCAAGAACACCTGGTCACCAACTGATAACTCTAATGGTCTACGGCAATGATCAGCATTAGACTTGTACTGACTATGTGCTGTCAACATTCTCTGACGAATCAACTGGATCTTATATGTCATCTGTTGGACCAAACTCAGTCCAACCAAGGAACATTCACCAATCTCTGACCAACATAAAGGAGATTTATAAGGACTGCCATAAAATGCCTCAAAAGAGCCATTTTGATAGTAGAATTATAACTGTTGTTATTTGAATACTCAACTATCCCCAGATATTCATCCCAAAACCCACCAATGTCGAGAACACATGCGCGGAGCATATCCCCATAAGATCCTTCCTTGCAGGAAATGGTAAAATGTAACGGTTTCGATAACATAGAACACCCTCTTTGGAGAACAACCACTAGGTGTCAGTCTCCCCATAGTAAAGAGTGTCCCTAATGCTATGGAATTAATCATCCAATTTTTGTTCCTGAAAAATTAACTTGAGAAGAGCAGATGTCAAATAGACACTGGATAAAGAAAATTCATTCCCCTTCCACTGAACTCCAATATGCAACTGAGAAAAAAGAGCCATCAAACTCCACTCTTCTGATGTTTCTTTCGTATCTTATGATGGAAGTTTCATACTTAATGCATCTAAAACAACATTACCTTTCCCCGGGGTACAGGCAGTGTCAACGATGAACGATTTCAGGTACTTCACCCAACGACTTTGGCGGAGATTCAAATCATTTTGAGAGAAGAAATAACTTAAGATCTTGTGGTCTGAATACACAGTAAACCTTTCTCTATAAAGTTAATGTCTCCAACACTTATGTGTGTTCATTACAGCTGCAAGTTCAAGGTCATGGGTATGATAGTTCTTCTCATGAGGCTTAAGATGACCAGATCCATAGGCAACAACATTATTACCTTGCATAAGGACACATCCCAAACCTAATCCCGATGCATCACAAAAGACCATGTAACCAATCCCAACCTCAGGAAGAGTTACCACCAGCACATTAGTCAAAAGATTATTTTTCTCAACCAATGTACTTTGAAATTTATCATTCAAGGAAAACATCAAAACCATTCGAGTAAAATTAGTTATAGGAGAAGATAACTTTGAGAAGTCCTTAAAAAATCGATGATAATATATTCCTAACCCCAAGATGCTCTGAATCTCGAAAACATTTTGTGGTTATTCCCAAGTCATAACATACTTCACCTTCTCAGGATCAACTGATATTCATTGTACTAACAAGACATGTCCCAAAAATTTCATTACCCAAATCCATAAATCGTACTTTGAAAGATTGGCATAAAGTCGGTGATTTTTTAGAAGACTCTGAACTGTTCTCAAATGATGCACATGATCCTCCTCAGACTTGTAGTAGACAAGAATGTCATCCACAAAGACTACCACAAAAGTACATAGATACTCATGGAAAACCTTTTTCATAAAAGCCATAAAAACTACAAAAGCATATTTTAGGATGATGTGAATAACAAGGTACTCATAATGGTCATACCTACTCCGAAAAGAAGACTTATGAATGTCATATTCTTTTATCCTCAACAGATGGTAACCAGATCGAAAATCAATATTTAAAAACCACTTCTCCCCATTCAATTGATCAAACAAATCATCAATTCGTGGTAACAGAGATTTTTTCATTATCATAACTCAATTAAGCTTTCAATAATCAACACATAAGTGAAGAGAACCATCAGCCTTCTTGGCGAATAGAAATCGTGCTACCCATGGTGACACACTCGGGCGTATAAATCATTTATCAAGAAGATCATCTAACTGAGACTTTAGTTCTTTTAGTTCTACTGTAGCCATTCAGTAAGAGGTAAAAGAAACTGGTTGAGTACCATGCATTAAGTCAATAGAGAAGTCAACCTCCCTTACTGGTGGAAAAATATAGAAGTCAGAAGGAAACATGTCAAGAAACTCAGTGACAAATGAAGGAAGATCACCAAACATTGAATCTCTCTCTAGATAAAAATCAAAAACTGATATAACTTTCCCTAACTCTAGATAATAGGGTCCGGCTCTACTTGAACTTAGGTCCCATTCTCTTTAAAAAACAAGAGTCACACCATAGGGTGTAGTAAGGTAGACCCGTCGAAGATAACAATCGATCCGGGCTTTATTGGAAATGACCCAATCCATCCCAAATATGATGTCAAAAGATTTCATGTTGAGAATCAAAAAACTCCAAGAAAGTTCAATATCTTATAGAGAGAAGGCACAAGTAGGACTACAGAGAACATTCTCTCTCATTGTACCAAGGGGTGAAGTAATATCCATCGCATAAGATAAAATCTCCATAGGTAGATTAAGTAGATTAACAATATGGGTTAAAATAAAATATTGAGATCCACCAGTATCAAAAAGAGCGGTCACTAAAGATGAAGCTATATTAATGGTACCTCTTACAGTTGCAGGACATGTATTAGCTACCTCTGGAAACTCTTCCACTGCGTGAAGAAGCTTTCTTCCAGATTCCTGTTGATGGAACCCTTTTTTACGTGAATCATTTGATTGCCCTGCAGTTTTTGGAGGTGATTATGATCATGTTACACTAAGTGGAGTACACAAGTGATGGAAAAATCTTTGTAAGTGACATAAACATCCCCAGAAGATATTGTTATTTGGTGCCTCAGTGCAAACCCTCTTATAATGTCCTGGATTTCCACACTAATAAAAAGTTAATGAAGCCCCTCGTGGTGCTACCGGAGGTCTGGAATGACACTGTTGTTGAGAAATACCCTGAGAAATGTCGAACTTCCATTTTCATTTAAAAGAAATGAACACTGCCACTAGGAGGGAAATGAACTTCCTTCAAACTTGACTTTCCTACTAGGTCGATCTCAACCATCATCGCCCTATCCAGCACATCAACATAAGTGGGTAGCTTCAGTAAGAAAACCTAAGAACGGATATTTGATCGATGTCCTAACTCAAATCGCCAAGCCTTCATCTTATCATTAGATACAATCTAAGGATAAAACTATACCAACTCAACAAAGTGATTTGAGTACTTAGTCACGGTTTTATTGACATGTTCAAGCTTGAAAAATTCCACAGACTTGGCCAACACCATTGATTCTGGATAGAACTGGTTAGTGAAAAGAACCCTAAAGTCTTTCCACTCCAAACCCTCATATTTCCCAATCATCACCATCATGTCCCCCCATCTCTGACTTGGTCCCTCCAGCACGAAGGTGGCACACATCACCTTAAACACATCAAGTGTCTCCATGAACCGAAACGGACGTTTAATATTACTCAATCATTCCTCAGCATGTTGAGGGTTAGTGGAGCCTTTGAAAACTGGTGGCTTTTTGTGTAGGAAATCTTGAGAATGATTTTGAAGAGCATTCCCCTCAGGTTTTACAACTTGATCCTGAATGGATACTGGGGGTTGTGCCTACGGAAAGCTCGGACAGTACACACGATCTCCTCAAATAGGATCGGGTCCATAAGAGGATTCTCCCATAGAGGTTCAGTAGTATCCCCTTCCTAGATTCGATTCACATGTCTTCTTGGAGGCATGATGTTACAAAACATCAACAGAAAATAAGAAAGGCATTAGATAAACACTCAAACAAAGTAACAAGGAAAACTATTCTTAATAGAAGGGATAAAAAGATTTGGATTCCACTCTATCCAAATCAAAATAGGTGATATACTAGAACTAATACACAAGTCGTATTTCCCTAACCAACCCTGGTGACTTAAGGTTCATTGTGGTGAAAGCTTTCCAGACACTTAATCCCAACTACCTCTTAAGTACCGATAAGAATACTCAAATGCATACTGTCATTAAGGAAAGCTGTTTAACCTCCTCTGATAACAAATGTAACAACTAGACATCTCTCCCAGTTGCCCCACAGACACACGGTTCCCACCGTAGGGCCCGCCCACGTGCCAGAACGATCCCAGACAGTGCACCTCACTTAAGGCTGGGTACCAGCTTTGATACCATTTGTCATGACCCGCCTTTCGGGCCATGAATCTTGTCATATGACTCCATGGGTCTCCTGTAATACCTTGGATGCCTTCCTAGCACACCATAGGCTATTACTCACTAAGGTCGCTTATCAGACTAATGACTGTCCCCACAATCCATCACATATTCTTTCAGTGTATTTTTTTCTCACTCACACACTCCCTGGGTAACTTTCCAGAAGGTCACTCATCCTGATTACTACTCCAGGACAAGCATGCATAACTATGGAGTTCTAATCAGGTAGGCTCCCAAAAAGAAAGGTGCACCTTGTTTACATGGGTAGTAACATTTAACCTTTTGTGTCTCACTTCTATTGGGGTGTTACAAGGTGGAATATCCCATTCATCATGAATATAAATAAATTTCAGTAATTTAATTTTTCCAAATAGAATCATAAGAATCTCATACTTCCCATGCCTACTCGTTAAACAATTCCATGTAACGTTATCTAATCTCATAATTAGATAGTGATAACCTCACGTCTAATTGATATAGAGAACCATAAGGATCCCATATACTTGTTTAGTAGGTCATTTATATGAGGAATAAGATAGTGTTTTGGGATCATAACTTTGTTTAACTTCATTTAATATTTGTACATAGTTAATTTATAATATCCTATATTATAAATAAATTGGAGTACCCCAAAGGTGAATTTTATAGTTAAATAAATCCCCTCATTTATAACTCTTATCATAAATTCAATATTCTTAATGCATCTATAGTCATCTTATATAGTGATATGGATATAGAATTGATGAATATTTCTTATTTTATCATGAAATAAACCTCCTACCGAAGAGGAAATCCCAATAAATACTTGGAATGATGTCTTTATATAGGTCTACAATAAGTGTAAATGTCCTTTATCAAATCTCTACTGTATCCTCCAATGATACAATAACAAAATAGAATGTAATAAAATGATGATTCCAATTGTCAGACTCTTTACAACCTTCATTTAGATGCCACTGCATAATTAATAAATAGTAGGTCACTGCTAGGAAATAGAAATATTTTCAGATCTGGTAGTAGTTGATGATCACATTTTAATTACATTGTCAGTATATATAAAGGATCATATCAAATTTATAGATTCATATCATTATAAAATCTCATGGATGCTTGTACCATCTAACTACTATGAGACATCCCAAAAATCTTAGAATACCATTTTTTTCTTCAAGGGTGTCTAAATTTCAATAATCCTCACCGAACACTCTACCATCAAACCCATATCATAGTCCTATCACGGGGAAAGTAAATAGTTGTTTATGCTGGAATCAAGAAAATCCAAGATAGATGCTAATGGGATCATATGTTGAATGATTTCGGAACCATATACCATTATAAAGTGTCTTATCAATGTTAAAAATAAACATTGAACCTACACGTGAATCATAGAGTCCTTATATCTGGATACCCCAAGTCATACCAATTTGTTATCATATATACCCTTTATCAACTATTTCATCCACCATGACATGATCATCATATAGAAACTCAGCACCACTCTAAGATGATTCCCTAGGTCCTGGAAATTATCAATATTCAATCTAGTATCTATTATAATATTGGTATAAGGAACATTCCAATAGAGATATTATAAACACCCAATCTAAAATAATGAATAACCATCGTTTAGGGTTCAATCATAAAATGATCAAATATACCCTGGATGAGAATATTGAAAATACTCAAAGGTGGTCCTTCTATGAGGGATAAGGGTGATACATCTTGTCACTTCCATGACAACATATTAATCCGTGGATGAAAGACACCAAATTTGTACTTTTTTTACCCAAGGAAATAATTTTTTTCCAAGAAAAAGGAATCGATTGACTTGGTATACCACCCTCACCTAGGTTCCTCTAACATATGAGATATTGCGTAACCACACACAGAAATACATGTTATGGTGAATATATTCACATAAACACATATAGTGTTCCTTAATAAATATATAATTTCTAAAACCCTAATGTATCATCACTATATAATAATAGTGAAATGTGATGTAACTTTATAAAAGACACAACATAATAAATCACTAAAATCACAACCAAATAAAGATGAAAAAATTCTTGAACTCCCACGCTAATAAATTCCCCAATATGAAATTTATTTATGAAATGGAGAATGAAATTACTTCAAGGATATTCCCTTAGGACCAAAAGCTGAACATATACTCTGTATTAAATCCGGGATGGTCGATATAGAATGTATTTTTTCCTCTTCAACCTCTTTTCATAGGCAGTTTGAATCATTTCAATGATATAACACCTAGAATATAGTAACATATAGAAAGTGTGTAATTTTTTACATTGGTAAAAGATAAAATTGATCCAACTGCATAGTATTGATTAGTTTAGTAGTCTTATAAAATTAGATATATAAATAATTCCTATATTATATTTTAAATACAAAATAATAGAATATGAAATATACTTTCAATGTTTTAATCATTCATAGTACCCTTCTTCATATCTTTGGGAAAGGAAAAAAATAATGTATGGGATCATGTGATCAATAAGGGATATGTTTAATTGATGTTATCATTAGTAAATAAGGCATAATAAATATTAAATAGTAGATAATACAAACACATTTCATTCAATCCACAAATTATGAATTAATATCATTCATGGGTAATGTAATCATTGAAATGACATTGATAATTTAATAGAAATTCTTGATAAAAGAAAATTAAAACGTATTTAAATTAATTTACTTCCCATCAAGGCATCATATATGTTATTATGATTCTTAAAATGAAGGCCTCTCAATTATGAAGTCATAATTAATAAATGGGTTGGTGTAAAAAAATGCCCATATAATATGGCATGCCAATAATTTTATCTCATAAGACTAGTCAATACATGAAGGGAATATCTATAATTGAGCCCCCACACATTACTTGTACATCATATGAATTTATCTTATATTGAATAATCAATAATATTCAACTCAAAATAACTTATTAATCATCATTTATCCATGTTGAATCCAGAATATAAAATATTTCCATAGTGAATGAAAGAAAACAACATGATCATAAGTCATCCATGGATATTAGTAGGATAGTATCTTTAGAGTATATGATCAATAAATAATAATAATAAAAATTGATATTTACATAGATGAAAAACCAATTAATATAATATTCATGGATTTGTTTTCAAACAAGAGAAATATATCCCCTAATTTGATAAAATTATAAATAAAAATTTAAAAAATATTGAGAAAATTGATATTTTTAAGATAACCATAAAAAAATATAAATAAATATTAAAATAAATGTATGGTTATTTTTGTGGGAAATATATTTAATTTAATACATGTTAAAATGTAACATTCATTTTATACATTAATAAAAAATTAATAATAACATGTTTCTAGGAAAATAATTAAAAATAATCCATTAAAAAAAATTTAAATATGTTTGAAATGTTATTCCAAAAATATTTTTATCATTGAGAAGGACATTATCTATAATAATGGGATGTATTTAGTCATGGATGTAAAATTTCATCGACTAAAGAGGAAATGAAGAATATTTTTTAAAAACAAATTATTGATCAATTTAAGTACCAAAGAGTGTAAAATTGTACTATTACATAAAAATTTCTTAAATAAATATTGGAGATGAAAATATATTGGTTCTAATTATAATATCATATAATTGTTTCTATAGAAAGTTAAATATAAACATCTTCAATTAAAAGTGATATTTTTAATTAAATATTTTCTACTTTGTTAACTTTTAAATAAAAGAACCATAAAATAAATAAAATGAATAAAAAACAATTATTTTAGTTAATAAAGAAAATTTAATTATATAACATATAAAATGGGTATTATACACACCATGTAAAAAATTAGCTGTATATGGTAAAACTATTTTCATTGATGTAGAAATGAGACGAAGTCCCCCTTACTAAAAGTCCAACATGATTCATATAAACTCAAAAAACCAATATAGTAAATTTATATTTATTATAAATATATATAAACCATATTTATAGTTATTATACAATATATAAATCACTTATAATAATCAATCACCAACTTATTAACAATTCATTATTAATAACTCCATCCTGGGTGTTAACAATTCCATTTTAATCCAAGATTCAGTTTGGTAGTTTATGTCCTTAAATATATTTAATGATTTAATAATCTATAGAATATTAGTCATGAAATAATTTTCATGTTTATATGTTAAATAAAAATATAAAATCATTCATGAAATTATAAAAGGGAAATAAATCACATCACATTATTGATGTGGTAGCACACATATACAAATGAGTGACGTTAATGTTTTACAAAAAATATAAGGTTAAGAATTTATATGATTTGTTATATTTTAATAATAATAATTATGAAATAAATATTATATAGATTTATTAATTCCACATTTATAACCATCTAAAAAAACATTGCTGAAAAATGAATCACAATGCTATATTGATACAATACATCATACGAACACATGAGAGATGCTTTTTTATTTCCATAAGATGAAAAGGAGGTGTAAAAAGACAGTAATATAATATCAATAATTTATAATTATATCAGTGAAACTATATTAATAATTTAAGGATACATACAATAGATTTATAGGATTTCAAAGAAGAAATATTCCTTGTAATGATTCAAGTACGATGATTTCATCTTCATTGAGATACTTCCTTTAGTAGGAGAATTAATCCTTATAATTTTGATCTTATATTAATATAAGGGATTAAATATTTTATTTTTTGAGTAGGTATTGACCATGATATATTGATAAATTATTGTGAATAATGGGAGATGAGATGTTCTCTTTTATAAGTGGAAGGGGGATTGAAACATGGAATTTACTAAAATTTATTAATAATCAAAATCAATTTTACTGTTAATGTAGCTAAAACTTTTCATAGATATGAATATAATAAGGTTATTTTCTAAATAATACCAAAATAATGATGTTTGAGGATGTTCTTTTGTTATTTTGATGAATTCTCCCTTTATTTTTTTACCGTTTTAACCATTTTTAACCATATACATGGTTATAAATATTTAAAAATATTAAAATACATTATTAAAAAATAAAATTACATTATTAAATACTAATAATTATTCTTATTAAAAATATGGAATCCATTTTATAGGATTAATATCCTAGATGTTTTATAAATTACTTTAAATATTAGATCAAAAAGCATAATGAAAAACATTTAAAAACTGATGTTTTTACCATGAAAATGATTTTATAGAAAAATAAAGTAAATTTTTCATTCTAATATAATTTTTTGGGAAATGAAAAATCAAATTATCATCATTTTTTTAAATACAAATTAATATTGAGAGGAACCTTGTAAATATTTTTTTTATAAGTGAGTAAATAAAAACAGTTTTTTACATAGTACATAGGATATTAGAAAAATATTCTCTCAAAAACCATTATCGACACAGACCCTTATATCCTATAAATAATTAGTGTGAATTTAAAACATATAAAAGGTGATTTTGTCTAAAATAATAATTTAATGTTTTGGTATCACTACTTAAATATTATTACTTATAACTTATTTATGAAATCACTATTATATATTCATGCATATAAATTATTTATATTATCAATCTTGTTTGAAAAATAATACATTTTCAAGGAACCTATTATAATTTATATTCCATCCCTATAAGTATTATATGTTGTTTATGATATAAAACATTTCACTTTCCTTGAGTAGGGAAATATTTGTTTAGTTTTAAATTTAATAATAATAGTATGTTGTGATTTGTGCATATTAGGTGAAAGAGTTATATTTAAATTATGGACTTTCATAAGTGTTAATATATTGGTTTTGGGACATTGGGCTAGACTAGTCAGTATCATTATGAATTAGGCCCTATCTAGAAAATTGGGTGTGTGGATACTTTTCAAACTATACATTTTCTTATTGGGATTTCGGTTTATAACAATTTTATAGATTTATATGAAAGGGTTTTCCATACCATACACATCAGATTTTTTGGGATATATATAGATATAACTATATATTATTACTCGGTAGGTAACATAAGTCTTGAATTGTAAAATGTGTTATAAATTAATATGTTTGAAACAATTCATTTATGTAGGATGAATAATAATCAAAAACTAAACCTCTGTAATCCTTTATACATATATGGATTTTATTATATGTAATGATTTCATAAGATACAATAATTATTAATGATGTTCTTAAGATTCATATAGAAGTGATGATAATATGAAAAAATTATAAATAATAAGTATTATAGTTATTCTAAAAAAGACATCTTTCAATACCTCAATCATTTATTACATGTAATCATAATGGTTAATCACCAATGGATTATGTTTTGTAAGTCATTATGGGTGTGTCTTTCTATTAATGTTAGCAACCGATGTCCCATTATGATATTTTGGTCATATATATATTTTAAACCCTATAGGACTAGACTCTATAGGAATATATTTTATTTTTCTGTATTATGGATTTATAAAAAGGGTTTTTCACACAACTATCCAATAAAAATTTGTTATATTATTTTCATGATGGCCTATATAAATAGATATTAAATTGTAGAAATGGTAATGATAAACCAAATCATAGTGAACTAAATTTCGTTTTTAACTAATTGGATATGATGTATAAGTTCTTAATTTTTAAAGGGATTTGATTTAATAAAAGTACTTTTTGAAATGATATAAAATATGATAGTCACCCAAAGATATGTTTTTTATAGATTATTTAATGTTTCATGAATATAATTTTTTGATATATTATAGTTTGGGACTATATTTTAACATATTGGTATCTATGTATGATACGTTTTTAAAGGGTAATCATTTTTAGAATAAATATATGAATGTTATATAAATCAATTTATCTAATTATTAATCATGGTTACTAGTTATCAGGTGTATCACACATTTTTAATGATAGGTATAGACTTAAAAATATCAGATAATTGATGAAAGGTGAAGTTAATTTATGTGTTTGTAATGTAGAAAATGTTATTTCACTAAAATTAAAAACTTATAATTTAGTTATTCCCAACAACTTATTTCAGGAATTATAAAATGTTTAAAATTATATGACTATAATAAAAACATTATTTATATATATTATTTTGAAATAAAGGAAATTTAATTAATGATTAAGAACACATGATATTCTATGTACATACTTGAAATGTTTTATGCAATTTTGAATTTGATGAATTGTGTATAAATTGTATATATGAATAATCTAGTGAATTAAATTCATTTTAAGAAGGTCAATTTTGATTTTCAAATGATTTATATTTGTTAATTTTTTCTATATGGAATATAAATGGAAAATACATACAGAGAATTAATAAATATGGACTATCATACTCATTCGATTATGAATCATTTAAAAAATAATAGTCTTGTTTATTATTCATAATGTGTAATGAAAATATCATTTGAAATTGTTAGAGGGATAGTGGATTACTATATTTTATACATAGATATGTATATAGTATAATGTGTACTCATCAAAGAAATGGGCATAGGTATATTTTTTCCTTTTCTAATGAACTTAGTTCGAGTGGTTATGTGATTTTCATGAAATTAGTTTTTTCCCCTTGATAATTTCAAATATATTAAAAAATAAGTGTAATATTAAAATGATGAAAGTAGTAAGATTGTCTTTTTATATAAATATAAAGAATACTTGGGAAATGAATTTATTGATTATCTATGATTTTATTGAAATTTTCCTTGACTAACACATTATGGAACACCATAGTGTAATGGTTTGTAAATGAAGTGAGATTGTACCTTTTTAGACAGGATTCAATACATCATATATCATTCATGAAATATTCTATAAAAGAATCACAATTCATAAAAAAAATTCTACATAATGTTGTTGTAAATACCCAATAATATATATAAACAATGAGTTTCTCGATGTTGTATTTCAGCATATTTGGTGTTTTAAATCATATGAATAATGTTAATAATCTAAAAAACATGGCCCTAAATCAGATAATTATATTTCATTGGGTATACTAATGAAATTATGGAAATTAAATTTCATTATACAACTCAACACAATGTGTTAATGGATTAATTGTTTGTATTCCTCTAGATGGAACACATAAATCATTTTTTTAATTGGATGAAAAAATAAATTTATTAAATTATAACCAATAAGAAATGAATTTTTATGAAGATTTCATGTAATATTTTTTTTATATTTAATGGTATGGTCCCTTTTACCCATTTCATTGTGAGATTTTGGATTTAGAGGATCATTGAAGGGGTTTGAAGAGAGATAAGTGGAGATGATAAAAATTATATATTAGGGTATAATTATATAATGTAGAGGAATGTAAATAACCATGAGGGTCTAGTGTTAATTCATGGCTATAGTGTAATCTCTGTAATTGATGTTTAGGGACCCAGTAGGTTGGTTTTGGTGGCCTTCTTATTTTAGGGGAACTTATTGTGCACTGGTGATCATCTTGGCATAGAGATTTTGGGGATGAATTTTGGTAGAGGAATTAATCTTATATATATTCATTATAATGTTGATGTTTAGGCTACAATATGGATTAAAACATACATTTTGGAAAAATAACCTTATATTTCATATTGAATCATAGTCCATTAGTTATGGTATGGAGGCTTGGGATGAGGGTTCTAGTGTCTTTGCCATAGATTCATGGTGTATTGATTAGGTGAGGCTGTTTTTGAAATTTTATAGGTTATTCATGTTTACTATAATGTAAATCATAGATCATGGATGTGTCAAGGCCCATTTTAGGGTCACATATCAGGTTATTCCGTGTTTTTATTGAAAAACCTCAGACTTGTTCCATAGAAATTAACATTAATATAAAGTCTTATATGTTCGAGCTCACATTTATATTCATAATACCATTAATTTAATTTCATTAATAATTATTTTATTTTATCCCTATGGGATGTAATGGAAATTTTAGGATATATTCCCACCACTGTTCCTTGGAATTGACCCCCAAGTTTTGATTAATTATTTATGATCCATTGTGAGTTGTTACTTTCGACTCCTTCATTTATTATTATAATTACATTTGGAATTACTATAAGTTTATGTAATTAAAATTTTGGATATTTTAGAGATTAAATTTGATTAGTTATTTTTTTGTTAATCTTTATTGAGGATACTTTTAAATGGTTATGGTTTTTCATCATATTTTATTTGCCTTGACTTATGTAGTTGATTGTTAATCTATTGTTTATGTAAGGGATTCAATAAATATCCATTGATATTATCATGATTGTGTATATTATGGGACTAACAAACTTTTATCAAATATGGGATATTAGTATATTTTACACTAAAAATGGTATCAAAATACACCTAAATGTTAAAGTATGGGAAGGGAATGATTCACATGTTTTTACATGAATTCATGATATTACTCTTGCACTTCCTTTATAATAGCTTCTATTATTTAAAATCATTAATTTTTTTGTGACTTGTGTGAAGATTTTGAGACTTGAATTTTGAAATTGACTACCATAAATGGGTTATCAATTAAAGATGAAAATTAACTATTTGTGTTAAAAATAGGAATTGATATGAGAGTATGTTTAAATATGGGAGAATGAGTTGGTAATTAACAATGAAATATTTGTTATGTATTGTGGTATATTATGTTCCTAAGGAAATGATTATATGATTATCATAGGGTTTTTTCTGAGCATTTGTTAGCTAGTGTTATTGTAGATGCCATTGTGGGTAAAGTGGGACACAGTTGAGGTTTCAATTTTTGCAGCGGGTTCTACAATAGATTCCTTGGATTCTACTTGGGGTATGGTTGAGGTTGTCGTCTTTTTTTAATGTGTTGTATGATATTCCATTTTCATTGTATCAGGATACGATTCATCTTGTGTAATATATATATGGTCTAGATTTACCTTTACATTGTTGGAAATAAATAACGAGTTCCTTTTTGTGGGAAATGATTAGTTGGTTGATGTGGGAACATTCAGAAGATACCCATTGGTATAGAATATAGTCAGTAATGATAATAATTAAATGAGTTTGAATAAAATTGAATAATATTATATAGAAAATAGAACATTGAATCATGAAAATAATCCATAATAGTGATAAATAATGTGGGTGATGGATAACATAGATTTTCATTAAATATGGTTGTTAATAAATTTAATTAATGTAATATTACTGGTAATGGTCAATATAAAATTGATATAGATATGATGTATTGATGGTATTTTGTATGTGTCTCGGGTTAATATTTTCATGGGGTATAAGGCTTTTTGTGGAATTATAATTGGATGTGATGGTCATGTGTCTGTGTTTATAACAATATTTGTATTTTGTTCTTAATTTCTAAATGCACCCCATCGAAGTTGGATAACCATACCAATTTTCAACATGAATTTTGTTCATGGTTTTTCCCATTAATATATAGGCTAGTGAGGGAAAAAATGGCCAGATACTCCCATTTTAAATCCCCCTTCTAGGAATAGTATTATTTCTTTTACATTGAGGTAGGTTTAGTTATACTATCATATCTTGTGTTATATTAGAATTCCCTATGTGGTATTAATGAGGAGGTACACAATTTATTGGTAGATCATAAAAGGAATTGGTATGATGATATGAGATTTATATAAAAACCCTATAGTTTATTGAGACGATATGATATTATAGGTGAACTAGAAGACCTTATGGGGTATTGATGTGATGGATGAGATGATGTGATATGGAAGGGATCATAAATGTAAATTGGGGAGAAACTGGATGATTTACATTATATTCATGATAACCTACTAAAATCGATTTGATATTTAAGGATGAGATGTATGTGCAGTAATGGATATGGGATAATTTTTTTGGGTTTGTGGAATGAGTTAAGGATTATGATTTGAGACATAGTGTATTGGGGTATGGCTTCAGAATGGATTTGGGAAACATGAAATTTGACATTGATGCATGAGATAGGATAAACAATGTGGATGTGGTTGTAGTATACCATATCACTATATTCTCTAATATTATTCTATTATGTTTTGATATGAATTTTTGGTGAGTGAGCATTGGTTAGTTTTTGCAAAAGTTAACGTGATAGGTGTCTTTTTGGCTCTACATTTTTTCATTGATGCATCAGTATTCTCCTTTTCTGTTTTCATAAGAGATCATATGAACGATACTACTAATTATAAATCTTAGGATCACCACTATATATTCATAATTTTTTATTTAGATTTCCAGTGCGATTTTAGTAACCATGGTATATTTTATCAGCTTGGAGATTGGGATATTCTCTACAGTTGTTGTCTTGTGATTGTTTTGGATTTTTTTGATCTTGTATTATTCTTATATATATTCATCCATTGGGGTATTGTTTTAAATATTGTATTATTTATATCGTAGTTTTTATCAATGATTTAATTATTTATTCTTGGATAATATGAGGGAAATCCATCCCATTGACATGTTTCATACCCTTGGTGCTAGATTCCTTTCCTTTGCCTATTATATGTTAAACTCATGGGTCACTATATTATTCACTGCTATCGCATGTGTTTTTTCAAGTGGATGTGGGT
Organism: Viscum album; assembly: GCA_963277665.1. Taxonomy (NCBI): domain Eukaryota; kingdom Viridiplantae; phylum Streptophyta; class Magnoliopsida; order Santalales; family Viscaceae; genus Viscum; species Viscum album. The sequence goes on from OY728132.1 coordinate 1,701,625,852, forward strand.
TATGAATGAGTAGTAAAAATGCATTTTTTATAAAGTTAGACTACATACAAGATTCAAGAACTATAAAGGATTGTATAGGTTATTAGGGAAATGGAACATGATGATAATTTTTTATAACATAAGAAGAGTGATTTACTATGAAACAATATTTTAGGGCCTCCTATTATATGACATAGGTACTTTGAGTTTAAAAATTTACCAATTTTTTTTATTACAGGAGAGAGTATAAGTAGATGTGCATGAATCAATATAGTTGTTCTTGTATTTAAATTGAGAGTGGTTTTGGGAAAATCATTGAATTTCATTAAAATGAAATTCGTTAATTAAATCCCATACTATAGAGATTAATAGTTTAGTTGTAATTTAAAGTTATTTATATTGGTCATTTTATGTTTTTGGTTCACATTGTTGAGGTTCATCAATTTCACCTTATAAGAAATCATAAAGTTAAACTGAATAAGGGGTATGCGCTCTGGAGGATGACACTATGTGAGTTTCAATTGTTTGAGATAGCTAATAATGAGTGGTTAATATTTGATCAAGTAGATAGAGTGATATCTTGATAATATTGAAATTTATTTTAGATTAATTTATACTATGGTAATGTATCAGGTTCTATTAGAAGGAAGTCAGACGTGGGTAGTAGTGTGTAAGTGTTTTGAGACCAAGAGGTTTTCAGTTATTATTCATATTTTAAATAATATATTAAATTATAACTAGGATTAATATTGGTGTTGTATTTTTATTTCCACTCGTAAATATTTATGCTAATGTAGGAAGTGTAAATATTTCTATGAATTGATGTAGTGTTTTGAAGAAAAAATGCCATGTTTTGATTGTTATTATAGAACTATAATCAATATGATTCAAGTTTTTCTGAAGTGTTTTTTAGTCCATATAAAAAATAATATTTATAATTCTTGGGATAAGACTATATGAAATGTAAATCCATGGAATTATAATTTTTGAAGTGAGATTACACACAATGAGCTTTCATTAGTAAATTTGGAGTGACCTCATGATGTATAATGTCATAGTAGATGTATTATACACATATAGAGACAAAAAATAACCACATTATATTAAATTTCATGTTCAATATTCTAACTCCATGAATATACCATGAGCTTCACATGGTGGGTGAATATACCTTGAGAAAGTGATTGCATGATAAAATTCAGACTGGCCACACAGGGAAATACTGACATACAACATGATGAAATACTAAACTACTTCATAAAGGATGAATTATCTACTACATGTTAGGTTGAGTAACATGGTATTTATTTATTGGTTGATCAACTACACAATCAACCTCATGAATGATCATGTACTGCATGATTTGAGCATATTCATAGCATAGAACTTACACGAAAACTTTTCACTAGCCTTCCTTTAATATTATCATAAATTTTTTATATAGAGAGTCAATGAGTATATGAATTCATTTAATTCCCCATGAATGACATAATAATTAATTTCATTCATTAAAATTTTTTAATTTCCAAAAGATGCAAGATTTATTATGCTTTAAATCTATACATATCTTAATATTGGTACATCGTTATAACTGATATAAAAAATGATACAAAAGGGAAAGATGAATGAATTAAGAAGAATATTTCAATACAAAAATGAATGATTCCATGATATATTTCATGAATTGTTTTTTATATTAATTACATGTGGTGTATTTTCAATTATTTCTTAGTGAAGGAGGTGTAGTTTCGATGATATTTATGATGAAGAATTAAAAGATTTATGATACCATGACTAAGTCAACATACAATTCATGTAGTTATACATATGTGGTGATTCAATATGGAATAATTTTTTTGAAATGAATTAATTAAGGCCAAAATATTTTTATATTTCAACTTCTAGTTACAATATACTATTGAAGCATTTTCTTATGAAAGTTATTATAATTAATATATTCGATAATTATATATATTTAAATTCAAATGTACTTATATGTTCTCATAGATCTTTATATTCTATGAATATGTAAAAACATTTCATGTTATATATATTTTAAATTGTTTAAGATCATGTGTCTATAGGTGTAGGAAATATATTTTTCTGAGTAAGAAGAATGAACAAAGAGAAAGGAAGAATTGGTTCTTTGTAATTGATGTGGATGAAATCAAAGAAGAAGAAGAACTGAATTATAAAAGAACAAGTGTGTTGATTCCAAATATCTCACTTATGATGTGTTGAATCATATTTGTGGAGGTTTATTCCATTTTAAAAAATGATTTATTTTCATATAAATTTTTAAAGGACCACATGAACTTTAAAATGAATGCAGGGAAATTCATGTGATGAATATACCCTACATTTTTACCAACACTAATTTTTTAGTTGCAAATTTGATCATGGATTGTTTCTCGATCAATTTCGGGTCTAGATAAACTTTTTTATTGGTGAATCCTCCAAATTATCATGTTCTTGTGGGTGTAATTGTGACTTTTGATTCAGCATATTTATTTCTCTCTAAACCATGATGGTGATTTTTTTTAAAATAAAAACATTAAATGAGTTAACCACTAACACCACCCCTATTAGTGTCCACATTGATCTTATATGGTTCATAAAATTGGTATCAAATCCCATATTCCCTTCTTTGACTCTCATCTATATGGAGATAATTAATAATCATTCCATAGATGTTTAGAACATTTTTAATATTCAGGGTATTCATGTTTTCTATGTGAATAACTATCATATGATGAAAGATAAAATGATACCCTATCAAGTTTTCATTGGCTATGATATTTTTTATGCTTATGAAAATTATTTAACTTATCATCTTTATGGTTCTCCCATTAGAGTATATAATATGATGAATTTTAAATAATGATGGACAACCAATAAATATTATACACTCCTCTCTATTATAAAGTGAATTCTAGAGGACAAAAGGAATTGAAAAAATTAAATGAATTTGGGAGAGTTAAAAAATATTGAAAAGGAAACATTATGTGGACTAATTCCATGTTATATAATTATATATGATTATATGATTATATAAATATTGTAAGTTTTAAATATATTAGTGAGTTTTTTATAATGTTTAATGACATTTTAAGCACCATTATAAGCTTTAGTGAAAAATTAGAAGACTCAAAAGTCCTGGAAATGATATTGAGAATTAGTCCGGATAGATTTGATTACAATGTATCTTAATTAGTGGTGAGAGGACCTAAAACAATAACTATGGATTATTTTCAATGTATTCCCATTATATATTAGATGAAAATAGATAATTATATTATGATTAAGAGTATGGATGGTCATGAAATCTCTCGAACTCAAAAATAATGAAAATCCAAATAAATATGTTAGTAGAAATAAATTATAAGAACCCAGATCTTCTTTTCCAGTAGGTTTTTCCTTTTCTAGTCATTTTTTGGAAAAATAGGAAAATCTAGATATTTTATAAGTACACGTCTTGAACTTTATAAGTACATGTCGTGTACATTGATGCTGCTCGAGGTCATGTGCTGGTCGTGTCCTGACCACAAATAGGGGTGACTAGAGGCCACCTAATGCGGGGTACAGAATTAGCAAGTACACACCATGTACTCCAAAAGTACACGTCGTGTACTTTTTTTCATTAAATGGACTAGGGTCACATTTAATTGCCAGAAAGCGCTTCTTCTCCATCTTCTTCGAACGAGATCATCCCGTACGGCCGTGAATCTCCTCTGTGCCCCACAAGTCTCTGTCCATTCTCTGAATCAAACTCCATCGATTGCGTTGGAACCGCATCGGTGAGTTCTTCCTTCTCTTAGAGAATCGTTTCCCAATTCCTTCTCTTTTCAAAGTTATCGTTGGTTGAATGTTTTAGATTTTTAGGTAGATATTCGACGTTCAAAGGAAATTCAAGCCCCGTGGTTCAAGTATACCAATCTCCTAACATCAAGGTAGGTGGTTTGTGCCTTATTGTAGAAATTATTTGGGTACATTGTGCAAATTCCACCAATAACCTTGAACAGGGTAGTGTGTGTTTCATGTTTTGCCCTTGTTGTTTTTCTAATTTGCTTATATGCCTAATTAGAGGTTATTGTTTGTGAATAGGGTAATTAAACATGCATTGGATGTTTTCCATGCATGATTTTACTATTTATGACCGTTTGGTCTAGTTTTTCCAAGTAGGCTTTTTCCTGTTCCATGCCTAGTTTGTAGGGTGGTGTGATTATAGTTCTTCCATGTTGTTATGGTGTAGACTGCTAGCCAAGTAGTTCTTGAGGTTCACTTTGTCCATTACGAGATGCGATACTTTCTGATTTTACACAGGGATATGAGAACCTAGTGTAGTAGACCATAGGGAGAATGGACGTAAGGGCTTCTCCAAAGTGTCATTAATATTATGATGCAAGACCACATGGGGAATTGACATTGAGTGCTACCTCAGAGTGTATTTTGTTCCTCAACGTGGGCCACAGGGGGAATGAGATGTTGAGTGCTCCCCCAGAGAACCTTTAGTATGATACGATACTACAGGGGGAATTGACAGTGAGTGCTTCCCCAGAGAGTTTACACTTCAACTAAACCATAGGGGTGAGACTGTGTGTGCCTCCCAGAGGGTTGCTTGTACTTTTAGGTTTAACCATAGGGGTTAGGATCTGAGAACTACCCAAAGGGTTACCTATTTGTTCTATATGCTTGAGTGGTTGCTTGCTTGTTTGTAAATTATATGATAAAAACTGTGGATTGTTTTCTGTTGAGTACTTCCTATATACTGCTTTCTTAACTTTACATGCCATATATTCACTGACTATTAGGCACAGATCTTTAGGTGGTTTCTTACTGGTATTTTGTCTCGCACCCTATTTGGATCATTCTTTTTGGCCCATATAGATTATATTGTTGCAGGAATAGATAAGGGAAAGCGCCCTTCTACTTCAGGTTCTTGATTTCATTCTAGCTAGAGAGCATGTGACTAAGCTGAGGCGTGGGTTGCTGAGGAGTTTACCTATTTTCCTTTTATACTTTGGTTTAGTATTGTATTCATCATTGTGGTTTGTTTGGATTCTTTCCAAGACACATATGCATCACACATCATTTGTATATTTTTTCCCAATTGTTTCCTTTATCAGTCTTCTGATTTTACTGCTGTTTTATATTTACTGCTTCTGTTATAGTATGTTTTTTTGTACTTCCACTGTGTACTCTGCCAATGAGGTCATAGTTTTCTGACTATCACAACTAAGGCCCTCCCTGCTAGTCGACAGCCTCTGGAATTCAGGTAAATACACTTGAGGCCATGTGACCAACCGGGTACGGGGTGCCTCTAGGAGGATATTGTAACCCGGACATTACAAAGTAGTATCAGAGGTCTATTTTCTGTTCACCTACTATTTGGTTCATTTATCCAGGGATAGGATGGAATGGGTACTTAGTAATAAGTTGTTCCTTAAGTAGCTAACCTGTGAATAGGGAAAAGATATACTACCACGTTTATTTCAATTCTAATAGTCTTCAATTTTACAGTTGCTTTGATTTCACCATTGGGTGATTCACATGTTTTGTTTTGTTACTATTTTTGTTATTGTGGTTCTATTTCAATCGCAACCCAATGATACGAGGGTATGCCATCTCATGCATCATATAGGCACTTGTTAAAAATCACATGCCATGCATTCTTGCAATGCCATCTAGGATGCATTATCAATTGCATGTTGTTGTGATAGACGTAGTGTAGACTATGCATGTTGGTGTGATATATGCTTTGATATAATCCTTATTGTTTGATAAGAAATTTGTTTGTGTAGTGCTTTACTTATATGGATGCCAAACTTTGGTTCTTGAGCTGATATTGGTCCTCATGGACCAGAATTTGGTGTATCATTAATTGTTTCCTTCTTATGACTTGTATAAGATGCCAAGCTTTGATTCGCGGGGCGTATAGGCCCTCACAGATCAGAATTTGGCACCTTAATGCTGGTTTTATGTGTTTTCTAGGCTCTGTAGTAGTTTCTAAGGCTACTGTCTAAAAAAACCCAGAATACACGGCGTGTACATTATGAATACACGCCATGTAGTCTATAGTAATGTCACTGACTGTGCAAACAGGGACCCAGGGTTGTGAAAAATATTGTATGAACATGACATGTACTATTTTATCACGTCGTGTTGTATGAAATAGGTACCTCGACCATGTCACGAACAACATGGGTCCTGTTATATTTTCACATACACGTCGTGTCTGAATCTTACACGCCGTGTAGTCTGATATAGCTACCCGACCATGTCACGAACAACATGGGTCGGTGTTAGCCTTTCTCGTACATGCCATTTCTATATGGAACACGTCGTGTAGTGTCATCCATGTGTTAGGACATGTCACTAACTACACGGGCCAGGTAAGGCATGTATAGTACAAGCTGTGTCTGCCTTCAATATGCCATGTAGTCTTGTCTTAGGGGAGCCGTTTGGGTTAACCATGTAGAAGGAATCAGGCAGGGAAGAGGATTCAAGTACACGTAATGTGTTAGGAGAACACGCCGTGTATTTGGGGTGTTACAAGACCAGTTTATGTAGAAGTACAGGACCATGTGAATTACTTAAGGGAACACACCATGTAGGGAAAGAACACACCAAGTATTCATGTTTTTCATAACATGAATGCATTATTTTCCCTATTCCTTCTTATGCCTTTAGTTTCTCAGTCCCTGTTAATCCTGAATCTAAGGTGTTCCTTTGACTTTGCAGAATCATTCCACCTAGATGTCCTCCGATTGAACGCCAGTCGCAGGGGAGTGATCATACGCCCAATATGGCTAATCAGAGACTTCATGTAGATTCTCCAGTTTTGGCAGCCTTGGAACCAGCTGTTATACTAGTTGTAGCGCCAATTCATAGTTTAGGTAAGGTTTTATGAGGATGATTCAGACCTTCTAGGGTTCTCTGCCTCTTGCCTCAACTATGGCAGGCTCTACATGGGTTTTCTAGCAGCTGCAACATCCTTCCTTCTCAGGGGAAGGAGGACCACAGGCTGTAGAGTCATGGCTAGAAGCCATGATGAAGATCATCGAGCATCTGGAGACGCCTCTAGAGAGTCGGGTCAAGCTCACTACCTACATGCTACAAGACTCTTTCAAGAGGTGGTGGGACGTGATCTCACAGGCGGTTCATCAGCAGTTTATCGCATGGGAGGAGTTTTAGCGCGTCTTTTATGACTACTTCTATCCAGAGACCCTAAGGGCCGATCAAGCCCAGGATTTTATGAGTCTAGAGTAGTGTACTCTTTCTACCATGGAGTATTCATCCTGTTTCACCGAGCTTCAGCATTTCACACTCTTCCAGGGTAGAGATGGATTGTTCATTGCAAGGAAATTTGAGGATGGCCCCAAATGGGAGATTTGTTCACAGGTGAATATTTTCAGGCTGACTTCCATCACATCCATCGTCAATCAGGTACTGATTGCAGAGTGCAATCTAATAGATTCTAGAGATAAGATCTAGGACGGTTCTGCTTCCAGAGTTAGTGCTTCACCATCTGACAGTAGGAATCACCTTATGGAGTCTATGTGCAGTGATCTGAGGCAACGAGACACATCTTCAGATAGCCATGTAGTATTCTACTAGTGTGACAGGGCTGGGCATACAAGGACGCAATGCCAGGGAGACCCAGTGGAGTGTCGATCTTGTGGAAATATGGGTCATCTGAGGCACTTCTATCAGGTTTTTTCACAAGTAGCTGATGATAGGGGTTCATCCATAACTCCTTGATCAGGAGTAGTGCCACCAGTTTCTCACCAGTCTTGGAACTAGAGTTCTTCCAGCTATTCGAGCCGAGGTGGATGTCGATGCCGGGGGTGGTCAGTCACCAGTCTATCAGTGACATCAGGGTGGATCAGCTCAGAGCAGTCAGGTAGGGTCGTAGGGTCGTGGTATAGGTCAAACTTTCACAGTGGAGCAAACCCAATAGAAGTGGGATCTCGGACCCTCCACAGTTCGAGGTACGATCTTAGTAGCCTCAGTTTTATCTTTTGCTCTTTTCGATATAGGGGCTTCCCATTATTTTATCTATGTTTCTACTGTGGAGGGCCTTGGGCTCTACATCTTTTCCTATACCGATACTTTGACTATAGACACAATGTTGGGGACTAGAGCAGTTAGTGTACGTCGATGCAGAGAGTGCCCACATTAGGTTGCAAGGTGTCACTTCTTATGGGACCTCTATGTTCTAGAGATGACGAGCTATGATTTCATTATCGGAATGGTCTGGCTAGTTCCCTTCCAGGCATTCGTCGACTGTTATCACCGTAAAGTGAGTTTTGTATCACCAGAGGGTGGATCCCTTCTTCATAGAGGTGAGTGGGATGTCCAGGGGAGCAGAGCGGGTCCAGAGCATCATGGGTTTAGAGGACATACAACCCAGATCACTATTCTTTATCTGGATGTCCAGGGGACTTTACAGTTAGACTTTCCTCCAGTGGTGGATCATTTCAAGGATGTCTTTCTAGAGGACTTTGTAGGTTTGCCTCAAGAACGTGACATATACTTTTATATTGAACTCATGGAAGGGGAGGAATTGTTGTCCAATCCTCCTTATAGGATGGATTAACCAGAGCTATAGGAGCTCAAGAAGCAGGTGGAGGAGTTACACACAAAGGGTTTTATTCAGCCTAGTACTTCTCCTTAGGGTTTTTCTGTCCTATTTGTGAAGAAGGAAGATGTCACCCTTAGGATTTATGTCGATTATTGAAATCTGAACCAGTTGATGGTCAAGAACCGATATCCCTTGCCTATAATTAATGATCTCTTTGATCAGCTACGAGGACCCCGAGTGTTCTCAAAGATTTATTTGAGATTCGGTTATCATCAGTTGCTCGTTAGTATATCTGATATACCTCTTACAACCATCAAGATCAGTTATGGTCTATACAAGTATATGGTTATGCCGTTCTGTCTTACAAATGCACCTGTAGTTTTCATGGCACTGATAAACCAAGTGTTCCATCCATACTTAGACTCTTTCATGGTGATCTTCATGGATGATATCTTGGTGTACTCTCACACTTGACGTGACCATGCTACCCATATTGATATATTTTTGAGTACACTGAGGGAGCATCGATTATATGATAAGCTCTAAAAATGCCACTTTTGGATTGACAAGTTTCTCTTCTTGGGTCATGTTATCTAAGAGACAAAAGTATCAGTAGACCCGGAGAAAGTGAGAGTAGTAGTTTCTTGGTAACATCTGAAGAACATCTTTGAGGTGTGGAGTTTTCTAAGACTGGTTGGATACTACAGACTCTTCATACATGACTTTTTATGCTTAATAGCACTGTTGACAGGTCTGACCAAGAAGGGTGTGAATTTCTTATGGTCATATTCTTGTGAGTCATCCTTTCAGAATCTGAAATGGAGGTTGACTTCATCACCAATACTAGTCTTTCCAGAGCCAGGAAAGAGCTACACTGTCTATTGTGATGCTTCAGGTATTGGGCTAGGAGATGTGCTTATGCAGGGAGATGGATTCATTGCATATGGGTCTCGGTAGTTGAGGCCACATGAGAAGAATTACCTGAAGCACAATCTGGAGTTGGTAGCTATTGTTCATGACTTACCCTGTTGCAGACATTATCTTCTAGAAGATAATTTTGTGGTTTTCACTAACCACAAAAGTATCAAGTTTATCTTCACTCAGCGTGATCTGAATCTGAGACAGCGTAGGTGGGTTTAGTATCTTCAGCCCATTGACTTTAAGCTTGCCTATACACCTAGGAAACACAATGTAGTGGCTGATGCATTGAGCAGGAGGACTTAGATACATGCAGTTCAGGAGGCCAGCAGTGAGTGTCAGCTTATGTCTCTGTACTCTGAGATGCATTTGGAGGTGCACGACAGTCAGTGGAAGACTTTTCTATCTTCTGTAGCTGTTACCTCTACTCTTTTCGGTCGGGTTCTAATGAGGAAGCTATCAGATTCTGAAGGCCTAGTCCTAAGGGAATGGGTGCCAAGAGAGGACCCTATTCCTGGATGGATAGTAGGTGACGATTAAATATTCAATTTCCAGGGACGCATATGGGTGCCAGCAGACATACACGAGGAGCTGATGAAGTGCTTTCGTTCCTCTGTTTGGGAGGTTCATCCTGGTGTCACCAAGACGTATCGTGATCTTCACTTCCATTATTAGTGGCTAGGTATGAAGAGATATGTTGTTGGTTTCATCATGAGATGTTCTACTTGTCAGCAGGTGGAGGCGGAACATCAGTGACTAGCATGACTTTTACAGCAATTACCCATTCCTGAGTGGAAGTGTAACGATGTCATGATGGACTTTGTGACCAGTTTTCTGAGGTCAAATAAAGGGAATGATGTTGTTTGGGTTGTTTTCGACAGGCTTATTAGGGTTTCTCACTTCTTACCGATAAAGGAGACCATAAGTGTTGATGAGTTGGGAGGGCTGTACATCTGAGTGATTGTACGCTTACATGGAGTTCCACACTGCATTGTTTCATACAGGGCTACACATTTTACTTCTTGGGTCTGGCAGGGCCTTCAAAAATATTTGGGTACACAGGTACTTTGGAGTACAACATACCATCCCTAGATAGATGGCCAGTCCGAGCGTATGATTCAGGTGCTTGATGATATGCCCCGAGCATGCATCCTAGACTTTGGAGGTTCTTAGGAGAAGTATATACCTCTTATAATGTTTTCCTACAATAATAGTTTTCAAGAAACTATTCATATGGAACATTATCTGGATTTGTATGGTAGGTCATACCGATCAACCTTATGTTGGCAGGAGAGGCAGCTTTTCTGAGACATCATCATGTCTAGGAAACCACAGAGCAGATTGAGTTGATTCAGAAGGGGATGACTACTACACTGTCCTGACAAAAGTCTTATGCTGATCAGCGGAGACGATATCTGGAGTTCAAGGTTGGGGATCAAGTTTTCTTACATGTCACACTGAAGTTGGGACACAAGAAGATTCAGAGATAGGGTAATCTTTCACCACGGTACGTTGGGCTATTTGAGGTGTTGGAGAGAGTTGGGCCTGTTGACTATTGGTTGTAGTTACCTCAGAGGTACCGGGATATACATGATGTCTTCGATGTTTCTCAGCTCTTAAGTTACTTTTCAGACCCCTCTCAATCTTCCCAACCCAAGTAAATCGAGTTGGATGTCGATGCATCCTTTGAGGAGAATCATATCCAGATTGTTGGTCGCAGTACAAAGGTTCTATTTGGCCGGTATGTTCCTCTAGTACATGTTCTATGGTATCACAAGTGGCTATATGATGAGACGTGGGAGAGCGAGGCCGATGTACAAGCACAGTGGCTAGTGCTGTTTGGGATTTCTTCTTCTACACCACGTTAGGGAAATTTGGGGATGAATTTCTTTAATGGAGGGAGTTTATAAGAACCCAGATCTTCTTTTCATGTATGTTATTACTTTTCTGGTTGTTTTTGGGAAAAAGAGGAAAATCTGATAATTTTATAATTACACGTCGTGTAATTTATAAGTACACGCCGTGTACTTTGATGCTGCTCGAGGGCATGTGATGGACATGTCCTGACCACACACATAGCCATGTAGGGGTGACATGGATGCCGCCTAATGTGGAGTACATGAATTTCAAGTACACACAGTGTACTCCAAAATTACATGTCCTGTAGTTTTCTATTTTCATTAAACAGGCTGGGGTCACGTCTAATTGCCAGAAAATGATTTTTCTCCAGCTTCTTTGACTGAGAGCATCCCATATGGCCGTGAATCTCCTCTGAGTCCCCGATCCTTTTTCCATTCTTTAAATTGAACTCCATCGATTGTGTTGGAACTGCATCGGTGAATTCTTCCTTCTCCTAGTGCATCGTTTCCCAATTAATTCTCTTTTCCAAGTTATCATGGGTTCAACATTATAGACGTTTTTGTAGATCTTCAAAATTCTATAGAGATTCAAGCCCTAATGTTTATGTATAATGATCTCCTAACATCAAGGTGGGTGGTTTGTTCCTTTCTATAAAATTTCATTGAGTATTTTGTCCAAATTCCACCAATACCCTTGAACGGGGTATTGCCTGTTTCCTGTTTTTCCCATGTTGTTTTCCTTCTTTTCTTATATGCCTGATTATAGGTTATTGTTTGTGAATTGGGTAATTAACTATGATTTGGATGTTTTCCATGCATGATTTTCCTGTTTATGACCGTTTGATTTAGTTTTGCATGTTAGACTTTTTCCAGTTCCATGCCTAGTTTGTAGGGTGGTGTGACTGTTGTTCTTCCATGCTGTTATGTTGTAGACTTCTAGCCATGTAGTTCATGAAGTTCACATTGTCCATAACGTGATGTGATAATTGAAAATTTTACACAGGGTTGTGAGAACATAGTGTAGTATACTATAGAGAGAATGGAAAGAAGAGCTTCTCCAGAGTGTCTTCAATTTTACGATGCGAGACCACAAAGGGAATTGACATTGAGTGCTTTCTCATAGTGTCTATTGTTCCTTGACATGGGCCATATGGTGAATGAGATATTGAGTACTTCCCCAGAGCATCTTTATTATGATACGAGACTATAGGGGGAATTGACAGTGAGTGCTTCTCGAGAGAGTCTATACTTTAGATGAACCATATAGGTGAGACTGTGTGTTCCTCTAAGAGGGTTTCTTGTACTTTTAGGTTGAACCATTGGGGTTAGGATGTGAGAACTACCCAGAGGGTTACCTGTTTTTTCTACATTCTTGAGTGGTTTCTTTCTTGTTTGTAAATTATATGCTAGAAACAATGTATTGTTTGATACTGAGTACTTACTATTCAATGATTTCTATACTTTACCTGCCATATATTCACTGACTGTTAGGAACAGATCTTCCGGTGGTTTCCTACTGGGATTTTGTCTCACACCCAGTTTGGGTCATGCTTTTGGGCCCAAACTGATTATATTGTTGCAGGTATAGATGAGGTCATGTGCCCATCTACTTCAGGTTCTTGATTACATTGGAGATGGAGAGCATGAGACCAAGATGAGTCTTTCAATGGTGAGGAGTTGTTTATCTATTTTCATTTTTTACTTGGGTTTAGTACTATATTCATCATTGTGACTTCTTTGGCTTCTTTCCTAGACACATATGCATCACGCACCATTTATTTATTTTTCTCTAGTTGTTTCCTTTATCAGTCTTCCACTTTTACATTGTTTGGTATTTACAGCTTCCACTATTGTATGTTTTTGTATACTTCTGATGTGTAGTCTTCCAATGATGGCATAGTTTCCCCAATATTACACCCAAGTCCCTCGCTGCTAGTCGACAGCCTCTAGCGTTTAGGGAAATGTGCTTGAGGCCATGTGACCAACTGGGTATAGGGCACCTCTAGGTGGCTTCTGGAACAGGGACATTACATAAATCCAGTGAGTTTAATTCAAAATATTTAATTAGTAACAAATTCAATGAATTCATCTCACTATTCTTCATAAATGTGAAAAGAGGCATGTGGAATCATATAGGAAATTTACAATTTATGTTATTTTAACATAACATATATTGTACATTTTATAGAAAATTATCCAAGACTAAAGGAAGAGGAACATAGTGATGAAGAAGATAGAAGGAAAACAATATCATAGAAGAATAATGATGAAATATTATATTATTATTAAAATTTAATAAATTAGAAGTTCTATAAATATTAAATTTTTTTCCCAAATTGGAGGGTAATGATAATAGTGAGAAAATGTGGGGCCTGAGAATTACTATGATGAAGTTTCCAAGAATATTCTTATTATAATAGTGAATAATGAGAGATTTACTAGTTATTAAGGAAGAGAACATGAATAATAATTATAAGAAACCCAGTATGATCCCATGCTAAAAATTTAATTTAAATATTGATTATCATAATTCGAAAATATAGATAAGGAAAATATGATTTTGATGAATGGTGGTAAACTAGTTAATAATTAGGAAATTTTTCACAAAGTAAAAAAATAAATATTTCTAAAAGAGATTGATATAATAAAAAAATTTCATGATGAAAAAAATACTTGACATAATGTTAGACGAAATGATAAAGGTGAAAGATAAAGAGTTTGACCTTGTAAACAAAAGTGGGTAAAAATAACACGGAATGTGTTTCATCCAAAATTAATTATCAAAATATTTTGAAATATATAAGGAGTTTAAATCATATAAAGATAAAAAATAACATAATAAAAGGATTACAAAAATTTTAAATTTTTCATGAAATAGTATAATATGATGAAGAAAGTCAAGAGGATCATGTCTATCACAATAATAAATGAATGGAATTTATTTGTATTCTCTAAAAAATAAATATTTAAATAAAAAACAATAATAAAATTATATTATAAAAAGTATAATATTATTTTTAATATATATAAGAAGATATCAAACATCTAACAATATATTATCTCTTAAAAAGAATTGAATATTGATGGTTGGAAATATGATATAAATCAAATATAGAGTTCTCAAAAGCATGAATGATTCAATGTGAAATACTATTTTATTAAATATTGTTTATATTGTGTATGAATTATGCATATACCAAAGATGTTTTGGTTCGACCATAAAAACTATAAAATATCAATGAGGCATTAGAGGTAGAGTTTTATGAAGTGTGATCCCACTCTAACTAGAAATATTAAAAATCATTATAAAAAATATATTTTGATGAAAAATGAACAATATTTGAGGATTAATTATACACATATATTTATAAGAAATCTTTTATTTTTTTATATAGGATCCACCTATTGTAAAAATATATTCAATTTTCCCTATGATGAATCTGATATTCAATAATATTCTCGATTATTCTACATTTCAATTGGTGTGATCAACATATACACCTTGTAAATGGCTTTATTTCAATGTTTCAATTCCAATATTTATTTTATGACAAACTAAAATGAATTAACATAAGGAAGAAAATTGAGAAGGAAAATACTCTTGTAGATTAACCTTCATGAAAGTATATAAAAGTATAAAAATATTAGAGTATGTATATTTGTTGTTCTTTATATATTACTAGATACATGAAGCTATAAAATTATTTTAATGACTATAGATACGACATATTGTCTTTTGGGAATGAAGAGTCTCTTAGAAATAAATCTATTATATATGAAATTATTAGAATATAAAAACTAAAATCTGGGAGAATGTTATTTATTGGTGGCATAAAACACAAAATTTTATGTGTTTATCAGCTATTTGGGGTAGGAAATTATGTTATTTTCATATAGTATTAGTTTATAGTTATAATTCTTGATGATGAATATGTTATAAGAATATGATATTTTACCAAGGAAAACCCCTTCAATATATTATATGGATAGAATTTAAATTATCTGAGTATGAAGGAAGAAAATTAATTCAATCAAAGATGTATAGGACATATATTCTAGATAAATACAAATATGCTGACACATAGAATAATTTTCTGTGATGTCCTAATATGATAATAAGTATAGATTGGTGTTTTTCTATATGAGATAAATTGAAATTCACAATTTCATTACCCAAGAGGGATATAATTTAATGATATCATCACTTAGAGATTATTTAGTCTAATATATAAGGTCCTATGAAAAATAAATCGACCCAAGGAGATATGTATTTATTTACATTATTGATTATTTCAATTCCACTACATGTAATATGTTTTTTGAAAATAAATCAGGTGATCTCAAGATGTTTAAATTTTTCTGAGTGATGAAAAGGAGTGTCACTTTTTTATACAGAAGTGTCTAACTAGTAATGTTTTCAAATAAAGTATTGGTACATTTGAATTTTATCTTATGAATCGTGGTATTATCCATTATATTAGTTCATAATAATAACTAAAAAAATAGTGTTGCTGAAATAAATAAAAGATACATTTTTTAGATGTCCTTAACCATGTTGGATGAACAGGATACATCATGGTTATTTGGAAGACAAGATAATAGTACATAAGTCCACATTTAGAATCAATATGTTAATAGAAAAAAATTATACATGTATCCATATTATATTTAATGTAAAAAAAACTGATATTTAAGTACCTAAAATATTTTATAATCCCATATATTATCAATGTAAAATCTCTAAATGTAGGAATGATTTGCCAAAGAGGTGTTGATTGTATCATTATTTTCTAACCTTAAAATGGTTTAGGGTATAAATTACACTATAAATAAATTTTAAGTGTTATTGAATATATTTTATGAGAACTTATTGCATCATTTATAAATAATAGTTTCATAGTCAGCTACAAATATTGAAGGAAGATAAGATGAAGTAGTTTCTGTCAAAAAATATCTTAAAGTCTCTAAATAAGGTAATGGTCTATAAGATTTATAGAAAAAAGATACTAATTTCTAAATTTCTTGTGATGAGAGAAAATCCAATTTATCTCATCCAAGGATAGAGAACAATGTGTAGGATCAAAATATCCCTAGACATTAAGGATGACTAGTTCTAACAAGAATATAATTCAGAACATTTTCATATTCCTCAATGTTGTTTTATGATGAGAAAATAGATATTTAAGAAGCATTGGATCAATAGTAGTGGATTAATGATATTAATGATAAAATTCATCAAATTTAGGAAAATAAAAATGTTAATAGGTAACAAAATATGATAAAAGAATATAATTTTAAATATTAGGTTCTATGGATGATGTAGAATGAAAAGATGATGTAGTAAGAAACAAAAAATCACTAGTTTGTAAAGGGAGGCTCACAATTTTAATGAATTAATTTTGATTATTCAATTATATTATATTCTATAATTTAAACTATCAAAATAATTTATTATATTTCTATATAATAGAAATATATAATATTTCAAATGGATTCTCTGTCTACCATTCATAAATGATAATTAGAAGTAGATGTCTATATTAAAAAACCATGTTGTTTATTTATCGGAAAAAGGAGAACTCTATGTGCATATTTAACAAGTATTTTTATGGATTTATGTAATCCCCTAGATTTTGGTTTTTAAATATTTATTATTATTTAAATATTATTAACATCATAAAAGGAATATTGGCCAAAAACCAATATAAAAAATAAAATCAAGAGGTTTCCCTATTTTTGATTATTTATGATGTTGATATCAAATATATTATGAAAAATAAAAAAGTATGTAATATATTTTCTCAATATATGAATATGTTTGTTTTTGAAATTATATACACAAGTATATAATTTACTTTAATAGATTAAAAATATTTAAATAGAAGGACCACATTTTTCAATCATAATAAATATATATTAGGGAATTATATACAAAATTTGGTATAGAAGACTCAAATCCAATGTTATTACATATCATAGTGGGAATAATGTTTTTTATGTTTGAAGTTGGAATTTATTTTGATCCTAATGAATTTAATAATTCTATTGGATGATTATTATATTTAATAACCTCTAGATAAGACTTAGTTTATATTGTTATTCTTTGTAAAATAATTAAAAGTACACTAAAAATGTCACTATTTTTTACTTGATGAAGAATATTCATAAACATTAAAGGCACTAAAATTATGGTATAAATCATAAAAAAAAGTGAATGTTGATGTTTTTGTATATATTGATACATAATGGATTGGTTGTGTCAATTTTATAAGATCTGCATCTCGGTGAGTCTTCTTTTATGGAGAATGATGTGGGTGTTTTTATACATATAAGAAAAATTTAGTGAAACATTGAAATGCATAATATGTTTATGTGGCTTCAATTATAACTATAATTTAATTGAAATGGATGAATACATAGTTATGATATTTTTTGGTTGATTTAAAATTTTCACTTATATTGGTTTCTGATAATTAAACTGATATCAATCATACAAAAAATATGGTTTAACATTGATGATCAAAGAAAATTGATATTAAATATCACTTCATCATGGAATTTTTAGAATGAATAGAGATAAATATGATGTTTATACTTATAGTGGATCAATTGGACAATATTTTCAATATACCATTCCTAAAGGATACATTTAACCATCAAATTTTATTATGTCTGTAGTGCCTCACCCTCTTCACGGATAAGAAATATGATTTCTAGCCTATATCTCATCATGTATATGCATATTAATCTCAATGTGGGATAAATATGACGACATAAATCCATCAATTTTTATATGATTTTCCTATTTATTGAGAGAATATATCAAGGGGGTTTTAAAAGTGGTACGTTTTGATTTTTTTCTATTGATATGATATTTTCCTATTTAGGTATAGCATATGTTCAAGGTGAAAATTTTAAAGAGATAATTAGTGATGTCAACACGGGTGATATTTGTTTACTATTTTAATATATTTTTTATGTGGGTTCAATAACTATTTATTATATGTTAGTCCGTTTCGATTGTGAATGTTTGATGATAATGATCGGTGAAAATAAAGAGGTTTTGAATGATTTATGATCACTATAATATGGAAAAAATATTATTATTTAATTATTACTTTTTCCTACAATGATCTAGCTCATTTTGGATTAGAATTATTGGATAATGATCTATAGATTTTGTTTTATATCATTAATCATTTATGTTCATTTATACAACAAAATAGAAATGAGGAAATTATTGACACCTATAGATATCCAGTTATTATATTGGTCAAGAATATATTGAATACAAAAATGTAATATTTCTTATTTTTATATTTTTCATAAATATATAGATATTTATTTTATTGTAGTAATATTACTAATTTATGATGATTGATGAATTGTTCAAGAAGGAACGATTGACAAGTGCTAATAAATATTGTAGCACAGTCATTCATAGATGTAGTTTTATTTCTAGATAGTATTTCAGTTATTCTTCATGAATATCACTAATCTAAAATGTGTTTAGATTTACTTAAATGAATATATTTTGAATGAGAATTAGTTATTTGATATTCAATTCAATGAATGTTATTAAATTATATTCCATGAGTAATATTGGGGTTACCGTATGACGTGTGAAGTTATAGTCGATGTAATGACCACATGAAGAACAAATAACAACAACATAATGTGGTATTTCATCATCATTGTACCAACCACATAAAGATTATGACTTTACATGAGTAACACATGGTAGTTTGAACTAATGATAGTTACTACAAGATGTAATTTTGACTATCTGAATGACTAAATACAAACATACCACGTGAGGAAATGTGGGCCTACCTCATAGAGGATTGATTATCTACCACAGTATTGATCATGTGACTAGGGAGACATGTACAAGGTTTAGTGATGTCAGATATAACTATAAGTTGAATAACCATATGATCAACCCAACGGAAGAAAAATAATTGGAAGATCTAATCCCATGAGTAGAATGGATCTTTTGTAAGGAACCCGTATGGACTTTTTATGTATATGAGGAAACAATTTCATCACGAACCTTCCACGAGTATGGACCATCTTCTAGTTCACCATAAATGACTCAAATATTAAATTTTCTCATAAAAATTAGTTAAACCAGTGATAATTCAGGATTGTTTTGTTATTTATATCTTTATGTACAATAATATTAGTTCATCATGACGACTTCTATATGAAAATATGAAGACTCGAAAGTTGAATAAAGAATAGTAAGGATGTGGAGCCATGGATGAAGGGTTAAATTATATATTGAATTCACATGTTTTCATATTAATTTCATTTGGCTGATTTTATATATATTTTATAGGTAAAGATTTATAGTGTCTAGGGAATTTTTGGGGAATAAATACAATATTTAAGTTACGATTATTGAATAACTGTACCATGCATGACTTGATGCATATGTGATGATTTAATGTGGAATAAATTTTTATTCAAAATAGGATAATTATTAAGAAATATTCTTACATTTAGAAATAAAATTACCATATGTTTTATATATGTTTTCTTATGGATGTTATTATAAAGACCAGTCCAGAAAAAAATTAATGATTTTAATTCACAAGTGTTTATGATTATTTTTAAATATTTGAATAAAAATAATAGTGAAATGACACTACATGTTATATATATTTTTTATTATTTATATTTATGTGGTTTTGGGATCAAGGGATAGTTCTTGTGAAGCATAATAATGAAGAGAGGGAGAATGGAAGAAGTGGTTTTCTATTGTTTTTTGTGTAAAAAATCAATGTAGAACAAGTACCGAGATATGTAAGGAGAAGTGTGTTTAATCAATGTAGTATAATGATGAAATTTTAAGGCATGTTGGTGATGGTATATTCCTTTTTTAAAAAAAACTGTCATATAAACTATACAAAGGGAAAATGGACTTTCAAATAACTATAGTTCAATTCAATTAAATGATATATCCTTTAATTTGTAATGATATAAATTAATTTCTAGTTTTCTTTGTGATCCTAGATTGATTATAGATCATGGAATGGAATTACTAATAGTGTTTTCTTGTGTTCCTATGTGTATGTTATTTGAATAAATATCATTTATATGAATCCATATGAGAATAGAGTTCTAAAAGAATAGAAAATAAAAATAGTTGAAAGCTGATTCACCTCCCTCTTAGTGGTCAAACATATATTTTCTATACTTTACATAGTGGTTTATTTTGTGTATCGGGTGAGGAAGTATGTGGATTTTTTGTCATATTTTTTATGTGGAAGTACTGATCAGTTCTTTTATCATTGATGGAGAGGTAGGTAAAGAGGTTGTTTATAATGTCTCATTATTATGAGATATTAATTTTGTATGTTCATGGGATTAGGTTTAAGTAAATTCTTTGTTTTCCGAAATTCATTCCTATATGAGTATTCAATATCCTAGTGTTTGGAAGTGGCATTGTTCCATCTGATTATATATAAATTCACCCTATTTGTGTTGACTACATTTTTAGAGGTGTGGAAAAGGTTGGGTTCATTAATATTATGCATAATATTTCCTGTCTTTCTTGAGTAGTGATATATTATAGTTTCTTAAGAATTATATTCATCATTGGAGGATCTCAGGTACCCACATTATTATGTTTTTAACCAAAAGTGTGTCAGAATCAGTAATTTTCCACTCATTTATTAAGGACCAGAAATTCACATGTGCATATTTAAATATCTAAGATGGTGTCTATCTTTGCGATTGGTATAATAAATGGTTGTTCCAATGAACAATTATTCTTTGGGATCAATATATTATTGGTGGTTAGTTTCATATTCATCCTCATTAGTAGTAGTTTCCATAGAGTCTATATCAACAACATGTATTGTAGTCTTTTGTTCTACTAAGATGATATAAAGGTGTTAGATGATATCTTAATTATTTTCTCCACCCATACAAACATACAGATAGAAGAAAATATAGAGGCAGTCTCCAATAATGATGCATCATAGACAGACATGTATAAATTCATTTATAGATGCACTAACTATAGAGGGACCAAATTTCATCTGAGTTGATGTTTTTTATCCTCTACCTTGGTTTATGAATTGACTCTAAAACAAGTCACTCCTATATAATTCTCACCCGGGTATGTGCCTTTGGACTCAAGGTGGAGTGTTGTTCAGTTCCATGGTGTTGAACATAACATTTAGAGGTCAAAATTTTTTTTTATAGTTTATTATGGTACTAAGTTGATGAAAGTAAAGTATCAAACATCATGGTAAATTTTATTCTTTAGAAACAACCTTATTATTTCATTTTTTGAATTGAATTTTTAAAATTTTTATGTCTTGTTATTGATTTCCTTTTGATGTTAGCTATGTTTGTCAATGATTATGACCAATGATTAGGGTTCATTTGTCTGTGGAACTATTAGATGGGTGATATATGAATGGATCTATTTTTTCTCTATTTGTAGCATTACTTTTGGGCTTAGTAGAAGCACATATGGTGGGATTTCATATGGATATGGATGATCTAATTTATGTTTTCCCAAAGAGGTTGGGACGTTACCTCCTTAATGCGATATCAATTTTGGTACATAATTATAAGTAGGTGGTTCTATAATATCTAATGTTCTTATTGGATTTCACTTTCAAATATATATGAGTTGAGTATTAAGATGAATTATTTCATGTATAAGTTCATCATGTGAACAAGTGAGAAATCATTAGGTTCTACTATGTCTTTCAATAAGAATAAGGATTGTAGTATGTGGTTGTGTATAGAATAAACATTTTTTGAATCATTGGATAGTCAAGAGCAATTTTCATCTTCTATGGATTGATTATTTTTTCAACTATTTGAAGGGATACATCTAGTTTTAATGATTGATTTTTTGTTTTTAAATCAACTTATGAGAGTAATGTGGGAGGACAACTTGATGACCTATTTCATGTGTCTATATAGGAACATATGGTCCATTTTCATGTCGTTTGGTTTCATTAATGTCCAACTATTTTCATGGGAATCATGAACCCTTTGATTGATGACTTATAAGATCCGTTTTTGGCCATGTTCATTATATTAATGCAAATATACTTGAGGTTAGAAGATTATTATGTCGATAAACATTTTGTTGTTCTATATGTACTTTGACACAATCGACATCATAATTTTTTTTCATTAATATGTGTTTGATGTAAGAGGTGAAATTACATGGAATTTTTGTGTCTCAACAATGGGTGGTAGTAGAGTTATTGATGATAAGGGGCATTGATTCTTAGGAAGATCCCAAGAATTTTTTGGTGGTCTATATCTTTCTTAGTATTTTCGGATATTATCAGAGGTTCATGAATGATTTTTTTTCATGTTAGATCCCAATATGACATGTTAATGAAGAAGGAAGAGTCTTTCCTGGGGTTTTATTAGTGTCAAGAAGCTTCTGAATACATAATAGAGAGACTGATTTGAGATCATATACTTTGGTATTCAGAGAAGGGAGTGATGTATGTGGTGTTGTTGTGACACTTTCCATACCAACAAGGATTATTTATTGAAAAATTAGAGGTAATTGAACTCATATGGGTATGGGTAGTTACATCCCCATGAGTGTAAATATTACGAACAAGATCATAAGTTAGATGTAGTGGTTTTTACCTAATGTTGGGGTGCTATTTATTTATTATTGAGTTTTCTATGGTATCAATGATTATTGAAATATTGAGGTATGTTTTCTCTTAGGGGTTTGAATTTATTAATATTTTGATGAACACATTTTATCTAGGACTATAAATTATAGATCTCTTATACCTCAAAGAAGGGTAACATTATTGTGCATTCACTACATAGAGAGTCACATGAAGATATTGTTCATGATATTGTATATGATTGGAGGGAGATGGAGGACCTTATAAAGATGCATATTTATGAAGAGGATCCATGTGGTAGAGGATGCATATTTTAGATAATATTGAAATTGTTCATGATGTGGTTTGTGTAGGAGTATCAGTGGGGAGACATGAAGGTGGAGGTCATGAAGAATTATGTCATTAAAGTTGATTTCATGGAAACATGTTCGAAATAAAATCAGTATATATTGATGTTTTGGGGAAGGTTGTTCTTTTCATTAATGATACTTCACTTGGTTCTCCATTATTCTCATAACATAATAGTAGGATTGAATCTGGTGGTGGAAAAGATGATCCATGCAATGATGGGTCATATATGATTTCCTTGGATAAAGTAGTTAGTACTGGAGTTCATATCGTGGTGCAAGTATTTTTAATAATTCAATGTATATAATCATGTCTTATGTGGTTTATTATCCCCATTTGATGTCTTTGAGTAGAAATTGGAGGATATATTGATTTATTTCTACATCTATATAACATGAACCATTGGTGATTGTAATGATAATTAGGTGATCTTATACCACCTAATGATGTTATCCTAATTTAGGATGATTAGGAATTCAGATGTTGTGGAGGTTTTGGAGAGGTGGTATATGGATGTGGTTGTGAGGCTTTATAAGGATCTATAGACTATGTTTTTCGGATTTGTGTCCTAGTTATAACACTTGATTGTAGAAAGGATTACAAAATTATTTTGGCACATAATTTTACCTTATTACTTATTTATATCCATATATTGATGAGAATATGGATCAAACCATCCATAAACTAAAGGGTATTATACAAGCTTACACCTTGGAAATTGGTGTATTTATTTTGTAGCATTTTACCTTGGATGAGTTTTCTTAAAACAACATATTTCACACTTCTATTAGAAAGGATCTATTTGAGTTAATGTATGGGCCTCATCATCAATTATAGTTAAGCAATGTATCTTTAATAGGATCAAACTAAAAAAATCACATAAACCTCTATATTGTGGATATTAAGTGAATATTATTGTTACAAAAAAGGAAACCCTTAATAGATGTTATTTAAAGGTTGTGCATGTCAAAAGTGACACAATGATACAAAATAGGCTTAAATAAAATATCATATTAGAAAAAACATAATTATGAATAGTGCAAATGATAAAGGTAGAGTTTGGGCTATGTAAACTAATAAAAAGTTATATTGAGATAAAATTTTCAAATTTGAATGAAAATAATAATTTATTTATAAAAATTAAATAAATATTTAGTGTCCACTAAATTTAGTGCACCCCCACCAGGTACCTAATTTCAACTAGATACCTATCTAAGGAACACCTTCTGTATGTTAGTACACCAATTCCAAAATTCCATTTTTGAATTACAGCAGGTACCAAAAACAAATCCAATCAGTACTTGGTGTTATCTTTCTACATTGAAACAATTTTTCCACCAAGAAAATTATATTAAAATTTTAACCTAACTCATTTGGAAACTAATTACATTATCAAAAAACTCTAAACAACATGTGGAATGAGTGAAAATAAATCATTTTTTGTGGTATATAATGTTCATTAAAATATGACAATGATATTAATGTCCTTTAAATGTGTCATTAAAAATTATGTATACCTCTACCCACTAAACATGCATATCTACCTCAGTACTGAAATTACTATTCCAGATATGTTTGTTTCACAACTTTATTGGTTCGTAGGGAGCCATATTCCCATAGAGTATCTTCCCACCCTAGTCCAATGTGAAAAAATATTAATATTAAACCAGGGATCCAAATCCAGTGAAGTGTCATTGAAGATAATTACATGAGAAAGAACAAGATGGTATATCAAATATTGAGATATAATGAATATGTCATTTATAAAATTATATCACAAACTACCCACGGTTGAACCACAACTAGTAACCTATGTTAGACAAAAACAAGGCTTGAGAGGAATTCCATATCCTCTGAAGCTAGAAAATTGTTTTGATCATCATGAAAAAAATTGGACAATTTTATACTATGGAAAACTGATAAAAAAACAATAACATAATAAATAAAAAGATTATCAGTTGTGAAAAACAAAAAAACTTCCAAACATACCTCCATGATACCTTGTGGGTCACTAATAACCATTGAACCATGATTTCTCAAAGGGATAAAAACTTCAATTCCCAAACTAAAATACAAAAGATAAATTAGGAACGCTTATCAAGATGATCAGTAGGGATTCCAAAATAGAAACCCCACAATATTATTCGCCTATAAATTGAAAAATATCTCATGCTTGTTTGAAAAAATAAATAAATATATATTTTCCCATTCCATTTTAAAAAAATAACTGACAAGATGAAACATCAAAAATCCATTTATATTTTCACTTCCAAAATAGTTTCTAAAGAATAAAAAACTTTCACATGAACAATTTATGACAAGGGGTGTATAGTAAAGTATTTATTTTGAATAGAAAACAGAAAAGTAATTTTTTTAAAAGTCTCCACATGGATTAAAATATTAGAATACATGTAAAAATGGATTCATGGGATATTAAAATATAGTCGTGATAGTCGAAAACATAACAATCCACATCCACATTATCATTCTCCACTTGATCCGTACACAAAAAATCAAAATACCACAATACATAGTGTCACCATTATAGGATAAATATAGGGTAATATGTCAAGATCGAAAGAGATATCTCACATTGGGCCACTAGCCAGATCATAACACTAATCTAGTGTAGTTGGTTCTCTTATACCTCCCTCCTAACTACCTAAGGATTCCCATGAAATAAAAATGGAGGTGGGATTTATCAATGAATCATATAAAATCATACCATAAACATTTCAATAAATAAAAAATTTTACTTTCTTACCTTTGAAAACTATTTTACACAAACCCCCCTTTTCCGTTCCATGATACATTGACAATTAACTATCTCCCCTTTCTGAGCATTAATATTACACCATACATTCCCCCCATTCAATATCCATCCTAATTCCACAACCAAGGGAATTCTATTAAGAGTAGTTTTCTTTTCTAAAGTAAAACCTAAAATTGAATAGTAGGCCTCATCATTACATGGGATACATTTTTTCCTTTAAAAACACATTTTACAAAGTCATTGATGTTCCAAAACCTCATATTACACATACAAACTAATTCACTATGATATCTATATATATATGAAAACGCATTTTCCTAATTTATATATTCCCATCATCTTGATTGATTATTTAAAAATATGGGTCCTATATATTTATCTTTTTTTATATTTGTATAAGAAACACTAAATGAGTTAAAATATTAAAATCCGCTGGAATGATTTCCATGAAACCAAATATTTCAAGCAGAATTTTTGGAAAGTAGACGAATGTACAAAAATAATAATTTTTCATTTCCAATTCACATGTTATATATAATTTTAAAAACTAATAAAATACTAATAATTATTGAAATTTAAAAACAATAATGAAAACTTGCTTCAAAAATAGAAACATTTGTAAGAAGAATATAGAAAAAATGAAGATCTTGAGAGATTCGATTCCAACTAATATAACCATTTTATCCAATATATTAAATTTTTATAATAATGAAAAAGTACATTAAAATAGTAAATTAATCATAGTATTCAATACAAATTCATTGAAATATCGTAACCTACCTCAAAATTGTTAGCTTTTTACAATAGAAGGTCAAAACTACTACATGGTGATCCAAGGGAGGAAGGATGACTAAAAGGATCCATATAAATGAAAAAATAATAATTTAAAAACAATAAAACATGAACCATATACCACTAGAACCATGGAAGTAGAAGAAAAAAAATAATTTAGAAGGGAAAAAATGTAGGAGAGTTAATAAGAAGATTAAATTGAAGAATCAAGGCAAAACATTGATGAAATATTAGTATTACACCAAGGAATAAAAAATAACAATGTTATAAGAGAGAGTTTATCCCCCTAATATCATGTAGAACAAATTAGGGTGTGGGGGAATATTTTTGGGGTAAAAACTGAGAGTTAAAATATGGTAAATTACTATTCTTAATGAATTCTATACACAATGAACAGTTAGGGAAACCATAAAAAGACTGTGAACCTTCTAATTGGCATCTAGATCATGTCATATATATAGGCCACATAGTTTGGAAAACCATGCATCTTAACTGTGAAAATTTTCTGACAAATCATAGTGGTTATCTCACATTTTCTACATGTTTGGGAAAACCAGGATCCTTACCTATATGACATACATTATATGAAAAAACTCCATCATTTCAGGAAAACCAAACCAAAATGAGTTAAAAAAAATAAAACTCAATAATAAATAAAATAATTGAGTATTTTTAGGTTGGTTTGTGACATATTGAATCTGTATAGAATAGATAATCAATATTCCATTATACTGGTCCTTAAACAATCTTTATTGGTCCTAAAAAATAGGTTTCTATATTTCTTAAGATTTTTTAACAAGAGTGCACCAACTATAGAAGCACTGTAAATAGTAAATTATAATCTATCTCAAAATATAATGTTTGAAATCCATGTCTAGTGACACTATATTTTCTTCTTTCTGTGGTTACCAAATACATCAACATCACATGAACATTCTATGATATCTCTTTTATGAGACTCAATAAAAGAAAATATTACTCCCACTTATTTCCACAAGGAAGTAGATTAGAATGAATGACCATTAGGGACTCTATAGGTTCCATCAAAATCAGAATATCAAACAAATTATTAGTGAAGTCAGTCATTGCAATAACACTCTCTCATGATCTACTAAAATCAAGGAAAAATAATAAAACAATTCCCTTGGTGACTCAAATCATATAATAAGACTACATTTTTGTTTTAGGATGGTTCATTGTAATATCATTCCCCAATAAACATAATACCCATTGCATCACTATTTATTTTTGAGAAATTAACATCACATATTTAGATGGCATTATACTAATTGGAACACCATAAAATCACAATATGACTCATTCATACAAATTTTCCCACTCATCAAACAACTGGGTCTCCCTAACAAGTAGAAAATGTGGAACCATTATCAACTATTCAAGATTTTACTACACTATATCCTAACCGTTTAGTGATATTGGTAACCCTAACACAAAATCTATAGTAACCTAATCCAATTTAAAATTAAGAATGGGTAGTAGTTGATGAATGCCAATAAACCTCTATTTCCAAGACATCACCTACTAAAACTATCAATGTATATCATGGTGTATATTTTTTCAAACCAATATATACCCATCATTTCAAGGAATGTGAATCTAGTATCATCTCCATCAACATGATATTTGAGACCATCAAGCTACCTTTAATATATAAAACACCATCAATATTCATGGTCCAATCTGGAGACAATGCCTAATCATTTTTGTTATCCCTCATCACCCAACGGTCTTAGTTAGGAATATAAATCACCATTACCCTATAAAAATTTTATTAGGTGATTCTCATAGATATCATTGTATCTCCCCATAGTACTCATTAATATCTAGATTATTATTAGAAACCAGATTCATTAACAGAAAATCATCCCTAGACTCTTTCATTACACACCCTTGATTCATTCAAATGAGAGATTCAAAATCTATGTTCTCATTTCAATGGGTCTATTAAATATTAATTTAAAAGGACTATAGGTATTGGAACCTTATTAAATTATAAAATTATAGTTTTTAATAAATTTATCAGAGACCCATATATTTAGTGTAAACCAAAAATTTAATTTTGATAAGATAATAGGGGGAAAATATTTGTTCATGAATAGACATAATCAAATCTAGATCATGATTTCTATATTTTATCTCATGGATCCATAAATTCTTGGACCCATAATAAACCACCTAACTATCTTTTATCAAAACCACCTTAATCCCAAATATTGATACATTTTTATAAATCATATATTATATTCCTAACTCAGTTGAGGTCAAAATCTAAGTATTATTCAATCTTACATTTAACTCTTAGAGGGATATGTCACACTGTTGAAACATCATAATTTACACACCATTATTAATCTAGGTTACCATAAAAAAATTAATTGGGAGAAGTACCAAATGAATCCAATATTATATCATTTTTATTCAAATAATATATAGATATCAAAAACATTCTTGGGTAATTCCCCATAAACTATTGTATCTACATTCCAAAGGTATGCTAATTTACCTTACATAGATATAAAATAATTTACCGAGGGGACCTCTATAATTCAAAATTTTCTCTTTAATAGATTTTCATAAAGCTAATGTAGTATAAACATTCCCATAACAATCTTTATATTCCATACTATTTCCTCACACATCTAGGATAACAATAGCACATCATCAAAAAAACAAATGTAATGATATAAAGATATAGGATAAAGAACTCATTGATCAAGGACATCAATTTTTTAACCATTTTCTTTTGTCTAATGAAAGTCATATGAAACTCCTACTTCTTATGCCTACACTAAAAAATAGTTCATGAAATGTTTTCTAATCTCAACAAAAGAAATTTGGAACCTCAGCTCTAATTAATCTAGAGAACTCTCAAGATCCCCTAAACATATCAAATAGGTCATTAATGTGAAGAATAATATTGAACATTATAATCATAAAATTATTTAACCTCTTATAATCCATGAGAAATGGTAATCTACCATCATCTATCTTATATAATAAAATGGGGAACACCCAAGGTGAATTTTATAGTTGAATAAATCACATCACCTATACATTAAATAGATTTAAATGTTTCCCTATTAATGCATAAAAATTCATCCTATATAGTGGTATTGAAATAGAATGCATGCCTACCAAAAATGCACATGAGCCTCATCCCAATTGGTGAGGTATCCGTAAGTGCATCCACAAGACCCAGGTAGAGGCATATTTCCAGGGGACTGTAGTAGTACTGTAGCAGTGCTTTCGGGCCACCTTCAAGTTAGTAGGGATTTCGGGCCACCTTTAAGGTTTTCGGGCCACCTCAAGGCCTTCAAGACACATGCAGTTTCCCCAGACACACAACAAAAAAAGAAGAAGCCCTAGAAGAGGATTTAGAGAAGGTGCGCTCACCAGAGGAGAGCCAAATAAATTTTTATGAGAGGGTATGGCTATGCCATCGGGACCAGCTTGTGCATTCAGGGGAAGCCTAGCTAGGCGACCATGTGAAGGTGGAGAGATACTATCATGATGTAGGTATTGGGGAGTGGAAGTTCCTTGTAGATAGTCTTTTTGAATTCTCTAAGACCTTCAGGTCATGTAATCTTCTAAGCCTACCTGCCATGTAATATCTGAGCCTATGGGCCTTATAAGGGTTCACCCTCATCCCTTTAAATAGGGGTTATCAAAAACAAATAAAAATGAAGGCCTTCGGGCCATTTGGACATGCCAACCACAAATTTAACCATGAAATTAACCTCATCCTTATGAGTAAATCAAATGAAATCCTTGGAATGGTGTACAGAAATTGGACTATGATAAGAGGAAATATCCTTCATCACATATGTCCCGTATCCCCATAAAGAAAAACTAACAAACTATAATTAAATAAAAACCTTCTACCAATGG
Organism: Viscum album; assembly: GCA_963277665.1. Classification (NCBI taxonomy): domain Eukaryota; kingdom Viridiplantae; phylum Streptophyta; class Magnoliopsida; order Santalales; family Viscaceae; genus Viscum; species Viscum album. The sequence continues at coordinate 1,701,656,644 of OY728132.1, forward strand.
TCTTACCCTTCATTGCCATCCTTCAGAACACAATCCTAAATTAATCTATAGTATGACGCAAATAGGTAATTGAAAGATAATCACCTATATTAGTATTTTATGTGAACATTATAATTAGTTATTTATTCTATCATAATATCCATTGAAAATATATAGATATATATCCTTATAAAATATTAAGGATTCTCATACTGACTCACTAATATGAAAAATACCAAACATCTTCGAATATAATATAATTATTTCTTTAAGGCTTCTAAATTTCCATAAACCCCTCTAAACACTCTACTGTTAATCCCAGATCACAAACCAACTAAGTAAAATGTAAAGAGTTGGATATGTATAAATTAAAAAACATAATCCAAGATATATTCTAATGCGATCATACTTCAAATTATTTATGACCCCTATACTATTATAAAGAGCCTCATCAAAGGTAAAAAGAAGACCTGAACCTAAACCTCAATCATAGACTCCTTATATCTTGGCACCCCTGGACATACCAATTTGATATCATAGCTACCCATATAAAATGTTTCCTGCACCATGACATGATCTACCTAAATATCCTCAAAAGAACTCTAAGATGATTTCATAAGCCCCGATCAAGATATTTTAGTCAATCAAGTATTTCTCACACAATTTTTATAAGGAAAATTCCTATAGAGTTATTATAAACACTCCATCTTTTATAAAGAACAATGCTCTTTCAAGGATCAATTATAACCTAATTAAATATACCAAGGTTGAAAATATTTAAAACACTCAATGGTGGTCATTCCACCGAGGGGGTAATCTTCTCCCTTCATATCCTACTTAGTTATTCCTTAGTCAAAATAATACTATTTTTACTTTTTATTTAATAGAGAAATACATTTAGACCTAAAATATGGAATATATCAACTAGATATACCACACTCAACTAGGTTTTACTAATAGATGAGGTATTTATTTTCCACTATAATAAAAATAAATTTTCTGTGATGTATTCACTTAAACCCATATAAATATCCTCAACCCTTCTATAAAAGCTAAAACCCTGATAGTCTCATCACCTAATAATAATAGAGAAAATTTAAGTAAATCTATAAAAACAAAACATAATCCAACACTAAAATATCTCCTAAATTAAGATTTATAAATTATTGAAGTCACAAACTATTCATGGTCTCAACGAAAAATTTATTTATAAAATGCGGAATGAATGAACTTAAAGGATAACCCCTCAGTTAAAAACAATTTAAATTATACATCCCATCAAATCTTGAATTGTCCACATAGTATATATTTTTCCATCTTCACCATCAGGTCATTGGGGGTTTGAATGTGGTCAAAGACACAATACCTAAATTTTGGTATCCTAGTGAAAATAATTACATTATTAAATTGGTAAATGATAAAATAGATCCAACCACATATTATTGATTAGTTTAGTGGTATTTAAAAATAAGATACATACATGATTACCATATTACATAGGAAATATAAAAAAAGCATAATACATAATCTTTCATCCTTGAAATCATTCATAATATAATTCATGATATCATTGGGAAAGTAAAAAAAATAATGTCCTAGCACATATGCTCAGAATGGGATATGTGTGGTAAATGTTATCATGGGTAAATAAGGAATAATAAATATTGAATAGTATATAATCCAAAAACTTTTCTTTCAGCCATAAAATTGGGAATAATTAGCTTCCATGGAAATTATCAAATTAAAAATCATATGGATAACTAAAACTAAATTCTCAATAAATTAAATTTATAATTAATAAAATTTACTAACATTCTATTAAAGCTACATCCATGTTATTTGGAATCTTACCATCAAGGCCCTTGAATAATGACATCATTCTATATAAAAGGGTTGGTGTAAACTAAATCCCCTTCTAATATGGTATTCTTATTTTTGGGCACATGAAACCTGCAGATGCATGTATGAGTTATCTATAACTGATCCCCATCAATCACTTCATTATCCTATGAATACCATACCTATTTAATAACAAATAATATTCTAGTCAAAATGAGTTAAAAATAAAAATTTATCTACATTGAATCAAGAATATAAAATATCTCCCCGCGGAGTTAAAAAAACAATATGATCATTAGTCATCCAGGGACACAAAAAGGACAATATCATTAGAGTATATCCTCATAAAATTATAATAATAAACATAGTTTGATCTTATAAATGAAAATTTCTTTAATATAATACTGAAGGATTTATTTCAAAAGAAGAGGAAAATATCCCTCCCTTTTGATAACAATATAAATAAACGGTTACAACATTTTTAGAAAATAGATTTATTTTATTTAATCTTAAAAATTTATAAATTAATATTGAAATAAATATAATATTACCAATGTGGGAAAAGTCATTCATGTCATAATTGTTAAAAGGGAAAGTTAAATTTTTTATTAATAAAATGTAATGAAAATAAATTTTTATGAAAAGTAATAATAAATAATAAATTTAAAACCATTAAAAAAGATAATATATGGTTTAAAATGAATTAAAAAATATTTGAATCATTGAAAAGGGAATTCTTAAAGACATTATATATTACCTATTAATTGAAGAAAACATCCATCAACCAAAGAAGAAATACAGGCTAATTTTCAGAAAAACATGTTCTTGATCATTTTAAGTACCAAAGAGTGGAAAATGGTACCATTAATTACAATATTCTGGAATAAATATAGGATATGAAAATTTATTGGGTTTCAAATATAATATCATGAAATTATTTAAATAAAAATTTAAATATAATCAATATCAATTACAAATTAGATTATGGAATAAATCCTTACTAATTTGGTAACTATTTATTTAAAACAAATTAAAATAAATAAATTGAATAAAAATACTTGAATTAAATTACTAAAATAAAATTAATGATATAAAATGTAAAATGGGTAGTATATACACTATGTATAAAAATAGGTGCATAATGTGAAACTTTTCTTATTAATGTAGAAATTAGACCAGGTTACCCTTCCCAAAAGTACAACTTGATTCATATGTACTCCAAAAATAATATAATGTAAATTTATTTTTATTATAACTCTATAATATTATTATATTAATTGTTTTCATACCATATACGTGTCACATATAACATTCAATCACCCATTTATTAATAATTCATTATTAAAATTGTCAGCCTATGTGTTAACCATTCCATATTTTATACAAGATCTGGTTCAGTGGTTTTAGTCCTTTAATATTGGTTATTATTTAATAATATATATTATTAATCGGGACATAATTATCATGTTTATATGTAAAATAGTAAATTAAAATCATTCATTAAAAGGGAAAAATGGAATGGTATCACATCACATTGTGGAGGTGGAAGTGCACAAGTATGCATGAACGGCATTATCATTTCAAAAAAATATAAGGTTTTGAAATTATATGATATATTCTATTTTAATAATCATAATTATGTCTTAAATAACATATATATTCATTAATTTTACCTTTATAACTATCCATGTAAAAAAATGTTGAAAAATGAATTACACAGCTACATGGAGACTGTAGGTTGTACACAGGCGTGGTCGATCTTTTTGTTTCCTATAAGTGGGGAATGAGGTTTAAAATTATAGTACCATAAAAATAATAATGTCTCACTAGGTATATAAAACTATATTCATTATGTTATGTTGAATAAAACATATTCATTGGATTTTGAAGGAGAAATGAGTTTTTAAATGGGCCTAGTAAGATGATTACAACTTCTTTGTGAGACCTCCTTTAGTTGAAATGGTAATCCTAATTAGGTTGGTCTTGTTGTTAGAAAATTTAATGAATCAATCATAGTGTTTGGTAAGTTATTTTCAAATATATAGCGATCTGTTTTTATGAATAAGGGATGATGAGATATTCCCTTTTATAAGTTGGGGGTAAAACATGGAATTACATAAATTATTTTCATAATGTATGTCCATTTTAAAGTAAATGAGGCTACAAAATTCCATAAATTTGAATATTATAAGGTTATGTTCTATATAAAACTATCCAATGAGTTTTAGTATGTTTTTTATATTATATGGAAGTATTATCCATTTATTCCTAGAAATTCTCACCAATTTTACACTTAAATGGAATGATAAATATTTATCATGCTTAGAATGCATTATCGAAAAACAAATATTTCAATATTACATAAGAATAATTAATCAAATTCCAAATATGGAATTCATTTTAGATTATTCAACTCCTTTATTTGTCAAAAATTAATTTTAATATAAGTTCAAAAAACAAAATGAATTGTTTTTTTAGAAAAACGATTATTTTAAGCCTAAAATTTATTTTTCTAAAAAATAAATTATAAATCTGATTAAAATGAAATTAGTTTTATCATGATAAATAAAATTATATCTATTTTCCTTTAAATCAAAATTAAAATCTAAAGGAACCTTGTAAATACTCGATTATAAGAGAAGATCTGAAAACAGATTTTATTTGAATAAAAAACATTACATAGATTTCTAAAATGTTAAGAATATATTTCTAAATTAAACATTATATATTCATATAAATTATATTAAATCATAAATATTTATTATTTGAAATTAATTTCGTTTTTATACATGAATAAGGGATTTCCTTCAGTATTTTAATTAAATCAGGAATATCACTTGCTAAATTGGGTAGAGGATACCCGTTACATATGAACCATAAGCCTAGTGGTCATTAAATCCCATTACATGACCCATTTTACATGACCTAGTTTTACCCACTCATATAATTTTTGTGTCATTTTTCTCTATGACATCACATATGATGAAACTAAACCAGTCTAAACACAATCCAGAACACTTATCAAAGCTTCTCTTCATCGGCCTACTCACATTTCTGCCCTAGAGATCCCCACCAACCATCATATTTCCCATGATCATGTCTCCATTGTGTCATATTTTTCCATTGAAATAAAATGTGAGAAAAAATCATTCTATCAGATGCACAAAATGAAATTCTTATCGAAGTCAGCTCATCGTCAGCCTGCTCACATCATTGCCTTGGAAAGCCCCCACTAACTTGCATCATCCCAGCGGTCTTAGATGAACACCGTTGAAGAAACCCTTCATCATTCCAATCAATTACTCTCCTGAACACTCATCCCTCCAGGTCCCACACCCTGGGTACTTAGAGTTCTGATCCCCACAAAATCAAAGTCACCCCTTCACTGACTCCTAAAACTAATTTTATCTAGAATACATCCATATTTATTATTATATATTAACTATTAAAAATATTAGATTAATGTTTCTATCACTAAATTTATTATTTTTATCAAAGAAATACATTATACATATATTTAAAAAAATCTATATTCATACTCATCATCCCAATGACTATCATATAAAATTTGTATTTATGTAATATTATTTCACAGTTCATTTACTCTTGGGTTTTAAAATAGTGCATGATATCAAATGTAGTATTCATTTAATGAAACTAAAATAATGACCATTTTAATTATATGCTCAATATAAAAATTAAACCCTCAAAATTTAATTTACTTTTGATCATTTCATGACATTTTAATGAATTTACATTTCAATGTAATGACTTAGGATCTTATTATTTGATAAAAAAATATGTGGACCTTTATAAGAAATTTTCTTCGGAATGGGTTTCTAGATGTGTAAAATATTAATTAATTGATACATTCAACAGAGAATATATTAGATTTATCCTTTATTTTTTTTAGTTTGAAAAATTATTAGAAAATATTATTTTTCATTTCACTCATTTTCTTAGTGAGATTGTTTCCCATCAAATGAGAAATTTATTCATCTTCCACATTTGATTAAAATGATGAATGATTAAGAAGAATTTTTCAAGCATAAATCATAAAAATAAACCATTAATTATTCATATGAGTCATATAATAATGAAAATATATTTCACCTATCAAAAAATTGTTATAAAAAGTAATGATAATATTCCATATAATAAAATATTCTTCTGAAAAATAAATACATAAATTTTTGAAACATTAATAATGACACCATTTGAAAAACTACAATACTTTAAACATTATATTATGTTACCACTAGTTCAATAATGATTATATTTTTATTCATCTACTAATTCATAAATCCTCATTGTTAATTTATCCCAAAAAATTAGGATTATTCAAAATAATGAAATAATATAACAACCATGTTTTCTACTAGGGAATAAACTTTCATCTTAAAAAAATACACTCAATATATTTTCATTATAACATGATTCCAACTACATTTTGTCATTTTCAATTACATCCTTGGAATTTTACTAGGATGATTCGACATGCATCAAAAATATAAAATAGTGCATATATTATGAATAAAATAATGCATGATTTTATGATTAATGTATCTATTATCACAACATAAGTGATTTAAACTGAAACTGTAATAATTTTATAATCTTGAACAATCCCCTTTTCTTTTAGTAGTTAAATTTTCTTGATTCATGGGGAATTAAATTTTTTAGTATCCCATATCGTTAAAATTAAAATAGTTTATGTCATTAGATTCTAATTTTCCCTTGAATTCACACACATGTTTTTATTTCTTATCACACATGAAGAAAAAACCCATTCCATTCAAGAATGTAATAGGGTGTTTCTTTATAAAACTGTCACACATGGGAGATTCCATCAATAATTTTTCCACCTCATAATTTTTTCCTTAGTGCTCAATCATTACGATATTCTGTTGATTTCTTTTTAAAATATATGACTTATTTAATTCATTCTCTATCCTGATGGGAAATGATACCATATATTTATATAATGAAAATGTTTGAGAGACTATTTCCCTTCAGAGTCTGGTATAAATACCATTAATTAAAAGACAAATCTTACTTTCTAGGTCATTTATATAGTTGATAGCATGACTTTTTAATATTGGATAATTTCATTGTACTCAAAACCATTTTCCTTTATAATTATATCATAGATAAAGGAATTTTCATTCCATATTACCTCATTTATCTTGAGGAATGTATTTTTTGATGAATATAACCTTAATCATATAGAATTTCCTTTTTTATATCCTCATCCACCTCTTTTATAATCCATGAATGCTATATTGAAGTATATTTCATTAAGAAATAAAATTCTAGAATACCCTTATATATTTCATTACATCTCAAAGATATAAATATGATTTCATGAGACATGTTCAATCGATCATCTATCAATGGACTAGTAATTAAATTAAAATATTGAGGTTTATTGCATATCACATTGTCTAACATCAGTAATTCATGTTCTAAAGATATAGTCTGTTCCATATAGAAATGTTAAATGTAAGAACCATTGTTTAGTATCATAATATATTCATAATTCCTTCATTCAAAACAATAACTGTGTTGAATTATTCATTTGGGGAATCCCTATATCAATTATGAGTATTGGAAAAGTTTCTATTTCTTTTATTAGGATCCATTTATAAATAATGGAATACATGATATTAGTTCATAACATTATAAATCACAGTGTATAATTTAGAATCTTCGGTAATACCTAATATAAATTGAAAATTTATACATAGGTAATATCATAATAATAAAAATATTATCTTTGGTAATATTATAAGATAATAAAAATATTCTCAAATCATTTATAATTTTTGAAAGATCATGTGATTCACCCAAATAATATCCCCTTGGAGTGCCTATTTTGCTTCAATTTCCATGTCCCACTCATCATGCACCCTGTGACGATCAAGGTGATACTAAAATATCCCTATTCAGGGTGTTATCTATTAGTTCTATATTTTCCATAACCAAATCCATTTACAAGTATCAAAAAATATATTTTAATGATAGGATACATGATATTATCTATCATACCAAAACAACATGATATAATCTTATAAGTGCACTAATCTCTAGAGTTTATCATAAGGTTATTTTATATAATCTTTGTTTTCCAAAATATAGTTCCCATGATTCCTACTATATATTTTCTGATGGAAACTATAATAACCCAATTCTAATAATTCAAAGATAGTTTTTACATTGTTTCATTGGTACAAGATTTAAGAAACCTCACAATTCTGGATTAATCGGTATTGTAGTCTTGCAAAACTACATACATATAGGATTCAAATATTAAATTGGAGATATAAAAACATAGCATACCAATAATTATTCAATCCTTGAAATAATTCATAATATCCTTCTTCATATCAAAGGTAACAGGAAAAATATATTCTGTGATCTCATATGCTCACTAAGGGTTATGTACAGTTGGAGAAATCATGAGTATATAAGGCATAATCAGTACGGTAGAGTATATAATTAAAAAATATGAAATTAAATAAATTTCATGATCTCAAGGAACATCTATGGATAAAATAAACATATAAATCACATGGGTAATGAAAGATTAATTATTAATAAATTAATTCATAAATATAGAGATTCATACACATTCCATAATGGCCTTTGAAAATTTATCATGAATCTCACAATTATGGCCTCTTAACTAGGACACTATTCTTATTAAATGTGTTGGTGTAAACCAAATACCCATCAAATATAGAATTATTTTTTTAGTTATCATGATCCATATAAATTCATTTAGGGGATATCTATAAATAGACCCCACTCATAACATTCATGTCATATACATTTCTTATATATTTAATGATCAATATAATTCAATTTAAAAAACACTTATAAATCAACATTTATTTTTATTCAATAAATAATTTGAAATATTTAAATGATAAATAAAATAAAAACATGATCAAAATTCATCTAGAGAAATAAGTTCAATGGTATCATTGTATTTCATCCACATTAAAGCCTCAGAATCATTAATGGAAGTCGACATATGTGAATTTATTTTTAAAAGAATATTCAAGGATTTCAATGAAATTATGATAAAATTATCTATCTATTTCGATATCATTAAGAATAAAAAATTACAAAATATTGATAAAATGAGTTTCATTGAACATATTAATAGAAACTTGTAAAGTAATATTAAATTAAATGTATGGTTATAATAGTAAGGAAAACCATTCATGTCATATTGATTGAATGTGAATGGTATTTTTTTTTAATTTTGTAAAAAAATAAGAAAATTTCATATTAATATATAATTTTTTAAATTAATTTTTAAAAAATTGGACAAAAAATTAATTAGGGTTTAAAGTGGTGTTGAAAATTATTTAGATCATATAAAAATAATTTTTGAATGTTTTTTAAAGAACATAGCTATGGATGAAATAGTTCACTCAAGGAGGAAAAAAGATCACATTTTCATAAAAACATTATAAATTTCATTTTAATTACCAAGGATAAAAAAATGATACTATTACTTAAAACATATAACAATAACTAGGTGATAATAAAATCTAATAGATTAAAAATATAATATTTTAAAATTAATTCAATAAAAATCTAAACTGAAACACTCTTGATTAAAAATATGATTACGAATCCTTACTACATTGGTAATTTTTGTAATTAGAACCCACTAAAAATTAAATTAATAAAAACCATTGAATAAAACGAATAATTAAGGGTTAGTGACATAATATTTCATCAAGGTAGTTTATAAACCATGTGAAAAAAATTATATGCATACTGAAAGAAAATGTCTCATTGAAGTGGTAATGTCATTAGATTACCCTTTACCCAAGTCCAACATGATATTAATAAATTCAGAATCCATTAAATAATAAATTTATATTTATTAAAGATATATATAATAACTATATTATTAGTTATAACATCACATATAAGTCACTAATTACAATTATATCACCAATTTATTAATAATTAATTGTTTACATCACCATCCGAGGTGTTAGAAATTATATTTTACTAAAAGATTTGGTTTGGTAGTTCAAGTCCTTGTATCATGTTCATGGTATCATAATCTATATAGTATTAATCATTATCTAATTATCATGTTTATTAATTAAATATAAATTTTAAATCATTCATGAAATCCATAAAAGGGAAATGAATCACATCACTTTATGGACGAGGTAGTCCACATGTATGCATGAACAATGGTATCATTTTCAAACTTAGAGATGGTTAAGAAGGTAGATAATATAATATATCTCCAAAATCATTATTATTTTTTAAGTATCATATATATTAATTAAAATGCCCTTTATAACCATATATGAAACCCCGTGATGAAAAATTAACTACACCTCTATTTGAATATGATAGGTTGAACATATGCACGAGTGATGTTTTTGTATTCCATATAATTAAAAAGAGGTGTATATCTTTTGTCCATTAAAAATAATATAATCTTAGTTTATTTTTTTATATTATTTTTTTGTTTTTATGGATAAAATATATTTTGTAGAAGTAGAAATATAAGAAATTATTAATGTGTCCGGTAAGATGATTCACACATCATTGAGAAAGATTTATTGGATTTTACCATTTTACTTATATATCTATAATTTGAGTAAGGCAATGAGATCAAAAATTATGTTAAATATGATATAAAGTTCTTTTTCTGTTATTTTGGGAGCTAGAGGGATTAAGGTTTATTAATAAGGGTGGAGAATTGGTACCCATTTATATATGAGGGGACAGACCCACATGGAATTACTTAAATGATTATAATAATATGAACTCACTATATTATGAAATTGGATCCAATTATTCATAGAATAAAATTTGATAAGGTCAAGGTATAAACACAACAGACCATTGTGGTTTATTAAAGGTATTTGAATTATATTGAAGCCTTATCCTTTAATTTTTTACCCTTTAATCCTTTTTACCATTAATTGATGCATTAATTATATAGAATGGGTACTATTAATTATGATCAGAAATTAGTCAACCATATTGAATAATATTAACTATAATGTTTCAAAATATCGAATCATTTTTTTTAAATTAAACTATTATAACTAGTAGAAAATTATTTGTATATATGTTCAAGAATTAGAGGGAAGACAATTTTCAAAAAAACATGTTAACTTTAACTATAAATGATTTCAGAAAAAATGAACAATTATTTTATTTAAACATAATTAATAAGAATGTTTTAAATAAAAGGATTATTAATTTACTTTCATATAAAACAAATATTTAATGTAACCTTGTAAATAAATTATTAAAAGAGTTAAACTAAAAATTGGTTTTTTGAAGAAAAACATTACTTATATTTTAGTGATTTTATACATATATATCTAAGTTCATCTTTATATATATGAGATTATATTAATTAATAAATATATTATTTTATAAATAAAAGTTTTTTTAATATTTTATTTGTTCTTATATCATTATAATGTCATAAAATTGGAGGTTTGTGTCAAATCATTATTTTTAATTATTCACCTAAACATCTACAATTTCAGAAAAATTACAAAATATTACAATAAAAAATTATCTATATACTAATTATAAAAATGATGTTAATTTTTTCAAGTAAATTTTCTAAATATAGATAAAATTAATTTTAATTATTACCACATAAAACACATTTTTTGAAGAATTTATTCTTATTTATTGTTATATTTTTTCCAGTATCAACAATATGATTGCTGATTTTTTTAACTGAATTCATTATTTAAATTAAGTAAAAACTTTATATATATATATATATATATATCATAATTTGGATATTCTTATTAATCCCTACAATACCAATATCTAGGATATAAATTTTATTTTTTAATAATTTTATTAATATGATTGTTCACACTCAGGTTTCATGTGGTGTATGCTAGAAAAAATTGTATACATTTAATGGAAAATAAAATCTTTTTGGGTTATAAAATATGCTTGTAAGTGAATTTACCCAAAAATAAATTTATTCTGATCCACCCCACCTTGTCAAATAGGTGGTTGGTGCTTTTCAAACTCTCTCAAAGGTCAGAAATTGATGACTCAACAATTGGGGTCCCCTAATTCAGACACTATGCAACTCGGGAAAAACTCCCTCAAACATGTTGGTCCATTGGAGATATGAATTACACAACCATTGGATTGTTCTCATCAATAACCTTATAGAACTCAACCACTATTCCTCTATGTTCCATATAAATTAAATTCACAAAACTTTAATAAAAATATTTATATCATAGTTCTAGATTTCACAGTTTAGGAAAATATAAATTAAAAAACTTGTATAGTTACACTATATATTAACCTCTCACATGAGGATTTCATACAAATCCAGCATTCCTATACCGAATCTACCCATGATCAGGGTTCACTACAGAACATATATAAGGTTCACATAATCAGTAACTTCATAGTAATCATAAATTAAATTCATTATAATAATTATTGGAATGTATTGTGACAAAATTAACATTTACAGGAAATCGTCATATAAATAATTATTGATACTTATTGAACAAATTTGTATAATGAACTCATAAATCACCCAAATTCATAAAAATGTCACATAAACATATGTAATAAATATGATCTATAAAAACATTTCATATCACCACCCCATTGCAAGTGGAATATATTCCTAATAAATCTCACACCAAATTCCTTAAATATAAAGGATAATAATAATGAAAAACCAATAATAAAAATCATACACACAACTGATTAAAACTGTCGACATATAGGTTTCAACTAAGAATAATTTTAAGGTCTCATAAATGGACTAGGAATTGTTATCATTTTCTACCATGTACTATATAGTAAAACAAAATAAAAAAATAATCTGATACTGCATTATACCATCCCTGGTCCATTCAACTCAAACAACACGAACCTTGGTCCAACAATATAACCTTTATTTTACATCTACATATTACATAGGCAACCAACTTGTAGTGGTATTTTATTAATAATGTGTTGTAACTATAGACTCAATCAATTAACTAGAAAAAATAGAGAAATATCTATAAACCATTATCCATAATATAACTATATAATATGTACATTACAATTATGTTCCAATTATACCAATATATATCATGTTTTTAAAAAATAGAAACCCAATATAAAAGTCATACATATCATTAATTATATGTAGGTTTCCCCATTGGTTATATCATATACAATACATTATCTATAATTATAAAATAATAGATAAATAAATAAAATATTTGGATCCAAGGCATCACCATGTCATATATTCACTTCCCAACCATCAATCCCCAACTCATTCATCAGCCATGGGGACCTTTCAATTATATTTATCATTAAACATATAGTCTTTATTCCTGGAAAGGTTTATATATATGGTGTTAGAAATAAAAATAGAATGACACTAACAATGGAGTCCCTAATTAAATATATTATTTTTGGGTTAATGTAAAATATAATGAGACATCAAAACAACATTAATATAAAATTTTTACATCCTAGAGTTCTTATAGAACATATAAATGAGTGAATATCCTTATTTTGGAAAATATTATAATGTAATCATATTCCATTTTTCTAATCACTATGACAGTGTGAATATGTTATCAACATATTAATAAACTTCAGTAGGTGAGTAATCACCTTATTATTAACCAATGTTTAACGATGTATCACTATAAAAATAAATCTGTGAAGAGTGCTACTATGTAATAATCAAATAGGGTAAAAAATTTGTCACCATAATAGAAAAAATCTTCGAATGATGTATCACCATAAAATTAAACAAGGGTGAACAATGTATCACTATAAAAACATATAATGGTGAAACATTTATCAATAATATAATAATAATGGGTAAAATATTTAAAACCAATATATTAATCATTTGTAAATTAATTATCAATAATATAATAAAAAATTGTGAATAATTTGTCCTCAATATAATAAAAAGTGTGAATGATGTATCGCCACAATAATAAATAAGGGGAAATGATTAATCACTAATTGAATAAATAGTGGGAAATAATGTAGCACCATAATAATAAATAGTTGTGACTTATTTATCACTATATCCTTCATGGAGGACACTCACACTAGATACATAGAATTATTAGACCAATATCCCTAGTTGAGACACCTTCTCCATTAGGAAGACGTGCCTAAGAACACTTATATCATTTAAAAAAACATGGTGTGGATAAGGATCCAACCTCAATATACCCTCCTTGGGGTCAATCAATAATGGATGATAACTATGCTAGAATCACACAATAAAGCTATATTTTCCCAATAATAACTCATATATTGGCTTCCAATTGTTGAATAATTCTCAATAGAACCTCTTATACTCTACCAAGTTATGTAATATTGTGGGACACCATTTTGGGTTCTAGTTCCATTATATCTCTACACTATCGAAAAGGTAAATTTCTATTGACAACCATTTCAGTTATGTATATGGTATGTTGGACCTATCACAAGTTATATTGGTAAAACTCATCTCTAAATAAGAATTGTAACCCAATTAAGCTCCACTTCAAGTCACACAAAATTTTATACCAACACTCTCAAACCCAATGAAATTAGTAAGCCGTATAAAATGTTGGAAATGTATTGGGAAAACTAAGCACATACTAGTATAATTTTTCTTTCCTAATGTCATTAAGTGATTCTTCTTTCATTATATGAAATATATAAAGATGATTTAAAATTAAAATTTGGTATTTTTGAGTTATAATGACAATTAAATAGAAATAAAACCTAATAAATTGGATATTAATGTCATAATTACCAAAAGTGATCCAAAAATAAAAAATACACGTAAATTTGGGCTAGGACCTGAAATATCTTTCATGAGGATTAAATAATAATAAGGAAATGGGAGTTGAGGTTGTGCATAAAACCATTGAGTATGGGTGTCTATATTATCAAATATTAACATAATATTTATATTAATAATTTTCTTTGAAAAAAAATTAAGTTGGAGGCCATCAGGAATCCTATACACCACAATATGTACCTGGTGCCCACTGGATATACCACCAAGGGTCACTGTGAATTTGGTGGTCCAACTAGGATATAAACTGCATATTATTTGAGATTTTTACCCAATAATAAAACATTGACAACCCATTTTCAACTTTCATATTTAATATAATTTTACTATAGGGTCCAATTTCCACATACTTTGGATATTTTCCTCTAAGAACATCTTCTGTATTAAAAAAATCACTAAAATATAAAAAGAATGATTATAAAAAATTAAAATCCATACATTAGTGTATATATATATATATCATCAAAAATTGTCTTAATGTTTACATATATCACTTAATCTGTAATACAGGTAGTGTAATAGGATAAGTTCTCACTCATGATATAGGTTATTTTATATATTTATGTCTATGATATTTATTTTAGGAAATGGATTTTAAAATTATAAATTGTATATAAATTATAAATTATTGTATTTTAACATTTATTTATATTTGGGATTGGATTAAATTTTATGTTCAACTGATAATAATTATTTTTCTAAAAAAAAAATTTAATATTAAATTTATTTTTTTACTTGTTTTCATGACTTTATTTTTATTATAAATAGTTCTTACTGAAAATTTAGAGTAAATCTTTTATTTAGACAAAATAAAAAAATGGCTCATAATAATTTAATTATATTTTGATATTAAAACATATTTTTTGTAAAATTTTGTAAATCTTCCAAAAAAATAGTTTTGGTTGATATTATAAACTATTTAAATAAATATTTTTTTTTTAATTAATGAAAATTATTCATATTGATTAAATTGTAATTTTTTTATTAAATAAGATATTTTTATATGAAAGGTTTTTTATGAATAACATGGAATTGTTAAATATGAAGAGTTTATATTGGAATGTAAATATAATGTTTTCATATTTATTATATAATGTATATAAAACAATATGAAAATTTTAGATTATTTATAATTTTTTTAATTTAGAAAAATTTTTATAATTTTTTTATTTTATGTATATATATCTTAATTATTTATTTATTTCATATCTATTTAATATTAATTAATATAAAATGTTTTTTAGGAATGATTTAATGTTTTTATTTAATGTGTTAATACAACATCTTATAAGTTTCATACCATGCATATAAGGATTTTTTCATGGTAACATAGAATATTTAGTTTCATTAAACCCAGAATATGCTTTTTAGGGTTTTAAATTCAATAATATGTTTTTATGATTTTGATATATTGTTTTTTATGATTTTATTGAAATTAAAATTACTGTTTATATCGATATATATATTTTTTGGGACATTGGGTTAGTACGCACTAATGAAAGGAAAGTAGTTTAGGCATAATAGTGTTGTTGAAACCAATGGTTTTCACAGCTAGAAACTGATGGTATTTTTTTGTCAATCCACATTAGGCTGATCGAGGATTTTTCACTTAATGTGACCATATAGTTTAAGTGGATTCAGTATTAAAGGTGGAAAAATTTTCCAGTGTTCCCCAATTTTTTTTGTCACCAATTTGGAGAATATAGAATGTCATTTTAGGAAAATAAAATATTGATGTGCAAATACAATTTTTGTATAAAACGGTAAAAGAGGATTTTATAATTGTGTGCATGGTGAGATTTTGGGTCAACTCATCCAAATTCGGTGAAGTAAAATATTATGAACAAGTAATGGAATTACATGAAGATCATTGTTATTAACATCTTCAAAATGAAGATATATTTTATTGTAAAATGCGACATAAAAACAATGAAGATCTGTGAACCAGTAAATTTTGGGCAAGGGGGATAGTGCACCTAGTCGTTTCGCACTAGGAAAAAAGTTTATACTGGTTGGAATGTACCCCTAGACAAGAAAGTAACTCTCTCCACAAAGATCTATGACCTATGGTTTGTGGAAGAGTTGCATGTAAGAGAGTTTCTTGTAGAATAGTTTCCTGCATTATAGTTTTGAAATTAATATAACATACCAGTTATGGAAAATTGAATTGTGTTATTCTAATGAGTCTCATGAAATGGGTATGTTTCTTGGAAAATACTAAGAGTTTGGCAAACATGAAAAAGATTCATGAAAGTGAAAGAGTTGTGAGAATAGAAGGTTTTTTACATCTAGTTTTATCGATCAATGCAGAAAGGTGCATCAATTAAAGGATATGGTGTATGAAAAGTCTCATTCTATTCAGAGACAATGTCTTATATGTTCAATATTTTGATGAAACCTTCAAGTTGATAACCTGAATAAGACTTCACCCATGGTAGTGTGAAAGGGGATTTAATATATTTTTTCCAAGGGAGGTAGTATGATACCACTAAAATTTTGTAAAGGTAGTGTGCCTCTCATAAAGGGACTATATATTATCATCTACACTCTATAATAACTAGTGAATCTTTGTGTATTTGGGCACAAATAATGCATATTTGGAATATGCTTATTGGACTATCCCTTAGTGGTGAAAGAAGTAAAATAGTAGTGTATATTTGTGTTTCTATTTATTCTTCTAGGTTTTTGATGACTGGACATTTCCATTAGATATGTTTAATAGGATCCTACCAATGTGGGAAGATGATCTGACTCATTTTATGGAATAAGTTGACACCCGAATTCACTTGTCCCCTCTCAGGGTATTCTATGGTCGTATAGGTGGATTTTTTAAAACCTATCATACCATTATATATATTGAGTATAATTATGGTTTTATATGATTCGAAACCATTATACTAAAATTTTTCTTATACTTAATGCGTGAGATACATTTGGATATGTGTGAGTATTATTAAATTTTATATTTGGAAAGTAATAAAAACCATTCAGTTGTATAATGTTTTATAAAATAATATATTTTGAACATATTAATTTGTTTGAATTTATAATTAAATAAATTGTGATCATTAGAATCATATACATATTTAGAGAATATTTGAGATAAGTTATTGAAATCCAACTAACACTTATTATGTTATTGATTTTGAGATTCCTTCTAATGTGAGAACATATCATGACCTTGATCATCCATATATATAAGTCATTATAAATAATATTCCCTAAGATTATCATATATATGTAAAGTATAATATGCATATCCAGAATAAGATTAGGTGCATGTATCTATTTTAAATTTTAGGAAATTCATAGATAAGAGACCCTAATATGATTAAGTTCCTATAGAAATGGTTTTGGAATAATCCATAAAATATATTAGGAAATTATATTTATCACCACTCTATCCAACATTTATATATGATATAATTAACAATATAATCTTCTTCAATTTTTAAACACATTGAGAAAATCTAAAAAATGGTATTTTAGTGAAATACGGATAATGAATTAATAAAATATTTATAGAAAATATGGTCCATTATCATAGTGGAATTATCATTTTAAAAAATCAATTAAATACATGAAAATATTATAATCATATAAATTTATTTTATTCATTAATATATTTAATAGAACTGTCAAACTTTTGTAGTTGTGGTATGGATTAGTGGTATGCACCCTATAATCCTAAATGAAAAATGGGGGTTGAAAACCAATTAGGTGTAGGTGCTGTAGTAGTACTGTCGCAGCACTGTAGCAGCAGCGGTACTGTAGATCAGCGGGTACTGTAGCGGTGGCAGGACATTATAACAGTGGCGATACTGTGCACGTATTGTAGCAGGTGGGTTTCTATTATTATGATGGGCATTGGGGAAAATATTTGGGTCTACAGGCTATGTAATGGGATACATGCCCACTGGGCCTTCAGGCTATGTAATGGGTCTACCTCTACCTAGTTAAAAAATCTCTTTTCTTTTCTTTAATAATAAAAATGAGGCTTCTGCCCCAACCTTAAAAACAAACATCAATCAAACTTGAAATTGAGATCAATCATATAATTGAAACATATCTATGGTAGTAATCTCTTTAATTAATTCACAAATTTAATAAATTTTTGTGACTAAGAAAAAAACATTTCTTAGATAAAGCACTTCATATTTTTCGAATGGACCGAAGACATTATTTTTTATTTTTATTATGTATAATCCCCCTTTTAAGGGTTGAATGGGAACCCGTACATGACCCGTATGCCCAAGTTACAAGGCACGAAAAATCCGCAATACATGACCCGGATGCCCAGAGGCATACCATGCCTAATACATGATCCGTAGGCCCAACCCACTTGAATGCCCCTCCCCAGATCTCTGTGTCATTGATCACATAGCACCCACCTTGCATTGCTAATCATCTAGCATTGCCTCGTACAAAGCTGGATGGTGCCTCGTCCAGATGGTGGCTTCCATACCCACTAAATAAGTTATATAAATAATATAAGGGTTCCTATTATTATAATTATAAGGTTTTTATAAACATTTATATTTTGATGATAATTTACATATATCCAAAACCCCATAGAAAATAAGAGAATATAAATTCCACTAGGATGATAAAAATGAAATAATTTATCAAGTGAAATAAAGTAATGAGATAGTTGAAAATAAAAATACCATAACTTATTGAAATATACTAATGGTAAGATCGATTGATATGGAAATTATTTGGAGTGGAATTTATTTAATTATTTATGTTTTTAGTTTTGAATTTTATAATATATAACATTTATTATACTAAATAATTATAATCTATAATAGCTTTGTTATGTTTTGAATGTGTTCTTTATTATTCGTAATGTTTTATTTTTTATATTATTTATTGTTCAAATATATTATTGTAACATTCTTATTTATTAATAATCATTTACTATATTTTTAAACTCATTTGAAATGATTTTTCAATGTCATACAATCTTTTTTTTTTCAAAGTCATGTGTTTTCATAAAAGTCATATTTTCTATAAGGAGGTACATTTTTTAAAGTCATACACATTATTGAATTTCATACCTTCAAATTTATAAAAAATTTAAGGAATATGGTTTGTACCTTATGATGTCGTCGTTTTGTGCACAGGTGAACCATATGATGGACTGTTAACCCTTATGGAGGGATATTTTAGCCTTACAATTTTAACCATATACCATGAACCATATGTGATTTCCTACCTCATGAACTTATGGGTATCTTTTTAAATTTACCTTATGATATATTAGTATCATTTAATAGATACTTTATAGTGTATTTCAATATTTTATTCATGTTTGTAACTTATGATGATATTTCATTTGAATTTTAAAACATCCAATGATTCAAACATGAAATTTTACTTTATTATGTTACATATTTTTTACATGGAATGTTTAGTTTGTTTTGTTTTCATTATTTCTACTTTGAAATATTATGTAATTCATTAATGGATAGATCAATATATGGAATAACCTAGGTAAATAAGACCATATATTTCCTTTAATCGTAGTTTTGTATAATTTTCTAATAAATTATGATATAGGAAACCATATAAATGATGTTTCAATCATAGTTATGGTATTAAAACATGAAACTATTTTATTTATGTGATCAAGATACATCCCATTTCTTCATTATTCAATATATATTGTTCTAGTTTTTAATTTTTTTTGATATGTTTTGACTTCTCCTTAATTATGTGTTATAATTTTCAATTTTATCATTTCCCTTAAAAAATAATGTAGGTTTTCACTTAAAAATACATAAAAGGTATATCTAGTTGAGGTGGTACTCTCTTTATTTTTTTGTTTATTTTTGGTTATGCATTTCTCCCTATAAGGGGTTGATAGTTGGTTTGTGCCTTTAGGTGAAAAAAGGTGTGTTATTCAAATGGTTATCACATTCTTTCAAATGTTGGGTTCATAGTGAGTATAATTCATCTCATAGATATAATCAATGTAAAGAGAAAGTGACAGATCAAGTTGATCTAAACAACTATAAAAATGAAATGTTATTTATTAACCACAATTTCCAATTCACATTGAAACAAACTCCCACTTTTATTTATATTTGTTGTTTTTTATAAACTAAACAATAATTTGGAACAATATGTGTTTAATATATTTAACATTTTAAAAGGTATAATCACCCACACATATAAATGTTTTCCATATAAATTTTCCATCATTTTGAATCAGAGCTAATTCTTTTTGAATTTATGTTCTATTTTATATATAATTTTTTTCAACATTGTCCTAGAATTCATCATCTAAGGAAAAGCTTATTGTAAGGTATAAGGAATTAATTTTAATAATGGATAGACTTATAAAAAATATTTAAACGTTTATGGTATGAATTTGGATACTATTTTTTGATTATAGAAATACACCCAAAAATTTTAATCATATATAAACAACCATTAATGGTAAAATAATAAAAATAACTGAATATTTATCAATATACAATTACAGGAAATGATGCAGTATAGTAAATTTTAACTAAAATGTTAATAACAAATTATATTTTGATATTAGTACAAGTTTGTTTATCCATGCATCATCTTATATGATATATAATGAAATATAGATAATAATACAAGTTACACATTATGGATTAGAAAAGATCAAATAGGAAATGTTGGGAAGGATATTTTTATATTACCAATACTTTTAGATGAATTATGATGAATTTATTTACTAGATATTTCATATATTTATAAACATCATCAATGACACAATTTTTTTTGAGAAGGGCTATATAATACCATTCTATTTTAAATGATGTTATGAAATCTATCAAAAATTATCATCTGAAAAACCTAGCAATTGATGAGAGTATAAATTTCATGTACTATGCTTTATATTAAATCAACAGTCTGGTATTTCAGAACTAACTCAAAATAAAGAATATATCTTATAAGGAAATTTAAATGAGGAATGTTATTTAATTTATATAAAATATAAATATATCAACTAACTCATTTGATATTGAACTATAGAAAAGTGAGAAAGAGGATACGCCTCACATCACTAAAAGAGTTTATAATATGTTGAAAAAGAAACAATCCAGAAAGGGATATGAAATAGATTACAAGAGAAGTAATTATAATAAAAAATTAATACTACTAAATACCATGATGTTTGAGAAGAAATGAGTAATGAGATAAAAATGAAAGAAGGTGTAGTGATTAAGAATCAGACTCAAGATGTGATTTTGAAGTTAAGATTGAATCTTATAACCTATTGTTGATGGATACAAATAGTAAAGAGGTTAGTACTAATTTAGAATCTAATTGAGTATTGGATGTGGATTTGGAATGTGATGATAAAGAGTTAGGTTAACCAAATGAGAAATTATATAAATATATAATGTGAATAGATAAATTATACCAGTAGTTACAAGATGAGAATGTGAAATATAATAAGAAAAATAAATCTCTTACTCATGTGAATAAGAAACTATCATGGAATAATGAAAATAAGAGAAATACATCTTCTTATTATAATAAAAATTATAACGATTTTGAAGCTACTTAAAGAAAAAATAGAAATATAATGAAATAAATTGTTATCATAAATGATACATTCTCTACTTTTGGTCAAGGTATGTTTAATTATAACAAGATAATGGTTATAAAAAAACAAATAAAGTTAAATATAATTTTTTCTATAACAAACAATTACCTAACATATCCAAGACATTTTTTTACTAAATATAATTTATCCAATTGTACATGTTTTATGTGTAATTTGATACATCATTATTGTTAGGTCCACTAGGTTGAATACCCTTAGAGGGGGGTGAATTAGGGTATGGTAGATTAAAACTTTTTCCATTTTCGATCATCTTTCTTTGTTAGAAAAAACTATATTGTCTCTTCCTCCCATGGAAATTTACAGATTGATAAGAAATCATGCATAGGACACTGCAATTTTAACTTGGTTCACACTCACAAGGCTACATCTAAGGAGTATACAACGACAATATGCTGATGTACCAAATTCACTATGGTTCACGACCAATAAAAAGTACAATGTTTGGGATAGTTCTTCTATACCCAGGCTCACTTCCTTTACAGGGTTTAGGGTATACTCATTGCATTCCCAAGTTCCACTCTCTAAGCCTCTTTCATTGGCTCACTATCGGTGGAAAGGGTCACTATCTTCTTCTTCTTTTGCGCACTTCTCTTGGAAAGGTAACCACTCACAGTTTATCGACTTGTTGGTCAAACACAGTTTATGGACATGTAGGTCCCTTAATTTTCAAGAATTTATGCTTCCTCAACTATAAGTATATGAACTGTTGAAGTTACTTCTTCCCCCATAGATGAATTCTACCTTCCAAATTAATGCTAGGTAGCAGAAATTCTTTTTACAAACCGAATCGAATATTTCGTAAGATTCCTTGTGCATATTGCGAACCACCTACTCCTCCCGTGTACTATGCCTTGGGTTCAGTGTGTGGGAAACCTAATTAGCATAATGATGTCTCTACCGCATACCTACATTCGTCTGCATACTGTCTCTACCCTCGTGATTGTGAACCGCTACCGCATACTGACTTCGCGAACATTCTCTGCGAAATACCCTCTGTCTGCGAACTGTTCTCTATTCGCAGACTCCCTTCATTTTTGTGTACAGGATCTATCCCTTTATGTGACACTTGCATAATTTTACTTCTCACATACCAGAGTCTCCTACTCCATGTATCGATTCTTAAGTGAAAACATATTTCTACTTCAATCGTTCAACATAAATGCTTCCGCGCGAACCACTCGAGTCTTCATTGGATTATACCTCGTGAACTTCCTTCAGACTTCATCGAATTCCCGAATAAAAAACATGTTCTTTAATGATACTCAATATCCCCAGTAATCAATGGGATTATAGATTCTTATGTAGGAAAAGATATCCACTTAATCAGCTAAATCAAGATTTTCTAAACATTCAATTCAACCACCACCACTAAGTAATCATTCTCCCGCTGCGAACAGCAAGCCATCTATGAACCGTAATCCATCTGTGAACAATTTTCCTACATGCTCCACATACCGACTTTTCTCCTACATGTTCTATTTCTTCCACTGATGAAAATCCATTCTTTTACCACATCTCCTTCCACCGTGAACCATGTTCGATTTCACGAACCTCACATGCATACAATTTCTGCCACTCTGCATACCATTCCTGGAATATGGTACGCGGCCCATGTATCATGGTATGAGGTTCTCACCCTTTGATAATTTTCTTCAACATTCATTATAAAATTCACTCTTCTAAAGAAATAATTCATTTTCCAACATCAAACTCTTGATTTTGAGGTTCCATAATTTGGAAAACACTAGGAAACTGCGCTACCTCAAAAACTTATCTTCAGAAAACACCAACCATAATCACTTGTGGTTATGTATTTTTGCCAACAAACACAACCACATCCAAAAAATAATTAGATGATGCATTGAGGGATTTTTTCCCAAAAATCTCCCCCCTTGGGTTTGTTGACAACTCTTCTTAAACAATTCTCTACATTTTGATATCTTGTTATAGATCCTTCAAACATCAACCACTATTCACCTTAAGCGATAATGATAACGATCAAGGATTTACTCAAAAATTTCTTTAAGACCACATGAGCCATGATCATCATGAGAAACAGGAGTATAATCAAAATTTCATCACATAATCACTTCATTTCTATTCGCCAATTTTTGATATCATACTAATACTAATAAACTGCTTTCATCATGAAACTCAGCCTACGTGATATCTAATCATTGATAAATCACTTATAGCATCGTCAGATTTAATTATCCCCTTATCTTATAGATCTTCAAAACAAATATCTTCTTATTAGGTACAGATCATCTTCAAGTGCCCTCATATCACTAATCCACTTAACGACTTCTCTCCATGTCTTTTCTTCCCCCAGAAATATTCACACTTTCTCCACTAATTTCAACAAACTCGAAGGGAACTTAAAGGTTGTCTACAACAGGGTAAAGAACACATATCACACATTTGGGAAATACACATCACACCTTGGGGAGAGGGGGACCCACATCCACACTTATTCAAGTGAGGGAAGTCGATTGGACTCCCAGAGCCAGCAAATTCCTTCCAAATGCTTCTTTGGGTAAGGCCTTTTGTAAGAATGTCTGCAACCTGTTGTTTTATAGGCACATACTCCAAATTTACAAGCCCTTTCTCCAAATTCTATTTGATAAAATGATATTTTATTTCAATATGATTTGTTCTTGAGTGATGGACTGGATTTTTGCTAATATTTATAGCACTTGAATTATCACAATGGATTTCAATCGAAGATTTCAGTTCAATTCCCATATCATTAAGTTGTTGCTTTATCCATAATAGATGCCTGAAATCTTGAGTAGCCACAATGTATTTTTCTTCTGTGGTGCCTAATGAAATAAAATCGTGTTTCTTACTTTACCATGAAATACACAACCCTCCAAGATAAAAGGAACCTCCTGATGTTGAAATCCTATCATCTACTAAATTATCCCAATCTGTGTAATGTATATCCCAATAACTCCAGCTAAGATTTGTTATTATATATTAGACCAAAATCCATTTTTCCCTTCATAAACTGAAAAATTATTTTTCACTACAATCATGTGGCTCTCTTTGGGATTGCTTTGATACCTCGCTGATTGGCATGTGGAAAATTCAATATATGAACTTATAGCTATCAAGTATGATAGAATTCCAATAATTTGTCTATATTCTGTGATATTAACTACCTTTTCTTATTTATCCCATGATAGTTTCAGCCGGATAGCATCTGGAGTCTTCATCTCTTTGGAATTATCCATCCCAAATCTTCACAGAACCTCCTTGGCATATTTAGAGTGAGAAATAAAAGTTCTATTTCCTCCTGAAATCACTTGTAAGAAAAGGAAAAATATCAGCCCACCAATCATTGACATTTCAAACTCCCTTTTCATGAATTCAGAAAACTATCTGCATTGTTCTTCATTTGATCCACGAAAGATTATGTCATTGAAATAAACTAGCACCATCATCCTTTGACTATTTCCATTATTGAAATATAGATTTTAATCAACCCCACCATGCTGGTAACAGAGATTCTTTAGAAACTGATCCAACCTTGAATACCATGATCATGGTTCTTGCTACAAACCATATAAATCCTTCTTCGGCCGATAGACTTTGTTCCCATCATCATGAATGATAAAACCATATGGTTTCTGAATGTGGAATTTGTCTTCCATAACCCCATTCAGAAATGATGACTTGACATCCATCTATAAAACATTAAACTTTTGTTGCACTACTATATCCAATAATAGTCAAATTTTCTACAGCCATGCAATGGGTGTGAATGTTTCATCTACGTATATACCCTCTACCTTGGAGAACCCTTTGTACACAAGTTGTGATTTGTTTCTAATCACAACACTGTCTTCATTCATTTTGTTGTGAAAGACCTATTTTTTCCCTATGAAATTATTGTATTATGGTCTCAAAACAATTCTCCACATTTTATTCTTCTCAATTTGGTCAAGATATTCATTTGTTTCTTGAACCCAATTCTCATCTCTAGTTGATTCATCAAAGCATCTAGGATCCACATGTGATAAGTATGATTTATATTGTAGAGGCTTTATCCTTTTTATATGCACTCGTGCTGTCTGATCACCAATTATGTTCTACATATCAATTTCATATCTTCTTTATTGTCTCTGGTAAGACACTGGTTTATTTTCATCATCTGAGTCTTCTTCTAAATCAATTTCTGTAGCTAGGGAATCTCCTGATCTTCTTATCTCTTCATCAATATCCTCTTGAGTATGACCATATATATTCTGAAGATTCTTTTCATTTCCTACTATAGTCACATCATGAATTTAAAATATCTTTGGCATTAGGTTATTGAAGAATTTATATGCTTTTCTTTTCTTTGAGTAGCTGCGAAATATCCCTTCGTCCCCACGGGATTAAAACTTCATATATTTATCCTTATTGATAATGATAGATTTAATTCTGAATATTAGAAAGTACATTAATGATGAATTCCTTCCATAACATAACCCGTATGGAGTCTTCTCCTCTTTTGAACAAAGTAAAGCACAATTCGAAGTGTATACTGCTGTCATCATTGCTTCTTTCCAAAAAAAATCGGGAAGGCCTTTCTCAATTAGCATTGTTCTAGCCATGTTGTTAACAACCCGATTACTTCTCTCAACTAATCCATTCTACTGCGGAGTCCTTTATACTGAAACTTGATTCCTTATATCATGTTTTATAGATAATACTTTACTTGGATATTTGTGACCTCTATTCCATTATCTGTTTGAGTTGTTCAGATTTTTTGACCAAGCATCTTTTCACATTCCCATTGATATCTTGTAATGCAACTAAACACTTCAAATTTGTGGGTGATTATTGAAACCCATGCCATTCTACTATAGTCATCAATGAATAGAACATACTATCTCATCCCATTAATATCCCTTGGGTAAATAGGCCCACACACATCAATATGCCCCAACTCAAAGAATCTTGTTGACTTTTGCTCCTTTTTCTTATATGTCTTTCGAATGATCTTCCTCTATTGGAAAGAATCACACGTATTAGTATGATCACGTGATAATCTAGGGAGATTTCAAGGTTTATCGTATTTTACTAGATCTTAAAATTATCCTTGGATAATGTACCCAAGACGCTTATGTCATAACTTGTTTTATTCATCCTTGGACAAAATGCACATATCTTCTTCTCCACTTATGTGGAAGAGATTCCTTTTCATATGCTTTAATTGAAACACAAAAACACCATCATTTTCCTTGATGATACATTATTTCTTGGAAAAACATATATAATGTCCCGAGTCACATAATTTACTAACACTAAGTATGTTGTGACTAATCCCCGGAATAACCAAGACATCTACTCGTCTCATGTCTTTTCCTCTAAAAATGGATTTTCTTGAACTAATAATTTTTAAGCCCTAATCATTACAGAATATTACAATACCTTCTTTATCATACCTGATTCTGATTACTAGATTCTTATTTCCTGTAATATATAAAGTGAATTCCATTGTTCATTATCCATATCCCATAGTGATATGATTCCTTTAACGCAATTTCTGAAACCATGACCAACTCAGACTTTTTATGACCCTAGACTTTGAATTCATAACCAACATGGAATGATAATCTTGATCTTCCTCAGTACATGATGGGTTAGATTAAACCTATGGATATGCAAATTGATTTTGAATTTTCATCTCACATGAAGATACTTTTGGCTGCTTCTTAGGAAAAAAATTTGTTTCTCTCAGCACATTCCTCTTCATTATTGATTGGAAATATCTTTCCATATGTCCAAGACCTTTACAACTGAAATAATAACTGTCAAATGATGACCTATAATTTTGAACTCTATAAAACCACCTTTGTTGGTCTTTTTCTCATTGGTACCTATTTTCTATGGAACATACATTTTCAGAGTGTCCCATCATACCACAACAATAGCATCTTGTGTGAGGTACATTCCTATGTGGTAATGATGCACCATTAGTTATGCCTTGGGTTCTCTGAATCTTCTGATTCTGCTTCGTTCACAAATCAGTCTTCAATATTGGATTGGGTGATTGTGGTCTGACTTGAACCGTAACTACTTCTTGTTTTAGATCAAGCCCCTTTTGTTCTGATGGACTATTCTGCTTAAACATCATCTTATCTGTTGCATGTATGATATTATTTCTTGATTTCAAACTGAGATTTAGTAGTTTCTTATGATATTAAATCAGTCATTGTAGACTAACAACCTATTCTTTTAGATGCTCTATATATTTAATTCTATCTTTTTCAGTTTTATTCAAACTATCAATTATAATTTTTTGTTCTTCAATTTTGATTTTGTACTCTACCAACTTTTTAGATCATTCTGGTATTGAAGACCTCATCTTGTCAATTTCTTCAATCCTCTTAGAATTTTCTACTTCCTACTGTTGCATAAAGAGTTTGGCATCGCGAATGACTTTTTTTTGATTTCTTTGTTTTGACTCTCAAAATATCCACCTCTTCAATGGTAGCTTCTAATTTAGCCCGAATATCAACACTTCTTTGAATTACTATTTCTTTATTGTCACTTTCTTCTCTTGTTAATGAATTTATTGCAACTGCCACCAAAGCATCTAATTTATGATCTGTGCAGTCCTCCAACTATTTTTCCTCATATTCCTCTGAACATTAATAATCTCTTAAAAAAATTTATTCTTTTTGAATAACATTCTCCTAGTACTTATCCTCCCTTCACGTTAGCTGAATAAATCTTTTAGGGAATTTTATCATCTTCATTATTTATACCATCTATCTTTTTAGGGTAAATTCATGAAAAATTATCAATAATTCTGCATCAAATGCATGAAAATGGATGTTTAACTTTGAACTTTCCTTTTCCACTTTAATGATTAGAGGATAGAAATGACATGACATCATCCATATTGTCTTCCTCTAGACTATCTTCAACGGAGAGATTCTTTATGGCCTTGAACGCCACTTTCTTTGACTTCCCCTTTTCCACTGCATCATTCTCATCATTTTTCATTTAATATGTTATGGGTATACTATGAAGGTTATCTACTGTCATCTCTTTTGGGTATTTGTCTTCCAACACTGAAACATTCGGATTGAACCATGGTGGAAGTTTTATGAAGATTTTTTTCACAATATTAATATCTTCAATGACTTCCCCAAGACCTTGTATGTCTTCCACAGTAATATTTATCATGTAGAGGAATGAATCAATAGTGTCATTGGGATTCATTCTTAGATCCTCATACTTTTTCCATAGAACCAGTAACTTTTCTTCTGAAAATTTTTGTTTCACCCTCATAAATGTTTAACAATTTTTTCCACATTACATGTGATGTTTTACAGGAAATCATCTTCATGTAAATTTCATTTGATAGGGATCTCCCTAAATAATTGATCCCTTTATCATTAGCATCCAATTCTATTCATTCAACTTCCGATAAAGCACCACTATTAATGTTAGCTGATATTCTATGCATAGCTGCTGTGAAGACATCCATACCAACTGATTGGATGTAGTGCTATATTCGATTCATCCAATGATGAAAATTATTTCCATCGAAGATCATAATTACTTTATGATTGAACACCTCCATTCATTATTCTAAGAGAGGACCACTTACTTTCAACCTTTCCCTTTGATAACAATTGTTAGGTCCACTGGGTCGAATACCCTAAGAGTGGGGGGGGGGGAATCAGGGAATGGTATATTAAAACTTTCTCCCTTTTGGATCTTGTTTCATTGTTAGACAAAACTCAGTTATATCTTTCTATCATGGTAATATACAGAATGATATGAAATAATGCATAGGATACAACAATTTTTACTTGGTTCACCCTCACTGGGCTACGTCAATGGAACATATAAAGACAATATGTCAATGTACCAAATTCACTAAGGCTCATGACTAATAATGAGTACAATATTTGGTCTATATCTTCTTTACCCAGGCTCACAACCTTTAAAAGATTTAGGGTCTCCTCACTACATTCCCAAGGGTCACTTCCTATGTCTCTTTTTCCAGCTCACTATTGGTGGAAAGGGTCACCTTCTTGCTCTTCTTTTTCTCACTACTCTTGACAAAGAAAATTACTCATAGTTTATCGACTTATATGTCAAACACAATTTATGGATATCTAGGTCCTTTCATTTTCATGAATTACTGCATCCTCAACTATAGGTAGATGTACTGTTGAAGTTATTTATTCATCCATAGATGAATTCCACCTTCCTGAGTGCTGATAATTACCGGAAATTCCTTTCGAAAACTGACTCAAAGCTTTTGCAAGATTCCTTGTGCAAATCGCAAATCACATACTCCTCCCACGTACTATGTACTAGGTTTGGTATGTAGGACACCTTCTTCGTGTACCTACACTACTTATATGAACCGCCCTTCATCCATGTACTTTCTCTGCCTTCATGATTGTGTACCACTACCACATACCAACTCTGTGAACCATCTCTACGAAATACCATTTGTCCATGAATTGTTCTCTATTCCCAGACTCCCTTCACTTCCGCATACCATAGTTGTCCCTCCGTGTACCTCTTGTTGAATTTCCCTTCTCACGTACCGGAGACTCCTCCTCCGCGTACCGAGTCTTAAGAGAATACATCTTTCCTCTTAAGGTCTTCAGTGGAAATTCTTCCGCATGAACCACTCTAGCCTTCGCAGGATTATCCCTTGAAAACTTCTTTCAGACTTTACCAAATTCTCAAAGAAAAAACCTTTTCTCTAAGGATACTCAATCTCCAGAGTAATCAATTGGATTAGAGAATATTATATAGGAAAAGATATATGCTTCATCCACTATATCACGATTTTCTGAATCTCCAATTCAACCTCCACTTCTAACTGATCCTTCTTCCACCACAAACCACAAGCTATCCATGAACCGTAATCCATCCACAAAATGTAATTCATCCACAAACCATTTTCCAATGTACTCTGCATACCGCCTTTACTTCTACGTGGTAAATTACCGTCACCAACGACAATCCATCCGCATACCGCATCGCCTTCAACCGCGAACCATGTTCAGTTTCACAAACCTCACCCGCATACCATTTCAGCCACTCTACATACTGTTCTCGGAATATGGTACGCGACCCATGAATCATGTTACGTGGTTCTCACCCTTTGCTGATTTTATTCAAAATCCTCCATACTATTCACTCATATGAAGAAATACTTCCTTTTCCAACATCAAACTCTCGATTTTGAGGCCCCAAAATTTGGAAAACACTGGGAAACTGCGCCAGCTTAAAAACTTGTCTTCGAAAAACACCATCCATATTCACTTGCAGTTATCTAGTTTTTTCAAAAAATACAACCACACCAAAAATATACATAGGGGATGAATTGAGGGATTTTTTCCCAACAACTATTCTATCAAATTTTCCATGGTGTTTACTCAATCTAAATTTCTATAAAATAATTTTATTTTTACTAATTTATCTTCTATATTTCCAAATAGTAAATGTTGAATTTTTTTTGGAACATCATAGTTTTTATACTAATACTATTGGACCTAACATAGGATGGGTACAAAGGTTATTTTCCAATTAAGTTATAACATGAATTGAATTCAAATAGTGTCAAGGAAACATTGTACATGGGTAATGACGGAAAAATACATATGAATGGAGATCCATAAAATTTTATATCTTACAACCAGTTTTATCAAGGCTCTATGAAATTTTTTCAAAAATAAAAAGGCATGGTTTGAGGTTTTATAACTGTATGATTTTTCAAAAATGTTATAATTGACTATGAAATATATATATATAGGCATAAAGACAAAAATTAATTATGATTTAACAAAACTCTAATGATGGAATGACTATTATGCTTGAAGATAATAGATATTTTGTTTTTAGAAAAAAATCAATATTATTTTATACAAATATGAGATACATAAATTTTACATTAAATTATCATGACATAACAATTGAATATGTTTAGTGACTACATATTATAAAAATAGTAAATATCTAGTAGCGAAAAAGTATTTTATATGATAAATTTTATATATCATATAAATATTCAATGTGTGGAATTGTTTCCAAACTACTCGAGTTAATGTTGAGATATTGTTTTATTCATGGCCAATATGAACACAATATAATTAAACATAGATCTTCAAATAAAGTTAAAAAAATAAAACTAGAAATTTTATATCATTATTTATTTATTCCTATGCAAACCTCTTGACTAGGAGGTAAAAATTATATTTTTATGATATTATATGATTTTAGTAGGTTTACATTGATATGTTTTATGCCATATAAAAAATGAAACATTAAAAAAAATTATTTCCTTTTTTAATATAAGTCCAAATGAAAAGTGTATTTTGTTATTTAAATTATTGGTGATATAGAAAGTGAATTTAAAAATATAAAATATGAGAAATTAATAATGAAAATGTTTATTTTAAAAAATTTTAATCTCTTATAACGTGACAATACAATGTCATTTCAGAAATGAAAAATAAAATTATCATCGAAATGGAAAGAATAGTTCTAAATGAATTTAATGTACTAATGTTTTATTTGGATGAATATATTAATACAATAA
Organism: Viscum album; assembly: GCA_963277665.1. Lineage (NCBI taxonomy): Eukaryota > Viridiplantae > Streptophyta > Magnoliopsida > Santalales > Viscaceae > Viscum > Viscum album. The sequence goes on from OY728132.1 coordinate 1,701,689,509, forward strand.
AATATAATTCAAATAGTGTTATTATATGATATTTAATAATGAAATTCCCATTTGAATTTAATAAAGGATGATGGGGGGTTGTAATAACCCAGATTTCACTCATGTGCAGATCCTTTAAATTTCCATTTAATTATTTATTTTGGACCTAATATGGACGCCTAGTGTACTAGAGAAGTTGATAAGGTTGTCTAGGGAATGTTCAGATCCTGATACCCATATTTTAGGGGAAACTGGCCCTAACTCATAGTTAGAGTAAACCATGCGAGTTGGGCACATGATTATATATAATCGTGCAGATGGTCTGTATTTTTGGGAAGATCGATATCACATGGTTGGAATATGGTTTCCCTAACTATGCTTCCTAACTGTGAAATTCACCCTCTTCTCTAGGTACTCATGATTGGTTTATCCATGGTTTCTCAAACTATGTGGACAAACCGTGCACTGGCTAAATTTAGGGTAATTTTAATATTTTCCCCTTAATGATCTATTTATCCTAACCATCCTCCCAAATATAACTTCTAGTGGGTTTCACCTCCATTTGTATTATTTTAGAAATTTTTGAATACCTAGTCTAGGAATTGAATGATCTGCTTTATCCATGATCTATTTGAGCATCTTTTCATCATGTTGGATGTGAAATTGTAAGCTCTTGAGGCCATTTCAGCCTTTCTTCTTCTCTCTTTCTCTCGAAAAAGTTATCATGGTGTGTGAAATTTAACTCTTTTTTAGATATTCTATTATTTGAGAGAAATATGGTGCTCATATGAGGGTAGGATAATTGAATGACGATAAGTCGGATGGTCTATAACTCATTCCTCATGTTCGTTAATTTTGAAAGTTATGTGTGTGGCCCAACAATTTCATTGAGGTCCATTTATTTTAATTTATATTCCATGATTATACTCATTAGAATTTTATGGTTATGTTCTTTCCATATATGTGTTTATATTTTGGTGGTTATGGCCACAATGCCTAACATCTCATGTAGGGTGATATTCCGTGCCGTGTTTTTAGTGTTGTGACACTTTATGAGCCATAGTTTACATGTGATCAAGCTTAGACACTCTAATGGTAAGCCTCCTTATAATAATTTATTATTGAATCATGCAATGGTGAATGGAAATTAGCACATCACTTATATTGAACCCCCTAAGGTAATTTATTGAATTTTATAACTAAATGTGAAATGGAAATTGGGAAGAATACTAAGTATATGACTTGGCCATATTTGATATAAATTAATAAAAGGTGTCATGTCCATAGCACCCCTAACCACATTAATAGAAGGTAGAGAAATTGAACTTTATTATTGAATATTCTTTAAATGTATTTAATAAGGGTTTAATTCTACTTTCCTTATTCACACTAATGAAATTCAAGGATTGTTCCAAATGGACTTATTAATTAATTATAAATTCATTAAATGGTTTCATGATACTTGTCCAATTCACACTAATGAAATTCAAAACATGAACTAATAAATATTATAAGTTACTTAAATATCAAGTAGGAGTGTCACGACTCAATCTAACCATGGATTATTATTGGTAATGTCATGAGCACATGGAAAACCCATTCCAATTCATGGATTTGACTAGCTTATGTTGAGACCCACCTAGATCACGATCCTTATCTATTCATGGATTCCAAGTATGACACTAGAGGATCCCTTATATAGTATTAAAGGATGCCTTGGATGCACTCCTTGGATCTGAAATTGAAAATTAGGTTCCATGGTTTAATACCATCGAACCCAATCATTTCATTGCCCCATTTTACCATGGATGAGCCCCTTGGACTCAGTACTCATCTCATTGTGGAATGCCCTGGTCTATACTCCTTGGAAATTCCGTTATCTGGGCTATAGTTATAACTGAGTTGGTGACCCTTGAGGTCTACGTTGCCTTGGTTATTACCATGTAACATCATTATTAAATTTAACTACATGTTTCCTTATTATAGCTTAGAACCTCCATTATGGATTACATGTATATTATTTATATATCAGTATAATAAAATTATAAATTAGTTACATGTTCAGTCACCAGCCAAGGGATGAAGTAGGTAATTGGGTATTTAGTTATATTTTACTAATTTAATTTATATATGAATTCTAGTACACTATTATATTTCCATTAATCATACCAAATTTTGTACATACTGTTTTTGGTTGGACACTAAGATTTATCTCACACCCTCTCTGGGTTACGTTTGGTACCCATAGTAGATTACATGGTTGAATTATAGAATTGAATACTTGATTGCTTGCTCTATAGAATGTATCTTGATTGTAGATGACCATACTAGAATTCAGGATACTTGGAATAGTCTTTTGTATTCCTTTTCTTTTTTGAATCATGTTATCCCTACTGTCCTGTATCCATTTTTTCCAATTTTCTAGTGACATGACATATCATCATTAGTTATTACATTTGATATAGTTATTTTATCCTTTTTCATTTATTTCTTTCTTCTAAATCCATTGTTTACATATATTTCTTCATCTATATACCTTCATTTATATTTATCCACTGTGATGCACTCTGGTAATAAGGGCATAGTCTCACCACGAACACACCCTCGTCCCCCACTACTAGTAAGTAGCCTCCAGAATTTAGGCAGATGGGATTGATTCCATGTGGCCCACCAGTCTCAAGGAACCTATTAAGTGGGATCCAGGTCCAAGATGCCAGAAAGAGTTATCAAAGAAGGTTCCTTTATTATTTTACTATTTGGAGACAATAGTCAACAACATATGAATGCATGGGAGATGGTCATAAGCCATGTTCGAGCACCATGAACCCATGTTTGGTGTAAAATCCATGTTCCTTGAATTATAATTGTTGTTCTCATTTTTCATGTTACAATTGATAGTATTTCACCGTTGGGTGACACAAATGTTGTGTGGAGTTGATGATTATTATTCTGATTGAGGATTTCATTTCATCCTTGGCCCGATGATATGAGGGAAAGAGCATTGTTACATGCTTCATATTAAGAAATTAGAGTTATTATTTCATAAATATTTCCATTCTATATAGGTTCATTTCACTAATTTTCGTTTCTTGATATGCCTGTGATTTTTGATTGAATGTGTGGTAGTTATCTTATGATTTTATTACACTTGCTTTTGATTGATTGACTTCCTGTCACAATTAATGAGGTATATTGTCCCTCATGGGTTGGGATGAGTAATTTACTAATTAGATCCATTATGATATAAATAAATAGGTTTTCATTATATTGATGAGGAATATGAGCACTGATTCAATTGAAATGTCCATCCATTGTAAAATGAAACATGACTTAAAATATGAAATGGTTTCTTGTACTTATCCATCATTGTCATTTTTATGACTGTTAAAGGAGTGAACCTAGTAATTAAATTTAAAATTAAATGAAATGCATACTTTAGAGCATACCAGTACCTGGTCATTGAACGGGGTAGTTGGGGTAGTATGCCTTGGGTTGTGAGTTTTCTTACGTTCAGATTAAAATAGTGATGCTATCAATATGACCATAATCTTGTTCTGATGCATATACTTGGAAATTATAGACTAATTCTTCCACAAAATACTCATATCATATGTTAAGAGGGTGGTGAAAACAATTCTATAGATGTTGTGGGCCAGGAGATATCAGTTTTTCTTCCAGAAGTGCCACTTGAGTCACCACCTATTGTATCTAATTTGGCCACTAATACCCATGTGTGTGATAGTTTCTTATGTTTGATGTAGTTCATACATGGTGTTGTATTATTTTCACATATGATGGATGATCTGACTCACATGTTCTAGTAGTAACATCCTCTTACCTTCTCAGGGGATGGTAGAACATAGGCTACTAAGTCTTGTCTAGACGCCACCCTATAAATCTTTGAACATTTGGAGACGCCTCCAAAGTGGAGGGTCAAACTTGATACTTAAATGTTTTGAAATTCATCCAATCTCTAGTGGGATGTGATTACCAAGGGCTTTCATCATCCTAGTATATTATGAATTGATTTACAGATAGAATTTTGTAATTAGTTATTTCCTTAGACGTTGAGAGCTGATAGAGCCAGATATTTCATACACTATGGAAAGAGTTTTATGTTAGTTATGGAATATTCCGTGTATTTAAATGAGTTACCATTATTTTCACCACTTCTATCCAGTGATGAGATTTCAAATTCTAGATGTTTCGAGGATGGGATCCAACACACCATCCGTACGTAGGCGATTGTCTTTATCCTGCTTACTTTTTATGCAAATAGTCAATCAAGATCATATCACTGAGTGCAACCAGAGGGATGACAATAGTACTAAGTATATAGGATCAGTGTCGTAGCATTCCAGTAATTCTCCTGGTGACATGAAAATTTCCATCGATGTTTCTCATCAAAAATGTTATAACCAGAGTTCTCATTTAGATAGCTATATAGTGTTCCATCAGTGTGGATGATGGGGCACATGAAGCCCCATTAAGATAAAGAACTAATAGAGTTTTGGGATTGTAGCTATATTTGGCATCTTCATAGGTTCTAAAGAACATTTCCATTAACTTTGAGTGTAAATGGATCTGTTCTTGATCCAACATTAGTAGTGGGTTATTTTGTGCTGTGTCAGGTGGAGATTTAGAGTAGCACTGATATTACTAGCTAAAGAGGTGGTCTTGGATGTGGTAGATAGAACACAAATCACCAACATCACCAATAGATCAGTTATGATCATTGTATTTCAGTTGTTTAATAAGTTCGTAGATTAGTATACTTGCATGCACCATAATGAATACCAGAGGATCAGGTTGTGGGGACATCTATTGTATGTGGAACTATTCTAGTGGCATATACTATATTATCTAATTTATTTGATACAGGTGATTCAAACACTTTTATCTCTGTATCTATCGTGGAAATCTATAGACTGATGATATAGTATTACTATGGTGAAATGCCATAAACACACCGTTAAGAGTGTGGTTTGGGGGAATATGCCAAAGTAGGGATGATCCCCTTCAGGTTGGAAACTAACATTTCTTATAAAACCTCGTCACTCAGGGGAAGAATGTCTTCAATGTCATTTTTGGGATGGATTGGTTGGTTATATATCCTTATTTTGAAGTCTATTATCACTATAGAGTATCGTTTACATCACAAGAGGGAAGGAATTATCTACATAAGGGTGAGTCGAATGTAAAGGTCGGTAGAGTGGTACTAGATCATCATGGTCTAGGTGGAGTGACCCCCAGATTGTAAGTCTCTTCATAGAGAATTAGGGGTTATGAAAAATTGATTTCCCACTAGTTGTTGATCATTTAATGGAATTCATTCCCAATGATTTTTTTGGCATAACTATTAAGAGAGAGATAGAATTTATAATTGATATTTTTCCTGGAGCAGCTCTAGTGTCCATTCCTCTATATAGGATGGAACCTACTGCTCTCTAGGATCTCAGGAGATAGTTAGAGTATTTAGAGGTCAAAGGATTTATATGGCTCAGAATATCCTCTTGGGGTTTTCCCTTTCTTTTCAATAAGAAGGATGATGGAACCTTAAATCTATGTGTGGATTACAGATGGTTGAACTAGATTTTAGTCAAAACAAATATCCACTACCTCAAATAAATAATATATTCAACCACCTCTATGGAGGAATTATCTTATGTAAGATCAAACAAAGATCAGGTTATCATCAGGTGAGAGTTAGGTTATCATTGATACCATGCACAAATTTCTGTAGTATGTATAGTCTTTATGAGTACCTCATTATGTCAATAAATATTACAATTGATCCCTCTATTTTCATGGCTATATTCAATAGGGTTTTCCACCAATATATGTATTCTTTTGTCGTGGTCTTTGTGGATGAAATATTTGTGTATTCTCACACTTGTATAGAGAATTCCAATAATCTTGACATCATTCTGAGTACACTAAGAGAGAATCATCATTACACCAGTCTTTCTAAGGGACACATTTGGATCAACAATGTTTGCTTCATGGTTCATACAATTTTCAGATCCTGAAGGCTTGGTTATCCGTGAGAGTGTATCTGGAGATAACCCGCCTCTGGACTGGTCTATGGATAGAGATAACATCTTGTACATACAAGGATGTGTTTGGGTTCCTATAAATATTAAAGATGAGTTAATTTTAGTGTCCCTCACATCTCATTATGATGTTCATCTTGGAATCCCCAACATTTATCGAGATACTTGACTCCAGTATTTGTGTCATGGGATGAAATGTCAGATAGAAGGCATTATCACTAGGTGCTCCACCTTTCAGTAGGTGAAGGTGGAGCACCAGAGTCCTGTAGGCTTGTTACAAACACATCCAGTACCAAAATGGAAATGGGAATATGTTTCCATAGACCTTCTAGTAGGTTTTCTTTGGTCTCCTATAGATAGAGACATGCTATGGGTTTTTATTGACTGACTAACAAGTGCAGCCCACTACATAACTATCCAAGAGACATTCTTAGTATATAAGCTAGGGAGAATGTATGTCCTTAAAATCATATGACTACACATCATCCCTTATACTATAATTTAATATAGGGATTTTTTTTTTCAAATCACGGTTCTAGAAATGATTACATATGTCTTTGGGAACACAAGTTCTTTGAGTACAAATTTTCACCCTCATACCAATGGATAATCGAAACGGATGATACACATTCTAGAAGATATGCTATGATCACATGTCCTTGATTTTAGTGGTAAATGGGAAAATAATATCCCTCTCATTGAGTTCGCCTATAATAATATATTTCAGGAAACCATACAGATAGATCCATTTGAGACCTTATATTGTAGGTCGTTTCATTCACCCTTGTCCTGGCTGAAGGTTGGTGAGGTAGCCCTACTAGGTACTTCTCTCATTCAGGAGACTTTAGAGCAGGATCCCATAATCATAAAGTATATGACTGCTACTTAGTATAGAAATAAATTTTATTTTGATCACCATAGAATACCTCTAGTGTTTGAGATTAGGGACCGTGTTTTCCTTTTATCATCACCTAGTCTAGGGCATATATCGTTATAGAAGAATTTGAATCTTTCACCTTATTACATAGGGTTTTTTGAAATCTTAGAGATCCTTGGGCCAGTAGCCTATCATTTGTTACTACCTCAAAGGTACCATTCCATGAACGATGTCTTCAATGTTTCATAGATTTTCCAATATCATGCCAACTCTTCTCATAACTTTGATCCTGAGAAAGTTGAGTAAGATGATAATGATACCATTGAAAAGTATCCAGTATACATCGCTGACAGGAGCATGAAGGATCTCCAAGGCTGGTCAATATCTCTAGTACAGGTGATATAGAAGTACAAATTCATGTAGTATGACACTTGGGAGTGGGACAATGATGTACATTCACAATGGCCAAATTTTTTCTTAGTATTTATCCACCAATGGAAGGTGAACTCAGTGACAATTTGTTTTTAGGTGAGAAGAGTATAAAAACATGGTTTTTACTCAAGTATGGATCCTTCAAATTTCAATCTAATAAATTATTTTGGACATAATATGGATTCCCAGTGAGTTAATAAAGGTTACGAAGGTGTTTGGGGCTTTTTCCGAGCATGTAAACCATATTTTAGGGGAAACTGACCCTGTCACATGGTTAGAGAAAAATGTGCGGGTAGGGTGCACAGTTTGATCTTACAGTGCGGATGGTCCACAATTTTGGTTAGATCCATCTCACATGGTTAGTGCATAGATTCCATAACCATGTATGATTCCTTCTTCTCTAGGTACGCATGTAGGTTATGTGCACAGTTTTTCAAGCCGTACACACAAGCCATGCATAGGCTAATTTTTGGGTAATTTTATTACTTTACCATTAATGATCTATTTAACAGAGCATTTCTCCATGATCTGAATTCTTGTAGGATTAGCCTTTATTAGCCTCATTTTTTAGCTTTATGAAGGCCTACGCTATGGAGGGAAATATCTCCTTCATTCGATATCTATTTGAGCTTCTGTTCATTATGTTGGATGCACAACGGTAAGTACTCATGTTACTTTTAGTCTTTCTTCCTCTCTCATACTTTCGACCGAATTATTGAGGTGTGAGAATTTTTATTATTTTATTATATCTACTCCAATTTGATCCAAATCAAAATAAAATACCATAGGAGGAGAGTCTTAAGACCCTATAGTGGGTGGTCTATAACTCATCCTTCACGTTAGTCGGTTTTGGAAATTACATGTAGGGACCACCTATTTCATTAGGTTCTATTTATTTCAATTTATATTACATGGTTATACTCATTATAATTTTAATGTTATTCTCTTTCGAAATATGTGATTAATTATTGATGGATATGGCCATAACTCCCAACATCTCGTGAATGATGATATGAGATAGATGAGTTTTTAGTGTTGTGACACATTTTGATCCATCGTCCGGATGTGCTTGAGCTTGAACACACTAATTGTAAATGTCTTTATAAGAAATTCTTGTTGAATCATGTAATGGTGAATGAAAAGTACCATGTCACGTCCACTTCTCCCACCCAAGGTAAGTGCTTCAATTTGATAACTAAATGTGAATGGGATATTTACTAGTATAATAAGTATATGACTTGACCAGATTAAATGTAAATGAATAGTAGGTTGCATGTCGTAGCACCCATTACAACATTGATGGAAGGATGTCGAGTGGATCTTTATTATTGAATATTCTATAAATGGATTTTATAAGGGTTACAAGATACTTGTCCTATTAACACTAACGAATAGAAAGGCTTGAACAAAATGTTCTTATTAATTAATTATGACTTCATTAAAGGGATGAATTCTAGGTGTTTCACAATAATTAAATACAATGATTGAACCAATATAAATTATACATGACAATATTATCATGTAGGATAGGCCTACCAAGATCTCTCCTTGGATTCTTATCCAGAATTCCTTGAGTACTCGGGAATCCCATTCTAATTCAAGGATGTTTCTTGCTTAGGTTGAGACCCACCTAGAACACGATCCTTCTCTATTTTTGGATGCATGGTATGACACCATATGATCCATCATACTATATTCAATTATTCTTTGGATACACTCCATGGATTCAGCATTGGCATGTAGGTTCCATGGTTAAAGCCTATCGGGCCCAGTCATAGCTTAGCCCTGTTTTACCTTTGATGAACCCCTTGGACTTGGTAGGTATATCATTTTGGAATTACTTGGAGTATTCTCCTTGGATTAAACTATTATCCTAAACCATGATATAGTTATTACTGAGTTGGTGACCCTTGAGATCTATGTTGACTTAGTTATTACCTCAGAATGTCATTATTATATAGCATTGCAGGTTGCTTTGTTACATCTTTCAACTTTCACTATTGCTTACATGTGGCTTATTGAAAAATCAGTATAATAAAATAATGAATTGGTTACAGATTAAGTCACCATCCATGGGATGAAGTAGGTACTTGGGTATTTAGTTAAATCATAGTTATTTACTTTATATATATATTCATTCACACTATTATATTTCCATTACACATGCCAGATATTATAGACACCGTTGGTGGTGTCCCAATAAGATTTATCTCACATCCTCTATAGGTGGAGTTTGGTATCCAGAGTAGATGATTTTGTTACTTGTGTTGATAATGGAAAGAACATAGATTGGAACAATTGATTTATTGCTATTTAGAAAGGAGATTGATCGGAAATAACTAATCCAGAGCTTGAGATGCTTGGTATATTATTTTAATTTCTATTTATTTTTTGAAACATGTAATTCCTGATGTCTTGTATCGATGTTTTCTAGTATTTTTGTGAAATTATATATCATCATCAATTATTCCAGTTGATATAGTTATTTTTATAGTTTTTGCATTTATTTTTTTCCACTTCTTCTATTTACATATATTTCTTGCACTATTTACCTCTTTTAATATTTATCCATTGTGCATCATTCTGGTGATGAGTGAAAAGTATCCCCATAGACACAACCTAGGCCCTAATTTCTAGTCGGCATCCTCTCAAATTAGGGGAGAGGCTCTTGAGGACTTGTGTCCCACCAGGCTCGGGGCACCTATTAAGTGGAATTTGGGTCTAGGATTTCACATGAGTGGTAATGGGGTATCTTGTTCCATGTCAGAGGATGCATGGGGATGATTTTGATTTCAATTCCATCAAAAAAATTATTGTGACTTGTTTCCATATCAATTTTGTAGTCTCCATGTAATCTAGGTTCATTGTATCATCTTTATTCTTTTATTATGTGATATTATAGCTTCTCAATGTAGATCAAGACGACAACATTTAGTGATTTTATGTCTGTATTGAAGGAATATTTTATTCATTATTTTCAACACTATATTTACATTATCAGAACTATTTGATCTCTCATTTCATGAGTAACCGGACCAATTTGTATCCTTAATCTGATACATCCACTTGTTGAAAATTAATACATAACTTATTGAGCTGTAATTATCCCTTATAAGGCCTTAATATAATCATGGGTGGATCATAAATGTCCTAACCTAACCCACTGGTAGGACAGGTGGGAAGGTAAGAGTGACATCACATTCCCTTATCCAATAGGCCAGCAGTTGGAGACTAGCATTGGGTGGGAACATAATGCTTATAAGAGGCCTTATACAAATAAACCTATACATATTAAAACCTCTAAGTATATCATAACTAGGTAGGATAAAATATATTATACATCATCAAGATTAAAAAATGCAGGTAATAACCTATATGAATAATTAGAGTGAAACAATAAAAATATATACGATGTATGATAAGGGACCATCACAACAAGGAAAATTCATAGAGTCCCAACCTAATAATTGAAATTATGTAGAACCCAACTCTAAAAAATTAATACCCACAATAGTATATGACCATTTTCATTGATTATTAATAAGATCAATGAAAACATGTCCCAAAAAAATACAATTTATCTTCCAATATTATTTCTAAGACACAACCCATTTGGAGAAATCTCATGCAGGGGTGAGTATATATATTCCTAGTATGACACCCTGAAAATAATAGGTTAAAAAATAGAAAGAAACTGTCAGATCAGCCCAATCCCAATGAGGTTGAAATGTACTCAATAATAGATATGATTGTATATGATACTAAAATTAGAGATAGATTGTGATATATTAATCTATCAATGTTCATAGGGATCTAAGAATGGTGAGTCTGTCTAAAAATACACATTGTATTGAAATCATGATCCTAGTGTCGAAACATAAATCACAATAGATATAGGGAATCCATTCCTTTCTGATTTAACATCATTGTCAAGGGGGTTCTAACCCCAAGAGGGTGGATCACCCATGTATCATATGTACATGATAAGAATAGGGTTACACAAAACTAATAGAAGACCCACTCACCATGGTCTGTTTAGGGGGGGTTGTTAATTCTACCTATATTGTTTAAGGGGGACCCATACCTTATCCTAAACATTCCATCAAAAGTATTCATTTCCCCAATCATTGTACTCTAGAAATAATTTTTCATTCTAAAATTCAATCAACCACGTTGAAAGAAGTGAATAGATTGACCCACATAACAATGTATTCCTAATGATGAAACAAAGGTCACCAACAACTCTGAAAAGAAATTGAACTCTTAAAGTACTACCAGTGTGTATAAATCCATGTTTTGAGGAAGGATATATAGATGTTGGAACATTTAGAAAATGCTACATGATTTGTACCTTTGAGTACATTAGCTGTACATTGAAGTCCAAGCCTGGTCGTCTCATGCTTCTCTACTCAGCATTTGGAAATCCATATACATTGAATGTCTCCCAGGGAACATGGATTGTGGGAGAGCATGGGTTCCCAGGAATGTACGTACTATACACATTATAATAGTTTGAGTAATGTAACAAGGAATGTGGGATTGAAAGAAAATTATGTGATAGCTAACTCAACTTGGAATCTGTAGATTCCATTGTTGGAATACTAAAAGTCGAGTGTTCTCTATAAATACGTGGCATATAATTGGAGTTTTCAAAGAAAGGTAATCCTTATTCTTGAAGATTCCATATTTTATTGATCCAACATGAATATTTTAAAAATCATTTTCAGTTTTGTTGAGCATGGTCATATCCTCATTAGCATATAGATTTTAGTAATCTCTCACCTAAAAATTGAAATTATTCTCCCATTAAAAATTCATGACACATATCCCATTCTCACATTAGGTGAAATATAAAATTTTACATTTGAAATCCATCAATGAGTCTCACCACATCCCCAAATCATCATCTTCATATTTGATCGCTAAAAAAGATGTGAATTTGGGTTTCATCAAATTTCAAACCAGACCAAATGATAAATAATCATCTTGTTGCTTCCCTATGATAAACATGTAAGAACAGTGTTAAGGAAGAAACAATAACAAAATTAATTCACTGATGGTCACTATAAATAGAACACTCAATCACAATTGTGAAAAATAAAAAAATATTTCAATTCAAAAATGGTAATAATCTGGTCTAATTGAAGATAATAACATTTTGGGGCCATGTGTAGAATGATATTAATGAAGGGAAAATATAAATTACAAATATCATTACTGATATCAAGAATAATATTGAAAAAAATCCATAAATAACAAACCCTAACTCATTGTCGGACTAATAATTAGTGATGATTAATTTTATAGTCATTAAATTGGTTTTCTCTAATAATTCTATCATAAATGATGAGTCTTATGGAATTAAATTTTTGATCTATGTATAACGTATTGATATCTAAAAATATTTATAACTGTGTTGTCTCTCTCAGATTCTTGGTTTTTTTTGATTACCATAGAGAATCACAATAGAATGGGTTATATAGTGTTGTCTCTTGTTTAATATATTATTTAAGAGAAAATAAAAATTTAAATATTTTTATTTCATCTACCATAATCCCATGACTATACATCGACTACATTTCCAATGATAAAAACATTATGTGCTTCCTCAGGTAAACATCTCATTTTAAAACCCAATATGTTCCTAGATTTTCCATATGAGGCTCTAAATAATGGGGAAAATGTGGTTTACAAAAAAAAGTGAGCGTGTGGTTAATATATTTAATGTTTTCAATATATGGATTCTAGGGTCATGTGTCACCCAATACACCTCGTTAACTCTGAAACCCCCCCAGAATATATATATATATATACAGACAGATAGGCACACACATATATATATACTCAAAATTCCCAATAATAAAAACTAGAGATTTTAAATTCTACCCACCTTAATAGATTTTATCTTTGAAAATTAAAAACCTACTAAAAATGTGATGGTATTGAGATCTCACCTTTCTCTAAAACTACCATGACCTCTCTTGGAGATTCCCATACTTCTAAAGAACATGAAATAGTGGGATAGATTACCCACAATGTGTCATATCCTCCTAATACTTGAAGGAAATTAGGTATTCTAAAAAGGTGGATCTCTCCTCGATGACTTTCTCACCCCAGTAAATAACATATGATTATTTATTAGTGCATATCCTCTATTGTTACATGTGAAATACATCATTCACCTGGTCCAAAAAGATGGGAAGTTCAATGAGGTAAGAAACCTCTCCATCCCTATAAAGAACTTAGGATGACCCGATGATTCATAGGGATATCTTTCCACATAGATCAATCCTATGAAAATGACATCATGGAGAGAACTTCATCATATAACCAATGGACCTTGGAGACAATGAGATATGACACACCACTGTATTTATGCTACCCACATCCACTTCGCCTGGTAATATAAGGGTGACACACAAGTCCCACCAATAACATCATTGGGGTTTGGGACTAACACCAAGTTGACCTATCAGACATATGGGAGTCCTTATACTAATGAAAATATACACATTCACATCATTAATGGTCTGTAATAATGGTCTGTATTAAATTTATATTGAATCTATGTGGTCCTCATTCACCCAAGTGTCACATGACCATTCTTCATCATCACCTGCACTAGCATTGGTCCTATAAGTTATGAATGGAAAATCTATGTCCTACATAAGGGTGTTAGAGAGGGTTTCCTATATAGATCCTCTAATGGGTTCATGTTAATAGTGCAGTGATATATATTATTATAATCGAAATCCACAAAATATAAGTGATCCTATGAACTCTGAAAAAAGTCGTACATAAAGAATCTCAGTACATTCACTAAATTAAGGATTTTAAATTTTATCTAGACATCTACAATGGCATGGGATCATATTCTAATATGAAAATAGGTTCGTAAATGCTCATAAAGACCTATCCAAAACATTATAGTGAACTCATAATCATGGTCAGATAATACCTTCAAGGTTACTCCATGAAGTTTTATGATATCATGCATATAACAACACCCTAAACATTTGTTTTTATTCTTCCCCTAGATGTAATTAAATTTAGTCAACTTCATAAGTCGATCAAAAATCACCCAGATAGCATAATGGAACATCACAGTATACAGAATCCCCATCATAAAATCCATCAATATAACTTCCCACTTAGACTTAGTGATTTTAAGGGGTTGACTCAAACTAGCTGGAACCAGATATGCTGCCATCTCTTTTTAATAGGTAAGTCATAAAGAAAAAAACTTCATAATACACCAATTTTTTCCAATAGAAATACTATCAAAGAACATGGTAAATCTCATCACTCTAGGATACTCCCCCAAGGGGGTAATGGAACTCCCTTAGTAGATCCTTTGAAAATGTGATCAGAACTATTTTACATCCTATGAAAGGATGATGTGTTAATCACATTTAGAAAATATATTTGGTTCATCTCCTAAATATATGCAGTTGTTTATAACATTAAAACTCATATCTCCCTATTAACCCACACTCACAATCTAGAGAAGTGGTCAGGTCATTACGATAAACTAGAAATAATATCATCCACTTTCCACAACTACTATTAGCTATAAAGGGTAAAACTTCATCAACCCCCACTCCATCAAATACAATTGGTATTTATGGATAATAGAATCTTTAGACATGTTTAACGTACATATAGTATAGAATATTTCCATTTCATAGTCCTAAAGGTTCTCCAACATATTTCTCTATCATGAGGATAAGTCTCTTTTGGAAAAATATACTTGATAATTTTATTGTCTGGGTATACTAAAAGCTACCAACCTAGATTATAATGCCCTGTATCTTAATGTCAATGAATAATTCTACTTTCTCTATGTCATGAGTTATATAGTTATACTCATGGGGACCCAATTTACATGACTTATGAGAAATCACCATTTTCCTTGGAATCAATATGCACTAGATCACAGAGCTAGTTGTATCCCAAAAAAACCAAACAATAAATAACGACATGTAGTGGCCAAAAAATAAGATCACTAGTAATCCTATACCTCATATCTTTAGATCCCATATAATATATCTTGGTCTTAGAAAATAGATTCACTTTTCATGTCAAATTAGTTAATGGGGATGCATTTTATAAAAATTTATCAAAAAAATATATGATAGTACCCTACTAACCCATGGAAACTCTCCACCCTCAATAATTTTCTGGGTGATTCCCATGTTAGAACAACTTATAGCTTTAATAGGTCCATGACTACACAATATTCAGAGACGACATAACCAATTAAGTGAAACACTCTAATATTAAACTAAAACATTTAGAGCTTAATATATAATTGGGTCTATAGATGTATGTCCTACATCATCCAAAAATTCATTTTACTCTCCTCTTCAGATGTCATGTATATGAAAATGTCATTGATAAAGACAATAATGAACCAATCCAAGAATGGATACAATATTATATTCATATCCCTATTAATAAATGGTGGTATTCACTACACAAAAGTGAATCACTAGGAACCCAAAATACCTATTGTGGAATCTGAATTTCATCCTCACAATCTCATAGCTTGTGGTAGCCAGACCTATGTTTGATCTTTGAGAACCATCTCACACAAATCAGCTAGTTGATGAGGTTGTTGATCTTTTTCAAATGGTGCATGTTCTTGATAATCACTTGATTTAGGTGATAATAATAAATGAAAACCATATGATAATATAATAATTCTTATTAAACAACATCGGTTCCACTTATGGGGACACAGATGTTCTAATAAATCACTTCTCCCAAAGATCATCCTACTACAACCATAGCTCTCGGTGCTCAGTATGGTCCATCCAATATAACAAAAAAGATATCAGAGAAGTACTTGGGTGAAATGAAATAAATAATTCAACATCAAAAAACAAAGGTAGATCCATAAAATATTTGGTTAAAAATTAAATGTAATGTTCCACCACCAATAAAATCCAGATGTATGAAGAGACCACTACACTATGGTGTAAACTAACAAACTATTGTGCGAAAGGATATAGATTTATTCTCACGATCCCTACTTGATCTACCAATAAGTCATCCTAGATATTTATTTATAAAATAATACATTCCATCTATACATATATAACTTTATATATTTGTAGTCTATTTACGAATTCACCACATATAGCCAATCTAGAACCAGTATAATGATATACAACTTTATTGAAAATAATAATAGGTCTAATGTAAATGTCTCCCTACTAATCATAATCTTAAACTACTGTATGAGGTGTTATATAGTATATTTACTCCCTATAAGAATATATTGACACAAAAAATGGGCTAAATGATCTATATTAATTGCAACATCTCAATTAATGGATAAAGAAATAAAATAATAGCGCACACATATATCTACAAGTATTGGTCCATAAGTAGAGAAGAAAAAAGTTTTACATCAAATCATCTCTTCCATGGAATAATAATATACCTCTATTTCCACCATCTAACCCCATACTAAACCATTATCCCTATAATCTTGACATGGTCCAACTGGTGGTGTTTTTGGATATAGGTCAATAAATCATCCTCCACCTACATGTCAACCCAAGAACATCACTAATCTATTTGTTAGCACCTACACTCCATAGCCCACAGTGGACGCCCCTACTAGACCCCAAATAATGATGTTAGCTCTTGAAAAAATGTCTTATAACTAACTATCCACCATCAATAGTGTTTTGGGATACGAAATTATACTACAAGATAACCCGCTAACGACAAGCATAATGCTAGATGTATCTCAGCTAACATGATCCCTAGAGGGATACTAATAATTTTGATCTCTAAGACTGAGAAAACAGAACTAAATATCTCCCTTAACAAAAACATAAATTCCTCCATTTTCTAGTATCTACATAAAACGCAACTAAAAGATGTACACTACCAGCTCAATCTTCCTACTTTTTCTCTATTATAAAGATCATTATCACTAATTACATCTATAGATTACCGACATAGGTTTAAAATCATATAGAGAACATGAAATACTGTATTTCTATATAAATTCACCACTTAAACATTCACACATTAATATATCCATATTGTACCATATTAATAGAGTAGCACTTGTGGCTAGTAAACCTTGATCCATATCTGTAACATTCATATAACCCTTATTAAACTCAAAAATCTTATTGATTCACATAGATTAGAACATTGAAGGATATTAATCATCACAGAAAAAGTTCTTGAACAATGTCTAGATATTCATCTCGTCAGGGGTTCGGGGGACCAAATCCCCTATGTTCCCAAAAACACTTAATGGAGACATGTCACAAGCATAACCACCTAACTGGACAAGGTCCATATGATCTACAAAACAAAAACCCCTAACTCTATATAATCAATTATTATCTAATGGTTTGGAATAACATGAATCTCGAGTGATATCTTCCACGGACACCCATTTAGTGCCCTCATATTGTGTGTGTCATCATTTAAGCCTACTAGAATAATTTACTAGTCAATATTTAGAAAAATAATTGACATTTATATATAGATTTGGTTATATATTCCTCTAGCCATGTTTATTCCCCACTCTCTACTCATGTAGTAGTAAATACTTATGAAAAAGTTCCTACACTGAAGCCCCATCACTCAAATAGTCGTTTTTATGAACTTGGGTCAAAATCAGTTTTGGATGTCATCTTCGAGGCATTCGGAATGTTGACAAGATGTATCGTTGTCACATAAGCATACATGGAGAGATTAATCATGAATTATATAGATGTTGTAGAGTGTATTAGTGTGATTAATTGAAATGTTGGTTACCAGAGACCTCATGTATGGATATGTCAGTCGCCACTCCATGACTAGGTTCCCTGGGCTGATATCTAAATTCATAACACCATAAAAAAGTTCCACTATGTTCCCAAAAAAAATTCACAACATATCAGTCAATGAAAAAAAATCCCTACGTCATACCCTATATGATACCAATCTACCATGACCTGACCTATCAAAGTCCCTTCTATAATAGAAGTCAGATAATAGTGAAACTCCAAGACAACTACTAATATTATAGAGGGCTACATATAGTGCCGAGTAAGAATATCATACATTTGGGCAGCCTTAGCTGAATGAACCTACATATAGTCACACAACCATGTATATCACAACCACGAGGGATAAAATTAAATATAATTAATCATGTGGAAACAGTAAATTTATTACCCTCTTATAATAACTATTGTATATTAATACAAATATATCCAATATATGGAAGCATAAAATACATGCCAAACCCAAAAAATTAAAAGAGCTCAAACAAATCAAATGAATGGGCATAGAAAATATCACTAAAAAATGGATTCCCTACACTAAAAAATCCAATGAGTGCTATTGAAATACACAATGAGTATTCCCAATGATTTCATTATCTAATAATTTGTCATTTGTAAATGACATGACAGGTGTGGGAAAGTACCATGTAGCTTTAAGTGTATACATACCCAGTAGGATCCCTTAAAAACAAAACGGGAATCAAAAGACTAAAATAGTCAACTAAAACAATGAAGAATGTGGTAGAGAATACCAAAAAACAAATATTACCATTGAAAATAACTGAATAGAAATGGTGAGGGTAGTACTTGCTCTTCATGGACACCTAAGGATATTTAGATTATCCTGTGATCAAAGATATAGTTTTGTCTCAATTCAAGTAGCAAAATCTAATGATCAATAGATATAGGGGACCCATGACATGATGATTAAATGTCAATAACAAGGGGGTTTTGATCCATGAATTCAGAGGGACCATTCCTCCTCTATACTTAATAGTGAGAGGTTTTGAATCCATATATATAAGACGCACAAACCGAGGTGTGTATAGAGCAGAATTAAATCATATATATGATGGAAATGGGGGGACCCACACCTTAAAAACATGTTTCTTAAGTGGTTTTTCCTACCATTATATTTCTTATAATCTCACACTTTATTCTCAAAGTCAGTCATCAATTCTGAAATAAGTGAACTACAAGCGTCACGTCACACAACATCTCTAATGATGAAAAAATGATCACCATTGTTTCTTATAAACAATTCTATGTAAGAATTGTGACAACCATATAATATTAATAACATACAAATATTTATCCATATTAATATTCCGATATTATATTTAATAGATCTATATGCAATATAATTATAGGCAATTTCTTATTTAAAAAGAAAATAGTTTTATTCAAACTATTTTTTTTTTCATAAATTGTACCATTTTATTGAAACTTTAAACTTCCAAATTCCTAAATATTAATATGAAAAAAATAATTAAATTTTTAAATTAAAATTTAAAAATAATATTTGAGTTAGTTTTTGAGATTTTTTTTGAAAAATGTGATTTTCGGGAGAATAGTAGAAAATATAGATTTTTAATAAAACCATGTTTTATTTTCAATTAATCATAATGTGTCATTTTATTTTAGATTTGATTTAAAATTAGATTATTTCATTTTATTTATTAATAAATCAATTAATTTAATTTTAATAGAAATTATTATTGAATTTGGTATAAAAATGTATTTATACTTAAAATGTATTAATCTAGAAAAGTATTTTTCATCACATTAGTTGTTTTTATTTTAAAAACATTTTTACAAACATTAGAGATTTAATAGTTAAAATGTATTTCATATTTTGAGTCAAGAGGATCAAATTTGGTAAGTATTTAATCCACATTTTTGGACATTAGGAATATTAAATTTGTTAAAACAAACTGTTGTTATAAAGTTATGAGTTGAAACAGGTTAAAAGGGTAAAAGCTAAAATTTTATATGTTAAAATGAACTAATTTTTTTTATAAATACCATTTTATGGTCTTATTTCAGACGTATATCATATAATATTGAAATTTTAGTCATTTTGGTGCCACATTTAGTGATTAATACATTAATATAATTTAATATTTTGAAAAATTCAATGTGTTTCCACTCTCTCACATTTATATAGACAAAACTAATCCTATTTAAAAACAATTATGGATCCCCTTATATATTCAAATTACTACTCGAATACCATCCTAGGATTCATACCAATGTCATAGAGGTCCTATATAAATAAAAATTCCATCCTAAAATTCATTTAGTTTTAAGCCAAATGAGGTTGTTAAAAGTAGAGTTATAGTTATTAACCAAGTGTTTTCTTTATAGTTATTATTTTACATAATATATAAATCTCATTAACAGTGTGATATAATATAATTAGTATATATCATATATTTAGAATCAATTATTTCTATTTTACAACACTTTTAATCTACTAATATATCTATTAGGATATTCATAAATCATTCATGCTTACGTACAGACTACCACCTCACGAAGACGATGTATTCCAATTTTCATCACTGTATCTTATGGATGGCCATTGTGATGGATAAAAATGAAATTATATAGCATATATAATGTAAATTAAATTTTTAATATAATATAAATATTCTTATTTTTTATATAATACTCAATGAAAAATAAAATCATCAATTTGTTCATATGTGAGGACTACCATCTCATGAAATAATGTATTTTAATTTTCATCACCATGTCACATAGATGGTATATATATGAGTATATAAAAAACTAATATTATATATATGATATAATTATCATTTTGGAATGAAAAAATAAAACTTATCTTCCTTCCCCTATTTTCATTGAAAATGGAAATATTACTCATGAATAGGCACTAAAGAACATCTCCCTATTAAAACACTGTGAAATTTTCATAAATAACATAAATAGTTGAATATGAAAGTATAATTAATGTATAAAAAATATAATTATTAAGAGATTAATAATATATAAATGAAAAAATCCTAATCCATTTTACCATAATGAACCTACCGAAGACATTTTGGACATATTAACCAAACATCCTCAAAACCACCAATGATAACATAATAAATTAAGTGATTAAGTATTACATGTTTATAAGTTATATAAATGGGAGAAATAAAATATTATTTAAATGAAAAAAAATCCTTAAGCATGTAAAAATTCATATAAATTTCTTATTTAGGAATATAAAGAACATATGTGACAAGTCAGACTTATGGTATAGGGTATTCAATCTTAAAATCATGTTTAAAATGTTTTTAAGATTTATTTCTATTATTTTTCCATCATGTATATTTTTATTGATATAGGATTAAACATTTAAATAATTAATTAAAAATATAATTCTTCTAGTCCTTTAACATTATTACAAATATATTCAAAAGGAATATTTTTTTAAATATTTCATACTGAATGGTTGAATTTCATTACAATGTAAAAAAGAAATGTTTTCTACCATATAAGATGTCGAATAAATATTATACCATCATAGAAATTATTTTTTATTTATATTCCTTATAATCATCCATGTTTTCATCAATGAAAAACACTTATTCCCTTTTTTGTTCAGTTTTGTTTCAAAATGGTTTTTTATGTAAAGGGATATATCAATATGAAAAAATTAATTATGGGTTAGAAAGTTTATTTCTATGAGTATGGTGATGGGAATGAAATATTTTATATGTTTTATGTATGTTATTGTCTATGTAAATTTTTTATGATGAATGGTTAGATCCACATATATCTCCAATGCATTTGGTAAGGATTATCTTCATTAGATAACTATGTTCTTATTAATGGAGTAGGTTATTAATATTGTAAATGTATTTATAAGGGTTCTTGTAAAGGTCATATTCGTATAAAATACCAAGGAACCTACATGAGTATTATATTCATACAAATGTGTTTTCATGGAAATCATTTTATTTCAAAAATTAGGCCATAAATATTTTGTTTACAGTAATTATCATGGAATTTAATAGAAATTTATGTTTTTTACAAAAAAAATCTTTGGTTATCATGTTTTTTTAAAACCCCAATTGATAATGATTTTCCTTCATATGTTTTATAAATTTATTTATGAAAAAAAAATTAGAAGTAAATCTGATTTCATGTCTATGTAAACGATTATTTTAGATCATAGTTTATTATCTTAAATGAAAAGATTCTTATATGATCTAATGGTTTTGAAATGGTCTAATTGGTTTCTTTTCATATTTGTATATGTCCCTTAAAAATATTTTTGATATCACGGCCACATTTTTAATTTTCTTTAATGGTTTTAAGAGAAATTATAAATAATTATGAATTTATGTTGAAAATAATAATGATTTTTAGGAAACTATAACATGTTCTCTTTTGAATGTATTGTATATTGAAGAAATTTAAACTGTGTGTATGTTTCCACCTTTTAAATCCTGGGTCAGTTGTGTATGATACTTGAAATAAATTAGAAAAACAATATAAATTAATAGTTTTCAAAAATATAATAAAATTAATCCTTGTTTAAAAATTAAATTATGGGTCTGATAATTGTTGGGTCCTTATATTTTGTATTAGAGCTTGGAATAGATAATTTTAAATGTTTTGATAATGCATGTTCATTCCATTAAATCATAATAACGTATGGTTATCATGAGATATCTATTAATTATTAACATATTCCTTCAAATAGTATATGTATTATTTGAATGGTTCTTTAAAGATGAAATAGTTAATATGAATTAGGAAATAACAATGTTGAAAATATCCATCCAATGTAGTGTCCTAAATTGGTTAGAATTGGCACTGATCTTTTTTTATTGTGCTAGATTAGTTGGTAGTGCCTATTATTAGTAGTGGCACTCATTTTATAAAGAAACCACATTCACACTATTGGAACATGTCTATAGTATAGAGTATCATGAAATATATCCCACAAAAGTCAATGGATATATTTAAATAGGAAGTAGATGAGGGTTGGATTAATTATTTAGAACAAATAAATAAATTAATTGGTATGTTAAATGAAAATTTAAGTCCATGTATTTTTCATTTTCAGGGTGAATTCCATTAGTGGTGGTCAATTGTAGTAAATAACTAGAAAAAATAAGGTATTGATTACTTGGAATGGAATAAATTTATTAATATTTTCTAAAATAAATATTTTCAAAACGTTGTTTAACTATGGATGGAAATAAAATTCTATGAAATAATGTCGATGTAGGAATATTTAGTTTCCACACATGAAGAACATTTTACCCATTTGAAAAAATATTCCCCAATTTTTTTTTTGAGATCTTGATAATAATATTAATTGACCATACTCATTATTGATGTCATGATATTGAAGGTTATTGAATTATCATGATGTTTAATGTCATAATAAACTTTTTAAATGTGTTTTGAAGGTATAAATGGAGTCTTTTGATGATATCTTGTCCTATAAAAATAAGTATAAATAAGTCTAGGTGGAAGGAAATGGGGAATCATCCATCAAAGAAATATAAACGTATGATAATAATGTTTCTATATGTTTATATTTGTGGTTATAATAAATCATGAGAATTTTTTACATAATATGATTATTTTATTTATTAATTTTGGACAAGTGGATTGTGACTACAATGAAGAGGATTTTAATATTGATCAGAAAATAATGAAAAGACCATAGAAAGATGATTTATTTTTATTGAAAAATGTTATTATAGTAATAATTTTCAAAATATTGGAACATATAATGGAATTCATCAAGATCAAAACATGAACGGTGTGGATAAATCATTTAGTAAAACTTCAAAATATGTTTTACAATCCTACGATGTGGTTTCAGCTCTATGGAGAACTTTACCTTTTGATTGATGATATAATATTCATGTATCATCGACTAAATTTGATAGAGGATGACATTTTATTGACAGCATTTGGAACCTGTTATTGTCTTTATGAGTTTAGATATATTGTAAGAATGATTGGATAAATGTTTATCTAGCTAAATTCGATGTGGTTGAAGTGTGCCAAATACAAGAAATAAAATATATATTTTTAGTTTTCATGGATTAGTAGGTTAATAATTTTTTTTGTCGAAAACTATTCTTTGTTATCTATACCAGGAACTAATTTGACTCAAAAAAGAGATAAATTATACTAGAGGAATAATGTGATGAATGTTTATTGGAATTAAAAGAAATATTACAAAATTATCACATTTTGGACATTCCATCTAGAAATGGTGATTTTGTTATCTAATGTGATGCTTATGTGAAAATAATTGGTAATATTTAGATATAGAATGATCAAGTAATTACTCATTATTCATAATATGTTAAACCTAAATAAAAAAATTCCTATAAATGAAGATAAATTGGAGGTAGTATTTAATAATTTAAAAATATTGAGACACCATTTATATTGGGTAAAATGTAAAATATATATTGATAAAAAATAATAAGATTTCATGTTCTCTCAAAATGAATTATTAACATGACAAATAATATGGAACTAACAGATTAAGGATTTTTAATAAAAGAATCACTACCATATAGAAAAATAAAAAAGTGTAACTCATGATTTCAAACTGAAAAATAATGCATCATTAACTATTCAATTGATGGAACATAAAACTTTGGTTAATATTTTCATGAATTTTGTACTTGAAATTTTGAATTTCTGAACATACACTATATTTTTGATGTCCTTGTGCATTTTTCATTTTCAGAAATAATTAAGAAAGTTCTAAAATAAAATCATCATATAGAAGAAAATAAACAATTGGTCTTGAAAGTAATGATTTATAATTTTAACAATGAAAAATAAGGTTGTTTGAAATTCTAAAAATAATATAAGTGCCAAATAATTCTTGGTTGGATGAATAACTATTGAGTGAATCTCAAAGACCATTTTTTCTATTTATCCTAATAGAACTAAGATGTATAGAGTTTATTGGGAACATTATGGGATTGAATAAATTTTTTTATTGATTACTCTATAAGGAAATGTTTTACTTATCCACTTGTTAATTTAGAATTAAAATTACTGAATGGGATGTTTCATCATTTCCTGCACTAAAATTTATATAAGAGAAAATATCCATGTATTTTTTTCATTTTATTACCAAATAAATCTCGATGCAATAATGTGATATGGGTTATTGAGGACCATTTGATATAATTTTTACAACTTCATCCTATTAGAGTTAATAGGTATGGTAATAATTTTTTACACTTTTTTTAAGTTATAATGAGATTAAGAGGATCCCTTCTTTCTATACTATCTAAAAATTATACCTAATTTGACAATAATTTTGAGAATTTCCTATAGAATTCATTGGTCATTGAATTAATTTTTTAATAAATTTTCACCCTTAATATGATGGATACTTATATAAAACGATTCATCCCTTGGAGAATATGCAAAAAGTTTGATCATTGGTTTTCTAGGGAATTCTGTGATAATATTTTTCACTAGTTTAATTTTCTAATAATAATATTTTTCATTCCATCATACTGATGGAACATTTTGAGGAATTATATGGAATAATGTATCAGACTCTAGCATGTTTGGAAGAAGTTATTAAAAGAAGGTTTTTTACAAGAATTGGTATAATATATGGATGAGAATGTAAAAATTATTCAATAGTATATGAAGGAATATATGGTTTGGATGAAAAGTTATATAGATAAATAGAGGAAGGATCTTTCCTCCATGGTAGGTGGTTGTGTTTTTAAATAATCTCTATGAAAAAGTTTTATGTGGTTTGGTAATAAATGAATGTTATTTCTATAGTTTATTATATAGTATAAAATTATGGAAGAAATTTTATATGTTTTTTATCTTATTTCTTTTACTCTATGTTTATCTCAGGCACGTGATTTTTTTTATATTCCATTGTTAAAAATGTATTTACACAATGAAACTAACCTTTTTTGCATTGAATTCTTTTATTCTAAAGATATCCTTTCTTATGATGAATAACCTATACAATTTATTTACTATATATATCATCTATTGAAAAATAAGGTGATTTCATAATTTAGGGTTTCTTTTAGAGATACCGTACTCTAAGAGGTTCCTGGTAAAGATAAGAATCGTCTTAAAATATATTAAGAGAATATAAATAAATAGTTTGGAAATTAAAAGGGTTTATTTAAAAGATTATAGTATGTAGTACCTCACATACCCACATCCACTAAGGATGTGTAATTGTTCAGGGTCCAAATGAAAAACCTTGATCCCAAACCCACATACACACTCTTTTAAAAAAGGATCTACAAATGGATTTACTTCTATATATGCATTTTTGATGACCAAGCTGAGTTAAAAAGTAGCCTAAAGGCACTCAGTCCACTGAGGGAGATTTTTCCCTAGAATATTCCCAGCCTTGGATTTTAGTGTTACAATTGAAATATTTTAGTCCAAATAAGTCCATATATTATTTCATCTATTATAGATAACATTCTTGATTTCATGAATCTCAAAATACATTTAATCTTCATAAGCTATTTAAAGTGCCTCATAGTGGTAGAATCAACCATTAATGAATGCACAATGATTACAAAATATTCCTAAACATATAGTGATTCTAAGAGATTGAAAATACACATTATAAATATTCTATTTGATGCATTAACAAATTGGGGAATCCATTGAATGTGTTTTAGGGTCAGTGGACTTTGATTCTTCTATGTACACCTAATAAATGCAAGGTATTTAACTATAAAATGATATTTCCGATTAATATTTTTTGTACATTAGTTGTGAAAAAACATACAACACATTTTGATAACACTTTCATGAGAAAAATCATAGTTTCTTATAAAACTCTAGTTCATTCTGAGCATTACCAATAGATTCATTGATACAAATATATACTGACTTTTTTAAAGAGAGAATAAAAATAGAGTTGATTAAATTTCTAAAAGGTGGATGAATTTGAAAACTTATATAATGTTAAAGATATATCAATTTTATTCCTCATTAATATTCATAAATTCTATTTTATATATCCAAATTAATTATATGGATAATATGTAATTTATCATTCAACAGGAAAATTGTTTTATTCTAACTAAATTTAGTTTTATAGATGGAAGGGTTTTATTCTAATTTTAATTTAAAAATTATAGAATATGAATTTGAAAATATTTTTATCATTTTTGGTATGAAAAATTCAAAATTAATGTAGATTATATTTATTATATTTTTTTGAAAAAGTTATTTTTGGAGAATGGTAGAAAATACTGATTTTATGAGAATGTTCACTAATTTTAAAGTATTTATAAAGTACCATTTTATTGTAGATTTTTTAAAAAATTAAATTTTTTCCTTTTAATTATTAATAATTCAATACATTTTATTCGTATCAACATTATACACTAAATGATTATACAATTGTTGTTATACTTAATTAGATATTTATATAAAAATTGGTTTTTCATCCATTACGTGTTCTGATTTTAAAAGTAATTATTACCACCATTTCAGATTTACGCATGGAAATTGGATTTTATATCTTTAAATATGAATTTTATATTTTTAAAATAGTTCGAGGTAATTCTATTCCTATTAAATAGTAACATTGTAAAAAAAACAGTTTTCATTATAATTGTTAAAATATGGTAAATTTGTTATACAGAAATTATAGGTGTTAAAACTGCCTAAAATGTTATCTAAATATAAATTTATGTTAATATTTATGCCATATATTACATTATATGTGTATATGAATCATTTTTCCCCTTATATTGTGTAAGGTATTAACATATTTTATTTCTTTGAAAAATTCCAATTGTTTTGTCACCCCCACATATAAAAGGGCACTACGTATCCTATATTCTCAACTCCTAATGAGCCTTTAATGTTATCCAATAAATACAAAAAACCATTATTAACATCTCTAACGACATACTAGAGGACATTTTTTTATGATAATACCATTCTAAGAAGGATTTAGTTATAAACCTAAGGGGTTGACCCAAGAAGGGGTATAGGTTTTAATCGAGTGTTTTCTATTTTATCTCTTATTTTACCTCAAAAAACTATATATTAATATTTTGATATAATAATATCAATAAAATAATTATAATTAGTTTTTTTTATAATTATGGTATAAATATTTTTCATATAATTATCCATCTAATGGATGATAAAGACATCTTTCATTTTTATGTGTAGATTACTTCCTCCCAAAGATGATGTGTTTCATTTTTCATAAACCCATCTTATGACTATTCATAATGATGGATAAAAATTAAATAATATGATAAAAATGAGATAGATTATATTATTTAATGGTATATAAATATTCTAATTATTTTTCTATAGTTCATTAAAAAAATACATCGTTTGTGCGTACGTGTAGACTACCACCTCACAAACTGATGTATTTAATTTTTCAAGACCACCACGCATAGATTGTAAATATATTAGTCAATTTTGAGATATGATATATTTTTTAATATAATTTTCATTCATGAAAGATAAAATAATACCTACCATATTTCCCTCATTTTCATTGAAAAATTGGAAATGTTACTCATCTGTACATATAGACAACCATCTAAATGTCACAACATAATTCATTTCTCATATCCACCATACAATGTTAGTCCTAAATGTATTATCAATGTATAAAAATAAAATTATAACATCATTTGGATAATATAATTGATATAATTGTGATCCATTTTACCCTAGTAATCTTATCAATGTCATTTTTTACTTACGAACCAAACATCCTCAAAATATCAGAAGTAAAGGTAATCAATTATGTTAATACATATGACATGGTAAGAAGTTAAATAATATGACTAATTAAAAGATACATAAATTTAATCTAATAATAATAAATTACATAATTGATATAATTTTTTTATTCATTAATATATTGAATATGCGTGACAAGTCAGACTTGAGGTAGATGATATTCTATCCTAAAACCCAGTTTTAAAATATTTTGAAGATGTATTTCTGTAATATTCCCATCTATCGATATTATTTGATGGATATTTAAATATTTAATTAAATAAATAAAAAATATCACTCTATCACTCTTTTAACTCTATTACAAAGGACATAAAATGGTATGTTTTTCATAATTCACACAAAATATCTGACTTTCATTACTAATTAAAAAATGATTGCTTTAACATATACAAAATGAATATCATTTTTTCCAAGATGAATATTATTTGATATTTTTCATCATTTACATTTTTTTATGTTTCTTTAAAAATAACCCCTAATTCCCTTCATTCTAAATATTTTAGTTAAGAAAATCGGTGTAACACCCCAAGATTTCATAGTATGCTATCTATTCGAAGTAATTCAATAATTTTCCTACCCGCAACACTGAGTTCGAGTGCACCATGACTTACCAAAGTAGTTGTTCAAAAAGAAATTTTGAATAGTGTTAACTGAATATTGAATTTTATATACTCCATATAATTTTTGAATCCATATTATGTGTTTCTTAGACTGAATATAAGAACTAATTCATTTTTTCAGATAAAAGAAGTATTTTTTAAAAAATTCATTTTTGTCACCTTTTAATGGAGAACAATTTTAAAACCATATTTGATTCTTTTATATAAATAATTTTAATGAAATTAAATTCTTCTTTATAAGTGGGACATATAAATTTAATTTGGAAAATTTTATGGTACTTTTCTAATAACTTTCAAATTTTGATGAATAGTGAAAAATAATAAATTTTAATTAAAAACAACATTCTTAAAAGAAATAATGTATATTGTCAAATTGTGCATTATAAATGTTTGGAATTATAATTATATTATATTTTTATCATTTAACACAATTTAGGGCTTAAAAAATAATTTCACATTTAAATTTGGCACAGACACATGTCAATATTTTGATTGTTTTTAGTTTTTAAAAACCCTCTTTTTGGATTTGAAAACGAGAATTAATTTTAAATTAATTAATTAAAATTATATGTTTTTAATATGGTAAAATATAATTAATTTTTTAATTCAGAATAACAAAATTATCTTAGGGTTAAATGTTTTTTTATTTTTCTGAAAACATTCAATTTTTTATGAATAGTGAAAAACACTATGTTGTCATTTAGAACTGACTTTTTATTTAAATAATTAGTTGTTTTATTTAAATTTATTTAAAGTCAAAATAGATATATTATACTTATATATGTTTAATTTAATTCATTGGAGTCATTTTATAATAAAAATAGATGAATAAAATTTTATTGAACTTTTTAACATCTTTTACCCACCATCTAAGCACATTTGCAAATTTGCATAAAACGTAATTTTATTGCTTCTGTGAATTGAATTTAAAAAATCATAGAAACATGATGGACATATGTAAGTAAAATGTGGTTCAATAAGATGAAAATATTTTCTCTTGAATAGTAACTTTTGACTTTTATTTACCGCAGTTAAAATTAAATAGGGTAATTAAAGGATAAATGATATTATAATTACCCTAAAACATGTCCTAATTCTATTGTATAAGAATATTTCGACCACCAACAACCATAAGAATAGAATATGATCCTTTTGGTCCACTTGGATTAGATTAAGACATTTATTATTATTTAATTTAAAGAAGAGTTAAATGTGTTAAATTCAAAGTTTAATAATAAACCATTTTTAATATAGGGTTATACATAAGATAAATTCAACTATAAAAATTCATTAGATAGCTAAAGAAAGGTGATACATAATTTTATTTTATTTATAATTTTTAGAGGATAAATAATAAAACTTATTTATGACATAATGATGATGTAGCAATTACTTTATCAATGAATGATTAAAATAATTGATATTATAAATATACAAAATAACTGTAATTTGAGGCTTTTATTTCCATAAAAAAAATTATATGTTAATATTACATTATAGAGTCGACTAAATTAATTTTTTGATGTGATAAATTTTTTATGACTTAAAAAAAATAAAAAACCAAATAGTGTGAAAATTGACATAAATGCGTATTTAAAACAAATACTATATTATTAATTGATATAATATTTATAAAAATATACGTTTTGGCCAAAGTACATAGAAAAGTTTATATATATCAATAATTAACCACTTGGGGTTCGATTTTATTTATATAGTATGTTTGTTGACTATTTTTTATAATAATACAAGAGGACATGTTAAAAGATAAATTATTTAACTAAGAGTTAGATCTAATATATGGGGTTAATATGCTGACCTAAAATTGTCTAAAACATATTGGTTGAAATGATTTAGACCCATAACCACCTTATATTCAAAATTAAACAATTTTTATTCATTTGAATACTGAAAATGATTTTATAATAAAATAATATTTCGAACTTTTCCTAGAGTAACCCTCACCTCTCTAATAAAAGGGTACTTATCCTTCTCTCAAAATCACACCTCCAAATCCATTTGGCATGGAAAACCACTACCCAAATCTCCTCCCAAACTCCCTCAAATTATCCTAGAGGAGTTCTCTTGAACATAAATCTATCCTAAGGAGCCATTTTGTTCAAATCAAAAGGAAAAACCCAAAGAAGTGGTAATTATTTTATCACCTCTTTCAAAGTACTTTTATTCTTCCACTTTCGCTTTCTTTGTTATTTCCATTCCAAAATAATAACTCCAGTACCTTCTACGTACTATAATGTTATTATAAATATGGTAAAACCATACTCATTATACTATCTATCCTATAGATGATACTGTCACCATGCGTGCGTACGTTCGGCTTACCGTCTCCACACCGTGGTGTAATTTTTTATTCAACACTATGTCATTTGGATGGATATAATGATTAGTAATATGTATATAAATAATGAAAATAACATTATAATTTATCTATAAAATTAATATATCATCCAATTCCATATCTTTTAATCATCAAAGAAATGATATTGTCGCCCGTGTGTACGTACTGCTTACCGTCTCCATGACGCGATGAGATTCGTTTCCTGGTTCACCATTCAATAATGATTACAAAAAATATATATTATTAAAAAGTATGTAATATATGACATAATAATTCTACTTTATATATATATATATGTATGTGTGTATGTGTGTATGTATTTATGTATGTATGTACTTATATATATCTTATTCACTCATTTCCGTTCAATACGATATGAAAATGGAAACAACGTATATGCGTACGTACGACCTACCATCTCCATAAACGGTGTTTTCCATTACATATATCTATATATTATATATATTTACATTCTAAATATATATTATATATGAATCATTTTTTATATTTTGGAAGTATTTAAATCATGATCTTAATGATACGATCAAGAATAACAAGTTAAAACACGTATGATAAAGAAAGCGATTATTACCCGAAATGTTAATTTAACGTGGAAATAATTATTATATGGGTAGTATAAATTCATAAATGAATCATGTATGATATAATAAAGTAATTTGAAAGGTATGGGTTAATTTTAAAATCACTTTATTATTTGAGGTTGTTTATATTAAAGTATCTACTAGGACATCTTTATCAACCACATCCTTGTTTCTTAAAAACGTATTTCAAAACATTTTTACTATTTTATAGACTATGGGTTAAAGTAATATATACCCTCGATTTACATTTTATAAAATGTTTTGAATGGAATCCATCGATCTCTTTCTAAATAAGGTACATTATGACCTTTTTGACAACTTAAGGAAAGCATGTTTCTTTTAAATTAGACAGTGAGTGTGGTTATCTTCTGCCATTATAACACCTTTGAAGCTTACCTTACATTCTTATAAGAATATTTTCAAAATAAATTTTTTCTTTTATAATTATGTGACTTTTAAATGATTTCAAAATATAAAGAGGTATTCCTCTCAAATAGTTTTGATTTCATCTATGTCAACATCCTTTGATTTATTTTACACTTAAATGAATTTGATTTATTAGGATTCAATCTTCCATATTGTATGGAATGTTTTTAATATGTTTGATTGTGGATGTGTTATTTTTATATCTTTCATGGTTTCTGGTAAAAGTATTAACATTTTGTATGCTAGGTTTAATACAAATGTTTATATTATGTTTTAAACATTCATATGAGGAATGAATTGGATATAGTAAGTGATGGGTGGAGCCCGCTATTGCTCCTTGATGCATCTGTTGGTCTCATGAGACAAACTAGTTACTTTTCACAAGGTCTTGACAAAAAATTTATTTGTAGTCTTGGCACGAGTCCTTGACTATGTGGTAATGATGTTTGGTGTTAGGCAATCCCTTATTTTAAAATTAATTATTACATGTGATTTTTCGATGAGTAGAATATCCATGTGCATGTTTATATGGTAATCTTTGATTTATTTTCTCCATATTATGTTCATGTTTATGTTTAGAAGGAAATTGTTTTTATTACACATCTTTCCTAAAATGTTTATAGCCTCCTCTATATTATTTACCCTTAATAAGTATCTGAGCTCACCCCTTTCTTATGTTTTGTTTTCCCAGGGTTCTAAGAAGTGTATTGTGCTTGATATACAGGGTTAAGCTAGGGGAATAATGGAGTTCACAATAAATTATTTATGTTTTGTTTTATGCTTGAAGGGGTAATGTAACATTCATGTATCTAATATATTTTCCAAGAATACAAAACTGATTAGTCCTTTGGGACTT
Source organism: Viscum album (assembly GCA_963277665.1). Classification (NCBI taxonomy): domain Eukaryota; kingdom Viridiplantae; phylum Streptophyta; class Magnoliopsida; order Santalales; family Viscaceae; genus Viscum; species Viscum album. The sequence goes on from OY728132.1 coordinate 1,701,723,306, forward strand.
GATTCCTTGTAATCATGAAAATATATTAAAATAATGCACCAGATCTGGGCTTCTGGGGTCAGGGAGTTACATTTGATATCAAATTAAGTTTAGTACAAACCTTGTAAATTAGATTTAGAAAAACTCTAATTAGAGAACATTACCCTAAGATATACTTTGTGTATTAGTATAGAACATATTTCTAGAATTTTGGTAATATAGAGATTTTATGAACTTTCCAAGCAATACATCACTGTCGGGATATGATTTGGTAGAGTCGGCTCTGGCAGAGATGTACATAGAAGTGAAAAATCCAACAAGGGGTTTCGAGCTTTACCTGGGGTATCCTGGTACACGACAAAAGGTGTTACGACACTCTTGGTTATGACACTCCCAGGGGATATGATTAGGATAATTCACATTTTCATTGCAAGCCATTATGAATGATTTAGAAGTAAATACATTTTCAATGAAAACATTTTTTATGATTATAGATTATATGAATAATATTTTAATTTTATGTTAGGTATTTTACAAGTTTGGAAGTATTCATTGTGATTCATAAACTGACCAAGTGTATTCCATTGTTTAGAAATGGTTCCCAGTAGAAGGAATGAGAACTCTAGAAAAATGCATGATCCAAAGAGTTATAAGGATCATATCTTTCATGGAATTAATCCAAAAATTTAAAAGGAAAATAGTATCCCATGTATTCTAATCATATGAAGAAATAGTATCATGTGTTAATAAGATGTGTAAATAATTCTTTGATTCCTATGGCTTTGATAGGATGAAAGAGAATAAAGGTATGGTAGAGAGAAAGATGGATAAAGCGAAGATGGGAAGGAAAGATTTTACCATATGTGATTACTGTGGAAAGAATCACCTTGGTAAATACTTGAAGGGAATGGGAGTTTTCTATAATTTTGGATAAAAACGACACCAAATACGTGATTTAAAGGGGAAGAAAAATGATTAAAATGTATAATGATTCATCTGCAAGTAGTTGGGAAATTACACGGTTCAATGCCCAAATCATCAGAGTATGCCCCAAATGATAATACTGGATAATAATCAAGTTATGATAATACCACAGAAGAAGAGGAATGACTAGTGTTGTTATGTTGATATTAAATAATTATTTCATTTGAGTGTTTTATCAATGATGTAATGGTCATATGAATTATGAAAATAAATAAGGATTGTACTATAGTACTATTTTATTGAGGATTTGAGATTATATGGTTCTAAGAAAATTGAATCAATAACAATTTAAACTTTTTGGAAAATACATGGTTGAAGGAAAGATAAACCTTAATATGGTTTTGATAGAGAGGTAATGATTTGGGAATAAGATATGATTGATTTGGATAAATAATATTTTATATTCTTGACTACTTTGAAACTAATTAATTGTTTGTCTATTCCATTATTGTTGGATTTTAAAAAAAAATGGATATGAGGAGTATGTCCAGTATTCTATTTGGAACAAGGTATCATAAATGTAATCAATAAGGTTTTATGGTAATTCATGGTGTTACTATGTTTTATAAGAATACATGACAAAGGTATTCACATGTTATTACGTACCAAAAAAGATCTTCATTGTGTTTACCTTCCTTATAAATTCTGGACTATATATTTGAACATAAATATTTTGGGTAAGTCTAACGGTTGGAATCGATTTAGATTTAAATTGGATACAATTGTTAAGGTTAAATAATTTCTTAAGATTATTTTTTGGATTTTTATAAAATGGAAAACCCTGAGGTCGGGTGACAACTCGTCGCCTCCAGCAATGCCGTGAGACATGAACCAGCAACCGAAGGGGGACAATAGTGCATCACATACCACCGGCCTACCTGATTTCCTGGTTTGTATAATGTATTATTTTAAATAATCTAAAAAATTAATTATAAATTCATTATTTTTGTACCCCTATATGAGTCGGATAAATAGAATATTTTTTAATTCCATTATCTTTTGGAGTGAAAGATGATTTTGTGGTAAGAATTAGTTGAAGGATGAAACTCTACTTGTCAAGTATAATTTTTTTCCTCTTGTTCTATGAATAAATTAATTATTATACTTTAAGGAAAGGATATTAAAACAAAAAATTTGTTATCAATATACCTTATGTTTTGTTGAACCAATGATATTCTAAATCATTATAGATTGATGGATTTAATGCCCTCAATCTTACACTTTTTTGTGATTGATTACCTCAATAACTTCCTAGAAATATTTAATTTTTCCATCTAATTATCTGTATCTAATTTCCACAAATTTCTCCTAATCGAGAGCATAATTTGGTGGTGACTTTTTCATTTCCCTTTCCCCCTTATCAATACATAGTTTTATTAACCCAATTTCTGATGTGGGTTTTCCACAAAGGTATTATTCTATTTTTAGTCATTTATTTTCGATGAAAAATTTCAAATTTCAAGGATGAAATTTATTGAAGGAAGAGATAATGCAACATGAATGTATTTCATAGTATGTTATCTCTTCAAAGTAATTCAATAACTTGCGCAACACACAACACTCAGTTCACGCACACCATGACTTACAATCTAGCAGTTCAAAAAGTAGGTGTGAATAGTACTAACTATGTTTTGAATTTTATATACTCCATATAATTTAAGAATCCATATTATATGTTTCCTAGACACAATATAAGAACAAATTCATTTTTTTCAGATAAAAGAATTATTTTTCAAGAAAAGAAATTTGGATCCTTTTAAGGGAGAACCCTTTTAAAACAATAATTTGACACTTTCATATATTTAATTTAAGGAAATTAAATTCATATTTAGAATCAGTACATAAAAATTTAGTTTGTATAAATTTTTGGTACTTTTCTGATAACATTCATATTTTGATGAATAGTGAGAAATACTAAATATTAATTGAAAAAAACTTTTTTAATTAAAATAATTTATAGTGTTAAATTATGATTTTTAATGGTTTGGAAGTATAATTAGATTATATTTTTATAATTTAATTCAATTTATGTATTTATATGTAATTTCACATTTAATTTTGACAAAAACACATGTCAATCTTTTGATAGTTTTTACTTTTTAAAAACCCACCTTTTGGTTTTTACAATGGGAATTAATTTAAAATTAATTAATGCAATATCTATGTTTTGAATTTGGTAAAATAGAATTAATTTTTGAATTTAGAATATCAAATTTATATTAGGGTGAGTTTTTGGTATTTCTATGAAAATTTTCATTTTTTGATGAATAGTTCAAAACAATACATTTTCGTATAAAACCGAATTTTATTTAAATAATTATTTATTTTATTTAAATTTATTTTAAGTCAAAATAGATATATAAGACCTATATATGTTCAATGTAATTCACTGGAGACATTTTATAATAAATTATATGTATAAAATTTTATTGATCTTTTTAACGCCTTTTACCCACCTCATAGGCACATTTGCAAATTTGCATAAAATGTAATTTTACCACTTTTGTAAATTGAATTTATAAAGTTGAGAGACACGGTTGTCATCAATAAGTAAAATTTTTTTCAATAAGATGAAAATAGTGTTTGGTGAAGAGCAACTTTTGACTTTTATTTACCACGATTAAAAGTAAATAAGGTAATTAATGGTAAAAATGATATTATAATAAACCTAAAACATGTGATAATTCAATTGGATAAATTTAGTTCGACAAAAACCAAACTTAGGAAAAAAATATGATTCTTTTGGTCCCTTGTATTAGATTAAGACATTTATTATTATTTTATTTAAAGAAGAGTTAAAAGTGTAAAATTCAATGTTTAATAACTAAGCAATTTCAATATAGGGTTATCCATAAGAAAAATTCAACTATGAATATTAATTAGAAATATAAAAATATTTCATACATAATGGTATTTTATTTACAATTTTTAGAGATTAAATAATTAATTTTATTTATTACACAATGATGATGCAGTAATTACTTTATCAATGAATGATTAAAATAATTGATATTATAAATATAACAAATAAATGTAAATTGAGAATTTTTATGTCATACATGAATTTTATAGGTTAATATGAAATTTTAGGGTTCATTAAATAATTTTTCTTGAAGTGATAATGTTTTTATAACTAACAAAAATAAAATAACAAATAGTGTCAAAATTGACATAAATGACTTTTTAAAACAAATACTATATTATTAATTGATATAATATTTCTAAAAATCTAATGTTTGGATAAAGTAGTTAGATAAGGTTAGATATATCAATAATTAACCAATTGAGGTTTTCTTGGCTTTTTATATTAAATTTATTAACCATTTATTATAATAATACTAGAGGACATGGTAAAAGTTAAACTATTTAACTAAGAGATAAATCTATAAGATAGGGTTAATATGGTGACCTAAACATGTCTAAAACCTATTTTTTAGAGTATTTAGACAAATACCTACCTTATATTATAAAGGAATCAATTTTTAGCCATTATAAACCGAAAATTATGTTATAATAATATAATATTTCAAACTTTTCTTAAAGTGACCCTCACCTCTCTTTTAAAAGGGTACTTCCCCTTCTCTCAAAATCACACCTCCAAAGCCATTTTTCGCAGTCAACCCATACCCAAATATCATCAAAACATCCCTAAAATCACCCTAGAGGCCTTAAATAGAGCATCAAAAAACCAAAGGATCCCTTTTGTTCAAATCAAAAGGAAACACCTAAAGAAGAGGTAATTATTTTATCACCTCTTTCAAAGTTCTTTTATTCTTTCACTTTCTATTTATTTGTTATTTCCATACCAAAAAAATAAATCCAGTACCATCTATATACTATGATTTTATTATAACTATGGTACAACCATACTCATTATTCTAACCATCCTATAAATGATAATGTCACTATGCATGCGTACGTACGGCTTACCGTCTCCACGTTATGGTTTAATTTGTTATTCAACAATATGTTATTTGGATGGATATAATGATGCATAATATGTATATAAATATTGAAAATAACATTATAATTTCTATGAAAAATTAATATACCATCCAATTCCACAACTTTTAATCATTAAAGAAATGATATCGTCCCTCGTGTGTACGTACGACTTACTGTCTCCATGACGAGATGAGATTCATTTCCAGGTTCACCATTCAATGATTATTATAAAAATAAATTTAATATGTATGTAATATATGAATTAATAATTCTACTATATGTGTGTGTGTGTGTGTGTGTACTTACATATATCTTATTCACTTACTTCCGTTCAATATGATATGAAAACGGAAACAGCGTGTATGCGTACGTACGGCCTACTGTCTCCGTAAACGGTGTTTTGGATTTCAAATATCTATCTATTATACATATTTATATTCTAAATATATATTATATTTAAATAATGTTTTATATTCTTGATGTATATATATCATGATCTAAATGATACGATCAAGAATAACAAGTTAAAACACGTACGATAAAGAAAGCTATTATTAACCGAAATGTTAATTTAACATGAAAATAATTATTAAATGGGTAGTATAAATTCATAAATGATTAATTTATGTTCTAATAAATATGAATATGGTTCTGGTATAATTTAATAACATAATATGGTCATCATACAGGAGGTTAAACGTACCCTCTACCAAAAAAAAGTGCAAGGTAAGGGTTAATTTTTCAATCTCCTTATTATCTGAGGTTATTTATATTTAAGTATCTACTGGGACTTATTTATCATCCACATATGTGTTTCTTAAAAATTTATTTCAAAACATTTTTACTATTTCATAGACTACGTGTTAAAGTCATTTAAACCCTTATTTGACATTTTATAAAATGGTATGAAAGGAATCATTCCATCTCTTTCCAAACAAGGTACTTAATGACCTTTTTGAAAAATTAAGAAAAGAATGTTTTTTAACATATACAAGGGTTGTGGCTATCTTCTGCCATTATAAAACCTTTGAAGCATCCCTTACAATCTTATAATAATATTTTCAAAATAAATGTTTTCTATTATAATTACGTGACTTTTAAATGATTTCAAAATAGAAAGAGATATTCCTCTCAAATAGTTTTTATTTCATCTATGTTAACATACTTTGAGGGATTTTATAGTTGTTTGATGTTGATTAATTATGATAAAACCTTCCATATTTTATTTAAGGTGTTGTGATATGTGTTACTTTGGATGGGTTATTTTTATAACATTCATGGATTATGGTTAAAGTATTAATATTTTTTATGCTATTTTTAATACAAATGTTTAAGTTATGTTTCAACCTTTTCATACGAGGAATGTCTTGGACTCATTAAGTGATGGGTGGAGCTTGATATAGCTCCTCAATGCATTAGTATTTCTCATGGGACAAACTTGTGTCTTTTCACAAGGCCTTGTGAAAAATTTTATTTGTAGTCTTGGCACGAGGCCTTGACTATGTGGTAATGATTTCCGGCATTAGGCATTCCATCATTATGAAATTAATTATTACATGTGATTATTTGACTATTAGAATATCCATGTGCATGTTTATATGGTAATTTTGGATTTATTTTCTCTATATTATGTTCATTTTTATGTTTAAAAGGATTTTCTTTTTATTAAACATATTTCCTTAAATGTTTATTGCTTCTGCTAAATTATTTACCATTATTGAGCATATAAGCTCACCCCTTTCTTATTTTTGGTTTTCTAAGGATTCTAAGAAGTGTATTATGTTTTACATGCATGGTTAATCTAGGGGAATAATGGAGTTCAGAATGGGTCATTTATGTTGTGTTTTATGTTTTAATGTGTAATGTAACATTCATGTATGTAATCTATTTTACAAGACTGCTAAACTGACCGGTCCTTTGAGACTTGATTCCATGTAATCTTTCCAATGTATTAAAATAATGCACCGACTCCAGGCTTCTACGGTCAGGGTGTTACCATAGGGTTTTAAAGAAATAAATATATTAATATCATTAACTATTTAACTTATGGATACAAAAGTATATTATTTTGAATTTTATTTTTTTAATTATTTATTTTATATGATTAATGTATGTAATGGTCCATGTAAATTGTTTATAATGAGTTTTTATCCTAAAATATCTCCCCAAACCATTGGTAATGATTATTTTCACCAGATACATATTTTAGAATTAACAGAGTAGGTTATTTTATTTTCATGGGATCTTGAAATTTTTCCCTTAAGGGTTCTATAAATATAACCTCCCATGAAAACAATGTGACATTTTTATGAATGAAAATTTGTTTTCACGAAAATATTCTTATTTTCATTAAGTATTATATTGATATTTTTTGAGGGTTGATTACTCACTTTAAGGGTAAAATTTGTGTTTTTTAAAAATGTTTTTCCCTGGATCTCATGTTTTCTAAGAAACCCTCATGACTTTGATTTTTTCATTATTATTTATTATAAATTGTTTTATGAATATATGTTTTAGTAATGTTAAGATACTATAAATTTAATTGATTATTTAAGATTAATCCTTATTATGTTAAAGGAAAAATCTCCTATGTAATCTCACATTTCTGAGATGGACTAACAGGTTTCTTTTTCTCTTTGTTAATGACCTTTAATGAGACATGTGTTCCAATCCCTAATGTTAAAATGTATTTCACTACGTCTAAGGGTGATGAGAAACAATGATAGTATAATGATTAAAACCATAATGATTTTACATGAAAATAAAATATGTTTCATTTTCAATATATTGTATTGTTAAAATTGAAAACTAAGTAGAAGTGTACACATTACAATGAAATTTTTTTTTTCAAATATTAATTAATTCTATAAAACTAAAAGGATAAAAATATCTTCTATAATTAAAAAATGAATTTATTTATTGAATATGTTTTAGGATATTATAGACATGACAACTTATGGGTCAAATTCCATGTTTATAAGAGTGTAATATGGAATGTAAAACCAATGAATGTGGGTATATGAAATATCCTTTAATGTAAGTGGGGTATACTGCCATGAAAAATATATGCGATGTCCCACTACTACATTCAGCGTGTGAAATCCAAATAAATTATGTTTACCAAAAGAGCATGATGTTTTGAAATACTTAGGCTCCCAAAAATATACTCCCTATAAACAAATCAAATGGTTGAGTAATGTCACATGGTGTGTCAGATTTGCAACATAGTGGTGGATATTTAATGTGGCCTGCAAACTAATTTCCTTAAAGAGATAAAAGTACATGAAATATTTTCCTCTGTAATATATTACATTTTTTTAGGATGTTCAAAAAGAGGTATGTCTTTTAACTGATGCTTTGTTGTTCCATCGATCTTTTATGAAACTTTCTTAAATCTACATAGTTTGTGTTGAACCTGGAAAAATACTCACTAATGGATGTATTTCATCCATCCCTTCCCCAAAGAAAATTATTGAAACAACCCAAATGAATTCCCATAATGTCTTATGTTGTTGATTGATTGTTGATAATCAACCTTCCATCTGTAATATGTAAATTATCATCACCAAATCTAATAATCATCAGCTCGACCATAAATCCTTAAAAACATGATTTTAGTTTTAATCACATTTCAAATTGGATAAAAAGAAGGATGGGGGAATACAGTAATAACATATTGAATTCATCAATGGAAACCGATATCCGAACCATTGATCCCAATCATGGAAGAGAAAATAAAATCAGATAATTCCTCCTCAAAAGATGTAACCAATGTCAATGGAGAATAATTAAATTTAAGGTCCATGTGAAGTATGTGAATAATATGGGGAAAATTAATTTATTTAAAACCAATGATTTTATTTAATAATAATAAGAAAGAAATCAATTAATAATAAAATATACCTCATCATTGGGTAGTGTTTTCTTGAATAATGATTTTGTGATGACGGTACTGGTGATATCTAAGAATTCTATCACCACTAAATCATTCGTTGGAATTTAATTATCAATCCATGAAACCCTACATAATATCTCAACAATATATATCCTTACTGTTTATATCTCAATCTATAGGGTTTTGTGGCTAATCCTGCAGAATCACCCTAATAGTTATTTTATAGATTTTTCTCTAAGATATATAATTGATTTACAAAAATACATTAATAAAATAATGTTATTAAATTATTTCTTCTCAAATATTCCCGCAATTGCGCATTGACCAAAGGTTAAATAAAACTAATCCTTAGGTCATTCCAAGGTTAAAACTGGTATTCTAAAACCAATGTCAGTCTATGATTTTCCATACAATACTCTGATAAATTGAAAGAAATATACTTTTGAAAACATGTGTGTGTGTGGTTTATTAAATATAATATTATTAATATATTGATAATGATGGCTTGTGAACCTTGTTACATTTCACCAAATTATAAGAAAAGTTAATATATATATATAGGTAAATATCAAAATGTTCAAATCTTCAAAACCAGAGTCATTACTCTACATCCTTGGAATTAGGCATGAATGAAGTCTCATTTTAGACTACATGGGCTCTATGATTTTGGATTTATAAGCACATTATATTGAGTATAATAATGTCATCATTGAATCCCATGAAATTTTTATGTAATTGAATCTATTATTTATAAAAAAATATTATTATTTCTATTGTTCATTACCTGGTGGCTTTATACTCCTATAATCAGACCATATCTTATATCATGAAATCCTATAGAGGAATGGTCTTTTATGGAGCCGATATTCTATCCATATGGAAAAAATAAATTTCATAGTGGATAATATACCATCAAATAGAGACCAAGAGAAGGTTTTTATTACCTTTAAGGGGGATGGTACTTTACATATGGATTATAAGGACATTATTTATGGTGGAGGCCATTGGATTCTAGACATTTTATAGTCTTGATGTTGATCATATCTCCCCCACCTCCTTTTCATTTTTATAAGAATAAATTCAAAATTGTTATTCAATATCTTGATTTTAAATAATTTATGTGCTCAATTTATTAGTATACTATAATTATATGAATTAATGAATCCTAAACATCTCAAATATGGATATTTTGGTTATAATGTTTTAAATTTAAATACTATAGATAATTAGGATAAGTCCAATGTTAAATTTAGTGACGTTTTTATTCTAGGATATTCTAATTATAAAATTTCTTATATTTTTTATACTACAGATTGATGTTCATAGAAGAATATATGAATATTAAATTTTATGAATCATACATTTATTTTAAATAACTATAATTATAGAAAAATTAATAATAATTTAAAAATATTAATTTTATCGAAAAGGAATATAAAAATATTGATGTATCAGTTAATGGGGAGAATATATCATCTCAATCTGGTCCTACGAATTAAAAATCACATAAGGATTAGCCTTTAGAAAAGTAATTGGAAATTTTGAATATATAAACATGATTATATATTATTTAATTTCTCTTCATATTATGGTTATTTTTTGGATTTGGTTTCTAGTGTTGTGATTATAGATTTTAAATATTATAATTGTATTATTTTTATATAAAACATTCTTAATCAATTTACTAGGAATATTGTGTGGAATTTTGTTAAGTCCATTGAAAATAATCATATTATGGTGAAAAAATTTATATTTTTAAAATAAAATAAACTAATATAGTCAAATAGTTAAAAATATTGCTTTTCTTGTTGTTTAAGGGTTTTTTAAAAAACATAAAGGATTAGGTTTCAGATAATCCTTTTTTGCTTATATAAAATATTTAGTCTATTAGGATATTATTATATCTTGATTGTTTTCAAGGATTCAAATTTTTTCAAATTGATATGATAATTTCTGTTTTAAAATGGTCTGATTTTTGAAGAAGTAAATGTAAATCAATCATCATGTATGGAACACGAAAAAGTTAAATATAATATTTTTAAATTAAAAAATATTTTTACACTTTTAATCAATCTTCAAGAGCTCGGTGTGATAGACAATATTTATTATTATTCTATAGTAATTTAAAAAAGGAATATTTGATCTCACTTTATTTATTCTAAACAAATATAATGTAATTTTAATTATGAAAATATATGATGATGATACTATTTTTTGTTCCTAGAGTGATTTTTTAGGTAGTCAATTTTGTACTTTTTTTGATAGGTGGATTTGGTAAGAGTTTAATAGGATATTTATAATTATTTTTAGTACATCATATTTATTAAAGAACTGGTGTTATTTTTTTTCAAGGTAATTATTTTAAAGAACATGAAATAGGATTGTTCTTGAATCTTTTAAGAGTTTTAGATCCCTTATGAGTTATTGTTATTTATTTGATTTAGATAAATCTATAAAACCTATAGATATAATACTATTAAGGGGAAAGATAAGAATTTTTCACTATTTAAATATTTCTAGACTGAATATATTATTTTTAGTATTTATGTGTGAAATGTTTTAGTCTAATGCCAAAAATTTAATTTTAAGGATATTAAGAGAATAATTCAATATATGGTAAGAACTATTAATATTTTGTTATTTAATTATTGTCATAAGTGTTTGAATTTATTTTCTTCTTCCATTTGATATGTTATAGGTTGTACAGTTGATATATATAATAATTCATGTTTTCCAATTTATATGATAAATATATACTTTCATAGAGATCTATAAAGAAATTTCTAGTATCTTTATAAATAGTAGAGGTTGGGTATAGAACTTTATATAGTTGTTGTACTCAAATTATATGGATTAAGAATATATTATTTTATTTTATTATTAATTTTTATAATATTGTTATTTATTTTGATATTATGTATCATTCCCTAATATAAAACTGCCTCACATGGATGAAACATGTTGCTTATCGTACATCAAACATTCCTCCCATTACGCCCAAGGCTTCCAACTATCAACGGTGGTTTGATAAGTACAGTAAGGAGAATATACCACCATGTATAGTGTAACCACACAATGGATGTAAAATATATAAATAATAAATATCCAAGTATAGGATATAATTGAAACAACACAATATAGTTGGAAACCATAAAAATATAACTGAATAACCTACTAAATAAAAAAGGAATAATGAAACGATAGGATGAAATGTCGCTAAATTTCACGATATAAATAATATAAATAATATGCTAATAAACTAAAATATATACTTAAAAGTCAATGTTCTTGCACCCCATGTCGGTCCCATACCAAAACTCTAGTTGATCTGGAATGAAGATATCATCATCAAAGTCCATTTCCTTTTCCAAAACATGAATCTATGTAATATTCTCGGGTACCAAACAACAAACCGAATAATGTGGGACTATAACTCTATAGGTTAACACCACCATTTATAAACATAACTATTATGATAATAAATATATATGTGACAATTCAATAAAGGGTTGTATTAATTAATTAAATAATTTAATTAATACTATATCAACTTACTTTAGAACCATTTTTCAATATCTCTAAGCATGTCTCCTGACCATACCAATCATAACCATATAAGCATGGTAAATCATTATCTTCTTCGACGTCATACGAGGATGTCTCTAAGAATGTATCCCTGGAATTCCAACCATAAATATATAACCAATGTATAAATTTAACAAATCTACATAAATCCCACTATATAAGTATTACAAAAATCTATCAAGTCCAACACTGGTATAAAATAATTACAACATGTATCAGGTTGGATCATGATATATAAGCATTATATCAGGATTCAAGGCCGAGTCTGGTATATAATCGTTACATCATTGGTTAAGGTCATTCATGATATATAATCATTTCATCATGTGTCACTGAGAATAGACCTCTATATATGCAGTAAAATAAGAATCAATGGGCATTTCCCACTATATAAGCATTACGAAAAAAATCACTAGGAATAGAAGCAAAGATATCACAATATCAAATTATAAGGATCAATGGATAATTATGAAAACATCAATTTCAGTAAATTAAAAATTTAGTTTATAAATTGGTCATAAACCAATAACATTATATTCATTTAAATAATCATGAAAATCCAAAGTGAATATATAACAGTCAATCACCAAAAACCATGTCTTCCTAAACACACTTTAAGAAATTACTCAAAACATTTATAATCAATGGTTCACACACCATAACTATATCCATATGCCATTTTAGAAATAATTATATCCAAATGTATTCCAAAGAATAAACCAAGCCATGATTTCAATAATATATTTTTACGTTACATTGGTGCAATTGTAATATTTCATATAATTGAGATTAAATAGACAATATAATTATAGTTTAGATCACCTACTATTAAATTAAAATCAAACAGTGCTTCAAACATGATTGACTAACAAAAAAGTCACATACGATTGAAATAGGGATCCTATATCACAACCAATCAAGATCAAAACCAAGGATAACCACGTTCAATATATTAAACCACAATGACTAGAGAGAAATCGTGAGAGAATGAAAAACCATAATAGTATGACTTACAACAAATTGAATTTTCAAATGATATGTATGGAAGTGATGGAAAGTATCTAAGATCACTTGGAATCCTTCCTGGGTCAATATGGGAAAGGCTTTACCAAAGGAATGAGAAAATAGAAAATTCATGAAACAGTTAATAATATTACTCGGGATATTAAATGACATCTAATTAATTCAGACAAAAAATCTCATCACCTAAGGTTAATATTTATCCTGATTGATTATTACATAAGGTGAATGGTTTAAATTATTTGTAACCATTTCATTCCATGGAATGGATTCATGACATGTGTTTGGAAGAATTTACTTGTAAGGTAACACCTTTACATGATGTGTAAATTCCCTACAAATAGCTTTTAGTCTAGTTTACTATATAAGGATTCACAAAACCACCAAATCCATTCAAGTAATGGGAAATCCAAGTAAACCCATTTAAAATGTTTATATCTAGACTCCATTAATTCAAAAAAAATCCATTTACATTAGGTTATTTCCCTAAAAAAAGGATCCCCATCTTAGAATAAGACTTAGCCACTATGGCCCAAATGAAAAACTCAAAGAGTGATATAATTAGAAAATGATGGGATCTTACAACCTCCCCACCATATATTAACTCATCCTCATGATTTTCCAGGTATCACTGTGGGGTATTAGCAAACATGTTTGGCCAATATGATTGCATATAAAAATCCAACTCCTAGGTCTCCTCCTGAATAAACCTATGATTCCACTATACTCAAACCAAAGGAAGTGACCTACCCCAGAGATAATTCTCACTACAATAATCAATTTATACTAGTTGATCCTCATAATACAAATCAGTACTAATCTATATGTATAATATGTATATCACATGATATGAGACATGATAATATCATTGAAGCTATAAAACATGAGATACGTTATTTATGGGATTGTAGATCCATGGAAGGGATAATGAGTATGCCACTGGACCAACCATACCCACTATCTGATATGGACTGAAAATCATGGAAACTATATTTCCTTTTTTCATGATATTGAATTTCCACAACCTATGTGACACCTGAAGGAAGAAATGATGACCAAACTCAAACTCTAGAGGTTTTCTCCGATGGTTAGTATAGGATTTCATCCTACCCTATGTAGTCACCTACCAAATCGTGATCAACTAAACCTACTCAAATGTCACCTATATGAGACTAGGTCCAATATGAGTGGACTCACCTACCTTTAACCAATAAAGATGCCAATAAAATGACTTTCCATACAATACCTGGAATTGTGTTATCTAGATCGAGTCCTACAAGAGATTATTATACGAAAAATATATGAGATATATATACTTCTCCCATTAACCAACAAAATACAAAACATTGACTCATTACATATTTTCTAGAACCAAAATAGTCTTCTCAGATTTATTGTCAGTTTAAGGATGTTAGGCTATACTAAAATGAAACTGTGATCCAAGAGAATTCTGATGAACCTACCAAAATTGCAATGTGATGTGAATATATATATCTGAAATGATACTTATCATAACACTATGAATTTTTACTTCCTCTCCCACATAGATAATACCATAATCATCAAGTATAATGTCTTCTCTAATAAGAAAAAATCGGTATACCTTCGATAGTCAATCAAAAATCACCCATACCAATTCATTTATTCATGTTTTCCTGGGTAATCCAATAAAAAAATTAATAGTGGCATCATCCCATTTCCACTCGTGAATGGGAAAGGCTAAAAAATCCCAACTAGCCTCTATTTCTCAGCTATCACATACTAACTAGTGAAACATCTTACCATAGACCCTTCCACAACCTTCTAAATTCATAAACACAATTAATATATATGGAGATCATGATAAAACTATGTCAAACTAGGATATACCACTCATATATAAGAATTAATTTATCCCATTATCTTTTTTTGAATGTTTGTAATAACCAATACTGAGTAAGAAAAAATGGAATTTCCACTACTAAGACACTATCCTGATGGTGTCCCCCACCATATTGGATCTAGTCTTGTATTGGACCCAGTCTTGATCTGGACCAATATAAATGATATAAAATATGTTTAATTTGGATATTATCATCTCTATTACCATTGATCGTCTAGATTAATTCTTGAAAAGAGTTCATTCATGTTTCATCAATTAGAATACTCCCATACATCCCTTGACTTGGTCTTATTTCTTAAATAATTGGAGAAAATGTTTTCCTTTTGTAATGTATAATCCAAATAAAGGTAGAAAGACTACATATACTCAACCCACCTCATCTAATAAAGGTTTAGGCCCCATTGAGAAATGATGTACATGAGGATCTTGTAGTATGTGTATACCACAGACTTCTCACCTATGAGATAATTCTTCTAGCATCCCTGATAATGTACCATTACTAATAACTAAAAATCAGAAGTTGGGTAATTTACCTCATGTAGTCTCAGCTATCTTGAGACATAAGAATCCACCCTATCGTCCTATATTATAACTTCTTAGAGTCCAACTCCTGATGCATCATAGTATAATTTATCTTCTTTACCTGGTATTGGTAAAGTTAGGATGGGTGATGTGGTCATCCTTTCCTTCAGCTCAAGAAAAGCCTTGTCACAATAATCATACCAAAAAACATAACTACTTTTTATGAAAGACCAAAAATCAATTCTACCAAATAAGATAATTCAAAGATGGATTGCTGATAATAAACTTATCAACCTATAATTCTTAAAATATCGAATAAATTATCAGGATTATCCCAAGATACCACAGCTACAACATTATCTAGGTTCATTGACACTCCTTTCTCTAAGATTTCATGGAACATGAAATGAAAATTATCAATCCAAAAATTTCATTTGGTTAGCATGGAATAAAGTTGATTCTCTCTCAATGTAGTAAAGATTATGTCAAGATGTGTGGATGATCGTTTGCTGACTAGGAGTGCACTATTATGTCTGAAAACCCACGAAAACCCTCTCTAAAAATCGATTACTGATATGATTCATCAAGGCCATGAATAATGTTGGTTCATTATTCAACCCAAACAAGATTACTACAAATTCATACAAGACATATGTGATCCAAAAATAATTGCGGTATATTTTTTTGTCTCACCTTCCACTAATGGTATCCTGATATCAAATTAATCCTAGAGAATATCTTAGAACCTCATAACTGATGGACGAGATCATTAATGCACATCATGGGATATCATTTCTTGACATCCATTAGGTTCAATCTCTAATAATCAAAAAAAACAAACAAACATAAAGCCCCATCAACCGTCATAGAGGGGAGAACTAGAGAACCACAAGGAGATGAACTAGGTCATATAAAATCTTTTTCTTCCAGATATTCCATATAATCTTCAATCTAATGAATATCTATAGGTACTATTTTATAAGGAATGATAGACACTATATTTCTTTCAAGCACTAAATCAAGTTTAAGCTCAATCTATTTCTCGAGTTGTATGTTTTATAACATGTCATGAAAGACATCATGAATATTTTATACCATTAAAGGAAATTAATCCTTATGGATTCCACTATAATATACAGAAATACCAGCCATCTGAGCCAGGAGAAAATACAATCTACACTGAATTGGTCCTCCAAGACAAGCCAGAAGATCCCACTCACCCCAGTAAAAATAGAATCCACCTTCTGGAGATTTTAATGTAATTATCCTCTAATAATTTTCGATACGAGCATGATATATAACTAACCATTCCATTACTAGATTAAAATCAAATTCAATCATTCCCAGAATAAATGTTCTGAAAAGAAAATGTGACAAAAAATCTCTAGGGAACATTCATTTCAAAGTAAGTCATTTTAATACCTCACTCCCAATGGTTTAAAAATGGTCAAAACACCATCCAAAAATTACATGTCCAAGACCAAAATATTTTTAAAATTAGTGGATAAAATGGAATTTGATTCTCCTATATCAAGAAAAACATAAGTAAGGGTAGATAATATAAGAATCATACCACAAATTCTATATGTTTCTACATCCATAATAACAAGAGTATTCTATATAATGTACTTCGAAATATCCCATCTTCCCTAGGATCTAGTATGACTCCCCTAATCTAGCCCCTCTTCGTTGTAATGCCTCTCCTCCAATTAGATACAACATCACCTGAATCAACTAGAATGTCTTATTTAACTCCAGATTCATGTATTATGAGGAGTAGTTGAGTCTTTCTCATAATACATTACCTATCCCGATACCCCACCACTTCTCTACTAATGCATATCCCTACAAAAACCATATAGGTGGACCATTCTACTGCAACCATGACACTCTAAAGAGGGGTATGGAAACTGAGGCCATTTGTGGAAAATCATTTCCCACTGATAGAAAAGTAATGGATCTCATTCCCAATATGAATTTTCACTAGCTTGAATACTCTTCCCACTACTAGCTTCGAGAAAATTATCGTATAAATTTTTATTTAAACTATAAGAAGATTTTCCTGTTCACTGTTATTGAATAGTCAGAATGATGAATTGGGCCTCTCTCATATTCTCTTGCATGATGAATACCTAATTCATCACATCTGAAAAACATTTAAGATGAAACATGTTCACTTGTGACCTGATCTCATAGTGAATACCATCCTGAAAATATCTCACACTTGAGAAAACATTAGCATCTAGATATGGAATGATGTGTTGTATGTAATTGAAATATTCAACATAGTCCAACACTGACATTCCCTCCAATTCCAAGTGTATGAACTAACAATATTTCTCATCCCTCGACATCTTAGGATACAAATGGATTAGGAAATTCATATTTAATTCCATGTAGGATAGATATGCCTACTACCCGACGTGATCTAGAATTTCCCAATAATGCTTGGCTAGTCCATGAATATATATGTAGAAAACTTTACCCTCTTACCTATGAGTGTATCAAGATTTTTATATATCATTTTTTCTGACTTGATCCAAAACATGGCTACTTGGGGGGCCTCCCTCCCGAGTGAATTTTGTAGGATTCTATAACTGGAACTCTATTATCTTGTTAGACATTGAAGGAATGTTATGAATAGTCTCCCTTTTAATGGATGGAATGAACCTCAAGAATCTTTTGTGAAGATGAATATCTATAGGTTCTATAGGAGCTATTGGAATCTTTAACTTAGTTTTATTTAGAGGGTGGTGATTTCCAATATCCTGATGATCAACTTAAAAACATCATGGAGGCATTTTCTATAAAAGACATACATTATCCTTATAACACTAGGTATAATAATAATGTAAACCTCAACATGTGACAACACCATAGAACCACTGACATTGAGTCTATTGAAACATGGTATACAAGTGTTTAGCAGGACATAACATGTCATTTAATTTAATTTAAAGGATATAATAGGTATCTCATATCATAGTTCATATAGGCGTGTATATATCACATGCAATATAAATGTCCCTATCACAAACAGTGCATGTCAATATATATTTCTACGTTCCTATCATGATGAATTCATACTCATGTCATGTGATACCGGTCTGTGAGTATAAATCTCAAAATCCCATAACATCATGAAATAATAAACTCACACAATATGTGAATCACCCAAGTTAAAATAACATCAACATTAACAATAATATAACATAAATAACAATCCCATCCCTGTCCACTTAGGTTTCCCCCCACAGATGTTTTAGTTACTCTCAGGCACAATCTCATTACCATGTCCCGACACATCCTAGTTTCCAATATAAATATTCCAAAAAGTAAATAAACAGTAAAGGATAACTCAGTATCCTCTGATATCACTTTGAAACATCCCTCGATCTGACACGCTCTCACATGGCCAAAATAGGTTGGTTACAATACCTCAAGAGAACCCCCCCAATGATAGAGGTTTTTGACTAGAAGAAAGGGTGTGATAATTATATTATGGATACTATACCCACTAGTATAGAGTTGAAACATAGTATAAATAAACAATATAAATAATAAATATTAGAGTAGAAGAAATAATGGAAACAATACAATACAGTAGAAAAATTAAACAATGAAAACCAACATAATAATCAAATGAAAAATAATGGAATAATGATATTAAAGGATGAAATGTAACTAAATTTCATTCTACAAGTAATAAAAATTAGATACTAGCATACACTTATAAATACATGAAATTTTCTACTCTTGAACCCCATGTCGGTCCCACCAACAAACTTCATCCTATACAACAAGTAACAATCATTAACAAGGCCCATTTCTCTTATTCATACCTGCAAGCATATAATCCACTCTAGTAAAAAATAGAAGCCTAAATAGGTTGTGATTATAACATAGTAATTCGGCACCACCATCACTAAGAATAACCAATGTAATAATAAGTTTATATAATAATTCAAAAATTAGGTGTATTAATTTCTTAAACAATTATATTAATACCACATAAACCATATTCAGCACCATATTGGAATAGCTCTGAGCATGTATCCGGAATATAACAAACATGACCATATGACCATGGTAAATAATAATCTACATTGGCACCATGTTGGAATGATTCTGAGTATGTCTCATAACCATTCCTACCATAACCATGTAATCGTGGTATAAATTCCAAAAATCCTTATCATACTCACTATAAAATCATTTCAACAATCAAGCAGGGCTAGCTGTGGTATTTATGAATTTTAGTATGTATCATGGATGATCTCAGTATAAAATAATTATAACATGATTTAGGTTGGATATAATTATGTAATAATTACATCATGATTCATAGACATGAATGGTATACAATAATTTTAGCATGTCTCCTCAGAAGCGCGCAGTCGTGCCTCAAAATCTGACATCTGCTGTGTCATATGAGCAACAGCAAGACCGACAACCGCAGCGCGTGACACTACAGAATGAGGAATCCATGCTCCATAGGTCAAACTATAGCCATGCCCGTCCCGACCAATAATGCGATGAAAGATCTCGTCCCGTCGCATGGGAAGCTGTCGCTGGTCCTCTGGCAGATGTTCTAACTCAGCTTCAAATTGATCCTGTGAAATATTTAAATATATATAAATATATATATGTTAATATATAGATTTATGTAATTATTGGTAAGTACAGACACTTACTATCAATACTGCAACCTCTGGATCATTGCGATCACGAGTCCTTATCCACACCGACATTTTATTAGTTGCTGCACCTTGACCTCGCAACTGTATATTAAAAGAATATAAACACAAAACCATATTAATTAATAAATTAAAAAATGAATAATATATACCTCATGTCAGATCTGAGACACGTGACGAGTCCCGAGCCTGTGAGCTGGTCCCTGCAACGCTCGATTCCCCGAATGGCGTGTTGACACCTCCTACATTCAATTCATTCAAATTTCAAACAAATCACATATTCTTGAAAATATATATACAGAAAAATAATTAATATACAAACTGAAACACCCTCAGTAGACCAATATGCAACCAAGTCACGCCACTGAGCCGGGAGGACACCTCTCGGGACTTTTTCCAAAATGTCAAGGGCACCCACATTTGGTACCCAGTGGTCCCTCTTCACTTTGCCTTTATAATCTTTCCACAGCTTACGGTATTTTCTCATACACATGGGCCGAAACTCTTCAGGGCATACTTTCAAATTTTGCTATAATGAAAATAATCAAACATATTAGTATTATTTATAGATAGAAAATAAAGTAAAATTATTTTCTTACCTGAACCTCCCTCCATAGACGATCTAATGTGTCCTGAGGGATAGAAGCCCAAACACGTGTGGTCAATGGAAATCGATTTGGGTCACATATGATATGACACAGCTGACGAATAAATGCCAGGGCATTCGGTCCCATGGGATGAAATACCTCATCAAATGAAACATCTATCGTCGTGTCGGAATTCCATGATAATATGCCACGACCAGGGCCTCTCCTGCGAGAGGAAGAAGCAGCCGAGTCTGATCCTATTGAAAACAATTTTATATATAAATTGACAAATGTTATATATATATATATATATATATGTCAATTACATAAAAAATATAGAAAATGACATTCAAACATACCTCGACCCTGAGACGTAGATGCCTCAGATGGATGATGTGGATTTTCTGCCTCTTCCCCTGACATGTCTGCAGTCATACAAAATATCAGTAATGAGTCCAAAGTGTTTAAAAGATAAATTGGATTGTTCTTAATAAATCAAACTTGTACAACTGTTAATCAAACAAAAAATGGATTGAATAATTAATTGTGAATGAATTTTAAAAAATCAGAAAGTTAATCAACCTAAATATTTATGTCTGAATTAACTTACAAAAGTGAGGATTAAAACTTATAAGGAGTTATAAAATGATTAGATAATTTAATGATATCCTAGGACATTCTACTGAATAGCGGGAAAACAATTATACCTTTCATTAAGCATGCAAATCGACCGTTTCTCCTTCAACAGCCGCTCTGACCCAATAAATATCCTCTTCACGTTGAACTACGGTATGTTGATCATGTTGTTGGTAAACAAACGGAACAGTCTCGGGTTCATCATCTTCAAATAAAAACACTCCTCGCTGAGACATTTTGACAACAACTTGCCAACTTGGATCCGAAGGCAAAGTAACGAAGAATACTTGTTCCTCTTGTGATGTCAAAATGAAAGGTTCATTCTCAACTCGTTTATTATTTCTGTATAACATATAGTTAAAATTCACCAATGAAAACTGATATTGATCGACTTTACATCCACGCACTGGATCAACCCAATTACACTTCAACAATATGTACTTCAAACCGTGTGTGTATACAACTTCAATGATGTCTATCAATTGACCATAGTAATAACCAGAATCGACAAAGGGAAAACTGATGCCACTGTTTTGTGTTGCTCGTTTGTCGTCAACATCTTTAATGCGAAATCGAAAACCATTAGCATCAATAGCATTATAACGACGAGCCGTTATAGATGGACCCTCAGCCAGTTGGATAAATACTTCAGGTAGTGTGGGGTCCCCTAACTCCCTCAGCTTACGAACCTACATAATTTATAAAAATCAATACTGATATATGCAAAAAGAATTAGTTTAATACTTCACTCATAATGAAAATCAATTTATACATACATAATCCTTGAACCAATCATGAAATGCCACATAATGAGATTGTTGAATTTGCAACTCAGTCGCACGATGCATCTCTTCTTTTATCTCATTAATGTGTTTCCTGCAAATGATTACGCGATGTTTAAAAGATCAACTTATGCAAACAAAACATGTAAAAGTTATACAAGCACATTTATAAGATACTTCTGCATTAATGGAGCAACTGATGGAGTATTGAACAAGATATATCGATGTGCTTGTATCCACTCTATGTTGTCCATATCAAATGTGGTTCCTTCTCCAACTGGACCATCATGAATCCGAGAGGGCTTATCTAATTTTGTTTCAACATCCGTAATATATTCTGCACAAAAGGTAGTACACTCATCCATCAAATAACCATTGGCTATTGATGCCTCTGGACGAGTTCTGTTGCGTACAAATCTTTTCAATGTACTCAAATACCGTTCAATAGGATACATCCACCTGAATTGAACTGGACCAGCAGCCATTACTTCATCAGTTAGGTGCACTATCAAGTGGACCATAACATCGAAAAATGAGGGGGGGAAAAGTTTCTCAAAGTGACAAAGCGTAAGTACAATTCGGTCCTGCAAACTTTTTAAATCACTCATTCGTTGATTTCTTAAACAAAGCTGTCTAAAAAAATTACTCATCTCAATCAAGGGCTGAACAACATTGGGGGATAAACAATCACAAATTGCGATTGGAATCAACTGCTGAAGTAATATGTGATTGTCCTGACTTTTCAACCCTTGCAATTTCTTGCTCGTCAGATTCACACACTTTGAAATATTAGAAGAGTAACCATCAGGCACCTTGACCATCTTCAAAATGGAAAGAAATGTCTCTTTCTCCTCTGTAGTCATCGAATACTGTGCAGCAGGCATATATGCCTTGTTTCCCTCAGCTAACTGTAAATGCAACTGTTTCCTTAAACCCATTTCTTCCAAATCACGGCATGTATTAGCATGGTCCTTTGACTTTCCACTGACACCTAAAATGGTCCACAATATGTTATCACAAACATTTTTTTCAATGTGCATGACATCCAAATTATGCCTCAACATGTTAGTTTTCCAATACGGAAGACTATAAAAAATACTTTTCTTTTTCCAATTGTGACGGCGCTGCCTACCCGCAGCACGAATATTACGTACTCGAGGAGCCACCAAATCCTGAATTTCATTTACCGTGTGGATGTTTTCTTCCTCAATCTGCGATAACATTTCGACTCCTGTCATGATCTTTAGTGCTGGGCTGAACTCTCTAGAACCATCAAATGCCACTCTGTCCTTTCTGAACCTGTGCTGGGGAGGGAGAAAATGCCTGTGACCCATGTATGCCCATTTTTTGGAATGTTTAAGCCATACAGATTTTTTACTTTTATTGCAACAAGGGCAATAAAATTCCCCTTTCGTACTCCAGCCTGATAAATTTGCATAAGCTGGGAAATCATTGATTGTCCACAATAAAGCAGCATGCAGTTTGAACATTTCATTCGTTTCGCAGTCATAGGTCATCACACCATCGCCCCAAAATTCATTCAACTCATCAATCAATGGCTGAAGGTAAACATCAATCTTATCCCCCGGACTTTTAGGTCCATCAATAAGAGTGGAAAGTAATATAAATTGTTGCTTCATACAAAGCCACGGAGGAAGATTATATGGAACCAACACCACGGGCCATGTGCTATGAGTTGCACCAACCATAGACTTGAATGGATTGAAACCATCTGCTGCCAATCCCAATCGGACATTACGAACATCTTTAGCAAAGTCGGGATGTCTCTTATCAAAATCCTTCCATGCATGAGAGTCTGCTGGGTGGGTTAACATGTCACTTTCATGAACTCTTTCTGCATGCCATCTAATTAAATTAAAAACTTTAGATGACATAAAAAATCTTTTCAACCTCGGTTTAAGGGGAAAGTAAGGCATTTGCTTTATGGCAATCGGTTTCCCCTATATCGCAATATGACTTTGATGAGTCTTATTTCCCCTGTTCTCTTTCCACCTGGAAGCGCCACAAACCGTACAAATATCCAAATGAGTAGTTTCATTTCTAAACAACATACAGTTGTTTGCACATGCATCTATAGTCTCATATGTAAAACCTAAGTTCTCTGTCAACTTACGAGCATAGTAATACGACTCAAGAAACTTAGCGTCGAAAGGAAGAACTTTTTTCAATAAATCCAAAAGCATGTCGAATGATGTGTCTGACCAATTATCCAATGTCTTCAAATGCAACAACTCCACAATAAACGACAGTTTATTGTAAGAAGTACATCTAGGATATAATTCTGTTTTCGCATCATCAAGTACTTCATAAAACCTCCTCGAATCACGATCTGCACCAGAGCGAAGATTTATCTCACCGGTCTCAAGATTCTTGATGTCAATGCCTTCAGGATCAAACCCACGTACCATTTCAGTAAGCATTTCGTGCATTGGATCAGTCATCCTTGCATCAACATCCATCTGAGCTGCATCTGTATTTTAACAACGAACATATTCTTCTCCATGACGAGTCCAACACTTATAATTTTTCAGAAATCCATTAAAGAAAAGGTGCTCCCTCATAGTATCTCGTGTGAATTGATATCTATTAGCACATTTTCTACATGAAAAACTAATATAGTAACTTTAAAATCCTCTCGTGAAGTCAATAAACTGCATAATGCCATTGAAATATTCTCTAGACGTTCGATTTGGAAGATCAATCCAACTCTTATCCATAATAATATCTGTATAAAAAACATTTACACAATACTTATTACATTTACATTTTTCAAATCAACTATATTCAAAATAAATATTAACCATTTGTTTATGAACCATTGATAAAATAATAACGTAACTGAAAGCTCATGTTACCTGATTGAGCTACAAACCTGAAAGGGAGGGGAGATGAAGGCGGTGCTGCGAGGGAGAGGAGGCAGCGAAGGGGAGCCGGAGCCAAAGGCAGTACGGAAAGGGAGGGGACGGGCGGCGGCGGCGGCGGGGAGCTGGAGGAGAGGAGGCGGTGAGGGGACGGGGGACAGGCAGCGAGGGGGGGGGGGTGTCCGGGGTCGGGGGGGCTGTCCGAGGTGCGGGGAGGGGTGTCCGGGGTGTCGGGGGCCTGTCAGGGGTGCGGGCAGAGGTGTTCGGGGTGCGGGGGTGTCCAGGGTGCGGGGGGGGGGGGGGGGGCTGTCTGGGGTCCAGGGGGGCTGTCGGGGGTGAGGGGTGGGGTGTTCGGGGTGCGGGGGGACTGTCTGGGGTGCGGGGGGGGGGGGGGGGGGGGGGGGGCTGTCCGGGTTCAGAGGGGGGGTGTCCGAGTGCGGGGGGGGGGGTTGTCCGGGGTGCGGGGGGCTGTCCGGGTTCGGAGGGGGGTGTCCGAGTGCAGGGGGGTGTCCGGGGTGCGGGGAGGCGTCCGGGGTGCGGGGGGCGGTCCGGAGTGCGCGGGGGGGGGGGGGGGGGGGGGGGCTGCCCGGGATGCGGGGAGGCGTCCGGGGTGCGGGGGGCGGTCCGGAGTGCGCAGGGGGGGGGGTGCTCTCCGGGGTGCGGGGAGGTGTCCGGGGTGCGGGGGGCGGTCCGGAGTGCGCGACGGGGGCTATCCGGGGTGCGGGTGCCGTCCGGGGTGGGGGGGGGAGGGCCGAGAGGCCGGAGGGCGGTGGCCGGAGGCCGGAGGGCGGCGGCCGGAGGCCCGAGGGCAGTGGGCGGCGGCCGGAGGCCAGAGGGCAGGCGGCGGGGGAGGGCGGGCGGTGGGGGGAGGGCGGGCGGCGGGGGAGGCAGGGCGGCGGGGGAGGAAGGGCGGCAGGGGAGGCCGGGGGGAGGGGGAGGTTGGGCGGCGGGGGAGGCCGGGCGGCGGGGGAGGCCGGGCGGCGGGGGAGGGTAGGCGGCGGGGGAGGGGAGGGTGGCGAGGGAGGGAGGGGGTTAGGGCTGCGATGGAGGGGGCGCAGGGGGGGGTGCAGAAGCCCCCCGATTTTTTTTAAGTAGGTTAGCGACCGCCATTAGTGGTCTCTATTGGTTAGCTTTAGCGACCGCCAATGGCGGTCGCCCAAGTCTGGGGGGATCCAATGCCCCCTTTTCTAGTAGTGAAGTTTTAGTTTTTAATTTAAAACTAATCATGTTGATGGAGCAAGATAATAGGTTTTTAATGTGAAAACATAATAAATATAATAATTTTTTTACATTCATAATCAATGTAAAATTTGTTAAAATAAACTAAATTATATTAAATTATATAAACTAAATCCATATATAATATAATCCAATTAAAAATATAATATAACACTATAAATTATTTAGATGAAAAACCTATTTTCAATTAAAATGAAATATTTTATCACTATTCATCAACCATGAAACTTATCAGGAAAATTGAAACAATAAAAACAATGTAATTTAATATATAATGGTTCAAAAAAATATTTTCATTTTTTCAATTATAATATAGAAATGTTTCCAAAAATGCCTTTAAAATTGGACCTCAATTAATAGGCGATAAAACTACTTTTATAAAAATATAGCTTTTTATGTATAATATTGGGTTTGTTCTTATCTTATGCTTATTAAATATAACCGATTAATTTAAAAGATATTTTACTGAATATATATTACATTAATATCATTCAATAATTATAATTAATATAATTTATTACGATAAAATGTCTTTATAGTGAAGAATATATTTCTTTATAAAAATAGTTCTTATATATTTAGTTGGTTCCTATATTAAATTAAAATTAATTTTTAACCAATGAATTAAATAATATATTTTCATAAGATAATTGATAATATTCATAACCAGGAACTTAATGTATAGGTTATATATTATTATATTAAATAACATTATTTTAATTATGTATTTTATTTAGGTAAAACTCGATCTTACGTATAATACAAGACAAATAATTTTTTTATGTACTTTAAGCTTATAATGGACTTCTATATAAAAAATCAAGCAATAAATTTATATTTAGTCAAAAATTTAGATATTTTAAATTCTTAAGGTGTTGTATTCTCCCCACCTTAATTAAATTTTTTCCTTACCAATTTAATATTAGTTTCAATATTGTAGGGGTTTGTATGTGAAAATAAACATTTATAGGAAAACCCACATCAAAAATAAGGTTACTGACACATTTAATTAATATTTGGGAAAAAGAACTTAGAAGGTCACCTTAAATATAGGATTTCAAATTGGATAACATTAGTGAAAACATAGATATGGAATAAATATATAACAATTATATTCTGATGGAGAGTGATAGAGAACATGTTTTTGAAAAAAGTTTTTGAGCACAAAACCATAAACATGGGTCTTGAATAATAGTCTTGGATATCATCAAAAATGATAAAGATAGAAAAATGTTTTTTAAGATAATTTTTCCTAGAGTATAGATCTTCTTCCATTATTTAATAATATTTGAAAATATATGTTTTTTTAAATCAATCATATCCTTTGGTTGTGCCTTGATTTATTTCTACTTCAACTCTTAGAACAAGATGTATTATATTGTGAATTAATACATTAACCTCTAAAACTATGTCCAATTTTTAACATAAACATTTTTATAGAAGGTTAATCATTACAAAAGATCATAATACAATGATTCAGAATAATTTTCATGCTAGTTAGTAGAATCAAATTTACATTATACATATCAATAATTACTTTATCCAACATCAATATCTCGTTATAGAGAACAGAATAATGATTATATTTACCACAACCATGTGTTTTCGAAAATATTTACCATGCCACAAAATCATTTTTCTTGGTACTACTCAACATATGATCTCAAATCCTTAATGATAAAGTATTGAAGTAAAATCCTTATATATTATATAATTGAGATGACGATATAATCTTCAATAAAATACATTTAAAACATATTTATTAGATCCAAATATATAATCACATAAATCAATCCACTTAAGTTGAGTTAATAACATATGATTTACTTTGATCCCTTATATTTTTATAAGGTATATTTCCTTGATTCTTGGGGAATTCATTGGCATATTTCCAAATCTCCTTGCAGTTGTAACACTGAACAGTAGTGTTTTCTTTTTTCCCTTTTCATTCTTTTTCCTGATGAGCTTTCTCTATGCACTTATAACATACTCCCTATCCTTTCAAGCGTTTCCAATGGTAATTCTTTCCACAGTTATAACATGTCAGAAATTTCTTCCTTCCCCTTTTCCCATTTTCTATTATTTTGTAATCCTTTATCTTCTTATGTTTCTTCCGTTGAAGAAATATAACATGGATAATTATTTCTCTATCCTGATAGCACATAAAAATATATCATCATATGAATAAAAGTTTTAAGACACCAACTCCTTTCAGAGATATGGCTATAGATCTTCAACAAATTAATCAATTTTATATTCCATTATTTATATGAAATTATTAACATTCCTTGCTAACCTGGTAATGGTAGATTGATACTCCGCAACACTTTCTTCCTCATTTTTCCTTAAAATAATGAACTGTATCTTCATCTAAGTTTGTTGATCACAAGGGAACTATTTATCTAAGAATTTCTCCTTAAATGTTCTCTATTCCAAATTATCTATTTCTTCTTCATCCCTAGTATTTTATATCAATAACCACCATTTATTTGAGTCTTCATTGAGACATTATACTGTTACTGTTAACTTTTCCTTTTCACCACATCCCAATGCCATAAATATCTTCTATAAAGATCAAATCCACTGATCATTCACCATTGGGGTTGTAGAATCATTAAATGTTGGTGGTATATATTGCATAGAGTGATCCAAAACTAAAGAATCTCATTGTGGAACGGATTTCTTCATTCTGAAATGTTTATTTTCTATAACCTAATTAAGCATCCCTAGTATGGTCATAATTTTCTCTGTTACAAAACAGGATGTATTGGTTTCCTTTATAAGTAACTATCTATATTTTCTATAAGTATCAGTATCATTCATCATTCCAAGAACATTTTCTAAATAGTGGCATACACTAGATTAGATTTTATCATTAATAAAATAATGTGTAATCCCACAAATAGTGAAATACATAACATAAATTGAAAAATATATTGGTAGATAATCACATTACCATAAACGTGGTTTCTTTGGGGATGAATTCATATTAAAATAAGTCATAATGGTTTTTAAATAAAATATGAATTATCTTATGTGTATCCTCCAATAGTGTCAAACAAGGTATGTAGTAAGGCCTATTGTTGAGTACCATGTTACGCCATGCTAGGACCAACACACCATGTCTGGGTTGTTACCTCTAGGTACATCTATTCTAGAACCATACCAACTTTTAGTATCTAAACATAGATTTATTTCTAGGAATACACACATAATCTCTAACTTACTAGATTTCTAGGATGTTCTTATATACATATGTTCGATTTATCTATTACTGTTATGTTGCATAATCTATATTTTCTAAATATATTTTCCAAGGTATCTTATAAACATTCTTTGATACAAACTGTACTGCCCTGACCCTAGACGCCTGAATCCAATGAATTTTTTTATTCATCATCAAAGTTAATTTTTTATTAAGAAAGAAACAGGACATCCAATACATGAAAAAGAAGCCAAAAAGACTAAGGAGGTCTAAAGTGGTGAAGGCTGAGGGAATTCCCTCTAATCAGATCGACCACTTTAGGTTTCAAAGAGAGGATATCATGTATACAAATTAGATCATTAACTGGGACTTCCAAAGATGCCAGGAAATCCACCACCTTGTAACCCTCATGATAGGAATGCATAAAGTTGATGTTTTTTTTAATCATGCCTTCGCAATTTTGGGTAATATGGATGATAGACCATGGAGAAGGGAAAATATCATTTAGGACATCATGGATAATATTTGAGTCTGTTTCAACTTCTAATAAGGTTAAACTCTACTGGTGGAAAATATTGATTCCCATGATCATAGCCTTGGTTTCTGCCTAAAGAGAGGAACCATATCCCAAGAAGGAGGATAAATACAAGAGGACCGAGCCCCTGGAGTCTCTGGCAGCCCCACCCCCGTTCCAGACTCACATGCTGCAAGAACCATCAATGTTGATTTTTAGGCCACTGGAGTCTCGGACAACCCCACCCCTGCGCAAGGCCCTCGTCCTGCAAGAACCATCAGTGTTGAGTTTTAGACCCCTGGATGGAGAATTCCATCGCACCTAGAGGTCGAAGGAGCTACTGTCAATGTCCTGTACATCGTGCGAACCATAGTTCATCCACCATAAAGAGGGGGCATCCCACTAGTTTTTGGTGAGCCGGGCCAAATCAAGATGGTGTTCTTAGTCTAAATGGTGATAGACTTTCTAGAAGAATAATCCACCTTATGTATAACATTATTTCTAGATTTCCAAACAGACCAGCACCCCTTCATATGAATCTTCGTGCAAACCATCTTCCATGGTCCTCTATCTCCCGACCCATAAAACCACCTTTCCAAGAACAGAAGCTCCACCAGGTTAATTTCATGAAGTCTTGTGATATCCCCGAAGGTTCTCCACACATCACATTCCCATCCACCTAAAATAATAGGTGATCAACACGTTCCCCCTTGAAGTATTTGTAGCAGGGACACCGAGAAGCAAGAGGGATGCCACATTGTTTAATATTTGCATCTGTGAGGATGTCCCGATACCTGATCCTGCATAACAAAAAGTTGTATTTTTATGGAACCACCATTGGAAAAAGGATTTCATTCCATAGATATTGCTCATTTCTGATGAACTAAGACCGAAGATAATCCCAAGTGGTGAAATCCCCTGAGGAAGATGGAGTAAAGAAACATCGACCGAGTTCATGCGACAAATCAATGAGTTTTAAGAAAGCATGTTACTCCACATCCAGAACAGCCTTAATGAAGGTTGGGTGTATACTGAACTCCCAAAAATAAATGGATGGAGTAGGGAACCCCAAGAAACTGAGCACAGTCCCATCCTAATTGAGGTTCCATAAATTAATGTCCCCCATCCCGATGATCCACTCAGAGTGCAAACAAAGCTCCAAAAAATAGGTTAGAAAAATTATATCGTAATGAAGAAACTCGTCCCTCCAATGAGGAGTGATTACTAAATAGAGGATGCATAATTTTCCCCCACAACATACTATGTTTTAGTGCTTCCCAAGCCAACCATGCATTCTAGGAACTGAGGGTGTCATTCAAGCTGTGTACATTAATGCTTCTCTCCCTAGCATGCCTCGTAACCTTACCCCATGATTCCTAGTTCTTTTTTCCTTTCCAAAAGAGTATTATAGATTAAGTTGGCTAGTAGCTTCTCAATATAAGAAATGAAACAATTCGGTGCCTTGAAGACATAGAGATCATGAATTGGAGTTGCCAACAGAACATTATTGATGAGAGAGTTGCGGGATTTAAATGACAGAAACCTCTTTTTATAGTTGTAAATGTCGTCCACCATCTTGCTGGAATGAAAGTTGAAGTCCCAGATCTGCAGTCTTCTAGGGGTTGTGGGTTCCCCAAGGTATTTTATGGGAAAATTTCAACATTGCATGGAAAGGGTGAGCTTATAGTCAGAAGACCTTCTGGGGTACTAGTTGTTGGGGGTGAAGTAGAGGTTCTTATCTTTAGTGATAAGCTGGACACTCCTATGGAAGTAATCCACCAAAAGGTTGTTGCAGCCTCAGATATATATTTCCCCCCATTAATAAAGACAAGGGTGTAATTCAAGAACATTAAGTGAGATATTTACATCGCCCTCATGCTCCTACGATATGGAAGAATATCTCCATTATTGATACTCCTATGAATAAGCCGACTGAGCACCTCTTGTGTTATGATGAAAATACTAGGGGACAAAGGTTCACCCTATCTAAGCCCATGAATGGCTTTTAAGAACCCAAAGGACTTCCCTAGGAAGGATACCACCATCCACGGGGAGTTAAAACATTTGAAAACAAGGTCAATAATCTTGGAAGAAAAATCCATACCTTCCATCACCTTGATGATGAAACCACATTCCACCCAATCATAAGCTTTATTCATGTCCCGCTTGATATCCACATTAGAGCCACGAGTTTTTAAGTTGACATCTCTAATCATAACATGGGAAAGAGAAATAGCACCTTGTATGGACCATCCCCTTACAAAACCATGCTACTCCATGGAGATCCACCTTGGAAGATATATAGACAGCCTGTCATTAATAACACTTGTCAGCATATTATAAGGAATGTTGCACATAGACACTACTCTATACTGAATGATAGATGAGGGGTTCATGTTTTGGGGAATGAGAATCATAGTAGTGACTCATGCAATTTGTGGAAAACTACTGCCCCTTAAGAAGACATGGATGGAAAAAATTTGGCCCCCCTTCACCACATCCAACGGTGCTATATAGAAGGAGACTGTAAACCCTTTCGGTCCTGAGGCACTGTCTTGGTGAGGATTCATCATGGCATTATAAATCTCATTTCCCTTTGGAAGAGACCTCAACCCTTCTTTGTCATGGTGCGAGACAAAATGGGGAATAAAATTGAAAATCCCTTTATCATTTCCTGTATAACCAGTGTGCATGCGACTATTGGGACCCGCTATAAAATCCTTCAAATAGGAGAGGGTCATACCGCCCATAGTATCCCTATCATCCGTGTAAGATCCATCGTCCAGAAGAATGTTCAGTTTGATAGGTCTCTTCCTATCTTTAAAACATGCATGAAATAATCTGGTGTTTCTCTCACCCTCCCAAATCCATTTGACTCTCAAAGAGTCCCTGTAAAAATGCTCCTGAGATAAGATCATAACAGATAACACTTCCTTTCTGATATCAAGCTGCTCAAAAGAATGGTCATCACACTCCTATTACAGTCGAGCTTCGAGCCTCTCAAACTCTTGCATGGCATCGTTGATATCACTGTCAACCAGAGGGCAGTATTTCTCCTACGACTAGAGTCAAGATTTGAGGTAACACAATTTATCATGAATGGAAGCCCATGGGCCACAATGTCTACAAGAATTACAAATACCAAAAACCACCTCATGATATCCCGGTTTACTGACCCATTTTGGTAGAAATGGAACCTTTCCTGATGATCCAGCTATACCGAAAACAAAAACAGCATAGGGGAGTGATCATATATGTCGTGAATTAGGTGACTCACCATAGTGTTGGAGAACTTGGAGATGGCTTCCATATTGGCTAGACATCTATCCAATCTGCTCCACAAACGGTGATGTCCCCTTCAATTGTTTCGCATAGTAAATCAGTCTCCTGATAACCCCAAATCAATTAGACCAATCACATCCATGAACTATGCAAATTCCCTGATGGCGCTCTTCTAAAAAGGCCCACACCCATTCCTTCTAGATTGATGATTGTTGGAGTCTGTATCCCACATCAGACTTGTGGTCCGATGTGGTCACTTTCATTCATTATAAAAGAATGCCTTCGCCTCAAATTGAGGAAAGGAGATGAGGGGGTTTCTCAACCTACATGGTATCAGAGAGAAGCTAATCTCGACCCCCTCCCATATTTTTTTTATTCTGTTCTAGGGTTTATCTTTTTTCCCCATGGGGGAAGCGGCCTCCATGGCCTATTAGCCATAGGAATTCTCCGCCCCCTGCCGGCGATCCCTTCCCGGTGGATTTCCCATCCCGGCGACTCTGTCCAGCAGCTCTCCAGTGTTGCTCCCCATCGCGGCTCCACCCGGTGTGCCTTCCCTCAACGTACAGCTTCTCCCTTCCCAGCGGCTTCATCGCGCATGCCCCTCTCTATCCAGCTCACTCCTGCATCTCCTGGTGTGAAGGACAATTGGCTCCTGCATCTCCCATTCCACATGAACAGCCCTCCCCTGGTGGTCCTCCTATGCGTGCAGCAAGGCCCGAAGCCACTCTTCCCAACGACATCCTGATCCCGACCCCGCCTTCCGTAGTGGCGCCCTTCCCTCGGCCTCTCGGCCCTATCTCCTAGCGTGTCTCTTAAGTCACGACTCTATTTTTTATGGCGTTCACCCACACAGGACTCTCCAGCACCACGAACTCCATTCCTGCCAGCTCCTCTAGCAACCGGCCTCCAGCCATGCTGGCCCTTCTCTGCACGACAGCCAACCTACATTTCTATCGGCTCCTTCAGCAGCCGGCCTCCAGCCCTGCAAGACTCTCGTGCCGCCTCTACGAAGTTTCTCTCTCAACGTCTGGCCTCCTGTGACATCGCTGCCTCCTCGCCGGCCCCTCTTATGGAATCCCCTCCTCCCGTCACCGACATCTCCCGACGACTCCCGGCAGCTGCTTTCTGTCCGCTCTAGGCGAACTCCTCCACCTCCCATCCCGATCCCGGCGCCACTGCTTTTTATGGCTCCGCCTCCTGTGCGAGTCTCCTGTCGACTCTATTGCTGTCTAGTGGCTCCACTTTGCATCATTCCCTCCAGTGCGCTGCTCTACAAGGCATCCCTCCCGCCGTTTTCATCCGCCCCAGTCCGGCGACTCTCATTGTCCGGCACTTCTTCTGACAACTAGCTTCTACCTCCATGCCAGCCTCCTCCTGTTTCTTGCATAATCCCCACCTTCATGTCCAGTGCCTCCTACAGAATCTCGGCCTCTCTGCGTGGTGTCTCCTATGGAATCACCACATCCCATCACCGGCCTCCTCTTGCAGATTTCCCGGTGCTTTGACGACCGGCACCGCCATTGCGGAATCCTCGACACTTTGACGACTGACCCTCCCGAGCAGATTTCACAATGCTTTGATGATCAGCACGACATTATGGATTTCCTGGTGCTCTGATGAGGGATTTACCCAACGATCTGACAACCGACCCGCCAGTGTGGATTTCCCGACACTCTGTTGTTTGGCCCTGTACTTTTCCGGTGATGACCCATCCTTTTATTTCAACGTCATCACATTACCATCTTCATGGGGATCAGCATCAAAAATGATTTTATTATTTCTATTTCTTTTGTTTTTTTCTTGTATTTGTCATCATGATGGGCATGTACAGCTAGAGGGGGAGTGTTAGCATCTGTTTTGTTGATTTATTTTCATTATGTGTCCAAGCTAGGTAGACCTAGCTTGAAGGGGAGTGTTGGAGTCGGTTTCCCACATCGAACGTGTGGTCTGATGTGGTCCCTTTCATTCATTATAAAAGAATGTCTCCGCCTCACTTTGAGGAAAAGAGGTGAGGGGGTTTCTCAACCTATAATGATGATATTAAAACCCCCACTAAAAAACCATGGTTGATTGCCCAGGAGAAAAGCACTAAGATCACTCCAAAGCTTAGTCTGTTTGAGGGGATAAAAAATCCCATACACAAAGGTCATGAAGTTTGAGACATCACATATACTCACTTTAGTAGTGATGAATTGGTCACATTCTTGGACAAGATCCACAGAGGAACTCCTATTCCAAAAAATCTAGATATGTCTGTTAGAAGGTTAAACATGTAACAATACATGAATCCTAAACTTCCATGTGAATTCTCGATTTCTGGAAGGGGATTTCATGTGATCGATGATGGAAACAACATCATCCTTGTGTTTTCTTAATATAGTGGAGATGAAATCTGATTTAACCCGGGCAGCAAGACCACAGGCATTCTAGATGAGTGTTGAAATTATTTGAAGGATAAGGCTCTAGCATTGGCCCCAGATCTAGTAGCCACCTTGAAATGGGAGACTGATCCCTCCTTACAGTTCCTTTCTTGTGAGTGAGTGAAAATGTCATCCCGAATAGTCGCCTTTCTACAAGGTGAAGAAAAGAGTTATGCATTGCAGATATTGGATGACCCTCCAGCCTTGAGGACATGCGGGGGCGTTATTTTTGAATCTAGGTGGATAGAAAACTGGGGTAGAATCTTCAACTCCTCAAAAAACCTAGGGACCATCAATTGTTTCTCCTCCTCTCCTTCGGTTTCCAGAATCACCTTAGACCTTGAAAAAACTTTGGGTAAGAGAATATTAGAGAATAGTGAATGAAATGACATCTTTCTATCATTATGAAGTGTTTTATTTGATGAATAATTTTTCTTATTTGAAGAATGACCCAAATCTCAATGTGGGACTCGTATATTTGTGAATTAAACCCTCCTTGATTAAATTGATTGAGAATATCAATCCCCTGATTTGGTCTGTTCTAATTGCTGCATGTGCATACAACCTTGTTCCAGTTTAATTTATTATTATTTGGTTTTCTAAACTCATATATCCCTATTATTGACTTTTAGACATTAAATCTAGGTAATGATTGATAAAATATTCTTTTCTACCTTTTCCCCATAAATTTCTTCACATTCATCACTGATTAGACCTGGCCATCTGAATTTGACATTGTTAGGTGGTACCGAGGCTGATCAGACCCTCATATTAATGTCAAACCCACATGAGATGGACAAATCAAAATAAATGGGGTGTTTTTGGATATATTACTAGATGTTGGTGATCATTTTTATGATCAAAGATTAAATAATTGATAGTGTAAGGTCCATCAGTGTGTGAGTGTTGTGGTAACAAATGGAGACAAAAAAACTGATTTATGGACACAAGGCGATTGGAAATGAATAATTATTTCTAGATAAACCTATTGTTAATGGTTTGGAGGAATGATTTGTGACATAATTACCAGATTCAAAGTGTGGTTAATAGGTTTGGATATTTTGAAAAATCCTGACAACACACCATGTAGTTTGAAGAATAGATGGAATGTCAGTCCTTGGCTATGAAAAATAGGGTGTCAATAGATTATAAGTATCACATGTTTTTTGGGACCCTCACATTCCATGTGACTTCATTTTTTTGGCAATTACATTCACATAGGGAGTACATGGGCAAGGGAACAGCCAGGCAAAGAGTGTACTAATGTAAACGTACACAACTTGAGTACATAGACATGGATTGAGTATACTAAAACGACTTGAATACAAAGAAACATCTTGAGAACAAGGAATAATCATGAGTAATGGACACAATATGTATATATGGACATGATTAAGCACATGGGTGGGACCCTGAGTTGGATGGTCATATCGTGTAGATCCCCCCACATGCCTTGTACCACTACATAGTTGGTGAGCTGTGTACCTCCTGGGATATGACCATGTGAAGGAGTGGGACTAAACACTATGTAGGTCTACTCACATGTTTTGTACCACTTAACTCCTTTTAAGGAAACACCTATCATTTGTGTCACATTTTTCAAACTCATATTTTCACCCGTGATTAGCCTATCTTGAGTGTTTTTCACATAGAATGTGGTGGTGCCCATTGTTGTAAATTTCAGGGCCTAGTGTGATACTTTTCATGCATGATTTATTTTTCTGGTGATGCCGGATGATTGAAGTGAATATGAATATGATCACCCAAGAAACTAGAGTGGAACCCCCTCATCATCTTGAGTGCTTTTCCTCTACCATCCAAGTGAAACCCCTATCAGATTAGTCATGGGTCTTCGATGAACATAGTGGAACCCCCCTGTTTCACCAGGGTGTAGATCCTTCAACAATATATTGAAACCCCCATCATCTTGGGAAGGATTCCTATACAAAATATGTGGAACCCCTATCAGTTAGGGCATGAGTCCTCATGATACTACTGTGGAATCCCCATGATTCATCAGGGTGAAAGTCCTCTATAGATATACACCAAGTGGAACCCTCCCATCAGATTAGGAGTGGGTCCTCATGAAACAAAGGTGGTTCCCCCTAATGCATCTACTTTTGAATGGGTCCTCTATGGAAATTTATAGTGTGGTACCGCCTGATTCACAAGGTAATGAGCCCTCTACTTGGATTTGGTGACCCCTCAGTTGTGTGGAACAATAGATAGGTGTGTGTGTTGGCGCCAAAATTTGAAACGGAGAAGAGGCCCCAAGAAGGCCCCACAGACTGCCTCGTGAAGCCACTTTGTGGAGTCCCCCCAGCACAGCAGCCGCCACGAAGCAATGAAGGCGGGATGCTCTGTGAACCCATTTGACATTCGCGAACCCACCATGAAGCAGAAGAGGTGGGATGCTCCGGGAATGAATTTGATGTTCACGAGCCCGCCGCGAAGCCACCATGCCCCTCTTCGTACTGCGTGCACTCCACTCTACAACACCTCTTGCCTATAAATACTGGGTTCCTCCTGAGCTCTCCAGATGGAAAGTCCGACCTTTCGGCTTCTCATCTCCCGAATCGTGAAGCATTGTTCCGCACGGTGAACCATGAGTTGCGCGAGGTAATTCCACATTGCGAAGTGCCTCCCCATTGCCTCTTTTTTATCCCCTCTTCTAAGAGGGATGCCTTTCGTGAATCCTAAGGGATTTCGCGATGGAAGGGGATCCCCAAGGTGACCTGGGTTGTCATGGAGCATTTATGCTTCACGAATCACCGTTCGTTTACACATGATGCATTTTCTAAGGCAGGATCACTGTACTTTGCGAAGCACATTACTTCCTGACATCCTGCTTCACAAGGCACCTTTGCTCTGCAAGGATGTGCTCCGCAAATTACCTTCTACTTCATGAAACACCTCCCATTTTCACATCCGCCCCATGATAAGTCTAAGGCACCCCACTTTGTGAAGCACACCCCTTCGCATGTGCCCACCGCCATGCAGAGCAATAGAGCTTCACAATGCCCCTGCCTATGGACCCCTCTGCTTGGCAATTCCTTTTCCCGTGTGACCCTCCAGGTTTGCACGATGTGATTTCAAAGTCCCCTGGATGATACCGCCCATAGAGTTTCTTCGCCTAATGATTCTTTCTCATATGAAAGCTAATGGCCATTGCTTCTCCACATCGTCACGCTAACATGGGCCCTTCGATGGTTCGCTCTGTGACTCCCCCTCGGTCGACGTTTCCGGTGCTTTCTATCCCACAAGGAGCAGAGGGTACCAGTTATGTAAGTCCTAGGGTTTGCAGAGTGAACCCACCACGTCCGACCTGTAGGTCGTTAAACTCCCAAGAACCATCGTCCTTAGAACATGATGTTAAACTGTGACCCTGCCCCATAACACTCACGCGGGGTGCCTCAACTATAGACATTCTCCACGCCCCCCGGTCCCCATAGGGGATGATATCTTCCTTCTGGGAATGGTGTTTTTCCACTCGGGAAGCGCGACCATATTGGTGTAAGCCCATAGCTTTTCTTATAGGAGGAAGCACCCCTACCTCTCCTCACTTCCTCGGTGCCCAGGCCAGTGGAGGGCATGATAGGGAATGAGATTCATCCTTTATTTGATCCCAAATCCCTATCCTGCTTCTCTTTGTCCCCCACGGGCCTCGATCCTGGAGTAAGTCCCGACAACTTGGGCCACCTCAAAGTGTAAGCCCCACTCCTCTCCACTTCCCACAGACTCCCCTTTCGCGACGTGGTCGTCAGGCCTTTGCTGCCACTTGTTTCTCACTCCGAGCATGACTCATGTGGGATTAGAGTAAGCATCGACCATGACATCACCCTCGTCCCGCATGACATTAAATTGTATGCCCTTGTCCCGCATGATGTTAAACTGTACACCCAAACTACGTGGACTTTGATCCATATCAAGGAATGGTACATAGGAAGCCTCCACGTGGTTCAAGCCCCTCCACCTTGGGCCTCCTTAGAGCATAAGCCCCATATTCCCCCGTCCCACATGATGTTAAACTACATTCCAATCTAGCAGTAAGCCATTGTGAACCACCTGAACTACATGGTCTTTGATCCATGTCAAGGCATGGTACATAGGAAGCCTCCACGAGGTCCAAGACCACCATTAACCTGGACCAAGGACCAAATTCATGTCGGTTCACCGACACCATCCCAAACTACGTGATCTTTGATCCATGTCAAGGCATGGTATGTAGGAAGCCTCCATGAGGTTCAAGCCCAACAATCACTGGCCCCGATCTTCTTCGTGTTGGTGTGCCAACCCCTTCCCACCTAAACTACATGGAATTTGATCCATGTCAAGGCACGGTGTGTAGGAATCCTCCATGAGGTTCAAGTCTACCATCCATTGGTCATCCTAACCCCCTTCACGTCGGTTCAACAACACCTTGGTCAGCCTAGAGTGTAAGCCCCAACACACCTGAACTACATGGTCTTTGATCCTTGCTAAGGCATGGTATGTAGGAAGCCTCCGTGAGGTTCAATCCCACTATTCACCTAGACCATGGTCCTAATTTATGTCGATTCACAGACCGAAACCCCCCCCCCCCCGAACTATGCGGAATTTGATCCTTGTCAATGCATGGTATGTAGGAAGTCTCATAAGGTTCAAGCCCAACAACCATCAGACCCCCGGTCCATCTTCATGTCGGTTCGCCCCTATCCTGATGACGTTAAACTGCATCCCATTCAGCTGTAACCCATTTTCATCCAATCCAGAAGTAAGAAATTGCAATCCCATTCAGCGGTAAGCTATTGTAAACCTCATTCAATGGTAAGCCGTCACCAGATGAACTACGCAGACTTTGATTCCCTGCCACGGGGATACGTAGGAAATCTCTTCGAGGATCAAGCACAAAACCATCATCCATCTCGATTCTTACCTAGGCCACCACATCCCAGTGAGATCATGCCACCTCATTCACCCCCACAACATATGGGAATCCACCCATGTGATGGCCCCAATATTAGTGTCCCATCAAGGGGGTCCCTCCATCTGATCCACTCTAGTCAGTGTTCTGATCAGCCTGATCCGTCTCTGTGGTATGTTAAACATGCGGCATACCCTGTGTTAAACATGGGAAGACGAGGAAAACCTCAGATACATGCCTATGTCATATGTTTCCCCGCGTTCGATATGGGATGTCTCAAACTTCTGCTCCCTCGAGAAGCCCTATAATAAGGGATAGAAGGAAGACACAACAATCCCCCAGTGTCCAGACACGCCAGTGATGCCCCCAATGTGACTACTCTCCTAATTGAAGGTTGTTGCCCTGACCAGACCCCTTGGAATGTCCACACAAAAGCAGCATTATTCACTGGTGTCCATGAAGATATGGTGCTGGTAAGAGCTTCATGAACAACGTATTAAATCTATGAGGGATACCCAGAATAGGTGACGAGTTCTGAGGAGGAATCCAAAGAAGGAAGAACCAACATCCCATCATCCTGTTTCAATCAAGGAGAAGATGTCCCTGAATAAGGAACAAATTTCACCCGCCCTTGGAAAGCGGGAATACGGGGTAACAAAAATCCACGCATGTCGCACTCAAGAAAACGGATGCGTGCGCCCTGACGAAAGCGTTAGAATCAGAGAATAGTGAACCTGACGTGAAGTTATTCTCCTCCATATGGATATTAGTAGCCCTCGAGGCATCCATAGATTGACGTGTCATCGGATCTAGCTATCCGGCGCCAGGTCCCACTAATCAAATAGCGGGCCTGGCGTGAAACTCACTCGAATTTGGGGAAGTAGGATGTTGCACATCCTGGTCTGCGATGTTGTCAGTGAGGATCCCACTTACCATCCATGGATGATGGAATGATGTTGGGGAACTCGTTATCGATTTCTTTTCCTAGCAGTGTTAATGAGTTTATCTCCCTACCTCCAGAAACCATGTTGCATTCAGAGCCTGATCACCTTCCCACTGACATAGGGGAATGGGAAATACCAATGCGGTCACCCCACACAGTTCTGCATCTTCCATGACGGCCTTGACCGCCATGACTGCTGAGTGCCCACTCCCCATCTCCCCCTCTGAAATTATACAGTGAAGGGTAAGGAATGACCTTATAACTAGGTATGAGGAGGAGGAAATATTCCCAAATCATGATATGGACCAGTTGGATCTCAAGGCAGCTACGCCTCATCACCGACGCCGCCCCCGAGGGCCAAGTAGAGAGACCCTACTCCCCACCCCAAGATTTAATCATTTTGGGAGCCTGTCCCTATAGCGCTTTGACGACTCCCTGCCTTACGCTGATGAGGTGGGTGATGCCCGGCCTAGCCCAGTCAGGGTATCAATCTAGGGGCTCCTAGCAATGGCCCCCACCCAGCAACGTCAGCACCACCATCCGGCTTTTCCTGAGGAGGAGGTAAGCCATGCACCTGCACCGCCAGCCCCGACTCGTCTGACCCGACGCCAGCATCGGGCACGGGCTGAGGAGAATGCCCACCGAGGGTCGTCAACGTCGACAACTACAGTGGCCCAAGCCATCGCTGGCGCATACCATCAAGTCACTGCATGCACTGAGTTTGGGCACTTATATTTTCAACCGGGATCGAGGCCCTAACCGCCCCACGGGCAGGTTGGGTTGACTCTCCTGGTCACAGGCACATACGGGGGTCTCCATGAACCAACCCACAACTACGACACCCCGTACGGAGGTCCTCCCCATACCACTAACACAAAAATCATGGGCCTTTTCCACTCTGAGGCTCTCCATGGAGGTTTGCCCCATGCTACCCCCAACGCTAATGAAGATCTTCCTCGTAGCAGTGATGTTCGGTACGAAAGCCTCTCTTGTGCCCATCACACTGGGTATGGAGTCCTTCCTCCTTCCCTCGAGCATCGATGGGGAGACATTTCCCATATGGTCCCTCTCTAACATGGGGACCCTCCCTACGTCTTTTCTACTGCTGGATAAAGTCCTCCTCACCCCGGAAACCCGAGGGGTGAAGGCCAACCTCACTCCACTCGCACCAAGCATGGAGGTCCCCCCATGCTACCGCCTATTCCATTGGAGGTTTCTCCCGCTATAGTGCTACTCATGGAGGTCCTCCCCATGTACCCTTTGATAATTGTCCCGGTCCTCCTCGCACCTCCACTTTTTTAGGTGGAGACCCTCTCCGCCCCATCACCAGTGTGGCGGAAGGACCCCATGTTGGAAATCAGCCCTATACCGAGGAGCCACCTAGGGGCTGGAAGGTGAGTCATCGCCGCCACAATAAGAATCCTAGGAAGGCCCTGATGGAGATCAAACTAGTCGGCTTCTCAAACTCTGATGCAGAGTACGACTCATCTCAGGAACTCTCTCCTCACTCATCAGAGTCAAGGGCTGTGGCAGGGATGAGGTGCATCAGCCTGGTGCTCCCAGAATGTGAGATCAACAGGATTCCCGCTGCCCTCCACAGGTTTGTCCAGGAGGATGAAAACCTAGCATCCTCACAAGTTATAGTTATGCAATCGCCACAACCATCGCCGGAAGCACTTTCTACCTCCACAAGAGATCACAGAGTTCTATTATGGGGGCCGATGGAAGGCGAGCATCATCGCAACCTATCACTAGAAA
The DNA here is from genome assembly GCA_963277665.1 of Viscum album. Lineage (NCBI taxonomy): Eukaryota > Viridiplantae > Streptophyta > Magnoliopsida > Santalales > Viscaceae > Viscum > Viscum album. The sequence goes on from OY728132.1 coordinate 1,701,766,966, forward strand.
CTATAGACCTTGAGCTAGAAATTGTACTAGTCAGCCCGTCCTACTATGACGTAGTGGAAAGGTCGCTACAATCTTTGGAGGACAGCCTGAGAATTGGTTGCCAGTCAGCCTGTTTGCCGTATTCTCCACCAGCCAACTTGTCATCCCAGTTGTCTGCCTCAATACCGCTTCTAGTTCCTCAACCACCCTCATTTGCTGAGTGGGGAAATCAAGGGGTAGACCATGAATTTGAGTTGAGGTGATTTTGGAGCATTTTTGCAGTGGACCACTTCCCCGAGGAGTTCTAGCCTATGGTAGCATAGGATTTCTGCATACCCGAGTCTCTCACCCTAGAGGAAGTTGAGTGCTTCTGCTACACCCTATGTGTGATGCATTTCAGTATTAATCACTGGAACGTGGTTTATCGAAGGATCCAAGTGAATTTCAAAGACTCCATCATGCAATTCTGTCTAGTTGATCTGGACACACTCCCTATGGCCCAGCGCCTTGAGTCGCCAGGGTGCCGTGAGGCTCTCCATTAGCAATTCGTTCACAGTATTAAGGTACACCACAGAATTATCAGGGAGGCTACCCCACACATGCAAGTCCATGGGTGGGGGGAGTATGCTTCCCTTATCTTCATCCCTATCCAGTGGAAGCTCGACTCTCTGTGCGATATTAATGATATGCCCCCAGGAAGGGTCACGATTCACATGGATGATGTAGCGGACAAGGAGGATGAGCTGGAGATTCTTGATGGAGACTTATCCCTTGAAGGTTTACCACCACTGTTGGACCCATCAGGGAGGATTACTCGTCAGTAGAGGAACCTCCTAGGTCTCCCAGTGCCCCTCGAGTCATTGGTACTCAGCCGAAATGTCAGTATGGGAAAAGAGCACATCGGAGCAGTCAAACACTCTCACCCGTCTGACTCAGTGCAGAAGACGGAGGAGGACCACGATAAAGACATGTTTCATTAGAATCTTTATGAGAAAAAGAGGTTCGTCGAAGAACACCTAGATGAACGCGCTTTAGAGCGATGACCTGACTATCGAAATCGTAGGTCGGGGCAGGAACAACTTCCCCTCGTCAAGAGGCCTCTGGGAAACCCTGATCATACTGCTCCCGCGGATAGGGTTTAGGCCAGAACTCATGGAAAGAGGGTGCGGTATGTCTCACCAAACCCCCCTGAATGGTGTGACAATCCAAGGAACCTGGCCCAAGTTCCCCCAACTTCCCTACAGACTGCTCCACCAGCCGCTCCATGAGCTGTTGAGCTTGTCTACCATGTTAAAGAACCCAACAATGCACTCATGGTTATGGATCCCCATCATAACAGGGACCCCCACCCGGATGATACTATGGCGGTGCTCATAGCCCGCCTCATGGAATTAGAAACGTGGTAGGTGGAAATTCCACCAGATGGAAAGCCATACCCGGCATGGGTGGATTATATGTCGGTGCCTCAGGGATTTGGGAATCCCACCTTCTCCTTATCTAATGGGATGGGGGACCCGTCATAGCATCTGGCCCACTTCAACTTAAGGTGTGGGACCATGTTATGTACTTCAGCGTAGCAAGAGGCTGCCAAGCTCCGCTATTTTTTTCAGACGCTGGAGGGGCCGACATTCGTCTGGAACAGCCAGCTCCCCATCGGATTTGTGACTAGTTGGGAGGACCTTCGCAGGTAGTTCCTCTACCAGTTCAACTCTACCACCGAAATACCAGCATCACATACCTCTTCAAGTGCAAACAAAGGCCTGATGAGCATGTTGTGGACTTCATCGCCCAGTGGAAGGGGATCACATAATCCCTTGACATTCCACTGACTCAGGATCAATTACTAATGATGTGCATGGGGAATGTCAATACGGAACTGGTTCCCTCCCTGATAACTCCGAACTATCTCGGAGGGTTCCTAGATTTCTCCGACAATGCCCAGTGCCTCAAGGAAGCCCTGCAACAGGCCAAACAGACACATCTGTTGCCTCCTGCAATCCCAGCAAGGAGAGATGCCAGAGCTGAGTCCGCCATAGTGGCCCAGATAGAGGCCGCCAGGAAGCTAGAGTTCCTTCCAGTAGCACCGGCTCCACAGCCTCGTAGAGGTCTTCCACCTCAGGCACAGCCTCCGGCTCCACAACTTTCTTAGAATCGGTAAGCACTCCCGTTTAATGTGCCACCACTGCCTAGGCAGGAAAATTAGGGTCCACCTCCTCGACAGGCCCCTCCGGTTCCTCATCAAGTTTAGGCTCTAAGGGCTCCCTATCCAGAAAGAAGACACCAGACATACTTGTGCAGTGATAATCAGGTCCTGGTTACTTCCATAGTTCCCTAGAGCAGGGGATTGTACGCTTCCCAGAGTGCAGAAGGCCGGTAGAGGTGAATCTCATCGATCGCCCTAACTATTGCCCCTATCATCGGATTCTGGGGAATAACCTCAAGCAGTGTTATGTGTTTAATGAATGGCTCTAGGACCAGGTCGATAACAACATTGTTAGGATGGGCCTAGCCCCGACACTAGTGGTGGGTGTATTTGTGAGATCAGATTGTGGTAGCGACGATGAAGGCGAGTGGCAGTAGGTTCCCAACAGCGAATCCCAGAAGTACGATGATTAGATGGATCATAAAATGGTTTATCGGACCAATGGCATCTTTAGGGCTCTCCTGAATCTGTTGGAGCCTTCAAAACCTGCGGCCAGCACTTCTGCATCATCATTGCAGCCGACCTCTTCCCATAAGAGCAAACATCGGTTGTGCAAGAAGAAGCAATGTGCACCACCAATGTCATCGTCGTCTCGCAATCTCTATGACTTTATGACCTCAGAGATGGGCATCCCTCCTAGAATCTACCTAGTGGTGAATGATTCTTCAAGTGATAGTCAAGGGTACACTTCTATTAACAACATTTAGTTGGTAAACCCCTATATGACTTCCGACAAGGGGGAGCACCAGGCAAACCTCCCCAATGTCTGCAGCTGACACCAACATCGGTGGGGCCGCAACTATATGGGCCATCGAGGTGCATCAGTTGGCACCTCCAGTCAGGCCGTGCTTGCCCCTGAGACCAGACAGCAGGCCCAGTACAGAGCTCAGCATGCGCAGCCTCTTCATTCGGTGTCGTTGAGACCGCCTCCACCACCATTTGTGCTATTGGATCAAGCATAACCACTTCGGTCGTGCCGAGACCAGCTTCTCCCCATTACAGGATGATCTCAGTCGTCCAGACCTCAGCCAGCAGCTACTCTTCTGGCTTTGACTAGTGAGCCGCGAGATATGCTCAGTACCATCTAGTCACCGATCCAGCCAACGGGGCCCACCATGCCTTCAATCGCAGAGCAGCCTCTAGTAAGCAGTATTTTGCACCTGGAATGGAAGTATGATGTCCTTAAGAACCTATTTATTGTCTGAGAGAGGCTTTCCATCCTTGAATCCCACCGCCTATCGTATGATATGAATGAGTCCCTCGTTGAGGCTTTAAGAAGCCCCCTCTAGTTTGAGACAGAGTTAGTAGCTGCAAAATCCTTTCATGTCAAAGTAGTCAAGCATACATAATTCCATACCATCATCTCATTCATGGGAGAAGACGAAGGCTCTCCCAAACACGGGAACATCCTACTGATGTACATCACCAGCCAATTTAACGGTCTAGAGGTTCTCCAATGTCTCTTTGACACCGTCATTGGGGTCAACCTTATCTCGAAACAGATACTGCAGAATCTGGGGTTATCCGAGGATGATCTGACACCCTCTGATTTAAAGATCCAAGGATATGATAGGACAGAGCAGACACCAGTCGGTAAGATCTGTCTGAAGACCCATATCGGTGGCATAGTTTCCATCACCGAGTTTATGGTCGTCTCCTAGGAAACCACATACAATGCATTTATGGGTCGAACATGGCTCCACCTGCACGCGGGGGTTCCCTCATCGTATCACCAGTGCCTCAAGTACTCCCTTAATTGTCGAGTAGGTGTAATCCAAGGTGATGTATCTGCATTCGCCTCTTGTAAAGCCCGTTATCTGTACATTGACTGTTACAAGAGTAAGGAAAACCAGATTCTGGCAAGTGAGGTTGAGCCCGACACGGTCACAAGTGACCCCTGTGTAGGTCTGGATGACGCCTACATCTTCCTAATCCATCGATTAGAGTCCATGACATCCAACATGGGGCAGTGGTTTTTTGTCTCTGGTACAAGAGGAAAGCATATTCCCAAGTCCAAGCGATGATGGAATATCACCTCGTACTCCTACACAAACCAGGATGGGTTGATCCTGAAACCTACTACCCCCATACAATATCGGGATGTCTGCCCCATGGTAATAGTAGTACATCATACGTGTCTATTTCACCAGTCTAGAATTAGTCGGCTCTGGACGATGCACCACTATTGATTTTATATTATCAAGTGTGCCCCCTTGGGCCGGAGGCCAGATGGGATCTGGTTGATAGCCTTCATCGCTATGATCTCGGTAGTGCTAGAGTTCCCCAATGCAATGAATACTGCCACTCAAGCCAACACTAGCCTCCCATCGGTGTCTGGTGGCTCAAAAGAAACTTCACCAAGGAAGATTTCTCCATAAGTGGAGAAGATGACATAGAGTATGCTCCCTCTTCCTCTAAAGAAGGTGTCTCTGCCACGGTCGATGAACTGGTACAGGTGAACCTTGGTAGCGAGGTAGACCCAAGACCCACATTGATCAGTGCCTCCATGTCCCCCGGGGAGTAGCAGCGGTACGTGGACTTCCTTAAACAGACCATTGATGTGTTTTCCTATAGTTTCGATGAGATGTGAGGACTAGATCCTCAGGTAGCCATCAACCGCCTTGGTCTCCCGACAAACCAACATGGGTTCAATCAGCCTCCCGGAAAGATGCACCCTTCTCACAGTGCCATGGATGAGGCCGAATTTGACAAGCTCATCAGATCCAACTTCGTCAAGGAGTTCCAATAACCAAAGAGGTTAGCCAAAATCATGCCAGTCATGAAGAAGAACAGATAGATCAGAGTCTGCATCGACTTCTGAGATCTCAACCATCACTGTCCGAAGGCTGATTTTCCCCTTCAAATGACATAGTTGTTGATCGATGCTACAGTCGGGTTCCAGGACCTCTCATTCAATGATGGTTACTATGGATATAATTAGATACAGGTGGCCTCTGAGGATGAAGATTACACTACTTTCAGAGTGCCCCAAGGTACTTTCTATTACCAGGTTATGCCCTTCATCCTGAAAAACACAGGTGCCAGCTATCAGTGGGCCATGCACCACATATTCAAGCCGATCCTCGGGACATTGGTGGAGTGTTATGTGGACGATCTGGTAGTCAAATCTCTCCAGAACCAGGACCATCTCAAGGATCTTGAGAAAGTATTTGGATTCCTCCATTATAGCCGCATGAAGAAGAACCCGTTGATGTGTGCCTTTGGGGTCACTTTTGGGAAGTTTATTGGATTTTTTTTAAGGTACTGAGGCTTCGAGATCGACCTAAAGTAGATAAAGGCCACCAGTCAGATGCCTCCCTTGAGCAACATTTTGGAGCTTCGAGGTCTCCAAGTCTACTTAGCCTACATATGCAAATTCATTGCGAATCTGTCTGGAAAGTGTAATAACTTTTCTCGGATCATGAAGAAAGGCTCCGTTTATGAGTGGGACAAGGATTTACAGACCACCATCAAGGAGATTAAGAAATATTTTCTCCAGCCTCCAGTCTTGATGCAACCCATCACCGGGAAGCGGTTGATCCTCTATGTCACTACCCTGGAATGATTTCTTGGTGCCCTTTTTTCCTAAAAGAAGAAAGAGGGGACAAAAAATAGTCTCTACTACCTCATCCGCATGCTCCTCGATATAGAGACCATATACTCTCCTATCGAGAAGAGTTTACTTGCGCTCATGTTTGTTGTACACAAGTTATGAAATTACCTGCAACACCATGAGATACAGCTGGTCTCCCGGGTAGACCCACTAAGGTACATTTCGAACCGCCCCATGTTGAATGGCCGACTAGTGCGGTGGGCGGTGATCCTCCAGCTCTTCAACATCAGGTTCATTCCCCAAAAGGCTATCAAGGGGTAGGCATTGGAATACATTTTGGCCACCCATATAACCTCTATAGATCAGTCCATGGGCCTGGATTTTCCTGATGAGGCAATCCTCTCAGTCGATCAAGTCATCCCATGTTGGCAAATGCACTTTGATGGTACCTCCCAGAGCCCCACCGGTAGGAGGCCCAATAATCCGAGGCTAAACAGAGTGTGCCTGGGTATCATCTTTATCACCCCCCATACATGCCATTCTTCCTTACTCATTCCTATTGTAAGAAGGCTTCACTAACAATGAGGTAGAGTATCAGGCCCTCATCAACGACCTCGAGCTGTCCCTTGAGATCAATGTGCCCCATTTTCATGTGAAGGGGGATTCCGAACAAGTCATCCAACAAGTCAACAGTGGCTATGCTATCAGAAATCCAGAGCTCATACCATTATTGGAGTGCACCCTCCATCTAATGGATCAGTTAACTTCTCGACCAGAGGTTACCCATGTCCCTCGATCCCAGAATGGCCTAACAGATGCTTTGTCCAGCTCAACTGCATCACTCACAGAGCCCAAGCAGGATGACGTAATTATCCATGTGGCGCACCGGAGAGTCATTACGCCTGTCACCCCAGAGGATGGCGACGGCCTGCAGATAAGCCATCTTACCACCGGATCTTCTAAATCAGAACCACTAGGATCTTCATATGTATTGGTTGAAGAAACCCCCGACTGGAGAGCCTCTTTTTTTGAGTATCTCCAAAATGGTTGCATCATGGTTGACTGGGCCGAGCGTGAGAAAATCTGATGCCGCGTGCTATAGTTTACCCTCCAGAGTGGTCCCAGTCTTAAGAAGATCCTCTATAATCATGTTTTTCTGGTTTTATATTCCATTGAATCTAAGGAGTCGAGATTCCACAGGTCATCCAAGAGGTTCATGCTGGTTCCTGTGGTGCCCACCATGCTGGGTCGACGCTACCCCATAAGATTCATAGACTGGGGTGCTTTTGTCCCTCTATGATCCACGATTATATCGAGTTCACCAAGAGATGGCACATGTGCCATGCTCATGATAACTTCTTGCATCGACCGCCAGGACCTCTCTACTCCATCATGTACTCTTGGCCATTCACGGTGTGGGGACTCGATGTCAGGGGCCATACCCACTGGCGAAAGCTCACCAATGCAGGTTCATCCTGACCGCCACAGATTTCTTTTCCAAGTGGGTAGAGGCTATTCTGCTCAAGGTGGTCAAGGTCCACTCCATCATTTACTTTGTGAGTTCCAATATCATCAACCAGTTTAGAGTCTCTCACATTGTCCTCACCGATAACAGCACCATCTTCCGAGCAGTCGAGTTGAAGAAATTGTATGCTAAGTACAATATCCTTAGAACCATACCTCCGTCTATCATGCGTAGGGAAATGGACAGATTGAGGCGTTCAACAAAACCCTCTCTAAAATTTTGTAGAAAATGGTTGGCCAGAACAAGAAGAGTTGGCCGGACAAGCTCCCCAATGCCCTCTGGGCTTATCGGATGACGACTTGCAGTTCCACCTAGGTGACTTTATATTCCCAGGTGTATAGGGCTGAGGCCGTCCAGCCCATTGAGATCCAGATACCATCATTATGCACTGCGGTCTATGACTAGAAGGCACCATATAAGGTGGCTGAAATCCATCTAACTTAATTGTAAGAACATGACGAGAATAGGCTCCATTCCCTGTACAATATTGAAAGGCATCAGAATATGATAGCTAGAGACTTCAACAAGAAGGATCTCCTCTACTATTTTCTACAAGGCGACCTAGTATTGGCCCTCTATGCGCCATTGATCCCTAGTAGAAAACCACCCAACGTGGAGCCCAAATGGGAAGGACCTTACATATTCCACAAGGTTTACCCTAATGGAGCATACTTTTTGGTGACCATGGATGGTGAGCATATAAATCCTCCAACCAATGTCAAATTCCTCAAGAAATACTTTTCCTGAGCACCTTGGTCCTGCACGACCTTAAACTGGATCGTCCTACATGACCCTAAATGGCACAATGGTCCAACATGACCCTAAACTGCATGATGGTCCCACATGACCTTAAATTGTACAGTCCTACATGACTTTAAATCGAGCATCATCCAGCATGACGCTAAACTAAATTTTTAGAACTACGTGTGGATTGATTCCCATCTGCATGGGATACGTAAGAACACTCTAACGCTTTGTCTTGAGCCCAGCCCCGAGCTACTCTCTTTGACTATTCCCCTGAGTATAGCATTCTTGGAGGATCCTCGCATGATATGGTGTAGGATTCCATAGCCCCACTCATATGAGGATTATAATGGTTGCACCATGTGCCCACTCCCATTCTTATATCCTTCAACATCTTCAATGTACTACGTTAAACTGCATGGCCTTCAAGAACTACGTATGGCTTGATTCCCATCCGTAGGGGATATGTAGGAGTGCCCGACAATTTCATCTGTTGGCCCAACCCAAACACTAGAATCTTCTCCTCAGGTCGAAACATATGATGGGGTGTATACAATTTCCTCCATTCCCGTTGAGCAGGCCTCGGTCCGACCATACGTCCCACTCCATGGAGACGTTCTCCTCTTTCATAAATGGGAACAGCCATGCTTTACCCGCTCCATTGATTGGGACTCCATCATTTTCCCCATCTTGAAGGGCCCCTAAATGGTATGGATTCTAGGTCTAAGTGATCTCCTACCAATTTGGTCTAACACCCTCGATGATATTGAGCAACAAGCCGATTCAAGTCCCACATTACGAATATGGTCAGTGGTTGATACTCATTTGTTGCTCCCATTTTATGTCACTATTGGGACGTTGTGTTTCAAACATGGTCAATGGTTGTCCTGGATTGTTAGGGCCACCCCAAGATTTCCCAAACATCGAGTGTAGTGGTTCACTCTGCCCCGTTGTATCCAAGCGACGAACTCCATCCGGGTGATGCCAACTATCAGGCCCCTTGGCCTTTCGTGCCCCCCGCCCAGGTTCTCTTATGTGAGTGTGCAGTGTGATATGGGATTATGTCCTCATTCACTTTGGGTTACTCTTCGCGTCGTACACATCCCCGGATGAGATGCCACTCCCTTATCCTCACTGCAAGATGTTCAACTACAAGCTGGTCAGGCCTTCCTGACCGAGGCCCAGCCTCAGGCCCCTTGGCCTTCTCGGGCTCCAAGCCCTCTTCCTCACTGCAAGACATTAAACTACAAGCTGGTCAGGCTTTCCTGACCAAGGCCTAGCCTCAGGCCCCTTGGCCTTCCCGGGTCCCCATCCCTCTTCCTCACTGCAAGACGTTAAACTAAAGACTAGTCAGGCCTTCCTGACCGAGGCCCAGCCTCAGGCCCCTTGGACTTCTAGGGACCCCGACCCACTTTCTAACTACATGACGTTAAACTAAAGACTAGTCAGGCCTTCGTGACCATGGCCCAGCCTCAGGGCCTCGACCCATGTTCTTACCAGGAGTGTACTATGTGATATGGGATGAGGTCCTAATTCACGTCAGGTTACTTGTCATACTTTACACCCCCCCTCGTTAGGGTATCCTACCCCCAGGTATCTTTAAGAACAACGTGTGGCTTGATTCCAATTCTTATGGGATACGTAGGACCACCCAAATGTCTAGAAATTGGGTCTATTCCCATCTCCCGAAAATCTCCATCTCATTTGGCCCCTTGTCCTACCCTCTCCCTTCTGAACATCCTAATCGCCCCTTTTTGGCGGTTCATCAATGTGCTTAAGGGTACTCTCGTTTAGTACCTGGAATGCCAGACTCTGCTCGGATAAGCATCAACCCGCTTTTCAGGCCTTGTGTTACCCTTCATTAGGGCTTCCATCACTTTTCCTGCCCCAAGGGACCCTTGAGTTGCATGGATTCTAGGCCCAAGGGATCTTCTACCATTACGGGCCAACGCCCCCGAGGGTCGCGGACAATAAGCCGATACAAATCCCACTTTGCGAATATGGTCAGCGGTTGATGCTCATTTGTTGTCCCACTTCAGGCTAATACGATATGGATACTGTGTTTCGAACATGGTCGATAGTTATACTCTGTCTCCACGCAAACCCAATTAATCCCAAAATTTCGGTTACATAATTCACTTCCTAATCCACCTCATCATGTCCGAGTAGAACTTCAAAACTCTTGGTACCATTCCTCTGTGCGAATCCGTGCATTAGGAGGACCAAATCTAGGATAGGGGTGTCATTCGAGGCTCCACACCAATTGCCCATTGGCGGGCATTCCAGGTATTGCAAAAGACATCTTCCTCCCTTTCTACCCACACCGAGTTTAACTCACATGGGGTTTGGGATCGGGTTGAGTTCTACACTTACTTGGAGGGTTATCACTCCATCTATAGTCTGAGCTCTAAGACCATAAACTAAGATCTCGCCTAGAACTATGTGTGGCTTGATTTCCATACTTGTGGGATACGTAGGACCGCCCAGACGTCTCTATTTCGAGTCCAGCTCATTTGGGAGCCAGTTTCTCCTCCCCCTTTCCCTCTTACCCCTATTTGGACCCCTTGGCCTGAGGTTCCCCTCTCAGAATTGCGTACGGTATGATATGAGATCATTTCCACATTCACATTAGGTTTGTTTTATTGAACCATACACATTCCCCACCTAGCATCGTCACTGCTACGTCTGTTCTGCATGACGTTAAAATGAATGCTTGGCTCCATCACATAACCCTAATCTGTGATATTATCGTCTTGTCCGCATGATGAAAAACAGCATTGCATCATGATTTCCTCACCCAAGGGGACACCATGATTGGTATTGGTCACATGCCATGCCATTTTTCAATGCCTAATATGGCTTGATTCTTGTGTTGATGCTAGGGCCTGCTACCCTAGGCATATCGCTTCACAAAAAAACCACTCTCTTTAAAGGGAAAACAAGATTTATCACATACTGCTTCTCTTAGTGCGAGGGCCACGCCCGCACACCCCTTTTATCCCTGAAACTGCTACCTCACTGTTCCCCCCTCAAGAACTATGTGTAGCTTGATTCCCATCTGCATGGGATACATAGGAACACCTATGCACTTTGCCTCGAGCCCATCTCAATCCTCTTTTTCGGTCCCTTGAACTAAAACCTCTCCAATGAACGCATGGTGGTTGGAACCCCTAGTTCCCATTCACGTCAGGTTAATGTAGTTACCCCACCATGTGTCTCCGATGATTCCTACCACCTATGGTTTGTGTTATAGACCCTAAACTAAGATCTACCTATTTTAAGGGACTTGACTCCCTCTATCTAAAATGTATTGTCGTCGTATTCAGATGTGTTTTGACAAAGAGACCAAAGTGTGGATTTTTCATTGGGACATCCCCCTTGTTCCATGTCCAGGTTTCATGAGCTCTCTATTTGGATCCTCATACTATTTCACATCGAAAAGGACCCTCTGGTGGCATGGATGATAGGCCTAAGGGCACTCCTACCATTTCGGGCCAACGTCCCTAAGGATCTCAGACGACATTTGTGATAGGTCCCATGTTTCAAACATGGTCAACGGTCGACCCTCATTTGTCTGTCCCCATTCCAGGCTAACACGATGTGGATGCTGCAATTCCATTATGATCAATAGTTATCCTCCATCGTTACATTTCCATCATTGTGATCCAGATTGCGAGCATCATGATTCACACATTTCCACCTCCTCGTGTTCAAGTAAAATACTGACATAATCGGCTTCACATATTCACGCATCTAGGTGCACTATATGGATGAGTTAGCATCATTCGGCCGACATTCACCAAGCGTCCCTTTGCCCTAACATGTATCTTCCTGCGTCGGTAAATCTAGCCATTACTTCTTATTTCCCACATCGAGCATGACTCGCGTGGGCTTAGTAGTTTCGGTGGGATGTGTACCGGCACAACAAGGCTTCACATCATCCCGCATGACGTTAAACTGTGATTCGAGAACTACATATGTCTTGATTCCCATCCTCGTGGGATACATAGAGAAACTCTAGTATTTCACCCAGGGTCTAGCCCCAGGAATCATAAAGTCCTATTCCACCACATTTCTGGCCCATGGCCTGACTCCTTGTGAGGAACCGCCTAACTACAACATTGCCCCGAACAAGTTTGGGATTCCCCATGATGGCATTGGGGAGTGAACCCCCCCCCCCCCCTCACCAGAGAGGCCCTGTCTTAAAGAAGGAATGATCCATGATCAGACCAATGCATCAATCTATTGCGCTTCAACCATGGGGGCGTAATTTCAAGAGTGTTGGATTCTATTTGAAAAAAACCATTACTCCGCATTCCACAATTTGAGTGCCCCTTATTCAGACCCCCATCCTCTTTCACTTCTGGAAGAACCCCCTAACAGTATGGATGCTTGACCTATGGCCCGCCTACTGTCCTGGACCAACGTACCGAAAGACTAACAGATGAAATTTTGAGTTTGGTCCCGTGTTTTTAATGTGGTCAACGGTCGGCCCTCATTTTCTATCCCCACTACAGGATAATGCAATAAAGACTTTGTGTTTTGAATGTGGTCAACAACCATTATTTATTGTCATGCCACCACCACAATGTTCTTAATCCTGGGTATCAAGATTCAAAACTCCCATTCCCATCTGTTCGGATCGATTTCAGCAACCCTGGCGTTACCCAGTTCGTTCCCAAGAGCGTGCTAGGAAAATGGTAATTCGACTGTTCTGAGAGATTTATTCTCCAGTCAGGTCTCTCCCATTTCTCCCCAGAATTGCAGACCGTTTGTCCAAACCCTGGATGCCCAAAGCATTGTTTTCACTCTTACGTTTGAATGGGGTGATGAGGTGGCCATCCCTTATTTCTCACATCGGGCATGACCCACGTGTGCATAGGGAATAGTCACTGGACGCTCTTAGAACATCACAAGGATGCAATAAACCAATGTAAACAATGGAACTCATGCATTTTAACGCATTCAAACAATTAAAGCATGAAGTGCATTTAAGGGTTTTCGATTATTACAGTACCTAGTGCTCGACTCCTCCCAAAGACGGATTGACCACATCAAAGGAACATTGCAGCTCCCCCACCCTCTAGCTGGTGGCGTCCAGAAGTTGCTGCTTATTGTTTACCTCCCGCTCCTCCTTGACAGTAAGAGGGTGAAACTTGTTGGCTGCAATCTGGGCCTGATCCACATCGTCCCGGATGTCGATCACCTTCCCAGAAGCCCGCTTTAGGCCCTCTTCACCTTCTGCCATCTGGTCCATAAATCACAATATTAGCTCATATTGCGCATTGAGAGAGGTTGAATGCTCATCTCCCCAATTCTGAAAGAACTAGACCTCATCTTTAGCCTTCTGGAGCCTCTTGATGTTCACCGCCTTCCTCCGCTTCCAGCCCACACTGAGGCCACATTCATACTCCTGAATCTTCTCCACCATAAGATCTCGGAATAGCATGTGAGGGTGTTAGGGATTCACTCCCCCAACACACTGTTCGCGCAGTCTCGAGAAAAATCTTTCCATCTCATCAAACCATAGTGCTTGGGGGTTGTCATTGATGAAGAGCGTGATCATCTTCCATGATCAGCGATGGACTATTTTACTGTCGTCCTCATTAGAGGACATATCGTCTTAGATGGCGTGATTGGAAGGCTCGTATGCAAGGAATGCCCCAGGAACTCCTCGTCCGGGTCCACATCTGGTGTCGGATCAGCCGTGGTAGTGCCTGAATCTTCTAATTGATCCTCATCATTGGATACCACCTCGATAATCTCAGGAATGGTCCCGCTGACGTCCCCGCCAGCAATCGGGAGTGTTGTAGTTCTGTCAGGTCAGATGTCCACCTCCATGACCATTGGCATGCCCCTGGGAAGGGAACTATCAGAATCCCTGACCAACTTTTTCATAGCAACCCAAGACAATTGAAGGAATGTACATGCCAAGAATGGTACGTGAATTTTAGCTAACGTGGTCATGGGATGACAGTTGTGAATTTGGTAGAGAAGACTTACAGAGGACAAATCCCTAGTCTCACTCTTGGGATAATGTCGTCGGAACCCGGAGACGTAGCCCCCCGTATATGGTTGGAAGATCTGGAGACTCTGGGGGAGCCACCTTTACTGTCCTAGCCCCGCCAGACACGAATGTTGATACAGCCACAGGCGTGGTTTCTGAATGTCCTGCATCGGAACCCGCTGATGGGCGAGAACGAGGTCTATGCACAAGGTCCTCCTATACAGAAAAAACACTGCTAGGGAATCCAAAGTAACCTAAGGGAAGACTCTAAAGAAGGAACTTAGGATCTTACTTCAAGGGCCTCTGCAAAATCTTCGATATCCGAGGACTGATCGCCGACATCACCCTCCTCCAGCAGACCCTCTCTACCGGTCTCATCTCCCTTGGAGGACACGTCTGATTCATTTTGTAGGGAGAAACACTCCCTCAGGTCAGCGGATGACCACTACGAAGGGACCGTATGACCCAAAATCATCTTGACCTAGTCATTCATCAGGTTCCATGTGCCCTGGGGGTATATGAAGTCTTTCCTATCGGCTATGTATTGCTCCGCCTCTGCCTAGGATACTGCAAAATCAGCCCTAATAGGGCCAATTCCCGATAAGTCCATCCTGAGACGGTTGAGGTGCTTCCATAACTCGGATGGGCCGAGGAATTTCTGTTTGACTTCCCAGATGTCCCAGGCCTTCGGAAAGATGACATTCTCTGGCATGATAAAATTTCGCAGTGATTTCCCCAGATCCTGTGTAGAAATTCAACAGAATCCCCCCGATGGCTGCCCCTCTGGATGACTCTGCTCTTCTGGGACCACTGGCTCCGCTGCTGCTGCCGGATCTGCTACCGCTACTCCCTCCTCAACTAGTGTGTTCGTCACCACTATAGCAGCCCCACCACTACAGGATGTCCACATCGCCTTCCTGCCTCGACCTCAATATTGGAGAAGCTCTCCCTCACCAACCAGGACGGTTGGACACTTCACCATCTCCCCGGAATAGGCCGCCTCCCAGCTCTGGGCATATTTTTTCACCATCCCAAGGACGGTGGTCAGTGGAGGTAATACATTCCGCATCTTCCCGTCCTCCTGTGTGATGATGAGCCACATATTCCAAATCACACATGGGTTCTCCTCGTAGCGCAACCCTAGGTAGACCTGCGGGGTCAGCCGCTGCAGGCATCGAAAATGCCTTGCAACTAGGTGTGGGGTGTATGGCTCGCAGAGATGCTCGCGGTCCACCCTGGCCACCAAGACTGCACCTCGAAAGGTTAGGATGTAGGCTTGATGCTCTTCTATCCCCTAGCCATCGTTAGTGAAATCCCCCGTCAGCAGTGGGAACGGGTGTAAATTGAATTCCTCCACCCTCCACACTCAGTTCAGAACCGATGGTGCCGTCATCTTTGTCAGGAAGCTCCCCACAACGTTCAAGATCGAGGGACATAGGTTAGACCCTGGTGGTGATATGGGTTTCATATATTAATAAATCCCCCTGATGTGTGCTGCCATCCATCCATACAGAAGGTGGAACGGACCGCATACCCACTGTGGCCTTTTCCCCTCACTGATGTGCCACAACATTTTTTACAACTTGGCGAGCATCAGGATCACTTGAATGACCCGTCCTCCTGTCACCAATGTGGATGCCATAATGAAAGTGCTTGGCTACACTGTAATGTTTGTATCCCTCACTAGAAGGATCCAACCGCAGATGAGAGCTATGATGAATGATGCCAGTCTGATTATTGTTTGTTGTTTAGTGCTGACACTGAACCCCTGGGTCTTCCAATGGCTATTCTCCAATAGCCTCCAGAATGAGTTTTCCTTAATCTGGGCCCCTTTTGGTCAAATTCGATGCCTCACTGGAAATTTCCTGTTTTCTGGGAAGTTCAAAATCTTCTTTAACCAGTTCTTGAAGTGGACATCCCTCACAGCCTCCTTGTCCCCCCTGGGCATGAGCTCCATCAATTTCATCGCCAGACGTGGCATCTGCTCCAGATCCTCCCACACACCAATAGACAGGAGGAATTCGTCAGACATTTCCCCTAGTATCGGGACCCCTGAGATCTGATGCATGTCCCATAGGCTGATGTCGACCTCCCCGTGATGCAGGTGGAATGTATTGGTCCTCGGAGACCACCAGCTCAACAGATCCGACGTTAACTTCTTCGACTGGTAGATATGGAACTAGTAAGCCTAGGCTGCCTCATACATGCCCCCTCTTCTCAGCCCCGCTCCGAACTCCTCGCACAAGTCCCCTACCAAGTAGGCCCAAGCCCAGTCATCCATGAAGATGTCGCCCTAGCGAAGGTCCTATTCCTCAGACCACTCCATCTTCGGGTTCCCCAGCACTGCCTTAAGGATGGTTTTGTATAGGGGAGGGGACTTATCTGGCTGAAATTTCCTCCCCTCAACATTATTCAAATGATTTTATAGGCAGTCGGTGATGACAGGTGTGATGACCTCCTGGTTATGACCATCGGGCGCCCTGAACCATCGGTGCTGACACAGCGTGATCTAGAACCAGTAAGCTAGCTCATCCCTACCTGCTTTAGGGATGAAGACATCATCCCTCAACCCGATGACATACAAGGGAAACCTCCCACACAACGGGTAGTTATTCTTGCTCTCCGACAGAAGATCCTCCAAATAACTATGGTTTGAGTGGCTCCAGACTACCTCTCCTAGCCACAGCCTATTCGCCATATTGTCCCTCCATGCAGCATCCTCAAGGACCCCCTGGGAAGCTTCTTGGTGGGACATTCGGTTCTTGAACTCGGACTATTAGTTGGCTGGTTCGTGAATATAATTCGCAAAGAGTGTTCGTGAAGACCGCTCGCGAAGACTATTCGCAAGGTGCTGCCTTGGCATTCAATGTCAGATAATAGAGCATAGGCGCGGAGTAAAGGACTCGCAGTGCACTATGAAGAATTGATTCGTAGAGAACACTCATGGAGTATGCTAATATTCGTGAATCGAGAGCGTAAGAAGACAAAAATCTAGGATAAGGGAAAGGGAAAAAGAGAGAGCAGACCCCCTATTTATAAGAGATGGCCAGCAGAGCTTCACGGTGCATCCAGTCCACCCTGCTCTTCGTAGAGCGCTAAACCCCCGAATTCCCGATCCACCTCACGAGTCCTCTTCACGAGTGTGCACCGCGAATAACCGAGTATTTTGACGATTTTCCTCAGACTTTGACCCATGATCTCTCTGTGGCTCCAAGTATGAGGTGGGGAACTTTTTGGCGCCAACATTTGGAATAGAGAAGAGGACCCAAGACGACCCCATGGACTGCCTCGTGAAGCCACTTCCCGGAGTCCCCCCAGTACTGCAGCCACCACATAGAAAAGGTGGTGGGAAGCTCTACGAACCCATTTGACATTCGCGAACCCATCGTGAAGCAAAAAAGGCGGGACACTCTGCGAACCCGTTTGACATTTGCAAACCCGCCGCGAAGAAAAGGAGGTGGGATGCTTCGCAAATGCATTTGATGTTCGCGAGCCCGCCGCAAAGACACCATTCCCCTCTTCATGCCGCGTGCGCTCCGCTCCGCGGCGCCTCTTGCCTATAAATATCGGGCTCCACTTGAGCTCTCCGGATAGAAAATCCGAACTTTCGGATTCTCAGCTCCCGAATCACAAAGCATTTTTCTTCTCAGTGAACCATGAGCTGTGCGAGGTACTTCCACTTCAAAAAGTGCCTCCCCATTTCTCTCGTTTTGATCCCCTTTTCCAAGAGGGATGCCTTTCGCAAAGCCTAAGGGATTTCGTGAAGTAAGGGGATCCCCAAGGGGACCCGGGTCATCGTAGATCATTTATTCTTCGTGAATCACCCATCGTGTACACATGATCTGTTGTCTAAGGTAGAATCACTGTCCTTCATGATGGAAATTACACCCCGACATCCTACTTCGTGAGGAACCTTTTCTCCGAGAGGCTGTGCTCTGCGAATGACTCTCCACATCACAAAGCACCTCCCATTTTCACCTCTGCCCCATGCTAAGGCTAAGGTACCCAACATCACGAAGCACACCCCTTCGCATGTTTCCTCCACCATGCAGAGAAACAGTGCTCCACAAGGCCAGGGCCTATGGACCCCTCTGCTTGGGAATCCCTTTTCCCGTGCGACCCTCTAGGTTTTCACGATGTGATTCCAAAGTCCCCTGGACGATACCTCCCATAGAGTTACTTCGCCAAATGCTTCTTCACATCAGCATGCTAATGGATATTGCTTCTCCACATAGCCACGCTAATGTGGACCCCTTGATGGTTCCCTCTGTGACACCCCCTCAGTACGGTGTTGTTGGTTCCTTCCCTCCCACAAGGAGCAGAGGGTACCAGTTATGTAAGTCCTAGGGGTGCGGAGTAAACCCACCACATCCGAGCTGCAGGACAATAAACTGCCAATCACCATCGTTCTCAGCACATGACGTTAAACTATGACCCCGCCCCATGCCTCTCACGCAGGGTTCCCCCACCATGGACATTCTCCATGCCCCCTGGTCTCCATAGGGGTTGATATCTTCCTTCTGTGAATGGCATTTGTCTGCGGGGGAAGGGTGGATATATTAGGGTAAGCCCCTAGATTTTCTTATAGGAGGCAGCACCCCTGACCCTCCTCACTTCCTCAGTGCCAAGGCTAGAGGAGGGTGTGATAGGGAATGGGATTTCTCCTTTCTTCGTTCCAAAATCCCTCTCCCGCTATGCTTTGTCACCCATGGGCCTCCATCCTTGAGTATGTCCCAGTACCTTGGGCCGCCTTAGAAAGTAAGCCCCACTCCTCTCCACTTCCCACAGACACCCCTTTTGTGACAAGGTCGTCAGGCCTTTGCTGCCTCTTGTTTCTCACACCAAGCATGACTCACGTGGGCTTAGAGTAAGCATCAACCATGACATCACCCCCATCCCTCATGACGTTAAACAGTATGCCCTCATCCCGCACGATGTTAAACATTACACCTAAACTACGGGGACATTGATCCATGGTATGTAGGAATCCTCCACGAGGTTCAAGCCCCTCAACCGTGGGCCGCCTCAGAGCGTAAGCCCCAAATTCCCCCATCCCGCATGACGTTAAACTGCATTCCAATCCAGCGGTAAGCCGTTGTGAACCACTAGAACTATGTGATTTTGATCCATGTCAAGGCATGGTACGTAGGAAGCCTCCATGAGGTCCAAGGCCACCATTCCCCTGATCCAACGTCCTCATTCACGTCAGTTCATTGACACCATTGTTTACTATGCGGTCTTTGATCCATGTCCAGCCCTGGTACGTAAGAAGCCTCCATGAGGTTCAAGCCCAACAATCATTGGCCCCAACCGTCTTCGTGTCGGCGTGCCAAGACCCTTCCCACCTGAACTACATGGTCTTTTATCCATGTCAAGGCATGGTATGTTGGAAGCCTTCACGAGTTTCAAATCCACCTTCCATTGGTCGTCCCGACCCCCTTCATGTCGGTTCACCAACACCTTGGGCAGTCTATAGTGTAAGCCCCAACCCACCTGAACTACAAGGTCTTTGATCCTTGCTAAGGCAAGGTACATTGGAAGCCTCCCTGAGGTTCACGCCCACCATTAACCTGGACCAAAGTCCTTATTTACGTTGGTTCACCGACTGATACCCACCCGAACTACACAGACTTTGATCCATGTCAAGGCATGGTATGTAGGAATCCTTACAAGGTTCAAAACCAACACCCATCGGACCCCCGATCTATCTTCACGTCAGTTCACCCCCATCCCTCATCATGTTAAACTGCATCCCATTTAGTTGTAATCCATTTTCACCCCATCTAGCAGTAAGACATTGCAATACCCTTTAGCGGTAAGCCGTTGTCAACCTCATTCGACATTAATCCATCACTATATGAACTACACGGACATTGATTCCCTAGTACAGGGATACGTAGGAAGTCTCTTCGAGGCTCAAGCCCAAGACCATTGTCCATCCTGATTCTTACCTGGGCCACCACATCCCAGTGAGATCATACCACCTCATTCCCCTCCACATCATACGGGAATCCATCCATGTGTTGACCCAATATTAGTGTCCCCTAAAGGGGGTCCCTCCATCTAATCCACTCTAGTCAGTGTTCTGATCAGCCCGATCTGTCTCCGTTGGACGTTAAAATTGTGGCATACCTTGTGTTAAACATGGGATGATGAAGAAAACCTCAGATACATGACTATGAAATATGTTTCCCCGTGTTCGATGTGGGATTCATCGGGCTTCCGCGCCCTCGAGAAGCCCTATAATAAGGGACAGAAGACAGACATGCCAATCCCCCAGCTTCCAGACACGCTAGTGAAGCCCCCAATGTGACTACTATCTTAACCGAATGTTGCTTCCCTAACCGGACCCCATGGGATGTCTTGACATAAGCAGCATAATTAGCTAGTGTCCATGAAGATATGGTGCCAAGAAGAGCTTCACGAACAATTTATTAAATCTATGAGGAAGACCCAGACTAGGTGACGAGTTCTGAGGAGGAATCCAAAAAAGGAAGAACTGACATCCCATCATCCCATTCCAATCAAGGACAAGCCATCCCTGAATAAGGAACGGATGTCACCCACATTTGGAATGCGGGAATGTGATGTAACAAAAATCCATGCCTTTTGCACTCAAGCAGACTGATGTGTGCACCTTGAAAAAAGTGTCAGAAATGGCGTTCCTTCACACAATTTCTTCTAATAAGATGTGTTAGATTATGGGTATCATTTATGGAATTTTGGAATGATAGTTACTATTATCCTATGATGAGTTTTGTGATATAGATACCCATACTCTCTAATTTGTCATTATTTTGAATAAGAATATATATATATATATATATATATATCTGTATCCATATAATTGGAATTGGTTACTATCCATCCGTGGGTTTTGAAGATGCATGGGGTATTCCATGTGATTTCTATGATTAGGTTCTCATGTTTGGATGAGGTTACTCTACTTATATGGGTAAAAAAGGATTTATGTGCAGTTCATCTATACACCATGATAATACCCTTGTTATTGGATATGGTTACTCATTATCCTAATTTGGATTGAGTTGTATCCAGTTCTATACTCTACATTATTTCTATTCCTATTGTATCTCTTACTTATCCCCCTTCATCTTTCGGGTTTTCTACTAGGTATGTATATACCCCCCTTCTACATGGGATTTTCCTATATTTTTTCTATATTATACAGATGACAGAATGGACGAAAGTGACTAAATGGATCTTATAGATATTTGGTACTTTGACTGCGTATGTTGGTCACAACAAGGAGATGAGGAGCTAATCTCTCTCAATATTTTATTTTATGATTTTGATAGGTTCGGAAATAATTTTGGTTATTCCTATATTTATTTTCTTTACTTATTAGCTTTCACTACTGTACACTCATATTGTGTAGATGTTTTACATGAATGGTTATTCGCCAAGTATTTTTCATATTTTACTATTATTCATCTACACTTATGTATATATATGGATGTGTGTGTGTGTTAGTATAGGTACATATGTAGAAACCTCCCCATGATAGTTATGCCTTCGATGTTGGTCACTAGCCCCTAGCCTTTGGAGGCATCCTTGATATAGTTGCTTCTAAAGCCCTAGTTTAGATTAATTCAAGATATATTGGTATCGGAGGTGGTTTGATCCTTGTGATAGTGTTTGTAGTACTCCCCTTACATGGATTTGGTTGGTATTGTGGAAAAATGTAAAATTATCTTGAGTGTGCCTCTCAAGATAGAGAATCCAATGATGTTATGGTTTTCTGACATATCTATTTTCCTAGACCGTGACTACCTGATTGTCGATATGTCCTAACAAGACATTAGTTGCAGGGGAAAATGGTACATCCATAATTTTAGATTTAGTATTAGACTATCCTTCTTGAGTCATATCCCCATTATTATTATATATATATATATATATATTATCATCATCAAACTACAGAACATCTTCATTCACATTTCAAGGTGCCTCCATGATGACGACCAACCAGGATACCAGCTCGAGAGTATGATGGCAATTTTATGAGCGATGAGGCATAAGTTCTGGGTATATCCCTTTATATCCTTCCTCTAGGTGGACAGGTAGATGTTATTCAACCTATCAATCAGAAGATCATACTGGATGAGTAGGTTGAGGATGCATGTAGGCTTAGCACACTTTGAGAGCTCTAGCACCAAAGGCCACTGAGGTTCAATAGTGAGTCATGTCCCTAGGTAGAAGTGGATTGGATAGATTCAGTGGCCTTTGTGTTCAAGATAATTCGAACATTGACGAATCATTTGGTTGCAATAATAGCAATCCTTTTCCATGGATTAGCTGGGTGCTAGTGGAGTCTTGTTTCCATGATATATGATGAGTCAACACTCTAATCAACTGAATTCCAACAGCTATTACTTGATTAATACTACCCGTCTTACTTGTTCCTAGTTCAGATTCAAGAGATTCTAGATTAGCAATAGTGAAATATTATAGTGCATTATTATGCATCAAGTTTCAAAAAACATATATGGTACTCCCATGACATGATTCATGATAGCTACTTCTGGGCATGTATGTTTGATAAGGGACCGTGTAGACTAATTTATTCTAGGGTGGGACCCTTGTTCATCCCCAAATATTCTTAGGTGTTCGAGAGGAAACTAGTGGTAGAGATATTACTTTCATATGGATTACAGTTAGATGGAGCTGGCATTGGACGTTACAGGGTTGATTCATCTACAACATATAGCTGGATTCAGTCAATAAGATCTCACCATAGGAGACCTCCCCATGATCAGACTCAGTAATGTGGTTTGATGAATTGTAGAGGACCACATATTCCCATTGAGGGGTGGTAATATTCTCATGATAGTCGTGGTGACATGGAACATGATTTCCCGACCCAATGATCTAAGGAACATAGACTGGTAGTTGAAGGACCATAATGGAAGAGACAACACCAAGATCATTAATCACCTAAGCGATGGCAGGGCGGACCCCATGTAGGAAGAGATGAAAGTTGAATAAGAGGATTTATAAGAGGTTGATGATTCTATGATGTCCTTCCTCTACAATAACTATGTGGCCCACTTCAGCCTCATGGAGCTAGAATTCAAGGTCATTGTTAGATGCATGCTCTGCAGGTTTATGATCTAAAAAGTCATGAGATAATTAGAGGTGGGATATATGTTTATTATAATCTTTCTCTAGTATTAGTATACATAGGTTCCAATAATTCCTTCTTATATAAACATTTGGGGGGAGAGTTGGAGCTCTAAATTGGTGCTTCATGAATAAAAATCATCTTGACCTTTCTACAAGGAACACTTATTATTTATCTTTTATCTACTGGTAGGGTGATCTATCACTTGATGGATAAAGGATCATATAGGATCTTTCTGTCATAATGATGGATCCTTATTAAGTCATATTTGGCATGGATTGGTTTTACATGGTCTGATCCCATATTGGATATCACCACAGATGATTCATATGCCTACACACTGATGTGACGAGATTCACCTTTATTGGTGAGGGAAATTTCATGATGGGAAAAATGAGTTGTACAAGTAGGAGACTGCAACCCATCACCCATCAGTTGGTGACTATATTCCTTGGTGCAGAAGGCTCTTCAAGAATCTGGATTCCTTCAGTTAGGAATGATTATAAGGGCATCTTCCCCAAGGACGTTCTGAGACTACCTCCAAAGAGGGTGATAGATTTTTCTATCGACATTCATCTTGATATAGCTCTGATATCTTCTGCGACATATCAAATTTCAGCTATGAAGATCCAGGAGCTATGGTTATAGTTGTAGGACATTTGAGACAAGGGTTCCATTTGGACCAATGTTTCCCTTGGGGAAGCCCCACAGTTATGTGTTAAAATGGAGGATGAGAGCATACACATTTGTGGGGATTATCATCACATGAACTATGCCACAATAATGAAAAATTACCCCTTTCATAGGATTGATGACATCTTTGACTAGTTGTGAGGAAGGAGACAGTTCTCAAAGATTGATCGCAGGTTAGGATACCACCAGATTAGGGTTTTTGAGGTTTATATTTCAATTTTGGCAATCTGATATTGCTACAAACACTATGACTTCCTAGTTATTCCCTTTGGTGTGATGAATTTCCCTACCATGTTTATTAATTTTAAGATATAGTTTTTATATTCATTCATGGAAAGTATGTGGTTTTATACATAGAAAAAATACTCATATACTCTATATTGGAGGAGGAGAATGAATTTCACTTCAGGTTTGTTCTAGATTTTCACTGAGAACACCCTCTTTATAGAATGGTCTCAATGTTCCATTTCTAGATTAATAAATTTTACTATCTATAGTTTTCATTTCTATGCATAGTTTAGTCATGGACCAAGAAAATATCTATGCATTACTTTCATTGGATCCAACCATGATTGTTTCAGCATTATGAATATTTATGGATTTATGGGTTACTGTAGGAGGCTTTTGGAAGACTTCTTCTAGGGATCCATTCCCTTTGACTACCCTAACATAGAATGGGAATCCTTTTACATTGCCTGAGCAGTTCCAAAGTGAATTTGAGGAGTTGAGGGTGGGGCTAACGAGTTCTCTTTTGTTGATACTAACAAAGGAAGTCATGGAGTTCATAGTATATTGTGATGTATCGGGAACTAGGATTGATTGTGTTTTGTTGTAGAGGTAGGTTGTTATTTCATATGGGTTTTGATAGATGAGACTCCATGATAATAACTATGGGAGTCGTGACCTAGATCAAGAAGTGGTAGTCTACGACCTAAAGATATATAGACACTATCTTCTAGGATATAACTTAGTGGTTTACTCAAACCATCAGAGTTCCATGTATGTCTTCATGTAGAGAGGGAAAAACCTGAGACAATTGAATTGGTTATAGTTCTTTAATAACTATGACTTTGAGATAGTAAATACTCTAGGGAATAGAATTTTAGTAGATTATTACCTTACCAATCAGTCTCAGTCTCTCCTAGTGCTGGAGGCTTCTGAATATTTGGATTCCTTGTAGCTAACTCTGGTAGAGCAGGAGGGTACTCATTTTTAGCAATCAATGGTGTTGAATCCTACACTTCTTTAACATATGTGAGAGTCCCATCTAGGAGACATCAATTGTGAGGCTTTACATGACTATATATACATGGGGGACTCACAAGATTGATATTTTGAATGTGGGAATCATTTCATCCTCTTTCAAGGATTGATGGTGGTCCGAGTTACAATGTGAGATAAGGTGATTCTAGATTTCCAAAATTATCTACTAGTTGTAATTATTGGTATAGGGAATATGTATAGATACCATTAGAAGTAGTATTTATGGAGTTACAGGAGACATAGTGTTGATTATTTCATCTCTCTGTGCCTCTATTATCAGTATGTAAAGACTGAGCACTACTTTCCAGCATGTTTTTTTGCAGCCCCTTGAGATCCTATAGTGAATGTGGGAAGGAATATCCATGGTATTTTTTTGGTATTCTTCATATATTAATGAGCTATGACACCATCTGGGTGATAGTTTATCAACTCGTTATTTCAGAACACATTAATTCTATCAGGGATCAATGTTTGATGAAGTGTTTAGGGAATTTGTACATATGGTAGATCACTATCATTCATGTAGTTCTATTAATGATTTTCTCTAATCATTATGCATGTTTTACTTCAAATTATTGGGGTGGATAGTTACTGGATTTCTAGACCCAGATGTGGATGAGTACAACATTTCAACCCTAGAAGAATGGGAAGACTAAGCACACTATCCATGTGTTAGAGGATATGACAAGGGCTTGTATTTTAGACTCCAGCCAAAGCTATACGGATAAATTTTCCCTAGTATAGTTTTCATAAAACAATATTTACCACTCTAATATTAGTATAGAACCCTTTACAACACTTTATGAGAGACCTTTCATGCCACCCTTATTCTGTAAAAAGATTGGAGGGACATATCATATGGGTCCCAAGTTAGCATAATCAACTATGGAGAAGGTTATAGTCATCTGTGAGTGGTTGAGGATGACTTAGAGGAGGCATAAATCCTTTAAATTTTACCAACAAATGTCCTTGGAGTTTGACCAATGAGACCATGTTTTCTTATGAGTCTCACCATGATGAAGATTACAGAGGTTCGGATGGGGAGTCAAGATATCCCAGAGGTTCATCGGGCCACTTGGGATTGCGAATAGGGTTGAAAAGGTTTATTAATCCCTCTCTCTATACCCACATCTAGAGTGGGTTCCTGGAATCTTCCATATGATTCATATGAGGAGATAAGTTCATGGCCCAACACATATTATTTACTGGGGTGATCTAGACATCAAGTATGGATCCACCATTTTAGATAAACCATTGGTGATCAAGAATTGATAAGAGAGGACCATGTGTAAATTATTCATCCTCCCGGTTCGTGTGTTATGGAATCAAATAAACATGCAAGAGAGTTTTTGGGAGTGGGATAGACATATGTGGGCATAATATCCTAGGTGGTTTGTTATGTTTTTTTTCAAGGGCTAAAATCATGAATGATGGAATGATGTAGAGCATCTATTTTTTCATTGTAATTATTTTCAATATTTCTACATATATTTCAAAAGACATGTTTGAGATGGCATGTAACTGCCCGGCCCTGTATGCCTAGAAATAATTTTACAAAAATATAAAATATATTTTATATTACACATGAACAATATCTTATAAAAACTATAGTCACTATTAAATACAAGATGAAATCATAAATATGAGGTCGTGGTTGAGTTTGAAATTCATTTTTTACCGTATTTGATACCTTAAATATGTGGGCAAGTGGAATTGAGATATCTCATACATTGGTGGTACGTTTTTTTGAAATTAATTAAATTTTTGATTTTATTAATTTAACTAAATAAACTAATATGGATTTCCAATAATTATATTTTCATAGAGATTTTTTGATTATTAGACTACCATCGGAGGAGTCACATTGGATAATGAAGAAACATTGGGTCAGTTATATTGGATCACATTGAATGAATTGAATTCCTTCGATCATTGGAGGGCATGTTCTTTGATGATTGTTGATCTAAATCTCTATGTAGGAATCAAAAATTTGTGGATTATTCCCTTTTTGATTAAATTGATTAAGAAGATCAATCTCCTCCTTTGTTCAATGAAAATTATGGCTTTTCATGTCCCAGTGTACCAGTTGAACTGACTATTATTTTGTTTTCTAACCCTAGATACCACCATTACTGATAATTTTCCAAGAATGGATTGGAATTGATTGATAAACTATTATTTTTATTCCCCCTGTAAATTGCATCACAATCATTACTATGTGACCCCTTGGTCATGGTTTGAAATTGTTGGGTGGTACCAGGCCCGATCGAACATTAAAAATCACAACATATCCATGTTTAAGCGATAGATAGACAAATAAGGGGAGTTTATAGATAGATTATAAGATCTAGGTGATCATTTGATGGATCAAAGATCAAATATTTGATTGTGAAATGACATGAGGTGTGTGGGATGTGAAAAAAACCTCTTAAGACCAAATGAAATTGATTTCCTGAAACAAGATGCCTGAAAATGATAAATCTCAACTAGATCCACAATTAACAACATTATGAAGGTTATATCTATGGAGGAATATTTGAATTTGAATCTTGTATAATGGATCTAGATTGCTAGAAAAATCATGACTATACATAGTTTAGTTTGAAGAACACATTGTGAGTCAGGCCCTATCCATGGTGGATAGGGTTTCAATGGGTTATCAGTATCACATACCATGTAGTACCCTGAAACTCCATGTGACCTCATTATAGAGGAATTTCTATGTACTATGGGAGTAGACAGGTAAGTGAACAGCTTGACATGCTGTGTACCAAACTACACGTATACATATTGAGTACACTGATGCAACATGGGTATACATACTTGACTTGAGTATAAATACATGAGATGGAAACAGTGACATGGCCATGCAAAAAAGTGAGACCCTGAGTGGCATGGTCATTCCATGTGGATCCCCCCACATGTCATATATCCCTATGCATTTGGTGAGTTATGTACCTCCCAAGAAATGACTATGCGAAAAAACAATACCTCATGTCATGTGGGTCACCTCACACCCCATGTACCCCTTGGATATTTTTTAAGAAACTTAAATCATCCATATCTAATTTTTTTGAACTCATATTATGGATTTTGAGTTCACTATAATGAGTGTTATTCCGCATAGATAGTGATGTTTCTATTCCTTGTGGCGTTTGAGATACAATGTGAGATTATTCAAGAACATTTTATTTTTATGAAATATTCGACGATGACAGTGATCGAGCCAAGGATCACCATATATACATGAGTGAAACCCCCATCATCTTTGGTATCATTACACTACCTACTGAGTAGAAAACCCTATCAGACAGGTAGTGAGTCTTCGATAACCAGAGTGGAACCCCCTAATCTCACAAGGGTGTGGCTCCTTGACATATAGAGTGGAAACTCGTATCATCTATGGAAAGGGTACTCTAACAATTTAGGGGAACCCCCATATCGAATATGGAATGGATCCATGATGACCAGAGTTGAACCCCCTATCGTAACGGGTTTTAGTTCCTAGAAAAATAAGGTCAAAACCCCATAATCTTTGCTGTAAGTCCTCTAAATACCATGTGAAACCACTCAATAATCTAGGGCGTGATTCTTAGTGACATTATAGCGGGACCCACCTAATGCATCATAGCATTGGTCCTCTCTAAATACATACCTAGTGAAACCCCATATATGATAGTTCGTGGGTCCACATGACACTGGAGAAGAACCCCCCTGACAAATCATCTTGGAAACAGGTTCTCTATGGATAATTACAGAGTGAAACCCCCCATGATACACTAAAGCACACGCCCCCTTAATGGATTTTGTGACCCTTAGCTATGTGGAATAGTGGCGAGGCATGGGCCATCAAATGGTTACTTCTAGGCATTTCTGTGTGATGAAGGGCATCATTAATGGTCTTTTGGAACTATGAGAGACTCTTTTATTGGGATGATCAATGTGATGATGAACCCATTATGATACAGTTTGGGCTTCTTTTTATTGATCATATATATAAATTTTTATCTGTAAATTTGGAATTGGTTAATCTCCTTCCAGGGGTTGTGAATATGAACAGGGTAAGACACAAACTTTCTGTTTTTTTCCTCTCGTAGTTGGATGAGGTCACTCTCCTTATATGGCTAAAAAGGACTCATTCTTTAGTTTATATACACACCATGTTGAGGCTCTTATTCTTGGATGATGTTACTCTATCTCTTGATTTGGGTTGAGATACATCATGTTTACAACCTACTATATTTCTATTCATATTGTAACTCTTTATGTCCCCTTTTATCTTTTGGGGTTCCCTATTGGATATGTATATACTAATCCCTACATAAGATTTTCCAACATGTGTAGTATCCTATGTAGATGAAAGATACGTCTATGCTGATTACAAAGGATCTTGAGGATACCTGGTACTTTTGACCATGAATTCTAGTCAAATCATAGAGATTAGGATATAGGCTCTCTCAAAATTTAACATTCCCATTTTTCTAGGCAGGGATATCTTTCTCATTGGTCATGTATTTTTTCCCATTACTTTTCATTTTTCACTTCCATAATCTTTTACTATCTATAGGTTTTAAATTCATGGTTTTTTCATATTATTTTACTTATTTTAATATTAATACTCTACCAATATGAATTGAGATGGGAGTGTGTGTGTGACTATAGGTATATTGTAAAATTCATCCCCGTGTTAGTTATGCCATTGGTTCCAATCTCCAGCACCTAGCCCATGGAGGTGGGATTGGGGTAGTTGCGTCTTGAACCCCATTTTAGGTTGGTTCATGATGATTGATCATTACTTTGTTTTTGCATAGAGTTTTTGAGGATATTAATTAAAGGATATCACTACTTGGGTCATCAGTTATGTGATTTAATCCACTGTTAAACTTTATCTTGAACTTATTTATTTCGTCATACTCCTTTGGTTTTGAATTTATCTGACCATTAAGATTATAGGTAATCATAACTATATTTTTTTATAGGATATTTTTCTCCTTAATGATAATTTTAGAGGTGGGTTTCTATTAGATACAATATAGGGTTCTCCATATGCTACAAGATATGACATGGTTCAAATTCATCAAAATAGTAATCTATATTATTAATATTTTATACATTCAATTAAAATATATCATCATATAATCCTTTTTGAAAATGTTTTTGTACATTTTTAATTTATAATAGAAAATTACCTCCAACATACATAACGGAATCCATATGGATGACACAGTAGTGGGGTTGGGTAATGTTACCATTAATATTTAGGGAATTCAAAGAAATAAAATTTAATTATTTATTCAATTTTCACTACT
This sequence comes from Viscum album, assembly GCA_963277665.1. Classification (NCBI taxonomy): domain Eukaryota; kingdom Viridiplantae; phylum Streptophyta; class Magnoliopsida; order Santalales; family Viscaceae; genus Viscum; species Viscum album. The sequence continues at coordinate 1,701,797,384 of OY728132.1, forward strand.
GAATTATAATTATTTTATTTCAATTTCATTTCATTAGGGTTGAGTTTATTTCATCACTATTACTTTTCGTTCATAACTTTTTTTTTCTGAAATTCATTCATAATGTTATGTAATAATGATAATTATTGATTTCGGATAAAAATAATCTATATATAATAGGTTATATTATATTTTTTATTTCATATAATGATATAATCTCAAAGAAATTTATTTTTATACCCTCAATGATGTCCAGTAACCAATAAATAACTTAAGTAAGTCCTTGGGAAGTAAACTCATTATTTTTCATCGATTTTGGGTGGTTTCCCAATGAATACATTTTACATTACTAATAACGTACAAAATCTAAAATACTAATATCATCATGAATAAAAAGTGGAAAATTTGGTTGGATCACCCTTCCAAACACGCTACAAGGTGTAACCAACAATAAGATATAAGAACTTACATGCCTCGTGTAATATAATCACCTTAATGTATTAACCAGTCCTCAGAAAAAAAAATTATTTGTATGGAGAAATTTTTAATGAAAAATCTTAGTTTTGACACCTACAGATCATTTGGTAGCTGGTTCCAAACTCTAATCCGTTGTTTATTTTTTCCTTCTTTATAATGATCCAATGATTTAATCTTTTTTATGTAAATAAAAATTAGTTTTTGGTGACACATTGATTTAATTGAAATGTAAAAAATAACAAATCGTGATACTAGTTCATTATCAATGAGAACAATAGTTAAACATAGAAATCATATTTATGTGAAATAGAAAATATAATAAAAATTTAATACCTGATTAAAGTATAGAAAAATTGAAATTTTACAATTCATTTACCAAGAATATTTATTACACATAATATAATAATTCTTAAAAAGTTATACATAATATATATTATCTTGGAACTCAAACATTATACAATAAATGTAGAGGTAATTTATAAAATTAATGGGTGTAATTTTAAATTATAATTATTAGATATATATATATAATTATAATATATATATATATATATGTATTAATTATTTCAGAGTATATAGTTGTTATGGTAAATTGGTCAATGGTGTTGAATTTGGTAAAACAGTCAATTTGGATAGGTAATTTATGGGTTGAAGTGATCATTATTTGATTGATTAATTCGTCATTTTTTGATTTCTTGAATACTCATATCTCGTCATTAGATACATGATATAATTAAATATTAATGATTATATTTGTAAAATAAATACTTTAAATTTATTATATCATTTTAATATAATCACTGGATGAAATTGAGATAGTGTGGGAAATAAGGGCAATCACAATGTGAAATTTAGATAGAATAAAGATACTATAGAATTTAGGAGTAAAAATGTAACATCCTGAGATTTTGTAAAATATATTTAATCAAATTAAATTAAATTATTTGATAGATCATGTTTGAAAAATTCATAGTTTAAATTTTATTATATGAAACACCATGTTAGTCATTCATTTCATGTAACATTGATATTCTTTTAAAACACGTGTTACATGCAAGACTGAGTCTTATTGGATAGCAATATACTATTAATGTAATTAATTTGACATAATAGTTATCGTATATCCATTAGAATAGAAAAAATAAATATTATTAACATTATTACGAACATATGAATTACAAATTTCTATTTAATCTATCTTTTGGTGAACAATTATTTGGAAATGAAAAAATCAATTGATTATAAAAGATGCGTTTTTATGAAAAAATATTTTTATACCCACAAAGGAATTTTATCTCAATAAATTAAAATAATCACTATTTCTGAAAATATTAATGAAATTTATATTTAGTATATTTTTTAAATTCATCCAATAACTTTTATTGCTTTAAGATAAGAATACAACAAATTTTCTGAAATAAAATATGTGTATATTTAAAAGTTGTTTTTAATTCCTTTTAATAGTGAACGTGTTTTAAAACTAAATTTTGGAAATTTTATAGATTTTATTTGAAAAAATATAATTTATTTTTCAAAATATTAATATTAAAATTTACCCTTAGTGTTTTATTATTTTTTCTGAGAAGTTTCATTTTTTAATTAATTGTGAAAAAATACTAGATTTTAATGGAAAAATACCTTTTCATCCAAATAATTGATGAATTAAATTATATTTTTATTTTTATAATTTATAATTTGATAAATTTTAAGTCATTTAATACAATTTAGACTATCTTAATGATTTTTATTGTGTTGTTAAGTATAAAAACATAGCAATCTTTTGAATATTTTCACGATAAAATTCAACTTTGGCGTCACTTATGTTGGATTTATTTTAAAATTAAATTATTCCACTCATGTGATTAAAATATGGAAAAACAGATTCCATACTTGGAATCATTTGAACTAATCATTTCTATAATGTAAAAATTTATTTTGGACTAAAATGATTAGGGAAATCAATTGATAATAATTACATCTATTAAGGTAAAAATTAGATTACTTATCGGTTGAAAATTAAAAATATGGGGAAAATGACCTAGAAAATGTAAAAAAAATTTAGAAGGACAGATTTCGTCTATATATACAATTTTATATAATTGTTTCCATTAATGGATACACATGATGTAAGAATTCCTCTCAATATTGTTTACCTTTTTATATTTACAAGAATTCCACCCCCTCCACTATAAAAAAGAACTCACTCTCCCCACAAATTCCCACCTAGAAATCCCTTGGTTCATCCAAAAAATTCCCAAATAATCTTCTAGAATCCCACATATAATCTTAGAAGCCTTAAAATAAGATTAAATAAAACCATGGAAGTCATTTGGTTCCAACCAAAAGAAGTTACATGAAGATGTGGAAACATTCTTCAACAAGCACTATTTTATTCTTTATCCACCCATTAAATTATTCTTATTACATGATTATATAATAAACATAGTAACATAAATATAATACTATGTTTTTTATGTTTTATACCTATATCTATACACAATCCCATCATATGGGTAATTAAATTACCGTTCATGTGTACGATGAACTACCGCCTCGTGAAATGATGTAATTCATTTTGTACATTACCACCTATTATGGTTGATATTAATGATGTAAATAATAATTTTATTTTATATATATGATATTTATCATTTATTCATACTTATGGAATCATTATTTAACACTTAACTTCATGATTTAAATTTTTTGGGAATACAATAACATCATTTGCGAACATGTGGACTACCGCCTCCTCAATACGACGTGATACGTTCACAGTTTATTTAGAATGTATTGATTATGAGAATAAAAACTTATATATGATGTAAATAAAATATTTATTATATTCATTAAATAATTTTATATATGTATATATAACATATCATTTTCATCTTTCCATCTCACATGAAAAAAAAGTGGAAACATCGTTCATGGACATGTGGACTACCACATACTCAAAGTGATGTGATTCTTAATTTTTTATCAACACATAACTAGAATGATATTTATAAGTATATAATATTAAATAACATGGTATTTATTATGTAATCATAATTTTAAGGTGATAAATTTTATTTAACTTCTTTATATAATGATCATTGAAAAATGGGAATGTTACTCAAGTGTATGTACGACCAACCATCTCCATGATCGTAACAATGGTTAATTTTTCATAACTATATTTAATTTATTATTTAAAATATAACATTTAAGTTATAATGTGATAATTATGTAATTTTTATTATTTTGGATAATTTTATATAATGATATCATTGACCATAGTGGACATATCAATGTAATTTTTGACACATAACCCTAATATGGTTGAATCATCCAACTTAAAAATATTGATTATGTAATTGTAGATAACTTGTCCGTAAGTTAAATAAAGCTAATAATAAACATGTAATAGTATATTGATCCATTAAATTGTAATATAATATTATTATTCATGAATTTAAATGAATGTAAGAAAATCAGACTCATGGTAAGGGGTTACTAACTCAGTTTACAGTCATTGGGTTAAACTTATCTTTCATTGATTATGATATTACATTAATTTTTGTTAAATGACCTTTCATTGTGTTATTATTTATCTACCATTTTAATTTATTTATTTACAAATTTCATACATAATTAATTCATTGATTTATTCTCACTCCAATGATACAATATTTGTAATAGATTTTCATCTCACGTTTTTTTATCTATGAGAGAAATTTTATATCCAATACATACGTATTTTTTATGGAGTATCTACTAACCATTTTGATATATTATATAATTTATTATTTTATATTCCTAAAATTAAAATCTTTCATTTTATTATTAGTAATTTTGAGTCTTCTCATTCAAATTTTACCATAGTTATAAGGGGTTTCATCACAATTTAAATTCTATTGTGGATTATTTGTTATTATACACCTTATTGCTATGATATGGTGTATATAATGAACTATTAATCTTTAGAAAATGTATTGTTTTATTTAATGATATTGAATGTTTCAATTTATGTTATTTTTTCACCGTGTTCATTATTCAAATGTTACTCATGTAATAAGGGATTTTCATCTCACTTTTTACATATATGAGATAAATTTTATATACAACACTTACTTATTTTTTATGGTCTATCTACTAATCATTTTGATATATTATATAATTAAATATTTTATATTCATGTAATTTAAATGATTCATTTTATTATTATTACTTTTTGGGTTATTGATTTAGATGTTACCCTAGTTGTAAGTTGTTTCATCCCAATTTACATTCCATTGAGATTTATTATGTTATTATGAACCAAATTACATTAATATGGGGCATATAATTACATATGACATGTTATATATTGATTTCAATTTATTTAATGATATTAAAAGTTTAAACTAGCGTTATTATATAATAGATATCATGATTCAAAAAGTCACTCTAGTAGTGAGGGGATCTCTATTCTCACTTTTATTTCTGTAATACATGTACCATATAGACCATTTTTTTTATTTTTTGGTGTATATTATACACATGAATGTATTTAATTCTTCATACTATTGAATTTATTGTGTTTTAAAAATGCATTTGAGGATTTCCATTATATGGGGTTTATGGTTTGAAAGTTAACAAATTTGTAATTTATTTTTCTTTCAAATTTTCCTTCTTTGATATGTTTTTTTTCTTATACACATATATTTTTTATGAGGTGAATACATTATTAATTTTACATGTTATATCATGAATCTTATTATTATAATAAAATTACAAGTCTAATTTAATATTTTTCCATTGTGGATTTAATGATTTAAATGTTTCTAAGTCGTATGAAAAACTTTGGAATCTTTACTGATTATTTTCTAGAAGAATATTTATAATAAATTTCTATTGGAATTTACATTCATCAATGTCAAAAACCTATGTTTTTAGTTTTCCTATATTGGAGATATATTATAATGACACAATACTCATTAATTATTTCGATGGATTATGATTTCTTCAATGATATTCTTATGAAAAATTTTATTTTCAAAGGAAAATCAAGTTTCAAAAATATTTTTATGGAATTCGTTTATTTTCCATTTATTAATCATTTTTTGAAGACCTTTTATGGAACCCATTTATTTTAAATAGGTTTATCATGTTTATATGTTATTATTATAGATCCTATTTACATTCAATGGGTTAATTGTGTTTCCAAAAGATTGTTATGGATCCCATTTTCTTTCCCTGAGTTAATCATGTTTCAATCAATTTTTTTAGAATTTATTTCATTTATATAAGACAACCATGTTTTAATGATAATTTTATGAACCCCCTTACTTTTAGGGGATAAACATGTTTCAATAAGATCATTATGAAACCCATTTCCTCTCCATAGGTTAATCATGTCTCAAATGGATTCGTATAGAACCTATTTCATTTCCAAGGGTTAATAAAGTTATAAAAGGGATAATGTATTTTATGATGAGTGAATGATGAAATTAAAGATGTTATTTGTTATGATATTGTAATGGTACAATAAAATATTTTACCGGTGGTTATGTGATAAACCAATGATCGGTTGTTCTGTGATACACCAATTATGTATGGTTCCATGATAAACTAATGATGGGTGGGTACGTGATGAAGCAATGATGGGTGGGTCTGTGATAGACCTCCAATGCATTGGGTATGGGATTTTACTATATGGTAATTCAATTTTTAAGAGTTAATGGTAGAGTAAAGAGAAAATGATGACCCAAGTATGTATAAGATTTCTTTATGATTTCCATAGGTTTATATTGTTTCTAATTATTGATATTGATATCACATGGATTTTGATTATTGATTATAATGACTATTTCCTTTTATAAGTTTTCATATATTTCAATCTAGGTATTGATGTTTATGAGTCATTTTATGATTCTATCATGCACTTTGATTATTCCATAATACACTTATACACTATTTTGGAAATTGATGATAGTCATTTGGTAATTCTTAAGTTTAATCTTATTAAGCATCTCAAAAATCATCTTATGATTCCTTTTCTATTGGTTTTAACAAATGCTTTTTAACATGTTATATATTTAAGGGATTTTATATGGATTATGATGATTTATTAATGGTAAAATTAATGCTTTTTTAAGTTGAATAAATTCTCATTTAATTTTATGTGAATTTTTTATATAGATTTTTTCCATAATTCTATAAAACAATAAACCTAAAAGGTCTTCCAAAATTTAAGTGATCAATGTTTTCATTTTCATGATTCATGGTTTAGATGAAAAATTTGGGTCATAGTTATCGACATCAATGTGGGGAATATAAATTTATGGATTTCCGTACAGGATCCAGTAGTGTAATTTCTACGCTATTATAGATGGTACCAATGGTCGTATTAGATAACATTATATAATTTGATTTTTCATGTGAGGATATCTTAAGAGTTATGGATACAATCATAGTTCTAAAAGATTAAGTATAACCATTTGTTAAAATTATTTGACACCAAATTTGAGGTTTTTTAAGTAGTGATATTTTTGATGTTATTAATGTAATTTAAGGAGACATTGTGTTGGGTTGATGTAAATGTAAACCATTGGTTTAATGTGATGTATTCCATTAATTTTTGAAGAAATTATTTTTTAGATATTGATAAACTTTACAGTTTATATGATCTTGGATATAGACATAATTATGGTAATTGATGTATAATCATATAGATAACCAAATTATTGAAATGTTATTTGGTGACTAAGTGACCAATGTTACTTCTAAAGAATATCACCATATTTATTGTATGAAATCAGGAAGCTATGAGATAAGCCTTTAGGTTAAAACACACATTAATTTTTAGGTTATTTAGGTTATTTGGGATACAAGTTTATGGAATGATTTTTTTTATATTTGGGTATTTCTATAGAATTTTGAAGATTATTTTATTAAGGTTTATTCATTTTGGGAATTATCTAACTATGTGCTTACTATTTTGGGTCTAGTTGATGTTTAGAGTAATTGGGAACATATTTTTATCTATTTTATGATTATAAGTTCTTTAAAATTTGATTTCATTTCCTTAGTAATTATGAATTCAACCTTATACACATTATTAGTAGGAAATATGTGGTTGTGTATAAAATTTATAAAATAATGAAATATTACTCATCATATAAGTATACATCAATATTCTATCAGTCATGATGGTGAAGAAAACCCTTGAAACTTATAATAAGGATCTTGAAATAAAATTTTAACTAATTACCATATTTTCTAGTGATATAAATGACCTTTTCAATAAATATTTTGTTTGTGATTTTTATTTCATTGAATTCCTATTGAATATCTTATCTATAACTCTCTAGTAGTCCATGAGAATTAGTTTTCCTTCCAAATCAATCATTTAATTTAATTCCAATGACAACCATATGTGGAATCCTAGTTAATCATATATTCAAGTGAAAAATATGTTTCACTCTTTTATTTTTGTGGTATTTTTTTTCTTATTTCATTGGTTTGATGTTGAATTTAATAATGTAAATAAAAATACGCAAATCCATTGGAAAAAAAGAATAATTTCATGGGAAAAAATTAATTTTACGGGGGTAGGATGTAACATACCACGATTTTGTGAAATATCTTCGATAAAAATTATTTAAATTATCTGATATATTGTGTTACTTGAAATGAATAGTTTATCTTTAATTATGTAACATACCGGGATTTTTGAGTGGGTCGAATTATTCACACATTCTGTATTTTTAATGTTTGGTGGTTCAATAAAATTCAAATTAATTTATCGAAAACTAATTTATTTATTTTTTTCAAGACCTAGTTTGTAGATGGTTTTAGAGACTTGGAAAATGTAATGAGTGTTCATTTGGATTCCAAGTGTATCGACGGCCCGAAATCCCCATTTTGGAATGATGTAGGATGATTCACACTGTTCATAAAAACCATATGACCTCATAGTGAAAAACAAGTGGCCCATTTTTGTACTAAGCCTAGTTTTGTAAATTATATAGTTTGGGGTGCATGACCATGTGAGACATCTTCATTTTTTTAAAAATATAATTCAAATGGTCTTTGAACAGTTAGGGAAAACCATATGCAGAACTTAGTAAAATTTCAGATGTACCCTGGAATTGTAGCTTGGATGGTATGTTCACGACTAGGCCTAACCATTGGGGATAACCATTTGGGGATTGAATCATAAGTAGTAGGTGTTTCATAGATTCGGTATGGTTTGGTAAAACATGAGAGATAACTGTGAAACTCATTAAATAGGAAAAGTTACAAATTTCCCCTCCCTCAAATAATTTTCTCTCCACCTCCTACCATTTGAGCCACATGCATATGGGGTCTACCATTTTTCTTCTTCCATCTAGGGATTGATCTAATCAATTGATCTTAACTTCATTGTGATCATTTTTAGGTATGTTGTATTTGTATCGGTAAGTCTCTCTATCCCTTTACTTCTATTCTCCATTCATCTTTCCTCACAGACCACTAAATTCATGTGTGTGGTTTACACTATTTTCAAGCCATTCGTTTCGAATTCTGTTATCTTCCAAATCAGTCTAAGTTAGAGGATGATATCAGATGTTCCTAAATCGATGAAAATAAGGTATGTGGTGCATACTTATCATTTTTGTTTTATCGAGTGTTTCAAGGGCAAGAATTTTATCATGAATCTGTATTTATTGAGATAGATTGAGCGATACCTAATTAAATCAATGGTTATGTTTTAATTAATTAACATGATCACAATGGATGTTGTTGGGAATTACCTAAATATGTTTATTCATGTGAGGTCGATTTAGAGGTCATCGACTACTTGGGTTGTTATGATGGTATGGGTTTTTTATAATAAATTGAATTATTTTATTTAATTTGAAATGAATTATATATATATGTGTGTGTGTGTGTGTGTGAATTTATTGAGAGATTCTTAGGATTATAAGGGGATAATCCTAAGGATTGAGATGTATTTCCCATCGAGTTTAAGGTTATGCGATTGTTAGAATGAGTGTGACCCACGGAACATAGGTGATGTACATCACTTGTTTGGAAGCATGATTATCATATTGAGGTGGTGAGGGAATCTGGTTACACATGAGACTAATGTTATATTTATGGTGATGGTTGTAAGTTTGAATGAGCTGTTATAAAGGGTATTAGGTGTCATATTGATGTTTATTAGGTTCTATTTAGTGACTTTTGCTCAGCCTTGTTGGCCAATGCACTATTTTGGGTATGGGTTACACATGTTGAATCGGATTTTTGAGGATGTATTGACCACTCAGGCAGGTAGAGGCCTAAATTACTTGTAGGTTAGGAATCATGATTAGAGTTTCTTGATGTATAAATCCATGAGGACAGTGATGATCCTTTGGATGAAAACATTGATGATATCGTTTGGGGGATGAGGCTCGGTATGCTTGAGACCAGTGGTCCAAGATTTATTAGAGAGGAAGGACATCATTGTACCTTAGGACATCAATTTTACATCTGTAGGTTATATTATTTGGAATAAAGATATGGGTTTTCTTTTGGTAGTCAGGCTTCGGGCCAATGGGTGCTTTCGAGTAGGGTTCATAGTAACTAAATTCTTTGATTGGTTGGGCCTTCGTGATGTCCGTTACATGATGAAGACATGTGGTGTTAGTTTCCTAGTTAATGGAATGAGGTTCCAAGTGACATTTGGAGGTGGAACAAAATGGTTCACCTAGGAAAATATGACATTAGTGGATGACTTGGTCTAGTGGCTAAGAATCCTCCAAATAATAATATTGCTGTATTGTACATGGTAGGTGTTAGCTTCTTGGTGACTGTTGAGCAGTAGGTAATCTTATGTTTAGTTAAACTTCATGTGATGTTTTTATTTATTTTTATTACAAAATTTCATAATCATAAATTTAAGGTAGGTAGAAATTGGTGGTGGCCTAATAAGACTTGTTCTCACACCCTACATCGACCTCTCGTGAAATGGTTAGAATTAATGCTTTTATGTTTAGGTAATGGCTATGGTGAAGGTGCTGGATATTATTGGAAGTTGGCATGGGTTTGATGGCAAGGGGACTTGAGTTTCTTGCATCTTATAGAGTTTTTTTTCTATACTATTTTATTTCATATCACCATGCTATTTGTATACAAATATACTTACTTTTTTCCATTGGTTTCCATTATGGTTATTGTATTATATGAACTATATTGGATTCATGTTCTTTCTAGTAGATAAAAATGTCATGTTTGACTTTTTTTTAATTTATATTTATATGTGGATTATGCTTCCACTATTGAATGATATTTCTTGTCATTTCTCCATGGGCGGGTTACTGGTAGAGAGTATATTGGTCTTTTCCTTATGATAATATATCTATTTATACCATTATTATATCATCAACAAAGTTTGTAGTCTCCACACTATCACCTCATTACACCCACACTACTAGTAGACAACCTTTGGTTTATAGGGAGGTTCACTGAGGGCCTAGTGTCCCTCGACTTGTTGCACTATTCAGCTAAAAATTCATGTCGGGGTGATAAAAATGGTATCATAGGCTTTATTTTACCTCTTTCATGGTATTACTATTTGGGTTCTAGAAGAATTTAGATAAGGACATTGTCGAAACTAGTTTTATATGTCACAAACAAACACAAATATCATGGATCCTAGATAACTAGGCTAGTACTAACATAGAATGAAATCTCTTCCCAATCACGACACATTTTTTACTAGCATCCAGAATCATAAAAAATTGAAGTAGGAATGATTTTTTCAAAAACATAACACAAGAAAGATAAACAAGTCATTATGAATACATGAAAAACTCCACAATGATATGTGTACTAGAACTCAAATAGGCACAAACAACCCAATGAGTAATCTTTTTCTAGAAAATATAATAAAAACCTATATCCGAACAACAATACCATTGAATAACAACTAGACCTACCTAAAAGTGTCACTTTTCACTTTTTTGAACCTAGAAGGGGATAATATAATAACTCCCAAAGGTATGGGTAGGGTGTATGCTAAAATCCCAGTAGGGTCTCTCTAATGATTCCATAATAAGATGCCACATTTTATCAACAAAATAAAGAATTCAATTTGAAATAAACATGATTTTCATTTCCAAATAATATTTGAAACAAATCATCCTTTACATTTGAAATGATTTAAATACTTTAGAAAAATTGATTAATAAAAATTTTATATAAAAAAATTTATATAAATTTAGAAGGCATGAGAAAAATAGTTTATAAAAAACAATGAAAAATATTTTAAATATAAAAAACTGGGAAACATGGTCATCTTAAAAAAGTTACGATTGTTCTAGGATATGGGAATCTCTCATACATAAATATTTTTCATGAAAATATGTGTACACACGTCCCTCATACACTAGTCAATGAGGACTCATCGCCATCTCGTTAGGGATGCGACCTGCTGTATATGAATTGTTAGTGTTATATATTTTCAAAAGAGTGTTATCATAAATGAGTCACTTACTACATAGTATTTCATGTGATATAATAAAAACCAAGGGTGTTTAATTTATTTCTATGTAGTTTAAATTCAATTAAACTCATCATTCCATTTTAAATATTCCAACTTGCATTTAAAAACCAAAACACATGTTGTTAATAAAATCATTTCTTTTCCAAGATAAACCCTCTAGGTTTTAATCAAAATCATTTTAATCCATTTTTCATAAAAAATATTGAAATAAATTTTATCATATTAATTTCAAAATTTTTATTCAGCATTCTATATTTCCAAATATTCCATAAATTTTATAGACAACCCCAATTCAATGGAATTGGGGTGTTATTCTCAATTTGGTGCCAAATCAAATCAAAATACCCAATTAACTAGAAATGGGTAGTTAATAAACGAATTTAATTGAATTTAACTAAAATAAATAAATTGTATTTAAATAAAACAATTGAATTCTAATCAATAATTTTAGCGTCAATAAATTTGGCCATCATAATTGGAACCACCAACCTCGAGATCATGGGATATTGAAACATAACTCCCTAATTGGGAAACACCAATGATGAATGTCCGAAACAATGATATGGGAACAAATCATATATTTATGATTTAAAAAAAGAGTGTTTAGATCCTCCAACAACATAGAGATCTATTAAATGAATGGGAGGAGATAATAGAGATATAGAGAAAGAGATCATGAAAAAGAAACTTACTAAGAAGAGATTGAACGAATAGAATCTATTTAGTTATTGAGTGGTTTATAGGGTCTAAAATCACCCCTAGTGAGCCTCCAAAGAAGAATAAATCATATTATTATTGTATAGGCCCGTCGGGCACATTGAGTAAGGGTTTTGGGGTTCTAAAACTACTTTTTGGATTATTAAAATCTATTATGATCAGTTAGCTAGGTAGGTTCACACAGTTATACAAAATTTTTGGTCCTAACCGTGTGACCCTACTCTAGGGTTGTACAATTTCTACATGGTGGGTGAATGGTTTCTCAAACATTGCACCAATTCTAAAAACCCTTACTATCTTGGTGTGCACAGTTAGCAGTAGCATGTCACACTGTTTGGGAAAACCATGTGCCAACTGTACACAACACAAAACTTCCATATTTTTCAAAACTTTATCCTGATGGTCCCTTAAATGAAACCATGCCAAAGAATGAACAAAAGATCATCTTAGGAATAATAGAAAATAGTGTCATGATTTTACAACCTCCCCACCATGAGAACATTATATCCCCAAAAATCCTGTTAAAAAGCTTCCATGCCAAAATGTTAACGCCACTAATCTCTTATCAGTTCCCCCCTATCCCACCTCTCATGAGAATTAGAACCATGATTCCATTGAACTCAGACCAAAGGTACCATCCTTACATGAAATACCTTGGTCTCATAATCAACTATCCTAACTAGATTATTTTTAATGGATAAATCAGGATTAATCAAAAGATCTCTCTAGCTCAGAAAATGAGATGGATTAGATAGATACTTCCAAAATTGTGATAGATGAAACACGTTGCAACGTCCCGGACTTGGCCAGCCACCCGAACAGTGCCGAACGGGTCGGGTGTCACTACCTTAGGCACACATCCGCTTAACTCCAAAGGCTGCCGACTAGCAGCGAGGGTCTGAATAGGTATAGTGGGGAGGATATACCCTATAGGGGGATCATATTATGGGTACTAGTATGAGTATAATAGTAAAGATTCAGCAGAAAGAATGACTCCGCAGACTCAAACCAGACCCGCATAGCGAAAACACATCCAATAAAAATAAACTTCGGAAGTAATAAATATAACAACAACAGCGGAAATAAACACAACCGCATGCTCATAACATGTAACTACTACTGAATTGTAAAACATGCATCCAAAGCTGGTCAGCATACAAAAGGGTGCCAATGGATAAACAACTGTATCAACAGAACAAATAAGCATGCTAATAAAGAAAATTAAACAGAACAAAGTAAACCTAGATAGGAATTACCTCAATGCCCATAACATCTTCATGCAACAACTAACGTAACCCAGCTCCTGAAGCTAGCCTCTTTCCTGCACATAAATCCATAACGTCTGCACACATCCTGAAGGGACCATGAAGGGTGTGAGAAAAATCTCAGTAGGTTACCACCCAACAGTGCGTACCAAATATATGTGTTTAAGTAGTCATTAATTTCTAGGGAAGTAGTAATCAATACAATGCACAAAAAAACACAAACTCCACTGGTGCTCAACAGCCACCACGGAGTGTCACCTGCTTCGGCCAATGCCGGAATCTCTGTCGTGTAACCTGGAACCATGTGCCACCTGACACCCTGTGTCTCAAGTACCGACATCCTGAAGGCACGCCCGAAAAATGTATCCTGGCTCCATGTGCCTCCTGACACCTCGTGCCTCAAGTACCGACATACCAAATGCAAGCCCAAAAATAGTAACCCGGCACCATGTGCCTCCTGACACCTCGTGTCTCAAGTACCGATGTCCTGAAGGCACACCCATCCTCTAAAGTCTCCTCACCTCCCACGTGGCTTTCTACGGCAAGCACCCCCAACCAAAATACCTAACCGTAACTACGGGGGCCTCTACCCACATGAGTGGTCAAAAACACCTCATCACGGAGTATCTCTGTGTGCACACTACTCAAAGTCCCGATGAGTGGTAATCACCAAAATATTCCTTACCACCAATACGTCTTACACCTCGTGTCCTTACGACCATGTCGCTCAAGTCTGATGGCATCGCCATCCTAGTATCCTGGGCCATGCCCAACCTAACAGTTGTACTACCTCAAGCAGACGTCCATGACACCCAATCTCATGGTCAAAACCACCCAAAGTAACCTGGGAAAATCCCCAAACTGTGATCAGAATCACTCTAGATTAACTGGGCCGAGCACAACACAACCCAAAGGGTCCAACATATGCAATTCAACAATCACATACAAAACGTAGTTAAACAGACAACATAACCAGGAAAAACCAACTAAACAGTCGAATTGCACTATACTAGGTGTTGTCCCACACCAGCATTGAGGTCTTAAATGCCTCTAACAATTTATAACAGTCTTTAACAAATTAAACTAAACAGTTTATAACAATCATATTTTAATTAAAACCACTTTGGCATTCCCCGACGAAAATGCCCTGATGAGCAATGACCCCTCACCCAGCCCTGCTCATGCAAAATGGTAACCGAGCATACCCGAAAGCATCCCAAAGGTCCCATAATCAATACAGTGTGAAAAAACAGATAAAATGGGTCCTGCTCAAAAATACCCAAAAATGCACCGAAGGCCACGTCACCCAAAAAACTACGAAAACACAAAAAGAAGTATGCACCACCTACCTGATACACGTACAATGCTACTCCTCCGGTGACAGCAGCCAATTCAGTCTAAAATGCAGTAAATCTACAAAAGATTCAAAACTGCTCAAAGGGATATAACTTTTTCTAGAACAAAAATAATAAAAAATGGCCAAAGGGGAATCGAGGCCTTATCGAGGGGGTACCAATGCACTAATCACCGATTGAATCAGACTTCAGACGAAGAACCAGAAAGCAAATGAAGGTCCGGCCGGATTGGTTCGCGTATCCAGGTAGAAGGCATGAGGTTCTACCTCAATATGTGGCTACTTCCTGATTTAATTGAAAAAAATAATGTACATGACGTGTACTTTAGGACTACACGCTGTGTATATTTCATTTAACTATTCAAAAGATGGCTGATTCCGCCGACTTACATTCCGAACCTTCCGACATGAGTACACGTTGTGTACCTAGGGGTACACGGTATCTACCGGGTTCCTCTTCTCTTCCTCGCTGACATACCCACACGCCATGTATATCCCTCATACACGGCTAGACTACATGCCGTGTCCAAAGAGAACATCGCGTGTCCTTGGTTCTTACCCAGCCAGCGGCCTAGACGCCATGTATGGCCTCACACGGTCGGGGGTATACACGGCGTGTTCAAAACAACACTCCATGTACTAAGAAAAATTCACCACGGTCACCACACGACATGTACTCGGCGAGCGCACGGCCGGTCACTCACCTATACATACATGACGTGTACTTAACGTACACGGCGTGTAGTCTAGAAATTTCCAGATTCTCTTCATTTTCTCCAGTTTCTTTAAAAACCAGTCAAAAATTCAAACAAGGTCGGGATTTTGACTATTTCTGAAAACTCAGGTTCTTACAAACTCCCCACCTTAACGTAGCTCATCCCCGAGCTACCAAATAAAACCAGGAGATGGCACCAAACACGCCCATCCCAGTTAAAAAACCCAGACTACCCCGGTCTCAAAGGATCTGGATAAATTATTCAAGGGGGCTCCCCACCTTAGGAATCACCTTTCCCAGTCTCAATCCAACAAAACATAAAGAAAACAGGGTTTACTAAGCTATTTCCTGGAAGAAAAATCCTCCTATGACGCATCGTCACCCCTACACCTCATTGGTGCTCCTGTGTCACTTCCAACACCCAAAGTATCCTACACAGCATCAGTGTCCGCCTCCATGAGGTCCTTGTGCCTAGCACCTCATGTAACCCGCATCCAGGATGCCCCGATGCCCACATCACCTCAAGTAACCCGCATCCATGATGCCCCAATGCCCACAACACCCCATGTAACCCACATCCACGATGCCTCGATGCCCACAACACCTCAAGTAACCCTCATCCACGATGCCCTGATGCCACACATCTCATACATACATGTATATATATATCATGCACACGAGATGGTGCAACCCACTGACTAGAATCTAGTAAGTCCACAAAGATCATGTGCACCTCGTGCACTCAAAAAATACATACCTCTACTGGTCATGCCAAAAAAGAAACATGGAGATCACGGTCACACCGCGGTGTACCTATAACTGTCATCAGCTCACCGGACTGATCAGCCTCTAGAAGCTCCACAACATGAACCTGGACTAAAACTTGGCTGCCTGATGCATAAACTCCCGATGTAACTCCAGTACCCGGCCACTGACCCCTCAGATGGGACCCACCATCTTTGTCACGACCTCCGCGCACAGTTGAACCTTGCCTCCCCTCTTCATGTACCGAACCTAAACCAACTCCACACGCTGCTATCTGTCCTAGTCCCTGCATGCCGGCTATCAGAGAAGGCTTCCTGCAAAACCTCTCCAGATGCCCGTCCTGTCCACATGCCCGACACTCCTTCGGAGGCCTATCGCACTATGCCCGAACATGTCCCAGCTGTCCGTACTAGAAGAAAATCACCAAAGTACTCCCACTAGGTGGTCTAGTTGAATTCCTGGCCTAACTGACCTGCTGAAACTCATCTTGTCCTTGTTTCCTGTTGTCTGTGCCATCAGCTGAAGTTGTCATCCTGCCCAAGCGAGATTTCCCCCTCTCATTTCCCTTGGATATAAGCGCCTGATTCCCCACCTCAAAGAAAGAACCTAGCCTAAAAATGATCACCTGAAACCGAATGGCTTGTCATAAGCCATCCTCGAAGCACCTCACCCTAGCTGCATCATCGCTCACTATACCAGGTGAAAAAAGAGAAAACTCTTTGAAAGTAGCTGCGTAGTCCATGACGGACATATCCCATGCCTGACACTCCATCGAGTCATGAAGTAGTAACCCATTGAATACCATAAATGTACAGACAACCCATACATATATATAACAATATATTCTACGCAGATACAGAAAGAAGTAAAAGGCAGTGCATAACAACTACCCTTACTCCCCCTCACCGCAACCCATGCCCCGTGGCATCCCAGCCTCAGGGCCTCCTTACCCGCTCAACCGAGCCATGTATCAATTGTAACTCGCGCCATGCCCTTCCTGACAACTCACATTACCTCAAACCGACTACTGAGTCACCCAATCCTAACAGTTACACTGCCTCAACCATAATACCTGCCTTCTCTCATAAGAGTCAGACCCAAATATCTTGCAACATGCAATTCTGTAAAATATAAAGCATGGCATATACATTTGCACAACTAGCAATTCTATCATTAATTTCACCAATTTACATTTAAAATTAGATAAATCATGGAAATTTATTTGTTTTATTCACTTGGTATTATCAATTCTCAAATCATACGTGCAATTATGAAATTGAAATACCCTAAAAATGTGGCTATCAAAGCCAAGAAAAGTAGCCTTGCCATACTGGGCCAAGGTCCAATTCTCCCTTACCACACCGGGTCAAGGGTCACATATCACAATCAATAAAATCAAACACCAAGTGAGCCACCGAGGTGGAAATCATATAAACTGTAATCTGAGAAAAAGGAAACATCAATTCCCACCCATGGAAACTAGGTCCATCCATCGTACCTGGGGCTGCAGGAACCCAAGCACAAGCTAGAAAACCAGTTCAAGTAACAACAAAATATCTCTGGTCTACCATATCCCAAATAGTAAAACCAGCTGAAATAAACGAGAAGTATCAATCTCATTATTAGCCTGAAAATAATGCTACTAAATCCCTATCAAGGACTCCTATGATACCACTTTGTAACGTCCCGGACCCGGCCAGCCACCTGAACAGTGTCGAACGGGTCGGGTGTCACTACCATAGGAGCATCTCCCCTAAAATCCAAAGGTTGCCAACTACCAGCGAGCGTCTGAATAGGTATAGTGGGGAGGATATACCCTCTAGGAGGATCATAGTAACGGTACTAGTCCAAGTATAATAGTAAAGATGCAGTGGAATGAAAGACTCGGCAGACTCGAACCTGACCCGCATAGCGGAAACACATCCAATAATAAAATATAGAAGAAACAATAAATATAACAACAGCTCTGGAAATAAACACAACAGCATACTGATAACATGTAACTACCAATGAATAGTAAATTATGCATCCATAGTAGGTCAACATACAAAAGGTCTAAAATGGATAACCAACTGTAGCTACATAAAAAATAAGCATTCTAATACAGAAAATTAAACAGAACAAAGTAAACCTAGCTAGGCATGACCTCAAGGACCATACCATCTCCATGCAACAACTAACGTAACCCATCTCCTGAAGCTGTCCTCTTTCCTGCACATAAATCCATAAAGTCTACACGCGTCTCGAAGGGCCCGTGCGGGGTGTGAGAAATTTCTCAGTATGATACCACCCAACGGTGCATACCAAATATATGTGTTTAAGTAGTCATGTATTTCTAGGGAAGCAGTAATCAGTAAAATGCACAAATAAACACAAACTCCACTAGTGCTCAATATGAACCACGGAGTGTCACCTGCTTCAGAAAAAGTAGGAATCTCTATCGTGTAACCCGACACAATGTGCCACCTGACACCCTGTGTCTCAAGTACCGACGTCCGGAAGGCACACCCGAAAATAATAACCTGGAACCATGTGCCTCCTGACACCTCATGCCTCATGTACCGACATCCCGAAGGCACGCCCAAGACTGGTAACCCGGCACCATGTGCCTCCTGACACCTTGTGTCTCAAGTACCGACGTCCCGAAGGCACGCCCATCCTCTGAAGGATCCTCACCTCCCACGTGGCTTTCTACGTCAAGAACCCTCAACCAAAATACCTAACCGCAACTATGGGGGCCTCTACCCACATGAGTGGTCAAAACCACCTCATCACGGAGTATCTCTTTGTGCACACTACTCAAAGTCCAGGTGAGCGGTAATCACCAAAATAATCCTAAGCCACCAATATGTTTGACACCTCGTGTCCCTGCGACCATGTCGCTCAAGTCCGATGGAATCACCATCCTAGTATCCCAGGCCATGCCCAAAATGACTGTCGTATTTCCTCAAGCCGACGTCAATGACTCCCAATCCCGTGGTCAAAACCACGCAAAGTAACCCGGGCAATGCCCCAACCTGTGACCAGCATCACTCTAGCGTAACCGGACCAAGCCCAACACAGCCCAAAGGGTCCAGTAGATGCAATTCACAATCTCATATATAACATAGTTAAACAGAAAACATAACCAGGAAAAACCAGCTAAACAGTCGAATTGCACTATACCAGGTGTTTTCCCATACCCGCACTGAGGTCTTAAATGCCTCTAGCAATTTATAACAGGCTTTTACAATTTAAACTAAATAGTTAATAACAATAATATTTCAATTAAAACCATTTTGGTGTTCCCAGTCCAAAATGCCCCGACGAGCAACGGCCCCTCACCCAGCCCTGCTCACACAAACTGGTAACCGGGCATACCCAAAAGCATTTCAGAGGTCCCATAAGCAATACAATATGAAAAAGCAGATAAAATGGGTCCCGCTAAAAAATTCCCGAAAACACGCTGAAATCCGCCTCAACCAAACAACTTCAAAAACACAAAAAGATGTATGCACCACCTACCTGATACTCATACAATGCTACTCCTCCGGTGACAGCCACCAATTCGGTCAAAAACGCGGTGAATATACAAAAGATTCAAAACCTCTCAAAGGGCTATAACATGTTCTAGAACGAAAATCAGACAAAACGGACAAAGGGGAATCGAGGCCTTACCGAGGGGGTTCCAACGCACTAATCAGCGATCGAATCAGACTTCAGACGATGAACCGGTATGCAAATGAACGTCCAGTCGGCTTGGTTCAAATATTCAGGCGGAAGGCATGGGGTTCTGCCTCAATTCGAGGCTACTAACCGATTTAATCGAAAAAAAGAAATTACATGGCGTGTAATTTAGTACTACACACCGTGTATATTTCATTTAACTATTCAAAAGATGGCTAATTCCACCGACTTACTTTCCGAACCTGCCGACATGAGTACACGACGTGTACTGGGTTCCTCTTCTCTTCCTCACCGACACATCCACACACCACGTATATCCCTCATACACAGCTAGACTACACAACGTGTCCAAAGAGAACACGGCGTGTCCCTAGTTCTTACCCGGCCAATGACCTACACGCCATGTATGGGCTCACACGGTCGGGGGTATACACGACGTGTTCACAAATACACACCGTGTAGTAAGAAAAAATCTACACAGTAACCACACGGCATGTACTCGGTGAGCACATGGCCTATCACTCACCTATACATACGTGGGGTGTACTTAAAGTACACAGCGTGTAGTCTGGAAATTTCCAGAAACTCTGCATTTTCTCCAATTTCCTCAAAAACCAGTCAAAAATTCAAACAGGGTCGGGATTTTGACCTGTTCTGAAAACCCGGGTTCATACACACATTATCTATCGACTTTAGCTATGGTGGAAGTGATAAATGGTACCCAATTTTCCAATGTTTTAAACAACCTCAAATGGTACCCTAAAAGTAGTGGAATGTTTCCCTTACCTTAGAACTCATCAATGACCCAATCAATGTGAAAAATTCAAGAACACATGGTCACCGACTAAAAATTCCAATGGTTTCCAAGGAAGATCAATATAAGACTTATACAGGATATGTTCCATCAATAATATATAAAAAATCAATTGAATATTTTTTTCTCTTGAACCATTCTTGGTATAACCAAGGATCTTTCACCAATTTATGACAAAAAAATGGTGATTTTCAAGGCTAGACAACAAGGCTTAAAAATGATCTATTCAGATTGCAGACTACTAACTCTTGTTATAAGAAAACTCAACCATCCATTTACAGTCATCCCATTCCTCATAAAAGTCGATAATGTAATAAAAAAAATCATATTCTTAAGAATTTATATATATATTTCTACTTGGGAATCCAACTGCAGATGGTATTCCATGCCCAAATGGACTTGAGAACCTAGTGCCTCTTCAAGGCCACTCTAAAAGCGATAAGTGAAACAAGGATTCTTATCAGAGACTATATCTGACGGAAATATGTCAAAATGGATAATATATTTTTAATAGAGATTTACTATCTCCTCGTCATTATTAGGATGCCCTCTCTTAATTTTTGTATTTTTATTTTTACTGGCCACACCTCTTATTTCTTTAGTTGAACCTTAACATCTTCCACTAGGCACGACTGCCACCATACATGATTTCCTAGCCCTACCCAATTTGTAGATATCAAGTAACTATCTGACAATGATGAATAATATTGTTTTTTATCCTCATAAAATAACTCTGATCCAGGGACCTTCCCTAGATGGAATTCTTGATTACATGTTTTTGTCACACACTCATTGACTGAGATAATGATTTATCTTATCTTAATGTTATGATAATCTATGGATCAGGCCTTATATATTGACCACATTTTGAAGGACTGATCACAAAATAATTCCTAATTATGGCTGCTTTCAATCTATTTGAATTACTATAAGTTCGAGGTGTAGACTCTGGAACCAACCCATAGATGATGAAACCAATTTATACATGTTTTGTGGCATTACAAATGAGCTCTATAGGGAACTTCACAACATTTTTGAAATTTGACTTCAATAAAATTCCATCCTTACTACAATGCTTCAGTAATGTAACTCTATATAGGATTCTCCTACACTAAAATAATATATACTTGGTGGTTTTAGCTAAAATATTTCACCTTATTTATACTGGAAGAAAATACATTCTGCATACACATATGACTTTATCCATTAAATTCAATTTAGTTCACATCATCATGACATTCAAAGTGGCCAACAATCCTCAATATGGTCACTACTACAACTCTATATAGAATTTAGTGGTTCTACAAAATCTATTCATGGATGGGAAAATCCAAAAATATACATTCTTCTTCAAGGTCTTATGAAAATTTTATCTTCCACTCTGGATAAAAATAAATTTTATGGGCCTCAAAAGGTAACCTAGGTCTTGTGGGATTTATTTCCATTTTTACGACAACAAAAAAGGTCCATTGGATGGTTCTTTGGCACTTCCAGTATTTCAACTTCTCTGGAGGATAAAATGCTCAGTGTTGTTCATGTGGTACACTCTGATAGACAAAAAGGATAGAATACCCTTTTTCATGAAAGTGAAACAACCACTATTATTCAATTTATATAGAATGGAATGATTCACCTTTCATGGAAACTCATATCTAGATAGATGAAATTTCACTCACTCCTCATTTAACTCAACTTCATCATCACCCATTCTTCCGGGGAACTAAACATGATGGTGGATGGGCTCGCTAACAAAAGAATTAATAATTACCTCACTTATTTATATGAATTTCTATCTGATACGTATCTATTTTTTATAAGTATTGTAAAAAACCACAATTTTATAATTATGTAACAATTTTTTTTCATTCAATAAATTAATTATGGACCTTTGTCTAAGACATTCTTGATTTAAAAAAATGAATGGGTATAAACTGAACTAACTTGGCTAGCCCTTCAATAAAAAACCATATCACCTTCTTATTTCTTTGGGAATGTAGCAAACCAATCAAGGAGTCCATAGATATATCATCCCACTTTCAAGATGTAATTGGAAGAGTATGAAGAAAACATAATGGTTTCTGGTTCTCAAACATAAACTGTTGGGTTTATAATAATGAAATAAAAAATCATCAAATCCCTATATCATACCTGACCACCAAAATTTTCACCAGATGACATAGAAAAACGTTGGGATTTCTTGGTGCAATTCCCACTTGAAGTTATTTAAATAACCCATCACATCATTCCTTACCTATAACAACACAAAGAAGTGATTTTATTGGAATATAATACCATCAAAGGAGAAATAACAATTAATAATAATATCCCCACCATAAAGAGTGTCTCTAATTATTGGGAACATTCCATCAAGATGTTTCACTTAAAGAATCATGTCGTGAATAGAATAGGTCAACCAAAATCTAGGAGAAGAAACCCAGGGCCCTAATTCCTGGACTCCAATATGAAATAGTTAAAAAATTCATCTATTTACATTCATCTAATGATTCTTTCAAGGCCTTAGTAATATGTATCATACTCAAAGCATGCACTTTGAAAATCCATTTCCTAGGGTATAGGACATGTTGAAAATTAAAAATTTGATGTATTCCACCCAATTCATTTGGAAAAGATTTAGATAGTTTTGTTATATGATATAACTCATGCCCTTTGTAGTATGAATTCATAGTAGACCATTTTTAGAAAAGGTAATGCCGTCAGTGCTTAAGTGGGTGTATCACAACTGGAATTTCAACGTCCTTAGTATGGTACTTTTTCCAATGTGGCCTAAGCATTTGAAATCCATATGAAAAAACATGGGAAAATTACATGAGGACAAATCCTAAACTGGAACCTGGTGCATCAGAGAAGACCACATAGCCATGCCTTGCATTTTGAAGAGTCAAAAATAGTGTAGCAGTAAAAATACATTTTATCTCAACAAAAGAACTCTGAAAATTTTCATCCTAAAAAAAATTACTCCATATCGGGTTAGAGTAGCCATAAGAGAATAAAATTTTGATATGTCCTTTACAATATGGTGATAATATATAGATAATCCCATGAATCTCTTAATCACAAAAACATGTCCCGACTGCTCCCAAGTAATAAAATATGTTACACTTTTTAAGATCAATATAAATAATGTGTTCTGACACCACGTGTCCCATGAATTTCACTTCCCAGATCCATAAATAACATTATGATTTCGTGGAACAAATTCGATGATTTAACCATAATTTGAAATCTATTATTAGATTATGTACATGATCCTCCTTGTACATTGAATATAAAATAGTTTCATAGCCAGAGACTACCATGATAGTATCAAGATACTCATGGAAAATCATGTTCATTACATCCATAAAGGATACAAGAGCATTGGATTACCTAAAGGGCATCAAAACGTACTCATATTGGTTGAACCTACTCTGAAAAGTGGTTTTTTGAAAATCAGGTTCTTTTATCCTTAACTTATGGTAACTATATCAATTATATTTTTTTGATAATAACTTCTCCCCTTTCAACTGGTCAAACAAATCAGCAATCCCGACTATACAAGAGGTCTGGAAAAACCATAATGTCAAGAACAACCAAGAGAATCATCACACTTTCTCTTTCCTTTTGAGGAATTCACATTGACACAATGTGAAAAAGGGACTCTCATCAACCCTGTAATACCAAAAAAATCGATTTCTAACATCATCACTCTATCCAAAAAATCATCATAAGAAGACATATATAATAATAAAACATGACAATGAATATCAAAGATATGTCCCATATCATTCAATTGAGTCTTAATCTACTAATTTGATTCAATGCCATGTGGAAACTATACAAGATCAGCAAATGGGTTTTCATGTTATTTAATAGTCTTGTCAGCCTACCCATGTATAAAAAACTCTATAGACTTGAAAAACATCATTGACCCAAGATAGAATTGGTTGGTGAAAAGATCATTAAATTATTTCCACTATAATACAAATTTATTCTTTAATGCCACAATCATTTCCCACCATCTCCTGCTCATTCCCTACAGCATGAATGCGAAACACTTCACATTGATTTCATCCATTATCTCTGGGAACTTAAAAAAATTCTCTATCATTCTCAACCATTCTTGATCCTATTGAGGATCATTGGAGCCTTTAAACACTAGTGAAATTTAGTGAATGGGATTTTTAACATTATTACAAAAAATTAATCCCATAAGGTTTCATTGATGGGATCCTGAATGGGATGTAGTGGTGGTGCATATCCCATAGCATGGGAAATATGCACAATCACCTCAACTATACCTGGGTCCATAAGTTGATTTCCTCATTTTGGTTCATCAGTATCTTCCTCCTAGATCTAATCCAAACATTTTCTAGAGGCATGATGTTATATAACATCAAAAGGCAACATTGAAGACATCATATTAACACTCAAATAGAGAAACAAGGGAAATTAATACTAAAAGATAGATAAATGATAATTGGATTTCAATCTATCCAAATCAAAAGAAGGTAGACTATTAAAACTAATACACAAAACGTCATTCCCAATCCACCCATGGTGAATTTAGGCTCATTATAGTGTGAGATGGTAGACACTCAATCGTAACTACCTTCTATGTACTGACAAGATTAATCAACTCGATACCGACACCAATGAAAGATAAAAACATGTAACATTGGAACCATTTTTTCATGAACCAACAGAGATACACTAGAAACCTAACAACAAATCCCATCCTAGAATATCCTAAAGGGCATTCACAATCCACACATGTTGGTGACTAACACCTGTCATCATACAATTTTAATGTGGGAAATTTTTTAACACAAATACAATGTAGGAATGACAACAAAGTCAGTATGTATACAAGAGAAACATCAAAGTTAGAAGTGTAGCAAAAGTCGAATAGGCCCAAATAGTCCAACATGAAACAAACATTTACCAGAACCAAGGATAATAACCCAAGTCCCGGCTAACAAAACTCTCCAATCCCAAGGATCAACAACTTAAACCAAATCTATGTGGAACCATTACCTTTATGAAACATGGAAGGAGATAATCTACAAACACCTGAAAGAAGAGGTAGAGTGTGAGCTAATATCCATGCAGGGTATCATCAAGTATTCCATAGTAATATTCCACATTTAATCAACACAATAAAGCATTAAATTTTAAATAAAAATGCATGAAATTTAAAAATTATAAAATAAAAAATTATTTTTAAATTAAATATCGAGAAAATACATTAAAACGTGTCATAATAACATTTCATAGAAAATTTTTTATAAAAATTTAGAAAGAATGATTAAAACAGTGTACAAAAGTCAATGAAATATATTTAAAATCTAAAAAAAGGAGCAACATGTTCATCCGCCAAAAGGTATGATAGTTCTAGGATATGTGACTACCCACAATAAAGTAGTTATCATGGGAATATGTGTACACATGCCCCTTATACACTGTTTGAATAAGAATCATCACCATCCCATCGGGAATGTTACTTACTACATATGTATTATTAGTGTTGTAAATTTTAATAGAGTATTGTCCTGAATAACTCACTAATATACTAGGCATGCATGTTATCTAATACAAATATATGATTGGTAATTTATTATAAAAAAATTTAAGATGAAATCAAACCCATAATTCCACTTTAAATATCCTAATTTCCATTTAAAAACAAAAACACAAGTTTCTTATCAAAACATTATTTTTCCAAGATTAAAAAACTGAGTGTCTATAAAAACCATTTTATGCCATTTTTCATATATACGATTTTGAAATAAATATCATTAAATTAATTTGAAAATATAAATTCAATAATTTAAATTTTACTTTTTCCCATCATTTTCACAAACACACCCCAATTCAATAGAATTGGGAGTTTTCTCAATTTCATTCTAAATAAAATCCCTATCCCCAATTCATTAGAATTGGGTATTTAACAAACCAATTGAATGTAATTTAATTGAATTAAATCAATTAAATTTAAATAAATCAATTTAATTTAAATCAAAAAATATAATTTAAATCAATAAATATATGTTTAATTATATTTCCCATCATAAACGAAACCCCCTATATTGAGATCATGGGATCTCGAATCCCAAATCCCTAAATGGAAATCTGTAAAAAAAGTACATAAAAATGAGGATATGAGAATAAAACAAATATTTGATCTTTAAAACAATTAGTGTTATCTCCTCTAACAATATGATGATCTATTAAACCCAAGTAAAGAGAGAAGATTGAACGAGAGAAAGAGGATAAGAAGAAGAAAATTACTGGGAAGAGATCGAAAATAATTCACCTAGAATATAGTTTCTTTTTGACAAGTTTAGAGGGGAAAATATCCATAAGGGAGCCTCTATGGAAGAATAAATTATATTTGGAATCACTACTACAAAAGTGGGCAAGGGAAGCGCCCCTTATATCAGTGATACAATTGTAGCATTGATACATGGATTCTTTATCAGTGCTTTTCTAGTGCTGATAAAGAGGCCCTATATCAGCGCTAAAAAAGCGCTGATAAAGAACTCTTTTATCATCGCTAAAATTTTAGTGCTGATACAGGGTAACCTTTATCAGTGCTAAAATAGCGCTGATAAAAAGGCCCTTTATCAGTACTGATAATGACTCCATGTATCAGCACTAAACTTTAGCACTGATACAGTACGGATTTATCAACACTAAAATGATAGCGCTGATAAAGGTAGTCTTTATCAGCACTTTTTTAGTGCTGATAAAACCATAGTGCATTTTTTTATAAAGTTGGTCTTACAGTGCCCTCATTTTATCATGACCTAAAGATCTCGTGGTACTGAAACCCTGTGAATCCCCTCTTCCACCCGCTATGATCACGTTTCCAGACCTCCACCAGCCTCGCTTCTTGTTTCCAGACCTTCACCGCCTTTTGAGTTAGCGTTGCCGGACCTCCGCCGCCCTCCATCTTTAGTTTTCTGAACCTCCGCCACCCGCAACGCTTTCAAGATTCTATTTGCAGTAACTTTTTTAAATCATGTTTTCCAAATCTTTTTTCAATATTGTTCTCCTCTCCCATTTGTATATCATTTTTTAACATGCTTTTTTATTCTATGGGTGAGTATTATGGATTGACTGATTGAAGAAAATGAACCATACATGATGGAAAATGATGTAAACAGGATGATTCACATGTGTTTACTAATTTACATTATATTTCTCATGAACATGGTGCTTGTATACTTTTATTGTTTAAAATCATCATTGTTTTTCGGTGGGGTTTCTTGAGATTTTTTTTGTTAGTCTGGTTGTGATAGATTCCATTGGAGGAAAATGTGAGATGGTTGAGGGGGTAAATCGTGAAGTGGGGAAGCATCAACCTTTCCATTGTTAAAAAGATGTAATGAGTTGGTTATTGTGGGAGAAGACATCGTTAGTTGATATGGGTTTTCCTTTTAGTTTCCCAATGACATAGAATATTGTTGATAATGATTAAAGTGAAAATGGTTTGGTGGGAATTGAATAACTTCATGGATAAAAATGAAATGATGGCTATAAAACTATGCTCACCCCCTACACGATGAGTGAATCGGGTGGTTCCCTCTTCTAAAATTCAAATATGTGAGTTCCTTTACTGAGATATAAACATATGACCACTCTTAATTCCGGAAATATCCAACTCTAGGTGATAATTCAAGGTTGCCTTAGGTGACGAGAATATGAAGTCCCTATGTTATGGGAATATGAGATCTTCTTTATCTCCCAAATAATGATCCCTTGATTATACCTCATGATATTATAAATAGATTCATTAGGGGATATTCCTATGAATCCCCTAAGATATGATCATAAAATCTCTTATTCATCTCCTTGGTAATGATCCTAGGATTATACCTCAATGAGGAGCATGAGACTCCCTAGGAGATGAGCTAAAGAATCCCCTATGTGATGAGTATACAATCTCTAAACAATTCCCTTAGTAGATGATCTTATGTTTTTACTTGGTGTGATAAGGACACGATTCAATAACTGATGAATATATAAATCCTTACGTGCTATGAATATATTTTATGAACCAAATTGGTGTAGATTCCTCACATGGAAAATGTGATCCACCTTGTTTAATGAGCATAATATTATAGAGGTTATAAGACTTGAATTCCTTCTACAATAAGAATAAGTTACCAATTATCAATCATGTTATGACTCATGTATTACAGATAATACACCTCATGTCGTGAGCTAATGAAAAATTAATAACCTCAATTTTAGATGAATTTTATAGTTTATCAATACACTCATCACCATTATTATATTCAACTAAAAGTATATTCCCTGTAACTAGAATAATAATTGTTATTAACTTGTGTCCACTAGAGAGTATAACCAAAAACTAGATTCAGAAACAAGTCTTATATCTGGAACAGAGACCCAGAATAGGAATCATACACCAAGAAGGAAACTATTGAAGGAATATATAACATCCCATATTCCCATTCCAATCAAGGGGAAAATATTGTCAACCATAGAGGTGGACTCTTTCCACCATTGGAAATAGGTAAGGTAGGTTATGGGGATTGTGGCTAGCCTAAGGAAACAGATTCAAGCCTGAGTGATTTCCCCAGTAGAGGCATCAAAAAATTACCCATGAGCCCAAATATCCAATTCAAATGGGCCTTATTCTATGGGAACCATACATATTAGGCCATACTCAAAATGAAAACATTCCCATACATAGAGGACCATATTCACTAAGTGGTCCATACTCCTACTAGTTAAAAAACCCTATACCACATAGAGTCATATTTTTTGTGAATCCAAAATACACTCATTAGGCTATATCCCCTTTTAATTAGACAAAAAATTTATTATCACACTTATTTACCATACCAACTTTCACTTGGTATCATTTGAAAAATCATCTATACAACTTGATGTTAAACTCTATGAATTATTTATTATTAGAAGTACATTGCACATGGTTGTGATAAATACCCTTAGTGCATTCACTAACCCATGACATGTTGGAGGATGGTTTTAGGGGGTCACTACACTATAATCTACTAACCAATAGAGGGGTCTAAATGGTTATAGGTAATGAAATAGTGTTATCAAAGAATTTTATTAGGCGATATGATGGGGTTTGATTTTATGAACATTTGAGGATTTTAAAGGTTTTGTTTAGAAAGTATTTCATTTCTATTCATTGGTATGTTTTGGGTGTACCTTTCCTTAGGTTTTAAATTATGATCTTAGTGGTTCTTCATGGTTAGTGGTTGTAGTCTCTTTTTTGGGTGAAGGGATGTGTTCATAGTATATTTCCATCTTATGATGTTCTTCATGGTTAGTGGTTTTAGTCTCTTATTTGGAGGTGTGTGATGTTCTTGGTGAGGGCAACTATCTAGCAAGTGGTGTCATTGTATATGAGAAAGCATCGATGTAGTCGGAGATATATGATGTTCTTCATTTTAGTAGAGTCATTCAGATTCCAAGTCGGTGTTTCTATACTATATCTTCTTTTTGGGATTCATGTGTTTCATGAATTCAAATTTTATCAATTTGATGATTGTTAGACATGTTTTGATCATTTTGAAGCACAAAATAACCCTATTAATGAAAATAATATATGGAATGGATGTTATCTTGTTGTGAATTAACCTTTTTCATTGAAATAAATTATGTTCCCTTCTACCGTTGGTGGATTTGATATTATAAATGAAAAACAAGGTTTAAAATTAAGATAAGTTGATTTTTTAAATAAAATTCTAAATGGTTTGGCATGTGTTTGTTTATTGAATTTTTTTTGAATGATTTCCAAAATAAATTAATATGTCTTGTTTTTAAATGGATTATGGAATTAGTATTTTAAAAAATTGAGGGGGATTGATTTTCCTTTTGAACAAAATACCTTTGATCCTGACCACCATCCATTATTTGTTGGGGGTTATTTTAATGTCATTTCGTACCAAAAGGAAAGGAAAGGTAGAAGCCCATTACAGAGGAAGCCCATCATGGAGTCTGTTTAGTTCATGGTTGGGAAGGGCCTCATTGATCTCAACTTCTCAGGTGACAGTTTCACCTGGTGCAACAATTGTAGGGTCCATCACCGCATGTGGAGTCTACTGGATAGGTGTCTAGCCAACATGAAATCCACTAACCTATTCTCAAATACCATGTTTCCCATCTTTTTTAGGGTATTTTGATTCACGCCCCCTATTGGTTTCCATTTCTTCTTGGCATGATCATCAGGAACAGTTTCACTTCCACCAGTAGTGAGTATTTAGGCATGATGATATTGAATGTAGGGAAGAGACCTAGGAGTGGTAGATGTATCATTCTTGATTATTCTTGTGTTTGGTCTGGGGTGATTTGAAGAAACTGTAATGAATCTAAAGTAATTATATTTAATAAATATGAATAAATACTAATGGTTAGGCTATATTAATCTCTATTTTTATAAGGAAGTGGTTCTCATCTTCTGTATTTGTAATTATTGTTTTGTGTACTTGAACCATAAAAACTAATATTTGAGATTCAAATAGGATGGAGATGAATAAATATTGGATGGATGCTAATTGTTTAACAATAGTGTATGAGAACTAAGTTAAAGTTTTCATCAAGTTTGCAAAGGATCATGCAAAGGATCCATCTCAAATCCTTTGTCCGTGTTTACATTGTTGTTATTCTAGAATACTTACTCCAGAGGAGTTGGAAGAACATTTGCTATGTCATTGAATAGATCATAGTTATAAATGTTGGAATAAACACGGAGAAAAATAGAATGTAGCCACTAGCTGGGATAAAACTACGTTTTATGGATCGTTAGATATGAAAACAAATATGGATAATGAAGAAGACCATATAGAGGATTTGATTACAGATGTCAATGATGATGAAGATCATATTGAGGAAATGACAAAGACAATTCAAGATGAAATCTGTGATTGCCCACAATTGTTTGAGAAGTTAAAGAGTTGTGAAAAGACGCCATTGTATGTTGCTTTCACTATGTATACAACATTGTCAGCTGTACTAAAGCTATATAAATTTAAAGCAGGCAATGGATGGAGTGATTTCAGTTTTACGGAACTACTTGCTCTCTAGAATGACATGCTCCTAGAAGATAATGAGCTCCCAAGATGGACATATAAAGCTAGATGAATGCTACGCTCGATGGGAATGATTTTTGAATGAATACATGCCTGCCCGAATGACTGTATATTTTTTCGAAAAGAGAAAATCCCACTTACAAAATGTCCAATGTGTGGTGCTTCTCGATACAAGAAAGATAAATCCAATCCTACGAATGTTGTATTGTACTTTCCAATCATTCCATGGTTTAGGCGTCTATATGGAAGTGAAGAAACTGCAAGACCATTGTTATGGAATGTAGATAAATGAAATAAATATGGGTTATTACATCATCTGGCTAACACTCCTTAATGGAATAAAATTAATCATGAGTATCCTGAATTTGGAAAAGAGCTGAGAAACCTTCGTATTGTGTTATCTACAGATGGAGTGAGTCCTTTTGGTTTTCAAACCATCACTCATAGTACGTGGCCTGTTATGTTGTTAAATTATAACTTTCCACCCTGGTTATGTAAGAAGCGGAAATTCATCATGTTATCTATGCTTATATCAGGACCAAAACAACCAAGTAATGATATTGATGTTTATATGGCTCTTTTGATCGAGGATTTGAAGTTATTGTGGGAATCAGGTGTAATATTGAATGATGCTTATAAAACATAATACTTCACATTGAGAGCAATGTTGTATGAGACAATAAATGATTTCCCTTCTTATGGAAATTTTTCAGGCTATAGCAATAAAGGAACTCAAGGGTTCCCTGTGTGCGAAAAAGATACACAATCAATTAGGTTGAAACATTCATAGAAATATGTGTTTCTAGTATATTTCTACCTCATCGGCATAAGTACCAATCTTGGATGACATCATTCAATGGATGTTCCGAAAAATGTGCAATATCCTCTCCACTAACAGGTGATCAGCTATTTGAGAATGTAAAAGATTTGGACACTATTTTTGGTAAACCATTTTCGAAAAACCATACGAAAATCGGTTGGAAAAAGAGACCAGTTTTTTTTGAATTACAATACTAGAATTATTTATACGTCAGACATTTTATTGATGTGATGCATGTGGGAAAAAATGTATGTGATAGTGTTATCGGAACATTGATAAATGCCCTTGGGAAAAAAATAAGGAATTAATGCAACGTTGGACATGGTTGACATGGGAATACGAGAAGAGTTGGCTCCCATGAATGGTGAAAATCGAATGCTTCTTCCTCAAGTTTCTTATACTCTTTCTAGGGAGGATAGATATCAGTTTTGAAACTTATTCAATGATGTAAAGGTTCTAGAGGGGTACTCATAAAATATCAAGAACAATGTGTCAATGAATGATTTGATGTTAAAAGGTTTGAAATCAAATGATTTCCATGTTTTGATGCAAGATCTAATTCCTATATCTTTACGTTGCATTTTTCCCAAGAATGTTCGTCATATGTTAACCAAACATTGTTTCTTTTTCAAAGCTATATGTAACAATGTTTTAGACCCGAGGATATTGCCAGCAATGGAAAAAGAAATTGTCATTATATTATGTGCATTAGAAATGTTATTCCCACCAACATTCTTTTATATGATGGTTCATTTGATGATTGAAATGGTGAGAGAGATTTGACTTTGTGGTCCTGTGAACTATAGATGGATGTATCCTGTTGAACGGTATATGAATATTTTGAAAGGGTATGTAAAAAATTGAAGTCATCCAGAGGGTTGTATATTGGAGCGATATATGGTTGAAGAAGCCATTGAATTTTGTACTGAATACCTATCTGATGTGGAAAGAGTTGGTCTCCCGAAATCTCATCACACTGGACGCATTGAGGGTGAGGGAATTTCTCGAAGAGAAGTTTTGACAATCAGTATTAAAGATCAGGAGCAGGCTCGTCTTTATGTTTTGCATAACAGTTGGGAGGTTGCTCAATATATTGAAACTCACAAAGAAATTCTTAGGCAGTTGAATCCATCGAGGGCTGAAAAATGGTTATCAGATACACATAATCACCAGTTTATAGGATGGTTTCAAGACCATATTTTTAAGCAGTAGGATGAAAATCCGAATTCAATTTTAGAATGTCTTCATTGGCTAACCACTAGACCAAATGTGTATGTATTATCTTACAGTGGTTATGTAATTAATGGTTATACATTATATACAGATGAACATGATGAAGATATTAGCATGAAAAATAGTGGAGTTACACTAGTGGATGAAGCGATGCATGTTTCTGGTGGTAAGGACAGAAATCCAATTTATGTAAATATGTCATACTTTGGAATTATAAAACTAATATGGGAGTTTGATTATATGACATTCCAATTGCAGATTTTTCAATGAAAATGAATTGATAACAACAGTGGTGTTAAAATAGATGAATGGAGATTTCCGATAGTTTATTTTAGTAAAGAAGTGTACAAAGACGAACAACGGTACAAGTTTTTCATGTTCCAAATCCCACAAACCAAAAGTGGTTGATTGTTCTGTTATCATCCAAAACTATTGAAGGTTCCGATGAAAATTCAATTGAGGATGATCCTTTTATGGGTACGTCGCAATCATTTCAGGGAGGTCCCAATGCAGATGATGT
Organism: Viscum album; assembly: GCA_963277665.1. Lineage (NCBI taxonomy): Eukaryota > Viridiplantae > Streptophyta > Magnoliopsida > Santalales > Viscaceae > Viscum > Viscum album. The sequence goes on from OY728132.1 coordinate 1,701,832,299, forward strand.
TTTCTATGTTATAGGGGACCACAATAAAGGGACTTGGATAGTCGATAGAGGTGTCAAATCTCTTCAACCTTTGAAAAAAAGAAAGAGAGTTCAGAAAATAGGTTATATTTTTTTGTAATATAGATGTTCTTATCTCTTGTTATTATCATATCATTACTGAATTTATGTAATCTGAATTAACTATTAAACCACTTTTGTAGATAATGACTTCTGCACATTCTGATGCTCCTGACCTTAAGGCTGAACAAGTCTCTCAAGGAGCAGCTGCTACGGGTGCTGCTGCTCCTGCTACTCCTGCAGCTCATGCTGCTGCTGATGTTGCTCCTGATGCTCATGCAGCTCATGCTGATACTGCTGTTGCTCCTACTGCGGCTCCGATTTCTCCTAATACTCCTCCTAATGTGGCTCCTACTACGACTGCTCCTCCTGCTGCTCCTCCTACTTCTCCTGCTGCTGCGGCTCCTGATGGTCTTAGTGTTGAGGTCCAACAACCGTCAACACATGTCGTTGATACCATTATAGATGAACATATAGATGATGTTGATATCGATGAAAGTGTCGGGAATGAAGGACCAGTGTCACAGAAATCACAGGTGCGTTGTAGTTTGATGGTGTTAGCCAAAATTCTTAAGGTGAAATACAAAGGCATCAAATTTGTAGTCGAATGGAATACATGAGGCCAACATGTGAATCCCAACAAAGATATGTTTGGCAACTAAATTGGAGTTTTCACTCGGTAATGCGTGCCGATTGACATAGATTCATGGAACCATGTTGTGTCCAGGCTGAAGACTGTGACCTGGGAAGAAATTATGGCAACATTATGAATTTATTTCTTTAATTTACTAGAAAATAAAATAATGAAAAAATGTCTTACAATTCTCAATCTCTTGCAGAGTACATTTATAGTAGACGATTCACACATGGATTATGTACTAAGACTTTCTGGAAATATTCATCAAGGTTTTCGCACTATTTTAACTAGATGTCACCACAAGGATTCTAAATGTAAAATAAATTTGCACCCACCCATTGTCTACGATCACCTGATATCCCAAGAAGCCTGGGATGCATTTATTAGCCGTCGTGGGAATGAGAAGTTTTAGGTACATTTTGAGTGATAATACGTTGTTTGAGGATACCTGTATTCGTCACATTGATTGTCAGTATTTCATTTATGGAACAGAAACTCTGTACTGAAAATAAGGGACATGCTTCAAAACCAGCACACCCTTATCGTAAAGCAAGGTTGGGGTATGCTTCATTAGAAAAGAAAATGGTACTTATTTTAAATTTACAATAATATTTTTAGGTTCTAATAAACAACATCATAATTATTTTTATATGTTTATATGTAGATTTATGAGTCTAAAACCAAATGCACTTCCATACAATGTCATATGCTTTGGAAGGAGGCACGTGTGAACAAATAAGGGAAGTTAGTAGATGAGAACACGCAGAAAGTGTGGGAAATATGTGTAAGTATAACACGATGATAAAATAATTTGTTTAAAATTGCTATTACATTAAAATAGTTGGTTATTTTCCTATATCTGACAATCACAGGAATCAACTACTCTTGTAGCTGATACAGACCTATTATCGACAGCTTTGAAGCATCCAGAAAAATACAGTTATGTCAGAGGTGTAGGGTTTAGCGTGACACCCCGAGTATATATTGAGAAGAAGAAAAAAATGGATGATAAAGATGAAAAATTGGAACAAATGAGCGAAAAAATAGCAACCCTTGAAGAACAATTTCAATGGTAGGGAGAGTTGCTAGCAACATTTATGGGTGGGAAGCAAAGGGAAGCCAAAACTCAAGAACAACTGCCGTATGAACATCTCGCCCCACCCCCACTAGCTTTGAGGTGATCCATTCACCTCAAAGAACTTTCTTAGCTGTGGAAATCAATATTCTAATAATTGTTCCCATGAAATTTGAATCAGACAAACACTGATAATTTTTATGTACTCATCTTTTATAGGGTGATAATGATTGTGATTTATGTCTGTCAACACCCACCTATCACCTTGTAGCGAGGGCTACAATGTTCAATATCCCAGATGCCACACTGCATAATAGTCCACTTCCGAAAGATCATCTGAAAGTGACGACTACTGTAACTCACGAGACAAAGGTAGAGCTACCTATTCCACTTGATGATGATGATATTTATACGGTCGAAAAGGGTATTGGGACACTCATTTCATGGCCATGACAACTTGTATGAGTACATGCAGAAAAAGAGGTATTTATTTCATTTTCTTTTCAAGATAAACCCTTAACAATTAATGAAAAATGGTTTAAACCAATGATTGTTTATATAGACAGAGAAAGGGAAGGAGGTGACAAATGTCGGCTCAAAACCATATATAGGATCAACCAACCGATCCCAAGGAGATACTGAAAGAACAATAACAACAACTGATCTCTATGCACATTTACTAGCATGGAAGACTCATGTGGATATGAAGCAAAAAGATAGTAATAATCATATAGTGGTTTTCGAAGAGAATATATATGGAGAGGAACATCAAGATTTCATTGCTACTGAAATTTTAAATGAAATCCTTGAAAACAGTTGGCTAGGTGTCACAGTTGTAAATGTATATATGATGTATGTTTCTATGAATTGATTTTCCAAAAGCAGATCTAATGTGAAAATTATGACTAAATGCATTTTATATTGTTGACAGATGCATTTATGAAAAACAATTGAAGGAACATTCCCATGATCCATGATTTGGACTGGTTAGTCCTCATATCACATCAACACACCTAACAAAAATACATCCATCAAAAAGGAATGCAATAGTGAACGACTTGCTGAAAACATTTGAACGCAATATTACAGATGAAAAACTTTTCCTAATAACAACCATGCAGGGGTAATACTATATGATTAAAGCATATCAATTATATTTTCACTTCTTTTGTTACTCATTCATTTTTGTGTTTTTAGGCAACATTGGTTGCTAATTGCGGTGAACTTGGATAATTCAAAGATTTATTTTCTGGATTCAGAGCAAGGATATCCATCAAACCGACCACACATGATAGAGTTTGTGGATATGTAAGACAGTACATCTTATGTTTTAGGTCTAAACATCATGTAATATAATTTATATTATCTTTTACTGAGGATTCTGTTATAATAGGTCGGTGTATAATTATCTTCTAAAAAAGGAATGAAGATAGGGCCTAAGCATAGGGAGGCGAGTAAGTACTACGTCTGGAAAAATATCGGGGTATATATAATAAAATTTCACTATCCAAACACATCTCAACACAAGTTACTTATTCTACTAATGATCAATTTTTTTTAGTGTCCAAAACAAACAAATGAAAATGATTGCAGTTATTATGTTTATAAATTTATGAAATAGATCATTTTTCATCTGCAAACTAGCATCACTAAAGAGGTATTTTTAAAAACAACTACTAGTTCATTTACGTTATTTATTAATTCAATATTTTTATATTTTCTAGTACTACTATGACTGTCAAAAATACTCATACTCCTAAGAAAATATAGAAGTTTTCATAAACGAGTGGGCCACATACCTGATTGAAGATTGTACACAAATATAATGAAGATCTGACTTGGGGACATGTACAATTTGTGGTCATTTTTGAGAGGGGTTAAGGGGATCAAAAGATGAAAAATTGTTGTATGTAAATGTTCGTAGGAAAATTCTAGTTTTTATTAAATAAAACAGCCTTTCTCCAATGATTCATTTTCCCATTTTAACAGATGATATGCACCAGAAACATGCATGAATGATGAAACACTCAAAGGGTCTCTATTTTGTTTAAAATGGAAATGATTTTAAGTGAAAATAAAAACTACCCTCTGGAAATCAGACTAAACGCATTTGGAATGCCTTGATATTTTATAATAATGAACAATGGGTCCTTGGTGACATGTACAAGTCAACCCCACCTCTATCCGAGGCACGGTGTGGCCACTAACACTCATAGGGTCCCTCTTGTTTAAAATGGACACGATTTTACGTGAAAACAACAACTGACCTACGAAAATCTTACCAAACGCATTTGGATTGCATTTATGTTTCATTAAAATGATCCAACGGTCATTTTTGACTTATAAAATTCAACCTCGCCTCAATCAAAGGCACAGTGTGGCCGCTAGCACTCAATGGGTCTCTATTTTGTTTAAAATAGACACGATTTTAATTGAAAACAATAAATGACCTACGGAAATCCGACCAAAATCTTTTGGATTGCATTGATATTTTAAAAGAACGGTCGAAGGTTCTTTATTGATGTGTAAAAGTCAACCACGCATCAATCCGAGGCACGTAGTGGCCGCTAGAACTCAAAGGGTCTCTCTTGTTTAAAATGGACACGATTTTAATTGAAAACAACAACTAACTTATGTAACTCCTAAAAAACGCATTTTTATTGCATTTATATTTTATAATAACTATAAGAGGATCCTTGGTGATGTGTATGAGTCAACCTCGCTTCAATCCGAGGCACACTGTGGCTGCTATCACTCAAAGTGTCTCTATTTTGTTTAAAATGGACAAGATTTTAAGTGAAAAAACAACTGACCTAGAGAAATCCGACCAAACGCATTAGGATTGCATTTATCATTTATAAGAATGATCCAAGGGTCCTTGGTGATGTGTACGAGTCAACACCGCCTCAATCCGAGGCATGGTGTGGCCGCTAGCACTCAAACAGTCTCTCTTGTTTAAAATGGACATGATTTTAAGTGAAAACAACAACTGACTTACGGAAATACAACCAAACGCATTAGGATTGCATTAATAAATTATAAGAACGATGAAAGGGTCATTGGTGGCATGTACGAGTCAATCCTACCTCAATATGAGGCACGATGTGGCCGCTAGCACTCAAAGGGTCTTTATTTTGTTTAAAATGGACACGATTTTAATTAAAAACAACAATTGACAAAGAGAAATACGGCCAAACGCATTAGAATTAGATTTATCCTTTATAAAAACGATCCAAGGGTCCTTGGTGATGTGTACAAGTCATACTAACCTCAATATGAGGCACGGTGTGGCCACTAGCACTCAAATGGTCTCTCTTGTTTAAAATGGACATGATTTTAAGTGAAAACAACAATTGACCTACGGAAATCCAAAAAAACGCATTCGGATTGCATTGATATTTTATAAGAATGATCCAAGGGTCCTTGGTAACGTGAAAAAGTCAACCTTGCCTCAATCCGAGTCACGGTGTGGCCGCTAGCCCTCAAAGGGTCCTATTTGTTTTAAAATGGACATGATTTTAATTGAAAACAACAACTGACCTATGTAAATCCGACCAAAAATATTTGGATTGCATTGATATTATAAAATAACGATCCAAGTCGCTTTGGTAATGTGTACAAGTCAACCATGCCTCAATATGAGGCACGGCGTGGCCGTTAGAACTCAAAGGGACTATCTTGTTTAAAATGGACATGATTTTAATTGAAAACAACAACTCACCTACGAAAATCTGTCCAAACACATTCATATTGCATTGATATTTTATAAGAACTATTTAAGGGTCACTGGAGATGTGCACGAGTCAACCCTGGCTTAATCCGAGGCACGGTGTGGCCGCTAGTACTCAATTGGTCTCTCTTATTTAAAATGGACATAATTTTATGTGAAAACAACAACTAACCTATAGAAATCCAACCAAACGCATTCGGATTGAATTGATCATTTATAATAACAATACAAGGGTCCTTGGTGACGTGTAAGAGTAAACTTTTCCCCAATCTGAGGCACGGTGTGGCCGCTATCACTCAAATGGTCTCTATTTTGTTTGAAATGGACACGATTTTAAATCAAAACAACAACTGACCGACAGAAATATGACCAAACGCATTCATATTTCATTGATATTTTAAAATAAAGATCCAAGGGTCCTTGTTGACGTTTAAAAGTCAACCACTCATCAATACGAGACACAGTGTGGCTACTAGCACTCAAAGGGTCTCTCTTATTTAAAATGGACACGATTTTAATTGAAAACAACAACTGACCTACGGAAATCTGACCAAACGTATTCGGATTGCATTGTTCATTTATAAGAACGATCCAAGGGTCCTTGGAGATGTGCAAAAGTCAACCCCGCCATAATCCGAGGAACAGTGTGGCCGCTATCACTCAAAGGGTCTCTATTTTGTTTAAAATGGACAATATTTTAAGTGAAAACAACAACTGGCCTATGGAAATCTAACCAAACACATTAGGATTGCATTTATCTTTTATAATAATGATCCAAGAGTCCTTGGTGAATATTACAGGTGAACCCCACCTCAACTTGAGGCACGATGTGGCCACTAGCACTCAAAGGGACTGTCTAGTTTAAATGGACATGATTTTAAGTGAAAACAACAAATGAACTACAGGAATCCGACCAAATGCATTAGGATTTCATTGATCATTTATAAGAATGATCAAATGGTCCTTGGTGATGGGTACGAGTAAACCCCGCCTCAATACAAGGTACGGTGTGGCCGCTATCACTCAAAGGGTCTCTATTTTGTTTAAAATGGACAATGTTTTAAGTGAAAACAACAACTGACCTATGGGAATCCGACCAAACGCATTCGGATTGAATTGATATTTTATAAGAATTATCTAAGGGTCCTTGGTGAAATGTAAGAGTCAACCCCATCTTAATCCGAGGCATGGTGTTTCTGCTATCACTCAAAGGGTCTCTATTTTGTTTAAAATGGACATGATTTTAAGTGAAAACAACAACTGACGTACAAAAATCCAACCAAACGCATTCCGATTGCATTTTTCTTTTGTAAGAACTATCCAAGGATCCTTGGTGACGTGTAAGAGTCATCCCCGCCTCAATCCGTGGCATGGTGTGGCCGCTATCACTCAAATGGTATCTATTTTGTTTAAAATGGACACGATTTCAATTGAAAACCACAACTGACATACGTAAATCTGACCAAACACATTCGGATTGCATTGATAATTTAAATGGGGGGGTCATGGCATGTGATCTATTAGGGCCGTCATATATATCAATTCATGGTTGGCCTGGTATACTAGGGTGACCATGTGTTTGGGTCTATGATACTTATGGGCTTATATCTGGATGAAAATACTCCCATTTGGGAGGGTGGATATTCTAATCTTTCTTATTCCTTAAATGAAAATACTCTCATAGGGGAGGGATGAGATGTATATAGGTATTATTCCCCAAATGAGAATACAATCATAGGAGTGGGATGCGATTCTTATCAGGAATATTCACCAAATGAAAATAATCCTATAGGGGAGGGCTGAGACAATTATATCGATTATGCCTCAAATAAGAATACACCCATATTGGAGGGTCGATATGCTTCTAGGTATTATTATTTGGATGATAATAATCCCATATGGTAAAGAATATATTCTTCTTAGTATTATTCCCTAAATAAGTCTACTCCCATTGTATAGGGATGAGATCATTGTTGGTCTTATGCCTAGAAATTAGAAGAACACAGATGGGTGGTCTGAGATACTGTTGGGGGTAATCCCTGGATGAGAAAACCCCCATAAGTGGATTTTCATGATGGAGTATAAATAAAACTCACATATTGGAGGTCATTGATAATTATGTATATAGTGGGGGACCATGGAATATTATATGTTTTGTGTGGTTCCTATGATGTACTCAGAGAAACCCTAACATTGGATGAAGTAGGTATGGTTGATCAAACATTAATACTTGAGAATCAATGTGTCTTAATGTAGATGGGGTAGGACTTGGTCAAACAATATTTTTATAATGTCGACCTGATCCTTGTGAAATGCTTGTTAAAAGTTCAGCACTTCGAAAATTTATTTGGTTTTAATCATTGTCATGGATTTGAGGATCAATGATGATTTTTTATTAGTTTTATTCCAGTTCTTTCTCAACTAGGTTGTGCATATTTCCTATTCATGCACTTACAATAGCCTATTGCAGGTTTAATATTGGGGGTTTATTAAGGATATTCATCCCCCCCAAGTATGTGCACCTCAGTGTGTGTACAAACCTTATAACTTCGTTTAGGTTGAGAAAATGATGCATAGTGGGTAGAGAAAAGTCAAAAGATTTATGTATTGATAAAACAAACCCATGTGGAGACTTAAGATTGAACTGGAAAGCCCCCCCATACACCTCTTACCCCCCCTTGGACAGCCACCCCAAACCCTTGAATATCCTCCAAACCCCCTGAATTCTGAATTGATTTCTTTATGTAATTGATTAACTTATAAATTATGTGTTAATGGTGTACGAGTATAATCGTCATATGGGTATACTTGGTCTAATTTTCTTATGATTTATGAGTTAATTTTGTATGGGTATACTTGCTTTAATTGGATTATTGAGATGCTATTTTGTTTTGCAGGTGTTCGGGTGTGCTGTTGTATATTAAATCGAAGCAGTAGAGAGGGCATTTATCAGCGCTCTTTTAGCGTTGATAAATCATGATTTTATCAGCGCTAAAAAAGCACTGATAAACTACACCTTTATCAGCTCTAAAGAAGCAATGATAAAAGATAAGTTTATCAGTGCTAAAGGAGCGCTGATAAAGGGTTGTTTTATCAGTGCTGAGCTTTACAGCGCTTTTTTAGCACTGTTAAAGCCCGTTTTTAAAGCTGTTAATGCCCGTATTTGTAGTAGTGTATGTAAATTCACGCTGGTCACTTAAATTGAGGTTTTAAGGGTTATAAAAAATATTCTGGATTACTTAAATCATGTACATGCAGTTATCTTGTTAGGAAAACATAGTCTGAAAAACCAAATACCCTAACCATGAAGCCCATACATTAGAGTTTCGTAGTGTTCCCTTTTTTGGTGAACAATTTTTCAACCTATGTGTCAACAATTCAAACCCTCACAATCTCGAGTTTCATTATTTTCACATGAAGGTAACAAGGTTTGGGAAATTGTTGCACCATCCATCCACAACCCAATAACTTCAATAATTTTCAAAAATATCACTTGAATTTACCTTATATGAATCTCATCCAAATAATGTTCAAAATATGGATTTAAGAATACCTAAAAATAGTAACATGATGTTACATTAGAACTCATGACTGGGTTCCTGCAACTCCATGCATGTGGCACATACCAAGATTCTAATGGGGGAATTATTGTTATATTTTTCACATTTTACAGTTGAATTAATTTCCACATTGAGTGGTGAATTTTTACTTATTATGAAATGTGTTCCTTTTTTGGCTTGGAAATGAAGAAGATATGGACCCTTATCCCACTACTACAACATGTTTTTTCTTGTTTATACATTGATAGGCACAAAGTAGCTGATTATACATGCATGATACATGATACAAAATTTCTTGGTCATATGTGATGTTTGATATATATATATATATAGTATTTATTCTTACTCACGTAGGATCAAGTAGGTATGATGATATATGGCGATTTTGATCACTATTTTGGATGACTTGGCCGTTGGTTTGATGTGATGTGGTTCTTTAGGATGGGTGAGGCCTGCTGAATATGTGATACTTAGCTTTGATATTGATAGTTAATGACACCATGATGCTAGGATGTCTTATGACAAGGTTGTGGTGGGGGAGAGTAAGGTTAGTGAGTTGACACTACCTGTTACTGCTTTCCTAGTCTACGACATATATATATATATATATATATTCATATATATATATATGTGTGTGTGTGTTTGTGTGTGTGTGTTATATAGGATGTTTGAATGTATAATGGTATTCAGCTGGTTGACATCTAGATGAATCAGATGGGGCATCAAGTGGGTAGTGATGTGGTGACGTTTGAAAACATGCATGCTGATACCCAAAAGGGTCGGGTAGAGCATGAGCCTTAGGTACAAGTATAGTTTCATGCTCCTGTGAAGGCAGAAATTCTGTTGGATTATACAATGTTTTGGTCATGTCTTGACAAGTAGCATAGAGCTATCATAGTATGTGTCATCCAGGGTATTGGAAGGGGAGCATAGGGAGTAGATCGTTCCATGGATTATATAACATATGAATTCCAACTATAACATCCACTATTTTTTGTAGGTGAGGGTGTGCCACAAGTGACCAATAATTAGATCAAGTCCATGTAGATGATCTATAATAATCTAGAGATGACTCTAGGTTAGTGGGTGAAGTTGGATATTTATATGCTCAGTGTATTTGAAAATCACTAATGGGGTATGTACGTTCATGATTTCTAACATGATTTACCGTATTAGAAAGACATTGAGGCCAGGTTCTTCAACCACTTCATCCAGGAGATGCTGAGGGAAAAAAGAGCTCAAGAGTTCTTGAGCCTTTAGCAAGGTTACATGTTTATCATGGACTATGAAGTGACATTCACTGAGTTGTCTCACTTAACACCTGGTATGATGAGGGAATACACATCGATGTATAATCACTTCAAGGATTTATTATGAAATCCCATTTTAGTGCAGCTGAACATATTCAAGTTGGACTCATTCTCAAAGGAAGTGAATTAGGCACTAGTAGTCATAGATTGGGGAATACTTGAGATTCTATGATCGGACAAGAAGTGGTACCAGTTGATGTGATCTAGGTTTTATTTGCACACAATGGTCAAGTTAGAGACAATGGGAGACTGTAGTGGGGTTAGTGGATGGTGGTTTGTGCAATACCAGATGGAGGTAGGGCTACATGAAATATGTCTTCAGTCCATGTGTATGTCATGGAGCTATAGGGTTCCGAGTAGGATGCTGAGTCGATGAAGAACATAGGTACTCCATGGGCGTGATCGAGGTAATAATTAGTTTAATACTATAATGAACTATATAGATGCATGTCGATTTTGGTTTAATGAGGTGCAAAAAATGAATTTATGCACTAACAAGATTCTTGTTATTAGGTTTTAATTCATTTGTATTCATTATATATATAAATGTATGTATGTATGTATGAGGTTCATGGGGAAAGGATTTCTTAAGCTATGTTGGCATTGAGGTATTAGAGAGATGTGTGTTACCTAAGGTTCATAGGCATCTGGGCATCATTGTGTCATGGTAAATATTGAGGTGTGTGGGATCAGGACTAATTATGAGCATATGTTTAGATGCAGCACCTTGTAGGTGTCATGTATGACATGGACACGTGATGGGAACTAATGTGGTTCAAGATTATGATGGGTTATAGGTACAAAACAGGAGCACCAGATGAGGTGTGGGAGTGACAATGCATCATAAGAGGACATTTCATCTAGGCATGTACGAGGGACAATTGGTTTCTTTTGAGTTTTGGGTTAGGATGGAACAGGGGTAGGTAACTCCTCTGATGAGGAGGCCCCTTGATGTAGTTATCCTATATCCTTAAGATAGGGGTATTCTAGGTAAATTGAAAAGATATGGGTATGTCTAGTTCCATCTCAACATTGTGTTTCATTGCTCATGGATGAACTATGTTAAGGTGGGAATATTTTAGCATCCTTGGTTTTTGGAGAGGGTCAAATTCATCACCTATTTTGAATTTTTTTATATTTGGTGGATAAAATAACTTCTTTCTAATTTATCAAACCATTATCTCATGTTTTCCTTTAATCTAATACATTTTTTTGGATTGGTTTATTGGTTCTGAAAGTGTATCAGGTGTGTAGTTTGGTTTCGGGTCCGTTAGAGGCCCAAAAGCCCCATTTTGGAAAATTCCACTCCAAGGCCCATGGTTTGGAAAAATAATGTGGCCTCCTAGTGAAAATCATACAACCCATTTTTTTATTAAGAACGGTTAGGGAAACCATGATGGTGGGGTTGAGAGACCATGTGATACGTCTATGATTTTTATCAAAGGTAATTTTCACAGTTTACCCATAGTTAGGGAAAACCACGAACATGCCACATGGTAAGTGACATTTAGGAATTAACCTTGTAATTTAGAAGACATGGTTAGTGCATAGTCAGGCCTAACCAAATGGGAAAACCATGTGAGTATTGTATTTTAAGAAGAAGGAGTCGCACAGTTACTAATTAGTTTGGAAAATCATGTGAGCTAACTATGAGGCTCATTAAATAGGAAATTTTTTGATCTTCTCATCCCCCCTAAAATAATTTTCTCCCCACCTCACAAAATTCATTACACACATATAGAGGGTATCCCCCCTTTTCTTCTCCCAAATATGAATTAATCCAATATCTTCATAAAGAATCAATTTCTATTTCCATCGAGTGTGTTGGATGTGTATCGGTAAGGCTCTCCATCCTCTTACTTCTATTTTTATTTAATCTCTCCAGACAGTCTACTAGTTCTGTGTGAGTGGTTTTACCATATTTTCAGGGTGTTCATCTAAATCATCTATTTCTTCAAAATCAGTAATAGATATAGGAAATGTTCATGTCTACCTACATCTACAACTATGAGGAAGGTGGTACATAATTTTTTTTGTTTTTGAATGAGTTTTTAGGAAGCATCTTTTAGCTCACCATTTTTTGATTGATAGATACCTAATTAAGTTAATAATTGTATTTTAATTAATTGAATTATTTATATGCGATGTAATTTGTCATGACCTTACTATTTAAAATTGTGTGAGGCTAGGTTATAGGTCATCGACCACTTTGTTAGTTAATCTGGGTGGGATTTTTTTTAAATTGATTTTATTATTTAATTGGAATTAAATTATATATATGTGAATTTCTTATTATATGCATGGGATCGTGATGGGCTTGTCAAAATGATTGATTTCAAAATGGTGATTTTATTTAAGGTTAGGTGATCATTAGGATGATATTGGACCATGGAACTTGGGTGATGTTGATCACAGGTTGGGACACTTGATTGTTATATTGAGTTAGCGAGGTTGTCAGGTTGTAGGTGTGGATCTTGTAAGATTAGATTGTGATGATAATCAGTTTGAGAGGCATGGTTGTTGGGAAATAATGCACCGTATTGATAATTACTACGTTTTATTTCATTATTTCCACTCACTCGTGTTGTCCAATGCACAATTTAGAGTCTTATGCACATGGGTTCAATCAAATTTTTGAGGTGGTATTGAACACTCATGTGCGTAGAGCCATTAGATAATTGCAACATATGAATTAAGGGTAGAGGTTCTTACTATAGAAATCCATGAGGATGGTGAGGATCTATTGGGTGACATAGTTGATGTTATAAGTTGTGTGTAAGGCTCATCATGCATGCGGCTAGAGGGCTATGATTTATTTGGGAGGACTGACAGTACTGTACCTTGACACGTCGGTTGTAGAGCTGAAATTGATATTATTTTTAGGAGAGATATCATTGTCCCTTAAAATGAAGGGTTTTAAGAAGATAAGTTCTTTTAAATGGAAGTCTAAGGTAACATATTGTTTAATTTTTCACAGCTTCGGGACATTAGTTACATGATGTGGACATGAGGATCTAGTTACATGGCTGATAGAATAAGGTGTTAGGTGACATTTTGATGTGGATCATGAGGGTTCACCAAGGACTATATGAAATAACATGATAACTTGGGAAATTGTATATAGATTGTATCCTCTTCAGTATACTAGAATTGGATGATGTATGTGACATATTCCTAGAGTTTTTTGAGCACATTTTATTCTTTTGTTTATTTAAAATACATTTGGTGTCTGTCATTATTTGTATTACACACCTACTTAATCAAAAATTTAATGTAGTCACATGTTGAAAGTGACCTAATGGGACTCATTATAACACCATAAAACGGCCCTTGAGGATTTTTAGAGAATTCATATATTATGTTTGGGTAAAAGCTCAGGTTCAGGAGCTGCATCATAGAGGCCCTTGACATAGGATGGATGGAAAGGGATTTTGATATTCTTGTATCATCTGTAGTTCTTTTCTATTTTCTTTACTTTTGTACTAGAATGATATATATTTATATATATTGATGTATTCCATTAGAAACCCTTCTAGTTATTGTATCATATGACCTGTATTGGATTCATTTTTTGTTTAGTAGCTACAAATGGCATGTCTAACTTGTTTATTTTTTCCACTATTATTATTGATTATGCTTCCGCTACTGTATGATATTTCTTGTGATTATTCCATGTGAAAGTTACTGGTTTATATTCTACTAATATTTTCTTTACATTTTTATATCTATTTAGATCATTATTATATCATCACAATAGGGTATAGTCTCACCACTATCACCTCATTACACCATTGCTGATAATCAGCAGCTTTGTCATACGGGGAGGCATGCGTAAGGTACACTAGAACTCATCCCGTTTCATTATTGGGGTGGAAATTATGTTTAGGGAACTACACATTATATACAATATTGTGTTTACCTTGTGGTGTATGTAATATTGAGTTTCTTTGATAACTTGTGTAACACAGAAGGTTTAGTATTTCCAGAAAACAATATATAATTAATATAATTTATTTGACATAATAGTTATCACAAAGCCATTGGGAAGGTGGAAATGAATATGACTAAATATATTAATAATAAATTTATTACACATTTTTCGATAATGGAACCTTTGGTGGATAATTAATTTGAAATAGAAATAAAAACCGATTGAATATAAAATATGTGTTTTTATAAGAAACTATTTTTATGCCCACAAAGGTTTTTTGTCATAATAATTTCAAATAATTAATATTAGAGAAAATTTTAAAAAAAATATATGTTATATATTTAATCACACGTTTTTCGAATCCATCCAATAAATTTTATATGCTTATGATAAGAATAATTCCAATTTTAAACATAAAAATCTATATATTTTTAAAAGGATGATTTACTGCCTTTAAATGGAACAAATATTTTAAAACTAAATTTTAAAACATTTAAAAATATTATGTGAAAAATTAAAATAAATTTATTTAATAATAATATACAAATTTACTTTTGTTTTTTAGGTGATGTTTTATTTTTGATCAATAGTTAAAAATATCAGATTTTAATTGAACACTGATTTTTCATCAAAATAATTTTTAGTGTTAAATTATATTTTTAATTAGTTTAAAATTATAATTAGATCAATTTTATATCCTATAAGTCAATTAAGTTCATTTGAATAATTTTAATAGTGACTTTAGAAATAAAAACCTAGAAACATTTTGAACATGTTCACTTTCAAAACCCACTTTGTCGTACTGTTTGTGGGATTAATTTTAAATGAAAATATTCCACTTATGTAGTTGGAATTTGAAAAAATAAATTCCATATTTTTAATATGATAAATTTAAATTTTTTATTAAGGCCATCTTTATTTTTTACCAACGTATTTGTGAAGTCCATAATAATTAATTTCAACGACTAAGGTTAAAACGAATTTATGTTGTGGTTGAACTATAATATTAAGGGGAAAATGACCTAGAAATGTGTCCAAAACACATTTTATGCCCATATAAAGACCATATAACCCATTTTATATAATTTAACCATTATTTGGGTCATATTATATAATTTATATATCCCAATAGTGTTTACCATTTTATATTTACAAGAATGGCATTCCCCCCTCCACTATAAAAAGGCAGTCACTCAATCCTCTTATTCACACATCTCAAAAAATTTGGATCATCTAAAACCTGACCAAATAATATCCCAAAATCAATATTATCATCCTATAATAGTCATGTTTGGTAGAAAATGAACCATGGATGTCCTTTGGTGAAAACCATAAAGAGTTACCTGATGAAGAGGTAACTTTTAACATTCATCAAAACCTAAATTTTTATTATTACATGATTATATAATAAAATAATTATAATAAATATTCTAATATTTTTTTATGTTATGGGATCCACATACATATACACACACATCCATCAAATGGTTAATAAAAATCAACGTTCATGTGTATGGAGAACTACCGCCGCACAAAAGGATGACCTTCATTTTTCCATTTTCACCACTTATGGTTTCAAATTATGATGGAGACATAATTTTTTATGATATATATTATATTTATAATATTTCAATACTTATATTATTATTATAAAACACATAACTTCATTATTTTCAATATTTTGGAATATGCTAACATCGTTTGTGGACGTGTGGACTACTGCCTTCTCAAAACATTGTCATATATTCAAACTTTACATGGAATGTATCATGGATGGTCATAAGGAAGTTATATAACTGAATTACTTATTATTTTCATGAAAAAATTATATATCCTTATATGAAACATATAATTTTTTTTCTTTCCATTTCACACTCGAAAAAATTGATAATGTCGTTCATGGACGTGTGGACTACAGCCTCCTCGAAGTGATATGATTTTTCCTTTTTCACCACAAAATAAAAAGACTGATATATATAATTATATAAAATTAAATAATATGTAATTTAATATATAATGGTATTTATAGAATGATAAAATACAATTACCTTATTTCCATAATGATCATTGAAAAATGGGAACATTACTCATGCGTACGTATAACCTACCGTCTCCATGATTGTAACAATTGTTCATTTTTCATAACCTTGTTTATATTATGATTTTAACAGAATAATTGATATAAAAATGTGATAATTATGACATGTTTATTATTATTTAGATGATTAATTAATGATCTCATTATACATATCCAACCTATCATTGTTAGTTTTGATACATAAGTAGAATATGGTCAAAACATATGACTTAATCATTATTTATTATGTAATTGAATAAAAATTATTTATATGGGAATTAATTGTGATAATAAACTTTGATAAGGTTATGAATCATGAAAATAAATAAAATGGTTTTATTATTCTGAATTATAGAGGAAACAATGACAAATTAGACTCAATGGAAGGGGTTAATTGAATTAAAATTAATTGGGATGAAATTATATTTCATTTATTATGGTATGACATTAATATGCATGAAATTAAATCTTAAAATATTATTATATATTTCCAATTTTATTTTATGGATTTATTTTTTACACAAAATTATTTCATTGAGTTATTCTCAATCCAATAAAACGATCATTGTATGTGATTTCTATCTCACTTTGTACATCTGTGAGTTAAATGTCATATTCACCCCGAACTTATTTTATGTGGTCTATATACTAAATTTTTTGATATATTATATCATGAATTATTTTTTATTTATGGTATTTAAATTTTTCAGTCGATTATAAATTATTTTGGAGCTTCTAATTAAAATTTTAGCACATTTGTAATGAGTTTCGTCTCAATATACATTCTATTGATACATCTAGGTTATCATGTACCTAATTACTTTTATACAGTGTATATTCATACCTATAAAATTTTAGGTCATAAATTTTCATTATTTAATGAGTTTACATGTTTAAATTTATTTTATTCATTTATGAGTTTCATTATCCAAAAGTTACTCAACTAGTAAGGGATCATCATCAAAAAATTTACATCGGTGAGATTAATGACATATTGAACACTAAATTATTTTTTGTGGTGTATCTACTTACAATTTTGATATATTATAATATAAATTATTTTATCTTCATGGTATATAAATTTTTCATTTGATGATTATTACTTTTTGGGATTCTGATTCAGATTTTACCACCGTATGAGGGGGTTCTTATCAATTTATATTACCTTATAATCCTTTAATTTTTATTTTATAAAAGAAAAATTAAGGTTTAGTGAGAACCAAACATACCAATTATCAAAATTCCATTGTAAAACATATTAAAATATTCAAAATACATCCACAAAAAATGGATTGAAAATCCTAAAGGAAAATACCCAAATTCATCGAATAAAAACATGAAAATACACATTGATCTTCGAGATTCGTGGTCTTGATAAACCTCCTACATCATGTGACCTCCGCATAAATCATATATTCATCCCATCAATTTAAATTCCATCAAGACTAGTTTTTATATTATAAATGTAATTAATATTATACGGAGTATATACTTCCCTATAATAAGTTATATCATGATTTTCATTTATTTTATGATATTTAAAGTATCAATAGATGTTATTCATTTATGGACCTCATGATTCAAATTGATACTCAAGTAGAAACATGATATCGAGTCTCACTTTTATTTCTATGAGACTAATTTCATATTCACCACTTATTTTTGTTGTGTGGTCAATATTCCTACTATAAATTTATTTTATTCATCTTATACTTGAAATTATGTGGTTTTACATATCAGTTTTAGTATTTATATTTCATGGTGTTTATAGTTTCAATGTTACCAAATCTATAATGGACTTTTATAAAATTTTATGTCTTTGAGAAGTTTGTTAGGTGATACCCCTATCTTTCTTTAAGAGGAGTATATAATGGTCCTTTGACATTTTATATCTTGAATATACTTATTCTCATAATATTATAAGTTTCATTTAATGATATTCCTTCATGAGATTAATGATTTAATTACTTCAATGTGGTATGGGACATATAGGAATGTTTAATGATTATTTTTCCAAAGAATTATTCTAATGATATTTTAATTAAATTTTCAATCATCATTGTCAACAACCTTTTTTTACTCATCCTTGAATACGGATATTTTACATTGATACCATCCTAATTATTTATTTGGATGGATTATCATTGATTCAAAGATATTGTAATAAAACTCGTTTCTTTTCCACAGGTTAATTAAGATTCAATGAGATTATTATAGAACCCATTTCTTTTCTATGGGTTAATCTAGTTTGAAATGTATTTTTAGGGAACCCATTTGTTTTACATGGGTAAATAATTTTTCTAATAGATTTTCATGGAAAACATTTATTTTAAATTGTTTATTCTTATTACAATGATATTTTTATGAAACCCACTTATTTCTTAAATGTTAATCTTGTTTAACTGAGATTAGTATGTAAATTTTTTATTTCCATGGGGAAAAATGTTTTAGTGATATTATTAATGAAAATTATTCTATTACACGGGTTAACCATGCGCCAATGAAATTTTTATGGAACCCATTTCTTTTCTATGGGTTAATCATGTATCGAAGAAATTTTTATAGATGCCATTTTTCGATGGGTTAATCAAATTATAAAATGTATAAGGATTGTTCCATTGAATTTATTATGGAAAGAAAGATTTTTTGTGTTATGATTTTATAATGGTACCTAGACATTTTACTAGTGTTTATGTGATAAAACAACAATATGGGGTTCTATGATAAACACATGATGGGATGTATCATGATAATCCAACGATGGGTGGTTATGTGATAAACCAATGATGGGTGGGTCCTTGATAGCCCATATTTCATTGGATATAAAAGTCAACTGTATGGTTTTTTGATTTGTAAGTATGATTTTAAGAGTGAATTGAAAATGATGTCACATGTATGTACATGTTTTCTTTATGATTGTAATGGGATTATAATGTTTCTAATTATTGAGATTGATATAACATGGCTTTTTATTATTGATTGTAATGAATCTTTTCTTTTCCTTGTTTTCTTTTTGTATCATCCAATTATTGATCCATAAGTGTTATTTTAATACTCTATCATGAACATTGATTATGTCAACATTCCATTATGTACTATTATACTCATTGATGACATTAAATTGTTAATGCTTGTGATTACCCTTACCGACTATCTGATATCACCCTTATTATGTTTTCTTTTCACCTAGTTGTAAGTAATGGTGTTGAAAAAGTTATGTCTTGAAGATATTTCATATAGATGATGATGATGTATTAATCTGAAAAATAAAATCTCAGATAAGTGGAATGAATTCTCATTTAATGTCATTTAAATTAGTTACGTATGAGTTTTTCATAATTCACTAAATCAATAAAAAAATGTTCCTTTAGAATGACAGTGATCCATGTTTTCCTTTTCATGTTTTAAGTTTTAGATGAAAAATATGTGTCATAATTATTGGAATTAATGTCGAGAATGGAATGTTTTTTATTTTAAACCATGATATATGAGTGTGGGTTATAGAATTTTATAAAAAACATCTAGTTGGAGGTACATTTTCTATTCTTAAGATGCATGTAACCTATCTAGGTGTTTCCTTATACTAAATTCGAAAAGAAGGTAAATAATTATAGTTGGAATGGAATCTGGTTAATGATATTTTTATATTTATGTACATTATTATTATATCTTTATAAGAAAAATAATCATCTGAAAATATCACCCCAGTAGAAACCCATATTTTTTATGTGAAATCTCCTTTAATAAATATTATGAGTAGGAAAATTTATCTTATATGTCCTCCTCTAAATGGCCCAAAGGACTTATTTTTTATTTTATTATAGATAATCCCCCTTTTAACGGATGAAGGGGAACCCGTACATGACCCGTATGCCCATGGCACAAGGCCCGTCATGACCCGCAATACATGACCCAAAGGCCTAGAGGCATACCATGCCCATACATGACCCGTTGGCCCAACCCACTAGAAATGCCCATCCCCATCATCTTGCATCATTGATCGCCATAGCACCCCACCATGCATTGTTGATCCGCTAGCATTTCCCTGTACAAAGCTACACGGTGCTTGGTCCCGATGGTTGCAGCCATACCCTCTCATTCTTCCAATCCGATTAGCTCCGCATCTCGTGGCAGCTACTCCTGCTGCTCTGATCCTTTTCCAAGGCCTGTTCTATGTAAACTGGGCTAACCCATGGTCTACGTGACCCGAAGGCCTTATGACCCGAAGGCCCAAATATGGTGAATAGTCTCGTCTTCTACAGTACCGAACAGTAACTACTACAGTAATTGCTCTAGTACTGCTACAGTGATGATGAAATATTGATGAACCAAATTTTTTCTTCCATGGATTAACCATTAATGTAATTATTTCTTCATGATCATGTAGAATACATATAATGATATTTTTATTATTCAACTGGTGGGCCTTTTATATTTGTTGAATGAATTGTGTATGTATTAATGATTGATGATCTAATATGGTACATGTGAGTTTATGCCATGTTTAATATTGGTTAAACATGAGGTTATCCTAAGAACAAGAGAGGGTATATTGGAGGTTATCTCAATCTTGAAGAGTGTACATCGTTTTTTAACCACATCCTAACATCGGAATAATGTATTTTTGGGTATCCTTAAAATAAGATATATATTTTTATGAATATGGAACAATTTTTCCACTCTTTTTTGACATGATTTTATGATAATATTATGATTTCATCCTTTATGTTGTTTGATTCTTTTATGATTTAGGTCATATGAACATCCAAGAATTGTTCCATGATT
Organism: Viscum album; assembly: GCA_963277665.1. NCBI lineage: Eukaryota > Viridiplantae > Streptophyta > Magnoliopsida > Santalales > Viscaceae > Viscum > Viscum album. The sequence goes on from OY728132.1 coordinate 1,701,853,461, forward strand.
GATGAATATATGAATTATGGAGTATGAATTTCAAATTTTATTCTCATGGTCTAAAACACTTATTCTCATGGTGATATTACATAAGATCATTAATTGATATATAATTTTTTATCCCTTACTTGGTATCTGAGCTCATCCATTCTTATGTTTCCTTATCTCCATGATGTGTTGTATAATTTATTACATTTTTATGAAGGGTTATAGTTATGAAGAACTAAGTGGGAGATAATGTAGATCGTTAATATGTCTATTTTATAATATATCAATATTTCCAAATTCAATTAAATTTCATGGTTTTTTAGTGTATAATAATGATATTTAATTAATATTCAGATAAAATGTTGCAATATTTATGTTTATAATGTTTGGGTCACTACAGCAGGTATCAAAATAAGTTTTAGTTAAAAATGGAAACTAAGGTGATAAAATGTTAATGAAAACCCTTTTGATGAATCTATCTAAAGGGGAATGTCTTTTGTTTTTTAAATAAAGATATGTGGCTTTACTTGAAAATGCATCCTTCTATGGATATAAGAAAATAAGTTATGTTGTGGGATAAATGCACTTATGGTTAACAATATGGAATTGGTTGGATTTGGTATTAACTCGATAAATAATCATTCTTGATGAGTGGGTCTAAGAGTCCACATATATTTAGACAATCTTGGGGGTACTTTTGGGTTAATTCACATGTTTTTTAAAAATAATTATAATATATTTTAATATACAATAATCATTTATGACCGAGGTTAAATCTATGGAGTCAAAAATTTAAAATACTATAAATGATTTTCCTGGTGATATGATTTACCACTATGAAATTTTTATACACTATTATTCTCAACAGTCAATGGATGGGAAAAAAATGAACAGTGTTAATGATGAATGTGATGGAAAATGAAACTAAATTCCTACTATGTGACTGAATATTATTGGATATGGAATAAAATAACTTATTTATATTCTTATTAAACTTTATAAAGCCCTAAATCCTGTCCATAATACAAACAGGTAATGAGGGAAACATAATTTTGAACCATTCCTAAGGAAAAATCTAACTTTTTTTAGAAGGACCACTTATGACCTAATTACTGAAAAATGGATCATTATAAATGAAAATATATTTTCTGTCATCTAGTTATAAGAGCATGGAAATTTTATTTGAACTATATTTCCATTTGAAGGGGAAGTTGATAAATACTGGAATATTATCAAGAATACCAGCCGAGGGGGATAAATTGACTCTATGGAGTGGGATGATATTTGATCATAATTTCAAAAAATTATTTTCCCCAGAATATTCATTTGAATATGGAGATGTAATTAACTGAGCTAAAGTATAAGGATAATGAATGTACTGTTACTTATGGTGAAATTTTTAAAAGGCATGTGAGGTATGTTTCAAGTTGTTTCACTAAACCAGAATGTAATATTTATTGATTCATTAGTAGCATAAAACCATGTCATTAAAGGGTGTTATACATATGAATCATCAATAGCTATAAATAAATAATTTGATGTTATATAAAGGAAAATATTTATAATTCAGTCACCCATGAATCTTAAGTATATGAAATAAAAATAATTATGTAATTAATACGTAATTCTAATAACAAAAACCATGGGGGATTTGAGTCTTCCATTATACTTGAAGTATAGAAATAATCACTAACAAAACTATCTTAAGTATATTTGATAATAATTTAATTGTTTAAATGATGGTCATTAGGAAATTTAATACAAAATTATGGGATGTAGTTTACTAATGAGTTTAATTGAAATAAATCTCCATAGAAGTAATCACACACACTATAGTGTTTAAAATTAAATGAGAAAGTGAATTATATTAACTAGTGCCTGAATCTAAAGGTAAATGATGATGATCAAGATTAGAAACCCCATTAGCACTGAAGAAAATAGAAATCTCTTGATATAAAAAATGGGGATGTGGGGTATGATAAATAAGTTTCGAAAGGTAAAAATACAACCCAATATAAAACCGATAATGTCTTATTTAATTATTTTTATCAAAAATCTTGATAATCAAAATATTTTTCATTGAGTATCACAATTCAAGATCAATTAGTAGTCTCTTAATTAGTATTAAATCTATAAATTTTTAATTTATATCATCTGAAGTTTATAATTGTTAAATAATTTTGGTTTGGGGGAATATATTCCAATAAGTAATTTAATTCTCCCTCTATTTGACATTGATGTGATTTTGGGAATATATTTTTGTTCATTGTGTATATCCTATATCAATTTAAATGGAAGGGAAGTCATATTGGACATTATTAAAAAACCTATGATTGTCTCTCAGTGTGAGGATAAATATAATCATCCAATAAAAATTACATCCATTTTATAAGTGTGGATTACTATTCAATGATTTTCTTCTGATATGTTTAGTGAGAAACTTAAAATAAACTATATTCCATTTGTATAGTAGTTTGTTGATGACTTTCCTAAAGAGTCTCATAGTCTTCATTTTAATTTTGAAATTATTTTTTCAAATGAACTTATACCTTGTTGGACACCTATTGGAAATAATCCAAATCAAATTTCCCTAATTGAGTTATAGGAATTGAAGAATTAGATCAAGAATAATCTTGATAAAATATTTATTTGGCCATGTATATCACCTTGGAGTGCACATAATATTTTTAATATGTAGAATGATTAGTCAATGCTAATTGACATTGATTATCAGAAACATAACATGATCAAAACAAATAATATGTATCATGTTCCCTATAATGATGTTTTTATTTGATCAATAATGAGGATCTAAAAATATTTTTCCATGACTGATGTTAGTTCTAAATACTATATTCTAAGTGAAAAAGTGAATACATGCCCATGAAATATTCCAATTAAGGTATGAACACTATGAATTTATAGTTATTACATTTTGTTTTATTAATACCACTACTATATTCATGTATTCAATGAATTGTGTCTTAAGAGATTACCTTGATCAATGTTTGGTAATCATTGTAGAATATATTCATATATATTTTAGAATAATGGAAGAGAAATATGATTTCTTGAGGATAGAAATGAAGACCTTAATGAAGGATAAGTTGTATGGAAGACATACCATATATGAATTTTTTCTATATAAAGTCTTATTTTTGGAAAACATAATCTAAAGACTTGATATATAGGTGGACCATTGAAGGCATAAGTTACTGAAAATTTTCCCAGACCAATAACTGTGGTTGAGATACACAGTTTTCTTGGATTATATTGATAGTATAAAACCATTTTTAAGGATTTATAATGTTTATATAATTCTGTCACCATGTTAAATTATAATGATGTGAAGTTCTTTCGCACTAATTAATGTGATGAAACCCTCAAGGAAATAAAGAGAAGGTTAGATAGATCACCCGTTCCTACACTACCCTATAGAGGAGAAGCGTTTTTGATTTGTAGTGATTCATCAAATATGAGGTTGGGATTTGTTCTTATATAGGCATATATGGTGATAAATTATATCCCACAACAATTTAGGGTTCTAAAGAAAAATTACCCATCAAATTATTTAGATTTTGTATAGGTAATAATTGAATTAAAGATATATAAGAATAATAATTATAGGTAAAAGTGTGAAATATACACTATAAATAAAACATTAAAGTATATATTCATGTATAAATATATTAATTTATTTAATAGATGATGGTTAGAGATGATACAAGATTATGACATCTCAAGATATTTCCACCCTGGGAAACATAACTAGGTGGAAAAAACATTATGTCAAGAGGTTCCTTCCATCTTATCTATGATGAGGATAACAAAAGAACCAATAATTATGGATTTTAAAAGTATATACCTTGAAATATTGAATGAAGGGGGGAAATATTAAATTTATCAAATGCATATTCTACCATATATCCACGTGATGATTTGAGAGGTGAAGAAGGGGGATATAGAGCTACAAAAAAGGTGAGAAATATTATGTTGTACTGTAATAATTATAATGGAATGGTAAGGTCCAAGAACCAATTATGTGTGTCATCTATACCATAGGTGAATAATAAGATATTGGAAGAATCTCATAAATGGTTATTCTTTTATTCATCAATGACGTATGAAGATGTATATAGATGTGAAAGAGTATTATTGGTGGGGAAACATGATGTGAGGTACTACAGATTATGTATTTTGGTTTTGAGTCATCCAATAGTTGGAAATTATAGATTGAAGTGTAATAGAATTTTATAACCATTATCTATACTATAATATAAGTGGGAAAAAATTAGTATGGATTTTATCATTAGACTCCCAAAAATGTCCAATGGTTATAATTCTATTTGGGTTTCAGTTGATCAATTTACAATGTCTACAAACATAATTACTAACATTGAATATTTCTCTCTAAACTATCTTTCAAAGATATATATTAACAATTTTGTACGTTTTTATGGATTACCACATTCTATTTTATCTGATAAAAATTTGAGCTTTACCTCAATATTCTGTTGAAGTCTGCAGCAAGCATTGGATGTAGATTTTTGTTTTAGTAATTCCAATCATTCATATATAGATAGTCTATATTTGAGAACGATTAAAAAAATAGATTATATTATTAGTTTTTTTTCACTCTAGAATTCAATGGTGGCTGGGATAACACCATCGACTAGTTGTATTTTTTAAAAATAAAAGTGTTCACATAATCATTAAAATGTATTATTATGAAGTCCTCTTTATAAATAAGTGTAAATCTTTAACATGTTGGGATGAATATGTACAAAGAATTATAATAAGACCTGATATAGGTGTCAAAATAGTTGTGAAGGTTGAGCCGTTTATTAGCATATCAAGGAATCTTAGAGTAGATATAAGTGTTTTTCTATCAATCATCAGTGATATATAGAAAAAAATGTTGGTTGGAAGGAATTAATAAGAAATTATCTATGAAAGAAGGATATGATATTTTTAGACAATATAATGCTACTCCCTATGTATGTTGGCCCCTTTTATATTCTTGACTGAGAAGACACTGTAGATTATTTCTTCGAGCTTCCACTGATCCTCTCTCAAGTTCATGAAGTGATCCATGTATCAGTTTTAAAGAAGTACACACTTTATCCTTCACACATAATGAAATCAGAGTGTGTAACACTGGATAATGACATTTATAATGAATAACAAACAGTATACATCTTGGTTCATATAGATAATATTCTATTAAACAATACCACTAACATGGTTAATGTTTTTTAGAGGAAAAAAATATTTGATGAAGCTACATGGGAACCCTATGATGTAATAATAAATATATATCCTAATTTTTTATATAACTTTGACAGAATTTAATATTTAAAATTCATATTATGGGATTAGAATGTTAAATTAAAGTATTTTATATTTACTTCCTTTTAAATAAACTTGTGATATTCAATAACTTTCTTACATGCAACCCTGATACTAAAAGTACACTGACATAGCAATCCCTTACAACCTATCCATTAAATAAAAAATTATGAAAAGTGATGACCAAAATATTAAAATAAAATGTATAAATTATTTAAATAATTACAAATTTATTTATTAATGCATAAATATGTAATCAATTGGTAGTAAATACTTTTTTTCTTAAAATAAAAATTGTCATAAAAAATGGATTTTATTGCATATTGAACAAGAACATTATAAATAATTTTCTATATTTTAGGAACAATATTTAAAAAAAATTAATATACATTTTAAATCATCATGTAAGTAGTATCATAGAGTGATATTTTTATTTTTTTGGAAATAATTATATTTTCATTTAAATATTGAAAAAATGTCAAATTTTATAAAATTATTATTTATTTTTTAAAAATAACATATTTTAAATGTACAATTTCTGTTTAATGTAACATTATTATCATTTAAAAATAAATAATATAATTTAATACATAGTAATCATCATTATATATGATTTTTGAATAAATTCTTTTTTTGGCAAACAAACACATTTTAAAAAATGTTTTCTATGGTTATAATAAGTTTTAATCACAATGATTTTATTTAATCACTTTTTTTTAATGTTTTGAATGAAATTTATGAATTATATATTAAATAAATTATTTTAACACTCATTTTATGGTATTTTACATGGTTATTAGTAGAAGTATATTGTGCTTTGTGCTTGAAAATAAATATTTTCGTGAATGAGTTTTTGATTAGTTCTATATGATTATTAAAAATTAAATTACACCAATTATATAAATTTAATATATTTAAACTAATTATTTATTTATAAACAACATAATGAATATAGTTTAATAGGGTTGACTTAATTTTTTATCACAATGATTACTAAAAATAGTAAAATTTTGTTAACATGGTTAAGAATAAAACTAGTTTACTATGGGTTAAAATATGAAATTATTATTGTAATTACACATAAAAAAGTCTAATTATTATTTTTAAATATATTTCTACCATATATTATTGATCCTTATAATTAATTTACATTTGGATCCACTTTCACAGGAATGTGACCTTAAATCATGGTTAAATTCTATGAAACTTCATGATTATCCCTCCCATCACATATAATAGGGAAACAATTATCCTCTCTTATTAATACAATTTTAGACTTATGAAAAAAAACAATAAATTACAAAACCTTCCTAGATTCATTCCCTTCATACCACATATTTTGGTCATATCCTAATATCAACCATTCAAGGATTATTTTGTAAGACAAAGGAGGTCCCTCAACATATGGTATCCTTCCAAACATGATTAATGTAATATGCTAAATATAATATGATGTTATTATGATAATGGTACAACCATTTCATACCTATTACTCATGAAATTGGAATTTAATGTATCTCTCTTTTATATGCGTGGTTTATCACCTCCATGTAGTGATGTGATTTATTTTCATTGTTATCTTTATTGGTTATTGATTATGTTAGCTTTTGTGTAAAAATATGATTTTTATGAAATAATAGTGATTATTTAGTGGTAAATTATTATTTAACAAAATTTCATTTCATCTATTAAATAAGGGAAATATCACTTATGAGTTTATACAGACTACCATCTACACATAGTGATGTAATTCCTTATTCATCATTACATTATATAAATAGTTATAAATATATATATAATTAATATTTATTATATTTATGTCTTTATAAAATTTTTTAGATACATGAACCATTATCAATGTACAAGAATCATAACATTGAAACTAAAATGTTCATGAGAAATGAAAATGTGAATACTTGAAATGTTTATGATATAGAAATATTATTAATGAAAGAGTGAATAAAAAGTTATAAGTAAACAATGTATGGTAATATAGGTATAAATATGGTTCTTTTATAAATCTATAATAAACTTAAATTCAATATTTAGGATGTTAGATCACATATAATGTATTACAGACTTGCTGTAAGGGTTTTATGTTATAATCCCATTTTTTTTGAGGATTGTTTGTGCATAAATTTATTAGGATGAAATTATATGATCTATCTCTCAAAAATATTATTTATTCTAAAATACGTTTCTCAAATACATGTTTTCCTTTGATTTTGCACTTTTTATAAACTCAAGTGATAAAAATAAAATATTTTACGAAACCTGACATTATATCTCTCTTTTTATGAAATTTTGTTTCATTTATATCCATATTTTTTTTATTTTTTTAAAAAGTTTTATTATTATTATATAAATACTAACATATTTCATTTTTATAATATTTTACCATCACTATTTCTTTAAAATTAAGCTTCATTTTATTTTATCGATGAGTTTATTTCTACATTTTAATAAATATTTGAAAAGAATGTTTTTTTAGCATATACACATGAATAAATTTTCTAACCATCATGAATTCTTATTGAATTGATGATTTTTTATATGATTCCATCGTATTTTAAATTAATATTATATCCATAATAATTTGTAAATTTTCATTTTTTAAATAAGTTATTTTAAAATATAAATGGTATTTTCCTCTAGAAATATTCCAAGGATCATTTAAAGCTATTTTCAATCATAAAAATCATTTATTAATATTATTATATTCTATATAAATCATCAAATGTTACCAAATTTAATATTTATTTGTATATTTTAATAATACGATGATTAAATATTAATAAAACCCATTTTATTTTTCATGTGATAGTTCTTTATGTAATTATAATTGTTTTTATGATCTAGTGGCATACAAGTGAATGAATTATGAATATTTGATGGGTCAGTTTATTATTGACATATAGTGAATTTTTTAATGTTTAACAATTTATAATCTCCAAGGGTACACATGACGTTATCAAATGATCAAAATAGGCTACATGGGTGGTTTCCCCAAATCAAAAAGAGGTTACATGGGAGGTTATCCCAAACTTGGATCAGGTACAATGGTGGTTATCCCAAGCCTAATTTGAGATGAATTTATTGCTGGGTATCCTTGAGATAATATTTCTAGTATATTGATTATTCCACATTTAGTTACACTCCTTTATGTCATAATAATTTTGTAATGTTATTATCTCCTGGATCATGTTCTTTTACTTCTTTATGATTCATGTATTTTAAAAAACCTGCCTTTATTCCTTGTATCAAGACTATATGAATTGTTGGGTGTAAATATAAAATGTTAAGATCATAATATCATTCTCTTCTGTTATTTACATGATTATATATAATTATTAATTGATATCTTCATGGTTTATCGTTACTAAGCATCAATGATCACCCATTAATAATTTTTGTTTTGCCCTAGATATGAAGAGTGGTTTTAAGTATGATATTTCCAAGGAGGGTGATAGCTATAATGAACTATATTTCAGATGATATAGATATGTTTTTTGTACCAGATGTTTATGTATACATGTTTTTAATGTAACAAAACCATAATAGTTATAGAGTAAATCATAATTATATCTGATAAATATTCATCTAAAATGATGAAATATTCATGTGTGTACTATTTGGTACACTATAATTATTCGGTTAAAACACATTGTAGTGTGATAATTACATATTAAATATTTACATAATATTCAATTAATGTTTATGGGTTATTGTTCTTACATATATAATTATTAATAATTTTGTATAATTTTATGTGATATTAGAAAAGGAATAGATTTAACTAAATATAGATTATATCAATTACAAAGATTAGTAATTATCATTTCCTATTAAACATCATAAAATGATCGTATATCAATTTAATTTTGGTTTTGAATTTCTATTATTAATTTATACCTTATATTATGTATTGATTCCAAAAAATGATGGATATCTTGATCTAATTATTTGGGAGAAACTCAACAATTATGATATTATAATTTAGATAGAATATGTTAATGTATTCCCGAATGATATTCTATGACTTCTCCCAGATCATTAGTTTGTGTTTGTAAATTAACTCATTCATGGTACTATTATTTTATAAATGATTAATTATTGAATAACCCCATTTAATTACAGGAATTTAAGATTATATTTCAAGAGAATCCAATGATATATTTTATACACTCAGTTTCATTACAACATGGTTCATAAGTCCAATTTTTTAAAAGGTTGGTTCAATGCATTTTTTTCATTCCTTAGAAATAGCTTAACAGATCATGATAATGAAAATGTATTATTTATCACATATATATGAAATATTAGACCATATTTTTTGGGTTCAATAATTATCAATGGTGATTTTTAAATCCATATATCATCAACCATGAATTAAAATGGAGGATATACATATAAAAATATTTTATACAGTTTATAGACACTAATACTTTTTATTTATTCATTTTGGAATAAAAAATTCCACTCTGATCATCTTTGATGTGTTGAATTGATTCATTAAGAAGACCCTATGTTTTTGGTTAGTATTTATTAATAATTTTCTCATATATTACAAAAGAAATGATGAATTTGATGGTTCTTTTAGAAATATTGTTATGACTATAAGAACGTTTAAACAACATTCTAAACTAAGAAACTGTTAATTTTTTACATAAACGTATCCTTCTCAGGTCATGTAATCATAAAAAAGTATATATATGTGGATCCTTCAATGTTTGAGTTGATTAAAAAATATCCTAAAAAATTTATAGTATAGATTTATAGTTTTATTGGATTTGATGGACAATATCCAAAACGTTTTATCGTTTTCTCTTTATTTTCAAATTTACCAGCCTTTTCATATTAAAAGAGAGTAAATTTCATTTTGTTAAGGTAATTTAAATATTGTTTCAAAGATCATAAAATATGTTAGATACTACACTTTTTATCACATTACTTAGTGGGGGTGGATTGTGATATATTATTATTCTTTAAAAAAAAGTATAAAGGCTAGGACCTTATTATGAATTACTTTGTGTGTATTGGGTTTGAGTGGTGTCCATAGAAGGTTCAAAATTGTTTTAGAGGGAAAATGGAGTTTTTAACTGAAAAGTATTCTTAATATGTAATTTTATGTTTTGAAGCACCATACTACATCCTATAGTTTGTGTCTATGGTGTAGTGTGGTTGGATATAGTGTACGAGGGCTCATGAGATGATTTGGCAACCACTACCTATTTTGGAATGGATTCACTGTATAGGTGGATTGTAGTGTTTCCTAACTAGAAGCTATTACATGGAGTAGGGTACGACATAGGCTAGATAACTCTTATGATGTATAGCTCTATTGTGACATAGTTCCCTTTAATGGAGATATGATTCATTCATTTGGTGGCCTCTTTTACACTGTTGTTCCTCTATAGGTATATATGATATGTATAGTTGATCTAGTCATGGATCTCAAAAAAACATTTACCAAAGGTGTTGGGTGTGGTCTTCTTCCTTGTTTCACAGTATTCCATGTGTCATTTTTTTCAACGATATGGTCCAAGAGGCTATTCCATGGTTTTTAATTTTTATGTTGAACTATAAATACCCAAATACCCATTTGAATCAAGTTTTCTCCCAATACTTCCATTAAAATCCAAGGTAACCAACAATTTTTTAAGTTAATTCGATTCCCTTTAGGGATTAATCTATTGATTCTTGAGTTCAATATAGGGTGATATTTGGTAGGTTCTTCCTATTTTCTTACAGTTTTATCCCAATTTGACCATGTTTTTACCCCATCTATATTTCAATGTTATGGTGTTTGATCTCCATCATTTTAATGGAGATGAATTTATTATTTTCTATTATGTTCATGACATAAAATGATTAGGATATTATAGTATCCTTATGAATGAGTTGATCTGAGATCCATATGAAAGGTTCAATTATGATTCAATAATGATAGAAGCATTGAGATATGGGATTCATTTATTATAATTTTTCTTATATGAAATCATTAATTGACCACAAATTTGCTCATTTAATGGAATTATAATTACCCTAATAATTATTAAACTCGATTAATGAATGAAATTTTTTATGGATAGCGATCACATATCCTTCCACTGTGATAATGGGTTACATGATGATTTTCAATATTGTGTGAGATTTACTTTATGTTCGTTAGAATGTGATTTATTATTGGTATTACATGTCTAATTAAACTGGGTAATTTATTTAAATATAGTATTATTTATGTTAACAAATGAATTTAATATAAATTCTAATTTTTATATATTCTTATCATTTGATGATAATCTAGTTGATATAAATACACGTTTAATTGTAGTATTTTATCTTCCATAATATAATTGAAAGGGGTAAACAGCATGAAGTAGAAATAGTTTTTAATGATGATAAGATAAAACAATATATTAAATGATATTTTTTGTTCTTCTAATTTTGTTAAATCTTGATAAGGATATGATGATTGTTTAAATAATTTTATTTCTTGTTATTATTGATTAATTACATTACCTATAGTCATAAATTGGGAGGAATAAATTGGTAAATTCATGGTGGAATAAAAAAATTTGTTTGAAAACATAACTTTTTGGGGATGAGAGTTTCTATTTTCTAAATATTGATGAATTACTTCTGATTGGGGTAATGTGTTACCGTTTTCATATAGCATATAAATGATATTTTTAGTTTCAAGTTTACATGTTGAAATTATTTTATTAATGTATTCTATGTTTCCCTAGATGTGATTCTTTCAATGTGTTGTGATTTAAGCCTAGAATGGTTGATGAGATATAGGAGGTTAAACCTGATGTTTTTGATGCCATTGATTCTAATGAAGAAAATATTCATGGTGATATCCATGAGAGTGTGAGGGATAGAACCAAAGTTAATGAAATGGATTGAATATGGTATTAATTTTTTTTATAGAAATCTATATGCTTTTATGATAATGAATCTAGTTAATGTTTGGATGGTAGATTTTCATGTTTTTTGGTATTCTATTCCCAACTACTTGAGGTAGAGATATATTCATGGTTATGAATATTTTTTGATAATATCTTAAGATGCTTCATAGTGTACATATTATTATCGATTGATAAATAAGTATATATTTTTATCCAATGAGGTTTTTTTTCCTGAATGAAAATATTAATATTATATCTTGAGAAATCGTAGACTCAGTTGGATTATTCCTGGTGGTCATAGACTTCTCTTAATGGTAATAATGTCTAGAATAATCAATGTTAATTTATTCTTAATTATGTAAAATTTAAACATTATCAATAAATGGATAAATTTTTAATTAATTAAGGGATAACAATAAAAATGAAAGAAATAATTTATATTTATCTCTTTGAATTATTGTGTTTTTATAGGATATTTGTCCCTTAGAAGTGGTAGTCAGATGTCTGAGTAATGATAATTGAAATTGATTTGAAAACATGTTTATTTTCTACAATATGGTAGTGTTATATATTATATCATATAAGATTTTTTAGTTCATAAGATTCTACACCAACATTAGCAGGGGTACTGACACCTAGTGGCCTCGAGGAGCATGTATTCCATAATATCTAGGATAACAAGTTATGAATTGATGATTATCCCCACTAGCCCTTCCCTATTATATTGTATGTATTATATATTTGAATGCTCAGTATTCATCTCTTAAAATAAATTATTATAGAGGGTTGTGTGGGATTTTCATTATTTATCACTCATATATATATATAGATATTGTATCCAAAAGGATTATTAATGTTACAACATTTATAGGATGTGATTACCGGATACACTTTACTCGGTGTTTGGGATATGATAACTAGAAATAATATAACTGATATATGATACATGTTATACGGTCATTGGTGGGTCCTAGAGACTACTAAGTTACTATTTGGAGATGTGGATGGGATGTTGTGATGTTGTGATGCATGAGGTTCATGTTTCAATTCATATCACATGTTTTGGAGAGAGATAGATCATGATATATGGCATTGGGGTGGAGAAACTAACTAGTTGTAAAATGGTAGTGGTGTGCCCTTTTTGTTTCCTTACTACAATATATGATATATTGTATGAAATTAAGAGTCATAGATATTAATGGTGATGCTAGAAAAATAGTATACATGTTTAGGTGATGAGTCATTTTAACTATTTTCACTTGGAATTATAATGATTTCTTAATCTTTTACATGATAATATCTTGGGAGGATCATATTTTGTGTACCCATTGTCACACCCACATTTATATAATCTATTTTTCATGTAAGAAGTATCAGGTTTGAGATCTTGTTTTATACTACTATTTTCTGAATTTTTAGGATCATCATGGATATCATGATTGCTACCAAGTATATAATTTGGTACTTGTAGTTTGTTTTCAGTTTTATTAGTTTTCTATTCCATTACATGTAAGAACTTTGGGATTTATTTTACCATTATGAGATATAGATTATTGTTTTATGTGACTTATGTATCTCATATGAATCTTATATTATATGTTAATTCCTCTAATTTGTATGTATATTTTAACCTCATTTATTGTTTCCAATCCATAGAATATTCTCGGAGGTCTTTGGGAAGTCACTATCCTCTTTCTCATATTCTAGTCCCTTGATGGGTACACTTTTTAGGGAAGGGGTCATGAAATAACAATTTGTTTTTCATTCTATTGTGATAGCATATGCATTTCATCACATAATGTCCCACTAGTAAAAATAATCTACTCATTATCTTGAGTTAATAGTTGTAATATTTTGATTAATGATTTGGAAGCATTATGATTAAGGTAATAAGTGTGATTTATATACTATTTATAAGATATTACTGTATTTATTACTGTATATATTTATGATCATGTTCCAAATGATATTATTAGAGTTGAAAAAGGATTATGATTTTTCTACCACATTAAGACATAAAATAAGGTGGCTTAGGCCCCTAGTGTAAAGGATCATGCCACCCTGTCAATGAGGAGGATTTCAACAAATCAATATATTTATGGATACTTAATATTTAGATCTATAAATAATAAATGAAGGGATAAATTTATACCTTTGCAAAATAATTAATCTTTTTTTAATCAATGTGAAAAAATTGGAAGTATAAAATAATGATATGAATTTAAAAAAGAATTTGGGAAATATTCTAGTGTTCATCAATGATAAAAATTGATTTATAATATTGGGAAGATGAATTTGTTTATCATCCTTGCCAAGAACAAAAAATATATTTTGGATCAGAAATATCGCATAATTTTATATAATCACCCAGGAACCAAAAAGATAAATATAATTACTAGAGATAACTTCTGGTGGGACAACAAGAAAAAGGATATTATAGAGTATAAATATCTATTATTATTATTACCAGAAAGTTAATAACAAAAATTTTATGTATAATGGGATGATGTAATCATTACCCATAAATATATGAAAATGGAAGAACATTTCAAGGTATTTGTTATTTTTTTCCAAGTCCATTAAAGGAAATAATGTCATTTGTGTTACAGGTGATCAAATTATTAATTCATCACTCATCGAGGATAGTCTAGAGAATTTCTCAGTTAATTAACATATAGATATATATAAAAATAGAGTGTCAAGGAAACATGCGATACAACATTCTGTGGTATCTAATTGATATCCATGGTTCAAATAATTTTTTTAAATAATTATTCAAATGGAATTAGATCTGATGGTGAACTTTAATAAATAATATCATCCTCAAACTAATGTTCAATATAAAAGGTCAATTCATATGTTGAAAGATATATTAACATCATGATCAATGTATTTTTATTGAATTTATGATCAATATATTCCTTACTTCTTATTTTTAAAATAAATATAATTTACAATCAATCATTTAAATGGAACCATATGATGATTTCTATTGGAATATATATAAATCATTGACATGATAGAATAATGTCGGAGAGAGAATGTTTTTGAGAATTGATCTATGTCAAGAAATGATAGATAATTCTAAAAACATTCTGTAGCATATTAAAATAGGAAAAATTATATAGAATATATACATCAACAATAATCAATGAAATATAGTGTTTCAAGTTAGAGATAAATTATTCCTTTGAATATCACCATTGATGATAGATATAAGAAACTAAAAAATAAAATTTTTAGCACTAGATACCTTAGACAATTCAAGATTCTTGATATTTTAGTAACTACTGAGTATCAGCTAACACATACATAAAACCTCTCCTAAAGGCATGACATGTTCCATGTATAACAATTAAGGAATTTGTTAAAAGGTCCATAATATATTATAATCTTATAATTATCATAGAACTATTAATATCAAGGATTATAGAGATAAAAAACTGTTAAATAAGACAACTCACCACATCAAATTTTTATTGAAAAATTTTAAGATTGAGGAAATTATGTGGAATATGAAAATCTTGTGAGTAAATGTACCATCGTTTATTTTTATCTATGTAATAAAATTTTAAGGTTAAATTTTATAAAGGATGAAAGTATTACACCTCAAATATTTAGTGAAAATTCACTTAAATAAATCCCATGTGTGTGATAAATATTGTTAGATAAAAAATTGAACTATAATGAACATTTATTTATTTTATTAAGGTATAATATTACAAAATAAAATAAAATAAATAATAATACATTAAAATAATTATATATAAAACATAATGAAGATAATTATTTGAGGAGTAAAACGATACTGAAATTAAAATATAATGTGCTTTATATATTTATCCTCCCAGTATCCCATGAAGATAATATAATTGAGTATAACTTCGTAATAAATGAAACTCATTAGAACCATGTATGACATGTTGATTACAAAAATAAGATGAATTATTTTATGAAGGTATGTATGTCTATATTTAGAAATTTTGACAGGTAATAAAGATGACATATGGGCATTGGTTATATGGTTATTGAAAATATGGTTGTCGGATATATGGTTTTTCGGAATACATTATGCAATAGGTATACGGAATATTTTATAATTGACTTGTAAATGTTATTAATAAGATATAAATATTATATTGGTATTTATTTGGCCTATAAAAAATTGTAATATAATCAAAAGATACTAGTTCAATTTTGAAAATGTACTTTATTTTAAATAAACAATGTATATGTACTATGCATATCTGTTGAATTTTTTAATTTTATAAAATATAGTTTTTTAAATCGATCAATAAAACTCAAGTTATTTTTTAAACTAAATAAATTTCATTAAAAAAATTATAATGGAATTATAATGAATAAAATTTAAATTCATTATTGTCAAATAAATATGTTTTATTTATATTTGTTAATTATGTATTTTATATATTAATTTATGTGTTAAATTTACCACATTTATAATATTAAATTTAATTGTATATATTTTATTATATATGAAAATATAAAATACAATTCATCTAATTATTTTATATTGGTATGTTATAAAAATTAATTTGTTTAACATTTTATATCATACTTGTCTAAAAAATTATATATTATACATTTTTATTTCAAAATTTATATTGATTACTCAATTTAATAGAATTTAATAAAATTGATTTCAGATATGGTATTAACATGATAAAATTAAGTAATTATTTTACTTTTTTTGTAAAAACATATGTTACAGAAGCTAAAAATTTAACATACCACATTAAATTGTAAATATGAAGAAAAAAATTAAACTAATATGTAATGTGTTAAAATGTCACTAAAGCTTATAACTAAATTGTGTGGATTATTTATTCCATTACTCATATCATATATTTCCCAATTTTTTAAAAACAAAATCCACTTAAATTATATAACATACACATTAATTAATGGGTATTCAAAAATATTTGACTCAAACTCACCTATTAAAGGACCCACTCTCTACCCACAAAAAACCACATCCCTCCTTCAGTTTCCTCCCCAATATACACCTCATTTATTACTGTAATAAAACGTCATCTATTTGAAATATTTTAGGAAGAAACATTAGCTAAAATCATTCAATTGAAGTACATTACTTAAATAAATATTCCATTTTACATTAATACCAGTAAAAATTTTTAGTCATTCATTCAACAAAACACTTTTTTGTTTGGGATGTTTTAACCTCCTACATAAATGATGTTATAAAAATTTCATCAATTTTTTTAGGAAAAACTAAATAGTTTTACTATGTTGTATTACTTATTAATTTATTATGTGTTAAAATATTGTAATGGTAATAGAAAAAATTTTACTTATTAATTAAAAGAGATCATTTTATTGATTCAAAAATCATAAAATATGGATGTTTTAAAATATTTTTCACTACCTAATAGTGCAACATTAAAGAAATAATCACAGGACATTAGAACTCTATAAAAATTATCAAAACCATTTTGATGAACTTTTTATATGCTATTAACACAAGAGAAATGGGCGAGGAATGAAATAACCATTCTAATGTAAGCGTGGAACAAATAAAATAATTAATACTAGATTATTAATATTAAATATTAATTTAATAAAATGAGAAATAAGTTTTTTAATGAAATCTTATTCAGTAAAATAAATAAAAATTTCTTTTTTATATTGGTGAATAAAAAGACTATTTTTGATTACATAGGGATATATAGAATGTTGAAGAAATGAAATATCTAAGGTAATGGTTCTTCTTGACTCAACCTCCATTCATTGAGTTATAATACACTTCTTATAACTATATTATAATAATTTTTATTTAATATACCACTTATTAATCTGATAAATTATATTTAGTTCTTATTATGGGAATTACATTACATTTTAAAACCTTATTTTCAACTGATTCTTACCTCACTAAATACTGCTTTGAAATGGAAAACATTCACCCTCTATTCTTTGAGTTTCATTTTTATATCCTTGTTTTCATTTAGACTAATATTTATTTATCATATTTCTTCAACTTAAAAATTAATTCTCTTATATAACATAATTATTTATCTTTACTATACATTTAATGGAATTTTCATATCACTTTTATCTATGTGGAAAGTTTTAAAACCATTAAAAAAAATACATACTATAGAGACCCAAAATAATCACTACTAAATACTACATATTGTTATTAGAATTTTAAGTAAACTTAAATATGAATCATGCCATAGTTGCAATAGTTTAGGGTCTTCGGATACCTGGATACATTAAAAACATGTACATAAAATATCTAAATAATCTCTCATTAGGTTTATCACAACTATCACCCTTTTTTCATAACATACATAAAAAAATCCTCTATAACATGTGGAAGGGAACCATAAGAAATGGTGTGAAGATTTATCGATAAGTAATCATGAGACTTGAAAAAAATATCATAATAATAATACACATGATTATGGTATACACTTGTGTAGAGAAAATCATTTCCTATTTAAATTATCAGTGAGAAACCTGTCATAAATGATTGGATTCAATCCTAATTAAATCAATTTCTTAGTCATGATTCACTCCCATTACATTATTGTTGGACACCTTCCAATAATAAACGAGAAAAATTCCAATTTATAGTCCTTATAATCTCATGATATATCCATCATTGAAAATAAATTAGAGGAATATATAATTATATCCCCAACCATAACATAATGAAAACCATATATTTGTGTTCCATTTGATTATAAACCATTCATCATATCATCAAATCATAAATCATAGAATGGATACAATTTTACTAAAAAATTTATCATCAAAATCACAAGACATCCATAAAGATAATAAATATGAAAAAATTTGACCATATACCATCTATATAAGAAGAAACATTAGAGGATGTTATTATAGGTTAAAATTTCTTTAAATTGTCCCTATAAAATTTATTGAGTAAAATACCCATTTCAATTGAAATCAATCATTTATAATCTACTTTTTTTTCAAAATTATTAATTAAATCAATTTATTTGAAATTAAAAACGAACCTCATAATATATTATTTGAATAAAATAATATATGTGATGGTAGGTAAAGCTATTCATGTGATGTACTTTAAAAAGAAACAAATTCCTTTAACTTTTTTGTTAAAATTTAGAAGTGCCTCATTCAGAAAATTGTAAAAATATTATATTAATTCACTTTTATATAAAGTAAAACAAAATTAAAATGACGTTAATGAATCTTATGATCTAAATAAAAAAATTTGTATAATAATTTGAAATAAAATATAGGCATGGGATAAAAATATTACCAAATGAGGAGAGAGATAAAAAAATTTGTTGAAAAAAATATTTGGTTTCATGAAAACATAAATATAGTTAAAATAGAGGCAGAAAATGTAATATCTGTGAAAAACATAAAACCAAAAAATTAATTATACTTAGAAAAGTAATATCATATAATTTTATTACTATTAAATTAAATCATAAATAATCTTGATAAAAATGAAATTTTATTATAAAACCCTTTCTATTTGGTTAACCTATTATCCACAAGACCCATGAAAGAGTTTAGGTAAAATGAAACATATAATATAATGAAATGAAGTATATTCATGATACAAAATATCAAATGGGAATTAGACACATATCATAAAATAATATCTATGAATAATAAAACATATGTCCCAAAGAAGAAACTTTGAGATAATAAACCCATATGACATTGGTAAATTTTGATTCAGACCAACCTGGATGAAATAATATTAATTATAAGAACATATATCATAAATTAAGAATGATAAATGGTATAAAATTTCCCTGAAATAATATATATACCTTCTAAATAAAAATAGGTGTGTACCACGAAACATGTCTCAATGAAACAAAATTAAGATGAAGAACGTATACAACTTTAGTAACTTTTTAATCAAGTGTCAATGAAAGATTCAAAATTACATAGTTCTATGAATACATTTAATTATATAATGGATTATTCCAAAATATTTTTTTTGGGTAGTATATTAAAAATATGTATAATAAATTAGGGCATAACATTAAAACATGTATCAATAAATATTTATTGATATGAAACACTTACTTATGTTAGAATTGATTTATAAGATCACTAATATACTCTATGAATATCTTAATATTTAATATAATCTTATTTAAGAACCATATTTATACATATAATATAATATATGACCCACATATTTAATTTCAACAACATTTAATTTACAATTCTATGTAAAATTCATCATTTTGAGTGTGAATCTGTTTCCATTTCAATTATGTTTTAGTTTAGTGGTAATGGTCCTTACACATTGATAATTGTAACATTATATCCAAAAATTCAATAATGATATAAATATAATATATATTAATTATATAAATATTTTTATAAATTAATATTAAATGGTTATGAATAATGAATTACATTAATTCACGGAGATGTCGATTCCTATGTACACATAAGTCATGCTTCCATTTTTCGATTAATCGAATGAAAGAATAATAAATGATAATTCAAATTTATAGATTAATTATTTTATAATTAATATAATATATTTTCATTTACTATATCATTATTAAAATACATGTAATGTGGAAATGAAAAACAAATCGTATCGTTTCGTGGAGGTGGTAGACCACATGTGCGCACAAGCAACATTGTCATTTACCAATAGAAAGGATGGTAAGAAGGAAGATAAGATATTATAATTAGAGAAATATAATTTTGATATAAATATATTATCTAAAAATTAAATCTATCATTACAACCATCAAATAAATATGTTGAGGTAAAAATAAATCATATCGCTACTTGGAGGCGATATTCCTCACAGACACATGAGTAATAATTTTATTTCACATTTGATGAAGAATACATGATAAATGGTTATAATATAGTTAAACTAACATAAATTTATATTAATGATACTATATTTTTCATCTTTTTATAGATAAAACATGTTTATATAAGGTGTGTGAATAAATTAATTAGAAAGAACTTGGTTAGGATTTATATCTTTTGTTTGAGAGACTCCATTTGGCATAAAGATTGAGCCTGAAAGGATTATTATTATGAAAAGAAACAAATATCTACGATTAGGGGAAGTTATATATAAAGGTTTTAGAGATGTTATTTTCCGATATATAGGGATAAAATTTCATTTTTAATAGAGGATAAGTGGTTCCCTTTTATAAGTGAGTAGAGGGACTCACATGGAATATCATAAAATATTTCAATTATATAAGGTCACATTCTTGGGAATGTGTCTCCAAATTGAAAATTAATTAAAGGTATTATAATATAATTATTAAATATCTTTAACTGATTATGTGTAGATCAGTTTGGTTGGTAACCCTTCTATAATCTCTTGGTTTAATGCTTGGTAAACTCATTTTAACCTTAATCACTGTAACAAAATTTTATTATTTTTACTATTAAATATGACAAAAAATCATGTTAACCCTATTATATTATATTAATTATAATTATTAAAAATATAAAATAAATTTTATATATTATATTTTTATAAGTTAAATAATTTAATTCTAAATAATCATGCATCCTGTAATGAAAAATAGTTTTTGAAAAATGAATCATTAAGCATTAAGAATACTTTTAAAACACTCCCATCCATTTTAAAACAATTAACTAAATGTCAAACCATATTTTCCAATATATAATCAAAAAATATAATTAAAACCAATAATATATATATATATATATATATTAATTTAAATTATAATGATAAAATATCATTTCTTTCAAACGAATGTTTATAGAAAAATGTTTTTAAAGTCCAAAAATAAACTTATACCCATAACAATTACAGTGTTTATTAATGATTAATTAATTAAAAAATATATAATTAGGTGATAATGATGTTATTTTTTATCATATTTACAACATAACTATAATTCTAATTGATCATAAAAGATTGTTTTTATAAAAATCAGTATTATTCTCTATACATTAAAAAGATAATCTTATTTGAAAAATCTATAAAACCACCCTTGGCTATTATTGAAATTCTGAGTTGAAAAATGATATTAATTTATTAAAATATAATTTCATAAAATGGTAAAAAATAATTAAACTTTCTATTGACGTTAAATTAAGTGAAAAATATTTTTGAAGAAAACTTATTTTTCATATATAAAATAACATTACCTAAAATTGGGTACATGTTTTTATGAATTAATAAATAAATATCCATTATATAAAACCATTAAATTTATTTTTCAAATATTATTTATGATAATTCATGCCTCTTAATTTAGTAGCTAGCATATAACAATTTACTATATAATGTTTTATATAGACTCAAGGATGTGTATAAGGTATGATATAGAACACCTAGAGTTTATCTTAAGAAAAAATATATAAACATATATCTCAAGGAGTTATATTCCCCCCATAACCCTAGATAAATTTCATATACACAATTTTTATATTGTAAATTTATGAATCGATATTTTAAAATGAAAACCCACCTTGTGAAAAGAAATAATGAAATTTACCTTAAAAATAAGTACCGAGGAACATAAGTGTTAGCTAAAATATTTCATAATTGGATTCCCAAATAATGAAAACATCATAGAAAGGTGAAAATAATGAAATGGAAGATAATTTTAGTGTCTAATAATAAGATATGGTATAATAGAACATGGTCATGGGAATGTAAATGATAAAAAAACAATAAATCAATGAAGGGTAAAAACAACAATCAAATCCTTAGAAATAGATGTAAAAGGGAAAATAAATTCATTTTTAATATCAATTTTATTGAAATTTATGAATTACATAACTATATAATATGAGAAAACATATTTACATTATTTAATTCAATTTAATATTCCTAATTTCATCTATTGGTTGTGCTGATGTCAGTTTCCATTTATATTTCATCACTTACTCCAAAAAAGAATATTCAATATGTTTTTTTATTCTTGATGAAATAGTACTTAATTTTAACATATCATAAGATCCATAAATTTTTGTAAATTTATTCCTTATTTAACATGATATTTACCAAAACCAATATGGTTATCAGAAGTTAACCAATATGAAAAATTTATAAAAATAGGGGAAGAATTAATTAATTTATGAAACCTCAATAAAAACATCCAAAGTTTATCTTAAACCATTCCATAAATATTTTACCCTTAAACGCATCCATAATATATATAAATAAATTAAAATCCAAATAATTTTGAAATCTTTAACTGAATTTCCAAAATCAACATATCATTTCTCCCCAAATAGCATAATGTATCTCTTAATGTCACATACCAGACATGGTAATATCTTGATCATATATTCCCTTAATATAAGATAAGCCTTCACCAAAATAACCTAAATCACTATAAAGCCTCCATTAAATCAAATATGTTTCCCAAAAATCATATTTTCTGTATTCCTCAAGTAAAATCAAAGAAAACTGATTTTATTCCATAAATCCCAAAATAAAAAAATATCAACAATGGTAACGTAAATCACATTGTCATAAAATATCTAATATTTTTAAATTTCAATAATACTATACAATTTATATTATCTAAACCAATAATCTCTTTATCCAAAAAAAAATATTATCTCATCCAATGGTATGTATTATGGTTTAATTATACCACAATCATATGTTTTCCAGAAATATCACCTTACAACAATGTCACTTTTCTAGGTTATCAGCAACATTAAATATATGCTTGGAAAGTATAAAAGTAGAACTAATGTGTAATAATACTAATTTTCTTTATTATTCTTATAACTAGAATCATATTATTAAAACATTAATACCACATAATTCTCAAATCCTAATAAATAAACATATTATTTATTTGACTCAAAGGACTGGCATTGCATAAACCTTTCATTATAAAAATAGATATCCCTAGGATTAGAGAATTATCTCATATAATTACCATATTCCGCACACATAAGGCATTAAACTATATATAGTATCATGGTATGTACTTAATTCCCCTATACTAAAATCATTATTTTTCCTCAGAAATAACATGATCTATTTTATTATTTTCCACATAAAAAACATATTATTATTAATTTGATACATTTCAATATGTGTGTCTTACCACATTCTCAATATGTATAAATCAGAATCTTATTTACTCCCTGATCTTCATTAAACTCCATTTTTTTCTTATTTGGTTCATTTATTAACTCACATATGTCAATTTTTTCAATCATACAATGATATATTTAATTATTCTTAATCAAAATGTTTAAAATTACCTCCCTCGTATCATTTGGATTCTTAATGAGGATAATCATTGCATCATTTGACACATTATTCATTAATTACATTTATCCTAGCTATAGAAATTAACTAAAACCAAAATAATAGAAGGATCTATAGTAATGAGTAATCATATAATATTGGAAAATCATATATAGGATGTCTAAACAGGAGAACTTATTTTCGTCCCATGATAACATAGGATTAACCTAGATCATCCTTGATAATTTTCTATCAAAATCCTGGATAAAGGTTCACAATGGAAATGTGATTTCACTTAAGAATATACCTATAGAGTTTAATACTAGTCATATAGAAAAGGACCATTAAATATGTACCAAAACTATGGTTGAGATATACTCCACTACCTCTATTCTGGGTTCATACACATATATGCATCTATTTCAAAACCATATCCACTTGTAGTATCTATAAAATTATTTATTTCTTGAAAAATCATATAATCTCTAGAATAATAAATTTTTTGGATGTTAGCATATAATTAGTCCAATAATGTGGTTTTTGAAAATAGGTTCATCATCCTTGATTCAAAAAATTACTAAAATTTATCTAATAGAAAATATAGTCACCCAAACATTTCATACATAAATAATAAATCTTATTAGAAGAATATTAATTATATATCAGTAAGATCTATCCAAAATATATAAGGTTTTTTGTTATTTGTATACATAGATAAAAAAATTCTGTATAAATTATGTACATTATTTACCACTAATTTTTCACAACTAGAACCCATGTTAAGATAACATGCTAAAATACTTTCTCTATATCCTTGGAATGGGACACATAAGAATGAGTGATATCAAAATTTTTTAAAGGGAAAGAAAATGATATATAAATCAATGATCATTACTGATCATGGTATAATCATTAGGGTATCAGAACATGTGCATAAATTTATCAAATCATTCCCATCAATTCAATGATCATAATCATGAAACATGGAAGAAATCCTTATCAATCAAAATATTTACGAAATAAGAGTATAGAATCATCAATATCTAACCACGATATATGAGGTCATATCATAATCATAACAAATACATTTTGGAATACACCTAATCATAGAATATAATTTTATTTTTCATAGATCACATCCAGTACTATCATATTGGATTGGGTTCAATCCTTATTTCATCATTTTCTTAGTAAAGGCTCACTTCCAATACAATATTTTTGGATAAGGTTCCTCGATGAACTTATTTCACTATCAATTATATTACTTATTATATTAGGATATATCATCCTTTTCCTAACTACATGGAGGGACACATAATTCCAAGACCAACAACTGCATAATAAAAAACCATAAATATGTGTTTCATAAGATAAAAATACATTCATCGTATAATCAAATTATAACCATGAAGAGGTATGATTTTCATAAAAATTTCATCATCATAACCAAAAACTATAGGAAGAAAGAATAAATAAGGTAATATTGGATAATATACCCAGTAAATCAATAGTAACACAAAATGATGTTTTTATATATAAAATTTTCATTAAAATATGAACAGACCATTTCATGGTGAAAATATAATTTTTCATTAAAATTTATTATTTAGAATATAAAATTTTCCTAAAACTATTATGGAAAAAATTTACATCAAAAATAAAAAAGTAAACTAATTAAATATGATATAAATAAAATAGTATTTTTAATGTTGTGGAAAAACATTCATGTGACGTATGTTAAAATGAAAAAAATTCCTTCTATATTATCCTTAATAATCTATAAGTACCTCATTAAAAAAATGAAAAAAAGTTTCTTCTCAAAAATATGTACAAAAATAAATAATGGGTAAATATAAATTTCAGGAATATTTAGTGAACAAATAAATCATCATTTATTTTTTTACTAAAATATAGACATTGAAGGAAAATATTACCGATCGATCAAAGATATAATGTTAGTTTTATTTAGAAATTATTTTAGTTATAAGAACATTAGAATAGCGGAAACTAATATGAAAAAATGTAATATCCATAAATAAATAAATTATAAGAAATGAAATAATAATTGGAATATTTAGATTCTATAATTTCATCATCAAAAAGATTAATCATAAATAATCATAAAAATGAGTCTTCAGCCCAAAACCTCTAATCATTCTGTATCATTTGATCCATAAACCCCATTCAATATATTACATCAAATATAAATCGAAATGTCATTAACATAATAATATTAATGACATGGGATATAAATATGTAAGTAGATAAATCTAACAAATAATATAAGTATATAACATAACATATGTCCCATAGAATATAATTTGAGGCGATAAACCATTATCACATTAGTAACATTCAAATCCAAACAATTTGGATGAAATAATTGTAATTATAACTTTATATAACATGAATTTTGAAGGATACATGTTATATAATGTATCATTTTCTACATCTCATAAACATAAATTGGTTCAACACATCATCCATGTCACAAAGAAAGAAAATTGAGATGAAAACCCATTATAGCTTCACCAAATTTTAAATGGAAAGTTATTCGATGAATAAAAAAATAGGGTTATATAAAGCACTCACATATAATAATTTGGTATTCCTAAAATCATTCCTTAGTATTATATACTCCATATAAATAATTAATTTTTTAGTTCCATTAAAACATGTCTACGTGAAGAGAAATTGAGATAAAAACATCACTGTATGTCTAATATGATTCGTAAGAACACTAACATCCTATTTAATAAAATTATATTTATTACAGTTCCATATTATAACCAAATTGAAACATATAATATCATTTATTATCCCCTTATGTTATTTAAACCCATGTTTCCTCACAATTCTTTCTTTATGTTTTCATTTTGGGTGTTAATTGTATGTTTTTCGTATATTTTTGTGTTTGACAGTTATGATCACTACAATATGATCATAGTTCCTCCATATCTAGAATATTATTAATGAAATAAATATAAAATAAATTTATTATATAAGTATTTTTATGCATTATTATTAAGTGGGTACAACAAAATGAATTACATACATTACAGAGATGGTAATACAATTATATATGTGACTGATGTTTCTATTTTTCAAGGGATGGAATGAATGAAATGTAAAGAATAATTTTAATTTAACGATTAAATATTATATAGTAAATAAAAAATATTTCTATTAAATATATCTTTATTACAATATATTTCAATAAAAAAATGAAAATCATATCACATGATTTCATGGTGGTGATAGCTCACACATATGCATGAGTGACCTCATCATTTACCAATAGATTGGATGGAATATTGGTAGAAAATATCATATTATTATAGGTGAATACATTATTTATAAATATCTTATAAAATCATTAAATCAATAATAATAATCACCTATTAGATATAGTGATGGAAAGTGAATTGTATCTCTAGAGGGAGGCAGTATTCCACTCGTATGCAGGAGTGATACTTTTGTTTCTTATTTGATGGATTAATGGTTAAAAAATTTTATTTCACCTATATATATTAAAATATTAGTATATTTATGATAATTGATTAATCAAGATATTATGGTTTAGAATTTTTTATATATGGAGTAATAATAAATAAAATATAAAGAGCTAGGTTAATATTTGTACCTCCACTATGAGAGACCCCCTTTGGCTTACACCATAACCCTTGAAGGATTGGACATAAGAGAAGACCAGATGCTCTACGATGAAGGGGATTAATCATGGAATGTTTTTAATTATAGATTATTTTATCTATGTGTCATAAATGGTGTGTATATATAGTATAATTGTTCCCCCTTATAAGATAAGGGAGGGGCTGACATTAACCTTTTTAAAAGAATTCAATGATATAAGGTAACTTTCATACAAAAGGGGACCCAAATTGCCACATATTAGAATTTAAAATAATATATGGTTTAAATATCTTTAATAAATAAGAATTAGATATGTGTATGTGGAAATACTACCCTTATCTGTTGTTTTGACCACCCCAAAAACCCTGTTTTGACCTTAACCGTAGTAACAAGATCGTTCTATTTTTACTATTCACTGTGAAAAAAGATTAAATTAAAAATACTATATTATAATTATTGTGATTATTAATAATATACAATAAATTATACTAGATTCAATTTTTATAAGTGACATAATTTATTTTAAAATAATTGTAGAATGAAAACTCATTTAAAAAAATGAATTATTAAGTATAAAACATGATTTTCTTCAATTCCTTTAATTATAAAATATAAAAAATGAATATTAAAATATACCAAGGAATATATAATATATAAAATTAATTAAAATAATTAATAACTAAATATTAATTATATTTAGTAAAATAGAATCTAATTGTGCGCATAAATAATGTTTTTAGAAAAATTGTGTTCTTAAGCATAAAAATAAACTTATACAAAAATAAAATATAATGATTAAAAATATATTTTTATTTTATTATTTATAAATAAAGGTTTTTTTAATTTAATATCAAATTTGAAACCTAATTATAATTTTACTTGAAATGAGATAATAGTTTACTAAAAAACATTATTTTTTACTATTCATTAAAAATAAATATTTTTAAAAAAATAGAAAAAAGATAATATTGAGATTCTTATGTTAAAATTTTTATTTATTTTCTCAAATAAAATATCATAACGTATTTTAAATTAATTACAATGTATTTGGGTGTAAAATGTTGTAAAAAATATTTTTAAACCATAAAATTGCTATATAGAGAATTGAGTACTTATTTATTATAAATTACTCAATGAAAATTATTTACTTAAAAAATTTATAAATATTATGAAATCCAAAATTATTACTATTCATCCCTTCTAATTTAATGGCTATTTTATAATGGTTTACTATTTCATGATACATATTGACTAAGGGTTGCATGTAAAATAAGTTATTGAATATATATAATTTATTTAATGAAATAAATATATTCAAAAATCATTGGGTATTAAAATTACAATATCTTCAATCCAATTTTAATATCATTTTTTATATTATAATATTTATTATATCTTTACTTTATTTCATTTGAAGACCCTATTTTGGAGAATTTTATTATTAAAATGATGACTTATGGAACTTTTTTGACTATTTAAAAATAATTTTTAAAGTTATTTATATCATGGTTTTTATGAAAACATCACAAAAAAATAAGGAAAACGATTTTACCAAATTCTCACCCATTATATATTCATTGTATGAAAGATCATTTATCTATGTCTATTTAAAAACACTAATGTATCACCCTTTACATGTTTTTATGATAATATTTTTTGTGTTATTGATGTTTTTTGTATTATCTGATCAAATTATTCATTACATCATATGTAATACCTTATGGAATTGTATTTTACCCATTTTAATTTAATTTATTAATCAAGATATGATATATGATGGAAATCACGTGTCACACATATTTATTATTTACTATTCTGTGATGGGTGAGCTGGGAATTATATAGACCTCCAATTTTTTGGGAAAGATTTATATCTCCTAAGATATTTAATTTATTTATAGACATGATACAATTATCTATATTTAAAATTTTAGTCATTGGAATTATTCTATTAAGTATGATCATTATTTAATTCATGGAAATGACTTTATCTATGTTCACAATGTTATGATGGTTTTGTACGAGATCCTTAACATATGTTATGATTTTAAATTATTATATTAATAGAATATTTTTTTATTTATATCACCATGGATCATAAATATCATTAAATTATTTAATAAGATTATTTCAAGGAGAATGTTATGCTTTGATGTTGTAATATACCAACCCAACTGACCACTTAGATTATAGTCGGACTAGTGGGTCACATGGACTCAATGTCGCCTCTCCATAAGTAAATGGTTGATAACTAGCAGCAAGGGTGTAATGAGGATATAGTTGGGAGAATACATCCTCATGATCCGAGTATCACAAAAAATATTAGATAATAAATCTCAAATAAAAGATGAAGTAGTAATAAATGAAAGTTAGAAAAGTGGAAAAAGTTAATAAACTATATACAAAGGTTGACCAACAATGATATACAATAGACACATCCATTCCCAGATGATGATATATAAAATATAAAATGAAATATATTTTGAAACAGTTTACAACACAATTAAAAATAAGAACTAAAAAAGAGAAGAAAATCCTAAAGGGTGATATCCATGGGGATCTTGAGCTCCAGCACATTAGTATGCTTCTAACTCTAAGCTATAGGTTTAATATAACAAGAAAGAATCCATGGTCATGTGAAAATAAGTTCTACTAAGGTACCCTTGTGTAATGGAATCCCAATCAGGGTGTGATATATAAATCCTAGTCTGTTCCAACCCATGGATTCTATAGTTGAATATATCTCATGAACATATAATGAATAAGTATACAAGAAATATGAATAAATAAATAGTGCTAAAGAAATAATTAAACACCAGTCATCTTAGGTTCCAATATGATATCTGACAACTCGTACTTCATCGAATCATGATCAGAATGAGAGATGTCAAATTAGTATTAATATGTATATAGTAATAATATATACCTAGTATAGTTACATATCACATCCACCTATATGAACAAATTACATACAATCATAAGTGGTCATATACCTAGAATACCAGTTGTTGGATGGACCAAGCATAACTAATTCATCCATAACAAGTCTAAACGATCCTTTAAGCTTACTAAATAGGGTAAATTCCATACAATCCTATCGGTCTAGTGACTTAATGCATGAAACTCAGGATGATGAGTGATCCATCATGTCCACACTCTAAATTTGGAACATGGATCCTCAACCCAACATCCTATATTGTATCAATGGTGAGGTATTCCAAGACAGTACACTTGATGTAAGGGGGCATGATTTTAAACCATGAACAACATATCCATTTCTATCATTACAAAACCTATATTAAGAAATAATCATTTAAAAATAATAGTAACTGAACACATTAGGCATTACCTCCCATGATAAAAATTTAATAAGTCCTTACAAATAGGTATTCACAATTGTAATAATTGCAATCATCCATGCTTATTTATTTGTCAAAATATTTTTGGTAATACAAACCAATTCAATTAAATTACAATTGAAAAAACTAATCATTGAAGGAATAAATTTGTCCTGTATAAGCTAGTAAAATAAATAAATGTAATTTAAATAGCTTATGGATGGACATCCTTCATTTCATGTGATCCAGTTTTATTTATAGAAAAAAAATCATGAAAAAACTACTCAGTTAATAGAGTGACATAGAATATATAAAAAATTAGAAAATTAATTTACCAAGGATCAAGGAGGTACTTATAAGGTACCATCCTCTAATTGTGAAATTACATAAATTATAAATCCCATTAATTTATCGAGCCAATCCCTTTGAAAGAGCTTGGTACAATAGTCATGTATAAGTAAGGATTGAAATACACTTTTAATTTCATTATCGTTCATGTCTCAAACATTATTTATAACAAAATATGAAATTAAAGAATATATTAATGACCAAATAAATAAGGCCAATCATTTTTTAATACAATAATCATCACATTGAAACATCAAAGATAGTGGACCTCATTCAAGGAGTTTTATTATAAAAACATGATGTTGTTTCTTCAAAAATTAATTTCTCCCAAAAATTATCATATTCAATTTATTATATCTCAATTCAATAATGTTAGAAATTTGGAAAAGAATAACCAACCATATAAAAACACTATAAATATTACCATTGAACTTAGGATGAGCCGTTATGAATTGAGATAAATATTACAAGGGGAAATTCAATTATCAATCCAAGTCGAGTGATTAAACAGAATTTTAGACATTTAATCACAGAATTAAAAATAGTGAAAAATAGGCAAGCACACCGAAGGGGTGTCTAATATTGAGGTTATATCCTCTATATACATTATAATGCTAAATTCATATAATGTTAGGTGTGCATATGAAATTATAACAAATTATCCTTTAAATAAACATGCATAAAAGATAATCATGTGACATAAGGACAATATTTATAAAATGAATGAAATTATGGAACATTCCATTTATAATAAACCTTTTTCTTAGGATATTACATTCATCAAATTTAAATGTTTGATTCATTTTTTTAATTAAATTAATGGAAAATATACTTTTCCTAAAAATAAGTAAATTGATCTCACACTAAAATAGTGTAATAGATGTTTTGAGGAAATTGAAATAGATTAGAGAGGATAAAGAAGCATACCTATGAGGACCTATAGACACCAACAAAATTCAATTTATACTTTTGATATATGATTTATCTCTATTTCTAGCTTGGGGATGTAGATGTCTCAACATGGTAAGGTAAGAGCCTCACAGGGCTTCTTGGAGGAGAAGAAAAGACAAAATGAGTTCTTAAACTCTTTAAAGGGAAAAGGCATTTTACCCTAAAATTAGGGTCACACAATTTGGATGCATGGTTTGTCCAAACTGTGCACCAACCATGAGATTCCCACTAACTAAGAAACCTAACTCACATAGTCATGCCACATGGTTTTCCATGTTGTGCACGAATCATCTGATGAATAGTTGTAAGGTACTGCCTAAGTGGAACTAACCGTGATGGCTATGATCTGGGTTTGGAAAACCAATGTGTTGGCCATGTAGGGCACTTCTACTCAACTAATACAGACCACACTATTTTCTAGTTAGAGCCACAATGTTTCAGAAAAACCATGCACACAGTGAAAACCCTCTAAACATTAATATTTTAGATCCTATAACTCATAAAACTCTACAAGACACCTGAGGGACCTCTCCATCCCTTACCCCAGTCAAAAAACAAAAACTTTATGTCTTATAACTCTTGGATAAACATTATGAATCTCAGTTCTAAGAATAACCCATTGAATAAATTCCAAAAGTTAAAAATCTTTTGAAATTAATCCTCATCTAAAAAACACATGTTATTACAACCTCCAAACAATAGAACATATCATCCTTGTGAATCCTTTGGGAACAAAAGTTAAATCACCCAACCTACAAGGGTCATGATCTCCCATTAAAATAGACATGTTTCATTTCCAAACTCCCAATGCACCTACATGTATTCACTTTATTATAATACACTTAAACCACCAAGACCCAATCAATGCT
The DNA here is from genome assembly GCA_963277665.1 of Viscum album. Classification (NCBI taxonomy): domain Eukaryota; kingdom Viridiplantae; phylum Streptophyta; class Magnoliopsida; order Santalales; family Viscaceae; genus Viscum; species Viscum album. Next base: position 1,701,887,094 of record OY728132.1, read on the forward strand.
CATTTTCTGATTGAAATGATAAAACAAAGCTTACCCGAACCCATTTAGCTAGAGAAACAATCTTGTTTTCATCTCATTAAACATCTAACCAAAGGTTTTCCCCATCTTGTGATTTAACATATGAAGGGGTCCAAATCTGAAACAACACACCTCCAAAAATAGAATTTCCTATGAAGCACACATCAAGAGTTCTAACGACACTCTTGGAGTAGTTTCATTAACTTGGAAGACATGATTACTTCAGAAGAAATAACAGAAACCCCACCCTAAAAAATAGTCTAATCATGATCGACAAAACTGATACTGGTTCACAAGGCTACCTTAAATGACACTACTAAACCTTACACTACACCCGCATTAATCTTAAGTAGTTCTTTAAATAGTTACACTCAACATTATTCATTGAAAAATAGGGATAACAAGTCGGACTACCTTCATCCTACCATTCTCAAGATGCTTGGATTAGAAAGTTGGGGTAACTCAAACTGAACTGCAATGCCTTCCTCTATGGAATTTCACATTCACCAAGAGATGATCACCGAAGACCACATAATAATTATGATGACATTCCTTAATCAACTAATCAATTGATCATTTAAACTATAATGCCTCACCATGATCAATGTTGTAAACCAAATTCATCTCACTAAAATCCTTACCATTTTAAATATCTTCGAGCCTAAAAAATATTATAGGATAGCCTTGGAATCAATGAATGAGAGTCCAAGAAGCTAACCCAAAGTATTCCATACACCATTATTATAAGAGAGATGTTGGAACAAGGAAACACCTTCCACATCAAATCATTGAATGAGCCCAGAGTGGCGTCCACATAGCGGTAATGTTAAAGGAAGACTGCAAGTGTCCAATAATCCACCCAAGTCATTCCTACTCAATACACCAGGTATCACATAGAACTAACTATGCATCATATAAAACCATGAATCAAATGTGAAACTTTGAATAAGATCACATTATAAGACAAATATCATTTTAGAGTTTTAGCATGGCGTAAGACCAATGCTCTCTTACTGCATCAAGAATGGGGTCAATATAGTGGACATCCTCTTCCATTTCAAAGGAGTACATAAAGATGATTTTAATGGGTTTCAACCAACCAAGCAATACAAAAGAAGAATAGTCAGACCACTACTGGTCTACCTTTTGAAAGAGTATTGGCTTCACCCTACCGATGCATCGACAACCGATCCATGATGCCTTTATCACATGAGGCATGTCGTGATCATTAAATATTTACCAAGAAAGTACATTCAAGGTCAATAGATTTTAATAAGGGTTACATACACAACCAACCACATCAAAATATTAATACAAGGCAAGAACCGACATGATTAAAATCTCGAAATCTTATTGAGAATTCAAGCTGTAATGATAATTTAAAAAATGGTCCTCCTTGGTTGTTTTCCTTATACTTGGAAGGGAAAATATTTACAAGAACTACTGTGATGATCCCCACCATTTACGTGTCCTATTCATAAAGATAAGTTATATATTAGCTTCTCACAAGTACTCTAGGTCAATTCAATATAATAATATTTGTGTAACTCCTCCAAGTCACATCCACAAACTTTAATAAATTTAGAAGAAATAAAAAAACCAACCTGATGGATTTTTAAGAACAATTGATCCACTGGAAAATCACTCTTAGAATTGGAAAGAACTCAATTCCTTTACACTCATAGGTCTATCTTCTTTGGAGATGACCTGAAAATTTAATAGATAGCACATGGCTTAACAATTTCACCAAACTCTACCAGCTCATTAATCCTATATAAACTTGACAAGCACAACGTATTTCAAAGAATACTACTCTGAGATTATAGATGTTTAATAACACAACCCAGATACTATCCATAGGATTTTCATCCATATGAATTAATATATCTGAGGGATCATATAGTAAATTGTCTCAAAAGGGTATTATCCCGTTGACTTCAAAAAAAAATGACAACCTATTTTTTCTCCCATGGAAATATGAATTGGGCCATGTGACCTACGAATTGGTTGGACATTCCCCTGACATGTCTAACCTATTGAAAATAAGAAATAATTTACTCTCCCACCAATAAAAATTCCTATAAAAATATGAACACCCATGTGAACAAGGGGTTCATTTAGTAGCTAAGAGTTTGACAGGGGATAAAAACCCCAAAACAATACCATATAAGGGAAAGCTCCTAAAAAAATAAATTCATGTAATTCTAAGGGTGATACCTACCACAGGATACCCCTTACAAAAGAATAAATCATTGAACCTTCACTTGGTAACATAAAACAAATTTCACTAGGTCAAAACCTTATCATTTAATCATTTGCTAAAAGTAAAAAAATGCCTATGTAAAACACTCATGTTTCTGTTCCAAGGACAGTCTAAGTGTAATTTGATTACCCCTTGCATGAGGGTATAAACCAATGACACCAAATTAGGGTCCACTTTAAATCCACTATACTAACTCACATTCAATATTTAATATTTAAAATATTTATAATAGATCATCAAGTACTGATTTTAAACAAAAGCAGCTGGTAAAACATAAGGTGACCTACAGGGGCCCTGTTTAGACAACATGTGTTCATCAAAATGAAACCCAATTAAATTTTATTAATTATTAATGTTTCAAAACAACCATAAGGGCTTATCTCATAAGAAAAATGCCTCAACTGACCTTCTTGGGTCATGTTGTGCATTTATAAACTTAGACATATGGTTCATTTTTTACAAGTAATAATTTTAAATTCCATAATAAGAAAAAAAAATCATACAAGATTAAAATTAAAAAGATATTACATATTGATGATTTTTAGACATATACTATGATCATATATAACGGTTCAGTTATTTTGGTGTCCATTTACCAATCTATAAATTGCAAACACACTTTACAATTTGGAATTCAAATCCAATTAACCAAATTTATCCGATTTCAAAATTTATATATTATATAATTTGACATTTTAAAAATAGTCTCTTTATATGTATTAATGTCAAATATGGTTCAAGTATACAAATTACATTCTCCCACTTATAATGCACCTATACACCTTAAAACTGAAAACCAGTTTTCATTCATAACAACTAATAAAATAATCCCATCCAACCAATTACAAGTATATCCAAAAAGAACTAGTATGTTATCCCATGTAGTTAACATAAAGAGACAAAAAAAAAAGAACAGATGCAAGAAACATATGTAAAACATTCTAAATAATTAGACATCATGGATCATCATCATCTAATGATATTATGTAAAATATAATGATAAAGTAAACTAGATAATTTCATAACACTAAAGGAAAACAATCATACTCAATAGGCAACAAATAAATACAACTACATGGCATGGAATGTGCTTGACATGTGAATTTCTATGTTCATAAAATGATGTATGTAATGCTTTATCCATTATATATCAGTCCAAGGGTAAAATACAATAAATATCATAAATCAATAAAAAAGTGGGAATTATACCTATCACTCCAAGTGAAATGATAATAAACTATAACAGAAAATAACACAAACAACAGTCCTAACCCTGTCCACTTGGACTATTCCCCATGGGTGGGTTGATCAGTCCTAGACATGATTATTTACCAAGCATCGAAAAATTCATAATATCCTATTTACCAAGCCAAAATATTAATATAATAGAAATTAAACTAAAATTGATAGCACTTTGTAACATTCAGAACCAACTGACCACTAATATTGTGTCTGCAATAGTTGGCCACCTGGCCCAAAGTGTGCCACCCCTTATTCTATAGGTTTCTGACTAGTAGTGAGGGTATATAGATGTGATATTGGGGATACTATACCCACATTATCTGAGTGGAACAAAAATGTATCAGATAATTAATAGAAGAAAAAAAGTTAAATCAGTAAAAAATGAATGAAAGGGAAACAAAATAATAATAATAATAAACTATATATAATGGTTGGAAAACACCAATATACAACATATGCATGCATATCCACATAATGATACATAATTACAACAACAGACATAAAACATTCAATAGTATACAATAATGTACAAAAGAATAAGATAATCCCAAAGGGTGATCTCTACGAGCATACTGATCTCTATCATGGCCTTATGCTTCTATATACTAGGTACAAGTGAAACCACGCAAGAAAGTATCGACGATCCTATGAACATAACGTCTACTCAGGTACCATTGTTCAATTGAAGCCCGAGTTTGGTGTGAGATATATATCCTTATAGGTTCCCACCCATGATTCCTAAATCTGAATCCATCCTATGAACAAAATGTAAAGCAAAGTGAAATTAATATGAAAAAAATAAACACTGAAGAATAAATAAATATACTTTGGCAGACATAGGTTCTAATAAGAAACCTAGAAGTCTCTACCTTCTTCGACTAATGGATGGATCAGATATTTATAGTTAGTATCCTTATTTATATAGTAATAATATATACATAGTATATTTATTTATATAATCCACCTAAATGAACCAAGTACGTATATACATAAGGGGCCATATACCTGAAATACATGTTGATGACTGGACTAGGTGTAACTCAGCTATTCGTAACTAGTGTAAACCAACCTATAAGATCAAGAAAGAGGGTATATTCCATACATCCCAAAAAATTGTGAGATGTCATTCTTGAAACTCATGATAGAGAGTGAGCCATCATGTAACCATTCTAAATGGGGAATGCGATGCCTCATCCCAATGTCGTACATCATATCAATGGTTAGAGATTCCATGACTCAACACCTGATTTTAGGGGGCATGATTTTTTTTCATTCCCAAAAGATATCGCACCATCATTCTATTGCCTATATCAAGTTATAATAATATTACAATAATATTAAATAGATCCATGAGGAAATACCTCTCATTATCATCATTTAATATTCTTTTATAAATAGGGATTTAAAATTATAATAATTCATATAATTTGTGATTAATTAATTATCTCAAGAGGAGTGGTCATACCACCCAATTCAATTCCATTACAATCTAACAATTAAATAATTCCATGAACCATTTCATCTTGCACAAGACAATTAACATAATACATGGAATTTCAATCGCTCTAGGAAGTTAATCCATCATGTCAAGTCACCCACTTTTTTTTAAAGAAAAAAACATCATGAATAAACTGATCAATTAATATTAATCCATTTAATTTATAAAAATAAGAAAATTCATTAATAAAGGATTAAGGAGGTACTTATAAGGTACCATCATTTAATTGGGAAATTAACTACACAGGATATCCTATTAATTTAGCAACCCAAGCCCTTAGAAGGAGCTCTATTAAATAGTTTTTTATATTTATGTATTGAATTCATTTATAACATAAATAATATCCACGTATCAAAAACTAAATATATGAAACCTTAATATAAAAGAATAGAAGAAATATAAATGTAATAAGTCCATGCTTATTATAATCCACTAATCATTTCATTGTAGTTTTGATAAAAACACACCTCATTCAAGGGTTTTGATTTTAAAAACATGAAATTAATTCATAAAAAATTAATTTAGCATAAAACAAATCAATGTCAATTTATCATATCTAAATTAATTAAAGTTAAAAATTTATAAATGAGAAAACTAACATGAGAAAACACTACAAGGCATATCATACAATGTAGGAGGAGTCGTTATCATTTTAGAAAAAGATTACATGTGGTAATTCTAGTATCAATCAAGTCAAACACATAGAAGTCATTGTAGAAATTTAATCAATCAACAAAATGGGTAAAAAATCAATAACAGCAAAGGGGTGGAATTTATTTAAGTGACATCCTCTATATACATAATAATGCTCAACGGGTGCAATACTAGATGCATATATCAAAATAATATGAAGAAAATATTGTTAAAAAACACTCGATAAAGGAAAACAAGTGTAGAAATGAATATCTTTATAACATTAATGAAATTTGAGTAAAAATACATATACAACTTACCTTGTTGTTTGGAATTCCACCCATACAATGACCAATTCAAATTCAGTCTGGTGTTGAAGAAATCGATAAATAAGAAATTTTTCCTAAAATAGGGAAAATGAGCTCACAAAAAAAGAGTAAAAAATATTGAATGAAGAACATAAAAAAATTCGAGAGGGTCTAAGATCTTATTTGTAATGGAATAGACCTCTATATTCCATTCCTTATCAAAAATCAGGATTATGAGGTGGTTCGGGAGGTTAAGGTGACTTATACCCAACACTTTTCCAAATTTCCATTTTTGCGAATAGTTCCATTGGTGAACAGTTCCAATGGAAGACCAATATGAATAGTGAATTGGTGAACTTCTATGAATAGTATCATCAGTAACCTTATGTGAACAATACTACGGTGACTTTAAGTGAATAGTTCATCGATAGCTCTATGTGAAAAGTGTCATCGGTAACCCTTGAAAAACAGTGTCATCGGTAGCCCTAGGTGAAGAGTGACATCGATAACCTTATGTGAACAGTGCAACAGTGACCTTATGTGAATAGTGACATTGGTGACCTTATATGAACACTATCATCAGTGACCTTTTGTGAACAATGTCATCAGTAACATTATGTAAATAGTGCAATGGTGACCTTATGTGAACAGTACATCGGTAGCCCTAGGTGAACAGTGTCATCAGTAACCTTCTGAGAACAGTGCAACAGTAAGGTTCCAACGGTGAGGTTCTAATGGTGACCTATTTCCTTCTCCAAATTTTGAGTTTATGAATAGTGTTTCCAGAATGGTGAGTTTTTAATGGTGACCTTTTTCTTTTGCCAAATTTTGAGTTCATGAACAGTGTTCCTAGAATGGTGAGGTTCCAACATTGACCTTTTTTCCTTTGCCAAATTTTTAGTTAATGAACAGTGTTTCTAGAACGGTGAGGTTCCAACAATGAACTTTTTCCTTTTCCAAATTTTGAGTTCATGAACAGTGTTTCCAGAATGGTGAGGTTCCAGCGGTGAACTTTTTCATTTGCCAAATTTTGAGTTCATGAACAGTGTTTCCAGAACGGTAAGGTTCCAACGGTGTCCTTTTTCTTTTGCCAAATTTTGAGTTCATGAACAGTGTTTCCAGAATGGTAAGGTTCCAACTGTGACCTTTTTCCTTTTCCAAATTTTGAGTTCATGAATAGTGTTTCTAGAACAGTGAGGATCCAATGGTGTGGTTCCAACAGTGAGGTTTATGAACAATGTTTCTAGAATGATGAGGTTCCAATGGTGAGGTTCATGAACAATGTTTTTTCCTTTTCCAAATTTCATGTTTGTGAACAATGTTTCCAGCTTCTTATAGTTCTTCCCCTTTAACATTTCTATTGACATAAAATGCATTAAAAGCCTTTTTTAAGGACCATAAGGTTGATTCAAAGGCCGTATTTCCCATATTAATTTCTATTAAGGCTCGAGATGTTTTTACATGGTCAAACCATGTGGTTTAATGCGATCCTATTTTAATGGAAAACCCAATGTATCTTAAAACACTGCTCCATTAAATCTTTTAAAGGGACATGATATCATCCTCCCTAGTTCTTTCTCCTTGTTCTTGGGAATGAGATGATCGAACATCCCATTCCTTCCCAAAGGAGTAATGCAGTCAAATTTACCTCCTATGATTTGTTCCCTTCATTTTTGATTCAAGCAAGAAATATCAATCAGTATTGAATATAAGGTATGATCTATCTTCACTATTTCAGGTTCATCGACTCATTTCTGTTTTCCATTTTTATGGAATTTTACCCCCATGTTCCTAATGGACTTTTCTTGGGTGTTGGTCGATGTGGTGGTGTCTCTACATCCTTAGGTGGATATAGTTTTCCAAGGGGAGGAGATCATAACCAATTATGTGGATCATTCTTGTATAAATAATTTCAAGAACTATTTGATGAAGGGAGTTCATTTCTTCACTTTTCTGTTACGTGCAACTATACGGTTAGAATGTTTAATACCACTAGATCAAAATGAAATTGGGATAATAAATATTCGAACAAGATAACCAAATTGATATTGATCATATGTTATTGGCTTTTGTTATTCTAGATAGTGTTATATCTATTCTTACTTGCTTAGATTTTTCATTCTCGATGGAAATTGGTAAAGAACTTAATGCTAGAATTAATTCATAATTGTTTGGATAAATATAGAGAGGCATGTTAATTAATCTAGATCACCTTAATGTGAATTTATTTTAATCAATTTAGTGCATTAATCAAGTTGATTTATTTTTGATAGATTACAGATATGGTTTCCTAAATTTGGAACCTACGAATAATAAATCGGTTAATCCAAGATGGATTAAATAACTGGTAGTTTGATAAAAGATAATTAATTATAGGGTTCTATGTTACCCACTTTCTTATTGAAGGTCTAAGAGCCCAATTGATATGATGGTTGTTCTCCTGATTCTTGTTTTGTGATGTGATCCTGGAAGGCTGTTGTGATATGTGGGGGTAGGGGGCCGACTGGTTGTGGCAGCAGATGATGTCTAGAGTAGCGAGATGCATCGGTTTTTACATGTGGGTGTCAGAGAGAACACTAGGGATGATGGAACAGATTGGATGTGAATGTTTTGATTCTTGATGTTTCATTGATTGGTTATCATCTTTAATTTCCCCACTACTCAAGGTATCTAGTCTTTCTTACCCTTCATTCGAAAGGGTCAAAGATGCATGGGATATGCCATGTGCTTTTCGTGTTTAGCTTCTTAAGGGAGGATGGGTCTACGATCTTGTTATTGGTGGAAAGGACTCGACGGGTAGTTCATCTACTCACCATGTTGAGCCCCCTTGTGTTTAGTAGCATAAAATGTTTTTCTAGAACTCCTGGGTATATGGGAAAGTAATGATGTAAATAAATAATTGAATAAATGATGTTAACCCCTAGGGTTGGAGCTTACTGGGATCTTATGATGAGGACAACAAAATTTTAGTGTGTCTCTAATGAAATGTAATGGGCAAATTTTTAATGGTTAATTAATGTTTAAATTATTAATTCATGTAATGTGGAACTAACAAAAAGGGAATGATGTAATGTAATAAAGCTTTTTAAATATTTGTCTTCTTATAGGATACCTAATCTTAGAAGTGATAGCTGTAAGTCTGAGAGACGTTAGCTGAAGTTGATTCTAAAACTAGGTTGTGCCGATAGTGTAGTTGTGAGATATAGTATATTCTGTACTTTTTGTGTTTCTATACACTAATCCACCCTTCCAGTTAGGGAAACTGAAACCCCAGAGATTCTGAACCCTAGGGGTGTTTTCCCTAACATTACGGTGGGGGGATGGATGGATGACTACCCCCTTTGGCCTCACTCTCTTGTCTTGGTTGTTATTTTTGCCGGTAGGCACAGTGGTTAGTTTTCCCCTTATATGTGTGTAGAGGGAAATAACGGCTTATGGTTATTCACACACTTACATTCTGGATATAGTATCATATGGAGTACTATAGTTGTAATGTGTATAGGCTATTATGGCTTGAGGATTCCTACTCAGTGTGTGGGCTGTAATGGCTTGAGGTATAATATCCAATGTCTGATACATGTTATGTGAGTTGTGATGGATCCCAGAAACTACCTAGTTACTTTTCATACATGGAAGTGGTGGTTTTGTTGCATGTGTTGCATGTTGTGGTGCTTTGCCCAGGTGTCAACGGGTATGTTTTTTTGGAGAGAGATGCTTAGGACGTGCGACGTTGGGGAAAACTGGAAAACCAGTGGGTAATTAGTAGGGAGGTACACTTGATATTATTTATTATTTTATATAGTCTTGGATGCGTTACATGGTGAGAGTATCCATGGAGGGGCTTGGAACTTATTATACCAATTTAGGTGAAGAGTTAGTTTCACTTGTTGTTCACTATGCTTTTTCATGCTTTCTATCCTTTTGAACGACAGGCTCCCGGGAGGATCCTAATGAGTATACTATTATAATCACCCTATGGATATATAAACTGTTTTCAGGTCACATAGAGGATGTTTGAGATCAAACTGGTTTCCACTATATTGGGGTTGCAGGAGCTGTTCGGGCTTGTGGTTGCTGCTGTTTTTACTTTATTTTGGGTACTTGAAATTTTTCACTTCAAGTTTTAGTAGTTTTGCATGACATTACATATGTTCACTTGGGGTTTCATTTATATTTCAATCTAAGTTGGATTTGGTTGTTGTCTATATTTTATTTATATTTTTCATGTGTTATCTTAGAGGGTAATTCCTCCCATTTGTGGGATTACTATACCCTCGATTCTAGTCGCCAACCCGGGGCCTACAGGAGGTAGGACTAATGGGGTCATTATATCCCTTCTCACATTACTGGCCCGGGAGGGGTACACATTGTGGGCAGGGGTCGTGACAGAGTGGTATCAGAGGTCTGGTTGAGAGATAGTATAAAGTATGTTGTTTAAAACATGTTTGGTTGCATGCGTTGGTAGGGAAAAAGTGTCAGTTAAGTTTAGCAAGTGATGTTAACAATGAATACTAGATAAGACATATGCGTTTATGTCCCCCTATGATCTGATGTATGGACCTTTAAGTTTACAATGTCTACTAAACGAGGTGATATTAGTTTCACAGGAGAGACCTCGGAAAGGATCACACATCATTCTTCTTTGTGACTATGTTTGAATGGGTATAACATGGGATAGGGTAAACTAAAATGAAAAAAAGAAAAAAACTTATTATTTAATTCCTTATAATTCTATATTATAGGTTTGGGAGCTCAATGTTTTTCTTATTTTACAAGTATTTCTCCATGTCGATGTTTTAGTCAAGATCACGTAGAAAATGTCCTGTAGGCTATGCCAGTAGGTCGCTACAGGGTAGAGGTTGACGATGAAGAAACTTGGAGAAGGACAATTTGAGAGTTTTAGTGCCAGAGTCTACAGAAGTATATGGGATCCATTTCAGATGAAGTCATAGAAGATTGGTTGGAGGAGGTCGAGATAGGCTTCCATTTGATCCATGATCAGAAGGATCATTGGGTGTCGTTGGTTGTGACGATACTGTGTGGAGCAGCGAGGTAGTGGTGGTTCTTGTTTCTCAGGGATTATGATGAGTCAGCAATCTCATGGGAGGAGTTCTGTTACTAGTTTAGAGTCGAGTTTCTTTCTTTGAATGCAAAGGCGTTCAGTCACCAGAAGCTTCTTACCCTTCGATAGGGGAGCACCAGTGTGTGAGAGTTTGGAATCTATTTAAAAAACCTTTTACGATATTCTTTGAATCTATTTCCAGTTGAGGAGGCTAGGGCAAGACATTTTGAGGAGGCTTTGCATCCAAAGATCTAGGGCCTGGTCACCCCATTTATGCTGAAGACATATCTTGAGGTGCTGGAAAGGGCATAGGTCATCGAGACGAAATTGTCCATAACTGGATCATCACGATAGGAGAATTTTCATGAATCCTCATGATGTCGATCCGTGGTCTGTGGTTCCCAGTTTTCAGGATAGAAGAGTTTCTCTTTGGCTGGAGGTAGGTCCCAACCCTCAGTATCTCGTTTCTCAGGGGGCTGAAACTCTCAAGCCAATGCCAAGTGATCATGCACTCATTTCTTATGTGGTGTTTGAGGTCATCAGTAGAAAGAGTGACTGACCTTTTAGATTAGTCATCTTGCACCAGGTGTTCCACTCTAGGATCCTTCATTGAGGTAGTTCTAGCAGACGAAGTAACAACAGTTTGCACCATCTTTAGATCCACAGAGAGTAGATGGTGCGGGCAGAGGAAAACCCCATGATGTCATCCGTCCTAAGAGAGCAGCGTGTGGCCATGGTGGTGGTCTTCATCAAGGTTAGAGATGTTATGGAGGAGGTCATGATCAACATCATCCTTTAGCATTGCCAGAGTTAAGCAAGCCAGACGTCATTCGAGGTACCCTTTACTTGTATTTTACCTTGGTGTATGCCTTTTTTGATTCAGGAGTGAAACACTCTTTCATATCACATACCCTTGTCCATCCTTTAGGACTTGAGGTAGAGAGGCTTCCAGTTCCATTGGCATTGAATACGCCAGTTGGAGGTTGAGCTGAGTTGTTTGAAGTATGTAGAGACTGTGAGCTAGTGTAGGGGGATCACCACTCATGGGGAGATTTCCTATGTTTATGAATACAACCATATGATGTCATCCTCGACATGGATTATTTGTATTTGGTGTAAGATACCGTGGATTTCATCATAAATAAGGTTGTTTTCATTGATGTGGATGGAGAGCTAATGGTGTTTTTTGATGAGCGAGATCCTCAGATGGGGTCATAGGCATGTTCTGTATTTATTATATTTGATGGCTGAGATGATGTTGAGGTCTTCAAGGGTTCAACATTTGGCCTTTTATAGGTTCATATAAGAGTACCTTGATTTCTTTCTATAAGAGGTTTTAGCATGACCCCCTCTATGAGAGATCGAGTTTGGGATCGAGCTATAACCACGAGCATCTCCTATCTCTATGTCTCCCTATAGGATGACACATTCTGAGTTATGAGAGCTACGTATACAACATTATGGTTTTTATAGTGTGGTTTTTTTTGGATGAGTGTGTCACCGTGGGGCACACCATTTTTGTTTTTGAAAAAGGCTGACGGCAGTTTGCGGTTGTGTGTCGATTATCATCACTTGAACAAAGTGACAATTAAGAATTGTTATCCTATTACACGGATTGATGATTTATTCGATCAAATGAAGGGTGCAAGTTGGTTATCAAAGATCAACATGTGGTCAGGATATCATCAGATGTGTGTAAAGGATGAGTATATCCTGAAGATTGATTTCCATTGTCGTCATGGGCATTATGAGTTTTTTGTAATGTCGTTCGGCATGATAAATGCACCAGCTATGTTCATGGGATTGATGAACGATGTGTTTCATGTGTTCCTGGACAAGTTCATTATAGTTTTTATCGAAAACTTCCTTGTGTACTCTACGCCGGAATAAGAGCATGAAAAGTATCTACATATCATTTTGGGAGTTCTTCATCAACATCAGCTATTTTGGAAGTTTCCAAAGAGTGAGTTTTGGGCTCGAGAAGTCCGTTTCTTGGGGCATGTGGTCTCTTAGTAGAGAGCAACTGCAGATCCATCGAAGATAGAGAAGTTTTGTTTTGGGTAGCCCCTAAGCCAGTGTTATAGGTACAATGTATTCATGGTCTCACATGATTCTACAAGAGGTTCATGGTTTATTTCTCATGAGTTGAAACCCCTTTGACTACTTTGACCAGCAATGATCAGGAGCTCATATGGACTGATCAGTGTCAGGCAGATTTTGAGTATCTAAAGGAGAAGTTAGTAAGTGCTCTAGTTCTTTGTCTTCCAACTGAGGGAGTTCAGTTTGATGTTTTTCTAAATGAATCACATCGGGGTTTGGGATGTGTTCTGATGATGCAAAGGACAATTGTTTCATATGGGTCTCGGTAGTTGTGTCACTATGACCGTAACTATGCTACCCATGATCTTGAGTTGGAATCTATGGTGTTTGCTCTGAATTTGTGGAGACATTACCTCATTATTGAGCACTTTTTGGTTTTCATCGATCATAAGAGCTTGAGGTATGTTTTCTCCCAGTGTGACTTAAACATATGACAACATCGGTGGATGGATTTATACCAGGAATATGACTTTGAAATATCATATACACCTGGTAAGGGGAATGTTGTCGCTGATGCGCTGAGTCAGAAGTCATGTAGTTATATAATGCATAAATCAGGTGACTCCATGAGAGTAATGGATGAACTGTCAACATTACATATTGATATGGGAGATGTTGGGGGAAGAGTTTTTCTTTTTCAAATGACAGTGTAGTCATCACTGCTAAAGAAGGTGGAAGAGTCTACATTGGAGGATCTAGAGGTGGAGGTCTGGAGAGATTGAGTTGTTTGTAGTGAGTCCTCTGAGGGTTGGTCTGAGGATGAACAACACCAAGAATTGTATCATGGAAGGCTTTTTTTCCCTTGTTAATGTGTGAGATGGTTCTTAGAGAGTTCTATAGTTCTCATTTAGAGGTGCATCCTGGTGTGAAAAATATGTATTGAGCCTTTAGGAACCAGTTTTGGTGGCCTGGGCTGAAGCGTGTGGTTGTAGAGATTGTGTCGCGATTTTGGTCTGCCAGAAGGTGAAGGCCAAACACCATGTTCCTAGTGGTCTTCTCCAGCCGTTAGATGTTCCTCAGTGGATGTGGGAGGAAATATCAATAGACTTTGTTACTGTTTTACCATGAGATTAGGGAATACATGATTATATTTGGGTGGTAGTGGATTATTTAAAAAATTTGTCCCACTTCATAGAAATCAAGGAGTCAATCTCAGTTGAAGTTTTGTCGAGTTAGTATCTGGAGGAGGTGGTGAGACATCACGGAGTCCCAAGGAAAATAATTTCTGATTGAGATCCTCATTTTACCTCTAGGATGTTGAAAGGTCTCCATCATGCTTTTGTATCTTAGATATGCCTTAACACTGCTTTTCATCCTCAAACAGATGGTCATACAAAGCGAACCATCCAGACTCTTGAAGACATGTTACACTCCTGTGTCCTAGATTTTGGAGGCTCATGGATGAGGCACTTACCCTTGGTAGAGTTTTATTACAACAATAGTTTTCACTCCACTATCGGTATGGTGCCATTTGAAGCCTTGAATGATAGAACATTCCATTCTCTATTGTGCTGGACTGGGGATGGAGAGTCGGATATTCTTGGATTAGAACTAGTGCAGAATATAACAGAGCTGGTTTAGGTGATTTGAGAGAGGATGAAGACAGTGCAAGATCATCAGAAATCATAGGCTGATCAAAGGAGGTTACCCTTAGAGTTTGATTTTAGGGATCATGTGATTTTTACAGTGACTCCATGTCATGAGAAGAGAAGGGTTGGTTGTGGGATTATGCTTTTATCAAATTTTTTTGGGACTTTCGAGGTGTTAGCTCATGTTGGAGCAGTTGCATGTTGAGTAGAACTCCCCCCATAGATGAGTCAGATACATGATGTTTTCCAGGTATCACAGCTCAGTCATTGTCTTCATAATGACTCTCACATCAATGATTGGGGAGATATCAATTTTGATGATGTGACCTTTGGGGAGTGACCTATGGAGATCTATGACCGCAAAGAGAAGGTGTTTCATGGGTGTTCTATCCCCTAGGTTAGTGTCTTGTGGTGACATAGTGGCATGGCAGAGAGTACCTGGGAACGTGAGTCACAAATACGTGCTCAGTACCAAGAGTTTTCTTATATTTAACTCTTTTCATGTATCAAAGTACCCTTTATGGTTATAGACCTTTCCTTTTTATAATATGGGTTTTTTTCTTCTTATGGCTTACTCTCTTTTGAGAGGTATCTTGATGGGTGGTTGTTCAGACACCATTTTGTTTTCCCTTTAGGTGGGTTTTGAACTCTCGAGGACAATAATGTATTGAGAGGTATCTAATTTAATGACCCGGAACTCTCTAGTCCATTCCTTTGCAAAAATCAGGTGTATGAAGTGTTTTGGGAGGTCAAGGTGACTTGTCCCCAACACTTTTCCAAATTTCCATTTCTGTGAACAATTCCATTGATGAACAGTTCCAACGGTAGACCATTGTGAAAAGTGCAACAGTGACCTTCTATGAACGGTGTCATTAGTAACATTATGTGAACAGTGAAATGGTGACCTTATATGAACAGTGCATCGGTATCCCTAGGTGAACAATGTCATCGGTATCCCTAGGCGAACAGTGTCATCAGTAGACTTAGGTGAACAGTTTCATCGGTAACCTTATGTAAACACTGAAATGGTAAGCATATGGGATCAGTGACATCAGAGAACTTATGTGAACAGTTTCATCGGTGACCTTCTGTGAATAGTGTCATAGGTAACCTTATGTGAACAGTGCAACCGTGACCTTATGTGAACAGTACATCGGTAGCCCTAGCTAAACAGTGTCATCGATAACCTTCTATGAACAGTGCAATGGTGAGGTTCCAATGGTGAGGTTCTAATAGTGACCCATTTACTTGTCCAAATTTTGAGTTCATGAAAAGTGTTTCCAGAATGGTGGGGTTCCAAAGGAGACCTTTTTCGTTTGCCAAATTTTGAGTTCATGAACAGTGTTTCCAAAACGGTGAGGTTCCAACGGTGACCTTTTTCCTTTGCCAAATTTTGAGTTCATGAATAGTGTTTCCATAACGATGAAGATCTAATGGTAAAATTTTTTCCTTTTCCCGATTTTGATTCCTTGAATAGTGTTTTCAAAACAGTGAGGTTCCAACAGTGACATTTTTCCTTTGCTAAATTTTGGGTTCATGAACAGTGTTTCTAGAACGGTGAGGTTCCAAAGGTGACCTTTTTTTTGAAAAGATTTGAGTTCATGAATAGTGTTTCCAAAATGGTGAGGTTCAAACTGTGAGGTTCATGAATAGTGTTTCTAGAACTATGAGGTTCCATCAGTGAGGTTCCAACGGTGAGGTTCATGAACAATGTTTTTTCCTTTTCCAAATTTTGAGTTCACGAATAGTGTTCCAGCTTCCTACAGTTCGCCCCTTTAACATTTCCATTGATGTGAAATGAATTTAAAGCCCTGTTTTGAAGACTCTAAGGTTGATTCATAGGCCATAACTCATATATTAATTTCTCCTAAGGATTGGTATGTTTTTACTAGGTCAAACCATGTGGTTTAATGTGATTAAATTTTAATGGAAAACCCAACATATCTTTAAGCAGTACTCTGTTAAATCTTCTAAAGGGATGAGATATCTTCCTCCATAGTTCTTCCTCCTTGTTCTTGGGTGTGATATTCTTGAACATCTCATTCCTTCCCGTAGGAGTTGTGCAATCAAGCATTCCTCTTAGGATTTGTTCCCCTCTATTTTAATGCAACCAAGCAATATCGACGAGTCTTTGATAAAAGGTATGATATATGTTCATTATTTTGGGTTCATCTTCTTCTTTCTCATTACCATTTTTAGGGAATTTTACCCTCATGTTCCAAATAGGCTTTTCTTGGGTGTTGACTGGTGTGGTGGTGTCTCTGTATCCTCGGGTGGATACAGTTGTCACATGGAAGGAGATTGTAACCCGTTGTGTGGATCATTCTCGTATAATGAATGTCAAGAACTGGTTGAGGTAGGGGATTCATTGCTTCTCTTTTCTGTTACATGAAAATATTGATTTAGTATTATTTATCCCACTGGATCACAAAGAAATTGGCATAAAAAATATTTGAACCAGATAAATAAATTGATATCGATCATATATTATTGCCTCTTATTTTTCTAGATAGTGTGATATCTATTATTGCATGATTATATTTTTCGTTCTCAATAGAAAATGGTAAATAATGTAAATCCAGAATTAATTGATAATTATTTGGATAAAAATAAAGTGGTATGTAAATGAATATAGTTCCTCTTGTTGTAATTTTATTTTAATCAAATTGGTGCATTAATAATTTTTAATTATTTGTGATAGCTTACAGATTAGGTTTCCTGAATTTAGATCCTAAGAATAATAAATCGTTTAATCCAAGATGGATTAAAGAATTGGTTGATAGATAAAAGATAATTCCTTTTTGGGTTCTGAGATACCCTATTTCTTGTTTATGGTCCCAGATCCCAATTGATATGATGGTTGATTTTCTACTTCTTGTGTTGTCATGTGAGCATAGAAGGCTATTGTGATATATGGTGTCAGGGAGGTCGATTGGTTGTGGCAGAAGATGACTCCCAGAGTGGCGAGATGCATTGAGTTATTCTTGTGGGTGTTGGAGAGGACACCAGGGATGATGGAACATGTAGGATGTGAATTTATGAATTATAGATGTTTCTTTGATTGGTTATCTGCTTTAATTTCCCCACGACTCAAGGAAGTTGGTCTTTCTTAAGCTTCTTCTAAAAGGGGCGATGAAACATGGGGTATGCCAAGTGCTTTCTGTGTCTAGATTATCAAGGGACGATGGGTTTACGCTCTTGATATTGGCAGCATAGAATCTATCAGTAGTTCATATAGTCATTGTGTTGATCCCCCTTGTGTCTAGTAGCATTGAATGTTTTTCTAGAATGCCAGGGAATATGGGAATGTAATTCTATAAAAAATAATTGAATAAATGATGTTAACCCATGGGGTTGGAGCTTGTTGGGACGCAATGCGGAGGACAACGAACTTTGGGTGTGATGATAAAGAAATATAATGTGGAAATTATAAATGGTTAATTAAGGATTAAATAATTAATTAATTTAAAGTGGAATTGACAAAAATGGAATGAAGTAATGTAATAAACCTCTTTAATTGGCTATGTGATTATAGGACACCTAGTCTTAGGAGTGGCAGATGAGATTCCGAGATACATTAGCTGTATTTGAGTCTATGACTATGTTATTATCATAGAAAGGTTGTGAGATATAGTATATTATGTACTTTTTGGGTTTCTATATGCTAATCCACCCTATCAGTTTGAGAAACTGACACCCGAGGATTCTGAGCCCAGGGGGTGTTTTCCCCAACATTCTGGTGGGAGGATGGATGGATGACTAACCCCTTTGGCCCCACTCTCTTCTCTTCATAGTTACTTGTGAAGGTAAGAAAAATGGTTAGTTTTCCACATATATGTCTGTAGAGGGATGTAATGGTGTGTGGTAATTCACACTCACATAATCTAGATATAATATCCTATGAACTACTATAGGTGTAACGTGTATAGGATTTCATGGCTTGAGGATTCTTACTTGGTGTGTGGGCTATAATGTCTTGAGGTATAATACCCAACATATGATACACGTTATGAAAGATATGGTGTCTCCAAAAAACTACCTGGTTACTTTTCTTACGTGGACGTGGTGGTTTTGTTTGATGAGGGGCATGTTGTGGTGCTTCATCCAGGTATCTACGACCAAGACTTTTTGGAGAGAGATTCTTAGGATGTGTGATGTTGGGGTAAAGTATAAAACTAGTGGGGAAGTAATAGCGGGGTACCCTTGTTATTTTTTATTATATTATATAATCTGGTATGCATTACTTGGTGAGAGTATCATGGTGAGGCTGGGAACTTAGTATACCTATTTAGGTGATGAGTTAGTTTCACTTGTTGTTCACTATGATTTAGCATGCCTTCTTTACTTTTGCATGAGAGGCTCGGGGGAGGACCCTACTAAGTATACTGTTATACCCACCCTATGCATATATAAACTGTTTTCTGGTAACTTGGAGCATTTTTAAGATCAAGCTAGTTTCTACTAGCTTGGGGTTTTGAGAGCTGTTCGGGATTGTGGTTGCTGCTTTTTTTACGTTCTTTTGGGTACTTACAGTTTTCCTCTTACAATTGCTGTATTTTTTTCACAACATTACATATGTGCACTACTGATTTCATTTATATTTCTGTCCGATTTGGAGTTGGTTCGTGTTTATCTTATCTTTCTCTTTTTCATGAGTTATCTTAGAGGGTAATGCCTCCCATATGTGTGTTTACTATACCCTCAGTGCGATACGCCAACCCATGGTCTACTGGAGGCGGGACTCAGGGGTCATTATCTCCCTTATCACATTGCAGGCTCGGGAGGGGAACACCTTGTGGGGGGGTGTCAGGATATTATTGATCCAGATCTATAGGGACTGATGAAATTTGATTCGGACATTAAATATAAGAGTTATCACCATGACTTGGTTGGAGAGGAGGGTGGATTATTGTGGGAATGGAGGGTCTTCACGTGGCTATTAGGAGATAAGAAAATAAGAAATGTGTTCTTAAAATAATTACATAAAAATTGTTAATTTTATCCTAAAAACATTTTCACATTTTTGGTTGCATGGTTTGGCCCAACAGTACGCCAACCGCGAGACACCCATTTCCTAAAAACCCTCCATGAAAGATTGTGACACAAAATTTTCCAAATCATGTACCAACAATCTGATGAATTCTTCTTAGGTAAATTTGAAGTGGAACTAACCATATTTTCTAGGTGAAACCATTGGAAAAACATGTAAAGCTTTTGTGGGGAAGTTATTCTCCTATAATTAATGCTGCACAGTTTTATGCTGGGGGATTCATGGTTTTAGAGAAACCATGCACTCAGTGCTACCCTCCAAACTTTCAGATTTCATAGCCCCATGCTCCCAAAACTCAACAAGTCACTTGAGGGACCTATCATGCCCCTACACAAGCCCAAAAAAAGAAATTGAAGTGTTCAAACTCTCATAATTACATTCTAATTCGTAGTTCAATAACTTCTCAATTTAGTAAACAACACAATTACATATTTCTATGGAATTCAACCTCATTTCAAAACACAGGTTGTTACTGATGATGAATCTTTGTGGTTCAACATTACTTTTTTATAATATATGCTTAATTTATCATTCCTTATGGTCACATATTATGATTCCATAATAGTATTATATTAGGAATTATATTTCTCCCATGTTCATGTTTCCTTATATTTATATCATATTGGTATAAATCATTTATGAATCCTTGATTTTTTTACCTTACATAACATTGAATCTCCCCAATTTTAATTTTTTTTCATTTTCCCATGTAATGAAGAATCATGTTATGTATTATGTAACTATAAGGGAATCATTTTAAAAAATTATCATGTAAAAATATAGTATTTTTTTGTAAAAAAATAAGGTTATATAGATAATATTAGAAGAATGTAATCCTTTGGTTTATAGGATTGAGTTTTATTTGGTTGATGTGTTGTGTTATTATATAAATTGGCATAAAATGAATATGTTATCTTTTGGGAGTCTCAATAGTTTCCTGTATCACCCTTACAACCTATGCATATGTCATAAGGGGAAATGTGTATATATTTTGTGGTCTTATTTTTTTGTAATAAATAATGTCATAAAATCCTAATTTAATAATTAGAAAATGTATTGCATTATAATTTTTAATTTTATAGGTGTTTAGTATTTTTAAAAAAATAATTTATAAATATACTATAAATATTAAGAAATAAATTGGGTTTATATAAAAATAAATAATTATCAACAACGGATTGAAATTTGAATATATTGTTTTTTTATAAATAAATATTGTTTTTTTGTGTAATTTGTATATTTTATTTTATAATTAAATATATTGTATTAATGGATTTATTCTAATAAAATAGATACTATAATTGGTATATGGTATTATAAATTATCCTATAGTATAAATATCAATTTCTAAAAAAAATTAATTACTTTAGTGAATCGGAAAAAAAATTTATTAATACTAAATATAACAAAATTCACTTTCTGAATAACTTGGTGTATTATTTTATAAAAAATATTATATCGTGATGATTTATTACATTACAAATGACATTATATTTTCATCATTTTTGACTCATTATCTATATTACATTACATTCATAATTAACTTATTATTGATAATTTTAATAAATTCAACTAATTTATAATTATGTAAGGATTCTCTAGAAAATAACTTATACTCATCCAAAAATTATACATTTATACTGATATATACCCAACTAATTTCTCCTAATACTATTATAAAGAACTATATGGCCGTGTCCATCTGAATTGGAACTCGACGTGGTCCACCACTAGCTCAAAGGGAATTTCCAATTGCCATAGGATTTCAAATAGTTCCTAGGAATATCAAAACATAGTTTGGGAATGAGTACACAAATTATATTAATACTAATTAAAAAACAAGGGATGAAAATACCAAAACCATCCAAACATGGTTTAAGAAAAAATCTATACGATGATTAATATTTGTAATTAAATAGAGCATAAGAAGATACCTAAATAAATCCTAGGTTGAATGGTTATTACAATATCCCAAAATTAATGTGAAAGTTAAAAGGAACATGAAAAACTCCAATATCACCCCTACTAACCCTAGTCACTAATTATATTCAATAACCCTTCCAAGGGAAAATCAAAATAAAGAAATTACGTAGGCTCATTAACTGGCTACATAAAGAAGATATATATGGGTCAAAGATAAATATCTATATTGGTAGAATCCCATTAATACTATAAAAAATATTATTATAACATTGTTTATAAAATAACAGTTTTAACATAAAGTATAAAATATTTTCATCCCATGCTTCGTAAATAATATCCAGTCAACCTCTCACATTCACTTGTAAAAGCAAACAACCTTTTATAAGAAGTAATTGATTATCATATTGTTTAATTTTAGAATTTAATTTTATTGGAAATAGGGTATTTAAAACTGTATTAAACTAGCCAATCATTGTTTATCTCCCTTTCTAAGAACAAATAGAAACTCCCTTTTCCATAAAATTCTTTAATGGTAAAAAATTCTTAAAAATACATTATAAAATAACCAAACCATTAGTTTATTTTTAACATATACTTTCAAACCATTGAAAACTATTTTAATTAAAAAAATACATACTCAAGAAACTAAAAAATAACACAATGGAACAAAGAAAATAATGAATCATAATAAAATAAAATAAAATACCATTTTTTTATATAATTAGGTGACATAGTGGCATAAAAACAAAATAAGAAATGAAATACCCTACGTAATTTCATTAAAGGTGAATAAATAACATGTGAAACCCACTGGTCCCACTTAGAATACAGTCCAAGACTTTACACACCTCTCATGATAAATTGGTTAACATAATTTTAATCCTACATTAAGTGTATAAATTTGACTAATCCGACACTGAAAATCATTATAAGTGATACCCCTCTTCTAGTTAATGTTTACACTACATGGGACATAATCAATGTGTGTACCAAAAAGTGTATCAAAACTCTATACATATATTATAGAATACAGTTACCATTTAGTCAAAAAGTGGAGATAATTATTCAATGGAGAAAAAATTTAATCGCATATGTCAATGGAAAAAAAATAAATCACATCTTTTGTCAAAACACATTCATGAAACAAACCCATTCAAATACATGCATAATAATTTCTTAATAGGAATAAAAACATAAATAAATTCCTCTGCAGGGTCATAAGACACAATATACAAAATCCCCCAAATGAATAATAAACATATGGGTCTCAAATGAGGCTTCACACATTTATAAAAAGAAAATATATAAATAGTAAACTATTCTATCACAAAATTATAGAGGAATCTAATATGTTTTCATGGAATTAGAAAATCACATTTTAAATTCCCAATAAATCTTATTTATCATGCTATATATGAAAATTACATTTTTTATATCAAAAAATTTCAAAAATTCACTATAAAAACAATATTCCTCTTTGAAAATGAATTTACACCTTTTATGAACCCTTTCAAAAAACCAAAATTCCCATTTTAAAACATTCACAGATTCTTAATCATGCAACTATATTAAAATTTTGAAATGTGGAAAAAACCTCAAGATTTTATGAAATGTAAATTTAAAATATCAAACATCAATTTCTAAAATGTAACTGATAGTATTCATGATTTCAAATCATTTAAGTCACCATTATAGATCATTTCAAGTCACCTCACGACTCAACGGTCTAAAAATAATTTAAAAATAATGAAGGTAAAATACATACATTTTATAAAAAACATTCTTCAAAGACATCATAAATATAATTCAAATTCAACATTGGTATGGAATTTACATTCAAATCATTTAAAAAACCTCAACAAAATCCAGACAATAATTCTATAAATGACATGGACTATAAAAATGGACCTTTTAATGTTATTAATCCATTTTACATCTGTTTATAAACCAAAAGGGTATTTTATATACATATAATTTTATAAGAATCATTTGAAACTAATTATTCCATTTTAGAATAGCTACTCATGAAATTATTCACATACATGGAATGTGACACATCCATGACAAGCACATAATCTATTTTAAAAAAACTAAAACTATTTTATTAGCTTAAAAATAAATCTAAATTTCTAATAATGAATGTAAAAATACCTAAAATTTTTATAGAATACATTACAATTTAATTATAAAATAACTCTTACCTAATAAAGTGGAACACTAATTGAAACTCATTTCCATTGATGGTGAACACATAACCAAGTCATGATATGACCTTCTCAGGCCTATAAAAAACAGATCCCCATCATTAGAACCTATGTGAACTTAAAGCCCCACCCAAATAGATCATAGAGTTTTTGGGTGTAAGAATATTGATATAAAGGGAAAGGGAAGTAGAGATAATTAAGAAGTATGGAATACCATAGATTACTCTTGATATCAAGAAGTAGGAGCCCCAAAATTTATCAAATAATAAGTTATGAGATCATATAATTTTCCCCACACTCAGTCGAATGATAGGGGAAAAGGGGTCCCAAAACCCTTACGATTGATAAAGTAAATGGTTAAATTAAAACATTGATCAAATCAACACATGATTCATGGTTTAAAAAGACGGTTCTCCACACCATGCACCATACATGTGAAATCCACTTCCTAAAATAGAACACATCACATGGATTCACTAGAAATCTATACGGTTATGAAATTTATGTGTAATCCATAGAAGTGGACTTGTTAATTTACATAACCATATTGCACAGATGTCACATAATTTATACTAATAGTGATCATGTCATGTTTCAATAACCTTGATCCCAAAGGCCTCACATGTTTTCTCCTATCCTTGTCATGGTTTAGACCAAACGATTAAATACATTTGTAGAAGAGCCATCCAAATTAAAAGGCAAATGATTAATTCCTTAAATAATTGTAACTGAATATTTTCACCAAAACCCTATCTTCCAACCATGCACGGAGGATATAATTAAGCATTTTTGATGATTTTTTATAAAAATTCATGGAAGCATAGAACACCGAAAAATAGAATAAAATTTAAAAAATTAAAGGAAGTAGTGGTATATTATTGCACTAATTCTCCGCATCATTCCACTTTTTACACCCACAAATTCTCTTGAAATGATAATGCTATTGATGGAAGTGGAATCGTACCAGTTCTTCTCATAAAAATGAAAGGGTTGTATATAACTAAGAATTTCAAAACCATAGTAACACAGAAAATTGTACAATATACCAAAGGACCCACTGAAATCCTTAATAAATGACAAAAACTATAAGCATGAATTGACCATAAACAACCAATAAAAATCTCTAAAAAACAATCAATAAATGGGGTCTCCCAACCTTGTTGAACTATTATAAATAATAAAGCACCCAATAAATACTCCAATAATGTTAGTTCTGTAAAACAAACTATAATTCCTTTACAAAAATAATAAATAACAAATTTCACTAACCTCATGCATCCACAACTAGCTCATATCTAGAAAAGAATCACCAACCAAGAATCACCCCATAACATAATATCTTGTCTCAAAAGCCATCCATAACCATAACATTTAATGAAACCAAAGGTCACAATGTAGGATTACTAAAACCATAAATTATAAAAACGTAAGAGTCATATAGTGACATGATAAATAATTCAATCAAATAAATGTTTTAGTATGTAAACTTAGATGACACACTGAGATAAATGGGGTGAACAAGGACCTAATACCCCAGTTACCCTTTCCTAGTAAACCCATCCATCTTTAAAATTACCCTATAATTTGTATAATTTTAATAAGTTTAATTCCATTCCTAATCACATAAAACATTCACCTATGGTAATTCAAGATCATGAAAAAATTTAAATCCATACATGGTTCTCAACTAAAGGCACACACCAAAAAATAAAGTTACAAAACGAACAAAAAACCATGTTATGAACAATCCCAAATAACCATCACTGAAATAAGTGAAATAAAAAAGATAACTCACGGGTTACACAAAAAAATCAACCTCAAGGATATAAAGTTTTAACCACAACCATCATAAATCCCAACAAAAATTACATCACCTATTAACACATGTATATTGGTCTTCACCTAAATGGTTCACAACAATAAGACATAAAATATTTAAAGGGAAATTGAAAAAAGGTACACTAACATTATATAAATGATCTAGGAATAAGGGAAAACTACCATTATGGATAAAATCATCACTTTTACCTAATAACCTTCTGAGAGGCGCAATTTATATAAAATAAAAAATATACCCAACTTATTTGACTTCAATAAAAAATCAACTAGCCCCAACCGACATGGAGTGATAAAATATATAAAAATAATCAATCAAAGAAAAAACTATCCAATATCATTATTACTTTAAAAAACACCACATTATAAAATGAATCCAAAGAGATTTTCCAAAAAAAATAATGGTTTTAAAAGCACCCAATGTGTTTTGAAACCACTCACTTAATTTTAAATATCATCTTGCCAAGGAATGTTTCAATCATATAACCTAGATCACAATGTTTCCATCACCTATAAAAAATAAAATAACCCAATATAGTTTTTTATAAGTTTATACTTGAAAATATTTAAAAAACACATTACCTATTTCATTAAAATGATTTTTATTTCCATTTATAACATTAATTTCTATAAATTTAAAAAATTAAAATCTACCTAGGTGATTCAAATTACCATTCAATTAATTACTTGAATAATTATAAAAATAATAAATTTTTGGTTTCCATAAACATATAATTCATATTTAAAACAAAAAGGGGTTACCCAATACCTTTTTGGTTAACTGATTTCATTTTACAAATTATCCCAAATTCTGAGTTACCATGGGGAAATGGTTTTATAAAATAAAATATTGTTATAATAGACATATTTCAAGGCTCATTTTCCAACCAATAAATATTTCAATGAAATCATCATCTTCTCACACCTAGACTAAATTTATTCAACAATAATACCAAAAATAGGAACATAATTTTTTTAACAACATCATCAATATATCGCAAGACCCTTTTGTGTAATTTCTCATTATAGTAAATTATTAAATAAAGGTCTATATAATTTTTCAAATGACATGTGTAATCATTCCTGAGTAAATCGCTTTGTTTGATTGTACATGTTCTAGACATGATATAATCAATACAAGATATTTAAGAATGAGTTATTTTCAATTAGTCAATTTATTAGACTGCATAAATCTACCTCATTCAACTGATACACTTTCATTTCCCAACCCAAAATTTAATATAACCAACAAGATAAATTTCTCATTTCAGATTTGGACCTAAACGTCACTAATGTTAAACCCCAAAAATATATTAATTAAAAATTCAAAACCCATTACCCTTGGAGTTAAACATCATCAAAATGGGGGTGATCAACCACTCATTCATGACCATCAACCTGATTGTGGATGAACATTCCTATATCAATATTTAAAAAACACTTCAAATTGAAAGAGGGAGACTTATGAAAATTAGTTCCTATTAAGAAACATAGGATCTGTTACTATTTGTAACAAACTATCTTGGGGATACCATTTGAGTAAAATTGTAACCCGGATGGAAATTTGTTTGAAGGGAATCCCAAACCCCATATGATACTGACTAGTGCCTCGGAATCCGAAAACATCTTTTAAAAATGGTTTCTCCCATTATACCAAGAAAAAGTAAAAAAATCAAAGGAAATGTAAAATAAACCATCCAAACATGGAATAAGTGCAATCAATATAAGGATAATAAACATAATTAAAATAGAGAAGAATAATATACATATAAGAATACCAAACCAAAAGTCTTATGAAACATGCTAACAAAACATAGAAATAGAAACTCAATAACAGTAAAATCCAAAATACATACCCCATGTCCCTCGTGACATCCACTCATCCATCAAAGGTCCAAAAGAAACTAAAGAACTATAATAGTACTGGGAAACGAAAACATATATAAGATCTATATATGTGAGATCTAAATTGTCAAGTAGGTTTCCACTATTAGAGATTATAAAAACTCCCTTCATAAAATATATTGTAAAATTCTAGTTTGAATATAAAGTATATTATATTTTTTAAAATGAATTATAGTACAAGGGAAGTAAATGTTTTACATTCACATTTAAAAACTACCGCCCTCTTTATAAAACAAAAAATATTGTTAGTAATTTTAATTTAATAATAATTAATCCATGGTCAGAGTATCCTTGAAACTACAGAAAATAAAACAAATAACTATTATTCTTATTTATATAGAATTCAAAAAAACACATTTTTACATAGAAACCCCACGGAAAAAATATTTATAAAAACTAGTTTAATAAATAATAAAACTAGTTTTTTGTTTATGATAATTAACTTGATTCCATTTAAAAACAATCCATTTGAATGAAAACTAATTCTATATAAAGGTTTTATAACATTAAACATAGGAACTGATGAAATAAGGAATAATAATCCAATATAATATAAAAAAGGTTCCATAAAATCATGAAAATTAGGGCATTATTGAAAACCCAAGAAACAGAATCCCCTAAAAATATTCAACATATATTAATGAAACATAAGGGAAACATAGAAGGTGAAAAGGGTAGAATTTACTAGACATTACCCCATTCTAATTATCCACTATCCATTGTACATTTCACTCTACCATAACACAAACAATATGACTAAGCCAACATTAGAAATCATATAATGTGGAACCCCATCAAGTTTTATTTCATATAAAAGGGAAAACTGATATATTTCTTACCAAATAGTTTAATATAAATCTAGACCCATTATTTTTCATAAGGTCCCATGTGGCCTATAAGAAGATATGACAAATCAACCAAGTATAATATTTATCATATTCATTTATATAAAAAAATACATCTCATCTAGACTTTAACACCTCCACATGAAACAAACCCTTTTTCATACATGAATTATCATTTCACAATAAGCATAATAATATTATGAATTTACCAAGGGGGTCGCATACCACACAATGGGAACAATTTAGCCTGGGCATAATAATCACCTAGGGATTCGATGAGGGTCTCTCACACTAATAAAAAAATAGTTTTAATGGTCCATCCGATCTTTGAAAAATGTTCTTAGGGAGACAATCCTTTTTCACACCATTTTAAAAATAAAGATCAAATTTACCTTTAAACCCATTGATCAAACAACACATTTAAATCCCATTTATAAATCCAACAATTTATATAAATGTCTTTTAAAAATAGAACACCTCTCATATAGGAAGTAAATCGAATCCAGACATCCATTCTTAATACCACTAATAAATTTTTAATACATTCAAGTAATCCTAAACACCAAATTGTATTAGGAATTTAAAATTACGATAAAACATCAAGGTTTTGTAAATCATGTATTTAAAACATCACCGATTGATTTCTAAAATGGTATTGACATTATCAGAGCCCTAAAAACAGTTAAATCCACATTATATATAATTTAATGTTAGCTCAAGACTCAATGGTCACAAAATAATGTAAAAATAATGAAGGTAAACTTCATTTGTTTTATAAACTATTCCTTTTCACATTACAAACATACATAAAAAACAAAACCATTATCAAATACATTTTTAAAACTTTCAGAACTCTTTCATAAATCCAAATTTGAATTTTAACAAACACTTGGAATGATAAATTAGTGTATAAAAAATCATAAAAACATTTTAAAAACATTTAATAATAATAATGGGTATGAATTATAAATTTAATTACATATGAAAAATTTCAAAATAATTAATTTTTTTAAAATATTCACTGATGAATATTTTCTCACACATGGATAGAAAAACATCTAAACCAAGATGAAAATATATTTTCAAATAATTTCAACCCTACTTCAGTCATAATATATAATTATAAATTTATACGAAATAATTTTAAAAAACCTATAGAATTTATAAGATTCATTAAATGTGAATTTTATTGAAACACATAACTCAAAAAGCGGAACCACAATTGAAACATGTCACCTTCGATGTTGAACATGAAACCTATCCAAGACATAACCTTCATAACCCTAAAAATATAAATCCCTATAATTATAACATATCTAAACACAAATCCCCACGAAAATACTATTTAGGGTTTTGGGTGTATGAAAAACTAATAAAAATGTAAAGGGAAGTTGAGATGACAATAAAGAAGGTATAAATATAATATATTTTGATTTAAATCATGGAGTGGCCCCATAATTGAAGGATGAAGGGGTGAAGAAATCTCCATAAACAACCGACACTTGAATGAATGTTATGGGGGAATGAGGGGTGCCCCACCCCTTAAAACCAAAAAGGGAAATAGAAAAAAATGTGTTAATTAAATTTTTCTTTGCCTCATTGTTTGGCCACATGTTTTTCCAATATCAAAACTAAAAATGTAGATGACATTACATAGAATATAAAAATTCATTTTACTTCCCCAGGAACAACATGCAGTTGAAAAAATGTTACACCAATAATTCCACATGACACTGTTATATTATAGACCCAGCATGCACGCTTAACACACAATTTTAACTGAAAGTGTGTAGACCATACACTAGTACCATTACCCACCAAATGTACCATATATTTTCCCACAGTCTTTTCATGTTATTTACTAAAGAATGAAATTACAATATAGAATAACTATTCAATGTAAAAAACTATAAAATTTCCTATATTGAGGTAATATAATGGTTTCCCCTAAAATATGCATGCAATGATTTCATGGTGGAAAAATGTATATATTTTCAAAGTTTCAAGGAATAAAATCCCAAAAACATGGAATGATTCAAGATATAATAAAATAATATAAAATAAATTTTGGTAGTGGAATTTTTTTTCACAACTCTCCTCTCATTTACTGAAATTCCATTCATAAATAATTTTCAAGATCTTACAATTTTGAAGTATCAAGTGAATATAAAATACCAAATAAGCCTGAATGGGCTGAAGGCCTTCATTTTAATTGATTTTTTGATAACCACCTTTTCAAGGGATGAGGGGGAACCCTTACAAGGCTCGTAGGCTCAGAGATTACATGGCCTGTAGGCTTAAGAGATTACATGACTCGGAGGTCTTAGGGAATTCAACTAGACCATCTACAAGGAATATCCTCTCCCCAGATTCTGCATCATGATAGTAGCTCTCCTCTTTTGCATGGTCGTCTGGCTAGGCTTCCCATATGAGCACAGGCTGGTCCCGATGGCATAACCATACCCACTAATTCTGACAAATCCATTTGGCTCTAATCTGGTGAGTGAAACTGCTCAAGAATCCTCTTCTAGAGCTGCTCCTTTTTTTGTAGAGTCTGACTAGGGAAACTACATATGGCCTGAAGGATATGAGGTGGCCCGAAGACCTTAAAGGTGGCCTAAAATCCTTACTGACCCGAAGGCCTGGGTAGCCCGAATGCTTTAAGGACTCCATGCCCAAACCGGTGGCACAAGGTGAATAGTTCCAGCTACCATAGTAACTATTACAATACATGCTACAGTACCCACACAATGTATAGCTCTGCTACAGTACCTACACAGTGTATAGCCTGCTACAGTACCTACACAGTGTACAGTCTGCTACAGCACTACTACATTGTCTGCTATAGTATCGGCTACAGTACTACTACAGTACCCCCGAAAATATGCCTCTACCTATTTTTTGAACCTGGGTCTTGTGGATGCACTTAAGGATACCTCACCAACTAGGATGAGGACCATGTGCTCAAATACCACATAAGTTGTACAAAATCTCACATAAACTGTTTCTTTTTATAATTTATTATAATAATTATTTAATATAATTAATATATTTCAAAAATTAATAAAAATAAAATAATATCTATGTATCTTTTATAATAATCTAATAAATACATTAATATGATTTATTTCTCTTTGGGATGTCCATGTTTTTGTGGGTTAAATCAGTTGAATGGTTTACACTGATCTATTATTATTATTATTTTGTAGTTATAAAATTAAATGAAATTAATGGTTTAGTAGTAAATTAATTATTATTTTATTCTATATTTATGTTTTTTTTAATTTTTTACTTCTGAAAATTAAAATACTTTTACAATAATTTGGCATTAATAGAGAACCTATCCATATAAAATGACCATAAAAATTTTATCGGGTGATAATAATGTATTAATATGATAATAATACCATATAAAATCAATAATAAATTAAATACTTTTATCCCAATAAATTTAACAACATAGATATGAAGAACTCTTAGAAAAAGAAAAATGATCGAGATGGGCATATAGAAGGAGTCATGGAATAGTATTCACAACTAAATTACAGTAACTTATATGGACCGTGAATGGTGAATAAATAATTATTTTAAGAATATTAATGACTAATAATATTTAAAATTGTAATATATTTTTAATAAATAATTCATTAATCGATTTTTTATATAAGGATATAGATGATTATTTGTGTATCTTCAGACTTGCGGTATGGTAAATATTCCTCCAACATCTCATTATTAATTTCAATTATATAATTTTAATATATATTTAATTATATACTATTTTTCTATGCATTATACCCTTTATATATATATTATTTAAATTTCTCAATACTTTTTTCATGTTCAGACGCCCTTTTACCATTCCCTCTTTTATTTATTGAAAAATTTAATAGGGGATTCTCAATTTTTTTTTGATGTATCTACCCTTTTATAATATTATTTATAATATATTTACGTATCTCTAATTTTAGTTACATTATAAATTATATTTTTGTTCTTTTTGAGAATTTACATATGTGTTCATTACTCTTTTAAACTATTATTCTTAATTCATGCCTTACAATGTTAGAAGGATATTTTCCTCCTAGACTCTTCTTCTCTTTCCCTCTACATTAAGCCCATTTTTATTATTTTAGATTATTTATGGTTTTTTATTAATATAATCTAAAAATACTATATTCCAAAAAAAATTACTTTTCATTCTTTTTATATTTAATTCCCTTATCACCTAATTTCTATCATTATATATAATGTTATAAAAAAGATAAGATAATTCCTTCTTTATTTTTTAAAAATGTATATTTTTTTACATTTTAATTAAAAAACATTATTTATATGAATTTTAGTTCAATAAATTATATTATTTTAACATAAATAATGATATTTTACTTAGAACTGTGTATATAAAATTCTCTTTAATCCAATATATTTATGTCATTCCCATATTCCCACATTAGTGTTGTTATATTCTCTCACATGGAAATGTTTTCAACTCAATGTTTCCTTGGTTTCGGAACCACTATCTTAATATTCACACAGTTTTTTTATAGATGCAAGGTATATCTATAAATTCTATATGGAATGAATTTTTATTTTTCTATAGTTTTTTATAGGTTTCCTTCAATCCCATCTCCTTCTACAAAACTAACTATTCTAGAAACCATATTTAGTTTAGAAAAATGTTATATTTTGAATTAAATAACTATAAAAATGGATCATTTTTTAGATGATATTGTAAATGTGGCCCACAATAGCTTCCCATATTCATTCAATGTGTTAGTGACCTATATATGGCTACTTCTAGTCTTACTGGTGTAACTACATTCTCCTAGATTACTCTATCCCTTTCCTCTTTCTACCTATAAAACTATACAAATCCCCATTTTAGTCAAAACTGATTATTATTAGGATGAACTAAGATAATGATGGTTTATTTATTCATTTATATAGTTTTTTTAGTATCATTGTCATATCCTTTTTTGGTGTCCTATTTTTAATCATTAATTTTAGTTTATTTATAATTTGTATCTATCTTTTCATTGAATCTCCCTCATGGTGGTTGTGGGATATTCTATAATTAGTGATATATCAATTAATATATAATTGATTTTGTGAATTTCCTTACTTTTTATCATTTTAGAATGCTTTTTCATATTTCAAATCATTCTAATATTCCTCATGGGTGCTTTAATGGTAATGTTTCCACTATTTTATTCTCTAATGGTCAATGTGCATTCATCATGGTGATGAAATTGTATTGGATAAAAAAAATTTGATTCTAGTAAGTGTTGGATTTTGTGATTTTTATATTTAATGGTCTCATCAGCGGTTCTCTACAATGAAAAAGGATTAATTGATGGGTAGCAGTGGGTGAATTATCAGTGGAGTTCATCTTAGGTGTTTTTTGGTATTGTATGGAAGGAAAATCCAATGATGGTTTGATAATTTGGTTATTTAGATGGTATCATTCTTTTGTAAAATGTGTTCCTAGACATAATGGTATTCAGGGGAAGGTGTCAACAATGTTGAGTGGAAGTTGAAAACAAGTTTTCTTGATTTCAAGTGATGTACATATTGTTTCATCATTTGACACATATTACATGATGAGTGGCATGGAAGATATCCATTATGCCTCAAGAAATGTATTTTTAACTCACCCTTGTAATGACCCACACAACATTTTGATTTTTTGTTTGTGTGTTTTACGTTGATCCATTTTTGATTGGACTATCTTTTTATAGGGGCTTGGGCTGTCCTATGGGTTGGTCAATAATAGGTTTGTTGATATATTTAGTTTGTAGGTGACTTTAAATTTAATTTAGGAATTAATTAAATTTTATGGAGACTTATTATGAATTTATAATAACATTCATTATTTTATATAAATTTTAAAAACATATTTATATACATATAATTATGAGATGGGGTTTTCAATAATTATATATCGCACCAATGCATTGGGTAAATTATATTTCTTATCAGATATTGTGTATGGAACATGAGTAATTTTTTTAGTCTAGTATGTTGTAATGAATTGGAATATTTTGTTGGATTATGTTAGTTTCTTCCTATTATTATGTATATTTCACATCACATTTAATTTTTCAATCCTATTATTTTATATTTTATGTATCCCATATGTTCATTATTTTATGATGTTCCACAAAATCTATTATATATCCACTATTTTTAAAACTTATACTTTCCCCTTTACTTGCTTTCTTCCGCACCATTAATTTTTTTATATATGTACACATGGTTATTATGAAAAGACATATCTATGTTTGGTTAATATAAGAATAGTTATGATGTATTTTGTTTCTAATCAATGGACTTCAGTTGGTGTAAATGTGGTGGATTTTAGTGTATAATTAATATGGAGAATGTTTCCATTTTATAAATCAAATATATTTTTAGGTTTTTATAAATAATAATTATAGGATTTTAATATCCTAATAAACATATTCTTTCAGTTTGGGTAATGTATTAAAAAATTGTATGTTTTATATATTTTTGAGACAATGATGAAAAGTCTATGTGTGTGACTGTCACGACCCGTCCTCAGGGCCTGTACCATAACTACCCCAAGCCCGCCTTACGTAGGCTAGGGGGTGGCGACTAGAACCAAAGGCATAAATCTCGATAAAAGGGAAGGTATTGCCTTTATAAAAGAAAACAAACACCACAGAGTACGCAAACTGAAGTAAAAACTAAGTAAATTGTGTACACAAGTGCTGGAAAGTAAATGGGCTCGTATACAAACCCAACTGAAGTGCAGAACAACTGAAAGATAATGTAAAACAACTGAAAGATAGGCTCTAACTTCCAGGACGTCCTTTATGAACTCCCACCTGAAGGGTGAGTACAGTCAGTCTCATCGGCTCCTTGAGTTCGACCATCCTCTTCGTGTACGTCCCACCTGATAGTCCTCCTCTGGGTACCGTCTGCTCCTCAAGCCTCAGCCTCGATCAGTGTTTTCCGTCTTCTGCAACCAACACATCATAGTGCAGGCGAAGCCAATGCATGGGTGAGTATACGATACTCAGTTGGGACCCCGAGACTCCCGAAGGTCTCCCAGAATCCACAAAGGATAAAACACAAAGGAAAGATACGAACACAAGTATCAACCAACACTACTTAGGTATATGCCCAAACATATACCTAAGTCACAATTCTAGTTCTGATCCAACTCATGAGCTCAAGTACATTCCAGTATACACAGGAAAGTATAACTCAATCCACACAGGAAAGTACGTTCTAATACACATCAGAAAGCAAGTCAATCATATCAACGATAATGATTGAATGTCAAGACTCAGCTCACACAGGTATACTCATCACGAAGAGGGGTGGGGATGATTGATATAGCCTCTAAATCATCTCCTCTGCAGAACCCACGTAGGTTCCAAGTATAGATGTCATTGCTGTCGAACCCACAAAGGATCCAAGTATAGAAGTCATCGTCATCGAACCCACGGAGGGTCCCATCATGGTAGACGACGTCGTCAAACCCACGAAGAATCCCAGTACGGTAGTCATCCACGTCGAACCCACTGAGGATCCTAGTATAGTAGTCATCCTCGTCGAACCCACAGAGGATCCGTAGTACGGTAGTCATCCACGTCGAACCCACTGAGTATCCTAGTATGCTAGTCATCCTCGTTGAACCCACTGAGGATCCTTGTACGAAAGCCATCATCTTTGTTGCAGCTAGCTCTGCGGTTCCCGCACACAGCATGCTCGATTCCGGGAGGGTTCACTCCATGATCCAAGGGGGTCGATACATCAACTATCAAGAATTCCAGAGTTTATGTATCACAATGTTCCAACTCTTCAATAGGAACTCAATACAACAGACGGCACATCAATCGAATGCCCGGTCTGAGAGTTATTGGCTTTTTCGTCCGAGGGGCCCGGTTGGTTTTTAAGCTAAAACCAAACCGGACGTACTCCAACTGCATCCAAATCTCGAGCAGAGTAAGCCAAAAGAACCATCTCACGAAGAGGAATTCAACAATGTCTACGGCACATCAATCGTACGTCAGGAGCTCAAGTTATATTTGTTTCCGCTCTGAGGGCCCGATTGGTTTCGGGATCGAACCAACCCAGCTGTACACATAGATCTCCAAAACCTTGAGTGTAATATACCTTAATGACCGCCTTGATCCAAGTATCCCAACACAATTCACGGTCAGAGATCAAAGGTCCGTAGCCCATGATATGGGGATTTGAACAAAAATTCCCGAAAACAGGGGGTTTGGACCCCGTCCGACCCGGCCCAATACCCCGGGGTTGGCCTGAACCAGGGGGACCCGACCCGGGTCCGGGTCCGGCACGGTTGGGCGCGGCCCAGCCTGGCATGCACGGACCAACCAAGTTGGCGTGGCCCGACCCGGCGCGGGGTTCTGACCCATCTCGGGTGGCCTGGCCCGGCGTGGGCGGTCCGGCCCGTCGCGGACGTTCTGGCCCGGCGAGGGCGGTCTGGCCTGGCCTGGGCGGTCCGGCCCGGCGCGAGCGGCCTGGCCTGTGAGGCCGGCGGCTCAGACTTCGGCCGAGTAGGATTCGGGGGGGGGGGGGGGGGGTGGCTGCCCCCCCCCCCCCTTGATTGAGAAACGGTGGCCCCCTCTTCAGGGCCAGCCGTTGCCACCTGCCAGGTTTTATGACCCCCGGACTACAGAAAATCGGCCGACTGTAATAGCCGGCTGGAGAGCCATCATGGGACCAGCTGGTCCCGCCTCCTGGAGCACCGACGGCCGGCCGAGTCCGGCCGACCTCCTCTGCACCGCCGCAGCTTTCAGCTGCGGCCCCTGTTCGACTGGCGCCACGCAATGGCGCCGCGGCCCGCTCCGGCTGCGGTTCCCACGTTCCCGTGTGGCGCAACGGCACTGCGCCATCTTTTCCATCACAGTTCACATAGATCAAGATAAAAAGGGTAGGAGGATAGGCCGTGTTGGTGTGGTCCGACCTCCTCCCGTTATAATGATAACAAGCGTTCTTAATAATTCACGAAGATAAGAACTAAACTTGATCAAAGGAAAAACCCCTACCTCAAAAGAAGTTCGCGGAAGCTAGCGTCTTGGGGGTAGTTTCAATGACGGCGTTGGCATGCGTCCAAGAAGGGAACGGCATCTCACACCAGCTGCGGATAGGAGAAGGAACGGCACGTCGTTGGCGAGTTTCCGAGTCGTGTCTCCTCCTTTTTCATGGAGGAATAAGAGGACCGAAGATACCGGGTCGCCGAGTCGATGATCCTTGAAGAAGTGTTGTCATTCATCGTTGAGGATGAAGACGTTCTTCGGCAGATAAGATGAAGTTCTTCAAGAGACTTAGAGCACTCTCCTCCAATCCTCAACACAAGCAATCTAACCCAAAAAAATATGCTCTTCTTATTCTATTAAGTCATCCCATGAGTTCAAAATTCAAAATCATAATTCAATTAATTGAATTAGTGTGTTGGCATGATTAAATGCGAGGAGAGGGGAAGTCACCTAATAAATGGGAAGTTTAAAAGTTTAGATGAGTTACATATCTTAAGTGGGGTGGTTTAGAGGAGTTAGGCAAAGTGAGGGGCTGGGCTCATGTGGGCCCCACCCCAACTTTATTCTCTCAAGGGTAGTTAACAACATGTGGGTCCCACTCAACTTCCACACATAGGTTATAACAACTTAGAATATGAAATAAAATTGTAACACAATTTTATTTACTTCACATTTAAATCCTATTTTTTTAACAACTACTCCCGAGTAAACGCACCTTTGGGAAAGGTCCTCCTAAGCAATTACTGGCATTGCAGCTTCATCGGTGCCCTCAGATTTCAATTCTGAGCAGCGAATCAAGAGTTAGAAAAACCCGCTCATCCGTTCACTGAACGTACCCGAGCTAAATTTTGGAAATTTATTCCGGGCACACCGGGCCTCGGAATCAGGTGTCGTCGGATGCTAGAGACTCAAAAAATTCCAGAGAAATCAAGAAAAAAAATTCCTTTAAATTTCTGGGTCTTTAGATAACTCCCACCTCAGGGATTTACGTCCCCATAATGCTATAACACAAACTAGGGAAACTAAAAGAGGTACCATGTACGCAACTGAGCCTCCCGCTCCCATGTGCTCTCTTAAAAGATTCTCATGCTGCCAACAAAAGCGCACAAGAGGATTCGACTGTCCCCATAGGACCCGCTCCTGTCGATCCTCATCCTCTACTGAAACCATGTGATAGTTGCTCCTTCATCGTTGTCTAGATCCCCGCGGTCGATGATATACATTTGTTTATTCATGTACCTCCACAGCTGAAATACGTGGAAGACGTCGTGCAACTAGTGAAAATGAGTTGGAAGGGCCAGATGGTAAGTCACCTCGTCTACCCTGCTGATGAACTTGAATGGTCTGAAGAACCTTAGAGATTACTTACCACCTTGGAGAAATCTCCTTAGACCTTTTCGATGTGAGACCCATAAAAAGTCAGGGATGCCATCCTCAAACTCCAGTAGTATACACCTTTTATCAGCTTAGGTCTTCTATTTGCTCTTTGTAGTCTCATATGCTGTGAACCATAGGTGATCACAACCCACTCCTACATTAGGACACACTCGAGTCCAGTCCCTGATGCATCATAGTGAACTATGATACCAACGCCCTGTGGATGGGCGCACTGGTCACTCTCAACCTGAGCTCTTGAATGCTTTGCTGGAAGTGGTGTCGCAACTCTGGAGAATTCTGGCACAATGGTACGTTTGGCCATCTCATGAGTGATCGAATGCACCCCCTTATGCATGATTTTATCCTGTGCTTCCTGGGTTTTCCTTTCCTCCGACCATGGAAAACCCCTTCCAAACGTTGTAGATAAACCACAACTATTTTACCTAATACTGTCAATCTGTGTATGAACTGGGGTTGCCCAATCCATACTCATTCTAACGTCGTAAGGCCTTGACGCTGCCTCCAAGAGGTTCCAACCGAAACTCTCACCTCAAGGGTCATATCACACTGTCGGCGTAAGTGTGATTATCGAGTCTCCTCCCAAAGGTATCTCCAGATGTGAGGGTCAAGTAAACGACTTAACCAGAAACTCTTGGTTTGGGACAAGATTCGTGGAAGGTAGGAATGATTGGTACCTATTTCTTTAGATACGGAAGCTAGTAGTCGACACGAACCATACCTCAAATCATTCTTAGAGCCCTTGGATCACACTCATTAACCGCATGCAGTTATTCTCTCCCCCTACCATCTAGCTCCTTAAGCCTTGTGGGGACTACAAAATTTGGTGGTTGTAACTTGTTGAAATGTACACCACCTCATGCTACACTCTAGCTCTGCTTCCACGTCTGCTGCTCTGCAGATTCATCTGTCCTTATCACTTCCTCTTCATGAAACTTTTACACGCCCAACTCTCTGAAACTGGCTCTAGTTCCATGCTCTTCCACTGGTAACATCCTCAAGTTGTATCCAATCAGCCAAAGAACATTCAACTACAGAGGTTATCTTTTGCACCATAGAGTGAGTAGGAATACATAGAGGAAAAAGTGTGTGCTCAGTTGTTCTTAAACACACCATGATCAGAAGTCTGAGCCCTGAAGCACTATTCACATCGTATTTATCGAGTACTCAGAATGATCAGTATTCCTCGACGAATACTCACCTACCGACACATCATTCTTCCATAGTTGTATAAGCTCTAGAAAAACTCTCAACCACCTCCTCAAGCCAGTCCTCATCCGCCTGAGAGTCGGGCTCTCCTCGGAACATGAGGGTATCTGATGCTGAAACACGTGTAAGGTACTAAGCCTACATGTGTCATCTACCAGCACTATCAGTTGTAACTAATGACCATCAGGTAGTGATATAGCTGGCACACTACCTGAAGGTACTATCTCAGGCGTCAGTCCACGTACCGAGGCCTTATTACTATACGGACCAAACTCTTGGTCACTAACAAGAAAACAATAGTAGCTAAGTCCACCATCCACTCTAATGGTATCTCAACTAGGCAGAAAACTCTAGAAATCGACTCCATCCAGTCCACTACTGGCTGGAAATCTGTCTCACCTCGTAACCTTCGAGACCTCTAGTATTGGGACTCGAGCAACGCGCTCTATCGGCGTTCCCCATCTGCTAGTATGGCAAGTGGAATCCGCTTCCCAATAGGTGGCGGTGCTGCTGGTACACCACCCGAGGGTGTCAATATAGAAAAAAGGGCCATGCAATGGAGCCTCATCGCTCGGTGGGCCGTCATCATGTACTCTCTCTCAGGAACCCTAGCTGGATATCTTCGCAGTGGAATCCTATTAAATAACAGGTGTGCCACAGTCAAACAGTATACCTGCTGAGATTAATCAATGAGACCACAATGGAAACTCTAGAAAGACACATTCAGTCAGGGTTTTCGTGCACTAAGTCGGAAATCAATAGTCAGGGTCCTGGTTTATGGATACGTCGGCCACCGCACAACCACTGGACTCCCTGGACAGATAACCACACTCAATACCCTTAACACTACTGCTTCACATAGAAGAGAGATCAGAGTCCTGAGTTCTGTAGTAGAATCGAACTCCTCTGGTACCAATTTGTCATGACCCTTCCTCAGGGCCTGTGCCGTGACTACCCCAAGACCGCCTTCCATAGGCCATGGGGTGGCAACTAGCACCAAAGGCATAAATCCCAATAAAAGGGAAGGAATTGCCTTTATAAAAGAAAACAAACTCCATAGAGTACGCAAACTCACGTAAACATTAATTAAATTGTATACACAAGTAAGTGATGGGATGTAAATGGACCAGTATACAAACCCAAATGAAGTGCAGAATAACTGAAATGTAAAAGTGAAAAAAACTGAATGACAAGCTGTAACTGCCTGGACATCCTATAGGAACTCCCACCTGAAGGGTGAGTATAGTCAGCCTCATCGGCTCCTCGAGTCCGACCATCCTCTCTGTGTACGTCCCACCTAATAGTCCACCTCCGGGTACCATCTGCTCCTCACGCCTCAGCCACGATCAGCGTTGTCCATCGTCTGCAAGCAACACATCATAGTGCGGGCGAACCCTGTGAAGGGGTGAGTATACGATACTCAGTAGGGACCCTGAGACTCCTGAAGGTCTCCCAGAATCCACAAAGGATAAACCACAAAGGAAAGATAAGAACAAAAGTATCAACCAACACTACTTAGGTATATTCCCATACATATACCTAATTCATCAATTCTAGTTCTGTTCCAACTCAAGAGATCAAGTACAATCCAGTCCACACAAGAAAGTATAACTCAATCCATACAGGAAGGTACGTTCCAATCCACATAGGAATGAAAGTCATTCATATCAAAGATAATGATTGAAAGTCAAGACACAACTCACACAGGTATAATCATCATGAAGAGGGGTGGAGATGATTGATGTTGCCTCAGAATCATCTCTTCTGCAGAAACCATGTAGGTTCCAAGTACAGATGTCGTCACTGCCGAACCCACAGAGGATCCAAATATAGAAGTCATCATCATCGAACCCACGGAGGATCCCAGCACGGTAGACGTCGTCACTGAACCCACGTAGGATCCCAGTACAGTAGTCGTCGTCGTTGAACCCACGAAGGATCCCAGTATCGTAGTCGTCCTCACCGAACCCA
Organism: Viscum album; assembly: GCA_963277665.1. Classification (NCBI taxonomy): domain Eukaryota; kingdom Viridiplantae; phylum Streptophyta; class Magnoliopsida; order Santalales; family Viscaceae; genus Viscum; species Viscum album. The sequence goes on from OY728132.1 coordinate 1,701,929,183, forward strand.
CGAAGGATCCCAGTACGGTAGTCATCCATGTGGAACCCACTGAGGATCCTAGTATGGTAGCCATCCTCGTCGAACCCACGGAGGATCCCTAGTACGGTAGTCATCCCCGTCGAAACCACTGAGTATCCATGTACGGTAGTCATCCTCAATAGCCACTGAGGATCCTTGTATGAAAGCCGTCATCTTCGTAGCAGCCTCCTCTAGTGTTCCCGCACACTGCACGCTCGATTCCTGGAGGGTTCGCTCCACGAGCCAAGAGGGTCAATACATCAACTGTCACAAAGTACAGAGTTGATGTATCACAAAGTTTCATCTCGTCAATACAAACTCAACGGAATAGACGGTGTGTCAATCGGATGCCCGGTCTGAGAGTTATTGTATTTTTCGTCCTAGGGGCCCAGTTGGTTTTTAAGCTAAAACCATCTTGACCGTACACCAGCAGCATCCAATCCTCGATCGGAGAAATCCAAAAGAACCATATCACTAATAGTAATTCAAAAAAGTGGACGGAAGGTCAATCGGACGTCCAAAGCTCAGGTTATATGTGTTTCCGCTCCAAGGGCACGATTGGTTTCAGGTTCAAACCAACCTGTCCATACCCAAAGTTCTATGAAACCTTTAGTGTAATATACCGTAACGACCGTCTCAATCCAAGGATCCAAACTCAACTAACAGTGCATTGATCAAGGGTCTGTAGACCACGATATGGGTTTTTAAATGAAACTTCGCGAAAACAGGGGGTTTGGGCCCGGTCTGACCCGGCCCAATACCCCCTGTGTCAGCCCGAACATGGTCCGGGTCTAGCCCGGATGGGCGCAGCCCGACACAGTCTGTGCATCCCGGCCCAGCCGGCACTGTCCGGCCCAGCACGGTGGTCCAGCCCAGCGTGCCGGCCCGGCCCGACGCGGGCGGTCCGGCCTGGCACGGGAGGTCCGGCCCGACGCGGGTTGTCCGGCCCGGCACTGGCAGTCCCGCCCGGCGTGGGTGGTCCACCCCATGAGCCCGGAGGCTCATCCATCGACCGAGAAGGATACGGGGGGTACTTCCCCCCTTGATTGAGAAACGGCAACCCCCTCTTGGGGGGGGGGGGGGGCGCCCTTGCCACCTGCCGGGGGTTACGACCCCCGGACTTCCAAAAAAATGGCTGGCCATAATGGCCGGCCGGAGAGCCGCCGCAGGACCTGCTGGACCCGCCTCCTAGAGTACTGGTAGCCGACGGATTCCAGGCACCCTCCACTGCACCACCGCTGCCTTAGGTCGCATCCCTTGTTCTACTGTCGGGGTGTGACGGCGCCGCGCCCCTCCGCCGCAGCCTGCCCATGGCGGCGGCTTCCTTCAGCTTCACTGGCGTGGCACGACGGCGTCACGCTCCTTCGTCGTGGCCCGCTCCGACCGTGTTTCCCTCGTTCCTACACGGTGCAATGGCACCGCGTCGTCTTTTCCATCACGATTCATGAAGATCAAGATAAAAAGGGGAGGAGGATCGGCCGTGTTTGTGCGGTCCAACCTCCTCCTGTTATAAAGATAACAAGCAGTCTTAATAATTCATGATGATAATAACCAAACATGATCGATGGAAAAGCTCTACCTCCAAAAAAGTTCACAGAAGCTAGCATCGAGGTGGTGGTTTCGATGACGGCGTTGGCGTGCGTCCAAGAAGGGAACACCTTCTCACATCAGTTGTAGATAAGAGAAGGAATGGCACGTCGCTGACGAGTTTCCGCGTCAGTGCCTTTTTCTTTGTCATGGAGGAAAAAGAGGACCGAAGATACCGGGTTTCCAAGTCGATGATCCTTGATGAAGTTTTGTTGTTCTTCAATGATGATGAAGACGTTCTTTGTCGGAGAAGATGAAGTTCTTCAAGAGACTTAGAGCTCTCTCCTCCAATCCTCAATACAACCAATCTAACCCCCCAAAAAAATAAGCTCTTCTTATTTTATTAAGTCATTCCATGAGTTCAAAATTCAAAAACATAAATCAATTAACTGAATTAGTGTGTTGGCATGATTAACTGTGAGGAGAGGGGAAGTCACCCAATTAATGGGAAGTTTAAAAGTTAAGATGAGTTACACATATTAAGTGGGGGGTTTAGAGGAGTTAGGAAAAGTGAGGGGTTGGGATCATGTGGGCCACACCCCACCTTTATTCTCTCAAGGGTAGTTAACAATAAGTGGGTCCCACCCAACTTCCACACATAGATTATAACAACATAGAATATGAAATAAAATTGTAACACAATTTTATTTACTTCACATTTAAATCATCTTTTTTTAACAACTCCTCCCGAGCAAACGCACCTTCGGGAAAGGTCCTCCTAAGAAATTACTGGTGTTGCGGTTTCATCAGTTCCATCAAATTTCAATTCTGAGCACCAAATCAAAAGTTAGAAAAACCCGCTCGTCCGTTCACTGAACGTACCCAATCTAAACTTTGGAAATTTATTTCGGGCACACCGGGCCTTGGAATCAGGTGTCGTCTGAAGCCTCATACTTGTAAAATTCCAAAGAAATTAAGAAAAAAAAATCCTTTAAATTTCTGAGTCATTAAATTGATATATATATCATAATATTTGGTATAAAAGAAATTATTGATTTTTTTGAGATTATACTAGAGTGTATAAGGGTAATTTAGATAAAAAATTGAGATATATAGCACCTTTTATAGTTGGAATAGATTGTACACGAAGCCCCAACTCCAACCATGGACCACAATATAGAGTTCATATGGGTTGCATGTGGGTAGTGGATCCCTTCTTACCTTGAGGTTTGATGGTTGGAGACCCCTAATTTTTTTAGATAATATAAGTTACACATAGAGTGTATGAAATAAATTTTATGTGGGGTATATGTGAAATGATGAGTGAAATTTTACTCTTCCACACAAGGTTCACTTAGGTTCATAGTAATACACGTTCCATTTAATATGCACATGAACACTTTGGGGCCAAACCAACACATTCTTTCACACACTAAGCATCAAAAAATATTTTTTCACATGGAAAGAATTTCTAACTAAATAAAATTTATGAAATTATTATTCTCCATATTTAAATTATATATGTCCATTATAATTTTTAATACGTATCTATCATATCAAATTTCATTATATAAATCCTATAAAATACTGAATTTATTAGTCCCCACTATGTATATATGGTATTCTTCGTGAATAAAATTATTCATTTTTTACAATTTTTTGTTTTCCATTTTTTCTATAATTTCCTAAAAAATTGGTATCATATTAGTAGAATTTGTTTTGGGGAAGTAAATTTTATGAGGAAAATATTAATATATGGAGGAAAAGAGAAAATAGACATCTTTTATGAAAATAAATTCAGATTATAGGATATATAGATTGAATGATATCTTTATTAAGAGAATAAACACCTAAACATTATTGGGAAAGCCAACAATAATATCAAATGTGTACTAGATTTTTTTCACTAAAATTAACTTGGAATTTTAAACATAAAAATAGTGAGTAATTTTAAATTCAATATTTATTTATTGAAGATAGTTTTTACCTTGATGAATGCATTGTCAAATAAGTATGAAAAGGATTCTTCATTAAAAAAGTAATTCCTAATGTGTTGACAATGATTTAAAGTTTATAAAAAACCTCATTAACAAATATAAAATTATTTAAATCATGTATAATTTGGTATAGATTTATTTAGTTTATTTAAATCAATATATTTTAATCATATCGTCACTTCTAGAATGAAAACTATCCAAATAGAATGAAACACCTAATTTAAATCAACTTTTATCATAAATTTAATCAATACTAATTATTTCCACAAAATATAGTCATGAAAACTATCTTAAAATTATATGATTGTTTGATGAAGGGGTAAATTAATAAATTTGGGAAACTCTAGAGGCGTGTAAAATTCCAAAAGATATACATAGAATAAATCCAAAGTAGTTTGTCACATATGCTGGAGTTTAAGGTAGAAGTCACATGTATGGAATTTATGTTGATATAAAATGCTTCAAGTAGTGATATGATGAATACTACAAGAATCAACTTTAATGATTAACTCGTGTTCTGTTTTCAATAGTTCCATTAGGTCCATGATAATATAGAATATCAGTTCATACAATTCAACCATGATGATTGAAAGTATATGAAATTTAATCCAAAAGGTATTTTGGATAGTATGTCTCCCTTGGGATGGACCTCTTAATATAATAAAAAAATGTGATTTGAAAATAAAAAAACAAAATAGAAATTTCTAGTCATTTAATAATGTACTATATATTATAATAGTTTAGTAAATTGATTTTTTGTTGGTAACATAATAAAATTTGATAATTTTTATCCTATGAGATTGGATCCTAAAAAATATATAAATTAACTTTGTTTATAGAATTAAGAATAAATAATGGAACACTTTATATGATTGTGTATTCTAATAATATTGTGAGTTCTCTACATTTAAGAATATATTCCAAAACCTAGCATTATAGATTGAGGTATATGAGTGAGAGGTTGATGATGGTTCTTATAGATATGGCATGTAAACCATATATGAAATTATTGTCCATTTTATTCTATACTGATTTTTATCTTGGTAATAAGTGGAATATTTCCATTATAAAATATGTAAAATCATCAAATGAAAAAAATTTAGAGCCAATAGATTTTAATGTATGGGGACCCAATATCATATAGTCACATGGTAGATCACATTATTATATGGAATTAGTTAATAAATTAACTCAAAAGTTATGGGTTTATTTTTATAAAATGAATTCATATTTTTTCCAATATTATTGAAATGGAAGAATCCTATGGAGTATAATATAGGGTTGAAGGTGAATCATTTGATATCTAACAGTGATGGTGAGTATGAAAGACAATAGTTTAACTACTTCTATATAAAAATTAAATTTCTATAGAGAATATGAATTATGGATCACATTATAAAAATGGTCTGCAATAGGGAAAATAAATATTTTGGATTAGACATTCATAGACTATGAGTATATATACTAGTTTTCCCAAGGTTTTTTGGGTTGATTCATTTTAACCAAATTCATACATCATAAATAATGGTATGTTAGTTCCATTGTGAGAAGAATTATTTTTGCGGATGTATGTATAGGAAATAAGGTAAATTTTTATATTTAAAACTCTTTGGTTTTCTAAAATATATTCATGTGAAATAGGATTCTAGGGAGAAGTTAGATGTAAATTCTTATTATTTTTTTCTATTACATATATAAATGTATAATTTTTCTAACATATCTATTATGATGAAAAAAATATCATTTTATATAATAGATTAAATATTTATGGAAATTATCTTTATAATGATACATATGATAATAAATATTACACTTTGAAAATGTAACAAGAATATTTTGAACAATTTAAACATCAAGTCATCCTAGAAAAAGAGATTATCTATAAAAATAATAAGTCTGAGAAAATAATTATGAAGAATCGTTTTTTAAGGTCAGAAAGTTTATTTAAACCAATACATATATAAGAATTTTTTATTTTTTATTTTTTATTGAATGATGATAGAGATCCTGAGTGTTAAGAATATGTAGCATACATGAAGGATTTTCTTATATTTGTGATTTAAAATAAGGTTAAACATATATCATTGAATTATAGTGAGTCCTAAAAAGTTTTTCTATTACTATAATAGAAAAATCCATTTCTAAAAAATATATACCATTTCATATACGAACATTATAGAACCAGATCGTATGAGTTAGGTCGATTTTTATGGAATTTAAATAGAAAGGGGATAAGGATTACAATGAAATATTATCTATTGTTATTATGATAATAACTCTCAGGGTTATTTTGATCATTATAGATGTATTGATATTTCATTTAATATATACGGATATGAAAACTAACTTCCTTCATATAGAATTAAAGTTAGATATTTATATGGTGTAACCATAAGGATTCATTATTTGTAAAAAGTTGATATTTCTTAAAATTTTGGCAATAGTTTATACGGGGTAAGGAATTCAGTAAAGTAATGGAATGAAAAATTGGTTTTATTAATGGGAAATAATGAAAACTAGATGTGCAGCATAGATTTGGTTTTTTATTTCAAATAATTTACTAATTTACATATCACACTATTATTTTATGTGGATTTGATTCTTATTTCAGGAGAAAGTGATAAAAGGATAAATTAGTCAATGATAAAACTATCCAATGAATTTTAAATGAAAGATCTCAGTGAGAAAAATATAATTAATGAGATTAGTAGTATATTATATGATTCTAATAAAAACATTACTCTATTAGAAACCAATGTAGAAACTAGTTTTAGCATGTTCAAAAAATTTGAGGAAAAACTAGTATTTATACATATTTTGTGTCATTTAAAGTTATCAATGGTGAAATCACCAAATATGGATGATGAACTTGAACACATACTGAAAATATTTTATTAATTAGGTGTATAAATTGTTTTATACTCAACATTTTTACCTTTCTGGGAAATAACAAATGAAGGGTGAGTTTTTTGAGGGTACATGGAAAATTACAGAAGGAAACATTAGGGGGATCTGCAGTGGTTGTTAAAAAACATGAAGGGGATAAAGGATATGTATTTTTATTTTGAGGAAGAGTTTCCAATATTGTGATTTATTGATTCAAAAAAAAATGTGATGTTAGTAGAATAAGTAATACTAACTGATATGTTTATACCTCTTGAATCATTACTTATATTCATGCATCAAAATTATAGATGATCATGAAACTCGTTACTATGAAGGAAGAATATTTTTTGTAACTAAAAAAAGAAAATAAATAATATAAAAGAATATATTTTAAAAAAGAAGTTACATTGGTAAAAAATATAGGCTTAGTTATATTCTGAAATCTCATGTGTGATGGATCTTTAAAAAAATTATTTCATTATTGGATAATTAATATTCAGATGAAGTAACATTTAATCAAATAATAATTGAAGGATGGATCATTGGACTTGAATAATACTATAGAAATCCTTAATCTATATTCATTGTTGAGTATGGTGATGTTCATTGAGGAATTGGGGCAATTTATATATTTGGATAGACATCAAATATATGAAAGTGGTAGAGAAGTAAGGAAATAAAGAATATTAGAGGGTAGGATTATCATAGGAGAGAATATATGTAATCAACATACATGTGGGAGAATATTGATATATAAATATCTTGAATTTATTTCATTTGTATTGTAGATAAATCCCCAACTCCACTATAAAATCTCAAAATTTATTTTCAGTGGTTTCACGGGGCTAGTGTCCCATTGTTCAATAGGGGGATGGTGGTTCAGGGCCCCTGATATTTTTCTCAAAAAAATGTTTGGTACATACATAGCTATAATATATTTTATATGGGATTCACATGAAAAATAATTCCCTAATTTCTAGTATCAGGTGTAATTAACACAGGTATATGAAAAAAAATCAATGTAAATCACCTGGATATAGAGAAGTTAGATAATTTTCATTAATGAATGTATAGAGGTTCACAAAATTTATACCCTATATAAGGAAATTTCATCTCATAAATATTTTATGGGGTAAATTTTCCATCCTTAAAATTTTAAATACCCCAATAACTAGGTGCGTAGATTACTATATAGAAAATATTTATATCAGTCCCCTAAAATAGTTAATTTTTACACCCCTCTATAGATAATGGGTATTCTTCTCAATCCTTGTAAACCATGGAGTTCTTTTTTTAACCATTTTAATATTTTATTCTGTAATTTCTATAATATAAAAACAACATGGATAGACTGAGGGTTTCATATATTATGAAATATTAGTTGTTTTACATAAGTTTTTTTTACCTTTATTTTATTTAATGATATAATTTTCACCACTAACCCTTTCATGTTTTAGTAAATGGATCTATATTTGAGAAAACTTGGGAACAATACATTTGATAAATAATGAAAATATTATCACAATTAGATCTCAAAAATTTCAGAAAAATTATATGAAAATAATATTTAAGTGTAAAATCATATAAATAATTTTATTCATAATAACTTAAAATATTTCAGGTAACCATCTTCTTCGATGAAGTACAAATGTTTCCATTAATTATTTTATGTGGGGATGATCTCCCACATTTATTGAATCTTAAATGATATAATAGAAAAAAATTGGTAAAATACCACAAAAATATATTTTTATGTGTGTTATAATGTTATGAATAAGAAAAGGTCATCTTGGATTTCTATTATTTGGAAGGTGAAGAAGATTTATTGTGCAAAATACTGGAGAACACCAATTCATTTAATGAAATTATCATTACTGAATGAGAGTAATTTATAAATTAGTTTTTTTTAGTAAATATATTTATTATACTCCACAGGTTGTAATGGAGAAATAACTCCACAAACTCATAAAAATGTGGATGAATCTACCATTTATTATGACATAAACAACGTAATACCTAAAAGGTAAACTAATAGATTTATTAATCACCATCCCAAAAAATAATTGATTATTAAGTCTATTAAAATCTTTTGATAATTGTTTTTATAAATTTATGAATTTTATAAATATTATGAAATTTTTCTATTTTCTATAGTTTTTTTAAAAAATATATTATAGGATCCAAATGGTATCGATTACATTATGATAAGAAATTATAAATTAATTTCCCTTCTTATGGGATTATAGAGATGTGTCATAGTGGATATAGTATTGAATTTCCAACCTGATTGTTTTAGAAAACTATCCATGAAACTACCAAGATGATTCTAATTAAAGAATCATGTGTGGAAATTAGGATAAAAATTATAATAAAATAAAAGATACATGAACAGACTACTTGATACAATGGAAGAATGTAAGGTTCAACTTAATTCACCACCAATAGTTCAATTCTTAGCCTCGGAGGAACATAGTCAGTATACTAGTCAATATACTATAAAATGGTATTTAATGATAATAAATATCCATAACCTCAATATCCATGATATGGATGAGGATATTATTATATTACCACCAATCTAGTGTATAAAAAATTAAGTGGTGACATGTACACTCACCATCCACTAATGAATGATTATTATTTTATTTAAATTGTGTTCATCCAATTATTTTATATCATATAAGTAATTTATAGATATTTAAACACTACCTAATGTATTCAAAGATAACATATGAATGAAAACACATAGTTTTGTAGTTATGATAACTCTATAATATTACTCTCCAATAAAATTTTATAGAAGTTACTTCTAGTAAATGCAATAGTTCTTCATTTGGTATAATTATATTCAATATCAAGCATGGATTAAATCTCCAAATATACAGTAAATATCATCTATTGATATATTTAGATATAATTAATCATTATATACCATCCCATAATTGTATAAAAATATTGGGAAAATAATGAATTATCTTTGGAAACTCTCACACAAGTTTAAATCATTTTACCTAATGAAGATGAGTACTTGGTATAAATGGTTGAGACAAATTGAAATATCAATATTAGAAATATTCTTAATTTTAGTGATTATGACTATGTATTTTTATTTAAATATTCTATATTTTCACTCAAATATTTTTTTATGTTCCCAATAAAACATGTTGATAATGAGATTACATATATTTTTGATACTCTCTCCAGTTTTCATCAGTATAAAAAATTAAAATTAATATTGATGAATTTATAAACCAAGGAAATGTAAAAAAATTATGTTTTCGTAACTATTAAATAAATTAATATGAAATTTTTAGGGTTGATTTATTTTATCTAAAATTAAATACAATTAAAACATATGGTTTTAGTCCATTACAGAACAGTACATGAGTTAAACAGAGTAATCAAATTGTGTTGAAAAATAAAAAATGATTAAAATGAAATGTAAAAAAATTCTAAATGAAATATAACTTCTACTACTATATATATTTTATGGTGCTTGAAGGATTAAGAAATTTTTAATGAAAATAAACACCATCTGCATTGAAATGGGAATTTTCAAATAAGAGAATAAAAATATATGCTAATTATAAGAAAAATGATACAGGTGTTGGGTAATTATTTTTATAGATATTTTTGAATAATTTAAATAGAGGAATTCGTTTAGGTATATAATCATTAGGTATATGTATTTTTTTAATTTGGACACTAGTGTATGATATGGAAAATGATTAATTGGATGAAGTAGTCAATGAGATAAGGAGTACACTATGCGTTGAATTAAATATTTATTATGTGATTGATTTAATAGTGTTAGTTGAGTATTAGATACTTTCTATAATTTTCCACTATTGGTAATCAATGTAATTTGAAAATTAAAATCACAATATTGTACTAATATATTATTAGTAGAATTAATACACATATTGAGTTCAAAAATTGGTATTAACATTATAAAAATTATGTATAGGAAGATGAAATAATGATGGTCAGTAGAAACATGCATATGAGGACCATTTTTCAAATCATGGAAAGGAGATAACATCATAAGGGTTTCCCATAGGCCAATCCATTATAAACATAAACAAACACAATTAGAATGGAAGTGATTATAGTGGAAAATCATGTTATTAGTGAACACTATAAGATTCATGTTTGATGAATCAAAACCTTGAAATTCCACTATTCCTTATTTGAATGTTAAGAAATATAGTGATATATTAAGGTGTTATATAAATAGAAGTAATGATTTTTTTATAAGTAAATATGAATGTGATAAGTGTTTATTTTCAAAATTATAAAATATATCTTGATGCATTTATTTATTTTAGTTAATTTAATATTTTATTTAGAAATTAAATTTATTACACATAGAAAGCTAAAATTATAAATATATTTATTATATATATAAATAATTATCAACTAAGAGATAATGATACAAAAGGGAATATGGCCAAGAAAACATGAATTTCCCCACTCTCATAAAACAAACCACTACGAGGACTAACTAATATAATATTATTTTGTCACATGGTGATCTCAACCATATGAATCACTTATTGAAATGAAAATGAAGTTGTCCCATCCATGAATTTCCCAACTCTCACATTTGTATACTAGAGCCTTTCAATGAAAACCCAACACAAGAGACTATACTAGAAATATATCTCAAATGATCATGGTGGAATAATAAAACACTCTGGTCACTCCATATCCAAAAACTAAAGCAACAATGAAGTAGTCCCAATCACCAGCTACCTTAATTGAAAACCCAGTCAAAAACATACAAAACACACCTAAAATGTGACATCCTAGTTAATTATATGATAATTACTAGTTATTATATTCGTGGGAATGAACATAACTAACTATATTATTTTCACACATGTTTTTTAAATGTTTTTATACTCATCTAATAAACCCTAGAGGCTTAAAAGTATAATAAATCCAATTTTATGAATAAAATACTCTAATATTTTTAAATGGTTGTTTTAAAAACTTTTGATGGTGAACCCTTTTTAAATCTATTTTTACAGTTTTATATGTTACATTCAAAAAAATAAAATTATTTTTTGGAAGCGGGTCATCAATATATAATTGTTTGAATTTTTGGTATTTTTTTGATAAAATTCACATTTGAATGAATAGTAGAAAATATGTCATTTTAATTCAAAAATTCCTTTTTGTCTAATTTATTTTTATTATTAGATGATCAATTGAATTAGTTTTAAAGTATACATAGATTATTTTTTATCATTTAATATAATTTTTTTCATTTTGAGTAATTTCACATTACATTTTGATAGAAACACAAGTCAATATTTTGATGGTTTTTACTTTTTAAAACACAGTTTTATCATTCTCAAAACAAGATTTATTTAAAATTTAATTTAGCCACTTATGTGAATTTATTTTTAAAAAACTGGCATACATGAATTTAATAATTCTAAAAATGTGGTATAATTTGATCAAAATACTTTTTGGTGAACAGTAGCATTAGTATTTTCTTTACCACAACTAAACAATAAATTAGGTATGTAAGGGTAAAAATATTAATATATGAATATAAAACTACCCTAACACTTGAAATAATATTATTTAAATTGTTATGGCTGTCCAAGAAATCCCTTTGGATGAAATTTTGGCCTTTTTTAGTCAGTTGGGTGTGATAATGAAATTTATAACTTTCAATTTAATGTAATGGAAAATATATCATAAACATATCACTTATTACTAATTTTTTTTTAATATGGGGTCTTATAAGTGATATCTATAACTATATATAGTCATTAGAATTATAAAAATATTTCCTACACTATGGTATTTTATTTATAATTTTATATTACCAAATAAATATATTTATTTATGACACAATGATGATGTAGTTATTTCTTTATAAATGAATGAATCAAATAAATTATATTATAAATAATAAAGTAAATACTATTTTCAAAATTTATTTCATAAAGTAATTCAATAGGTGAATATGATATGTTGGACGACTTTTCAACTATTTTTTCAAAGTTATCCCTCTTTTTTGGTTTTTATTAAAATTCAATAAATTGAATAGTGTCAAAATCAACATAATTGATATTTTATAATAATATAATCTACTAAATTAATATAAAATCATAAAAATCTTTTCAAATCACAACGTGAATATTATAATGTGTAAAATTTACTTAAGTGTCCAATTTTAGTAAAATTTATCCCATATGACTAAAATTTAAGGCCTCTCAATACATAAAATATTGTTACCACAATTAAAATTAAAATAAAATAATTAAGCGTAATTTAAAAATATAAGGACTAAAAATAATAAATACATGTATAAATATTATTTTATAAGAGGATTTAGAGATATCCTCATCAAATATTATAAATATCTCAATTTACAATAATTTGGATTAAAAATTTAATTTATATTAATTTAATATTTTAATAGTTTCTAATGGTTCCCCTCCCATCTCGTATAAAATGTCCCCCTCTCTTTTCTAATAATCACACTTCTAAATCTATTAGTTTGACCAATCACTACGCAAATGCCTTCCAAGAAACACTATATACATTATTAAGGCTATATTTTAGAAAAAAACCTTCCTTATAGGTGTTAAGGTGTTCTTCAACGGTGATCAACCTAAGAAGAGGAAGAACAAGGAACATACGCGATAAATCGAACATAAGGTAAGGGACTTTGTCTAAATATCCATTCATTGAGGAATATTTATATGTTATATAGAACCTTATTTTATAAGGTGTATAATCAACCCATTTGTCTTTTAATTTCATTCAATGGGTTTTGAATGAAACTTTTTTCCTCAAGGTGTTTTACTAAGCGAAAAAATGAATTGTTTTTAACGTACATGGAAACAATTAATTTTCTGCTGCCGTGACCATTTTGGTATTTGGATTCATCTACATGAGAATTTTTTTTAAAATAAAAAATAAATACCATATTTCCTTTTCATGTATGTTAGTATTTAAAACAGTTTTAAGAATGGTTTTATTATATCAATATCTTGTAATTATTTCTCATGATTGCAAATTATATGAGTGAAATGTTAATAATTTAAATGTTTTCTTTGATATGATAATATAATGGTACATATAAATTAGATGGGTGGTTGTGTGATAAACCAAGGATATATGGTTTTGTGATAAAACAAATATGGGTGGTTATATTATAAACTGATGATGTGTGGTTCCTTGATAAACCAAGGACATGTGGTTACATTATAAGCTCCAATGAATTGGGTATAGAAGTTTGTTGTATAGCTATTTTATTTAGTGATATTTTTGAAAGTCAATTGTATGGTTATTCCATTTTAGTATGATTATGTCCCATGTTACCTTTATATGTTATATGTAATTTATTTGGGTTTTATAGTAATATTTTTGTTAAAAAAGGGTACGCAATGAGATTATATTATTTAAAGAGTATTTACAACTTCATAAAGATGAAATGTATTACTTTATGATAATGTATTCGTGATTTATATGATATTTAAAGGCTTGTGGTTTTCATTATTTTTGTATCCCCTATTGAGATTTTTATACTCATCCCAATTTTGAATTTTTTTCATAAGATGTAAAGGTGAATAAAATAAAAGATTAGATCATGGAAAAGTTATGATTTTTAAACATGAAACGAATATAAGTTTATTTTAAAAAGTTTTTTTTATAAAAAAATGGATAGTGAGTAGATGTTTCTAATTTTTAATTTTTAAGCTATTATGTATGAATTATGACCTCATTCTTTAATGTTTTAAACCTAAAATGATCCTAAATGTAAATTAAAGTCATATTATTGACTTATCATAAGATTTTTATTATTTAAGGATATGACCTTATAGTTAGTATCAGAGGATGTTTAAGATATCATTATGAGTTAGAATATTGTTAATAGAATAGACATACCTGATTTTTTTCTTTATGTTCAAATTGAAATGATATAGTATTTACAAATTACCATATTTCTTCATCTAAGACATTTTTGTTCAGAATGGATTTCTATAGAATAAATATATAAACCATGATGGAAAGGTATACAGAGGAAAAAAACTTTCCAAATATGCATCCTGAGATGGTCAGAATTGGAACTGAACAGTTTTTTGGAGTGATGTCTCAGTTGAATCAGGTGATAAATATTGGTGGTGTTCATACATGAGATCAACCAGATCAACCATATAATAATATGTTAGTAGTGGAAAATTTCATGAGGAAACATCCACCAATAATTTAGTGGATCATATTATCTTATGTAATATGAGGGGTGGATTAAAGAACATGAAATTATTTTTGATATAATGGTGTCTTCAAGAAATAAAAATGATATTCTCGCTATTTATCATGTTGAATGTGAATTCTATTAGTGGTGGTCAATAATTAAAATATAAGATGAGGTGAATATATTGAAGCCATTAAATGGGATTAATTTAATAACATCTTAATTGAGAACGGTTTTTTAATGTCTTTCAAATTGAAATGGAAAATAAATTCTTGGAATTGAGAAAAATGGAGAAAGACTCGTAGGATGTATACGATTAAAATTCCCCAAGTTTTTAAAGGTACATCCAAAATTTTATCCAGGATATTGATATTATGAAAAATTGGTTTTACTTAGGATTGAAGCTGAAATATCGGATGGAATTACCTTATCATGAGTTAAAAATCTTGGAGAAACATGTCTGATGTTCTAAGAAGGTGTAAATGGAGTTTTTTTTATGACCATGTGTTCCATGAGAGTAAGAAAAAGAAGAGATTCAATAGTAAAACAATGTAAATGAACTCATGAAAGAATTTTGGAGGTAAGAAAACTAAATTTACAATTTGAGAGAAGTGTGGTAAAAATAATCCATGTGATTATATCTCAACATCCCTGAAGTTCTTCTGATGTGGTAAGACTGGTCATATAGATCATAACTATAAGGAAGCTGATTAGGCAGGTAATAAAAAGATATAGTAAGATGTTTTGGTTGCAATGTGTTTGGTAATTATTCCAATGGGTGTCCAAATTTGGTTACCTAGGGTGGAAACCACCATGATCGAAAGTAGAAGGGTGTGGATTTTTTTTCATACTACAAAAATTGGTGTGGGACCATCAAATGAAGTTGTAACAGGTATGTTATTGGTTTTTTCAATGATTTACAATTCTCTATTTGACTCTGGATCTTCACATTATTTCATTTATAAGATATTTGAATGTATATTGGAAATATTACCACATGAATGTGATATCGGACTTTTGGTAAAAGCCCTATGTGTATATATTAAAGAAGCCAACATTTATAGGAATATTCCTATTATCATTAGTGGGATAGTCTTTCTTGAATATCATGTTGAACTTCCTATAGTGGAATTTGATATCATTTTGGGTATAGATTGGATTTCAGTTTATCATGATAATATAGATTGAAAATCCAAGAATGTTTTATTCAATTATTTCTAACCTTTGATAACATACCAATAAGCTGAGATATTGATTCAATATGGTATTGAATGTTATCTATCACATGTTGTTGAAAAGAAATAAATACTTTTGATTAACCACATTCCAGTTGTGAGTGAATTTACAGATGTCATTCCTAATGAATTTCCTGGTATTATTCCTGATGAGGAGGTCGAATTTACCCTTGATTTAGTGCCTAATGCTAAGAATATTTCTTAAACCCCTTATCAAATGTCTCAAGTAGAATTGATTAAATTACAAAATAGTTTCAAGAATTTCTTGAAAACAGTTTCATTCAACCTAACACTTCAATATTAGGTGGTCATATTTTATATGAGATAATGAAATATGATTCTATGAGACTTTTTATAGATTACAGAGCCTTGAATAACATTAGTATTAAGGACAAGTATACATTTCCTCTTATTGTGGATTTCTTTGATCAGCTCTATAGATATCTTTATTTTTTCAAATATTGATTTGAGGTTCATGTACCGTCAACTTAAGGTGAAAGAGAATGACATTCCAAAGGCAGTGTTTTGAACAAGATATGGGCATTATGAGTTTGTAGTTATTCTATTTGGGTTATCTAATTCCCTAGTTGTATGTATGAATATCATGAATTGACACTTTCATCATTTTTTGGATCAGTTAGTGGTTGAATTTATACATGATATTTTGGAAAATTCTAATAGCCCAAAGAAACATCAAAGTGACATAAGGAATGTTTTTCATACCTTAAAAGAAAATAAAATATATGGAAATTTTAGTAAGAGAGAATTTTTGTTTCCAAAAAATTTATTCCTTCATCATATTATTTCTAATGATTGCATAATGATTGACCCTTCTAAAAAACATGTTGAAGAGCGGCCAAGACCTACTAATATCAAAGAGAATGTAGTTTTCGTGGATTAGTGGGTTATTACAGACTATTTGTTGGAAACATTTCTCAATGATATATCCCACTAAATGTGTTAGCATGTATGAGATTTAAGTTAATATGGACAAAATAATGAGATGATTTTTTTTCAGGAACTAAAAAAATGATTGGAAAATGCTCTAGTTTTGGCCCCTAATTCCAGGAATAGAGAGTTTTATATATATAGAGATTATTTATTTAAAAGACATGGTTGTGTACTAATGTATAAATATTATGTAATTACTTATTCTTCACATTATTTGAAACCTCAAGAGTCAAATTACACTACACAGGCTCTGGAATTATCTAATTTTTTCATTAAAAATTGTATTGCATCATTTATATGGCATAATGTGTGAAATATATATGGATCAAAAATGATATAAGTATATATTCAACCAAAATGAATTGAACAAGAGATAGAGGAGATGAATTTAATTAATCATGGATTATGATTTCACGATTCTTTAACATCCATGAGAATAAAATAAATTGGCTAATACATTGAGTAAAAAGATTAATTCTACATTAACCATCATACATTGTGAAGGAGATCCATTGGTTAATGATTTGATAAATATTGTCATTGAAGTTATCGAGAAAGGAAATTAATCAATTTTTTCAGGTTTCAGTTTAATCATCCCTTTCTGACAAAATTAAGCCAACATAGAAGGAATTTGATGAGTTATAGAAAAAGGTAGAATTTGTTTTAAAGGTTATGTTACATGGATTTTAAATTGATGAAGATAGTTTTTTGAGATTCTGGAAGAGATTGTGTGTGCCTTGTGATTCACAATTAAAGAAAGAGTTGTTATGTGAAGCTCATAGTTCTACATTTTCATTTTATTTAGGTAGTATTATGTAGTACAAAGATCTTCAGAAGTATTACTGGTGGGATGGAATGAACATAGATATTGCTAACTTTACTATAAAGAGTTTTAATTGTCATCAGGTGAATGAAGAATGACAGTTTCCGAAGGGGATGCTTCAAACCTTTCATACCCTCAAGTGGAAATGGGAAAATATGTGCATGGACATCATTGTAGGATTATTAAATACACCATTAGGTAATAATGAAATCTGGGTTATTTTTGATTGATTGACTAAATCTTCATATTTTCATTATATTCAATATAGTCTATATCTACATAATATTTCTCAGTTATATATTAAATATATAGTATGGTTACATGGAGTTACACACCCCATTGTATCTGATTGTGGTCCCATGTTCACTTCTAACTTTTGGAAGGCCATCAAAAGTTGTTGGGTATGGAATTAAATTTCACTACAGCTTTTCACCCTCAATGAGATGGGCCATTAGAACGAACAATTTTGTCCTTGGAGGGTATGATACATGATTTTTCAATATATTACCACAGATTTTGGGATCAACATCATTCTTTGGATGATTTTTCTAATAATAACAGTTTTCATTCTAGTATACAGATGGCACCATTTGAAGTATTATATGGAAAGTCATGTCGAACTCAAATTTTTTGGGATGAAAGAGTGGCAAAGAAGTTTATGGGACTATAATTGGTATAATTGATGGAAAAAAGTTTATTTGATCTAGAAAAACATGATTAAAAATCATAGTAGGAAGAGATATTATAATGATAACCAAAGGAATGAATTTTATTTTGAGGTAGGTGATCGCATATTTCAAAAAATTTCACAATGGAAAAGTGTGATGCATTTTGGTAAAAAATGGATCTGAGTCCAAGGTTCATTGGACCAAATGAAAACTATATAAATTTGGATTAGTTTTCTACCAAGTGGATTTTACTCCTATTTTATTCAAGGTACACAATATTTTTCATGTTTTATTTTTAATAATGTATATGCCAGATTCATCTCACACTTGGAGTCTAGAGGTAGTGTAGTTAGAAGAGAATCATTCTTATGAGGAAAAAACAATCTATATTCATGACCATAGATAGAAATTTCTATTGAATAAGGTTATTTTTCAGGTTTTTTCTTGTGTAAAAAACATATGGTTGAAGAGGAAATAGGGGAGTCTGAAGATTCTATGAAGGAGAAATACCTCAACTTATTTGATAAGGGACTAAAATTGTAGGGATGCAATTTCCAAAAGGGGGGAAGGATGTAACATCACAAGTAATTATAGATAAGTCATTTTTATATCTATTTATATTTATGAATAATATATTAATTTTACATTAAAGGGTACACATTATCTGACAGCATACTCAACACACAACAATGATTTTCTCTGAAATCTTACGTTGCACACAAGATAGAGTTTTACCAAAAAATAATACATTATTAATATTATTATTTTAAATGGTCGGAAAGACATAGCCATTGTATTGGTGAGAATTAATAGAACAAACTATATTTTGTGGACACATTGATGTTAAATGTGTTTACATTCATCCAATAAAATTTAGATGCTTAAAATGAGAATAAATCCAATTTTAAGCATAAAACACTCTAATATTATTTAAACGTTGTTTTACCACCTTTTGATAGTGAACAATTTTTAATCTAATTTTAGTAACTTTTATATGTTTTATTCAAGAAAATAAACTTTTTATTTGGAAATGGGACATCAATATTTACTTTATTTTTTTGAAATTTGGGTATTTTTATGATAAAATTTGTATTTAAATGAATAATAAAAAATATGGCATTTTAATTCAAAACTGAATTGTCATCTAATTTATTTTTAAAGCTGGATTATATTTTTAATTGGTTTTAAATTATATTTATAATTTTTTTCAGTTAATCCAATGTTGTTCAATGGAAGTAATTTCACATTGAAATTTGATATAAATGCTTGTCAATCATTTGATGATTTTTTCTCTTTAAAAACTCATTTTCCCATTCTGACAAAAGGATTAATTTTAAATTTAATTTTTCCACTTATGTGAATTGAATTTTTAAAAACCAAAATATGTGGTTGTAATCAGTATGAAAAATTTGGTTTAATGGGAATGAAAAAGTTTTTGGGTGAATAATAACATCAGTATGTTATTTACCACGGTGAAAGGGTAAATCAATTACATAGGGGTAAAAATAATTTTATAATTATTTAATAAAACCATAACACTTTTCCTAATATTATTGGATGATTTATGGTTGAACATAAAAACCCTTGAGATGAGAATTTGGCCTTTGGGAGCCACTTGGGTGTAGTAATGACATTTATAACTTTTAATTTAAAGTAATGGAAAATATATCATAAACATGAATCTTATTACTAAAACAATTTTAATATGGGTTCATATAAGTGATATTTTAGATTTAAAATAGTTATTAAAAAGATAAAAAGTTTACCTAAATAATATTATTTTTTTATAATTTTTATATATTAAATAAATAAATTTAAATACAACTCAATGATGATACTGTGATTTCTTTATTAATGAAAGAATCAAAAAATGATATTACAAATATTAAATTAAAAATTATGTGTCATAATTTTTTCTAGCCAAGAATTTTATAGAATAATATGACATTTTAGAAGGCTTTTTAATGGTTTTTTTACAAATTTTTCTCTCTATATTGGTTTTTATTAAAATTCAATAAAGTGAATAGTTTCAAAATTTACATAATTGATATTTTATAAACATAATAATTTATTAAATTATTTAAAAATACTAAAAAATATTTTAAAATCACTCAGTGGTAATTATAAGGTCTAAAATATCATTAATTGTCTAAATATGGGAAATTGGCCCCATATAAGTAAAATTTATAGAATCTTAATATTTAAAATAATGTTTTTATAATTAAAATCAAAAGATAATAATTAATGGTAAAACAAAAAGAGAATGTTTGAAATAAAAGAAATACATGTCTAAAAATTATTGGATGAAAGGATTTAGAACTATCCTCATTTAATTTTAGAGGTATCTCAATTAGGAATCATTTTAATTAAAAAATTAATTTATATTAATATAATATTTTAATATTTTTTAGGGTGCCCCTCCCCTATCTTATAAATAGGTATACTCTCTTTTAAAATACTCACACATCCAAAGCCGTTATTCAATCAATTCCTTCAAAAATACCATTCCAAGAATCCCTACTCATATTCTGGAGGCTCTGGTATAGGTATAACACCCTTCTTAGAGGTGTTAAAATGTTCTTCAAAGGTGATAAAAAGAAGAAGTTGAAGAACAATAAACATATGTGATGAATTGAACGTAAGGTAAGGGACATCTTCTCAAAATCCTTTCATTGAAGAATATTTTGATGTTATAAACCACCTTAATTTATTATGTGTATAATCAACCACTTTTACTTTTAAATTCATTCAATTATTTTTGAGGGGAATCTTTTTCTATGAATTATTTTACTAAATGAAAAACGAATTTTTTTTAATATACATGGCAACAATGAATTTTCTGCTGCCCTGACCATATTAATATTTGGATTCCTGTACAATCCAAATTGTTTTTAAACTAAAAATAAATACAATATTCCATTTTTAGGTACATAATTATTGAAAATGGATAAAAATGGGTTGATTATATAAATATCTTGTAATTATTCCATATGATTGCAAATTTTATGAGTGTAATGTTGATAATTGAAATCATTTATATGTTATGATTATATAATAGTACATGGAAATTTGAAGGTTGGTTATGTGATAATCCAAATATGTTTGTTAAAATGATAAGCCAAAGTTGGGTGGTTACATGATAAACCAATGATGAGGGGTTCCCTGATAATCCAAAGACATGTGGTCACATTAAAACCTCCAATACATTAGGTATGGATGTCAGACATATCGCTATTCCATTTAGTAATATGTGTGGAAGTCGATCATATGGTTATTCCATTAAAGTATGATTATTTAAAAAGTAACCTTTATATGTTATATGTTATTTCTATGGGTTTTATGTTAATAATCTGGTTACAATAATGGTAAGAAATTATCTTATATTTAGTGAAGAGTATTCACTACTTCATGTAGGTGAAAATTTGTAATTTATGGTAAAGTATTCATCGTTTACATGTTTTCTCAAGGATAATATTTTTCCTTATATGTGCATCCCTTACTTTGTTTTTTATTCTCTTCAAATGTTTGAACTATTTTTCAATGGATTTAAGGGTGAACAGAGTCAAGGATGGGATCAAGGAAAATTTATGATGTTTAAACATGAAAACAAACTATGTTTCTTTTAAAAAGTATTTGTTTTATGAAAAAATTGATAGTGAGTAGAGGTGTTTACTTAATAATATTTAAGCTATTGTGTATGAGTTATGACCTAATTATATAAAGCTTTAAACATGAAAATATCCTCGATGTTAATTAAAGTCAAATTATTAACATATCTCAAATTTATATATTTTTAAGGATTTATCCGTATATAAAGTTGCCATGTTTTATCATACCACATTGATATACAATGTTTTTTCAATAAAATTAAAAAATAATAAATCTTATATATAGTTTGAATTTTCCATCAAAATAGATCCCATTTTAATAATCCGCTGTACAATTTATTTTAAACATAATTTCATAAAAAATTCTCTAAACCCGAACAACTCAATATACTTTAATTCCATTGAAAAAATATACATTCAAAATAAGGATTTTGTAAATATCAAAAACCTTGAAAACAATATCCTTATATATTCAAAAAAACACAATAAAATATTAATAAAACAATTCCCATAAATCAATATTAATCATATCAACACTTATAATTTGTTCACTATTCACCAAATAGATTATGATATTCTTCTATAAATAGTTGAACCTAATTAGAAAATATGTTTTATAAAAACCACCCATAGGTGTGTGTATCCTAACTTATGCAAGCCACTGTCAAGATTTGTGAACTATTCATCTTCTCCAAGATGAACCCTATGACACAACCAGATTCTTCTTCATCCTATATTGTGATTATTGAACTAACACCTCACTCAAACATTGAGATAAAAAATCAAAACATGGAAATACAATGGAATATTTAATTTGAACTGAAACCATACAGAACAAAAATGATCTCAATGTACCACCAATGTTTTAATAAATTATCATTCCTTGTAATAAACATTAATAGAACTTTGTCACAACTTATTCTGGATTAATATAATATAACTTGAGTAAGGGGTTTTATATAGCCACATGAATTTATCACCATATTACAGAGGTATCTGACTCATTTAGAGTGCCTAAAAATGTTATGGGGAAACTATCTGATCCATGTAAATTCACGAGGTCCTGAGATGATCTATACTAAATCCCTCACATCATTACTATATAAATGATATCCAAGAAGCATGAAAGAAAATTTGGGGCCCAATATGGACTCTATAATCTATAATATAAAATGTTGAAAATAGTCTATATAATGAAAAAAATAGAAAATTGAAGCAACATTAGAATATCTATAAATGAAATCACATAAAAAATACAATTAATATCAATAGAAAACTATCCCACTAGATGAAAATTATACTGATTAATTGAAAGGAAATATATTTTCCTATGACCTTACTCAAAATGTAAATTAACATAACACTTGGCCTCTATTACCTGAATATACCTAAACCATGTTTATATACCCATGTCATTACTTGTTATTGAAAGGAACCATGAAAAATAACCATGTAAAATGAAACCCATAATGTGTATTCAGGTATGGGGTATGTTGAATGACCTAATAGTTTCTCACCATAACACAAAAACTGCTACTATTATTAATTGCATATGCATGAAAATAATATGAGAAATTTTGAGTATGTTCTCATTAAAACTCACCCACCCATAAATATTAGACAACTTATAAATGATTCATACATTAACATATATGGCTAAAAGAAATATATAGAATCCCTATCTCAGATTTCCCATATGTTACTGAAGATTAATACATTCTAACCATGTTTGTTCATCCTAATATGAAAGGGTTTTTTAACTATCAATGAGGGTCTAGGTGTTAATAGTTTAAATATTGTAACCTCTATAAAAAACATAATAATTACCAGTATTGGTGGAATAATAGTAAATAACCAAACATGATATAACATAAACAATTATACTCATAACATACACATTCTATAACAATATTATTGTATAATGTGATGAATTTTATAATGAATTATTTATGATTCCTTATAGGATAATCATATATATTAATACTCAAAAATAATAAAATACTACCCAACATAGCATAGTAAAACCACTTAATCAATCTATAAAATATTTACTAACCATCCCCTATATTCATTGAACTTCCAAATCAACTGGGATGCTATTTTAGAGACCTAACCCTTTTGAACATTATAATACATATACTCTACATGAATCCAAGATGGTTTCATGTCGGGAGTGAGTTGGAAATTCATATGATACAACCAATGGTGACCCTAGATAATATCCTCATATATATGAGTGCATGAAAAGTAAAATAAATATAGAACTAATGAAAACCAATCATCCCACTACACCCATGCCTAGCTTTCCTTGGAGAGTCCCTTTGTATACATTCACTAATGAATGAGTAGAATTATGTACACTTCGGCATTCACACCCAATGTTATCTTAGCCATCAAACCATTCCCATATCTTCAATTGATATATAATGTCCCATATCCTGAGTAAATATTCTAACCCTATAAAAACTACTAGATCGAACATTGACATTCCACAACCCATGTTAGATGGTCAACCAATTCAAGTTTCAATGAATGTATAATAGGCCAACCAACCCAAGACTAGTGATCTACCACTATAATAAAATTATTTTAATCAACACATTTATTCCATTGAAAATAATGGTGTATCCCTCCTCTAAAACAATGGTAAAAATGATAATGCTTGGTCTGTCAACTATTGGGGATACTTTCAAACATCCAGTGGTCAACACAACCTGATTGTCTTCTTTCCTTTGTATACACAAAACCATTATCCTTAAACCCATATTAAACAACAACAATACCCATCATAAAAAAACATATATAATAAACCTCAATTAACATATGTAGTAATGGTCATCACCACCCGCACCATACCATAATCCCACATATCCCACTGTTAGTTACCAACATTACCCAAAGCAAACCATGATATCTCATACCAGCCATGTCAATTAAAAAATTGAAAAAATAAACCAAATCCAATAAAAGTATTTTGATTATTTTTTTGAATAATACATCATTCTAAATACCACAACATCCAAAAATTTCATTGAAACCAATCCAGTTACTAAAAACATTTGTCCATATAACACAATTGGACAAACTTATGGAATCCTTGACACCATAATTGGTTCATGTACTAGTCTCTAACCTACAAAAATACACAACCACAAAATCACATAATAAAAAAACACATGTATAATAGAGAAAATATCTAGGAACTTCCTTCTTAGTAATAGAAGAGTTTTTCACATAAAATTTCATATCCTCAT
This sequence comes from Viscum album, assembly GCA_963277665.1. Classification (NCBI taxonomy): domain Eukaryota; kingdom Viridiplantae; phylum Streptophyta; class Magnoliopsida; order Santalales; family Viscaceae; genus Viscum; species Viscum album. Next base: position 1,701,954,365 of record OY728132.1, read on the forward strand.
TTAACCCGAGGATGAAGAAATCACGAAATCATGTAAAATCCCTAAATGAAAATTTCATTCTAAAATTAAAACGTAGTGAAATACTATATGTTAGGTAATGTATATCCTTTATCTAAATAACACATAGAATTAGGATTCTAAAATATCATTCATGAAATAGCTAAAATTACACTTGAGATAGAAGAGGGAAATAAGAGAGGGGAGAGGAAGTCCCCAATTTGGAAAGACTTAAATTTTATATACCTTCATTTATATAATAAATTTTATTTATTTATTTTAAAAAAAATTATAGGAACCCACCATGTAAATTATCTCCCACCACCAGGTACTCACAACCCACCAGATACCCTCTTTGAGTCGACTCAATGGTTAATATAACTCACAATGCCACTTACATCCATATTTATCACATTGGCTTCCTTGTTCCCTCTATCTTCCAAAGATATATCCTTATACCCTAGATAATATTCAAAAAATATCCCTCAGTCCTTCACCACCCCTCCTCTAACACCTCAAACACATCATATTATATATTTTTTTGAACTATCAGACCCAAATTATGATACACAAATACCCAGACTAAGAAGTACATGTTACAACAAAAATAATTATTATTCCAATTTATATTAACCATCATTTTAATTAAAAATAAATTATACCATATAACCTATATGATTTTATTTGTTTATATCAGGTTCATTGGTAAATTATTTTTCAAACATTCATCATCATCACCCACAAATATTCTTCACATGCGAAACTCTTTTATACCTATCATATATTATACTATACATCATATTATCGGGAATATAATCAAAATAAAATGGATATAATATATCTTTACTATGGTTAATCATATTATATATCAATTTAATTCACATTTGAGAATAATATTTACAAATGGACATGAGAATGTAATCATAGTATGTGAAACCAACATAAGGAAATCAATTCCAATAAAATACGGATTAGAGATATTTAATCATGAAATAAGAAACTCCACTTATCATGTTTGATGAGTAATAATTTGGTCCAATAATGAGATTATTATCATAATACATGGAAACAAAAAATATTTAATTTATATAACATAGAAATTTTATATAAGTATTTGGCACACACTTATACAAGGAAAATATTTTTTTATGTCGTGGTTCAAAACCAAGACTATCATACCATAATATATATAACCCCATAATCTATTAGGTTAAATCATCTGTTACCATTAAAATGTCATATCATGAGTTATAATGAAGTTCCTAATTCATTTTATGGATATATAATTATTGAAACAACTATCACATAATAATAAACCATACATATGTGTTTTTCATGAACTTGGAAACATTAAATTTATTATCATAATATAACTACACCCTGAGAATGATATTTATTTCACAAAAATCATCATAAAGAATAAAAAAATTATTTATGGAAATAAAATTTTGATTCCATGAAAAACATACCTAGTTAAACAAATGAAAAATTAACGGACATTTGATTATATGAAAAAAAATTATAATAGAACTAAAATGTTTCCTAAAAAATAAAAAAATCATTTATTTTTTGATAAATTCTATTTCAAAAGGAATTATTTATTAAAATACGGTTTATTAATTTGATTTGAAAGTTAGATAAATTTTAATAAGGATGTCCATGAAAAAATTAAATGAAATATTTTTCGATAATACTCATGAAAACTATTGTTAAAATTGAATGTATGGAAAACATGAAAGAAATTTCAAACTAAATTTTATAAATAATCTGAAAGCCAATATGGAATTACCCTATTAAATCCTTGAATAAAGGATCATGACATCTTTAAAATAAAATTTCAAAAAACATGTACATGGAAGAGAAATATGCCTCACTAAAAACAGGAAATAATCTTAGTCCTTTTATAAGTATCATTTTGATTGAATTATGAAAAAAATGAAGCTAAAATGGTGGAGGGATTGTATAATATATATAATTAGTAGGTAATAAAAAACTATGTATTTCATAGTTAAATAACATACAATTTCAACCAATTTAAATTTTTTCATAAGCAAAAAAGATTTCAAATATATATTAAAAAAATCATTACCACATATTATCTATTGGTTGGCTTCATTCTAACCCCCTATATTCAGGATTATTATTCATATTTATAGAAATCATATTCACATTAATTTTTCTTAATTTTAATAATTTATAATTCCTCATTTCTAAAATAGCACTTTCGTCATTAAAATTAACATTTGGATGTAAATCATTCCATTTTTCCTACATTATTTAGTTTGGTAGTTCTAAACCATCCGACGTGATTATGTGACAATCCCCTCCATAATTTTAATTAAAATTTAAAATTTATTTTTAATATAGTTATGGATTCCCATAGAACATTTATATAAATTATGTTATTATTATGTAAGGAATGCTTATAATTTTCTTGTTCAATGATTATTGAATTAATAAAAGAATTGAATTTATTAGGGAATATAAATTACAATAATAAAATTAATGAATTATGAAAAAATATTAAATTAATTATCATTAGAAAGTAATTTCATTATTTAATTTTTCTTACTAATTCATATTGTTAACTTTATAACACTATTTATATAGATGGTAAACATGACCCAGACCAAAATAGAATTTAATGATTGATTAAGATTGATCATGTTATTATATAATAACAATATCACATTTATGAAACCATAATTATTTTAAAAATATTTTACTAAAGTTATCAATAAGATTAATGAAGAGGTGTCTGATGAAAATTAAAAAGTGAATATAAATAAGATAACATCTGTGTTAAATGAATAAATCTTCCCTATGAGGGCTTCCTAGAATTGACGGATTGTAGAATCAGTCATATGAGTAGAGGTTCCCAAATGCAAGAGAGGGTTGTTATATAATGAATTTGGGTTCGGATTGAACATATAACCAACGTAGGTGTGTATTTTTTAATGGGGGATTGGATGAGTCCATCTGTAGGTGTGCTTGAGTAACACTTTCATAAATTCCCACACATTACCACGTATGGAATAAATTTCTAAATGGGGAGTGGATGAAAATAGGATATATAATGTAAAATTGATGAATATAGGTATATAATTACCTTATCCACTTATTTAGAGATAAATTGCTATGATATTTTAGGTCTTTATCCCATTATTTTACCCATTATATCATTTGAACATTTATCATGGGGAATAACATTTACACCGATAACTTTTTCATGCATAAAATTGAAATTGACCTTATCTTATAATTCAAAAGGTATTATTACAAATTTAGACTCCATTTTATCTAATTTATATAGTAATTATAATAAATTTATTTTGAAGATAATATAATTTGAATAAATTATTATTAAAGAAGATATATATTTAAACATTATGTTTTTTAATTATATTTTATATATTCATTATTAAATAAAAATCAATATATTCATTTAAAAAATAAATTTTATAATAATCATTCATTTAAGATGAAAAAATAAATGTATTAAGAGAAAAATAAGGAACACATAAAAAATAATTCCTTGAAAATATCCCTTTCTAACACCGAAATTATTTTAATCAAATTACATTGAAATTATAAATTTTTATATTAACCTTTCAATGTTTTCTATACATTTATACTAAAATCCTTCTTTAGATTTTTTAATAAAATTTTAATATTCATTAATAATAATAATAACATTAACAAAATGTAACGAAAAAATATATATATTAATCACAATGTATATTTATTGATTATTATCATTTCATTTCTTTCCAAAATCATATATTATTTCTTAATTGTATTATATTTTTTATAACAATTACACAAAACTTTTAGAACTGTTGGATAAAAATGCATCCATTGATCATTTTTAAAATGAAGATACACCCATTGAACATTAATCTAATGAACTTGTATATAATGTTTTTGGACTGTGAGTCCAACTTCATGTGTCAATTAATTTCTCAAAATAGGAGAAAAATGGATGATTCTTTGTTTCTAGAGATCATGTTGTGGAATAAAGATCATCAGTGGATTTAAATTTTGTTTAGACAATTATTTTGTATGATATACCTATGTATTAGGTCAAATAGTGGTGAGCATAAGTATGTGGGTAGTCATATAAATTAAATGATACTGTGGAAATATAACATAACTTCTCAGTAACATTATTGGTCAGATTATAATTAAAAAAGACAATTGGAGTCACAATGGATCATGGGAAAATTTTCTGTGAACATCAAATGGTGGTGCACTTGTTTGGATAAAAAAAATATATATTGAACCTAAGTGGGACTACAAGTATACATTTAATTATTAAATTGAAGATTAATTTTAATTAAAGAACATGTTTTATATTTTAAAAATGATTAAATTTTTTTATCTAATAATTTAAATAGAATATAGTATTGTTTCTCATGTTGATATTGGATGCAAAGTCTGAACCATGTAAACAGAATGTTTTATTTTCATTATTTTTCATAAATTATACTTATCATGAATATTGGCTGTGTTTAGATATTACATGTAGGTGTGAGAGGGATAAATGGTATATTGAGTAGGGTTTATGGTCTTTCTATCTTCTAGTACACTGGGTAGTGGTAGTCTTTTAAAAGTACATTTTTCTAAACAATGTATCATTTTGTATATATTTTATTAAAATTACATTGTGATGCAGATTCCAAAAATGATGGTTATATTACATTCAAGCATATTTACTTATATACATATCAAAAATCATTCACCCTATTCAATTATTTAATTTCCAATATTTTTTTAAATATTTTCAAAGATATTCTATTATTTTAATTTTTATTATTATTGGTAGTGTTCAATGAGGATCTTAATAATATGGATTTAAAACTTCTAGTATTTCTTTACTTCAGGTTTTCTTCCTTTAGTTTTGTTACTAATTTTATTTCCATTATTTATCTTGTAATGTATTTCAATTTGAATTGTAATATTATAAAATAATGGCAAATTCATTGTTCACTGTACATTTAGTCTTATGTTTATCACATGATTTTAATCATAGAGAATTTATTTAAAGTGAAATTCATACTAAAATCATAGGGAATTAAATTCTACCACCTTTAAATAATTCTACACTAAAATATTAATTACCCTATTGAAATAAAATGTGGGTAAATTTACCACATTATATCATTTGGTTCCCACTCAAATTCCTAAAATATATGATTCATTCTATGAAAATTAACTAGACGAGTATTATAATTTCACAATACATTATCTCTATAATTTAGGATTTGACTAGTTCCTCCTCATAATGTTTACAATTTCGTAGTTAAACAAAATTTTATTTTAATACATGTGAAATATTGGGTCTATACAACTTCAAAAGTTATATATGTAACACCTCATTCTCATGGGAGAGGATCAGTGGAAGTGAATGTTTATAAGCTACCATCCCCACTTTAGCAATTATTTTAAATGGGGTAATGAATCTAAGGCTAAACATTCGATTATTATTAACCATCACAAACCTCTTACATGGTGATAATTTATTGAATTAAAATTTTCATTCATGAAACAAATCAAATATCGCTAATGTTTATATTCTTAACATTATAAATGTTTTTTATTTTTAATATGTTGCTAATTTGTTTCCATATTATCTAATATTTCTTAAGGAAAATTTTCTCCAATATTATTTTTCTCTCTAACATTACCCAAACTTTTTATATTAATAGCCTTCAAACCATAAATATATTTATATAATGATATGTGAATTATAGAGTGGAAGCTATTGTTATATGATAACTATATTATAACATCCCCAAACACACACTCCTTGATACCATGTTAAAATCATAATATTTACATTTATGTTTTTTATACCAATAATCATGACCTAATTTTATTTATCCAAAACTTATTGAAACATCAGAATATATTAGTTCACTAATATCCCCAAGGTCTTTTTTGGTTAATAAATTTATAGAATTAGGAAAAAATATTACGAAAACAAAACCCATGTATTTGAGTGAGAATTGTCCCAATTATTTCCTTATTTTCTTATTTGACACTAAACATTAAATGTTTCTCATTAAATTATTCCCACTTGAAATAATTCTAGACATAAATAATTTGACATCATTATTCCTAACCTATAGAAATAAAAAACATAATAAAGGTGAGAGAAAATGCTCAGTATGGGGAAACATAATCATATATAATTGAAGTACATCCATGGGCATAAGATTAGCGTAAGGGAATGAAATCATATTCAACGTTTATGATAATAACATAATAGAATTAATACCCATCAAAATTAGATCATAAATAATGATACATGGAATAGATCTATAATAATAGACAACTGTTATATATGTAAATAATAATCATCCATTTTAAAACATTTCTAATGTAATGGATCTATTAGATTTCATCATAATCATGGAAGATTTTATAGATATCTTGTAAAAAAATGAATTGCTAAATTTCATAAATGGATAATTGTATTATATCTTATGAGTAACCTATTACTAGTAAAATCTATTGAATCATTGGACAACCTTACTAATAGTTAACTTTATCATCTCATAGAAATTATATAACATCATCATCCATTAGGAGTAACATCCATCGAGTTAAATTTATCTCATTATCTAATGTGTTGGAGTAATATAATAGAACCACCAATCACATATTGGAAAAATTACCTTATGGATTTGGGTTACCTCTACAATACCACTTTAATCAAAAAGGATCATATTAAATGTGATGAATCAAATAACATGGATTCTTATATTTCATCAAAACTATCATCACTAGATTTTCCTATGAAAAATAAATAAAAGTCTATAAAATCTAATTAAAATAGTATTATAATTCATTTATAGATAATTAGTGATGTTATCATAATATTATACACCCATTGAATAATGGATTCTTTCAATTATTTTTATAGAGAAAAAAATCAATAAAAAATCATATGACCATTTCATTGAAAACATCATAGAATATATTATTTTCATTGATAAACTTTTATATAAAAATTTCATAAATATTATGAAAATGTGTTTCATTAAAAATATTCATTGGAAAAAATAAACAAATATAAATATTAAATAATGTTTATGGAATCATAATAATCTATTTTGTTTATGTACATTAAAATAATACATTCTTGTCACACTTTTATGAAAAGTCAACAATGACTTGTTTAGAAAACATTCAAAAATAGTAATTTTTAAAACATTATGGATAATGTAAAAGGTAGTTAAAAATAGAATTTTAATATATTTATTTTATATTTATGAAATTCAATCATATAGTTTTAATGTGTATAAATACAAAATAAAATGTTCATCAAACAAATAGAAAATAAGGTCTGATTTTATTTAAAAAAATACTCAATAATTTTATGTATGATAGAGAGGATAATAGTAATATGATGAGAAAATAAGTGAATAACTAATGGATAATAAAATAAATGTGATATAAATAATAATATTAATAAAATTTTCCCTAATGTATGTTATGCATATACAATCACAAAAGGAAATTAAATTGTAACATAATCCCTTACATCTTTAGTTACTATTGAATAATACTACCAGTAAAGAATTAAATTCAAATGAAAAATTAAATAACATTAATATGAAGTTAGTCATGATATATCATATTAAACGGGTAGTATATAAACCATATAAAAGAATTAAATCGTGAATATGTTATATGTATCGTAGAAACAAATGTGAAATGAGAAACCCTTATAAAATTGTAACATTCGAATCAAAACCCCTTGGATTAAAAAAATTGAATATCAAATTTAAATACCCTTAATTGAGAAGGATACATGTTATAACATGTCAAATTGGTAGTTTATAAAACTCATAAAAATTTGTTCAATAACATAAAACATGTCCCAATAAAATAATACTTAGATGAGTAACCCACAAAAAGATCATGTCACTGTAGTGAGAATTAATTGTTGAGAAAAATGTATATAAAAATATTAAAATCACATAAACTAATTGAAATTTGAAACAATATAACCAATTTTAATTTAACTCAGAATCAAGGGACATAAAACTAAATGAATAAGTATTATAACCTAATAAAAGGAATGTGAGTTATAAAACCCCTTACCTCGAGTCAAAAAATCATATGTGTATCCCATATAGTCCTAAATAATAAATATATATTAATTAATTAATTTTTAAAATAAATTTACAATATTATAAAATTTTTATTAAATAATTTATTTAAATTATTATAAAGACATATTTGATTTCACAATCAGTTAATTCCACGTTTTGTGTTTTTGAGGACGTTAATTTCACATTTGAAAAAAGACTTTAGTAGGTTGACCATTATTAAAGAGGTAATTTTTACATAATAAAAAATTACTATAAATGAAATAATTAGATTATTTATACATAAAATAAATTTTTTAAATAACTCAAGAATGATGTAGGACAAAAAATAATCACATATCTTTGTGGAGGTTGTATTCCACATGTACCCTGATGTGATGTTATCATTTTCTTAGTGGGTTGAAAGGTAATAATACAAGTAATATTATATATTTCTAGAATCATGATTATTATATCAATATAATATTTGTTTATTTTATCCATCATAATAACCATCATTGTGCATTGATGATGAAATATAAAACACGTCGCTTCGTAGAGGTGGAAATCCACACATACACATGAATAATTATTTCATTCCCCATATAATCAAAAAGAAGATGAATAATGATGTGAAATTAAAATAATGGAATGTATTAATATTTTAAATATTAGTTTTATTATATTGAAATGGTTATGGTATAATTTATGGTGGTAAAAGAATATGTAAAATGGAAGAAATTGGTTAAAATGATTATTTCCACCTTAATAGACCTCATTTATATTTCTTTATAAGGACCCTAAGGATGCTTTGTTGAAGATACCAGAAGAATTAAAAATTTCATCAATATATTGAAAATATTTATTATCAATTTTTTTGAGAAATTTTTCACAAGGTTGTGTGAATAATAGAGAGTTAGTTTCCTTTTATAATGAATAAAGTAACACACTTGTAATAACATAAAACATTTAAATATAATAAATTATTTTTCATATGAAAGTCAAACTAAGTGGAAAAATTATAGAATATAAGATACTTTATGGTCCAAGTAATTTCAAACAATAATATTTTTATATGTATACATGCCATTTTAAATGTTATCATTTGCTGTAACCCCTTCGTTAACCAGTTCTAACATTAACTGTGGGAACAATGTCTTCAATACTAATCGGTTGTAAATTTAAATATAATGTAAAAATTTGATCATAATTGTTCATGGGATAATATTTTTGAAAATTTACAATAATCCTTCTCATATTTACATAAATTTATGATTTTTGAATCATCTAATAATTTAATATTTTACTAAATATAACAATAAATACATTTTAATAACTTGTAATATAAATTTACTTTAAAGACATCAATACAAGATTTTTTTAAAGATAAAATCATTAAACATAAATAATAATTTATTTTTAAACATAAAATTTACTTTAACCTATATTTCATTTAAGAAATATTAATTTTCATGTTTTTAAACTCATTTACACTGATTTTATACTACTTCACCTAGAAATTTATCAACATTGTGTAAGGATTTAATGTAATAATATAATCAATAAAAATTAATAATAAATTAACATTACAAAAATAAATAAATTATGTAAAAAATAATAATTTATATTTATTTATAAAATATTCTTATCCATATGTTAACATAAAAGATAAATTAAATTATAGAGATTGGCATTTTAAAATATTCATTTGAATAAAATAATATAACAATTTTTATCAAATAAAATATGAAAAAAATCCATAATTTAGAATATATGAAGGATATTATGAATAATCTCACCGAATAAAAATAATTAAGGTGTTATATAAATTTATAATGCTTTGCCACTTTATTATTAATGTTAATTACCTGATTTACCCTCCATGAGGTGGAAAATATTTGTCATGATTACTATTCATTACAACCAGACAATAAATTTTTAATATTCACAAAATTATTGCAACTTTATTTTTGATATTGAAGTAATTTTTCAGTATTCAACATATAGTGTTGGTTTAAATCAATTTTAATGAAAATGATTAAAATGCAATGGAAATTTATTTTTTGAAAAATACATTTGTAAGCCAACAAATGAACTTATACCAAAATATATTATAAAGATAATTACTATGTAATAATTATATAATATCTAAATAAAGGATAGTTATATAAATATAAAATAAAAATCAATATAAATGATACTTTTAGAAGAAATAAAATGAAAGTTTTATAGAAGTCTATATTTTTCACTATTCACATAGAAAATAATCTTTTATGAAAAATAATCATATTTCACCCAATTTATATTTAGATATTGTGTTTTAAATTTTTTTATAGTAATTATAAAATATAATCTCATTATATAGTAGAAATTAATTTTAATATACGTTAATAAATGAAATAAAAATATATTTTGAAGAAAACATTTTTCTGAAGAATTAATTTTCTTTACTAAAAATTGAGTTCTTAATTTTATACTCATTAATAGATAACATTATATTGTGTAAGATAATTTTATATAAATTTCATAATTTATTTACACATTTTCATTTCCTCTAATTCAATAGCTTGGTTATAATTTTCAAATTAATATAATAATATTTTTTACTTCATTTAAGCTAGGAATTATGTATCATATACACTAGAACACATAATGTTATTTCAAAATATTAGGGAGTTACATTATCCCCCATTTAATAAATTATTACCACTAAATTTCAACTTGATCTAGATAATAATGTGTTCAACATTTTTAAATACCTTTTTGAAAACTCGCATTGTAAAAAAGTGTTATTAAATCAAAATTTTTAATTGGGGAAAGGATATTATGAAAGTCATTAGAAAAATTACATAACTATTTTTCAAAATATGATTACATTAGTGAGAGGTGATGATTTTTAAAATGAGTATAAATGAGTTTTCCAAGTAATAATGGATAGTGATAATAAATTGAATGATCATGAAAAATGTCTATGAAAGACAAACCATAACCCAATGTGGTGTGATAAAGAATTCAATTCAGCATAAATAAAGCTAATAGTGTACCATTTTAAATTTCAGGATACGTTTCATAGATTTGAGTCATTACTTTACCATATATAATAAGAACATAAGGTAATATAATTACTCAATTTTATGTATATCTTTAAATGAAATATTATCTTCCTGAGTTATGATTCAATCATTTTACACATTTATCTCATTTTTTATTCCAAATTATGAGTATGAGTATTTAATGTTTTGGGAACTATAATAAACTTCTGAATAACCTTGACGTATAGAAAAGGATGAAAATATTTTATTTCAATCTTTAACAAAACAAAATATTATCACAAGGAATGATAGTACCCAAAATGAATAAACCTTCAAATGAATAAGTAACACATTATTCCCCAAAATTCAAAAACAATGCCCAAAGATTGAATTAAATAATTACACATATAATTAACCCTATCTCTCAAATAGCTACAAGGGTTATCTTATAAAATTGAGATTATATCATCAAAATTTAATATCATTCTTCCAAAATAAACATTCATATTAAAAAACATGATACACATAATGATTAGTTATACTTAAACCTAATAAAATAGCTCCCAAAATATCATTAATCACTTTAAAATCTCATTACATAATTACTCAAAATTGGTTTATATGACATTGAACATATGATCAACTATATAATTATAAACCCATGATGGTATCCATAACTATTGAGTTATTATCACATGAAAACATCATAATCTATATTATTATTTAAACATTTATGTGAAACCAACTATGAAATCCTTGAACCCACACACCTGGATCCAATATTAAAAAATATAATCTATTAATTTCTACCATTGATACCAATAATCATGACCACATTTTAGACATAAATTTTTTTTAGCACCATTGGAAAATATTCTATCACTTATATATGCAAGGAAAAATTAGGATTGAGTTTTAGGGAAACATGACTAACACTTACATAACAATAAACATATATTTATGTGAGAATTGTTTCTAATATTACCCACTTTTCATACATCATGTTACATATTTAGCATTTCCTATAAAATTATTCAAAAATGAAAACTTTATAGACATAATTCATTTATAATCAATATTAATTATCTGGGAAAATATATACCATAAAAACAGGAGCTTAGAAGAAAAGTAACAGTAAACATAATTATTAGTAATTGGATATTATTAGTGAGAAAATTATGTGAATAATAATATGATGTCATAATAAAATTAAATGACCATAAAATTAAGTGATTCATACCCATAAAACCTAGATCATAAATAATGATACAATTCATAAATATTTAACATAAGACATGGTTCTTATTTATTTAAAATCGTGATCTATGTAAAGGACATCCCTATGAAAATGATCTATTAGAACTCATATAAAGCATTGAAAATTGTTAAAGTGTCTTGGAAAATCAATCAATAATCATGGAATCACATTAATTGATAATTACCATATCTCTTACAGGAAAACTATTACGGGAAAAAATCATTTTCTCTTAAGAGTAACATACAATTACATAACCACATCATTTAATAAGAGTAACTTCCACCATGTTGACTCTATTTCATTACACAATTAATTATAAGGATATAAAAGGCCAGAACATTATATATCACACAATTTGATTTAATTTTTTTTTAAATCCTTAACCTAAATTTGAAAAATAATGTAGAAGTACTATATCATGAAACAAAAAACAGAGATTGTTGTGTTTAATCAAAACTATATTATCATGATTTACCTATGAAAAAGTTAATGGGTTTTCCCAATAAATTTATAAATTTATCATAACCCATTCATAAAAATAATTGTAGTTTAATTATAAGAACTTATCCATAGTGAAGAAAAGTAATCATTAAAGAATTTGAAATAAATGAAAAATACCTTTAAAATATCAATCAAATATTACATTGAAAACATGAAATATTCTCTTTTCATAAGATAACCTTTTATTGTAATAAAATAAATTTACTTAAAAATATCCATGAAAACTTTAAAATTATTCTATAATGAAATGTCATTATTTTAAAAAAAAAATTCATTCAACATATTTTATATTTAAACATTCTTTCCACTATTATATCAATAGTAAAAAAGTAACTACATTAAAAATATTTATGAAATATTATTTAAAAAAAATTTACAAATAAAAAAATGTAGTGGAAAATAAATTCATAAAATATATCATGTATTGGTATTAATATTCCAAATTAATTTTCAATAGTATGTATGTGGAAGAAAACTTAGGGTCAACCAAACACTAAATAAGGCCAAATTTTCATTAAAAATATTTTATATTTCATTTTAAGTAACAATTAGATGAAAATTGTACTAAAAAATAAAAAATATACAAATAACCAGAATATAAAAAATATATAGTGTTAACATGATAATATTCTTATGATTGTCTTTAATGGAAATTTTTCATTGACAATCCTAAAATGAAATGAGCTTGTAACATAAACCATTACCATTTTGGTAAATTTGGAATCATAAATCTAATAAAATTATTAACATAAAATAGAATTTTATGTATAATTAATATAATGGGATTAATGATATATCACATAATATTAGTATTATATACACCACAAAAAATAAAAAATTTGTGAATTTGGAATATCTATCATAGATTCAAAAGTGGCACATGAAACTCTATACACTTTGGTGACATTCAAATCAATACCCTTGGAATAATCAACTCAAATTGTTAATTGAAATTCAATTAATTAATAAGGATCAGTTATATATAATTTAAAATTTTTATTAAATAAACATCAATAAAATATATAGTTTCATAATATTAAACAAGTCTCAAAAAAACAAAATTGAAACGATGCACCCTTACAAAGATCATATCACCAATGTGAGCATTAATCATTGAGGCGACTATATGAAACAATTTTAGAAAAACATATTTTTTTAAATACAACCTATATAATCATAGTTAATTTCACACATAATCATGGCACAACCCAGTCAATGACGAAGTTTCATAACCTAATAAAATGATATTAAGTCATAAAACCCCTTATATGTAGTCCAGACATTATATGTACATCAATTATGTTAAATTATTGTAAAGTAATATTATTTATTTTATTATTTCAAATCATTTTACATTTTTATTTTAATATAATTAGTAAATTTATTTCATTTTTTAAACAGACATATTTATGTACATAATTAGTTTATTCAATGTTAGGTGTTTTGAGTATGTTTGATTCGTAATTGCAGAATGACTATGGTAGGTTTACTATGGTCAAAGATAAAATTATTCCATCACATAAAAAATAATAATAATGAAATTATTAGAATTTTTATAAATGAAAAACATTATTATAATCTCACATGAAATTCAATCATTGGAAAAATTCCATCTCTCAGGGGAGGTGGTATTCGACATGTATCCACAACCAACAAAATCACTATTCTAACTGGTTAAAGGGCAAGAAGATCAGTATTATCATATAATTAAAAGTTCTTATTTATGTAACTAAATTTTTTAATTTTTATTATATATATCATAACAACCATACTTGTAATATAATTAAGGAAAATGAAACACATCACTTCGGGGACGTGGTCGTCCACACTTATGGATAAATGGTGATTTTGTTTACCATATGATTAAAAAGAGATTAATAATGTTTTTACATTCATATAAAAACATTTAATTATATTTTATATACTTATGTAATTATATATTAATGTTTAATATATAATTTATGTGTGGAAGGGTGATGTAAAATGAAGAAGATTGGTTAAAATGATTACCCCCTCTTTGAGATACCACTTTTAGATATCTTCCAAAGAACCACTGAAATGGACTTCATAAATATTTGGAAACTATGAAACCTATTTAAGGATGTTCATATGTTATATTGAAAAGTTTGTTCAAAGCTAAGTGGATCAAGGTTATGGGAAGAGTGGGGTAGAGGCGGTTTCCTTTTAAAATGAAATAAATGACACACATTGAATTACATAAAATATTTAAATATAATAAATTCATTTTCATATGAAAATGGATATATGTGGACATGAAATATAATATAATATAGGTTAAGAACAAAATAATTTTGACTAATATAATTTATAATGGATTTTTTTCACTTTAATATTATTTTTTGGGTTTATGTCCTCTAGTAACCAGCTTTATTCTTAATCATAGAAATAATGTTTTTAGTACTAAAGGGGTATAAATTTAATTCTATAGTAAAAATTGTCTAAAAATAGTTAATGGATCTAATTTTATTCTATATACTATCACCCATAGTTTATTTTATGTTTTTAATAATTTTTTAATAATTTAATAATATTTTATTAAACATAAAATTCTATTAAATATATTTAAGGATATTTTCACATATTTTGACTTTAAATACCTAAAGACAAGTATAAAATTAGAATAGAAAATCTAACAAAAAATTATAAATTAGGTTTATCTTTTAATTCAAGTTACACCGTATGTCATCCAAAAATATTTATATTGATGTTTTTATACTCATTTAAACTGTTTTTCTAAATCTTCCCAAGCATTGTGTCATCATTGTGTAAGCATTTAATGTAATTATATTATCCGCAATATTTAAAAAAAATTAAAAAATTAAATTTATTATGTTGAAAATAGTATTTTAGATTTATTTACAACATCCCTTTACCTCCATGTTAATATACAAGAGAAATTAAAAGCAAGAGTGTGGCATTTTTCAATTTACCATCGCATAAAATAATATAATGATCTTTGTCTGCGAAAAATTGATCTAAAATTCAACATTTTAAAATAAATTAATTTCATGATAATTATTAATTAATAAAATATAAAAAATGGTGGTTTTAGATTGATTTTTAAATAATTGTCACATTATTTTTATCCTTAGTTATTCGATTGGCCCTTAATAAGGTGAAAAATATTTATTTCTGTTTCTATTCATTTTCCCTAAAAAATAACTTCAAACATTTGAAAATATATGAATTTCATGATAAAAAATATTGAATTGATTATTCATGATTAAATTTATTAGGGTGGTAGAAACCAATATTAATTTAAACACATAAATGGAAATATAAATTAATTTTTATAAAAATCTTTATTTTAGTGCATATAAGAAATTATACAAAAATCACTTATAGTTCAATTAAAATTTAATAAATATTTTAATTCAAAATAAATGATTATTTTGTTATTATAAGATCATTTTCAAAAATTATGGGACAATTTAATTTAATGTAAGGAAAATTTTACCAAATAATTTAATATTTTTTATAATTTTGTAAAAAAAATCTTTTTAAAAAATATAAATATTTAACAGTATAATAATTTTGATACATTGATTTGAAAATGATATTATTTTTTTATATAACATTTATATAAGCATTATATATTAATTATAATATCTTCTCGAAAAAATAAATAAAAAACATTTTTAAGGAAAATATATTTTTGATGAATAAAATGAAATTACAAAAAAATTAATGGTTATTTCCTCAAAATTAATAAATAAATATGAATTTGGTAGGAATATATATATATATATATATATATATATAAATTTGGCTAATCCTATTTATATCCTATAATTCTATTGAAATTTTATAAGTTTCATATTTAAATACGTATGTTTTATTTTTTGTTTAATCTCGATGTTGCATATCAAATACACTATCACACATAGTGTTCTTTTAATATCTGGGTGTATTTCATATACCAAGGGAAAAAGTTGGTAAAACCCTCCTTTAAAATCCATTGACCTTATTATCAGCATATCTTCTTGGTTTTTAATAGTCATGTTAGATTGACTATCTTTCGTAGGATGATCAACAGTAATGAGGCTCAACAACATATTCATTTTTCATTGAAAAATACACTTAACTTTATAGTAAATATCATGGATCAATATAATATAAAAAAGGTGTTAATCCATTAAATATTACCATTTCCTTTATATATATCATTTAATGATAATCTAGTACAAAATATCCTTGAATAGAAATAAAATTTATTGACTTTATAATGTGATCAAGTAGAAACCATATGGTATTATGGAGTTTTGATGTCTTTGTAAGACCTATAATGAAATATAGGGTAATGTTATCCCATTTATATATAAATATGAATAATGGGAGCCCCATCCACATAACTTTTATACTTTAATCCAACAATTTTTTTCCAAACTAGCGTCGAGGAATATATTCTGCATTTTCCTTCTTTATTATTTCCCAATAGAAATAAATCGTGAGATCTCCACACATATTTATGAGTACAGTATGAATAGATAATGATGTGCTATGTGTGTCATCTGAAATAACAATATTCAATCATGGTGTTAAACAAATACATAATTTTACATGGACTTGTATAATTAAATTATTTCAATATTGAATTATTGAATATTATTTAACATTATTTTTATAAAAATCCCCCTTATCTACCTCATTAATATTTTAAAGGATATATGTTTAAGGATTAATTTGGTAAATATACAGTTTCACAGTTTGCCTTATGATTTCATAGTCCATAATTTCCAATTCAAATAGAATTAGGTCTCTTTGTGTCCTCATTATTAATATGGTAGCATGATCCTTCCAAAATGTAGCATGAGCTTCCATGTTCACCTTTATAATGGGGTAATGTATTAAATAATCATAGACCCTAATCTACTCAAACCATCTTCATTGGTGAATTTTAATAAAATATTAATGAATTCAGAGTCTAAGATGTTATTATTACGATATCTAGCCAAGTTTTTTCAATAATGATAATGGATCCAAATATTTAATAAAAATATTTTCATCATTAGCTTCAAATCATGAGTTATAAATTTTTTTTCATTGATTATTAATTGAAATGGGACATAAGCTAAAACCATGTAATTTTTATTTATAAAAATACCCAATACCTTATTTTATTAATTTATTTATGTAACCAAATAATTTCAACCTTAATTTAGTGTTACTGTAGGTTAATTCACCAATATTCTCTTAATATCCTTAAAATTTTACTTTCATTCATCTTTATAATAAAACTAAACACCATAGTGAGTTAACATGGTAAGATGATTTTTTAGTTTTATTAAATTCTTAAAAAATAATTAATAGTATCTATCTAATACATGAAAAATATGGATCTATATTATATTGATTGGTTTGGGTCAATCTTAAATCACCTCCAACTATAATAGATCCACAAAAATTACCTAACATATGATTATATATAAGAAAATTGATACTTTATATATCTATAATTTACAATTGAGAAATTTAAAATAATATTTCTCCTTTCTCAGGGTCTTCTTAAAAATTCCCATATGATCTTCTTAACCATCCTTGGTTAGGGAATATATCTAAATATCATCTATAATGAGTATAACAAATTGATTATGATAATCTCTTAATACTATATTCGTCAGATCTATGAAGATGGGGGGATTAGTAATTCCAAAATACATAACTATGAATTCATAATGTCTATATCTTATATGAAATTTCATATTGGGTATATACAATTATTTAAACCATAATTTATGATATTAAGATAAAATATTTTTTATTTGAGATGTGATGATCCCCAAATAGATGTTTGAAAAAAGCATCAATATAAGGTAGTTGATATTTTTTCATGATCATGATTTTGTAAAGATTACAATAATCTATGAATATAAACATTGATACATCATTCTTTCTATCAATGGGGATAGGTGTATTCCATGTTTAAAAACATGGCCATATAAAACCCTTTTTATGATTCTTCTTTAATTACACCTTTATTTCCTAAAAATAACAGTCGGTTCACTATATAAAGAGACATTAATATTATAATAAAAAATATAGAAATAACCAGAAGATAAAAATTATATAGTGTTAACATGATAATATTCTTATGATTGTCTTCAATGGAAATTTTTCATTGACAATCCTAAAATGAAATGAGCTTGTAACATAAACCATTACCCTTTTGGTAAATTTGGAATCATAAATCTAATAAAATTATTAACATAAAATTAAATTTTAAGTATAATTAATATAATGGAATTAATTATATATCACATAAAATTAGTATTATATACACCACATAAAATAAAAAATTTATGAATATGGAATTTCTCTAACAGATTCAAAAGTGTCACATGAAACTCTTAACACTTTAGTGACATTCAAATCAATACCCTTGGAATAATCAATTAGAATTGTTAATTTAAATACAATTAATTAATAAGGATCAATTATATATAATTTAAATTTTTATTAAATAATCTTCACTAACATATATAGTTTCATAATATTAAACAAGTCTCAAAAAAACAAAATTGAGACGATGCACGCCTACAACGATCATATAACCAATGTGAGCATTAATCATTGAGGCGACTATGTGAAACCATTTTAGAACAACATATTTTTTTTAAATACAACATAATATAATCATAGTTAATTTCACACATAATCATGGCACAACCAAGTCAATGAATAATTTTCATAACCTAATAAAATGAAATTAAGACATAAAACCCCATACCTGTAGTCTAGACTTTATATGTACATCAATTATATTATATTATTATAATGTAATATTATTTATTTTCTTTTTTCAAAACCTTTTACATTTTTATTTTAATATAATTAGTAAATTTATATCATTTTTTAAACTGAAATATTTATTTACATAATTAGTTTTATCAATGTTAGGTGTTTTGAGTATGTTTGATTCATAATTGCAGAATGACTATGGTAGGATGAATATGGTCAAAGATAATATTATTCCATCACATAAAAAATAATAATAATGAAATTATTAGAATTTTTATAAATGAAAAACATTATTATAATCTCACATGAAATTCAAACATTAGAAAAATCCCATCTCTCAGGGGAGGTGGTAATCCACATGTATTCACAACCAACATAATTACTATTCTAGCTGGTTAAAGGGAAAGAGATCAGTATTATCATATATTTAAAAGTTCTTATTTGTGTAAATAAATTTTTTTATATTTATTATATATATAAAAACAACCATCCTTGTAAAATAATTATCGAAAATGAAACACATCACTTCGGAGACGTGGTCGTCCACACTTATGGATGAATGGTGATTTTGTTTACCATAAGATTAAAAAGCGATTAATAAGGTTGTTACATTCATATAAAAACATTTAATTATATTTTATGTACTTATGTAATTATATTTTAATGTTTAATATATAATTTATGTGTTAATGGAAGATATAAAATGAAGAAGATTGGTTAAAATGATTACCTCCTCTTTGAGATACCACTTTTAGATATTTTCCAAAGAACCACTGAAATGGTCTTTATAAATGGTTAGAAACTAGTAAACTTGTTTAAGGACGTTCATAAGTGATATTGGAAAGTTTGTTTAAAGCTAAGTGGCTCAAGGTTATAGGAAGAGTGGGGTAGAGGTGGTTTACTTTTAAATTGAAATAAATGACACACATTGAATTACATAAAATATTTAAATATAATAAATTAATTTTCATATGAAAATGGATATATGGGGACAAAAAATAAAATATAATATAGGTTAAGAACAAAATAATTTTGACTAATATAATTTATAATGGATTTTCTTCATTTTTAATATTATTTTTTGGGTTTAAGTCCTTTAGTAACCAATTTTATTCTTAATCATAGAAATAATGTTTTTAGTACTAAAGGGGTATAAATTTAATTCTATAGTAAAAATTTTCTAAAAATGGTTAATGGATAAAATTTGACACTATATACTATCACCCATAGTTTATTTTTTGTTTTTCATAATTTTTAAATATTTTGATAATATTTTATTTAACATAAAGTTCTATTAAATTTATTTAAGGATTTTTCACATATTTTGACTTTAAATACCTAAAGACAAGTATAGAATTAGAATAAAAAATATCACAAAAAATTATAAATTAGGTTTATCTTTTAATTCAAATTACACCGTATGTCATAAGAAAGTATTTATATTGATGTTTTTAAACTCATTTACAATGATTTTTCTAAATTTTCCCAAGCACTGTGTCATCATTTTGTAAGCATTTCATGTAACTATAAAATCCGTAATAATTTAAAAAAACATTAAAAAATTAAATTTATTATGTTGAAAATAGTATTTTAGATTTATTTACAACATCCCCTTACCTCCATGTTAACATACAAGAGAAATTAAAAGCAAGAGTTTGGCATTTTTCAATTTACCATTGCATAAAATAATATAATGGTCATTGTCTAAGAAAAATTGATCCAAAATTCATCATTTAAAAATAAATTAAGGGTATGATAAATATTAATTAATAAAATTAAAAAAATGGTGGTTTTAGATTGATTTTTAAATAATTTTCACATTATTTTTATCCTTAGTTATTCGATTGACCATTAATATGGTGAAAAATATTTATTTCCATTACTATTCATTTTTCCTAAAAAATAACTTAAAAAATTTAAAAATATATGAAATTCATGATAAAAAATATTGAATTGATTATTCATGATTAAATTTCTTGGGGTGGTAGAAACCAATATTAATTTAAACACATAAATGGAAATAAAATTGAATTTTTATAAAAATATTTGTTTTAGTCCATATATGAAATTATACAAAAATCACTTATAGTTCAATTAAAATTTAATAATTATATTAATTCTAAATAAATGAGTATTTTGTTATTATGAGATCATTTTCAATAATTATGAGACATTTAAATATAATGTAAGGACAATTTTACCATATAATTTAATATTTTTTATAATTTAGTAAAAAAACATTTTAAAAATATAAATATTTAACAGTGTGATAGTATTGATATATTAATATGAAAAATGATATTATTTTTTTTATATAAAATTTATATAAGGGTTATATATTAATTATAATATCTTCTCAAAAAAATAAATAAAAATTATTTTTAAGAAAAATATATTTATGAAGAATAAAATGAAATTACAAAAAATTTAATAGTTATTTCCTCAAAATTAATAAATAAATTTGAATTAGGTAGGAATTTATATGTATATATATATAAATAGGACTAATCATATTTATATCCTATAATTCAATGGAAATTTTATTTGTTACATATTTAAATAAGTATGTTTTGTTGTTTGTTTATTCTCGGTGTTGCATATCAAATACACTATCACACATAGTGTTCTTTTAATATCTGGGTGTATTTCATATACCAAGGGAAAATGATGGTAAAACCCTCCTTTAAAATCCATTGACCTTATTATCAACATATCTTCTTGGTTTTTAATAGTCATGTTAGATTGACTATCTTTCATAGGATGGTCAACAGTAATGAGGCTCAACTACATATTCATTTTTCATTGAAAAATCTACTTACCATTATAGTAAATATCATGACTCAATATAATATAAGAAAGTATTAATCCATTCAATATTACCATTTCCTTTATATATATCATTTAATTATAATTTAGTACGAAATATCCTTGAATAGAAATAAAATTTATTAACATTATAATGTGATCAAGTATAAACCATATGGTATTTTGGAGTTTTGATGTCTTAGTAAGACCTATAATGAAATATAGGGTAATGTTATCACATTTGTATATAAATATCAATAATGGGAGCCCTATCCACATAAATTTTATACTTTAATCCAACAATTTTTTTCCAAACTAGCGTGGAGGAATATATTCTACATTTTCCTTCTTTATTATTTCCCAATAGAAATGAATCGTGAGATCTACATACATATTTATGATTACAGTATGAATAGAGAATGATGTGCTATGTGTATCATCCAAAATACCAATATTCAATAATGGTATTGAACAAAGACATAATTTTACCTGAACTTGTATAATTACATTATTTTCAATAATGAATTATTGAATATTATTTAAAATTATTGTTATACAAATCCACACTTTTCTACCTCATTTATATTTTAGAGGATATATGTTTAAGGATTAATTTGGTAAATATACAATTTCTCACTTTTACTTATGATTTCTTAGTCCATAATTTCCAATTCCCATAGAATTAGGTCTCTTTATATCCTCATTATTGATATGGTAGCATGATCCTTCCAAAATTTAGCATGAGCTTCCATGTTCACCTTTATAATGGGGTAATGTATTAAATAATCATATACCCTAATCTACTCAAACCATCTTCATTGTTGAATTTCAATAAAATATTAATGAATTTAGTATCTAAGATGTCATTATTGTGATATATAGCCTAGTTTTTTCCATAATGATAATGGATCCAAATATTTAATAAAAATATTTTCTTCATTAGCTTCAAATCATGATTTTTAAATTTTGTATCATTGATTATTAATTAAAATGGTAAATAAGCTAAACCCATGTAGTTTTAAATTATAAAAATACCCAATACCTTATTTTATTAATTTATTTATGTAAAAAAATAATTTTAACCTTAATTTAGTGTTATTGTAGTTTAATTAACCAATATTCTCTTAATATCATTAAAATTTTACATTAATTTATCTTTATAATGATACTAAACACCATAGTGAGTTAACATGGTAAGATTATTTTTTTGTTTTATTAAATTCCTAAAAAATAATTAATAGTATCTATATAATACATGAAAAATATGGATCTATATTATATTGATTGGTTTGGGTCAATCATCAATCACCTCCAACTATAATGGATCCACAAAAAATTACCTAACTTGTGATTATATAGAAGACAATTGATACTTTATATATCTATAATTTACAATTGAGAAATTTAAAATAATATTTCTCCTTTCTCATAGAATTCATAAAAATACCCAAATGATCTTCCTAACCATCCTTGGTTAGGGAATATATCTGAATAGCATCTATAATGAGTATAATAAATTGATTATGTTAATCTCTTGATACTATATTCGTCAGATCTATGAAGATGGGGGGATTAGTAAGTCCAAAATACATAACTATGAATTCATAATGTCTATATCTTATATGAAATTTCATATTGGGTATATAAAATTATTTAAACCTTAATTTATGATATTAAGATCGAATATTTTATCTTTGAGATGTGATTATCCCCACAAAGATGTTTGAAAATGTCATCAATATAAGATAGTTGATATTTTTTCATGATCATGATTTTGAAAAGATTACAATAATCGATGAATATAAACATTGATACATCATTCTTCCTATCAATGGGGATAGGTGTAACCCATATTTAAACACATGGACATATAAAACCATTTTTATGATTCTTCATTAATTAGACCTTTATTTCCAAAAAAGAATAGTAGGTTCACTATATAAAGTGACATTAATATTATAATATCACCATGTATAAGATCTAATAATAACTATACCTCATGTTCTTGTGGAAGACTATAAAACCCTTCTAAAAACAATAAAATATTCATATATATGAGTAATATATATATATATATAATATTGAGTTTTTACACAACCATTTGAGCCAAATATACCACATTATAAAGTAACAAGGCTCATACAAGGTATGTAACATCGATAGAGTGTTCTTAATCAGCATTGAAGAATATAAAAATAATGGGTCGATTTTGGAATGGAAATATGATTTCTTTAGAAAAAAGTTAATATGGGGTCTATAAATAGGGATAAAATTTGCCCCAAAAATCAAATAAAATTTATCTATGTAGAGAATAATATTTATTTATAGAAAAAAAATTCTAAAAACATCCATCATATATGAGTTATACACTTGGAATATAATCATCTATCCAGTTGAATATTTTACTAAAAATTATATATATAATCATTGGGGTTCTAAATTGAATCTCTTAGAAAATAGTTTGGATATGAAGGATTGGGTAGAACCAAAATAAAACAATTATTTTCA
This sequence comes from Viscum album, assembly GCA_963277665.1. NCBI lineage: Eukaryota > Viridiplantae > Streptophyta > Magnoliopsida > Santalales > Viscaceae > Viscum > Viscum album. The sequence continues at coordinate 1,701,979,324 of OY728132.1, forward strand.
TTTCTCAAGTAAGGGATTAGTGTACATTTCTCCACTTATTTTTTAAGACATTATTTAATAGATGTCGTTGAATCTACATTTCTTTTATATCATAGATATGATGTTTATTTTCATTATCCCTTATATTGGTAAAATGGCTGGTGTAATTTCCATACTCTTTATAATTGAAGCATTGATGTGTGGTTGGTTCATTATGTTAATATTACGTTTCATCCATTCCATTGGTAGTAATATTTATATCTCTTCAATATTGATGTGTATGATGGTCTTATATATTACTCTAGAATAATTTATATGTTCCAATGAATTCATTCCCATACATGATTATTCCATTATATTTGACATGTTATAATTTTATTATACTATAATCCATGGGTTTTATCACTTGAATTTCCATAAAACTCAATTTTTAACCTAGTAACCCAAAACCATATAAATAATGGGAGTTTAAAATATAAATCATTTCTTCATGAAAACATCAAAAAAATTATTTATCAGTACCAATATCCCCTGATATATATTTCCTTTCAAAAAAATTATTTTATGAAACTAAAGAAATTATCAATTATGATTTCGAGATCAATAACAAAACAAAATGCATACCTAGCAAGTCTAATAAATTTTTATTAATATCTATAAGTGGATTAAAACTACTTGTTAATCGTACCAAATAAATATCACTCAATTTCACTGTGAATAATTAGGGGAAAATATATATTGAAAATTATCTTCATAAACACTTTTAGTTCCATGTAGTTGATTAAATATTCATTTCTTGTGTCCTTTATTTACGTAAAAAATTGATCTTCCTCACCTTCCATGTCATAAGATGATAAAATGTACTTAACATGCTTTAAGAAATGATGAATTAAAGATAAGTTTTATAATGCACTTATCCACTACTCAGAAATTAGTAGATTATAATGCCCACTAAATCAGGATGGGTGTTATTGCTTGAAGGAATAAATAGAGAGTTGTTCCTTTAGATTGAATGTTTAGTATTTTTCCTTGGTATCTGGTATTTTATATATATTTAAAATGATAATAGTTCTTCTCCACAATATGTTTCACTTTATCTAATATCTTATTAGATTTATCATTGTAATATTAATTGAATTTTCATTTTCACTCTATGTTTACTCAATTCATCAAAGTTCCATCCATTTGAAAGAATACAAAATGTTAGTGCGAGTATTAGGAAATAATAAATATATTATTTAATCATATAATAAGTAAGATATATCCAAATATATCCAAAATTATGAGAGAATAATTACTAAAATTATCATTTTATGTTTAACCTATATCACTTTTAGTTCAACCGATATATTTTCATCAATTATCCTATTATTATTTATAAACAAATCCACAAAATTAACTAAACCCCCTAACATAATATAAAAAGAAAAAAATAACATATAAAAATGTTATATCATTCTTGATTAATATTCACTATATATGAAAAAATGAACCCCCACACCTATAGGTTTACTATCTATATAGATTAAATACATAACCAACTTATTTTTAAAACATTATTCAATATCTCCAACAAATATTATTTTCATATGATAATATTTTAGTAATATGATAAATAATGCTATTATTTATTTTATGAGGAAATAAAAAATAATAAATGGGTGAGCTCAAACTCTTAGAAAAGGTAAACATAAGATATTTCAATCCGAGATCATTTGTATGAATAATATCTATATGTGGGTATGAGAACATAATAAATGTATACAAACATAATAAAAAGAATCATTCCATATAAAACATGGATGAAAAATAGTAAATCATTATATAAGGATTTTAACATAATATGTGTGATCATGTATAAGAATGTGGAATCTGAATAAAAATATTATAATATAATAAAACATATCATATGAATGTGTAATAACAAAGAAATGTGGCATAGTAATGTGGAGCACACAAGTGAATACAAATTCATTTATTATATCAAGTATCATTATCAATATCATTATCACATAGTGGATTGAATACCATATTTTTATTATGTTAACATCCAATTTCCATTAATATGTCATCTCATGAGATATAAATCATTACTCAATTTATCATAGGGTTATATAATTATGGTCTCACCCATCACATGATGAAAACCCATATATACATTTATAAATATATGGGAGACATGAATGTGAAAAAATTAATAATTACTTCATATTTTAATTAACTCACAAGAGAGAAGAGACTATAAAAGGAATTATCATATGGTATAAAATTTAATCAATCCTAGAAAGAAGTTTATTATTAAATTTAAAAATATACCTTCTAAAAAATGATATACATTAAAATATATCAATATATATTATCAATAAACCATATAAAAACATTATAAGGATTCTTTAAGAATTAAAAGGAATATTTTTTTGATAGAAATTATATTACGACGGAAAAATTTATAATACAATATTTTTATAAAATAGATAATGAATTAAATAAAAAATATATTTCATAAATGAGAGAATACGAAATAGAGGTTGAATAAAAAAACATAAGAAAATGGTGGTATCAACCAACCAAGTGTAAAATTCTAAAATAATTATCACAAATATACTTTAATGAAGTCAAATTCATTATAAAATGGATTTAATAAATCATATTAGTATGGATAGGTACCTAAATTAATTATAATTACAAAAAACAAGATCATTTATGAGAAATATTCTTCACAGAAAGAAGAGGTATGGTCACTATCACTTACGAGCATCATTTTGGTTGAATTGGGACCAGAAAGGAGGTCAAATATTAAGAAGTCTTGTAAGGAAAATAAATATAAATAGGAGTAGAAAATATATTTGGTTTGATAGATGAAGGGAATAAAATTTCCCACACTAAAATTTAGTCATAAAAATTCTTAATTTCAATGTGAGATTGAAAAATGAACTCATACAACATATTTTCTCTTTGCCTGAAAATCAAGATCTCTGTATTCAATAAACTTTTTATTATATTAAATATTTATAAGAAAAATATTCATATTAATTTTAATCAATACAATTTACTTAAGATACATCATTACTAACATATTAATTTTTTTGTTAGAATAATTACATGGTTGTTAATAGTTCTAGTTTCCACACATTTTTTAGTTTGATAGTTCTAGTACATATACATTAATAATGGATTAATCACCTCAATAATGTTCATGATGATCAATTATTTTTTTGTATTTCTAGAGTCCCACATTTCATTAATGTATCTTGTGTTGATTTTTAGTAAGAAACACTTATAAATATTATTTTCAGTAATTACTGGTTTAAAAAAAGAATTTTATTTATTATTGAATCTATGTTATGTATTACCATAAAATATTTATTAAATAGAAATAAGTTAAACATGATTATAATATATTTCTATTATTTTTTTATCTATTTATTCCTGATGTAACAATTAAAACATCATTTTTTAGGTTATGAAACTGACCTAAAAAAGAACATGTTATAATGATTAAATGAGTGAGAAAATTTTATTATACATTAATAATATAAATTTTACATAATAAAAATTATTTTAAAAATTATTATTGTGATCAATATTATTTATGTATAGGTTAATGAATAAGATAATTAATAATGAATATATAGAGGATACAAATTATATTTATGATGTGAATCCTCTCTTAGAGAGCCTCTCAGAATTAGGGATTTGGAACTCATTTTTTGGACCATAGGTTACCAAAATGGGAAACAGTTGTTAAGGGGATAATTTTAGTAGATATTATAGAGAAAATTAATGAAATTTATAATTTTAATAGCGGAGAAGTGGGGTACTTTTATTAGTGATTTTGAGTCTAATATTTATAAATACCCATTTTTTAATTGGTAAGGTGTATCTTTTAATTTGGAAAATGGATTTAAAGTGGACAATAGTGGGAAAAAGATGAGTGGAAGTATATAATACCCCAATACAGCCATTTATATATAATTTTTTATGATATTTTATGTATTTACCCATAAATTAAACACTCTTACCTCATTTAACCCTATACTCCAATGACTCAAATTTTCCTTAGAAATGTGTTTGCATGGATACAAATTAAATTGAATTAACTACCTAATTTTAATGTTCGGATTAAAATTTGTACTAAAGTTAACATAAAATATATCAAAAAAATTATTTTTATAGAAATGATAATTTTTAAACATTATGGGTTATTAATATTATTTGATACAAATAAATAATTAAATGAGTGTTAACATATACATTGAATAATTACATGTAACTAGAATCATCCTTTAAAAGTGATCAATTTAATTTATGAACATAAAAATACAGAATTCATAAAAAAATTCATTTAATCAAATCCCACTCACACATTAAATTATTTTAATCACTTCCAATTTAAATTATTTATTTATGTAATATCCAATTAATTTAATTAATACATTGTTATTATATTATTTTATTGAATTTAATAATCACATAACATAATTATTTAATAATACTAATAATATTAAATGAATACAAATATATATTTTTATAATAAATCATTTTATTTAGGCATTAACTTTTTATTTCACTCCAACTTTTTTTATTATTTTTGAATTATTTTTTCTTATTTATGACTAAACATTACTTAAATATAATGTACCTATTGTGTAAAAGTATATGAAATTGTTATATATCAATTTTCTGTATACACAACATCCAAATTTCTACAAACTATATAACTAAAATCCATAAATATATATATTTTTCTATCTTATTACAGTCTTATATATAGCCTTGCATACATCTCTAGAATCATTAATTATTTTCTTTAATTTCATAATCATTTTGTTTTTCATATTTCAGACATTTCTTTACTCTTCATATAGTTATCATTGGGGGTATGATAATCATGGGAGGTTAGGATGATAATAATATCAACCTTTTACAATTTTTTATTTAGTTGTAGATTAAAATATTTCGTTATTTTGAAAATTATGTTTCATTTCTTTATCATGAAATATATTAAACATTTTATTGTTCTATTCTTCTATATTTAAATAAATAAATAATAATTTTATTTTGGTTCTTTGTGTATAAAAATATATCGTATAAGTCATATTTATTTAAAGCTTAATACATACTAAAATCAAAAGGTGTTAGATGGGATGTTAAAACCTCCCCGCTATATGAAATCTTATTCTCCAGTTATATTATTACATAGCACCAACCACAAACATACATATCCCACCCAAAATATTCCTAAATTTTGTGATAATGTTGAATTAATATATATATTCCCAAATAACTTGGTTAACTAACTCAACTAAATAGATTCCATTCATGTTATCTACCCACCATAGGAATCACCTACCGAGAGTAAACATCACTGTAAATAATTCCTCAATAAAATTCCCCTCAAAATCCTTCCCAATCATCCACTCTTACCAATAATTATTTATCTCTATGACTCATATTTGCTTCACCATTTTCTTAATCATATATATCCATACCTTCACCCTCAACCCTAGAGGTTTCTTAAACTAATGAAATTTTTTTGAATAAAATCTCAATAGAATACATAACTACCCACCACCCTTGAAATATTAGAGGATGTTGTAACTAAAACTCCTACATTAAGTATGGAATGCATGAAATATCTTGTATGGACCTTTTATAAATACTCTAGATTATTCACACTAGTTACAACTTTATAAAATCTTCAAACCACTATCCCATATTCTCTACCCATTATGGATAGTATGTATACCTTAAGATCTATACCTATAAAACATCCCCACCTCTTCCCTTTGGTGCCCCTAATTTTTCATACTTGTGACACCGCATATCCTCTATCCTAATTCAATGACATATTCCACCTTAGTGGAATGTCACAAAGAAACACATATCATTCAAAATAGTCATTTATAAAAATAAAAATATCATAAATTTGGAATTGTATAATCTTAAGTGTCTCCAACTAGACTATATAATTTAATATCAGCAACCATGTCTGGAATCATATATACTTACAACCTATCCATCACATTTAATAATTTTTTACCATACACACCACAAATATGCATGATCTATATTCTTAATAACATGAAAAATCAGAGCACTAATTTAACATAGTAGAATTCCACCAAGAGTCTATACTAGAAAACACTATATGAGTTGTACTTCCCCTTTTTCCTAATATAAAATTATAATTGATGGTCAACAACAAAAAATCTTAAATATATCGAATATTTCCACTAGAATCTCATAATCCTAGAAAAATATCCTAATTCTAATAGAAACATGGACTTTATCCCATAATATACTATATTAGAACATGATATGACATCCATATGAAACCCAAATATATAGATATTCCTTCATATACCATACCACCATGAAAGTAAATTATAACGCATGTGGTCACCATTCCAAACATGATCTATTAAAAAATTATAAAATCACTGTCATGTACCACCCAAACGATGCATGAGATAGATACCCACTAACCTTTGGTGTGCCTTCCCATATTACATAGGCTACTATGTAGTAGAGTACTTCTATGAGACTATAGTGGGGAAAATATACCACATATAATAACATTGAAGAACAACTAAAAATGAAATAATATCATTAATTATACCAACATAATAAGATAATTAATGTCTAACTCATAACATATACCTAAAATAAAATTAGTATACAAAGAAATTTTCATGCAAGTCATACAAGAGTAATTTGCATTAACCATTTCAAAATAATATATAGGCACACATAAAAACAACCAAGGACTTTCCAAATAGACAATAAAGATCCACACAGTCTACATAAATGATCTAGACTGACAAGATCATCTATCCCCAGAACCTCCAAATACACTTGGATCATAATGATTATCCCATAATATTTTCTATATCATGAACTATAATGTTTAAATTCTTCCTTGAGAGACCATGTATGGTGTTATTATAATATTAGTAGGCCACCACTAATTGTGCCCCTAGATAATATCCACATATATAGAACTATATGAAAGGTGTAAAAAATGTTTTAACCAATGAAAATCACTCATCATACTCCACTCATTATTTTCTAAACAAGTTGAGTGCCTCTTCTTACATTGGATATTTCTATAGATATTTTATACACCCATGTTCTATCATACCAAATGTTCTCTCAACTGTAAATATATTTCCATTCCACCTTACAATAAATGCTAAATAATATACCTGAAAACCATTCTGATCTAGAAGATTCACCATAAAGGAAAATATTTATCCAAAAACCAAAATTCAATAGTCAACCAATTCTCACTTCAACTACCTGATCAATAGCCTAAAGAACCGAATCATAGTGATAAACCACTGTAATCCAGGGATTTCAATTACCATATATATCACATGGTCACCTATATATTATCCCTAAAATGAATATATGGTCAAAACCACCCACCCTCCCACCCACTCATCTAAAAAGCATACTATTAAACATCTAATGGTCAACACTACCTCATGTTCACAATTTGGGTGAATATAAGCTTAATATATTTGGCCCCTGTTTGAGAACCATCTTTATCAACCTGTAAAAATAACTCATATAGAGAAACTCAGTCACTTCCCATGAAATGTATCATCACCCCAGCACTATACCAATGACCCCTTTCACCCCACCATTAGTGATTGGTATCACCCATGTCATAATATAATATCTTATCCTCCCCCATTTCTATTCACAATGTCAAACATAACTAGTCCAACCTATTCCAAGTCTAAAAAATTAGGGTCCCACAATCTATCAATCAAAAAACAACAAATGCATACCCCATTGGTGTAAACTAGGTCATCTCTATATATATCTTTCATAAAACACCCTAGCATATCATTTATGAACCCCATATACCATAAATTGTTCCAATCATAATATCTTACATGTCCCAATCAATTATCGTAAATCACATGATGTATAAACGTACATAGACCATGATAAATGGATTAAAAACTTCTACCTATTAGTAGTATATACACACACATAGAATTTTCTATCATGATTGAACCAAAGGAGGAAAAAATCAATAAAACTGAGAAAATGACCTAAAATAGTGTTTTCAATCGAAACCCAAAATAAAAGATGAAAAACCAAAATCATGTGATATGGAATATTAAGCCTTACTCACAGAAAATCATATCCTTAATATTTCTCTAATATCAGATAATAAATTGGGGAAATTCATTTATTATAGGATTAGAAAATGTAAAAGGGGAGTGGAAGGGACCCCATGTGTGGTCGACCTCAAATTACGACTCCTATCATTTAATGTAAAATAAATTTTACTAATTAAATATAAAATTATAATAATAAATTGTGTAGTAACTAATTTAATGACTATCAAGTACACATTACTAACTAGGCACTTATTATGTGTCCACTAGGTGGTTATTAGACCTCATAGATCCACTTTATCCTTTTTTGGGTCAATCGGGTACCTAGTAACAATTGATATAATAATTAGTGTAATATATCTTAAGAACAAATCCTAACACTAAAAACCACTTCCTCAAAACCACCCTCTGTATTTATCTGAACTCTTTAATAACTAAAAACCCCAATTATGCATTGTCCTGAAATCCTTAGGCTCAAATTAACTTTAATTAATACTTTTTCCATTCCAACATGAACACACACAAAAACCTCTATTTTTTTAATTATAAATACCCAATCTGATGATAGGACCCACTTACCTATGATCGATAATACACATTCCATAAAAAACCAATCATATATACCACAGTAATCCCATTTTAGCAATATTAATTTCTTATAGGAAACATTATAATCTATAAAAATAACTCAATAGAGTCACACTTCACCCATTGATCATCACATTACCCAAAAATAACATTGAATGTCATACTGAGGAGGATGTTTTACAATAATATTTAAATATGAATTTACCAATACCATTTCACATAGGGTATGGTCAATAACTGACTCTGAAACTAATGACAGACCAATCAAGATGAATCCTTCAAATAAATACTTTTACAAACACCCTATCACTAAGGGTGAGTTCTCATTACAACATCTCAACATCCTTTATCCCAACTATTAAAACAATACACATCTATGGCTTAAAAATGAATTTTTATTATTCCATAAAATTGATCTTGATGTTTTTCATAGATTTCACCTACATAATGTTTTTACACTCCATCATGAGATACATCACACAATTTACACTACATTTAAGGCTTTGTGCGTAGTCACTCCATCACACATGGAATATGTAGAGTTAGTTAAGAAGTACATCCATAATAATCCTCTCAATAACATATAGTATTTATTTATCAACACCAAAACCCATATCATGGTCCTTAATAAGGACCATCATTTCATTATGAAAAATATATAATAACTTTCCCTAAGCCATAATTTGGGAACATGGGGACAAACGTTCAACTCAATGACTAATACCAAGTTACAAGAAACTCCTAAAAGTGATTGAGGTGGCTATACAACTCATCAATAATTTTTAAGAAGACCCTAATGACAATTGATTAACATAAAACCCCTCACTTAATCTATCCTCATATTCCACACCCTATATAGGGTCATTAAAGGTTCCTATATACCTACAAAAAAAATAATACCCAAAAAATATAAATCTAATATAAATAGTCAACCACCTAAGGGATGGTTTATTTTATAGTTACTACACTATCATCAATCATCATTAAAATATATATCACACAATATTTGGCCATAATCATTTAGTAAAAACATAAGAATATTATATTTGAAAAATATGGTGTTACCCATACAAGGTCAATAAAGCCAAAAAATGTCTCAAAACTAAATAAAATCTATTTAAATTGAAATTAAAATAGAAAATAATTTTATGAATATTTTTAAAATTCTATACATTATGGAATTTTTCATGTTATGTTGTAATGCAAAAACCATGAAATTTAACTTTAAGAACCCTATTTGTTTGAAGAATCTATCAGCCCCATTTATTATATCCCTATTTTCCTCTAAAATTATAGTTTAATCCAAAGCCATTATTTAATAAAATTTTAATTCCATATCACACTACCAAAATATAACATAAAATGTTCCACTAGTATTCATTTTACCAAGGTACCACCATTAAACTATTAAAAATGTAATGCAGTCCTTTATTACATTTATTCTGACACATGCCCTTCCAATTTATATGGGGAGATATAATTTAATGGCATGGAAACAGGACAATGAATATAATAATTATATAAAGAGAACATAATATCTCCAAATAATAAATATATCCAGTAATATAGAGGACATATATATCAATCAATAATCTAAAATCTATCCTAGGACCATAAAATCAACAAATAGGTCCACAAGAACATATCTCATCTGTTAGAAATCAAAAATAATTTATAAAATAATATCTAAAAAAATTCCAACTTGGAATAATTGGTTTAAAAAACATTGGTATGTTAAGTGATGTTGGAGCCATAATAAATATGGCACAATACACTCCTAACATATGACTGATCCTAATCTATGGAAAACCTCAAATTATAAAACCTGAATTTATAAATAATTTTATCCAATTCGGAAAACTAAATAATTAAATTCATCTGGTAACATACCTCATGGTGAATGGTGAGAAACATCCACAATTTAAACTTACCAATTTTTCTATTCGCACAAAATAAAATACATATTGTATGAATGTAGATCCACCGTACTCTGGTGAAATAACATATCAAAAACCTATTCCACCCATCATGAATGTATATAATAACTATGGAATGAATAAAGGAGTATATTTGGAAGTCACAACAATATAATTGATGAACCAACACCATCAAGATCACCCAACACCAATGTGGTTCAAGGAGGGAAGGAGGGATAGAAAAAAAGTACTCCCATATTTATTTAAATGATTGAATCCAATGGATCCATAGGGTCTTCCAAAATTATATCCTTTAAAATATACTAAACGAACCCCTTAATACTTTATAAGTTAATGGTGTGGCATGATACATAGAATCAAAGAATAATGCCTCAAATATGTGGTTATATTTATGATCTGATAATTGGAATCATGATCAACACCAAATCCCTTGTATATATTGTTGTGTGACAATTAATTCACATTACAATACCTCATTCCAGTACATTACTAAAAAATAATTTCCACCCAAATAATTTAATGATAACGGACTTCATATAATAAAACACCCAATTGTATCATGACCTATCCCTATGTTCCAAAATATATTAATAAATAGGCACAAACAACACAACACATAATCGTTTAGTGATACCTCCCCAAAACACCTAAAAAAAAATATTATATAGTACCCAACAATGACTTAATTCCCAATTTGGATCATTATGTTCTTCATATAATATAATTTCATCCACTAATTCCAAAAAACCAGTCAACGTGTTTTTGAAAATAAACAACCCCCATAATATATTGAAATTCATTCCAAAAATGATCCAAATATTCTCACTTTAATAGAAATATTAATAATAAAAAATTGTAATCATGTCTAGCAATCAATAACTATCCCATCTTATAGTCCACTGAAAATAAAATTCCTGATTCATTACAAGGTCTATAAGGAAGAATGTGTAATGTAGTTACTTTAATATATTATAAAAATTTATTATATATTTTATGAATATTTTGATTGTGTTAATTTAGTGAGACGCGTATGTAGTTGACCATGAATTAGGGAATAATTCAATTTTATTATTTTTTAACGGTGACTTTTTTTCATCCTTATAATTAGAATTAATATTTATTAAGAGCAATATATTTAGATTACTTATGTCTTCACCCCAAATTTTATATTAAATTTTTACATATTGGAAGAAATTATTTTGGGAATGGGTTAAACTTTAAAAGCTCGATTCATGTTTTTTTCTATTGCTGGATGGGTGACTATCAGAAGAGTTTTGTAGAATATTTTGGTTTTATCTATATTTTTTTGGTTCTATGAATTTAATTTTTGATAATTTTTTTTATTTTGATATTTTAGTATTTTTTGTTTATATTTATCAAGATTATTATTTCTCCATTATCATTAAGTAAATAAAATACGGTACTATTTCCCAAAATATATATTTTTTATAGTAATTAGTAATTTGTATTTTTTTACATTATGAGGTGTAAATTCAGGTTAACACATATCTCAAATACTAACCTAAGAGGGGTTATATAGAAAATTAGTCATTAAAATTATCATATGATTCATAAACTATTAATACATTCTTTCTACCCTCCTTAATAAATCTTCTATTAGAAGTTGTTGGTACATGAGATTATCTAACTCTAATATTATATTCACTATGAAATATATTTGTCTTAATAATAATCTTTTTATAAGGTACCATCATATTATTAAAAAAATTAAAAACAAAAACCAAATTCCCCTGATCATGGGCCAACATTGATTATTTTTCTCTTGTCGTGAATGTCTCTTATTAGTAAATAATTCTAGAAATTATATCATGTATTTCATGATTAAATTTTAATATTATAAAACATGTTTACATATAATTATATTGTCTCTTAATTCATTTATTAATGTTTCATCTTTAAATATACACTATGTAAAAAATGTTTAAGATGTCATGATATAGATAGGAAGCCTTTTCCAAAGGCCGCATTTTGATATTTATCCTTAGTGAGAAACCATGTCATATGAGGTCTATAAATACATGTTGTTCACATTAAATTATCATTCATTACATGTGTATCATGATTAAGAAGAGTATTATTTATTTTTTATGATTATATAATCCTCTAACTCATTTTTAATAAAAAAATATTTGTTGAAACACTACCATGATGATATGATACCATTATTGAGATTTTTAGCTCACCTACTTCATATCATGTTAAATATATATGAAAAAAGAATATATTATATTGTATTCAAGGTTAATGGATCATGGATACATCTATAGGATAGTTAAATAATTTCTCATGTGGTATTTTTTCATGTACTAATATCTTAGTTCTCAATGAACATAAACATATAACTCTAAGATTTTATTTAATGTAATAATGTTTATGATGAGTTTGATTGATGTAATATTATCATACTAAACACAAAATTATATTTTTGGTGTGTAAATGGTCTATTGTTCAAAATTAGATCATACATGTAATATATTCAACACCTCCATACTTTATATAGGATACAAGATTTGAATAAATCCATGAAATCAACCATTTGTGATGATGAATATAATTACTTTTTAAAATAGCATTCAACCAAAAATAGAGTAATTTTCTCATATATCACCAAAATCTAAAAATCAAGCTTGAATAATATTATCCAAATTATGGATTTCATTCACTCAATGGGTTTTAGTTGATTATTTTTTTCCATTATCATATTCAAATGTATTCTAAGAAACCATTTAATATTTCCTCCAATATATCATTATATTTATAGATTATCTAGTCAGATTGGTTTTCTATTTCAGTACTGATAAGTACTCCCACTCTTTATATATATTTATATTTGAGAAATTAATAAATATTTTTCTAGCAATGTGATCCTATCACAATGCTCCATGATAATATACCTTGAATATTGGGTATAATTAAATCATAATGTCATATTAATAATAGATAAGTCTCATTTGATATGTGCTTATGCAAACTGTTCTCTCTTGGTATGCGAGAAATTTGCTTTCGTGAACACTATTGTTAGTTTTTTTTGGTAAATTAAAAACCCACTAGACAAAAATATAGGGATAATATATTTTTAAAGAAATTTTTATTCAATAATTAATGAGATATCAACCACATTATTTTTAATACATATTTTTATTAAAAATTATTTTACTATTACTGAATAAAAATTGTTTCATTTAGAAATATTATAATTATATTTTACAAAAAAAAAACATAGAATGGATTTTATATAAAAAACGCATGGCATCACCTACTTATAAAAAATCATAAAATATAAATATTTTTAGTTTTTAATAAATTATATATCTACAGATCACATAAAATTTTTACAAATAATATAAAAAGAAAAATAACTTCCCTATATTTTATTATAAATTAAATCTCATAATAACCAGAAAATATAGAATTTCCCTATCAATGAAAGAAATGATTTGATCTGATTTTCTATGATGCCACATAATTGGTTCCATAATAACATTATATTCTTATTGTTTAATAAAAAAAATTAGTTATAAAAATATGGATTTTTTCAAGTTCGGATCACAGATGAATTAAAATATACTACAATGTAAATTCTACTTTACTTGGACATGCTGTATTATCATCATTAACTAGTAAAAAATACTTTTCCTTTAATGGATCGATTACCAATATTTAAAAGATACCTATATTGGTATCCATGAGAAAATATATATAATTAATAAATGATCATCTCTTATTAACTCCTCACTGTGATAGATGTGGGATAGAAATGTATATGTTATTTGATGTGGAGAAGGATGGTGCACCTTTTTATTAGAGAGATTGAAAATAACTGAAACTAAAACATGCCGCTAAAAAATCACTAAATTAGATATATGATGCTATAAACCCATAGATTATTATTTTAATTATGGAAATCCTATGATATGTGGATTGAGTTATTCAATTGAGATATTTTAATTTTATTTGATTGAGTAAAACTAAATATCTCAATTAATATTTAATAAGAAGTCGCCTCATGGTTAACTATTTTAAACATAGTTGAAATATAGAAAATTATTTTCCATTATTTTATGTTGAATATATTACATATATACTCTCAGAATATTTATTAAAATATCATTTCAATAAATATAATAATATATATACACATATATATTTCATTAAATCTTCTTTAAATAAATATAACTATTTTATAAATCAATATGACTAAATGATTTCATATCATTGTTAATTATTTATTTCAATAAAGTAATAGACAAATTCAAAATTATTCAATCATATTAAATGAAAAATAATATTTCTATTAACCTTTTGTGGACCCATGCGGTATTTATTGAATCACAAATGATTTATAGATGCTACAAATAATAAGTTGCCTACAATAAATGGTTTCTACCCAAGTCAAAAGAATTTTTGGTTTAATACAACCATTTTATAAACATATATTGATCCTCTATTACCCTATTAATGACATTGAGAAGGATATCAAGAAGTTGGATATTTATTATCATAAATCTCAACTCATGATACATCAACTTCTCTTTATAGGAAAATAAAATGTATATTTTTACATATCACATGGATTTTAAGTTATTGTCAAACACTTGATTAGTCTCACTATATAATGTCTATATATTATATGGGAGAGTAATTAATTATTGATTTATATAACCTTGGCTACATGATTAGTAATAAACCCATAAAACCCTATGTTGATTCAAACTCATGAAAGATAAGG
Source organism: Viscum album (assembly GCA_963277665.1). Classification (NCBI taxonomy): domain Eukaryota; kingdom Viridiplantae; phylum Streptophyta; class Magnoliopsida; order Santalales; family Viscaceae; genus Viscum; species Viscum album. The sequence goes on from OY728132.1 coordinate 1,701,994,716, forward strand.
ATGAGTTTCAAAGAATATAACATTTCATATTAGAGATCTATCTTAACCTAGAACAATGCAATAATAATTAGTGCATAAAATAATGATAATAAATTATTGGTTTACAATATTCCATGTAAGATAAACATGGTATGTATCTAAATACAAGTACATCAATTTTATTCTCATCAGTTAACTAATCAAATATTTTTATAATCATTTACTCATTTATTATTAATATTATATCATAACCAATAATAATCCATGATGTACAAGACTTTAAAGAAAACTATATAAAATTACCCTATATGATTATAATCATTAAATAAAAAATGTAACAATATTAAATTATAATTATATATTACTTGAATAAATAAATATTATATTATAAAATAATAAAATATCCAAATACCATTATCACATTTTCGGATATAGGTTATATATTTCTAACATACACCACTTTCCTATAATTCTCATGGAGATACTCCCTTGGAAAATAATAAATAAAAAATTCATCTATGAATACCAAAAAAAATAGTTTAAATACTAGTTAAAAATGTAAATCCTAAAATACATTGATGTATAATTGTGAACTATATGTCCTGAATAAAATGAATGGATAGTATTAAAACCTATATGAGATTTAAATATTTATATATTTTATTCCTACTCTATAACTCATAATTTACTATATAAAATCTCAAATTTTTCTATGAGAACCACATAGGTCTTATTAATTAATAATATAATAGTTTTATTTAAATTATGTGTGGATAGTTCAATATTACAATATCATTGAATAGCAGGTAGTTTATATGTATTCATAATTTTATCATACGATATCATTTTACATATCATTAATGAATAACATTGTGTGATACTCAATTATAAAAATCCATTTCTCAAAAAATCATTTTGTTTTACATAGAACTCTCTCATATCAATTGGAACCATAATATAAGAATCTATAGATACTGGTATATCTAATAGTAATAAATACTTAGTAAACATTACTTGTATCTTTGAGGGAGATCTAAAAAAATTCATAAAGGGCGATTTCTAGAAATTTGTAAAAAATTGTGGGGTACCCCACCTATAACACTACCTTTACTAAAAAATAAAAAAGGATATCCATTTTTTATGAAATGAGGATTTCCAAACTGATTATTGTCCATAATAACCTCAAATTAAGTAACCTAGATCCAATGATATCTTTTTTACATTATTATAAGACATAAGAGTTATCATCACTAATGATTGATCACCTTTTAATTATTTGTAGAGTACATATAGAAATAAGTTCCAAAGTATATTATTAAAATAAAAAAGATAATGAAAAAATTTCTTACCCCATTGAAATTAATTATATTATTACATCATTTTTCCTAGGTAATGAAACAAAATAAAGGGGTGAGGTAAAATTCTTAGTAAGGGTTACATGTAATGAAATATGTCATGAATATATAAGGCCTAAATATAATAATAGATTTGATAATCAATACCTATTACATTTAATCAATATTATATGATTTAGTAATATCCATGGAAAATATAAATGTAAAATAAATAGGATAATAACATCTAAAATCACAATGATGGAAATGAATAATATTGGATTCCATGATCTTACTATCAAGGAATATTTAAAATACACCATGAACCTTAACATTAGGGAATTTTTGTAATAAATTTAAAAAATCGGTAGATATAAACAAAATACCTGATTAATTTAGCTAACAAAATTTCTCAGGAGACCTATCGATGCATAAAGGGTGTATCTATAACCAAAAACCACCCATCACTTATATGTGTCCAATGAATTCCTCCAGTATTGAATCAATAATATAATACATAATCAATATGACTTATAAATATATATATATATATATATATTATATCAATGATACATAATGTCAATATTTCCCCAATTAGTGAAATAACATTCATAACAATATTTCTTAAAATAAGATCATATATTGAAATTTTATATAGTTATGAAAAACTAAAGTAATAGAAATGAATCTTAATACATATATTATATTTAATGTATGGAAATGAAGAAGAAAAAATAATATCCAATTAATAATGGAGAGTGATTGAGAACATGACCTCAAAAATGTGAATGGTTGAAAGATAATGTATAATCTATAAAACTCTAAATGAATATAGTAGACATCCTATTCTTTAGAAAAAAATTTAAAATCTGAATAAAAGCCTTCGTAAAAAATATTGTAAAATGTAATCAAATATTTTAAATGAAACATTCTTAAAACTTCTATATAATTTCATAAAAATGATGTTATAAATTACTTAAAAAATTATATTCAAAATTTTAGAAAACAATTACTTTACCAAAATTCAACGATTTATGTTAAATGATTTTACTGCATAAAACCATAGAAACTTGTAAGGGAAATGATCCAATAATATCTATGGAGTTGCAAAAATAAATTTAGACCATATATGATAAAATTATCATTCCTTTGTCACTATTATAAAAAGCTAAAAAATAAAATGTTTAGCAAACCATAGAAAATTACTTATAAGAACATTAAAATAAAATAAATGTGGCTTAAAAATAATATTTCCAATAATTTATGTGTAGAAACACAATCTGTAAAACAATTTGAGATATATGGATATAGAAGAGTGATATTTCCAATAAAAATAATTAAAACAACGGTTTCTTTTCCTAAAAACAACATTTCAAACATTTCAAATATCAATAGAAGAAAATAATTAATGAAAACATCAAAACCCATCAAATGACAATAGGATAAGAGAATATATGGGATGTTAGAAGATAAAGAGAATATAATTCTTCCATTTTGATTTTAAACACCAACAATCTCAAATAAGTGTGATATTTAAAAATAAACACTTATTAATTTAGTAACTATTGAATCGAAACCACTAAAAATTAAAACATAAATTAAAACACTAAAAACATTAAAAAAATAATAATTTATGAAATAATATGCTTTATCATATGTATATAGACCATATAAAATAAATTGGAATCATAATGTAAAATATGTCTCAATAGATTAGAATTGGAAAGAAAACCACAAACCTTGGATTGATGCATGGTCAAACACATTATATCAACCCGAATAAGGAATTTATATAATAAATTTTTTATTAATAATTTTTTTATAGTATATTAAAAATTTTAGGTCTTTTTATATCATTTTACATGAATTCATTGAATAGTTCTTTATTAGGTTTACCATTTAAGGTAATTCATTATTTTCTCAAAAAATTACGTAGTATGTTGACCATGGTTAAATGTGTTTTGAAATAGTACCATAATCATTATAAATTTAATAATTTTATGAATATAATTTTATTCATATAATATTATTTTAGGATCATCCATGAAATTTGTTAACAAAAAATTGAAATATGTCATTAGTGGATGTGGTACTAAGTACATACACAATGTGACATTTTCATTTTACTAATTGTTGTAAATGAAATATAATAGATAATGATTAATATTTTGAAAATAATATTTATATAATATATATAATATATATAAATTACATATATACTTAATATTTTCCATGTAAATGAAAAATTAAAAACGTATCACATCACATCATGGTGGTGGTAGTCCACATGTACGCATGAGAAACATTTTACTTTTCCACGGAATAAGATATTAATAGTATAAATAATATTATATATTATAAAAAATTATTATTATTATTATATAAATATTATATATTTTCACTAAATACATAACTATAATCATGTATGTGATTCAGTGATTAAAAATGATAGAAATAACTTTGTGGTGCTGATAGTCTATGTATACACATGAGAAATATTTTCATTTTCCAATGGATAGAGAATAGGTAGATAATAATTTATCAATAAGAATAAAATTTTTAAAATATATAAGTGATATTGTTTTAATTATATTATAATTAAAACTAATAATTTTATGGAGGTATAATAATGAATAAAATTAAAATGAGTAACTTCTGATGATTATCTCTTCATTGATAAACCTCATTTTTCATACACTTTAATCACTATTTGTAACACCCCATGCTTCCACGATACGTTTCCCTTTGAATAATGCAATAGCTTGCATTGTACGCAATTTCAAGATTCTAACACACCGTGACCAATCAAACTAGCTGTTATGAATAGTAATACCCACTTTTTTTTAATTTTATAAGTTTTATATTTCAAAATGGATTTCAGTTGTGGATTCGGAATATCAAAATTATCCTAGGGTAAATTTTTGGTGTTTTTCTGAAAACTATCAATTTTTTATGAATAGTGAAAAACACTGAGTTATTGGTTAAAACTGAATTTTTATTTAAAAAATTATTTATTTTATTTAAATTTATTTTCGGTCAAAATAGATACGTAATACCTATATAAGTTCAATTTAATTCGTTGGAGTCAGTTTATAATAATTTTAGATGAATAGAAATTTTATTGAACTTTTCACCGTCTTTTAACCACCTCCTAGGAGAATTTATAAATTCACACAAAACATAATTTTACCACTTCTGTGAGTGGAATTTCGAAAATCCGAGAGACACGGTTAATATCAAAGAGTAAAATGTGGTTCAATAATATAAAAATAATTTTTGGGGAATAGTAACTTTTTACTTATATTTACCACGATAAAAAGTAAAAAGGATAAAGAAGGGTAAAAATGATAATATTATTACCCTGACACATGTCCTAATTCTATTGGATAAATATAATTCGACCAAAAACAACCTTAGGAATAAAATATGAACCTATTTGGTCCAATTGGATTAGAATATGACATTTATTATTATTTAATTCAATGAATAGTTAAATGAGTTAAAATCCAATTTTAATTACTAAAACATTTTTAATATAGGGTTATACATAAGATAAATTTGTTTATAAAAATTCATTATAAATATAAAAAGATTTCCTAAATAATGGTATTTTATTTATAATTTTTAGTCATTAAATTATTTAATTTATTTATGACACAATGGTGATGTAGTAATGACCTAATTAATGAAATATTAAAATAATTGATCTTATAAATATCAAAATAAATGTAATTTGAGACTTTTTTTGAATGAAACAAATTTTAAAGGTTAATATGACATATTATTATTGGTTATATAAAATGTTTTTGAAATAATAATACTGTTATGAAATTATCAAAAACAAAATACCCAATAGTGTCAAAATTGACATAAAAGAGTTTTTAAAAAAACTATTATATTATTAATTGATATTAAATTCCTAAAAACCTAAGGTTCAGCCAAAGAACTTATATAATGATATTTGTGTCATTAATGGACCAGTTGGGGGACTCTTGGATGTATATAGTAAGTTTATTAACTATATAATATAATAATACAAAGAGACATGGTAAATGTGAAACTAATTAACTAATAGTTAAAACTAAAAGATAAGTTAAATATAGTGACCCAACCTGTCTAAAACCTATTGGTTGAATGTTTTTGGACCTATCCCCACCTAAAACTTTAAATAATCCACTTTTTATCCATTTGAAACCGAATATGAATTTATTATAAAAAAATTTGTAGCTTTTCCAAAGGTGCCCCTAACCCCTCTTATAAAAGGGAACTCCCCCTTCTCTCTAATTCCTACCTTCAAAGCCTTTTTTCTCGGCCAAAACTTTACCAAATATCCTCTAATCTTCCCTTGATTCAACCTAGAGGCCTTAGTTTGATCAGAAAGCCATCCTAAAGATCCCTTTTGATCAAATCAAAAGGAATATCCTGAAGAAGAGGTCTTGGTTTCACCACCCTCTTTCTCGTTCCTTTCTTCTTCAACATATTCATTATTTGTTATTCCCATTCTAAAATAATAACTCCAGTATATTGTATATAATGTGATGTTATTATAAATATGGTACAACCATATTCAGTATTATATCTATCCTTTGAATGACATGTCACCATATGTGCGTACGCACGGCTTACCGTCTCCACATCTTGGTGTAATTGTTATTCAAAACATTATTATTTGGTTGGGTATAATAATGATGTGTAATTCATGTAAATAAAAAATATAACATTATAATGATTCTGTATATATGATATAATATCCAATTATATATTATATTAGTATCAAAATAGTGATATTGTCGCTCGTGCGAACGTACGGACTACCGTCTCCACGAATGCGATGAGATTTATTCCCCATCGTATCCATTCAAGTCTAATTCTCATTTGATGATTAAAAATAATGTTTAAGGACTTGATATCATTTGTGATATGAATAAGATACAACCTATCAATAACAAACATGGCTTATGTAAAAAAAAATATAAAAGAAAACGAATAAGTTAGCACCAGAAACAACGATAATACTAAAATATTATTAACAAAGCATTATTAGAAGATCATATATAATATCATAATAATTTATATGGTTCTTGTATAATTTAATAACAATGTTTTAACTATTATATAGGACTTTTATATACCATTGACTAAAGAAAAGTAGAAATTAAGGGTTTATTTCACAATCTCCTCATTATTCGAGGTTATTTATACGTAATTATCTACTAGGACCTCTTTATCATCCTCATCCATGTTTATTAAAAATTTATTTCAAATAATTCTTATTATTTTATAGACTATGGGTTAAATTCATTTATAAACTTTTTTGACTTTTTATAAGATGTTTATAAAATAATCTTTCTGTCATTTTCCAAACAAGGTCCTTTTTAACCTTTTTGACAGAATTAAGGTAAGAATGTCTTTTTTAACTTATACAGTGGGTGTGACTGTTTTCAACCGTTATAAAATCGACAAAGAATCCCTTACAATCTTATAAGAATATTTTCAAAGTAAATGTTTTATTTTATAATTATGTGACTTTGAAGTGATTTCAAAAAAAGATATATTTCTCTCAAATAGTTTTGATTTCATCTATGTCAACATCCTTTGATGGATTTTAAGCTTATTTGAAGTTTATTTATTATGATAAAAAACATCCATATTGTATTGATGATTTTGTGATATGTTTGACTGTAGATGTGTTATTTCTATACTATTCAAGGTTTATGGAGAAAGTATTGACATTTCATATGCTAGTTTTAATACGAATGTTTATGTTATGTTTAAACCCGTTCATATGAGGAATGCATTGGACATAATAAGTGATGGGTGGAGCCCGCTATAGCTCCTCGATGAATCGGTAGGTCTAATGAGACAAACTAGTGTCTTGGAATAAGGCCTTCAAAAAATCTTATTTTTAGTCTTGGCCCGAGGCCTTCGCTACATGGTTATGACAGTCTGGCATTATACATTCCATCATTATGAAAGTGATTATTGATATTTCATTTGATTATTCTAATAGTAGAATATCCATGTGAATAACTAAATGGAATTATTTCATTTTTTTTATTTGACATATTATGTTGAGGTTCAAGTTTAAAAGGCTTTTGTTTTATTTTTACGTTTCCTTAAACGTTTATGCTTATTTATGAATGTTTCCACTATATTGTAATCCTTACTAGGCATTTGAGCTCACCCCTTTCTATTTTTTGTTTTTCCCAGGATGTGTAGATGTATTTTATGAATGACTTTTAGGGACAGTATAAGGGGATTTGAGTCTGGAGACATGATGTTGTTGTAGTTTTCACTTTATGATGTAATGTAAACTTTATGAATGTATCTAGTGTTTCCAAGGATACTAAACGAATCGGTCTTTCAAGATTTGATCATTTTTATCATACCAATGTTATGTAATAATGCACCGACTCTGGGTAACTAAGGTCGGGGCGTTACATTTGGTACCAGAGAAAGTTTAGTACAATCCTTGGAATCTTGATTTAGATAAACACTGATTAGAGCACATAGACCTAATATGGACTTTGAGGATTATTATAGAAGAAATTCCTAGAATTTTTTTTATTATAATGATTTTGTGTGTTTTCCGAGCAATACATCCCTGTCTGGATACGGGTAGGTAGAGGTGGCTCTGGCACAGATGTACCTAGGGGTAAAACCCAAAAACACTACTTTGAGCTAGACTCAAATGGGAACTGGTGCATGACAATGAGCCTTACTGCACTCTTGGTTATGACACTCCTGGAGGATATTCTTAGGAAAATATTCTTTTTCATAAAAAACCATTATGAAGGGCTTATGACTATATACTTACTCAAAGAAAACATTTCTATAATTATGGATTATATCCATAAAATATTCAATTTATGTTAGGAATTTTCCATGTTTGGAATTATTCATGGCAATTAACAAACTGACCTAGTTTATGCTATTGTATAGAAATGGCACCCAACAAAAGGAATGCAAACTCCAGCAATACGTATAATCCAAAGAGTAAAAATGATCATATCTTTCATGGTGTTAATCTAACATTTAGAAGAAAAATAGTCTCCCATATATTCTCAATATATTAATAAATAGTATCATGTGTTAATAAGATAAGTAAAGAATTCTACGAGTCATATGGCTTTGAAGGGAAGAAAGAGAAGAAAAGGATGGAAGAGAGACAGATGGATAAAGGGAAGAGGGAAAAGAAAGAATTTTCCCATATTTGATAACTATGGGAAGAAACACCCTGGAACTTTCCTGAAAGGAATGGTAGTTTGTTATATGTATGGAGAAAAAGGACACCATGTACGTGATTGCAAGGGTAAGAAAAAGGTTTCAAATGTACAATGCTTCATCTGCAAGGAGTTGAGACACTACGCGAACCAATGTCCAAATCATCAGTGTATTCCCCAAATGATGCTACTAGATAGTAATCAAGTTGTGATACTACCACAATGAGAATGAATGATTAGAGTTCTTATATTGTTATTAGATAATTATGTCATATGAGTGGTGTATCAACAATGTACTTGTTATAATAATTATAGAGTATATAAGGATTATACTGCAGTACTATTTCATTAAGGACTTGAGATTGTGTAAAAAAAGAAAAGTGTCTCAATTGCAGGTTAAATTTTTGGAAAATATATGGTTGAGAGAAAGATAAAACATAATATGGTTCTGATACCAAGGTAGTGAATTTGGAATAATACATGATTGATATGGATAAATTATATTGGACATTCTTGACTACCTTGAAACTGATTAATGATTTGTATATTCCATATTTGATGGAGTTTACAACATTTTTGGATAGAAGGAGTATATCCAGTATTCTCTAATGAATAAGGGATCATGAATGTAATCAATAAGGTTTTATGGTATTTTAGAATGCTGTAGTGTTTTAAAAGAATACATGATGAATGTGTTCACATGCTATTACGTGAAAAAAGGATCTCCATTACGTTTACCTACCTTTTAAATTTTGTACTGTGAGTTTGGATAAAATTATTTTGGATAAGTCTACATTAATATTATTTTTGGATTTCCATGAAAAGGACGACCTGGAGGTCGGGCGGCAACCCGACGCATCCGGAAAGGCCTTGAGACTTGAACCCACAACCAAAGGGCGACAAGGGTGTATCACCTACAATAGGCCCACGTGATGTCCTGGATTGAATAACGTATTCTTTTTTAAAAACTTTTGGTAGATGAATTATAAATTCATTTTTTTTAACCCTATACAAATAGGATAAATAGAATATTATTTTAACGTTCTATTATCATTTAGGATGAAAGATTAGTTGGTGGTAGAAATTAGTTAAAGGATGGGACTCTACTTGTAAAGTATATATTTTATCTTCTCTTATTCTATGAATAAATTAATTCTTATACTTTAGAGAAGGGATCTTAAAATAAAAAATGTGTTATCCCAATTCCATATGTTTTGTTGAACCGATGGTATTTTAAATCATCATAGATTGATAAATTTAAGGCCCTCAATTTTACACTTGTTTGTGATTGATGACCTCAATCACTAACTATAAATATTTACATTTTCTCCTAAATATATGTCTCTAATTTCCACTAATGTTCTCCAAATTGAGATCATAATTTGGTGGTGACCCTTTCATTTCCCTTTTCTTCTTATTAAGACTAAATTTTATTAACATAATTTCCAATGTGGGATTTACCAAAGTTTTTTCTATTTTCAACCTTTTATTTTTGAAAAATAATTTCAAAGTGCGAGGATGAAATTTATTGAAGGATGTGAGAATGTAACACCCCAAGCTTCCACGATACGTTTCCCTTTGAATAATGAAATACCTTGCATTGTACGCAATTTCGATATTCTAACACACTCTGACCAATCAAACTAGCCGTTATGAATAGTAATACCCACTTTTTGAAATTTTATAAATTTTATCTTTAAAAATGGACTTCTTTTTTGGATTTAGAATATCAAAATTAGCCTAGGGTAAATTTCTGGTGTTTTTCTGAAAACTTTCAATTTTTTATGAATAGTGAAAAACACTAAGTTATTGGATAAAACTGAATTTTTATTTAAATAATTATTTATTTTATTTAAATTTATTTTAGGTCAAAATAGATACATAATACCTATATATGTTCAATTTAATTAATTGGAGTCAGTTTATAAAAATTTTCGACATATAAAAATTTTATTGAACTTTTCACTGTCTTTTACCGACCTCCTAAGAGAATATTGAAATTCACATAAAACTTATTTTTACCGCTTTTTTGAGTGGAATTTAAAAAATTTGAGAGTCACGGTTAATATCAAGTAGTAAAATTTGGTTCAATAAGATAAAAATAATTTTTTGTGAATAGTAACTTTTTACTTTTATTTACCACGGTAAAAAGTAAATAGGTTATTTAAGGGTAAAAATGATATTATTATTTCCATGAATCATGTCCTAATTCTATTTGATAAGTACAATTTGACCGAAAACAACCTTAGGAATAAAATATGAACCTATTTGTTCCACCTGGATTAGATTAGGACATTTATTATTATTTAATTCAAAGAAGAGTTAAAAGAGTTGAAATCAAAGTTTAATTACTAAAACATTTTTAATATAGGTTTATAAATAAGATAAATTCGATTATAAGTATTCATTAGCAATATAAAAATATTTCCTACATAATGGTATTTTATTTATAATTTTTAGACATTAAATTATTTAATTTATTTATGACACAATTGTGATGCAGTAATTACCTAATTAATGAAATATTAAAATAATTAATATTATAAATATCTAAATAAATGTAATTTGAGACATTTTATGAATTCTAATAATTTTATAGGTTAATATGACATATTAGGATTGGTTATATGAGTTGTTTTCTAATTAATAATGCTGTTATGAAATTATCAAAAACAAAATACCCAATAGTGTCAAAATTGACATAAAAGAGTTTTGTAAAACTAATATTATATTATTAATTGACATTCTATTACTAAAAATCTAAGGATCGGCCAAAGTACTTATATAATGATAGGTGTATAATTAATGGACCACTTGGGGGGATCTTGGAAGTATATAGTATGATTATTAAAAATATAATATAAAAATACAAAGAGACTTGGTAAATGCCAAACTAATTAACTAAGAGTTAAAACTAAAAGATAAGGTTAATATAGTGACCCAAACCTGTCTAAAACCTATTGGTTGAATGGTTTTCGACCTATACCCACCTTAGAATTTAAATAGTCCACTTTGGAGCCATTATAAACCAAATATGTATTTATTATAAAATAATATTTATAGCTTTTCCAAAGGTTCCCCTAACCCCTCTTATAAAAGGGCACCCCCACTTCTCTCTAATTCAAACCTTCAAAGCCATTTGGCTCATCAAAACCCAGACCAAATATCCTCTAAACTTTCGTCACTCCAACATAGAGGCCTTAGTTTGATCATAAAGCCATCTTAAGGAGCCCTTTTTATAAAATCAAAAGGAAGAACCTGAAGAAGAGGTAATGTTTTCACCACCCTCTTTCAAGTTCCTTTCTTCTTCAACTTCTTCTTTCTTTGTTATTACCATTCTAAATTAATAAATACAGTATCTTATATATAATGTGATGTTATTATAAATATTTTACAACCATATTCAGTATTCTATCCATCCTTTGAATGACATTTCACCATATGTGCGTACGTATGGCTTACCGTCTCCAGGTAGTGGTGTAATTGTTATTCAAAATATTATTATTTGGATGGGTATAATAATGATGTGTAATTAAAGTAAATAATAAATATAACATGATAATTATTCTGTATAAATGACATAATATCCAATTATATATTATTTTAATATCAAAAGAGTTATATTGTCACTCGTGCGTACGTACGGACTACCGTCTCCACGAACACGATGAGATTCATTCCCTATAGTATCCATTCAAGTAAAATTTTATTTGATGATTAAAAATAATTTTTAATGACTTGATATCATTCTAGATATGAATAAGATACATCCTATCCATAACAAACACGACTTATGTAACAAAACATATAAAATAAAATGAGTAAGTTAACATGTGAAACGACGATAATACTAAAATATTATTAACAAAGCATTATTAGAAGATCATATATAATATCATAATTATGTATATGGTTCTTGTATAATTTAATAACAATTTTTAACTATTATACACGAGATTAACATACCATCGACTAAGGAAAAGTATAAGTTAAGGGTTTATTTCACAATCTCTTCATTATTCGAGGTTGTTTATACGTAATTATCCACTAGGACCACTTTATCATCCACATACATGTTTCTTAAAAATGTATTTCAAATCATTCTTACTATTTTATAGACTATTGGTTAAATTAATTTATACCCTTGTTTGAATTTTAATAATATGTTTATAAATTAATCATTCTGTCATTTTCCAAACAAGTTACTTTTTAACCTTTTCAACAGAATTAAGGTAAGAATGTATTTTTTAACTTATACAGTGGGTGAGGCTATTCTCCGCCATTATAAAATCATCAACGCTTCCCTTAAAAGATTATAATAATATTTTCAAATTAAATGTTTTTTTATAATTATGTTACTTTTAAATGATTTCAAAAAAAGATATATTTATCGCAAATAGTTTTGATTTCATCTATGTCAGCATCCTTTGATGGATTTTAAGCTTATTTGAAGTATATTTATTATGATAGAAAAATTCCATATTGTATTGAAGGTTTTGTGATATGTTTGAATATGGATGGGTTATTTCTATACCATTAATGGTTTATGGAGAAAGAATTGACATTTTATATTCTAGTTTTAATACGAATGTTTATGTTATGTTTAAACCTGTTCATATGAGGAATGCATTGGATTTAATAAGTGACGAGTGGAGCCCACTATAGCTCCTCTATGCATCACTAGGTCTCATTAGACTAAATAGTGTCTTGGCACAAGGCCTTGACAAAATCTTATTTTTATTCTTGGCACGAGGCCTTGGCTACGTGGTTATGATTGTCTGGAATTATGCATTCCCTCATTATGGAAGTGGTTATTGATATTGCATGTGGTTATTCGACTATTAGAATATCCTTGTGAATAAGTAAATTGCATTATTTCATTTTATATTTGCCATATTATGATGAAGTTCACGTGTAAAATTCTTTTATTTTAGATATACATTGCCTTAAATTATTATTCTTATTTATGAAATTTTTAGCTATATTGTTATCCTTACTGGGCATTTGAGCTCACCCCTTTCTATGTTTTATTTTTCCCTTTATGTTAATATGTATTTTATGAATGACCTGTAGGGATAGTATATGGGGATATGAGTGTGGAGACAATATGTAGTTGTAGTTTTTTACTTTATGATGTAATGTAATCTTTATGAATGTATCTAGTGTTTCCAAGGCTACTAAACTAATCGATATTTTGAGATTTGATCTTTTGTGATCATGGCAATGTTATGTATTAATGCACCGACTCTAGGTAACTAGGGTCGGAGTGTTACATTATTGATATAGTTTTTTGAAATAAAAGAACCTATTAGATGTTTATAAATATGTTGATAAGATATTTAGGTTTTTATTTTTTTCATATAATTGGAATAATAAGTGTTTCTAAGTTAGAGGTTGATGTTTCCATTTATAAGTGTGATTGGTGGGAAAAGTATACATACATTAAAATTTGTTATATTATTCATGTCTTACTCAAGTAAATTTGCTCCAAATTGAAATTATTTTTAACATAATAATTATAAGGATTAATTAAATTAATCCAATTAGATCAAAACATGTGTTTTGTGTTATCTTGATTACTTATCCATTTATTTTATCATTTTTCACCAATTTTACCATTAACTTTGTTGATAGATTATTTCCATGATTACAATTAATTATAAAAAAAATGATATTTAAAATATAAAAAATTTGGGAATAATGATATCGAATATGGAATCGATATTTAGATATTAAATTTCCATAATTGTTAAAAATTAATTTTAATATAATTACACAAAATGCAATGAAAATCATTTTCAGAAAAAATGCACATTTTATACATAAAAAATATTTTTTTCCAAATAATGTATAATGTTGATATATATGGATTTAATTGGACGTTGTTAAATAAAACAATGATTATTTGACATTAAAACCAAACTAAAACAGAAATTAATCTTAATAATACTTGATAAATGTATAAGAGCCCAAAAAGTATTTTTATTTGAATAAAAATATGACATAGTATTTCAAAATATCAAATATAGATATCTAAGATAAATATTTTATATTTAAATGAGTTTTGATAACTATTAAATGCATATTTGTTCTATTAAAGGCTTTAAAAATGTTTAAATTAATTCTTATATCATAATAATTTAAAAAATTACATTATTTGTAAAATTAATAATTTTCTCTATTCAACAAAAAATCAATTTTTTTATAAAATATCATGAATTTTCTAGAAGTTAATTTTAAAACTAATAATTAAAAATGAAATTAATTTATTCAAACTAAATTTATAAAAAAATAAATTTAATTTACAATCATATTCCAGAATAATGTTGTCTGCATTATGTTATTTTTTATTTAGAATAAGAATCACTACAATTGGATCTTTAGTGTTAAATTGTACCCCAAGATTCATATTTAGATACTATTCATCCATATATATTTTATTGACAAACCTATAAGTGAAAAAAGGAAACCTATTCTTATATGAATTGATACAAGTGCATAATTTGACCAACTAATCCATCATAATGATAATGTAAAAGCTTCTCTTGACAAAGATGAGGAAATACAATCATGTCTCCATATTTCCTAATTTTATCACAAATAAGGGGGGGACTATTTAATAGTCATATCTTATCCCATAATGGATAATAAAACCTTAAGGACATAGTAATTTTATTAACATGTAACCCAAAATTTATACAAAAACAAGGATGTGATTAAATAATTCCATGAACCTGTATAGAATAATAAACTACTTATGATAGATGCAATAACAATAATACCCTTATAATTATTGTGTGTAATAAACTGAGATTTTATGAGAATTATTATTTTTAATTTCATTGAAATCTTGTGTTATACGCTACACAAGAATTATCTTGTTCTATACGCAACACCGTATTAGTATGCACTACACGCAACCTTGACTTGGCTTGCATTACATGCAATTGCGACCTTCCTTGAAAGCGTGTGTTGTACTCAATATCGGGTTTCACTAAACAACGATATATTGTTATAATATTATTATAAACTAGCCGTTATGAATAGAATTATCTAAATTTTGAATGTTAAAACATTATTATTCATCTTACACATTTTATAGAACATCTTGTGTGAACAAAATAAATTTTTCGAGAAAAATAAATATTTTTTTAAAAAAATGCAGTTTTGCTGCCTTTTGATGGTGCACCCACTTTAAATCTAGTTTTTAACATGATTATAAGTTCAATTTGGCAAAATAAAATTCTTATTTGGAATCAGGATATTAAAATTTACTTTTGATAAAATTTTCATATTATTCAGATAACATTCATATTTTAATAAATAGTTAAAACACGCTATATTTTAATTAAAAAAAATTTTCCATCGTAATAATTTATATTGTTCAATTATAAAATTGAATGGTTTTAAAGTATAAATATAATATAATTTTACCATTTAATATAATGTATGTCATTAGAATTGAATTTACATTGAATTCATAGGTAACATCATTTCAATCTTTTGCAATGTTTTAACTTTTAAATATCGTTTTCTTATCAACATGATTAATATTAAATTAATTTTTATAGATTCTGTGATTTGAATTTGTAAAAATGGATTCCATACTTAGAATCATTAGGTCAAAATTTTGTTAATAAGCTATTTTTTATTTTTATTCATTATGAATATTAACTACGGTAAATTTTATTTACCATAGTTAAAGGTAAATCGAGGTAATTAAAGGTAAATATAATATTATAAATTTGCCCTAACACCTGCCAAAATTCTATTAGATGGATAAAAGTAGACCCATAACACATAAGGGTCATAATAAATTCATTTTATGGAATTTTGTCCTTGAAAATAATTTAATTATTATTAAAACCAAAGAAAGTGACAACATGTCACTCTCTTAAATATGATAAGTATAATAATTTTAATTTAGTGATAAACTTTTTGAAACTTCAAACATGAATTGTTTCCAGAAATATAATAAACTTATCTACATCAAGTGAATTTATTTAGAATTTTTATGGATTAAATAATTATCATTAATGGTGACACAATAGTGATGTTGAAATTATTTTATTTATTGAAATATCGAATAAATGGTTAAAAAAAATAAAAATAAATATTATATGAACTATTTAATGTTATACACGAACTTTCCAGACAAATATGTCATATTATGAATCTATTAAATATTTTGGTTTGAAGATATCTTCTGTTTGGATTTTATTTAAATTCAAATAAATTATTTATATCAATATTGACACTATTGATATTTTATATTATTAAATTGTTTAAAAATCACTAAAATATTTTAAAAATTACAAATTAAAATTTATATTATCAATAATTTCATAAAATATCAAATTATGTATAATTAAAAACACATAATTATGTATTTACAACCGTATAAAATTTATAACTTTATTACCACAAATAAAATTAAATAGATTAAATAAGGATATATCAAAATGATATGGTTTAAAATAATATCAAAACATGTCTACGTTTAATTGGTTGAGGATATTACAACCATATATTAAATAATATATGAATTTTAGTCACTTTTAATGTTTTTAAGTGGGGTTTAGTTTTATTATAAATTAATATTTTAGTTCCAAAAGTGCCCCTCTTCTCCCTTATAAAAGGGAACCTCCTCCCTCTCCTCTTTACTGCAATTTGAGCCTTAAAGCTTGTCCAACCCCTGCCCATTTCTCTTCACCACTTCCCTGGAAACATTCTGGAGGTTTTGGTCTTCTCAAAAGACCAACTCTAGTCCCTTAAGAGAAAGATTAAAAGAGGTGTGTCGAAGAAGAGGTAATCTCTTCTACCGATTCGTTCAAGTTTCTTTCTCCTTCAACTTCTTTTTCTTTAGTTATTTCATTATAAAGTAATAACATAAGTATCACTAATATACTGATATGTTATTATAAATATGAAACAACCCCATTTCAACTTCTATCTATCCTACGGAAAATGAAATCACTGTGCGTGCGTACGTACAAAATATCGTCTCCACGCCGTGGTGTAATTAGTTTTTCGACCACCACCTTACTTAGATGGGTATAATGGTGTAAATAATAACAATATATTTTTATTATAATATCATAATGATTCTGATATATTATATCATTCACTATAATTCTATTAAACAATTATGGGAATGATATCATCGCTCGTGCGTACGTACGGACTGCCGTCTCCACGAATGCGATGAGATTCATTTTCAATGATTAACCATTCAAGGATGATTATAAAGTATATATATAATAAATAATCAAGAAATATATTACATAAAAATTATACTGGATTTATAAACATATATTTTTCATTTACTTAATTCCATTCAATTCATTAAGGAAACGAAAACAGCGTGCATGCGTACGTACGGCCTACCGTCTCCATGAACGATGTATTTCATTCCATTTATCAATCTATAATATATATTTATATACTGAATATATATTATATATAAATCATGTTTTACATTATGTAATTATGTAAATCAGGATATGATTAATAATATCATGAACAACAAATCGAAACACATATGATAAATGAAACGATTTTACCCAAAACGCTGCTTTAACATAGAATTTACAAAAGAACGGGTAATATAAAGTTATAAGTGAACCATATATGATATCATAACAATAAATATGATTCATTAATAATTAAATGATATTATTTAAATCATTATATAGGAGTTTTGGATACATACGAATCATATCGGACATAAGGTAAGGGATAATTTTGAAAATCTCATTTTTATCCAAGATTGCTTATACGTAAGTATTTAATGGGGTTATGTTTATCATACATATCAATGTTTTCTAAAAAATCTTTCAATTTTTTTTACTATTCTTCCATGTATGTTTAATGTCATTTTTACCCTTTTCTGATTGTTTACCACATTGTATGGAAGGAATCTTTCCTTTGGTTACTATATAAGGTACTTTTTGACTTTTCTAGCAAAAGTACGAGAAGAATGTTTTTTAACTTATACCGCATGAATAGATATTTATGGTTTCATAAAAAATTATTTAAATTAATCATCCTCTTAAAAATTTCAAGATTATTTTCAACAAAATCCATTTATTTTATGATTTCATGGAATTTTGAGAAAAGCAAAAGATTTTGAAGAAGAAATGATATTTTCCTTAAGAATCCATTTCAAGTGTTTTATCAAAACTATTTTCCATCCAAGATGACATTATTTAGTATTTTTATGTTTCAAGTATAATGTCAATTTTATATACATGGTTTTATTTTTATTATGATGAAATGATATCCATTTATTTTATATGGATTATGTTATGATGGGAGGATGATTATGAAACCTATTTTATTCGTTGGGTTATTATGAATGATGTGTGTTTATTTTTTGGCACAAGTAAGAATGATTTAATTATGAGATGGGTGGGATATATCTCCCTCCAATGCATTGGCTAAAGATTTATATCTAATGAGATAGACATGGCTGGAATGGTAAGTTAATTTGGTTCAGTGATACAGGATTGGAACGAGGAGTGAACTTGATTCAGAAAGGGACTTTGTCCACTAAGATTGTCTTGGCAGCAATGCCTTAGCTAATACAGAAATAATATCATTTGATTAATGGTTTTACATAATTACATGTTTTATTCCCATGTTATTTTATCATGATTGATGTTCCTTTATGATATATTCCTTACATACTTCCAAGATTTATGTCTTTTCTCAAGATTTGGATGTTTAGATTTTATGTTCAAGTTTTTGAATTCAAATGTTTATGGATTGTTTTATGTTCTCTCTGTTTACCATTACTGAGCATTTGAGCTCACCATTTTTATGTTTTCTTTTCCCCAGGATATAAAGAAAGGTTATAGGTAAGAAAACAAAAGGGTAAGATCTTTATGGGAGATGTTGAAGAGATTTCACCGTGTTTAGAAGATTATGTTCCATGTTTCCAAAGACACTAAATTATTTTGGTCCTTTAGTTTTTTTTGTTATGTATTAAGTATTACGCAAAAGTAATGCAATGTATATGTACGTCAAGTACGGGTCTCTAATGTTGGTATCAGAGGAAAGGTTTTGTCAAACATTAGAAACTAGGATGTGAGAACATCAGTGAGATCCCTAGAGATATTTCTAAGGTATGTCTATGGATGTCCATAAGGATAAGTGTTAGTATAGGTTATAGTCCTAGAATTATGGTAATGATATTAGAATTAAACCTAAGATGTTATATATTGAGGGTACTACCCCTTTATTATGTTGTTTTTCTAGTTTTATTTTTTCCTCTCACACTGTTCTTTTGGGGTTTTAGACGATGGCTGGAACCCGAAGGAACTGTGTTGATCAATGTAATGGAAATGCCATGATTGTCCTCCCGAGAAACCAAATGTGATGGGAGATGGAGTACAAAATATTATTACTATACTTACACAAGATATGAATCATTCTATATTTCTAAATGATCAGGGAAGGGAACAATATTCTATTGAGTCCTTCATGAGGGAACATCCACCATCTTTCAATGGGTCTTCTGATCCACTTGTTGCTGAACAATGGATCAATACCATTGAAAAGATATTTTCCATACTTCTCTGTTCAGAACATTAAAAAGCCATTTTAGCTGTTTACCGTTTAGAAGGTGAAGCAGACTAGTGGTGGACTCTAATTAAGAATACAAGGCCCCAAGATGAAATTGAATCCATGGAATGGGACGAGTTCAAGAACATGTTTTTTAGTAAGTACATCCCTCTTATTTTTTGAACAAAGATAGAAAAGGAGTTCCTTGTGATTAAGCATAAGGATGACGAATCTGTTGGTATATATAAAGAGAATTTTACAAGACTTTAAAGGTGTGCAACTGGCTTTATCATCCAACCTGAAAGTAAAGTTGATCGATTCTTTAGTGTCTTAAAACCAAGTCTTCGAAGGGAATTAGATATAAGAGACTTCATCATATATGATGAAAGTGTGTGCTGTGCTATCAAGGTAGAACTGGAAGTTGGTGTAACATATCCATCTCATGGTTTTGACAAGAAACAAAAGATGAAGTTCAAGGAAAACCTCAGAACTATGGTGAAAAAAAGGTGAATGTTTCTTTATTCTCAAAGTTTGGAAAGAAGCATTGTGGAGATTGTCTAAAAGGTACTAGAAAATTTTTCAAGTGTTGAGAAGAAGGTCATCAAGTAGCTGAGTTCCTAAGTAATGGTAAAAAGGTTTCTAATGACGTGAATAGAGAAAAGACTATAGAGAATGTTCCACCAACACATCAATGCTTCAAGTGCATGGAAATGGGGAATTATGCTAATCAATGCCCTAATCCAAGGGTTAATGATGATCAACGTGATCAACCTCTTAAGGAAAAGGAAAATAGGAAGTCACATGTGGCCACTATTAGTCTATTGAGTATGACAACAATGTAGCAAAATGATTATGTTTTTATGTAACGGGATTCAAAAATAATGTTGTGGAATCTAATTTATAGTACTGTGGAATATTAGAATATCTATGTATTGTTTTATTATTGTTTTCAATAATTATATGGTACTGGTAACCATGAAAAGTAATTCAAATATTTTGGAAAGCAGATGATATGCGCATAATGAAGGGATAAGGAGAAGATAATATTAATGAGCTCATGAGTACCGTAAGGACAAAGTGATATGATGGTTTGAGTAGTTTGAAATTTTGGGATTTTTGTATGTAGAAAGAGTTACCTATTGACAACATTCGTGTTTTCACTTTGGTTCTATGGTAATTCATTTTGCAAGAGAATACAAGATAAAGGTATTCACATGTTTGGAATGAGATCAACAAGATATATCATATGATATATGGAGGGTAAATTATGGTATTTACATGATTGGTTAATGACATTTCTAGTAATCATTTTCTTTATACTATGAGATTGGAAAGATGTATTTTGGATAAGTCTAAAGACTGGAATGGATTATGTTGGACATCAGATAGTATTTTTTAAGGATATAAAGTTTTTCAATATTATTTATGTAATGTTATAATAGTGAAGTTCTAGAAAAAAAAGACAGCCTACAGGACGGGAGACAACCCGTCGCGTCGGATAAGGTTGCGGGAATCAAACCCACAACCGATGTGCGACATGCCTTTATTTCCTACCACTGGCCTACATGAAGTCCCTAGTCAGTAGAAACTTGTTTTATTTGATTAAGTGGTATGATAGATGAAGTATATATCCATTTTTAGAATCATATATGATTAACCTCACCATATATGGACTTATGTATATTTGATAACTTTTTCTAACCGTTTGTTTGAGACATATAGAATTACTCATCATTCTATCACATGATATGCTAACACTTCACAGATGACAAATTCAACTTCATTTCTTTAATAGATGAAGTGGAAATTGTTCAAGGCATGAATAATGGTGATATTATACCGAAATATAGTAAATATTTCTTCTAATTAAAATTCTTCAACTTTAGGGAAATGATCTTGAAAACCAAAAATGTTGTCCAAGTGCTCTTATATCTGATGAATCAGATGGTACCTTAGATCATAAAAAATTTATGGATTTGTGATTATTGGATTTTACATATTTGTGTTCTCTACCACTCTCCATCAGAACATGATGGCTATATTTCTCTTCTATATCCAAATTTTCACCTATGTTCTACTATGTGGAAACCTAGTGATGAGTTAATTTGGGTAACCGTTATGTTTCATAATTCTCTTTTGAAAATTAAGTTTTAGTATTACTTTTTATGATGTGTGTTTCTATAGAAGAATCTTTCAAGTAGTAAACCATTTATAACCCCTGACGAATTTCGAGGGCGAAATTCATTTTAAGGTGGTAGAATGTAACCACCCGAGATTTTATGAAAATTATTTTTTTAATTTAATTGATGTATTGTGTTATAAAATACACCAAAATTAACATTTTCTATACACAAGACTGTATTATCTTTCACTACACATATCCTTGACTTGGCTTGCATTGCATGCAATCACGACCTTCCTTGATAGCGTGTGTTGAACGCAATACCGGGTTTCACTAAACAATGATATATTGTTATAATATTAATATGAACTTGCCTTTATGAATAGTATTAACATAATTTTGAATTTTATAACATTTTTATTCATCTTACACATTTTTTTGAACATCGTGTGTGAAAACAATTTCGAGTAAAATAAATAATTTCAAAAAAATGACGTTTTTCTGCCATTTGATGGCGCACCCACTCTAAATCTAGTTTTTAAAAGTTCATATATTCAATTTAATAAAATAAAATTCTTCTTTGGAATTAGGATATAAAAATTTACTTTGGATAAATTTTTTATATTGTTCTGATAACTTTTACATTTTATTGAATAGTAAAAACATGCTATATTTTAATTAAAAACAAATTTTTTCATTGTAATAATTTATATTGTTAAATTATAATATTGAATGGTTTTAAAGTATAAATAGAATATATTTTTACCATTTAATATAATTTATGTCATTAGCATTGATTTTACATTGAATTCATAGGCAAAATCATTTCAATCTTTTGCAATGTTTTAACTTTTAAAACTCAGTTTCTTAACAACATGATTAGTATTAAATTAATTTCTGAAACTTCTGTGATTTGATTTTAGAAAAATGGATTCCATATTTGGAATCAGTAGGTCAAAATTATGTTAATATGCTACTTTTTATTTTTATTCATTATGAATAGTAAGTACGGTAAATTTTATTTACCATAGTTTAAGGTAAATCGAGGTAATTAAGGGTAAATATAATAATATAAAATTACCCTAACACTTGCCAAAATTCTATTGGATGACAAAAAGTCGACCCATATCACCTAAAGGTTGGAATAGAATCATTTTATGTACTTTGGAACATGAAAATAATTTAATTATTATTAAAACCAAAGAAAGTGACAACATGTCACTCCCTTAAATTTTATAAGTATAATAATTTTAATTTAGTGATAAACTTCATGAAACATCGAACATGAATTGTCTCCAAAAATATAATAAACTTTTATATATCATGTGAATTTATTTAGAATTTTTATGGATTAAATAATTATCATTAAAGGTGACACAATAGTGATGTTGAAAATATTTTATTGATTGAAATATCAAATAAATAGTTTAAAAAAAATAAAAAAAATATTATATGAAGAATTTAATGTTATACACGAATTTTCCAGATAAATATGACATGTTATGAATATATTAAATATTTTGGTTTGAACATATCTTATGTGGGGATTTAATTTAAATTCAAACATATTAATTGTGTCAAAATTGACACTATTGATATTTTATATTATTAAATTGTCTAAAAATAAAAAAACAAATATTTTAAAAATTCCAAATTAAAATTTATATGATCTAAAATTTCATACACTATCAAATTATTTATAATTAAGAAGACATAAGTATGTATTTATTACCATATAAAATTTATAACATTATTACCACAAATAAAATTAAATAGATTAAATAAGGATAAATCAAGATGACAAGGCATAAAATAAAATCAAAACAGGTATAAATTTTATTGTTTGATGAGATTGCAACCCTATATTATCTAATATCCTAATTTTAGTCACTTTTAATGTTTTTAATTGGGGTTTAGGTTTAATATAAATTAATATTTTAGAGGTTTCAAAAAGTTCCCCTCTCCTCTCTTATAAAAGGGAACCTCCTCCCTCTCCTCTTCATAACACTTTGAGCCTTCAGGTTCGGAAAAAACATGACCATTTATCTTCTACACTTCCCTATAAAGATTCTGGAGGTTTTGGTCTTCTCAAAATACCAACTCTAGTCCCTTAAGTGGAAGATTAAAAGAGGCGCGTCGAAGAAGAGGTAATCTCTTCTACCGAATCTTTCAAGTTTCTTTCTTCTTCGACTTCTTCTTCATTAGTTGTTTATTTATAAATAAATAACATCAGTATCAATGATATACTAATATTTTATTATAAATATGAAAAAACCCCATTTCACCTTCTATCCATTCTACGCAAAACGAAATCACTGCGCGTGCGTACGTACAGTATACCGTCTCCACGCCGTGGTGTAATTTGTTTTTACACCAGCACCTTACATGGATGAGTGTAATGGTGTAAATAATAACTATATATGGTTATTATAAAATCATAATGATTCTGATATATTATATCATTCACTCTAATTCAATTCAATAATTATGGGAATGATATCATCGCTCGTGCGTACGTACGGAATACCGTCTCCACGAACGCGATGAGATTCATTTTCCATGATTAACCATTCAAGTATGATTATAAAGTATATATATAATAAATAATCAAGAAATATATTAAATAAAATGATACTGGATTTATTTACATATATGTTTCATTTACTAAATTCTATTCAATCCAATAAGGAAACGAAAACAGTGTTCATGCGTACGCACGGCCTACCATCTCAATGAACGGTGTATTTCATTCCATTTTTGATATATAATAAATATTTATATACTTAATATATATTATATATAAATCTTGTTTTACATTCTAGAATTATTAAAATAATGATATAAGTAATAATATCAAGAAAAACAAATCGAAACACGTATGATAAATGAAACGATTTTACCCAAAACGCTGCTTTAACATGGAATTTACAAATGAACGGGTAATATAAAGTCATAAGTGAACCATATATGATATCATAACAATGAATATGATTCTGTAATAACTAAATGACATTATTTAAATCATTATACAAGAGTTTCGGATACATACGAAACATATCATACATAAGGTAATGGATAATTTTGCAAATCTCATTTTTATCTGAGATTGCTTATACATAAGTATATACAGAGGTTATGTTTGTCATCCATATCAATGTTTTCTATTTTTTTTCATAAAATGATTACTATTCTTCCATGTATGTTTAAATTAATTTTTACCCTTTGTTTACGTTTTACCGCATTTTATGTAAGGAATCATTCCTTTGGTTACCATTTAAGGTACTTTTTGACTTTTCCAGCAAAAGTACGAGAAGAATATTTTTTTAACTTATACAAGGTGAGTGGGTTTTTACAGTTTCATAATGAATTATTTCAATGAATCTTCCTCTACAAAATTTCATTATTATTTTCAAAAAAAATCCTTTTCTTTTAAAATTTCATGTAATTTTGAGAAAAGAAAATGATTTTAAAGAAGAAAGGATATTTTCCTCAATAATTCATTTCAGGTGTTTTATCAAAACTATTTTCCATCTAAGATGACATTATTTAGTATGTTTATGTTTCAATTATAATGCCTCTATTATTTACATCATTTTATTTTTCTTATGATGAAATGATATTCATTTCTTTTTTATGGATTCTGTTATGATGGGATGATGTTTATGAAACCAATTTTATTTGTTCTGTTATTATGAATGATGTATGTTTATTTTATGGCACAAGTAATAGTAATTTCACTATGAGATGGGTGGGACATATATCTCCCTCCAATGCATTGGGTAAAGATTTATATCTCATGAGATAGACATGGCTGGAATGGTAAGTTAATCCAGTTTAGTGATACAATACTGGAACGAGGAGTGAACTCGATTCAGAAAGGGACTTTGTCCACTAAGATTGTCTTGGCAGCAATGCCTTGGATACTATGGAAATAATATCATGTGCTTAATGGGTTTCCACAATTAAATATTTTATTACCATGCTATTTTATCATGATTGATGTTCCTTTATGATATATGTCTTATGTACTTCCAATATTTATGTCTTTGCTCTTGATTTGGATGTTTAGATTTTATGTTCAAGTTTTTGCATTCAAATGTTTATGGATTGTTTTATGTTCTCTATGCTTACCATTACTAAGCATTTGAGCTCACACTTTTTATGTTTTCTTTTCCCCAGGA
Organism: Viscum album; assembly: GCA_963277665.1. Lineage (NCBI taxonomy): Eukaryota > Viridiplantae > Streptophyta > Magnoliopsida > Santalales > Viscaceae > Viscum > Viscum album. The sequence goes on from OY728132.1 coordinate 1,702,021,120, forward strand.
TATAAAGAATGGTTTTAGGGAAGAAAACAAAAGGGGAAGATCTTTATGGGAGATGTTGAAGATATTTCACCGTGATATGAAGATTATGTTCCAAGTTACCAAAGACACTAAACTATTACAATCCTTTGGTGTCTGCTTTTGTTATTTATTATGTATTCCACAAAAGTAATGTAATGCCTATGTACGTCAAGTACGGGTCTTTATATTGTGACCTTGTATATCATCATCCAATATTTTCATAATATTAAAATGTATCCTCTAGTTCCACTACTTATTCTATACCCCTTGAAACAATGGACTTATTGTGGGGATCTAGAAAATGGGCTCCCTCAGAGAATTAAAGAAACTCCTTTCCAAAACTATGTTTTTTGGTGATCTAAATTTATTACTTTTTATAGAAGGAATTTATGGGAGTCTAGGGTCTAATTTTAACATCTATCACCCCAACCCAAGGATGGGATCCTATAAAAGTTCTCTTGATATACTGAATCTCAATGTCATTCTCACAACATCATGTCCATGAGACATGTTCTATTAATTTTACTAATATTTAAAAATTGATAGCACATTCTATGGCCCATTAATAATATTAATTTAAAAAACTATAGTTATTATATAAAATAATTATCGTGTGATTCACGGTGATCAAGGTGATGACAGATTTATAAATTTACTAGTTAATTATTTTGTTTCTTATTATACCCCTTTATTTAAAAACAATAACTAACTAGTACTACAAAAAGTGATGCCAAATGATGATTATAAGAAATAAATTAATTAATAAAGACAATGTTTTAGTTAAAATTCAAATATGAAAAGGGTAATAAATGATATAAAAGAAATAATATTTCCCTAAACATGAATCACTACTTATATATACATGATTTCAATATGTTGGATATTTCCTCTGTTTAACCCAAATGGAACTACCAATTACTTTTCTAAAATCACTTAGTTAATTAGGTATAAAATTATTTAGTAATTTTTTAACAAAAAAATATAATAACAAATATTATTAACATTAATATAATAATAGTATCATCAAAATCATTAGATATATTTTATCACCTTCCTCTCATGAACATCAAATTTTTCACTTTCCTACTTAGTTTGGATTTACACGGATAATTCTCATAATAAAAACCAAGAGTTTCTATTTAATTAATATTTTTCATCCTTATATGTCTCTTTGTAAATGATTTAATTATAAAGTCATTAATTTAATATAAAATAGCATAAATATCTCATATCAATATAAATCAACAATGGGTTCCAAGATCCCTCTACAAGTATCTTTAATTTATTCATTGATAGTGTCTTCCATTTCATTAAAATATAATTCAAAAAAACATCCTATAATTATTTCACATTTAAAGAAGAAATAAAATTAAAACATGAAGGTATATTTACCATACTATGGTATTATATGATCTATAATCTAGTTTTCATGGTCAGATCATATCATTTTAAAAACATGGTAACTTCTTGACAATTATTATTGGCTTATATGTCAACTACTCCAACATGAATTCATCAAATTTACTCACTATAATATAATTTATCAAAATCATGATATTAATATCTTCATAAAAACTTAAATATATCCTCTTAAAAACAATAATATCTATAAAATAACATAAAATCTATAATTTTTTTTCATCGTGGGATTATATTTCTCACATAATATCCACCTTCTTTATTCTAGAAAACTATTATGAGTTCCCTAACAGAATTATAATTGTCTATTAATATGAATTATGTATTATTAGAATCATGATTAATTTTTTTCTAAATGATGTGAAATAGAATATTATCAAAAAAATGTTACCATACAATTTTTTAATCACACCACTTCATCAAAAACAATTATATTATTATTTAAAGTTTATCCAAATAAACAATTTTCCTTAATAGATATATAAAATTATCCAAAATCTATAACAAGTGTTTTTTTACTATACCATTCCATTAAACTATATTTAATTTAGGGTGGTAATATTTTTCTCTATGATCATCATGAAATTAAATATACAATTTCATGATTAATTATCCTTCTATAAATTCCCTATTTTAACATATATGTAAATAGGTTATCAACCATGTTATCAACACAATAACATTCATTCGGTATAAGACTCTCCAAAAGTAAAACATTCTAAAATAGATATGAATTATTTTACATAACATTCCAATCCAACTATATTACACACACTTCTAAAACAAATATCTACGATGTACATGGAATGGATTTATATTTCAAAAATTTGGAACTTCTATATTAATTCATTAATGATTTAGAAAATAGATAATAATATTCATATCAATTCATATTCCTTTATGAATCAAGTTATATTTGCAAAAAACAATTAATAACTTTTATCCACACCCATAGTGGGTTTTCAAATATTATAATTTGTATTTTTTAAAATAAATTGTGAAAAAATATTCTCCCAAGAATTAGAGAATTAAAAAATCATCAATCAATTTTAATATTCCATAAGTAACACGCAACATAGGAAAAAAAAGTTATTTAAATGGTTTGAAATCATGATTTTGTAATGTCAACAAATAAAAAATTTATTTTACATTAAATAAAATATAATAATCCTTTTAATATTCATATATCATTCAAATTTAAAAAAATCCCTTTCTATTATGCCCCCTTTATATTTTATCCCCTTGGCCTAATAAATTTCTCCCCATGTAATAAAAAATAAAATAATAAAATTATTTATAAACATTAAAAAATGATACTTCATTGAGAACAAAATGTAGATAGAGATGATGAAATTTAAAACTTAAACTAAATGTTATGAATGTAATATATATTATTAAACCAATAGTTCATATATATTTTCCTTGATATTGGATGATTAAAAACACATTTCACTTAATATATCATTTAAAATAGTTATACCATGATAAGTTTTTTCAATATTTTCACTATAAAAGTGGATTCAAATTTCCATATAATTTTTTAAAAGTGTTTTATTTGATTCTATATAATATTTATAGATCTCTTGTAATCCCAAAAAAATCCATTACCATATTAACAAGTACACTAATATTTTGAAATTTGTTATTCATCTACATTTTTTTGGGAAATATATTTTACAATGGTGATCTATTCAACCTCATAAATACTTAATAATATCATTTAATGTAAATTTTTAGTCCAAACTACACATTTATCTCTAATAAAAAATGTTTTGTTTATTTGTGATATTCTATCAATACATCTATATAATAATCAATTTCACACCATTTACCTAAGGCATTCCATTTTTTTATTCATAGAAATTAACCATGGGTCATCATTTCCCCCCTGAATTTTTTTACTTGGGATAAAAATATCAATTTTATAATACTATTCAACTTTTTTGACTGAATTAATGTCAACTTATTATTATGTATTCTCTCTTTCTTTGCTTTATAATATCATTATATGAATTTGTCAAATCATTTTCATCAATTTCATATAATTTTTCACTTCATAACCACTCAAGTGTATTTTTCAGAAGTTCATATAATTTTTCATTATGTTCTTAATAAACTAATTTAATCTCTATTATACCTATTTTTTTTATCATAATAAAATTCAATATAAAATATTTCAAAAAATATAAATAATTTTATAAATAATAGTCCTTATCTATAATAAGAAATTTAAGAAATATTATATTAATTCCTATATGTACATACATGTAACATCCCAAGAAACTAAGGAATTAACTATTTTCATATCTATGTCTATTTTTGAATTATATAGTGTTATAAAGACTTAAAATGAGAATACACCCAATCTTAAGCATAAAATTCTCTAATATTTTTAAAAGATTGTTTTAACGCCTTTTGATGGAGAACCATTTTTAGTTCTATATTTTGACAATTTTATTAGCTCTATTTGTCAAAATAAACTTATTCATTAGTATTGAGACATTGAAATTTACATTGGATAAATTTTTGGTATTTTTCTGGCAATGTTCATTTTTTAATGAATAGCGAAAAATACTGCATTTTACTTCAAAACTGTTTTTTCATCTAATTTAATTATATGGATAGATTATCATTATAATTGGATTTAAAGTGTAATTAAAATATATTTTCACCATTTAATCCAATTGTGGTCATTAAAATTGATTTCACGTTGAAATTGGGGATAAACAAGTGCCAAACTTTTCATAGATATTGTTTCAAAAAAACACGCTATTTGTTTTGACAACGGGAATTAATTTTAAATTAATTTTTTCAATTTCTGTGTTTGGAATATGGTAAAATGGATTCAATATTTAGAATAATAAGGTCCAAATTATGTAATTAAGAATCTTTTGTTTTTGGACATTATGAATAGCAATGACGGTAATTATTTTTGATTATCGTGATTAATTAGTAATCGATAGTTAAGGATAATAAAATAATATCATAATAATAAAAAATGTCCCCAAAATGGGTCCTAATTTTACTTTTTGTGTCATGTCTGACAATGGGATTCCTTTTTCCAAACATAGGGACCCCATGGAATCAATTTTGGGTGATAGTGACACTTTATCATTTTATTTTTAAAGAAAAAAGAATATCAAAAAAGTATGTAACACCTAAGTAAAAAACTTTTAATATTTCCTAAATAAATGATATCTTAGACTATAAGTAGTCATTGGCACGATAATAATATTTCCTCAATCATATTATTTTTTATATAATTTTTATACATTAAATAAATTAATTTTTTTATGACACCATGATGATGCAGTGATTACCTCATTAATGAACGATTTAAATAAAATGAAAAGATAACGTAAAATCTAAGACTTAAACTGGTACAAAACCTATTGGATGAGTATATTTCGAACCCTTATCATCTTAGCCTTTAAATATTTCCATGTGGGACTTTTAAAATCTGAAACTCATTTTAATATAAAGTAACATTTTTGACATTCCAAAAGTGCCCCTCCTCCCTCTTATAAAATGCCCTCACCTCTACCTCATTACCCACACCGATAAAGTAATTGTCTTGGCCAATATCATATCATTTTATCTCTCCACATTCCTCTATTCATCCTAGAAGCCTTACCTTAGGCAGGAAGCTCATCAAGAAACTGTTTTGGTACAAACCAAGAGGAGTTACCCGATTTAAAGGTAATGTATTCACTAGTGTTCTTTTGTTTTATTTTAATTCTCCACCCCCTAAAATCTTTTATTCATTTATTTTGTAACAAAACCAGTATCTTCAGTATACTAGGATGTGTCTATGAGAATAATTCGAGCTACACTTACACACACCTCTGTCAAATGGTTAAAGAACATACTATTTCTATGGATGGTGAATTTCTGCCTCAGAAAACGATGATTGTTCAATAATTTTTTAACACATTTTATGGTGGCCATTAAGATGTGACTATACTTATATATGATATATATTACGTTTATGTTTTCTTATGCTTCTGTATTTTTCATTTATGGCATACCATTATGGTTTCCATTATGGGTAAACGTGATATCTTCATTTTAGGAAGTGCGGACTACCGCCCCTTCAAAGTGATTTGATTCGTTAATTCCAAATGTGGGATGTATAAAAAATGGAGTTAATGATATTATATATGATATTATACTGAAATTATAATATAACTTTATATCATTAAGAATTCATTCCATTAAATACGAAATAGAAATGAAGTTAGCGTTCATGCGTACGTATGACTTACCGTCTCCATGAACAGTGCATTTCATTTGTTTTCTCTAAATGTCATGTAATATTATAAATGCATGTATATATTTTACATATATGATATATATGATATCTACATCATGAATATAATTTTGGATATAATGTATATTTTACCACATGAACAACTTGTAATTATAAGTAGTTTATTTTTGACTCAAGTACCAATGATCGACAAAACGACTGTTATTAACTTAAATAATTACATAGTGTTCATAAATGGTAATAAGTGATATAAAAGGAATAATGAACTTTAAAAAGGTTCTTAATCAAGTAGAAATTAACTCATGTTTATTATTTAGGATATTAAAGAATGATCAAGTCAAGTCGGACACGAGGTATGGGACTTCGTCTCAATATCCTTTCATTGAGGCATATTTTGTTTCATACACAACATTCTTTTATACGGTGTATAAACCCCTTTGGATTTTATGTTTATTCAAAAGGAATATTTTTATATGAATAGTTTTACTAAATGACAAAAGGGACTGTTTTTGTCTTCCGTATGCGGCGACAATGACTTCTCCACCACCGTGACCATTACTTTAGTTTCAGCTTCCTATACAAGCCATAATTTTTTTAATGAAAAATAAATACCATGTTTTACTTTTATTTTCTTTTTGTATTGAAAATGGTTTTGATAATGTTTTTATTATATCAATGTTTTTTTGATATCTTGTGATTGATATGTGGAAATGTTATGTTTCCTTTATGCATGTTTATGTAATATGATTATGTTATGGTTCATGGGAATTATTTATAAAGATGGGTGGTTCCATGATAAACTAAGGGCAGGTGATCCAATGATAGCTCTCCAATGCATTGGGTAACTTGAAGGGGTTCAACACTAAGGTTTCTCCGAAGAGATTTAGGGAATATACTGTGATGGGTATTCCAAACGTAACCATGAGGGTTACTCCCTACATAAGAATTTTTTGAATGCCTCAAGTTGCCTTTATGTCTTATGATATCTATGATTTATTCATGATTTGATGAGGTATGTTAAAGTTCTTATGTTTTTTGAGTAATGAATGATTTCAATTATTTATTCTGTATACATGGACTAATGTTTCCATTTCGTACTTCAATATCCCTTACTGAGATTTTTATGCTCATCCCATGTTTTTGAAATGTTTTTCATAGGTCAAGGGAAAGGTACCTGATGTGATGATAGTTTCAAGGAAGTGTCATGAAAGAATCCATGTTTTATTTTAAATATGTTTCAAATGATGGGAAAAGTGAATTTGTCTTTAATGTAACCACCTTGTTTAATGTGGAATGTAATGTATCTTTTATGATCTAATTCTCTATAACTATAAACCTAAAAAGATCCACTATGTGTAATCCTGTAATAACTCAGGATTAAGTAATGTTTAAGGCACGAGGCCTTATAGTTGGTATCAATGGACGGTTTAGATAACGTTAGGAGATAGAATTATATTAAATGATTATCCAAAAATATTTGTTTACGATAAAATTGAAATGATACATCATTTGAAAATTACCATGTTGCTTTATCTAAGACATGTTTGTTCAAAATGGTTTTCCACAGAGGAAATAGGGAAGCAGTGCTAGGAAGGCATACCGAAGGAAATGGCCTTTCTGAATCAGCATCTGGAGATGGTCAGAATTGGAACTGAATAGTTTGTTGCAGTAATGGCGCAGTTGACTCATGCGATGGTGGTGGTATCCATGTACGAGATCAGCCAGATCAACCGTAGAGGAACATGTCAGTGGTGGAAAATTTAATGAGACAACATTCCCCACCATTTAAAGGATCATTTGACCCTGTGCTAGCTTAATGCATTGGAGATGATTTTCGATGTCATGGGGTGTTCAGAAAATCAAAAGGTTAGTCTTGTAATTTACTATTTTGAGGGTGAAGTAGATCAGTGGTGGTCGATGGTTAAAAATATCAGGGATACTGATGAGATTGATGCTCTCGATTGGGATGAATTCAAAGGTATGTTTCTTGAGAAGTATTTTCCTAAGGATGTTCGACTTAGGATGGAATGAAAATTCTTGGAATTGAGGTAAGGGGATGACTCAGTGGCTTCTTATGAAGAGAGGTTCACTCGATTGGAAAGGTATGCTCCAAATTTTAACCGAGACCATGAAATTAAAATCAATCATTTTTACTCAGGATTAAAGCCAAAATATCAAAGGGATTTAGATTTTCATGAGTTAAAGAGTTATGAAAATCTTGTTTGATGTGATGAGAAGGTGGAAATAGAGTTTTTTGATGATCAAGTGTTCTATAACAACTGACAGAAGAAGAGACTGAGGTGGCAGAAGAAAGGGAAAAATTCTTCGAAAAGATCTTATGGTAAGGAAACTAAGTTTCTAGTTTGTGATAAATGTGGTAAAAGGCATGATGGAGAATGTATTCTAAATTCCGGAAAGTGCTATTGATGTTGTAAGATGGGGCATAAGGCTTGTGATTGCACTGAAAAAGATCAAGGTGATGGTGAGACAAAATTTTATTTAAAATTAGTGAAATGTTTCAAGTGCAATGAGATGGGTCATTATGCAAACGAGTGTTCAAAAAAGAGCTAAAATGATGGGAAGCAGTCAAACTATAATAAAAAAGGAGTGGTGAAATCCTTTGCAACTAATTCAGTAGATGTTGGGCCAGTAAATGAAGTGGTATCAGGTACTTTGTTTGTTTTCTTAGATTATGCTAATTTGTTGTTTGATTCGGGGTCTACACATTCCTTCATCTCTGAAAACATTTCTAGTAAATTGGGAATTCCATCTCAAGAAATGACTCCTTAACTTGTGTTAAAAACACCTGGGGTAAATGTTGAGGCAGAAAAAATTTATACAAGCCTTCCTATCCTTATCCGTGGAAAGAACCTACTTGAAAACCTTATTGTTATACCTCTAGTGGTGTTTGGTGTTTTCCTAGGTATGGATTGACACTCTGTTTACCATGCTAAGATTGATTGTAGAGCTACAAAATTTTCCTTTCAGAAAGACTTTAAGTTTGTGTAGAAGAATAAACCCTTACTATTGATAACATATCAAGAGTCTGAGAAAATTGTAAAAGAAGGAAATGAATGTAAACTTGCACATATTGTTGAAAACAAAGGAACCGTTCAGATTAATGATGTGCTTGTGGTAAATGAGTATCCTCAAGTATTTCCTGATGAGTTTCTTGGAATAATACCAGATCGGGAAGTTGAATTTACTGTTGAATTAGTTCCTGATGCTAATCCAATTTCAAAACCCCCTTATTGAAGGACTGAAATTGAAATTTTAGTGTTGAAGGAGAAATTCCAATATTTATTAAGGAAAGGTTTCATTCGACCAAGCACATCACCATGGGGTTCTCCTGTCTTATTTTTTAAAAATAAAAATGGTTCTATGAGACCTTTCATTGATCATAGAGCCTTGGATAAAATAAATATTAAGAACAAATATCCTTTTCCTCATATCAATGATTTGTTTGATCAGCTCCAGGGAGCTCGGTATTTTTCAAAGATTGGCCCGAGATCGAGGTACCATCAGTTGAAGGTAAAGGAAGCAGATATTATGAAGACCGTGTTTCATACAAGATATGACCATTATGAATTTTTATTAATACCTTTTGGGCTAACCAATGCACCTACTGTATTCATGGACCTTATGAATATAATTTTCCATGAGTTTTGGATAAGTTTGTGGTTGTTCTCATTGATAATATTTTGGTGTTTTCTAAAAGTAAATAGGAGCATGAAAGTCATTTAAGGGTTATTTTGCAAACATTAAAAGAAAAGAAATTTTATGTGAAATTCAGAAACTGTGATATTTGGTTGCAAAAAATTTCTTTCCTTGGTCACATTGTTTCTAAAGATGGAATAACTGTTGATCCTGCAAAAACAAAGGTTGTTGAAGAATGTTGATGACCCACAAATGTAACTGAGATTCGTAGTTTTCTTGGTTTCGTAGGCTATTACTGATGGTATGTTAGAAATTTTTCCCGGTTATCTATTCTAATGACTAAGCTAACTCAGAAGGGTGTTAATATTTTCTGGACAAAAGAATGTGATGATTTTTTTCAGGAATTGAAAAGAAGATTGGGGAATGCCCCAGTTTTGGCACAACCTTCCTGGTATGGTGAGTTTATTATCTACAGTGATGCTTCATTGAAAGGACTTGGTTGTGTCCTAATGCAAAATGATCAGGTAATTGCTTATGCTTCACGACAGTTGAAAACTCACGAGGTAAATTACCCTACACATGATTTGGAATTACCTGCTGTTGTTTTTACATTAAAAATTTGGAGGCATCATTTTTATGGTGTAAAGTGTGAAATATATACTAATCAAAAAAGTTTAAAGTATGTATTCACTCAAAAAGAATTTAACATGAGGAAGAGTAGATGGCTAGAATAAATCCATGATTATGATTGTACAATTCATTACCATCTGGGAAAATCAAATAAATTTTATGATGATTTCAGTCGAAAAAGTAATGCTTCATTTACAATATTGCATTCGGAACGTGATCCTTTGGTTAAGGATTTGATAAACATTGTCATTGAAGTTGTTTGTGCAATATGTTCTTCTGTTTCATTTTAGGTATCAGTGAAATATTCTCTATCAGAGTGAATTATGTCAGCATAAAAGTAAGATAGTGGGTTGTAGAAAAAGGTAGAGCTAGTTCAGAAGGGTATGTTGCCTGAATTCAACATTGATAATGATTGTGTTTTGAGATTTGGGAAGAGATTGTGTGTGCCATGTGATTCACAGTTGAAGAGAGAGTTGTTATGTGAAGGTAATAGTTCTCCATTTTCAGTTCATCCTTGCAGTAGTAAGATGTATAATGATATTCGGGAGTACTACTGGTGGGATAGAATGAAAAGAGATATTGCTGATTTTACTGTGAAGTGTTTGAATTGTAAATAGGGTAAATCAGAGTGGCAGTTACCGAAGGGGATGCTTCATCCTTTACCATTACCAGAGTAGAAATGGGATAATATATCCACGGACTTCGTTGTTAGATTGTCAAAGACACCTCGAGGTAATAATTCAATCTGGGTTATTGTTGATCGCTTGACAAAATCTGCTCATTTCATTGATATACAAGATACTTTTTCCCAAGATCAACTTTCTCATTTGTATATTAAAGAGATAGTCAGGTTACATTGAGTTCCTCTCTCCATTATATCTTATCATGATCCCAGGATTACTTCGAACTTTTGGAAAGGCCTTCAGAAGTCGTTGGGTACTGAATTAAATTTTAGTATAACTTTTCATCCTCAATCAGATGGGCGGTTAGAACAAAAAATTCAGACATTGGAGGATATGCTACGAGCTTGTTCGATGGATTATCAGGGAATTGGGGACCAACATATTTCTTTGGTTTTGTTTTCTTATAATAACAGTTTTCATTCTAGTATACAGATGGCTCCATTTGAGGCATTTTATGGGAAGAGGTGTCGAACTCCATATTTTTGGGATGAAGTGTGTGAAAGGAAGTTAATGGGACCATAATTAGTACAAGAGTTTGCAGAAAAAGTTTAGATGATACAGAAACACATGAGAATAACTTGGAGCAGGAAGTTATATGGAAAAAAGGAGGAAGGATCTCTCTTTTGAGGTACGTGATCAGGTCTTCTTCAATGTTTCACCATGGAAAGGTGTGATGCGATTTGGTAAGAAAGGAAAGCTGAGTCCAAGGTTCATTGGACCATATGAATTTCTATAGAGAGTTTGATCAATTGCATACTGAGTGGCATTACCTCCAAGTTTATCTCAGGTACACAATGTTTTTCATGTTTCAATGTTAAGGAAGTACATGCCAGATCCATCTCATGTTTTGAGTCTAGAGGTAGTTCAGTCAGAAGAGAACCTATATTACGAGGAACAAACGATCCAGATTCTTGACCACAAGGAGCAGGTGTTACAAAATAATGTTATTCATCAAGTAAAGGTTTTGTGTAAAAACCACATGATTGAAGAGGCAACATGAGAATCTGAAAATGCAATGAGGGATAAATACCCCCACTTATTCGATAAGTAAATAAATTGTGGGGATGCAATTTTCATAAGGGGGAAGGATGTAACATTCCAACTAAGTAAATAATTGTGTATTTTCATATATACGTCTATTTATAAATTAGATTATGTTTTAAAGACCTAAAATGATAATAAATCCAATCTTAAGCATATAATTCTCTAATATCTTTAAAAGATTGTTTTACCTCCTTTTGATGGTGAACCATTTTTAAATCTATCTTTTGACAATTTTATAAGCTCTATTTGTCCAAATAAACATATTCTTTAGTATTGGGACATTGAAATTTACTTTTGATAAATTTTTGGTATTTTTCTAACAATGTTCATTTTATAATGATTAGTGAAAACTACTGCATTTTACTTCAAAATAGCTTTTTCATCTAATTTAATTATATGGTTAGATTATCTTTATAATTAGATTTAAAGTTTAATTAGAATATATTTTTACCATTTAATCCAATATTGGTAATTATAATTGATTCCACATTTTAATTGGGCATAAACAAGTGCCAAACTTTTGATAGATATTGTTTCATAAAAATGCCAATTTGTGTTTGAGAACGGAAATAATTTTTAAATTAATTATTGAAATTTCTGTGTTTGGAATTTGGTAAAATGGATTCCATATTTTTAATTAGAAGTTCCAAATTATTTTATTAAGACTCTTTTGTTTTTGGACATTATGAATAGTAACAACGGTAATTATCTTTAATTATCCTTATTAAGTAGTAATCGTGTAGTTTAGGATTATAAAATAATATCATAATAATAAAAAATGACCCCAAGATGTGTCCTAATGTTACTAGTTGTGTCATGAAAGACCATGGGATTCCTTGTGTCAAACTTAGGGACCCCATGGAATCACTTTTGGGTGATAGTGACACTTTATCATTTTATTTTTAAAGAAAGGAGAATATCACAAAAGTATGTAACACCAAAGTAAAACAATTTTAAATTTTTCTACATAAATTATATCTTATATTATATAAATTAATTAGAAATATAAAAATATTTCCTACATCATAGTATTGTTTTCTAATTTTTAGACATTAATTAAATTAAATTGTTTATGACACCATGATGATGCAGCGATTACCTCTTTAATGAACGAATTAAATAAAATGAAAAGATAATGTACAATCTAAGACATAAACTTGTAAAACATCTATTGTATGAGTATATTTATAACCCTTATCACCTTAACCTCGAAATATATCAATGTGAGACCTTTAAAATCTGAAACTCATTTTAATATAAAATAACATTTCTTGACTTTCCAAGAGTGCCCCTCCCCCCTCTTATAAAAGGCCCCCACCTCTACCTCCTTACCCACACATCTCAAGCCATTGGCTCGGCCAATATCTGGTAATTTTATCTCTCCACATCCCTCTCTTCATCCTAGAAGCCTTGCCTTAGGAAGAAACCTCTTCAAGAAACCCTTTTGGTTCAAACCAAGAGGAGGTACCCAATTTAAAGGTAATGTCTTCAGTTGTGTTCTTTTGTTTTATTTTGCTTCTCCAACCCCATAAACTCTTTTAATTACTTTTTTTGTAAAAAAAACAGTATCTTAAATATACTAGGGTTTTTTATGATAAGTATTCAAGCTACACTTACACACACCTCCGTCTAATGGTTAAAGAACATACTATTTCTGTGGATGGCGAATTTCAGCCTCACGGAACGATGATTGTTCAATCTTCTTTTAACACCTTTTATAGTGGCCATTAAGATGTCACTCTATTTATATATGATATATATTATGTTTATTTTTTCCTTATGCTTCTGTATTTTTCATTTATGGCATACCATTATGGTTTCCATTATGCGTAAACACGATATCTTCATTTCAGGAAGTGAGGACTACCGCCCCCTCAAAGTGATTTGATTCGTTAATGACATATGTGGGCCATAAAAAGGATGGAGTTAATGATATTATATATGATATTATGCTATAATTATAATATACCTTTATATCATTATGAATTCATTCCATTATATATGAAATAGAAATGAAGGTAGCGTTCATGCGTACGTACGGATTACCGTCTCCATGAATGGTGCATTTCATTTCTTACCTCTAAATGTTATGTAATATTATAAATGCATGTATATACTGGATATATATGATATATATGATATCTACATCATGAATATAATTCTGTATATAATGGATATTTTACCACATGAACAACTTGTAATTATAAGGAGTTTATTTTTTACTCAAGTACCAATGATCGACAAAACGACCGTTATTAACCTAAATAATTACAGTGTTCATAACATGGTAATAAGTGATATAAAAGGAATAATGAACTTGAAAAAGATTCTTAAGAAAGTATAAATCAACTCACGTTTATTATTCAGGATATTAATGAACGATCGAGTCAAGTCGGACACGAGGTATGGGACTTCGTCTCAATCTCCTTTCATTGAGGCATATTTTGTTTTATACACAACTTTCTTTTATATGGTTTATAAACCCCTTTGATGTTTACAGTTAATCAAAAATAATCTTTTTATATGAATCCTTTTACTAAATTAAAAAAGGGAATTTTTTTGTCTTACGTTTGCGGCGACAACGACTTCTCCACCGTCGTTACTATTAATTTAGTTTCGGCTTCCTCTACAAGCCATAACATTTTTAATGAAAAATAAATATCATGTTTTACTTTTCTTTTATTTTGGTATTTAAAATGGTTTTGATATTTTTTTATTATATCAATGTGTTTTTGATATCTTGTGATTGAAATGTGGAAATGTTATGTTTTCTTTATGCATGTTTTATGTGATATTATTATGTTATGGTTCTTGGGCATTGTTTATGAAGACAGGTGGTTCCTTGATAAACAAAGGGAGGGTGAGCCCGTGATATCTCTCCAATGCATTGGGTAATGTGAAGTGGTTAATCTCTAAGGTTTCTCAAAATAGATTTAAGGAATATACTGTGATGGGTATTCCAAATGTAACCATGAGGGTTACTCCCTACGTAATACTGTTATGAATGCCTCATGTTACCTTTATATCTTATGATTTTTATGATTTATTCATGATTTGATGAGATATGTTAATGTGATTATGTTTTATGAGTAAAGTATGATTTCATTAATTCTTATGTATACATGGACTAATGTTTTCATTTCATACTTTTATATCCCTTACTGAGCTTTTTATGCTCATCCCAAGTTTTTGATATTTTTTCACAAGTCAAGGGAAAGGTACATTATGTGATGATAGTGTCAAGTAAATTTCATGAAATAATCCATGTATTGTTTTAAATATGTTTTAAATGATGGGAAACGTGAATATTTTCTTTAATGTAACCACCTTGTCTAAATGTGGAATGTAATGCATGATTTATGATCTAATTCTCTAAAACTATAAACCTAAAAAGATCATAAATGTGTAATCTTGTAATAACTCAGGATTAATTAATGTTTAATGTAACACCCCAAGATTTCATAGTGTTTTATTTCTTCAAAATAATTCAATAACTTGCACTACACGCAACACCGAGTTAAAGCGCACCATGACTTACCAAACAAGCTGTTCAATAGAAGTTATTAATGGTATTAACAAAATTTTAAACATTATATAATCCTTATAATTTTAGAATACATATAATGAGTTTTTAGACATAATTTAAGAACAAATTCCTTTTTTTAGATAAAAGAAGTATTTTTCAAAAATGCACTTTTACCAACTTTAATAGTGAACCGTTTTTAAATCCAATATTTTAAACTTTTATATAATCAATTTGACTAAATAAATTTATTCATTATAATGGGGACATAAAAAAATTTACAATGTAACACCCCAAGCTTCCACGGTACGCTTCTCTTTGAATAATACAGTAGCGTGTGTTGTACGCAACTTCAGGTTCTAACAAACATTACAACCAATCAAACTAGCCGTAATGAATATTAATACCTAATTTTTAAAATTTTATAAATTTTATCTCCCAAAATAGACTTCATTTTTGGATTCTGAGTATTGAATTTAGGCTAAGGTGAAATTTGTTACTTTTCGGATGACTTTAATATTTTGATGAATAGTGAAAATTACTAAATTTTAATTAAAAACAACTTTTTTAATAAAAGTAATTAATAGTGAGAAATTATTAATTTTAGTGGTTTTAAACTACAATTAGAATATATTTTTACCATTTTATCCAATGGTGTTCATTATAATTAATTTCCCTTTGAAATTGGACATAAACAATTGACAA
This sequence comes from Viscum album, assembly GCA_963277665.1. Classification (NCBI taxonomy): domain Eukaryota; kingdom Viridiplantae; phylum Streptophyta; class Magnoliopsida; order Santalales; family Viscaceae; genus Viscum; species Viscum album. Next base: position 1,702,037,069 of record OY728132.1, read on the forward strand.
TCTTTTGATATATATTGTTTCTTAAAAACACGCTATTTGTTCTGACAACGGGAATTAATTATAAAATTAATTAATAAAACTTATATGTTTGGAATTTTGTAAAATAGAAATCATTTTTGAATTCGGAATATCAATTATAGCTGTGGTTGAAATTTTGGCATTGTTCTGAAAAACATCAATTTTTGATGAATAGTGAAACTACTAAGTGGTAGTTAAAAAAATGAATTTTTCATAAAACTTAATTTTACTGCTTCTGTGATTGGAATTTCGAAAATCTGAGAGACACAGTTAATATCAAGGAGTAAATGTGGTTCAATGAGATGAAAATAATTTTTGTTGAATAGTAACTTTTTTCTTTTATTTACCACGGTTAAAAGTAAATAGGGTAATTAAGGGTAAAAATGATATTAATATTACCCTAACACATGTCCTAATTCTATTGGACAGGTTTATCTCGACCAAAAAAAACCTTAGGAATAAAATATTATCATTTAGGTCCACTTGGATTAGATTAGGACATTTATTATTTTTTAATTCAAAGAACAGTTAAAAGAGTTAAAATCAATGTTTATTTACTAAAGCATTTTTAATTTAGGGTTATACATAAGGTAAATTCGTTTTTAAATGTTCATTAGAAAGCTAAAATTATTTTTCTACATAATATAATTTTATTTATAATTTTATTTATAATTTTATTTATAATTTTTATACATTAAAAAGTTTAATTTATTTATGACACAATGGTGATGTAGTGATTACCTAATTAATGAAAAATTGGAATAATTGATATTATAAATACCCAACTAAATGTAAATTGAGTCTTTTTATAAATAGAAATATTTTTCTATGATAATATTACATGTCAATATTGATTTAATTAACTTTTTTCGAAGTAATAATTCTGTTAAGATTTTTACAATAATCAATTATTGAATAGTCTCAAAATTGACATAAAAGAGTTTTTAAAAACCATATTATATAATTAATTGATATTAAATTCATAAAAATCTAAGTATCGGCCAAGAGACTTTAATGGTGATAGGTGTATCATTAATGGACCACTTAGGGGTCTCTTGGATGTATATAGTATGTTTATTAACCATATAATATAAAAATACAAAGAGACATTGTAAAAGTGAAACTAATTAACTAAGAGTTAATACTTAAAGATAATGTTAATATATTGACCAAAACCAGTCTAAATTCTATTGGTTGAGTGGCTTCCAACTCATCCCCACCTTAAACTTTAAGAAATTAACTTTGGAGCCATTAGAAACCGAATATGAATTTATTATAAAATATTATTTCTAACTTTTCCAAAGGTGCCTCTCACCCCTCTTATAAAAGGGCACTCTCACTTATCATTAAATCACACCTTAAAAGCCTTTTTGTTCGGCCAAACTCTACCCAAATACTCTCTCAACTTCCCTAACTTCATCCTAGAGGCCTTAATTTAGTCAGAAAGTTAACTTAAGGAGCCCTTTTTATCAAATCAAAAGAAAGAACCCGAAGAAGAGGTAATGATTTCACCACAATTTTTGAAGTTCCTTTCTTCTTCCACTTCTTCTTTATTTGTTATTACCATTCTAAAATAATGAATCCAGTATCTCCTATATACTGTAATATTATTATAAATATGGTACAACCATATTCAGTATTCTATCCATCCTTTGAATGACATGTCACCATACGTGCGTACGTACCGCTTACCGTCTCCAGGTCGTGGTGTAATTGTTATTAAATATATTATTATTTGGATGGGTATAATAATGATTTGTAATTCATTTAAATAATAAATATAACATGATAATGATTCTGTATATATGATATACCACCCAATTATATATTATTTTAATATCAAAAGAATGATATTTTCACTCATGCGTACGTACGGATTACCGTCTCCACGACACGATGAGATTCTTTTCCAAGTTCACCATACATCGATGATTATAAAAATATATATTACTAATAAGTATGTAATATATTAAATAATAATGCTATAGGGGATATATATATATATATATAAGTATTTATGTACTTACTTATATCTTATTCATTTACTTCTGTTCAATACTATATGAAAACAGAAACAGCGTTTATGCGTACGTACGGACTACCATCTCCATAAAAGGTGTTTTCCATTTAATATATATGTCTATTATAAATATTTTTATTCTAAATATACATGATATATTTATCATGTTTTATATTCTGGAAATATTTAAATCATGATCTATGTGATACAACCAAGAGTGACAAGTTAAAACAGGTACAATAAAGAAAGTGATTATTACCCAAAATGATAACTTAACATGGAAATTATTATTAAATGGGTAATATAAAGTGAGAAATGAATCTGGTATGATATCATAAATATTAATATGGTTCTGGTATAATTTAATAACATACTATGATCTTCGTACAGGAGGTTAAACGTACCCTCGACTAAAGGAAAGTGCAAGGTAAGGTGTTTTCATCTCACTCCTTATTCCTGTGAGATTCATGCCATATTGCCACTATTACCTTATGTGTGGTGTATGTACAGCCCATAATTATATTCATTGTGTAATACACTTTAATTTATGTGTATTTACATATTCATTTTATGATTCCTCTTTCATTTGTTGTATGTTATGTAAGTTACCAAACCGGTAAGGGTTAATTTCACAATCTCTTTATTATCCAATGTTGTTTTTACATAAGTATCTATTGGGATATATTTATTATCCATGTACATGATTTATGAAGGATTTTTCAAAGGGATTATTTTAATGTACTTTTTACAAAAACATCATTTCAAATGTTTAAATATTTATTCTTCTAAATCTTTCTCATTAATGTTCATGTCTTCAAAATGGTTTTTAAGGATTTATTTATATGGACATCATTATTTTTTAAAATGTTAATTCATTTCAAAAGTTTCAAAGTGGTATGGGACACATTAATTCAAAAATGTATTTAAATAACTTCTTTTCTAAATTGTGTGACCTTTAAATGTTTTCATGAAAAAGGGGTATTTCTCTCAAAGAGTTTTACAAATCAATCTATTCTATGTCGAAATACTTTAATGGATTTTAAACTTGTTTTGAAGTTGATTTATCATGATACAAATCTTCCATATTGTGTTGAAGGTTTTGTGATATATTTGATTGTGGATGTGTTATTTTAATACCATTCATGGTTTATGGGTAATGTATTGACATTTCTCATGCTAGTTTTAATACAAATTTTTATGTTATATTTCATCCTCTTCTTAAGATGAATGTGTTGGACTTGTATGTTCCGGGTTGGGGACTGGTAAAAGAAAACCCACCGGGTTGGTGTCCGGTTATTAGAGGACTCCGGGTTGGTGTCCGGTTATTAGAGGCACTCCTGGTTGGTGTTCGGTTATTAGAGGCACTCTGGGTTGGTGTCCGGTTATTAGAGGCACTCCGGGTTGGTGTCTGGTTATTAGATGTAGTACGGGTTGGGTTCCGGTTATAGTTAGACCCTAGGCCTTGACACAAGGCCTTGATAAAGAAATTAAAGTTCATAATTATGCATTCCATCATTATGAAAGTGGTTAGTGATATTTCATGTGATTATTCGATTAGTAGAATATCTATGTGAATAAGTAAATGGAATTATTTAATTTTATTTATGCCTTATTATGCTAAAGTTCAAGTTTAAAAGGATTTTTTTTAGTTTTATACATTTCCTTAAATGTTTATGTTTATTTTTGAAAGTTTCTGTTGTATTTATTACCCTTACTGAGCATTTGTGCTCACCCCTTTCTATGTTTTATTTTTCCAAGGATTCCAAGAAGTGTAATGTGATTGATATGCAGGGTTAAGACAAGGGAATAATGGCATTCATAAAGGAGTATTTATGTTGTTTTGTGTGTTATTAAGTGTAATGTAACATTAATGTATGTAATCTACTTTCCAATACTACTAAACTAATAGGTTCATCGGGACTTGGTTCCTTGTAATCATACCAATGTATTAAAATAATGCACCGACTCTGGGTCACTGGGGTCAGGGTGTTACAGTTGGTATCATAGGATGTTTAGCAATAACCTTGGAAAATAGATTTAGATAAACTCTGATTAGAGCACATAGCCCTAATATAGACTTTGAGGATTAATATAGAAGAACTTCCTAGAATTTTGGTATTGTATAGATTTTGTATGTTTTCTGAGCAATAAATCCATGTCTGGATACTAGCAGGTAGAGGTGGCTCTGGCACAGATGTACCTGGGGGTAAAACTGAAAAACACCACTTTGAGCTAGACTCGAATGGGAACTGGTGCACGATAACGAGCCTTGCTTTACTCTTGGTTACGACACTCCTAGGGGATATGCTTAGGATAATTCTCATTATATTTACAAACCAATATGAAGGGCTCATGAGTATATACTTACTCAAAGAAAATAAATTATGATTAAGTATTATATCCATAAACTTTTCAATTTGCATTACGAATTATTTATTGCAATTCATAAACTGACTTAGTTTATGCTGTTGTATAGAAATGGCGCCTAGTAGAAGGAATGTGAACTTCATTAATACGTTTTATCCAAAGAGTAAGAAGGATCGTATATTTAATGGTATTAAGGCATCATTTAGAAGGGAAATAGTCTCCCATGTATTATCATCATATGAAGAAATAGTAAAATATGTGGATATGTTAACTAAAGAGTTTACTGAGTCCTATGGCTTTAAAGGGAAGAAAGAGAATAAATGGATGGGAGAGAGAAAGATGGATAAAGGGAAGAGGGAAAAGAAGAATTTCCCTATATGCAATAACTATGGGAAGAAACACCATGGAACTTGCCTGAAAGAAATGGGAGTTTGTTATAAGTGTGGGGGAAAAGGGCACACGATACATGACTACAAGGGTAAGAAAATTGTTTCAAATGTACAATGCTTCATTTTCAAGGAGTTTGGACACTACGCAAACCTATGTCCCAGTAATCAGACTATGTCGCAAATGATGCTATTGGATAATAATCAAGTTATGATACTACCACAGATGAAGATGAATGATTAGAGTTCTTATGTTTATTATGTCATTTTAGTGTTGTATCAACAATGTAAATGTTATAATAATTATGGAGTATATAAGGATTGTACTGCAGTACTATTTCATTAAGGACTTGAGATTGTGTGGAACAAAGAAACGTGACTCAATAGCAGGATAAATTTTTGGAAAATATATGGTTGAGAGAATGATAAACCATAATATAGTTCTGATACCGAGGTAGTGGTTTTAGAATAATACATGATTCATTTGGAGAAATTATATTGGATATTATTGACATCCTTAAAACTGATTAATGATTTTTATATTCCATCATTTTTGGATTTTACAACATTTTTGGATTGAAGGAGTATATACATTATTATTTAAGGAATAAGGGATCAGGAATGTAATCAATAACGTTTTATGGTAATTCAGGAAGTTGTAGTGTTTTAAAGGAATACATGATGAAGGTGTTCACATGTTATTCCGCAGCAAAAAGGATATTCATTTTTGGACTAAAGCATTTTGGATAGTTTTTGTTTGGAATATTTTTGGTTTTCCATAAATGGAAAACCCGGAGGTTAGGCGACAACCTGTCGCGTCCGGCAAGGCCGCGAGACTTGAACCCACAACCGAAGGGCGACAGGGGTGTATCACCTACCACTGGCCCACGTAATGTTTGGGATTAATTAATGTAGTTTTTTTTAAGATCTGGTAGATGAATTAAAAATAAATTTTTTTGGAACCCTATACGAATAGGATAAATAGAATATTTTTATTACGTTGTATTATGTTTTAGAGTGAAAGATGAGTTTGTGGTAGAAATTAGTTAAAGGATGGAACTCTACTTGTCAAGAATATATTTTTATTCTTCTCTTATTATATGAAGAAATTAATTCTTATACATTATTTATGGAATCTTAAAACCAAAAATGTGTTATCCTAATACCCTATGTTTTGTTGAACTGATGGTATTTCAAATCATCATAGATTGATGAATTTATATACCTCACTTTTACATTGTTTGTGATTGATGACCTCAATCACTACCTATAAATATTTACGTTTTCCTCCAATTATATGTCTCTAATATCCTCCAATGTTCTCCTAATCAGGATCATAATTTGGTGGTGACCCTTTCATTTCTCTTTTCCTCATATTAAGACTAAATTTTAGTAACCCAATTTCCGATGTGGGTTTTCCCACAAAGATATTCTCTATTTTAAACCTTTTATTTTCGAAGAACAATTTCAAATTGTGAAGACACAATTTATTGAAGGAGGGGAGAATGTAACACCCCAAGATTTCATAGTGTGTTATTTCTTCAAAATAATTCAATAACTTGCACTACACGTAACACCGAGTTAAAGCGCATCGTGACTTACCAAACAAGCCGTTCAAAAGTGGTTATGAATAGTATTAAAAAAAATTTAAACTCTATATAATCCTTATAATTTTAGAATACATATAATGAGTTTATTAGACATAATGTAATAAAAATTTCCTTTTTTTCAGATAAAAGAAGTATTTTTCAAAAATGCACTTTTACCAACTTTAATAGTGAAACCTTTTTAAATCCAATATTTTAAACTTTTATATATTAAATTTGACTAAATAAATTTATTCATTATAATGGGGACATAAAACAAATTTACAATGTAACACCCCAAGCATCCATAGTACGCTTCTCTTTGAATAATACAGTAGCGTATGTTGTACGCGACTTCGAGTTCTAACACACACTACAACCAATCAAACTAGTTGTAATGAATATTAATACCTACTTTTTAAAATTTTATAAATTTTGTGTCTCAAAATGGACTTCATTTTTGGATTCTGAGTATCGAATTTAGCCTAAGGTGAAATTTTGGTACTTTTTGGATAACATTAATATTTTGATGAATAGTGAAAATTACTAAATTTTAATTAAAAACAACTTTTTTAATAAAAATAATTAGTAGTGATAAATTATGAATTTTAGTGGTTTTAAAGTATAATTTGAATATATTTTTATCATTTTATCCAATGGTGTTTATTATAATTAATTTCACTTCGAAATTGGACATAAACAATTTTCAATCTTTTGACATATATTGTTTCTTAAAAACACGCTATTTGTTGTGACAGCAGAATTAATTATAAAATTAATCAATGCAACTTATATGTTTGGAATTTTTTAAAATAGACATCATTTTGGAATTCGGAATATCAATTATAGCTCAGGGTAAAATTTTGGCACTTTTCTGAAAAACTTCCATTCTTGATGAATAGTGAAACTACTAAGTAGTAGTTAAAAACTGAATTTTTCATAAAACTTAATTTTACTGCTTCTGGGATTGGAATTTCTAAAATCCGAGAGACATTGTTAATATAAAGGAGTCAAATGTGGTTCAATGAGATGAAAATAATTTTTGGTGAATAGTAATTTTTTACTTTTATTTACCACGGTTAAAAGTAAATAGGGTAATTAAGAGTAAAAATGATAGTAATGTTACCCTAACACATGTCCTAATTCTATTGTACAAGTTTATCTCGAGCAAAAAAACATTAGGAATAAAATATTATCATTTAGGTCCACTTGGATTAGATTAGGACATTTATTATTATTTAATTCAAAGAAGTGTTAAAAGAGTTAAAATCAATGATTATTTAATAAAACATTTTTAATTTAAGGGTATACATAAGATCAATTCGATTGTAAATATTAATTAGAAAGCTAAAAATATTTCATACATAATGATATTTTGTTTATAATTTTTATACACTAAAAAATATTATTTATTTATGACACAATGATGATGCATTAATTTCCTAATTAATGAAAAATTGAAATAATTGATATTATAAATACCCAAATAAATGTAATTTGAGACTTTTTATAAATACCAATAATTGAAATGGATAATATGACATGTTAGTATTGATTTAATTAATGTTTTTCGAAGTAATAATTCTGTTATGATTTTTTAAAAAAATCAATTATTGAATAGTGTCAAAATTGACATAAAAGAGTTTTAAAAAAACATTATATTATTAATAGATATTAAATTCATAAAAATCTAAGGTTCATCCAAGAGACATATATCATGATAGGTGAATCATTAATGGACCACATGGGGGTCTTCTGGATGTATATAGTATGTTTATTAGCCATATAATATAAAAATACAATGAGATATGGTAAAAGTGAAACTAATTAACTAAGAGTTAATACATAAAGATAAGGTTAATATAATGACCCAAACCTATCTAAATTTTATTGGTTGAGTGGTTTTAGACCCATACACCCCTTAAAATTTAAATAATCTACTTTGGATCCATTAGAAACCGAATACAAATTTATTATAAAATAATATTTCTAGCTTTTCCAAAGGTGCCCCTCACCCCTCTTATAAAAGAGCACTCTCCCTTCTCATTAACTCACACCTTAAAAGCCTTTTGGTTCAGAAAAAATATGCTGAAATACTCTCTAAACTTCCCTCAATTCATCCTAGAGGCCTTTATTTAGTCATAAAGCCAACAAAAGGATCCCTTTTGATCAAATCAAAAGGAAGAACCCGAAGAAGAGGTAATGATTTCACCACCCCTTTTCAAGTTCCTTTCTTCTTCACCTTCTTCTTTCTTTGTTATTAACACTCTAAAATAATGAATCCAGTATCTCCTATATAATGAAATATTATTATAAATATGGTACAACCATATTCAGTATTCTATCCATTCTTTGAATGACATGTCACCATACGTGCCTACGTACGGCTTACCGTCTCCACGTCGTGGTGTAATTGTTATTCAATATATTATTATTTGGATGGGTATAATAATGATTTGTAATTCATGTAAATAATAAATATAACATGATAATGATTCTTTATATATGATATACCATCCAATTATATATTATATTATTATCAAAAGAATGATATTTTTGCTCGTGCGTACGTACAGATTACCATCTCCACGACGCGATGAGATTCATTTCCAAGTTCACCATTCATCGACGATTATAAAAATATATATTACTAATAATTATGTAATATATGACATAATAATGATACTGGTGATATATATATATATAAGGATTTATGTACTTACATATATCTTATTCATTTACTTCCATTCAATACTATATGGAAACAGAAATAACGTTTATGCGTACGTACGGACTACCGTCTTCATAAACGGTGTTTTCCATTTCATATATATGTATATTATACATATTTATATTCTAAATATATATGATATATTTATCATGTTTTATATTCTGGAAGTATTTAAATCATGATCTAAGTGATACAACCAAGAGTGACAAGTTAAAACACGTACAATACAGAAAGTGATTATTACCCAAAATGTTAACTTAACATGGAAATTGTTATTAAATGGGTAATATAAAGTCATTAATGAATCAGTTATGATATAATAAATATTAATATTGTTCTGATATAATTTAATAACATACTACGATCTTCGTACAGGAGGTTAAACATACCCTTGCCTAAAGGAAAGTGCAAGGTAAGGGGTTTTCATCTCACTCCTTATTCCCGTGAGATTCATGCCAGATTGCCACTGTTACCTTTAGTGTGGTGTATGTACTTCCCATAATTATATTCTTTGTGTAATAAACTTTAATTTATGTGTATTTACATATTCATTTTATGATACCTCTTTCATGGGTTGTATGTTTCGTAAGTTACAAAACAGGTAAGGGTTAATTTCACAATCTCTTTATTATCCGAGGTTGTTTTTACATAAGTATCTACAGGGACATATTTATTATCCATGTACATGTTTTATGAAAGAGTTTTCAAAGGTATTATTTTAAGGTACTTTTTACTAAAACATCATTTCAAATGTTTTAAATATTTATTCTTCTAAATCTTTCTCATTAATGTCCATGTCTTCAAATTTTTTTTAAGGATTTATTTATATGGACATGAATGTTTTTTAAAATGGTAATTCCTTTCAAAAGTTTCAATGTGTTATGGGACACATTGATTCAAAAATGTATTTAAATGACTACTTTTCTAAATTGTGTGACCATTTAATGTTTTCATGAAAAAGGGGTATTTCTCTCAAACAGTTTTACAAATAAATCTATTCTATGTCAAAATCATTTAATAGATTTTAAACTTGTTTTGAAGTTGATTTATCATGATACAAATCTTCCATATTGTGTAGAAGGATTTGTGATATATTTGACTGTAGATGTGTTTTTTTATACCATTCATGGTTTATGGGTAACGTATTGACATTTCTCATGCTATTTTTAATACAAATTTTTATGTTATATTTCATCCTCTTCTTAAGATGAATGTGTTGGACTAGTATGTTCTGGGTTGGGGACCAGTAAAAGTAAGCACTCCGGGTTAGTGTCCGGTTATTAGAGGCACTCTGGGTTGGTGTCCGGTCATTAGATGCACTCCGTGTTGGGTTTCGGTAATAGTTATCCACTAGGCCTTAGCACGAGACCTTGATAAAGAAATTTAAGTTCAGAATTATGCATTCCATCATTATGAAAGTGGTTAGTGATATTGCATGTGACTATTTGATTAGTAGAATATCAATGTGAATAAGTAAATGGCATTATTTCACTTTATTTCTCCCATATTATTCTGATGTTCATGTTTAAAAGGATTTTGTTTTAGTTTTGTACATTTCCTTAAATGTTGATGCTTATTTATAAAAGTTTCTGTTGTATTTCTTACCCTTACTGAGCATTTGAGCTCACCCCTTTCTATGTTTAATTTTTCCCAGGATTCCAAGACATGTAATGTGATTGATATGCAGGGTTAAGACAAGGGAATAATGGCATTCATAAAGTATTATTTATGTTTTTGTGTGTGTTATGAAGTGTAATGTAACATTCATGTATGTAATCTATTTTCCAAGTCTGCTAAACTGATCGGTTATTCGGGACTTGGTTCCTTGTAATCATGCCAATGTATTAAAATAATGCATCGAAACTGGGTCACTAGGGTCAGGGTGTTACATTTAGGGCACGAGGCCTTATAATTCAAACCTTCATTTATTTTATTTTTGTTAATGAAATTCATTATTAGATAGACAATGGGAGGATTAAAATTTTTACCTAAAAAATTTAAAATGGATTTAATTTCTCAATTAAAAATGATAAATATTAATAATTAATAAAAATATATATTGTCATTTTATATATCCAATAATGTATTAATAATCAAATTTCAACTAAAAAACTACTTTTTGATGATTGTATATTATATTTTCTCATTTATTAATTTTTTATAGGGTTCTTCCCTCTAAAAATTGATTTAAAATTTGATTCCTCTCTTAATAGTATTATAATTAATTATAAGTATATTTATTATTATTATTTTAACTTAATACCTTTGGATTTCTTAAATTTTAAGTCTTTTAATAGATTTTGAATATTTTAAGTTATATTGTTATGTAATTGTTTTAACATATTGAAATTAAATATTTCATCTTTATTTATTTATAATTGAATAAAGAAAGTTTATTTCTTTCAATGATTTCAAATTTATTATACCTAAAAAACCTCCCTAACATATTAAATTAGCAAAGGGGATTTGAATCCAAATGATAAAAAGTATAAATCCCATATATATTTTTACTTTATATGTCCTTAGGCACACACCTAAATATGTAAGGACTTTAAAACACTACTCAAATATATGTTATTTGATCCACCCCTTAGTGTTAGCCTCTAGAACAACCCTTAATATGAGTTCACTAAATCACATTCAAAATTAATGGCCTTTGGAAAAGGTCTATGAGATAATTTTTTTAAAAGAAAGTCATGTGATATCAAAAATTCATGTAAACAATAAAACAAGTATATTTCCATCATATTCATCAATTTATATAGATTTATATCAATATTTATTACGTACATATATAAAAACATGGTATTTTTTTATTATAGAAACTCTAATGATTTAAATAACTTTTAACATTGTGATATTTTTTGTTATTTTTTTGTGAATATTCTTCCATCGGTGATTTTGAAGATTTTTATCTTCTACCATTAAAAGATAACATTAATATTTTTTATTATGCACTTGATATTGATATTTTTTTATTCTTAAATGGATTATGGATCCACTTTATTTTTATTTTATTAAACTACTCTCAACACTTAATATTAAACAAATCCCAAATTCATATTATTAGATCATACTAAGAAAATTATATCATATACCATAAAATAGCAACTATTGTATGTGTTTCAACTTTTTTTAGTGATCAAAACATCCTTACTTAATTTAGTATTCATTTTTTGTCAAAAAAAATAACATTACATTTTATAAATGATGTTAATCCACTGTCATGTATCCATGTGGATTAATTTTTAACTTTTTTTAATTTCCTTCATAATTATATAACTTATTATTTGTTATTTTTCTATTAAAATACTTTTTATTATATGATGTAGTTTTGGATTTCTATTAAAAAATCAGATTTTATTACATACCATAACATTAATCATCCTATAATATGGAAAATATATTTTCTAATCTAATATATAATAATCCTCATATGATTTTTTTCTTAATTAAGAAGAGTTTTTGTTCAATTTATTCCAAACATGAAGCTATAACATTTATAAAAAATGTTAGAGAATAAAAATAAATATACGATGAATTTTTTATATGTCCATCATGTGAAATTTTCTATTTTAATTATTATTATTTTAATTCTTGTATAAATGAACAATGCATACATTCTTAAATATCATAAAATTTTCATTTTTTTAGTAATATATCATCATAATTATAAATTCATGATTAAAAAATATATTGATCACTTATTCCTATTTTTGTATAAATACTCAATGATCGATTTCAAATATATATTGTTTTTTATAATAATAGCCTCTAATTCTATATTTTCTTTTTATTTTTGAAATTTTCAAAACATTTATGGTTTGTGATTAAGAAATTATAGAATCAAATTGATGTATAATATTTATTATAATATAAGGCCTATATTCTCTCAATAACTATTTTTTATATTTTAAATAATTAATTAATTTTTCACTAGGAAATGTTATGAAAAAAGTATTAATTTTTAATGAGATTATAGTTCTGACAATTTTTAATTTGAAATCAAATCACTTACCTATTGATAAAAATTATTATATTAAGTATGAAATATTTTTTCTACGTTCATCAATAAATATAGTTATAAACTCAATGATCTTGGATTTTTCTTTAATATTCATCATTATTTTTTAAATTTTTTTAGGGATTTATTTTACTTATTAATTTTTCTTCTAAAAATTAATCAATCTTTGTGATTACATATTCAAGATATTGAATATATTTATTCTATTCCTTTATATTTATATATTTTTAGAGGTATATTTTTCAATCCACGTGACCTCAAGCATGTCTCCTTATATGATAAAAGATACTAGAAAGATAAATATAATCGATTCATATCATTGGGGGACATTGGCCACAATATGATAACTAAAAAATATTAAAAATCCAATCTTCTCATTATATATCACATGAAAATATAACAAAAAAACTACAAAAATAATTCCATAATTTTATATGTCGATAATAAAATTCTATGAAATACCATCCCATTAAAATATTAAATGATATCCTTTTACAAATAATTATAACTATTCGTAAATGTGATATGCCTGTTAAAAAAATACTAAAAAATATGACATGTTTCTCAAAATATAAAAAATATATTTCTCTATGTTTTCCCATTTATTTATATTTGATTGTTACTTGCCAATTTATCACCTTGTTAAATACATACACATTTATATAAATATTTCACTTGTGTTAATGATTCATTGGTGGTGTCCTAATGCATTTAAACTCACACCCTATAGAGGTATCTCAAGGGATTTGTAGACTAATTTGATGAGGATTTCAGATGAGGGTAGTGATCCTTCATAGTACGGTTATACCATATGAGAAAGTTGGTTAAGGTAATATTAGTGAAATATATAAGATCGTTTTTAGAGATACCTTTTTTTGACTTTTTATATTAGATATATTTTCCATAGGCACATATACCATGAGCTGTTACATTTAATATTGTATGTCATATTATCATAGTATGGGTGGATGTTCCTATTATTTATTTGATATTTTATTCTATTATTATTTTGATTACTGTTTCTTCTATAGTATACACTGATTGTTCTATATTACTGAGGGCATAGTCTACCCCATTTTCTTTTTAGGCCATCAAATCCTGTTAACACCCTCATACATTTGGGGAGGCCTGAATGGGACTTTGTGACCCCCTACCTAGACAACATGATTCAATATATTTTTTTGCAAAATGTTATTAATGAAATTAATTTTTCTTTTCACTGGAAATTTGGGAATGGTATAATAGTGATATAATGTTATTTAGAGTTACTTACTAACAAATTGACGGTATTAGTAAACCCATTTAGGGGTGAAATTATATGTTTTTGGGGGTGGATTTTATTTTTTCCATATTACTGTTGATTGATTTTACGATGAGAGATTAACATGTTTTGTTTTTATGATATAAAAGATTTTATGTTTTTTAATTATAAATAGTTAGTTAGTTGATCCATATTGTTTAGAAATGTAGGATCACATGTCATGTTCTTTTTCACCAATGATTGATAGAGGAATAATTTTTAAATAGTAGTAATAATTTGTTCATTTTTTTCAAATTATTTGTTAGTGGAACTAATTTAATTTAGGTTGAGTATCTTATATTTTTTAGGAATGACTATTTCTAACATACATGTATTGGAGGTAGGGATTTGATCCATAAGTATGAGATAAATTATTATTATATTTGTGTTTTCTTCTTTGGTTAGTCATTAAATTATTTCCTTATTAATGTGATCAAAAATTGAAACTTTTATTCAAATAATAGATTTTTTTAAAACTATATTTTTCAATATAATGGATTTTTGTAAGATAGGTGCTGCAAAATGGATTTATGAATTTGAAGTGGTAATTTAAATTCATCAACGACTTTTTTGAAATGCAATTAATGTATGAATAGTATTATTGAAATGTTTTAAATAGTTTTATTAAATGGAATTAGAAATTTAAAAATGTATTTCACCCTAGTTAGGATGTGAACTCAGTTGATTTTTTGTATTTATGAAACTATTTTAATTGAAAATGTGATTCTTTCTTCTTAATATTATTTAGATAATGGTAGATTTTATTTGGACGGATTTCAAATGGTTTTGAATGTGGTTTCTTAAAATATTTTGGTTCAAATTTTGGTTTGAAATGTGATTTTGAAAAGTTGTAAGTGGCTTGGTGCACCTAGTCATGATTTAGTGAGGGTTATTTGGAAGTTTTCAACTAGATTTGTAAAATGATAATGAAGGTACCTCTTAAATGACTCTTGTTTTTTTGTTCTTAATGTGAATTTTGGGTGAATGTAATTTTTCTATTTAATTGAACTTATCTTGAGAGGTGGTGTTCTGAATGTGTGGTTCATGGAAATAGCCTCCATATGGGATGGACTCAGAAGTGGTTGATCAAATTTTCATTGAGATTCTACTATCAATGGAACCTCAAAAGGGGATTTGGGATGATGATTTTTCATTTGATTTTTGTGTGGATCTATTTTGAGTGATTTAATTTGGGTTATGGGATGTAGGTGGTGGTGATATCCCTAACATAGATATGGACCATTAAGTGGATGAGATAATGGGGGTGATTTCATGGGTATAGACCCATGAATTAGATGTTTCCTTGAGATACTATACTAGGTCTGAGATCTAAGAAAGTATAGGAGTAGAGATAAATTTTCACTGGTCGAATATTAAATCTGTACCAGTTAGTGGGATAGTTGGGTTTATTAGGCCATGAGGTGAATGTAATGAATTTTTTCTCAAGGAAATAAATTTAAGTGAGTGGGATGTTGTTTTTTCTATGTGTGTGATAGTATGTGGCCAAGGATATAAGACCATAGTTTGTGATACACTATCAGCGAGGGACTATTATTTTGGTCCTTATCTATTTATGTCTTAGTTTTAAATTGTGCGCCCTCTATGAGAGTCATAGTATAATTGATGTAGTTTGGGATAGAGTTTGTAAATAATTATACTACCTAGTTTTTATGGTGTTTCTTCTTATAGTGCATCTGGTAATGAAGAAATTTTCTAGGCCATGAATGTTTCCCTTAGGTAGGTTCTTAAGGAGGTTATTATGGGGTAAAAAGGATTTTGTATCATATGGTTTAATCCCCAAAATAAATTTTCACCACATATTGTGATTGTCCTATTTATATCCCATGGAGTGGGAAAATCCATGGAAATACATAATAGTATTTAATCGTTATGAGAAAGTATCTAATTGAAAAATATGAAGACATTTCCTTATATTTTTGAGTTGAAATGTTTGTGGAACATTGGTAATGTGGAAGGTTCACTATAGAATGGCCTTTAATTGAGTGGTTAGAATTGGCATGTAATTTAGGGCAGTAGATAGTTCATGAGTGTTATGTGTGGTTAGACATGTCCTTGATGGGTAATTCCATAGTAAACAACCCTATGAGTGAATGTTTTGATAACCTACCTATTTCTTTATAGTTTGTTCGAACATAAGAGCTTCTTATTTTTTTTGTCGCTTTCATGGAACATGTAATAAATTAACAAATAAGTTAGGGGAAACCATGATTTTTTATATAGTTTACCAATACACTATTTTAAATTATTTTTTCTTTGTATAATAACAATAATTGTGATTAAATTTCCAAATTAGAAAGTGAGGCCTCTAGAGTAGAGATAAATCAAAGAAAATGGGTTAAATTAGATTTTTCTACATAGGTAGGATCAGCTGATGATAAGTATTGTTGTTTAATTTATGAGTAAAATATAGTTTATTACTTTAATTACATGTAATTTATGTGTTTTTAGTCAGGAACTACTTATTTGTTTGTATGTACTTATGTATAAGGTTTATTTTAACCTTTTATTGATATGTTTTTGTTTTTTATGTGATTATTTCCAATGATATATTAATATAAGAAAATATAATTAAGCCATTATTTTCACAATTATATGAATTGAAACATTGAATTGAGACTCCAAGTTATAGTGGTGTTTGGCAAAGTGATACGGTGAAAGGAAGATGGCCTTCCAAAAAGGGTAAAAAGTTCTACACCATGTTCTGTAATTCATAGTTTATTTATGATTTTGGTGGCTAAATTGGTTCAAACATAAAATGGTGAATTTTTAATTCAATAGAAATACCATAGTAGATGATCATGAAATTATACTATAACCTATTAGTGATTCTGGTAGTCGACTAGGGGAGGGTTAGTTGTACAACATTCTGAAACACCACCGTGGTTTATGTTGAGAGGCTTGACCGACAAGCCCCATGAATTGGGGTATGATCAATATGTGATGTGAGACCATTTTGAGGAGTGAGAGATGGTCAGTTCACCTAAGGACATGACATTGACACATAATGTGATAAAAAGTTTGTTAGTTAATGTTATGTTTGGGAATCCATAATGAGTAGTGATATAAAAGTTATCGTTTTATAATTTGAGGAATTCTCAGTTATAGTGTGTGATAAGCTTGTAAATTATTGGTCACTAATAGTACCATCTGAAATTGTGGAGGGTTTGGGTCCAACAGTCATGTCTTGTTGAGAGGATGTCTTCCATGATTTATTTTTATGGGTTTTAGTGAAGTAAAATATTTTGAGAAATTATAAAGTAATCATGGGTTTTAGTGTATGGCTAATATGAGGGAATCCTCAGGCTTTTGGATTGGTATTGAAGGAAGTTCTTAGTGCATGTTGGGAGTGTTGAGTAGGAAAACCTAACATATGGGTAGATCTTGTTAAAATTGTTTGCCTGTGTAATAAGATGAGTTTAATCGGTGAATGATATACATCAAGGGTAGATATTTGTTAGATGTTATCAAGAATTAAATGGTGGCACCAAACATTGAGTGAATGTTGAGTCATTAGGAGAACTTGATGAAATGATCTAGTATATTTTTTGACTTGATTGAAGGGTTGAACCATGTGAAAAATTATAATAATGTATTATTTAGGAAACCATTACATTTTAATTATGAATATTTTTTTACAATGGATAATGGGTATGTGATTGATCTAATGTATGGTTAGTCTATAGAAAATATTGGCTAGAATATATTGTTTCATCTGTATAGAATCCACTGTGTTTTATTGAAATAATATTGAAAGGGATACCAGATCATGTTATTCTATTCACTCTAGATATATTTCCATGTACATATTGAATGTGACTAGTTAGGATAATTGTATCACTGAGAGGGGGAGGGGTGAATCAGTGATGTTTTTTTCATTTATGTTTCCTTGAATCAACCTTAAACTCCTATTAAATATTTCCATTCTTGCTAAACCTAATTCAAACACACATCCATAAGAACACAAGAATCTAAAAGGATAAATATTCAATAAGAATAGCTACATCCATTATCTGGTTTGGAAATCATCCAATGCCACACAATCCACTACAAATAAATCCTTGAAATATAGTGAGTAAGTTATACAAATTCACTAGGGGAGAACATTAAAGATAATCCTAAATTGTCTGTCCACCCTCTTAGCACAAATAGTGTAATATATATTTTTTGTAACAACTCATGTTACCCATGCTTCTTTTGATCATACACAAATGTTTTATTTGAAATAGAATTTTTCAATTTCCTACCCAAAATAATGTATGATAATCAAGGACTTTGAAATAGAATTCAAATTTGATTGTCTATTCTGATCTTATCAAACTAATTCTCTAGATGTGATTTCCCAATATGATCCACCAACTCCGATATTCTAATTAGATTTCCCAATATGATTGATCTATATCATTATAGAATAATATTTAGATAATTCAGAATTCCTTATTCCTTAGTCCAAAAACCCTAATATGAAAGTCTTAATCTGATTATCCTACTCGATACAATGAACAACTAAATAAAATGACAATATGAATATGATAATAAAATGAATCAGATGAACAATAAAAAGGAGGATCATCTCGATACATTATTGTGATCATGGATCTTCTCCTTTTATTTCACTTTTTCAAAACACAGTAAAAAAAGGCTTAATATAGAAACATTATTATCTCCTTAGAAATTAAAATATTCTCTCTCTTTATATGAACAATACATCCAATAGAAAAAGTACAATGTATGTTTTCCTTTTAAAGGTTAACCATGAGATATTTTAGAGGGAATCCAAAAATATTTTATGCTCATCCAAATTCACCCAAATATAGACTTCCCTCGAATTTTGAGTGTATTTATGAATTCATCACCTCTTCTCGAATCTTACAGAAAATTCATCAAACATCATCACTTCATTGGATTTTGTATTTAAGTTACCAGATCAGATCCGATTTATCAATCTAATTTCAACAGCTGATTCTGATTGGCTTAATCTGACTTCTCCAATGTAATTTCTCTACTCTGATTTAAGAGAAGTATTCTTTTAATTTTCATGCCCCCACAACAAATCTGACTATTTTATTTATCTCATATCTTGATTTAATTGAGATAAAAAAACATATTCTTCATATATTTTCCTAACCCACATAAACATCAAAGAATGCAGTTAAACCAAATTTAAATTGTTCACTCCATTATTGATTATTTTATTTTCGTTTCATTTCATTCATCGATCTCAACCAAATTTGTTGAAAAAATTATCACAATTTATGAATATAATGATAATATTATGATTATTTCACCAAATTTCTTCTTTAAATATCATACCTCTAAATATATTAATCATCATCTTCTATGGTATTCTGATTACAATTGAAGGAATTGTAACTTCCCAATTCTTTATTAACCTATTTTATTCTTTATCATCATGAATGCGATTAGGCTGCATATAATATATAACACTCTTTTTCTTTCCCATTAAGATTCGACCAATATGAATATGATTGGTGGATTATTTGTTATTCCAACATTCCTTCATCAAGATTACATCATAACTTTCACTGTGCACTTATGATTTATGATAATTCTAAGATAAGTAGAGTATCATCAAAATTGATTTATCATAGTCATACAGACTTTGATTCTCCCATTATGATCAAATATTCCATACCGAATTCAGAGTGAATATGATGACCATTTACTTCCATTAATATTCTTCATCAAGATGATTGACCTACTTATTCTGGATTTAGTGTGAATCTGAAAATGTTTTTCTTCTATCCAGCATTACCCAAATATGATGGATGTTTGCAAACTGTGTGACTCTGATTCTCCGAATACAATGGTCATTCATAAATTTAATAAATAAAAAGTGATGTTATTTTTCTTTTCTTCTAAAACATATTTATAAAAAACAATACTTGAATATGATCACCTTCACCATCATCTTTGTCCTAAAAATATCCCCATTTTAATTTTGTTGTCAACAATGTTAAATAAATCGTTAAAATTTTTACTCACAAAAAATGGATTAATTATCTCCCATTCTTATTCTACATGAGATAAATAATTATAGTAAAAAATAATGATTGACAATAAAACCATGCTATCCAAAAAAGTGATTGTTAACACGTCCTCTTATTTTCTTCCTTACTTTCGTATCTTTTCACATTTCCTGACTGCAAAACAATTTTTTCCTACTACCACTCTAACAAATAGTTAAAATAGTTCACACACAATAGAGTATTGATTTCACGACATACCCCCAACTCCCCCTTTTTTACATGCCTTTTAAGGATATATATATAATAAATTCAATTCACCCCCATAAAAACACTATCCAATGGTAATATGAGATAGGAGAAAAACACATACCTCAACCTTGATGAGAAAGAGGTTAGACACCCATGTTCAACCTCAATTTAAAAAGGGATTCCTTTAGTAAAGGTTTTGTAAAAAATTAGCAACTTGTTTTGATTTTATAACATATGACAAATTCAATTCATTCTTGTCTATATTCTCTTTTATGAAATGATATTTGATATCAGTTTGTTTTTAATGAGAATATTGAATTGGATTCCTAGTGAGATTGAATGTTCTTTGATTATCACAACCCAAGAGCAATGATAACTTCACTTCAACATGTATGTCTTATAATTAATTTTTCATCCAAATGAGTTGAGTAGATTCTTGAGTAGCATTAAAATAATCACTATTAGCCATACTAAGAATTAATTAATTATATTAATTTGAATTCCCACTAAGAAAATTATTTCATATAATGAGTACTCCACCTGATGTGGATCTTATATCATCAACATTTCCTGCCAAATCAACATCTGAGTAACCAAACAAATCAATACTTTCTATGCTGTCATCTTTGATTATAAATTTTATTTGTCCTTTGATGTATCATAGAATATTTTTTCCATCAATTAAAGTTGACTATTTTGAAGCACCCTCAAATCATTTCAAGGTAATAACATAAAAATGTCAGGTCTTAAGGCAGTAAAGTAAAATAAACATCCAATTAGCTTTTGAAATTATTTTTGATCAAATTTTTTTCCTTATCCATATTTTTTCAACATTGATCACACTGAAATCGGTGTAGAAAAATATTTTTATTTTTCTAGGCCAAACCTCTTAAGATGATAGTTAGTATAAATATCTTGAAAAAGAAATATGTATTTCTTATTTAATTTAATTTTTAACCCAACAATTATTTCATTTCTCTCATTTTGTAAATTTCAAAAACTCTATTAATTTCTTCAATAAAATTTTCAAAACATCTTTTATCATTCCTAGAAAAGATAATGTCATCAACATAATCAATTATGATTAGGGAACACACATGAATTTCTCTGATGTAATGACTTCTATCAGCTCTTCCTTTATTAAAACTCGTCTTCTTTAAAAATGTATCCAATTATAAATTAAATGCTATCAGAGATTTTTTTCCCATAAAATTCCTTCACCAATCAGCATATATAACTTTTAACATTCCCAAAAACAAATCCACATGTTTGTTAAATGTAAAATTACTTATCAATATCACCATTCATGAATGTCGATATAACATCCATTTGAAAGATATTTTATCCTCATTTTGAAATAATTGAAATAAAAATAATGATTTTTTCTAATCATACAACCAAGGAATTGTATTAACAAAATAAATATCTTCAATTTGTGAATAACCATTACACACCAATCATGATTTGTTTCATATCACTTCAACTTTTTTTATTCATATTTTTTTCAAAAAACCAGTATGTACCAATAATATTTTCATTTTCTTAATTGGTAATGAGTTACCGTGTATTATTTTTTTCAATATAATCCAACTCTTCATTCGTGGATTGAAAACATTACATATGGAACAAATCTTGGTTCACATCATTCAGCTCCACTTTTGAATAAAATGAAGTATGTTTAATAGCATTTGTTTTTATTCCTAATTTAACCTTATGATGTTGATTCCCAATGATATACTCTACTTCCACTTTCTTCCTCTGCATAGTATGATATTTATGAGTATCTTCCTCATCATTAGAATCTTTTATGTTTACTTCTTTTTTTTATGTAGGAATACAATTATTTTTATCCTTATCAAAATTAGTTTCAAGACTTTCCGTATCCTACTCAACATCCTTATCTTTCTAAACACAATGTTATTCCTCATATATTCTAGTTACATTACATTAATTGAATAAAAAATTATAGATTTTTATTTGTTGAAACATATATATTCTATTCCTTCTCAAGCATATCCATTAATAAATCATTATTCACATTTCTTCTCAAACTTTCCATAATTTTCATCTTTCTTCTTTATAATATATAGACTCCCAAAAACTCTAAAGTGTTTCAAACATGGATTTTTTCTATCATAAAATCCATATGGATTCATAAATGATCTTGGCCTGTACAAACATTTTTTTTAATATAAATAACAAAACTCATGGCTTGATTTCAAAGGTAATGTGAAAGTCTATGTTCAAGTAACATAGTTCTCTATATTTCCACCAAACTTATTCTCTTTCTTTCTGCTACACCATTCTGATGAAGATTTTATAGAGAACTATACTCATGCTATGCTCCATGCTTCTTTATATTACGTTTAAACTATTCACCTATATATTCACCTCCTTTATCGATTCGCAGCTTCTTCACATATATCTCGCATTCCATTTTATCTTTTTCTTTTGAAACATTAATACATTTTCATAGAATCTAATTTATTATTCATGTACAAAAGAAAATTAATATGAGTAATATCATCAATGAAAGTAATTAATTACATTTCTCCATTTTTTATTGTTTTCTCGTTAGCACAAAAATATCAGAATCAATAATCTCTAGGGGTTGTTTTGAAGAAATATCAACATTCTTATGCACAACAGTTTTAATCTCTCCTCTTTGACAAGTAGTAAAACACAAATCCCTTATTATCGTAAAATTATGAATTTCTCAAATATTGTATATTTTTGAAAACAAACTCATGATTAATTGTTACATGTTTCCTAGTCTTTTGTAACAATATTTATTCTTATAAAGACCTAGAAATTCCATGTAAGGTTTTTAATTATATGGGAATCTTATGAGTCCGTTCAAATTGACGGTGCGTTATTCAAAGGCCCGGTGTGCTCGGAATGAATTTTTTAACTTTTTTTGGGTATGTTCAGTAAACGTATGTGTATGTTTTTGTAATGTTGGAATCGGTGCTCAGAATTGAAATCCTAGGACACTGTTGAACACATAGCACCAGTATTCACTTATGGAGACCTTCACCTCAACCGTAGTAGGTCGAGGGTGAAAGTTATTATTTCACTTTTTTGTGGAAAAATAAAAATAAAAATATTTAACATTTTAATTTTTTTCTTGAAACCCCTCTTCAAGAGTTATAGAGGTGGGGACCACCAGAACTAAAACCCCCATTTTGAATTCAAATGGTGGGGACCACCTGAACTAAAAACTCCCTCTTTAATGTGGAAAAATCTCTCGAAATTCCTCCACCTTAATTGTGCCACCCACCTTTAATTAATGATTCCATCTAATTGTTCCAACAAAATAAAATCGATATACATAAATTAATTTGGTGTTGGATCCACACTTGTTTTTGTTGGGAGAAATTGTTGGTGTAGGAGATGGGGAGAGGTTTTGGGAGGATTATTCTTCTCCAATGAAGAACAACTCCCAACGAAGATCTTCTTCAACGGAGAACGCATCATATTCTCCAACAAAGAATGTGTCATCCTCCAATGTGGGATGTCTTCCACAATGACAAACTGACATCCTCCCTTCTCTCCTCATTGATGTCTTTGATCCTTCGAAGTAGGGAATGATGATAAGAGTACCCCCTTATCGTTATTTTATGTTCACCATACAAGATTTATTATACCGCTTTCTACCACCCTAACGTGGAGGTTGCGGACCAAACGAACATGGCCCGACTTCTCTGCATTTCCTTGAGTTTTTTTATGTGTTTCTCACAATGGAAGAGAGTGGCGAACGGTACCAGAGAATGGCACCTATGGAAATCAGATATGGTGTTCAACACACTGCTGTCCATGATGAAGGAGATCGCACGATAGTGCCACCCGATGAAGGAGAACCACATCTTGTGCTATGGAGGCGAAGGGAGGATGGCTGGCCATTCGGCCAGCTACGGCAGACCGCCGCACCGTGGCCGCCCGGCCACACCATGACAACCCCCGCACCACTGGGCCACCAAGGCTGAGCCATCTGGCCGGGCCGCCCAACATGGGATGGGCCACCCTGTGTGAGCCGAGCCACCCAGCGCGGGCCAGACCGGCTCTACCTAAACTGTGTCAGCCCAGGTTGGGTCAAGTTGGTCCCACCAGGTCGGACCAAACCAAGACCAATGTTGACTCATACCATAATATTGTTCATAAATTTGGCACGATCAGTCTATTTGAGAAACCATCTAGGACACCAGAAACCTTGTAGAGAGACAGTCCTTTTGGTATACCCCACATAAGGCTTGGATAAAGTTGGGGTACGATCAAGTTGGATCGAACACGAATCCAACTGGTCCCTTGGAACTAAAAGGCTAATAACATACAAATAGGTCATATGATTAATGTACCGTCTATTAAGTCGAGACCCCTATTACATGGCGGTACTTTGCGATAATTCTTTGTAGGACTTCATGGTAGTTGGATTATCGACCAGTTCCTTGAGGATTAGACCCTCTCGGAGACAAGCATGTTTAGTAGGGAATCTTATAGCTAGCTGTGACAATGTACTAGGATAATGTGTGGTTATAACAATGTACTGACGATGTACTAGGATCCTATGTGGGTATGACGACGTACTAATTAAGTAATAGGATCCTTTGTTGGTCGGCGAAGTACTGAGGATATACTAGGATCCTGTGTGGTTATGACGAAGTACTGATGTTGTACTAGGATCCTGTGTGGGTCTGATGACATATTGAGGATGTACTAGGATCCTGTGTGGGTCTGATGACGTACTGACGATGTACTAGGATCTTGTGTGGGTCTGTCGACATACTGACGGTGTACTAGGATCTTGTGTGGGTATGACGATGTCCGGACGATGTACTAGGATCATGTGTGGGTCTGACAATGCACTAGGATCCTGTGTGGGTTTGACGAGGTACTAGGATCTTGTGTGGGTCTGATGATGTACTTGGATATTGTGTGGTTCTAACGAGGTACTAGGATCTTGTGTGGGTCTAACGACATACTACGATCCTTTGTGGGTATGATGATGATTTAGGATCTTTTGTGGGTATGCCTCTTAACAGACTAAGATGATTCTGTAGTTTTATCTAATCATCTCTACTATTTCATCTATGATATACCTTGTACGAGCTGAGTCTATACCTGTGTGTTACTTTCCTTTGTGGTAATACCTTGGTGTCATTATTCTGTGTGGATAACCTGTGTGGTACTTACCTTCGTGGTACTCTTTACATTGTGGAATTATTGAGCTTGTTCATTTGAGTTGGACTTTGTGTTTATTCATGGTTGAGATGGGAATACATGATAACTTAGGTATATGTATGGGAAAATACCTTAGTAGGATTGTCAGTTGATTTAATACTTTTTGTTTATCCTCTGTGGATTTTTTGTGACCTTGAGGGTCTCTGGGTCCCTACTGAGTATCGTTATACTCACCCCTACATGGGCTATGCCCGTACCTTCTTGTGTTTGGTGAAAACAATGGACAACGCTGACTTAGGACGAGGGTACTAGGACTGAAGGTAGATTTGTGGTGAACATTAGACAAGGAGTACCACAGAGATGACTGTTCGAGAGATATACCTACACTTCAGGTAGGATCCTTGGTGGGTGTTCACTGGAGTTGTTCCATTTTTCTTTTACTTTTCTGTTTTCTTGTACTTTCTAGTTGGTCTTGTATTCTGGCCCCTTTTGCTTACTGTACTCTCACTTTTACTATACAGTTTACTCGTGTTCGTAATTTTATGTGTGCTTAGTTAAGTGTTTTTATAGGATATAAAATAAATTCCATCCCACTATTAGGGAATGCCCCTTCGGTGCTAGTCTCTAGCCCCAGGCATATGGAAGGTGGGTTTTGGGTAGTCCCAACATGGGGCCCGGGGGACAGGTTGAGACCAATTGGTATCAAAGGAGTCGGTTCTACCGTAGAACATAAGACTTGAATATTTTTTTAATAGAAATAGTGTTGAGTACAGTGAGTGTGGTTATTAGTTTAGGGAATCTACTGTTGGTGCGATAGCCGACGTATCCATACACGAGGTCCCTGACTTATGATTTCAAACTCAGTGCATGTAAATGCTATTTACGTGTGGGTTTTCGACAGTTTTCTTTGTGATCTCTTTGATTCAGATCACTAGGTATAACTTATTGACCATGTTACACCTATTTTTTCATGATTCCTCCACGCTCACAGCCATCTAGGGTTCTAGATATAGTATGCACTGATAACCCACCGAGTGACGAGGCCTTGGTGCATGGCCCTCTTCTAGTAGAGGCACTGGAGGAGGCACCAATGGTACCATTACCCATTGGGCCAATGATTCAGCAAGCCCTAGTAGCAGAGGTTGCATACTACTTGAGTGCATTGCAAGAGTTCCAGCACCAGAGGCCACCCAGGTTTAGGGGAGAGATGGACCCATAGGCGCCTGAGGATTGGATGGAGGTCATGGTGAGAGTCTTCCGACTAGTAGGGTCACCAGGTGATCTTATAGTGATCCATTCTACTAGACTTCTACATGAAGTGGCAGGAAGATGGTGGAGCTTGATGCTCTAGGTTCACGATGAGGTGAAGCTTCTCCAGAAAGACTTAGAGAGCTAAATTCAGGCAGAGTTTCTCTCGACGACTATTCGTGTAGTGCGTATACAAGAGCATCTTCATCTATAGCAGGACATCATTACTGTGGCTCCGTACTCAGTGATGTTTATTGAGCTCTCACAATACTCCAGCGATATGATTCAGGAACAATTTTTTAGGGCCTAGACCTTTGAGTAGAGACTCAGGTGGGAGATCAGGGCTTCAATGATTTCACTTAGAACCCCGACGCAGGTCGGGTGTTAGAGAGAGCCTTCTTAGTGGAGATTTTCCTTGCTGACCAGTAACCAACAGCGAGAACCACCACCGGACATCACGTAGTGGAGTCTTCTATAGCTGGAAGCAGACAAATATAACAGAGGTCCAAGAGGACCAGACCTACAGGTGGACGACCACATGATTCAGGGTTAGTTGGGCGGGGTACAAGAGATAGAGCCAGTAATGCGAGGAACATGTGGTGTTTAACATGTAGCGGGCAGGGACAAATGGCTCGTGACTATCCAATCATCCATATGGATGATCAAAAGACAGTTTAAAGACAGCCTAGATAGAGATAGAGATTCGACTAAGGAGGTCCGCAGGGAGCAGGCGGACGTGGTAGAGGAGCTAGTCGTGCAGCTAGCAGTGGGTGATGATTCGAGATGCTACCGACACCACCACCAAGTGGTCCACCCCGACCATAGGGAGCAAGAGGATAGGGGTGAGCTTAGCTCTAGGCAGCTGAGGCCTAAAACCATGGCACTCCGGAGATGACACGAGGAATGATCTGTGTCTACTCCCCCTAAGCTTCATTAATTATAGACACTGGTGCTAATCATTCTTTTTTTTCCACTGTCCTTGTTTGGAGCTTGGAGATTCTGAAAGAGCTTTGAGATTGATCCTTAAGGCTAGAGACTCCTATGGGAGCAGATTCAATGATTACACACTAGTACCTGTAGTGTGATCTTACTCTAGGAGGTGAGAGCTTCGGCTATGACCTCCTAGTAGCTGCGTTGAGTCCTTACAACATCATCTTAGTTATGGAATGGTTATCTACTGTCCATGCTCATATTGAATGTATTAATTGCAATGTGTGGTGTTTCCACACGTATGGGATAAGGTTTACGTTCACCAGAGAGAATGGAGCCATTACAGCATAGGATAGACTTACCCGGAGGAGGGTTCAGCTGATTACACATAAGTTGGATAGAATCACCCTCGGAGAGGTTGATGTGGAGAGTCCGAGTTATCCTATAGTGGTGGAAAATTACACAGATGTCTTCCCTAATTATGTTCTGGGTCTACCTCCTCGCAAATAGGTGGAATTTTACATTGACTTGTACTCTGGGATGACACAAATATCTAAACCAGCGTATCAGATGGATCTTGTGTAGATTCATGAGCTTCAGGTATAGCTACAAGACTTGAAAGGGAAGGGATTCGTCCGACACGTTATTTCTCCTTGTGCAGCCTCGATATTTTTCACCAAGAAGGAGGATGAGAACTTGAGACTTTGTGTTGACTATCGGTGACTGAACCAGGTGTCTGTGAAGAACAACTACCAACTCCCAAGGATTGATGACCTCTTTGATCAGTTGAAGGGAGCACAATGGTTCTCAAAGATAGACCTCAGATCAGGCTATCACCAGCTCAGATTATGAGACAAGGATTTGTAGGAGATGGATTTCAGTTGTCGGCATAACCATTATGTGTTTTTGGTCATGCCGTTCGGTGTGACCAACACTCCAACAGTGTTTATGATACTCAGGAACATGATCTTTCAGCCATACCTTGATCTCTTTGTAGTAGTCTTCATCGACGACATTCTGATCTACTGGACTAATAAGGAGCAACATGCCTATCATTTGTAGGTAGTACTAGACACCCTCTGAGATCACCAACATTATGATAATCTCTCGAAGTACCAGTTCAGGATCTGAGAGGTTTACTTTTTGGGACATGTCACCTCGGAGGCTGGAGTTGTGGTGAATCCAGCGAAGATTGAGGCGATACATTCTTGGGAGCCACCTAGGAGTGTGATAGAGGTATGAAGTTTCCTAGGTTTGGCTGGATACTACCAGATGTTTGTGCCAGATTTCTCCAGAGTTGCAACACCTTTATCAGCATTGATGAAGAATGTGACAACCTTCATGCGGTCAGAGAGATGCTAGTGGAGTTTTCAGGAGATGAGGAAGAGATTGACTAGTTTCCACATCTTGAGACTTTCAAAGGAGGGCTTTGGGATCATAGTCTACTACGACACATCAAGGACTGTGCTAAGATGTTTCCTGATGCAGCAGCAAGCAATGATCGCATATGGTTCTCTACAAGTGAGAAAACATGAGCAGAACTATGCTACCCTTGACTTGGAGTTAGAGGCAGTGGTATTATCCTTGAAAATGTGGAGACATTACTTGCTGGGCGAGTGTTTTATAGTCTACATGGATCAGAAGAGTCTCAGGTTTATCTTCTCTCAGGAGGACCTAAACCCGAGATAGCAATGTTGGATTGAATTCCTCCCAGACTATGACTTCGAGATAGTATATACTACTCAAGAGGGCAACATTGTAAAAGTTGCACTAAGCAGAAGATCTGATATACAGCTACTAGGAGAGGCGATTGAGTAGATGGTCGCTTTGAAGATATCCTTTGGGGATCATGATGGAGAAGATTATCTTCAGACTCTTATAGTCACCCCCCCCCCCACTTCATCAGTGGTTCAGGGAGGCACAGTGTGGGGATACAGACTGTGAGGCTCGACATGGTTAGATATCCATAGGACAGGCAACAAATGGACATTTTTGAAGGTGGGGAGCATGTAATTATCTTTAGAGGATGTACCATGGTACCAGTTTCGCTTCAAGAGGATGTGATGAGGGAGTTCCAAACATCCCCTCTAGCAGTACATCCTTGAGTGGTGAAGATGTACCAGGACCTCCGATGATAGCACTGGTGGCCGGGGATGAAGAAAGTAGTAGCAGAGTTTGTCTCATGGTTCCTCACTTTTCAGCAAGTGAAGGTAGTGAATCAGGTACCAACAGGCTTGGTTCTGCCTTTAGAGGTCCTAGAGAGGAAGTGGGATGGGATATCCATGAACTTCAGGAAAGGACTCACATGTACATATAGGGTTCATGATTTTATCTGGGTGATCTTCTACAGACATACCAAGTCGGATCACTTCTTACTAATCAGAGTTAAAGGTTTAGTAGAGAGATTGGGACACCTCTATGTGTAATAGATTGTGCGGCTTCATAGAGTACCCTCGATGATTGTCTCTGATCATGATGCACGTTTCACTTCCCGGCCATGGAAGTGGTTGCAGGAGGCTTTTGGGATGAAACTTCATTTGACCAATACCTTCCATCCTCAGACGGATGACCAGACTAAGCAGACTATTCAGACCCTCAAGGAAATGCTACGTGCTTGTGTTCTCAACTTCAGTCGTAGTTGGGTGGATCACATTCCTTTGGTGGAGTTTTCATACAACAACACCTATCACTCCACCATTGGGATGGCACCTTTTGAGGAATTGTACGGGCGACCTTGCAGATCACCCATGTGCTAGACTGACCCATGGGAGTCCGCACTAGTAGGACCATAGATGGTACGAGCTACCATAGAGAAGGTGGAGATCATCCAAGAGTGGATGAAGACAACACAGATTAGGTAAAAGCCTTATGTCGATAGGAGGTAGTGACCTCTGGATTTTGAGGATGGTGACCACGTCTTCCTATGAGTCTCACCCCGACGAGGTGTTCAGAGATTTTTCTAGGGAGAAAAGTTATCTACGAGGTTCATCAGACCTTTTCAGGTCCTTAGCAGAGTTTCTGATGTGGCTTATCGCTTAGCTCTTCCACCTCCATGGCAATGTGTGCAAGACATCTTCCAAGTATCATAGCATAGGAGATACATGCAAGACCCTTCTCATATCATCAACCATGGAGAGTTGTACGTCGATAATGGGGTGACATTTACGGAGGTTCCAGTAGAGATTGAGGATTGACAGGAGCAAGTCCTTTTGGATAGTCAATACCTCTGGTGCGCGTTCGCTGGCAGCACGAAAACCTCTAAGAGAGAACATGAGAGGGAGGCTCAGATTCATGCTCAGTACCCCCAATTGTTTTCCTAGTTTTGTGATGTGGATTTCGTGAATGAAATTCCCTAAGGTGGGGCGAATGTAAATTCCTAGAAAATACATGTAAATATTTTTTAATTATATGTGAATTTTATGAGTATGTGAAAATAGAAGGCATGTGATTCCGAGGCCTAGTGTGCCCGGAATGAATTTTTGAACTTTTTTTTTCAAGTACGTTCAATAATCGTATGAGCAGGTTTTTATACCTTTTGACCAGTGCTTGGAATTGAAATATAAGGACACCGTTCAACTCACAACACTGATATTTTCTTAAGGTTTCCTTCACCTCGACCATAGTAGGTTGAGGGTGAAAGTTAGTTTTTCACTTTTTCATGGAAAAATCAAAATAAAATTACTTAACATTTTATTTTTATTCATAAAACACCTCTACATGTGTTATGGAGGTGGGGACCACCTGAACCAAACCCTCCCATTTTGAATTTAAATGGTGGCGACCACCCGAACTAAAAAATCTCTCTTTAATGCGGAGAAGCCTCTTGAACTTCCTCTACCTTAATTGTGCCACCAACAATTATTTAATGATTCCAATTAATTGTGCCAAGAAAATTAAATTTATAGAAATAATTTAATTTGGTGTTGTATCCACACTTGTTTTTGTAGGGAGAAACCGTTGGGAAAGGAGAAGGGGTGATCTTTTGGGAGGATTATTCTTCTCCAATGAAGATATTCATCAAGGAAGAACGGGTCATCTTCTCCAACAAAGAACATGTTGTCCTCTAACATGGGACATCTTAGAAAACAACGGACCAATGACCACCCTTCTATCCTCACCGTAGTCTACGAACCTTCGAGGTAGAGTTTAATTTTTTGAGTACCCCATTACCATTCATGATGTTCTTCATTCAAGATTTATTAAGCCTATTGCTACCACCCTAACATGGATGGTGCATGCTAGAAAAACCGGGCTAGAACTCACTACATTTCCTTTAGGTTTTGGTGTTGTTCCTCACAATGGAAGATAGTAACAACTGGTTCCAGTGAATGGTATCAGTGGGAATCAGATATAGCATCTGATACACCGACAGCCGCGACGAAGGCGATGGCGGGACCGCATCGCCCAACAGAAGAGAATTGTGATGTGTGCTACAGCAGTGAAGGGAGGACAGCTGACCATCTAGCCAGCCAAGGAGAACTTATGCACCACGGCTGCCCGACCACCCCGTGGCCCCACACTGCATCGTGACTGCCCCGTCGCCCCTCGATGGTATGCCGGACCTCGGCTGCCTCGCCGCCCCGCGGACGCCCTGCCGCACCATGGCCACTCTGCCACACCGCGGCGCCCCACCACACTGCGTCCCAACCGCCCCTTTGGGCCGCCAGGTCATGCCACCCAGCGTGGGTCATACTGGACCCAGCGGATCAGGTCGGGCCGACCGAGTCAGTCATGACACAGACCAGTTTTGACCCATCCCATACTTTTGGCCATAACTTTGGCACTAGGCGTCCATTTGAAAAAATGTCTGTGGCACCAGAAACCTTTGAGTGAGGAAGTCATTTTGGTATACCCCACTTGATGTTTGGATAAAGTTGGGGTACAGTCTTGTTGGATCGAGGACAAATCCAACCGAGCCCTTAGATCTAAAAGGCTAATAACATACAGACCGGGCATTTGATTGACGCACCATATATTGCCTTGAGACCCCTTTTATGTGGTGGTCCTTTGGGATACATATTTCTTGGACTTTTTGGCACTTGGAGTATTGACCAGTGGCTTGAGAAGCAGATCCTCCTGGAGACAGGCGAGCATAGTGCGGGAACCCTATATATGGCTGTGACAATGTACTAGGATCCTGTGTGGGTCTGACGACGTGTTGATGATGTAATAGGATCCTGTGTGGGTATGATGACATACTGATGATGTACTCGGATTCTGTGTGGGTATGACAATTTACTGAGAATGTACTAGGATCCTGTGTGGGTCTGACGAAGTACTGACGATGTACTAGGATCCTCTGTGGGTCTGACGACGTACTGACGATGCACTAGGATCCTGTGTGGGTCTGATGATGTCCTAACGATGTACTAGGATCTTGTGTGGGTCTGACGATGTACTGAAAATGTATTAAGATCTTGTGTGGGTCTGACGATGTACTAGGATTCTGTGTGGGTCTGACAATGTACTAGGATCATGTGTGGGTCTGATGATGTACTAGGATCCTGTGTGGGTGTGACAAGGTACTAAGATCCTATGTGGGTATGACGATGTACTATGATCCTCTGTGGGTCTGATGATGATTTAGGATCCTTTGTGGGTCTACCTCTTAATAGAGTAAGTTGATTCAGTAGTTACATCAAATCATCTCTCCTACTGCATCTAAGACATACTTGGTGTGAGCTGAGTCTGTACCTATGTGGGACTTTTCTTTATAGTAATACCATGGTGGTATTCTTCTGTGTGGTGTACCTGTGTGGTACTTTCCTTCATGGAAGACCATTGTGGAAGAGTTGGTCTTGGGCTTTTCAACTGGACTCTGTGTTTCCTGATTATTGAGATGGGCATACTTGATAACTTAGGTATATGCATTGGAATATACCTAAGTAGGGATGTCAGCTTATTTCATGCTTTATGGTTTATCCTTTATAGATTTTGTGAGAAATTGAGGGTCTCGGGGTCCTTAGTGAGTATTGTTATACTCACCCCGACACGGGCTATGCCCGCACCTTGTTTTGTTTGGTGCAGATGGTGGACATCGCTGACTAAGGATAAGGGTACCATGACTAGAGGTAGCTTGGAGGTGGACATTAGATGAAGAGTATCGCAGAGAGGACCATTATAGAGTTGTACCTACCCTTCAGGTAGGATCCATGGTTGGTGTTCACAGGAGTTGTTTCAGTTTTCATGTACTTTTCAGTTTTCTAGTACTTTCCCGTTGGTCTTGTATTTTGGATCATTTTTCTTACTGTACTCACACTTTTACTATACATTTTACTCATGTTTGTAATTTTTTGTGTGCTTTGTTGAATGTGTTTATAGGATATAAAGGTAATGCCTTCCTAGTTTTAGAGAATACGCCTTTGTTGCTAGTCTCCTGCCCAAGGCCTACGGAAGGTGGGCTTGGGATAGTCACGACACAGGCCCCAGGGGACGGGTCATGACAATTATATTCCACCATACTCATGTAACATTATTTTAGTATTTAACCACCCTAAAACATATTTCCTTGCATATGTTGTCATCTTGTATAAATCATTCCATATTCATTATTTCCACAAAAAATCCATCTTTTCTAATGATTCAATTTGTTACCCTAATCAAAAAAATTTGAAACACTTAACAAATTGTGTTTTAGGCCCTCGACATACTACTTTTTTTGGATTTTATATTTTCTTTCTCAATGATTGATGATCCATGACCTTTGATTTTAATGAAGTCATCGTTTCAAAATGTCACTGTTACTTATTTAAAGTCATTCAAATTCATCAAAAAATTAAAATCTCCTATCATATGTGATGATAACCTACTATCAATAATCCAAGGAAATTCTCCTTTAGCATCTTTTAAAATTGTTTCAACAACAAGAACTTTTTATTTCTTCACAGCTATCTTATGATAATTGTTAAGATTTTATTTATCTATTAAAAATACAATAAATCCTTCTTAAAGGTGTATAGGTTGTTCAAATATTACATATATAGTTTCCAATGGTTGGAACCTATATTCGATATTCACACTAACCTTCTATGATTTCTTTCTAACATACTTCTTAGAATTATTATTTTGAGGGAATTGTCTCCCCCTCAATATTTTCCTTTCATAACATGTGGAGTAATAGTAATGTTGTTAGTTAAACCAACACATATTTGTCCTACGTCTGAATACACCATTATACCAGAAGTTGGTATCAAAGAAGTATTAACCTCTTAAACATCCCTAGTAACCAAAATTGTAAAAAAAATCCCAACTACCTTCTTGTTTTTATTTTCAAAGCAACCAAACATTATGTTTTCAAACATAATTTTCAATTTCTTCTTATATTTATAAAAAAATTAGTATTGGAATCATTTTTGGATCAAGAATGTTCATATTTAGTTTTTTTAGAAAATTGTAAATTCCAAATATTGTTTTTTTGGCCACATATATAAATTTCCTAGATTACTTTTTTAGAAATAATTTCATCCTTATTATCAACCATTAAAAGGTAAATTTTTTTATCCTTCCTAGGTTTCTCTTTTTGAGAAATATTATTAACTTTATAGAATTTTTTTTTTCAAACATGTATTCCTCATCTCAGCTTTAGATAATTTTTTTCAGAAAAGTTCCAACTATTTTTTTCATTAAACTTTACATCCATATTATCATTACAATTCATATCTTTATCAAGAGATTTTATCAAATTGTCAATTTAATTTACCAGCTTCACCTTCTCCTCTAAATTAAATTCATGATTTCTTATTCTGGAACATTCATCTTCTAACTTTTTTTCTCTTTTCAAGCCTTCTTATCTTTCTCAAACATTCTTTCAACTCTTCCTTGAAATCAAATTCATGTTGAGTTCCTTCTTCCTCATAATTTATACTTATTAATAATTTATAATTCACTATTTCAATAAAATTATTATCTATATTATACTCAAAAGATATTTCAAATTTAGCTTCACTGAATTCTTATTATTCATCTTTATTTATGAAACTTATTCTTTTAGATTTGAATAATTTTCTATCTTTCCCTGGATAATAAAATTTTCTTATATCTTAATGTTTCTTCTACAATATTCTATGCCATATCTCTTCTTCATCACAATCCTCTTCTTTATTTCATTTAGGATAATTTACCAAATAATTCCCAGCAGCTCCATATTCAAAACATATAAAGGGAAGTTTTCTTTTGTATTTTCTTATTCATATTTTCATATTTTTAGAAAAAAAGGATAATATTTTCTCAAAAAAATTACATACCATATTTTCAGAATCAGATTCAACTATTTATTCTTCAATAAAAATCTTCTTTGACTTTACTTTCTTAGCATCCTGTATAGAAATTTCTCTATCAAATATTTTCTTTCTTATAGTAGCTTTCTACCTTATCATTCATATGTAATGAGAGTGTGATGTAAATCATATAGAGATAGTGTTTCAAGATATCTATCTTCTAGTGAAGAAAATTTTGCTTCAAACATATTAGAAATGAATCTAAAAATCGTTTTAATAACTATAGAATCAAATCACTTTTCACCAAGGCCTATGATAGTGTTGAGAATAAAATTTACCCTGGTAAAGAAGTTCCCTACAGATCTATATTCACCCATATTTATATCATCATACTTAAATCTCCAGAGTTTTTGTTTTTCCTTCCTTACTATTTTATTTCCTTCATACATGTTTTTAAATTTTTATATATACCTTTTTTCTATAAAAACACATTTCACCCTTAGGAATTATCTTTGAGAGAGTGATTATAGTAAAATCTTATTTTCCCTCCCATCATTCTCGTGATTATTCTTCTCAAGAGATGTAATAGGATCTTTATAATCAATAAGATGAAACCCATCTACTGCAGATTCAAAAAAACATCATATCTAATATAAATAAGATAAGGCATCATTCAATAATTATAGATATGATAATTAATTCCATCAAGAACTGGAATACCATTACTTTCACACAATTCAAATTCTCCATCAGCAAAGAATAAGTGAAGGGAACCTATTCTTTGATAACACCTGAAAGAACCCAGTCAAGATAATTGTATCACCAAGAGGGGAGGGGGAACCAAGGATAGTTTTATTTTATGTTTCCTCGGAACAACTATTTCCTCTTGTTAAGGATCTCAAATCTTGATGAAAACCATTCAAACAAACATCCATAGGAACATAAGAATTTACAATGATCACTATTCAATAAGAACAACTACATCCTTGGTATGGTATTAAAATAATCCAATACCATAAATTCCACTAGATTGAAATAATAGGAATAAAATAAATAGTATATACAATTTATCTTGTATAGAAATTTGATAACTATCCAAATGTGTGTGTATGCCCTATTAGCACAAATAATGAAAAAAAATGTTTTTGTAACAACTCATGTTACCTATGCTTCCTTTAAACCTCCAAAACTGTATTATTTGAAGTACAGTTCTTAAATTTATTACCCGTAAGATGGTATGAACATAAAGTAAATAGATATATAATTCAATTATAATTTTACAGTCCGATCATCTCAATATGATTCTCCAAATCTAATTTCCCAGTCTTATTTTCCAACTGTGATCTACAAACATGATTTCCAAATACGATAAATGTAACTCTTTCTAGAATATGATTGAGAAAATTTCAAATTACTTCTTTCCTTAGTCTGGAAACCCCAATATGGATGCCCTCATCCAATTATCCAGCCAAATATAATGAACAACTGAACATAATGACAAACAGAATCTAATAGACAGTTGAATATGATGAACAATGAATAAAATGATATGTTGAATACAGTGTTGTGATCTTGTATATTCTCCATTCACTTCTCCTCATCAAATCATCTTTGACATAGGCTTAATATGGATACCATATTCTTTCCTTGGAAATTTTGAGTTTCTCTATCTTCACATGAATACTACATCTATCAGAAAAATTACAAAGTACTTTAACCTTTTATAGGTGACCCATGAGAGGTTTTGGGAGGAATACAGAAATCTTTCCCCCCAACCATACTCTCCCAAATCTTAATGTCCCTTGAATTTTGAGTGAATTTATAACTTCATAAATTCTTATAAAATCTTCTCAAATCATCTTCAAACTTCATCTCTTCATTGGATTTTTATTATCAATAAATAGTTTGGATTCGATTTCTCAATCGGATTTCAATTCTTGATTAGGATAATCTCAAGTTGATTCATTCAATGTGATTCCTCAAGAACAATTATATTGAATACATATTCAAATTTCAAGAACCTAGTGGAAAAAACATCTTACTATTTTCTTATTATCTTGTATTGATTTACATGAGATACAAAACATCTTTTTCATCTATTTTCTTGACCCACAAAAACATCAAACAAAGAAATTACACCCCTTTTAAATGTTTAACAACATTATTGATCATCTTTTTTTATTTTCTTTTCATTCATCAGTCCCAAATAATTTTGTTACAGATCTTCTCATCTTTTTTTATTTTAATGAGATTACTACAATGGGTTCACCAGATTTATTCATTAAATCTCATTCATATGAATACGTTTGCGATCATATGCTATATTATCATGCATACAATTGAATTAGTTTTAACTTCCCAATTCTCTAGAAACCTCTTTATTTCCATATCATCCAGAATAAAATTAGGCAAAATATATTATCTAGCACTCTTTTGGTTTCATTTTAGATATGATCAATATGAATATGATTGGAAGCTTCTATTTCATTCCCCCATTAATTCATTAATCTTGCATCATAAGTTCCACAACTCACTTATAATTTATGAGAATTCCAAGATCATCAAAGAATCGTCACATTGGATTTATCGTAGTCATACAAACTCTGATTCACCTATAATGATCAAATCATTCATACTAGATTCAGAGTGAATCTGATAACTATTTACTTCTAGTAAAAATATTCCTTCATATGATCGACCTTCTTATTCAAGATTTAGTGTGAATCCAATGAGACTTTTCTTCCAGAAAAAATTACTCAAATACGATTGACCTTTTCAAATAGTAAGAATCCAATTATCTGAAAACGTTGTTCATCCCAAACATCAAAAAATAAAAAGTGATTTGATTTTTCCTTTCTTATAAAGTATATTTTACCACGAATGAATACACATGAATATGATCATCTTCCCCATCATCTTGGTCCTAACACATATATGAAAGGGAACTAAGGAATGTGGATCAGATATCTAGGTTCAATGATGTGAGTTTCTTATGTTGGAAATCTAGATATACATATCAAGGTTTTGAACTCTATAGTATGGGATATTATAATGACCACTTATTTTTACTGGTCTGTTATATTTTTTTATCATTTTTTAAATTTTTTTAGATGATATTTTATTTGTGAAGTCTAACGGTAAAATCTAGGTGGTTTTAAAGGTATTTACAGTCATTTATGAAGGTGAACTGTTTGATAATTTTGAGGGTAAAATATTTGTATTTCTCTAGGTAACTATATTTCCTCTTTAAGAGAAGTAGTGGGGAGCACATGGATGGAACATTGTTTGATCTAACCGCATAACATTTTTTAGGTAACAATGTAACTCAGAACATAATAAAAATCATGGATATCCCATAGTTTATTAAACCATGTGTCGAAAACACATGGGTTCCCTAAGTAGGAAATTTTCCCTCCATAGTTGGAGCATGGTTTGGTAAACAATGTAGTCATACTATAAAAACATTATTAAATATTCTGAATAATCTTATTTTCACCTACCAACCACTAAAATCCCCTTATTATTCCTCTCATGCCTAAGGATCTCTATCCTAGGTTCTATAGTGATATTCATAGTTAATGTATTCTTTACATTGATTAATTATGTTGGATTAAGTGAAAATAGTCTTAGGAATTTCACGGTAAGTGTTCATTATACTCCATTATTTTAATTCATTCTAAATCACCCCTCTTAAGCATGGAAAGAACCAAATATCTGAACAGTCATAGCCAGTTCTAGGAATTCAGATATAATCTAAAGTGAATATTGCTATAATATTATTGAAAATTATGGTGGAAATAAAATATTTTATTGATCATTACCATATTCATCATGTCCTTTCCATTAAATTTGATCTCATTGCGTAATCCAAATTTGATCCTCATCCTTGACATGTTTTTATTCTTTGTTCGTCACTCTTGAATCCACATATGTATATTTGGGGTTGTTTTATATATCATTGGAGTTTGATATTTGTTTGGTAAATGTCATATTATATTTTCCTTTGATACATTTATGTTAGGAAGTTCCTCACCATGTTAAATTTTTTTAATAATATTGTATGATATGAAATTCTTGTGTGTGTGGGTGTGTCCCATGAGACCACTCTTGATATGATATGATTGGGTGTGTATGTATGTCCTATGACAACACTCTTAATATGTTATTCATGTGTGTGTGTGTGTGTAGTATAATACATTACTTTCTATTTCTTATGTATATATATATATGGCATTTCAGTTTTTTCTTATATTGTATAAAGTGAATGGTTCACCCTTCATGGCCTAGTTAATCCAATTTAGCGGGAGTATGGTGTATGTGAAAAGTTTTTTTATGGAATGGTCATTAATGAAAAATTGGGATATGATGGCCTTGTTTCCTGATCCTAGGATGTATGCAGGTCATGGGGGACTTTTTGGGCTCACCCTAGATAGTTTTAGGGTTATGATTGCCTTATAGTCCGAACTGAGGGACTATGGCCTTATGGTCAATGGTGAGACATATGTTCACCTTGGGGCCTATTTTGAGATTTATGGAAACTATAAATAATTCCCCTTTGGTATGGTACTGATGTAGGAAGGTTCAAGGTTTTTGGATTCTTGGTTAAGGAATTATTTCATGAAATGATACTG
Source organism: Viscum album (assembly GCA_963277665.1). Lineage (NCBI taxonomy): Eukaryota > Viridiplantae > Streptophyta > Magnoliopsida > Santalales > Viscaceae > Viscum > Viscum album. The sequence continues at coordinate 1,702,077,961 of OY728132.1, forward strand.
TTACATGGGAATTTTTTTTCAATTCATTGGGCCCAACTATATATAAATTCCACACTTAGGATAAGGAAGAATTAGTGGTTTCATACAATATATAGACTAACATTATATATGGGTATCTAAAGGTGCATGTACACTATATTGACATGGATTTCATTTGAGGAATGTAGCGTTACATAGGGTGGTTGAACAAGATGAGAATGTTGGTCGACGTGATTCTAGAATAGAATCCAGGATCGTTTATCTAGATACATCATTATTTATTTTTAACTTGTTGAAATTATATTGATTTATTGTATGTTGGGATCATGTTACATATTGAACTAGATATATTATTCTATATTATTATATAATTAGTTGAGGTAATATTTAATGAATCCACATTTTATCATTCTATTACTATAATTATTATTAACACTATTTTATACTCTGATTGTTTTCTTTTAACCTGGCTATAATCTCCCCATTATACCTCTCTTTACTTCAATTTTATTTGTAACCTTCTTTCATTATAGGAGGATTTTGTGAGGTTATTTGACACTGTGTCCTAGAATGAGGGATTTAGGTCGGAGTGTTACCACTAAATCCCTCATGATATACAGTAGATCAATTAATCACATATTTCCAAACCAAATTTTCTACACAGTACCAACATTTCAAATCCCACATACCTAAATAGTCTATGCTGACCCCAAAGATCGCTTCCCTTAAATCGTATGGTTTTTACACATATCATTCGTTATACCCCTCAAAACCTATTGGCCACCACTATGCCTATTAACCATCTAATAAATTGTAATTGTTTTTTATTGAAAACCTCCATTGGTAGACTACCATAAAAACTAATGGTTTAATTACCCATTAAAATAGTTTAATTTGATTCAATGACCCCATGGGCTTACATATTATTACATATAAGTGTCATTCTCATCCTTTTACCTCAATCTATTAAACCTGGAATCCCAATGGTTGATTACCATGACCCGAATGGTTCATCATATCCTTATCTCAAATAAAAAATTCCAATTAATAAACAAAATAGTAAATTGATTCACAAAAAAATATTCAATATACTCATTATGATATGTTATGACTCATTAACTCATTATTTCACTCCCATATGAGTAAAATAATCATAAACACCAATTTCAATATTCTAAATTCATCCCAACAAACATTTATTTTTTATCATTATTTTATATTAACCATTTCTAGAGATAATACACCAGTGATCCACAAATTCATCAATATGTATTTGTAAAATTGATTTTCATTCCCAATGGCCTATAAAAGTTTACTTAGTATCTTCTTATCACTTAAACATACCTATTTCATTCCTTCCATCACATTCACAATATTAAACAAGTGTAATCACATTAATAAAACAATATTGTACAATATATATTACATGTGACCTACTTGAACCTAAAGGGAAAATTGTCTTAGAAATTAACCTGTTTAAACTAATCTAATAAAAAAAACAATTAAACCCAACCAAAAAGGAATAAATACTATTCGTAATGATCCATCATTATCAAGTTAATGAAATAAAATATAATGGTTTGTAATATTTGAGCTCCCATTCCAAAATCTATTACAAATAATAGATTATAATTCAATTATTAAACATACAATTAGCCAACCCCACTAATTTTATAAAAAATTACTACTAGAAATACCAAATTCTCCCAAAATTAAATTATTTCAAGGGCTCTCCATCAAAACCCTAGTGTTTGAATTCATATGTCCAAAAAATATTATAATTCCACCCACAATAACTAAGGAAGTATTAAAAACCTATGGATACAGACTCTACTAATATTCTGGACTACTAGTAGCCTCCCACTAGGGTTCTGTTGCGAATCGACATTTTTCCTCCAAACCTGATTTTACTCTATGTCTATCAATTGATCCTCCTAACCTCCTCTAAATCATTCCCATAAAAAATGAATAAATATACTATTCATAAAATTAAATTAAATTAAAAAATAAAGGTATATATATTGTTATAAATTTCTAAAATAAAAATTCATACTTTAGAGGCATCATAGGGTGTCTACCTAGAGCAAGACAAGTCACTGCTCCATTATAAATGTTTCTCCATCCCCATTATCCTCCTAGCTCTGATTATTTCATCATAACACTAAAAAACTTATATTTTCAACATATGTGTAATATTTACATTAAAATTCCAAATATAGATAATCTATTCCTTTAATAATTTATACACATGAACCTCCACCTATTTACTCATTAAAACAAATGATAATTCTGCAATATATCTCATTGGGTAGGATAAATGAAATAATTCATTCATTTTGCAAAAATACACTAGAAAATCCAACCACTGGGTAAATTTAATAATTTTTCCAAAAAACATAAACAAGTCAAAAAATCAACTCCCTAAAAATATCTAATTTCTCATTCATCAATTTCCCCATCATAGAGACTTAAAGAACCACATGATCACCCAATTAAAACTATAATGGTTTTCATCTCTTATTTTTAGATGAATTTTATCTCCTATAATTCAAAGTCAAATACTTCCTAAATATTTTTACACAATCAATAATCTCATGTAAAATTCTCAACTCAACTGTGGATGACTCCATAGACTCTATCTATAATAGTGTAAATCTTAAAGGTTGATCGTACATAGTCTCATATGACGTTGTATTAATAGATGAAAAATAATTGATTCCATAGAAGAATTTTACTAAAGATGGATGTACCTCCCCTAAGAAACTAAAATCCATAATATAGTCATGTAAAATATCATATAATAATATAAAAAGATACTCAAAATATCCATATGTTTTACGATGATAAAATGGTAAAATGATTCACAAGTGTTCTCAATACCATCTTTAGTCCCTATTAATGACAAGAATTGAATGATAGATCATGATCATAAACAATGGTACATAAAACTATATCTTTTCAATCCATTTCTAAAACATAAAATCATCAGAGATTATCAAATAACCATATATATAAAATATCCAATAAGTGAGATACTCTACCAATGATTGACAATAACCAATATCACATCTCTACCTAAGGGATGTGTTGATAAACATGTCATGGAATCCTCTATGACAATATCCATTTATCACAAAACATGATAATTTATTGTGACCTAACCAATATCCTCTAAATCATGGAATTCACATTATGATATATTGGTCCCATAATAAAAATCTAGTTATACCTGAATTCTTACATAGTTATTATTATGGTCATCAAATAACATCGTATATCTTAGTTTGGTATTGATGAAAAGTTAATAAAGCGGAGTAAATTTATTATATCATCTCCTTAATTAAATTTTAATAAAATAAAAACCATACATGAATATATATTAATAAAACATCATCCTAGGTCTAAACTATTAGTAATCAATTCTATTAAATATCTAACCTATCGTGATACATTAAATCATGTTTACCTATGTTTACATCACTTAGACCATTAGACTCAAAGTTACAATGAGTCCATGTAAAAAAATATCACATGAATCCTCAATAATATCTATATATATCTTTAGTAAGTTGAAAATTAATTATAATTACTTTTTTTCATCTTTATCCACATAAATATGATAATGAAAGATTTCATCATTAACTACAATATTCCGCATAGCCATCATGTCAACCATATCAAAATCAAATAAATGTAATTACTTAACCCACCTCATCTCTTAGGTATATAGGCCCCTACATAAGAAAATATGTCTCTTACATTTATAATTATTTGAGATTAAAATAATATAACTAAATAGGTAATGACACCACTAATTTAGAAAGTTTAAAAACATCATCAAATCAGGTTCATGTGTTGGTTTGTTTTTCTCATGTATTCGTAGATTTTTTAACCTATAAGAAAATATCTTATTAATATACATCTACCAAATTCCTAAACCCATTCCAAAGGAATCATAACATATCATTTAAAATTTTCCCACCATTGGTGAGATCATTATTTTTATTATAGATAACATTCTTAGGAACTCTTGAAAAACTCAATTTCATTAAGTATCCCATTAATATTACATCACCATTATTGTTAAATAATTCATTGACTATGCTATCCAAGTGAAAATATTGATAACATATTCCTTGGAAACATGATTCATGTAGACATAAAATTGAATTTTCCATGATTTCATAATCTACAACATATTTAAACCATTGATATTCTAGTTTGAAAAAGAATATATCTCAAAGCATTCACTTTGGCCTAAAATTCACAGTTTGATAAATTTTCAAATACTTAATTCTCATATAGAATTGATAATAGAGTATTCATGGTCCCCTATTTCTTATTCTATAGGCAAGATAATGAAAAAATATTATCAATGATAGTCACCCACACAAAAATATTTGAATTAATTAAATTTAATTTTTAATGTCAATAAACATACCTATGGTAGGAAAATAATATATTATAACAATTTTAATCTAAATGTGTTCATAAAAAATATTGAAATCTATCCTAATATAATGATTTAAACTAGTCATGTTAGGAACCATAAAAACATAAAATTTACACAACTTCTCACAGTTATAGGAGCTGTCAGATATCTCATGGTCTAATCTACCCTATATACCAAAGGATTGATTATTGGTGATACAAATAATGGGAACTTAGTATAGTGACCTAAACCATTTATCATCCAAGAATAATTTTTTGATTATAATAAAACATTATGCAACAAGTCATTATAAAATATCGACAACAATAGGACAAGGGCCCACATATTCAGTCGTCCTGCTCTCATATCAACTACTTCCTACATGATGGTATACATCTAAACAGATCATTCTCCATTACCCTATATAAAGTAAATATAACAAAAATTTTATGTAAATATCTAGAATAAATTACTGAACCCATCCCCTAAACAATAAATCAATCCTTGATGATTGATTTACAATGATAATTGTTGATTTGGACATGTATAATATACTTACCATAATTTCTTTCCACTATCACCCAGATATCACTCTCAAAAAAATTAAAATATCCAATATTCCCAAATAGATAACACTCCCTTGCATAATTTCAAATTTCTGGTTGAATATTCCATAACCTAGTATAGTGAATATATACTAGTGAATATATCATTTGTGTGTGTGGAAACAAATCCCCCACTTAAACCATCCCCTTGGTCATTACTACCGATAGACTCCATGAGTCACCACTTCTTTCTTATAGTTTTTTCACCACCATATCATATTGTCAAATTTTTCAAACATTGTCATTGACCACTATCTGGGTCATACATATCTATCATTACCATATTCACAACATAAATCGAGATTTTATGAAAAAAAATCCCAACTAATATTATAGAAATAGCCTCAACAAAATATAAAAGTGATGATCCTTCATTAACACATATCCATGATTCAATGAAAACATCAGTGTAATTTTAAACCTCATATCATAAACCATCATAGTCATATCCACCTATTAGTCCTCTATAAACTTATCATACTTATCCATGTTCAATTTATATGTGTAAAATTACTCTTTAAATATGTTTTTGATACATATATTAGGATATCCCCATATCCTTCTTAGTCTAAATAATAAAGTCCCATTAGAATTTTGATGGTTCCTATATAATAAATGTAACTAGTCTTACCTTTCGATCATCATGTATAGTAATAAGATCAATGATTAAAATGATCCTCTCTATATTATTCATCCATTATTGAATTCAATTATGTTGCCTTAATTTTTTCAGGTTTCATCTAAAACAATAGGGTGTAATAATTCCTCATAGACTAAACCTTCAGTAATCCTTTATATATAACAACCCTAAATTTTCAAATATGAACATCCTATTTTATACCGTTAATAACATGCACAACAAAACATAGAAGGGAATAGAACATCCTAAGATGTTAAAATATATTAACTATATTAAATATATTCAATCTACAATATTACATTAAATCCATGGAATGTTTATTGTATCTTTCCTTACCCGAATCAAAGAGAATCTTTAATAAAATTCCATACAAGTAATAGCGAGTTTTACCAATCAAAAAAATACAATTAATATTATTATTTAATATTATAGTTATCACCTATACGATTGAGTAATGAGTATGAATAAGATTAAACAACATATTAAAATAAATATTTTACACACATTTATTGGTTATATAATTATTATAAATAATAATAATCATAATTTTAAATAAAAATAAATGTTTTTTTAACTGTATTTTTCTAAAAGGCAGATTCGTCATACTTTGTGCACCTAATATTAAATAAATTTACATCTTTCAAAAAATTTATATTAAAATTAATTTTTTTTGGAATATGTTTACCAAAATTATCATAGGGTGAATTTTTCGGATTTTTCTATGAAGTTTATTTTCTTTTATGAATAGTTAAAATACTAAATTTTAATTGAAAAATTCATTTTTATTTACATAATAGGTAATTTTAAATTATATTTTTATCTATATTTAAAGTAAAATTAGTTCTTTTTAGTATAAAATAATACAATTAAGTTCATTGGAATAATTTTTTTATTTAATTTAGTTACAAAAATTTTATTAAATGTTGAACATTTTCACTTCAAAAATATGCTTTCACATCTAGTCCGTAGGGTTAATTTGAAATATATAATTTCTAATTATGTGGGTTGAATTGGACAAAATGGATTACATATTTAGTATAATAATAATTTATTATTTATAATATGTAAAGACCTAGAAATTCCATATATTTTATTTAAATTATTTATGATTATTACGAGTCTGCGAAAATTGATTACTCTTGATTCAGTGGCCCGGTCTGCCCGGAAGGGAATTTTGATCTTCTTTTAAGGTATGTTCAAAAAACATACAAGCATCGTTATCTATATTTTGAAATAGTGCTCGAATTAAAAAATCTGATGGCACCGTTGAATCCGCAGCGTCGAGATTCGCTTAAAGGGAAGCTTAACATTGCTCAGAAAATGTCAGATGGAAAAGTTAATTTTTAGCATTACAAAAAAAATAAAAAAACATAAAATGGTTTTTTAACCATTAAGAGATTTGAAGGGACTGTAGAGTTAAATGGTTCATTCAAGGGCATGACCTTTGGGTTGCGTAACGTCAACGTAGGAACATTAAATGTGGTTCATAAATGAAATGCATTAATGTTATGAAACATGGTTGGTTCCCTCAACTATTTAATTGAGGCCTGGGTTGTGGTTTTTGAGACAGCTATGAGGAACCACTAGTGAGGTACCGCAACATCTTCCACCAAAGAAGAATGAAATCTTGGACAACAACGATCCGGGATCGATGAATGTTGGCGACTTTATCCAACGAGGACTCTTCCCTCTCCACAACTACAACATAACCCAACAGATCTCGAGGTAGGGGACTTTGTAATGATTTAAATATATGTTTTTGAAGATGAATTAATCTCACCCTTTTATGATGATAACGTAGAGGGCGCATGCCAAATGAACAAGTCTCGGACCCTCCACCGCTTGATTTTTCATTGTGTTCTTTAGGGGAAAATTTCTCAACATGAAGTAACCTTGAAACTGGGAGCCATGTAGTGATAGTGGCAACTCGGGGGGGCTGTAGGCACGTTTGAAAGGGAAAATGGACCCGCAGAGCTCACCCGATGGCCCATAAAGATCTGTTAGCGCGACACAGGCGGGCGACAGTGGCGGCTGACATCGGCTAGCCACGACGGCAGTTGGTGGTGCACCACCACACGCCATGGAGGGGTTCCACAAAATCACGCTGTGGAAGGTGTATATGGTGGCCATCCCTTGGTAGATTGCATTGGTGCAGAGTGGCGCGATGTCATGCACCGTGGGAGGTGGTCGCGGCTTCGAAGCTGCAACGAAGGGGACCCATGCCCTGCAAGTCCTTCTACCAGCTGAGGTGGTGCCACATGGCATCACTTGTTACAAATCTCTAATAGATTTCCCATTCAGGAATATGCAGCAACCCCCCTGGTCACCCGGCAGGCAGACCGCGCATGCCATCGGGTTGGGTCGGCATGCAGCCTCGCCTACTGAGCCCAACACGGCCCAACAAGTTTGGGTTGGGCCGGTATGCGGCCCTTTCAATTTGGGTTAGGTCGGGCCCAAATCAGGTTGGTTAATCCCTTACCAGGTCGGGATGGCCTGGGACAGGCGGGTCAGGTCGGTCAGACTGGGTCGGATCGGACCTGGACCCTCTACGGCACAGATACGCTTAAAATGTTGTATCATACACACCAGACGTTTGTTTGACGAGATGTCTGCGGTGTTGGAATCCTTTGGATGATACGGTTCTTTTGAGATAATGCACATGAGTTTTGGATAAATTTTAGTATGACCGAGTTAGATCATATACGAATACAACAGGGCCCTCGACAAAAAAATTCCTATAACTCTCAAACTGGGCGTAAAATTGGCATGTCATCTATTGCGTTGGAACCCTTATTAAATGACGAGTATTTACGTTACTTATTCATGGGAATTATTTTTGGTTGACGTATTTAATATGGATTGATAATATGATCATCCTAAAATCAAGCATACTCTGTATAGGAAACCAGTGGCCATTTGAGACGAGATGAATGAATAGTGATATTGTGTTGATCATCGACTAGAAAACCTATGTGGATCACCACCTAGAGATCATGTGTAGATCAGTACCTAGAGATCCTCTATGGATCAACATCTAGGGATCCTATGTGTATCAGCACCTATCTATCTTGTGTGGATCAACACCAAGAGGTCCTGTGTGGATTAGCAACTAGGGATCCTATGTGGATCAACACGTAGCGATCCTTTGTGGACCAACACCAAGTGATCCTATATGGATCAGCACCGAGCGATCCTATGTGGATCAGTTGCAGAACCCTTGATAGAATAAGATGATCTAGCTTTATGACTAATCATTTTTAATTTCATACTTAATTTATACCTGGTTTTAGTTGAGTCTTTTGTTTTGTGCTTTGGGATTGAGATCATGCATTAAGGTTTTCCTTTGTGGAATTATGGGTGACCATTGGGGAATTTGGGTCCCAATAGAGTGTTGTTATACTCACCCATGAACGAGATTTCCCCACACAATGTAGTCTCTTTTTCAGAGGATAGGCAGCTCGGCTGAGACTATAGGAGTCAGGACTAGGTGGTACATGAAGGTGACTGGATAACATGTAGAGATTTGGAGACTAGATATATCTACCATTTATGTAGTATCCATGGTGGGAGATCTCAAGAGTTGTTTTCTTTTTTTCTTTTGTAGTTGTATCTTTCAGTTTGTCTTGTATTCTGGCCCCTTTACATTCAGTACAAACTTTTACTACAACTCTTTAAATTTTTGATTACATCTTGATGTGTTCTTAGACTATGTGTTGTACAATTTTCAAGGCAATGACTTCCAATTTTATGGACACACCATTCTTGTACTAGTCTCCAATCCCTAGCCTACGCATGGTGGGCTTCGTTTAGTCACGACACGGGCCCCAGGGGATGGGTCATGAAAAAGTGGTATCAGAGGAGTCAATTATACCAAAGAACTAGGACTCTGATCTTTCAAATAGAGAAATATAGTTAAGTGTTTGGAGTGTGGTTTTAATTTTTGGGAGTCTAGTGTTCGTGCAGCGGCCGATGTATCCATACACTAGGACCTAGAAATTTTTTTTTTGACTCGATGCATGAAAACACTAATTGTGTGTGTTTTGGAAATGTTTTACTTTTGATCTCTTTCAAGATAGCGCACCAGGTATAAATTTTTTACCATAGTGAACTTTTTTCTTTTAGGATTATTCTGTGTAGATATACATCCATGATTCTTGAGAGAGCACATGATGATGGCCCACCGAGCAGTGAGGCTTCAGTGCAGGGCCCTCTTACTCTGTTGGCACCTTCGGGTGGTGTACCACTTGCACCACCCCTCGGTGGGTAGATGTTGCCACCAACCCCACTAGAAAACTATGCATGCCGACTGAGAACATTTCATGAGTTCCAGAGACAGAGGCCACTAAGGTTTCAAGGCGACATTGATCCCTAGGAAGCTGATGACTAGCTGGAGGCTATTGCAAAAGTTTTTTTCTTAGTTGAGATTCTGGTAGATCAGATGGTGATCCTAGCTTCTAGACTCTACCAGGGAACATCAAGGAGATATTGGACTCTGATGCTTTAGATGAATGAGGATCCGACACTTTCTAGGTTGGACTGTGAGACCCTTTTTAGGGCGGAGTTCATACCAGCGACTTTACACTCAGTGCGTATCCAGGAGGTGTTGCACTTACAACAGGGAAACCTATCAGTGACCTAGTACTTGGCAATATTCACTGACCTCTCACGCTACTCCCCTAACATGGTATGAGACCAATTCTTGAGGTCCCAGACCATTGAGTAGGGTCTCTTTTGGGAGATCAGAGCATTAGTGATATCACTCAATATCCTGACATAGGCTGGAGTTCTCAAGCAAGCATTATGGGGGAAGAGATTCTTAGAAGAGAAGGCACTACCAATGAGATAAACCACTATATGATAGGTATCTGAGTCTTCTATAGTTGGTAGTAGGAGGACGATACAGAGGACTAAGCGGGCCAGACCTTACCGTGGAAGAACCCTGGATTATGGGTCAGAGGTGCAGAGCTCGCGAGGTAGAGGAAATCTTCTGAGGACTAAATCTATTTACTATTGTAGCGGATAGAGATACATGGCTCACAAGTGTCTAACTCCCTGTATAGACGATCAACAGTTGACCGAGGGACTGCTGAGGTAGCGAATGAGGTTCGAGTGAGTGGGTCCATAGGGAAAAATACATGGCAGAGGAGCAAGTCTTGTAGCAGGTGGTGGATGACGGTTTGAGGTTGTACCACCGCCATCCCTAGGTGGTCCACCCCAACCACAGGGAGTAGGTGGATTGGGAAAAGCTCATATTCCAGAGCTAGAGTCCTATGACCAAAGTGCTCTATAGATTATTAGAGGTATTATCTATGTCTATTACCCCCTAGCTATAGTTCTTATAGACAAAGGCGTTAGTCACACTTTTATTTCCATGAAACTTGTTCAGAGCTTGGTGATTATGATAGAGTCTTTGGATCGATCATTACAATTGTATACTTCTACGGGAGAAGATTTAACGATTACACACTGGTTTAGACAGTGTGAGAACACTCTAGGAGGCGATATCTTTGGCTAGGATCTCCTAGTTTCAGCGTTGAGGCCTTACGATGCCATCCTAGATATGGACTAGATATCCACAATCCATGCTCAGATCAACTGTTTTAGGCATAATGTTTGGTGTGTCCTCAACGATGGGACCGAGTTTTCCTTCACCGGAGATAAGGGAACCTTTGCAGCACATGATGGACATAGTAAAAGGAGGGTGATGTGTGTCACTCATCAGTTGGCTAGCCTTACCCTCAGATATGTTGGTGTGGGGAGTCTGAGTTATCATGTAATGGTGGACCAGTATGCTAATGTCTTTCCTGATGATGTTTCGGGACTACCTCGTCATAGAGAGGTAGAATTCTACATCGACCTGTGCCCCGGGAAATAATTGATATCTATGCCAGCATATCGGATTCCCCCTGTCGACCTTCATGTATTTCATGTATATTTGGAGGTATTGTAGATGTAATGGTTCATAAGGCCCAGTGTCTCTCCATTGGCATCCCTAATTTTCTTCGCCATGAATGCAGATGGGAGTCTGAGTCTTTGTGTGGATTATCAGCGCCTTAACTAGGCAAACATGAAGAAAAAGTATCCAATCTCGAGGATTAATGATATCTTTGACCAGATAAAGGGAGATCAATGATTTTCAAAGATAGACATCAGATCAGGATATCACTAGCTCAGTGTACCAGATGAGGACGTACCGATGATAGCCTTCAGATGTCGGTATGGCCATTACGAATTATTTGTGATTCCCTTTAGAGTAACCAACTCTTTATAAGTGTTCATTGTGATCATGAATAAGATCTTCTAGAATTACCTTGATATATTCATGGTAGTATTCATTGAAGACATCATTATATACTCGGTGTCAGAGGACGAGTACGCCACGCACCAGTAGACAGTTTTGGGAAACATCTGAGAGCACCAGATATATGGAATGATCTCGAAGTTCTAGTTCTAGATATGGGATTTCCACTTCTTATGGAATGTTATCTCGGAGGATGGAGTTGTAGTGGATCCAGAAAATATTGGGGAAGTGCTTGATTTGGAGCCACCAAGGAGTGTGACCGAGGTGCAGAGTTTCCTGGGATTGGCTACGTACTACTTGAGATTCATAACTGACTTTTCTAGAGTTTTGACGCCATTTTCTACTTTGAAAAAATTGGATATCCTTTTTTGTGGATGAATAGATGCCAAAAAAGTTTTCAGGAGCTGAGGTAGAGGCTGACAAGTGCCCACATCTTGAGGCTACCGGAAGAGGACGTTGGGGATGTAGTCTACTAAGACACATCATAGACCAGACTAGGTTGTGTATTGATGAAGGAGTGAGCGATGATCACTTACATCTCACAACAGTTGAGATAACATGAGAAGAACTATGCTACAGATGACCTGGTGTTTGCAGTAGTGGTCGTTGCGATGAATATGTGGCAGCACTACTTGATGGGTGAACGTTTTACGGTTTACTCTGATCACAAGAGTCTCAGGTATATCTTCTCACATAAGGTCCTGAACCTGAGATAGCGGTGATGGCTAGTGTTCCTCCAAGACAATGACTTTGATATAGTCCAAACTCATGGGAAGGGGAATGTAGTAGAAGATGCACTCAACATGGGGTCAGGTCTACAGTTGCTGAGTGAGGCGACAGAGTAGCTAGCAACATTGTAGATATCTCTTGTGGATGGAGATAGAGCAGCTTACCTTTATTCAATGAATGTTACTACCCCAATACTTTAGCAAGTTAGGAAGGCACAACATTGGGATGAAGACTGAAAGTACCGACATGCTCATATATCCTCTAGACATTCTCTTAAAGGATTTTATGAAGGTGGGGAGCATGTCATTCCCTTCAGAAGATGCACTTTGGTACCAGTTATGATTCTAGATGAGGTTTTTATGGAGTTCCACAAATCACCATTAGTGGTACATAATAGAGTGGAGAAGATTTACCTGGACCTCCATTGTCAGTACTACTGGCCAGGGATGAAGAAAGCAGTGGCAGAGTTCATATCACAATACCTCACTTGTTAGCAAGTGAAGGATGAGCGTCAGGTTCCAGCAGACTTAGCACAACAACATGATGTGACAGAGTGGAAGTGGGGTGGTATATCTGTCAACTTCATGACAAGGCTAGCACATATATCAAGGGGCCATAATTCCATCTGGGTGATCATTGACCAACTCACCAAGTTGGCCCACTTACTACCCATTAGAGAGCAGGGATCAGCAGAGATCTTGGGACACATTTACATACAGAAGATTGTACGGATTCACGTGGTGCCATAGATGATCGTATCAGATTTGGACACATGTTTTAAATCCTGTTTGTGGATGGGATTACAGGAAGAGTTTGGGACATAGCTACTCTTGAGCACCACCTTCCATCCTCAGACAGATGGTCAGATGGAGAAAACCATATAGACACTAGAGGACATGCTTCATGCTTGTGTTCTTGATTTTGGACACAATTGGGAGGACAACCTTCCTCTTGCGGAGTTCTCATATAACAATATTTATCACTCCACCATCAGTATGGCTCTGTTTGAGGACCTGTACAGGCGACCTTGTAGAGCACCTCTATACTGAACAGACCAAGGTAAGTCATCACTTATGGGTCCAATGTAAGTAAAAGAAACACATAGAAGGTCTAGATCATCCAAGAGAGGATGAAGACTATACAAAGCTGATAGAAGTATTATAACCACATGAGATAGAGACCCTTCGATATTGAGGAGGGAGACCATGTCTTCCTACAGGTCTCACCCCGTTGAGGAATATAGAGTTTTTGCTGGGGTAGAAATCTATCACTGAGGTTTATCAAACCATTCCAGATCCTCAGAAGAGTAATAAAGGTGACGTTCTGTCTTGGTCTCCCCCCCCACAGATGCACAGGGTGCATAATTTTTTTCCATGTGTCATAGATGAGGAGGTACGTGCATAATCCATCTCACGTTATTGACTTGGGCAAGCTAGATATTGATAATGGTGTGACGTTTGAGGAGTTCTCGGTGGAGATAAGGGATTGACAAGAGTGGGTCCTTTATGGGTGGTTGATTTCTCTGGTGTGAGGTCAATGGCAGCATGAGAACCTCTATGATAGAACATAGGAGTAGGAGGCCTAGATACATGGTTGTACCCCCATTTGTTTTCCTATTATTTTTGAATCTTTTGGGGATGGAAATCCCTAATGCGGGGAGAATGTAAAGACTAAGAAATTAAATATAAATTTCCTTTTAAAATTATTTGGGATTATTACGAGTCTGTGAAAATTGACAGTGATTGATTTAGAGAGCTAGTGTGCCTGGAACAGAATATAAAACTCTTTTAAGGTACGTACAGTAAACGCGTGGGCGCCATTTTTTATATTTTAGACCAGTGCTCGTATTAAAAATCTGAGGTCACTGTTGAATCCACATCACCAAGATTCACTTAAGGTATGTTTAACTTTGTTCAAAAAAATTTGTATGGAAAAGATAATTTCAATCCTTACAAAAAATTAATAAAATAACCTAACAAGCTATTTTATTTCTATTATGTAACCATTGAGCGATGTGGTGGGATCGCAAATTTTAACGGGTCATTCAATGGAATGACCCTTGGGTTGAATAACCTCGATGTTGTAACATTAAATGTGGTTCATAAATGAACCACATTAATGCTATGCAACACGGTTGGATCCCTTTTATATTTAATCAATGCTTGTGTTATGTTTTTTGAGACAGATGTGAGGATCCACTGGAAAAGTATGGAAAAATCATTAATTGATGATCAAAAGAAGCTTGGATGAAAATGATCTGGGATCAATGAAAGTCGATGAATTCATTGAATGAGGACTCTTCTCCCACCTTAGCTGCCACATCACCCAACAGATCTCGAGGTAGGGTTTTTTCAAGATTTAATTCTAAGAGTTTGATGTTGAATTAATCTCACACTTGTTATGATGCTAACACGGAGGGTGCGGGCTGAACGAACAAGGCCCAGACCCTCTGCTACTTGATTTTTCATTGCGTTCTTTGGGGGTAGATTTCTCAACATCACCGAACCTTAAAACCAGAAGGCACACAGTGATGATGACATCTAGAGAGGCCCATAGGTGTGTTAATAAGGGAAAACAGACCATTGGAGCTCACCCAATTCCCCAGGGAAGATATGGAGGTGTGGCGGCACCAGTAACCGGAAGACGATAGTGGCAGACGGTATCGTCTAGTAGTGGTGACAGCAGGCGGCGTGCCATTATGTGCCATAGAGGGGAGACATGACATCAAGACATGGCTACTGTAGAAGGCAGCTGACCCTCGAACTGCTGCATTGGCGGAGAGCGGCGCACTGTTGTGCACCGCTGGAGATGGGTGCAGCCTAGAAGCCATGATGAAAGAGACCTGCACCCTGCGGGTCCTTCTACCAACTGAGGAGACACTAGGTGGTGCCTCCGGTTACACAGACCTAACGGATTTGTTGTTCGAGAATGGGGAGAGACCTTCGTGTGGTCACCTAACTGGCAGACCACGCCGACCATCGGGTCGGGCTCCCCGGTGGGCCTGGCATGTCTACAACTACGATCCAACCAGTTTGGGCTGGGGTAGGTCAGAACTGGGTTGAGTCGACCCGAACGATGTTAGGGCGGCCCAGGACAGGTAGATTGGGTCTATTCTACTAGGTCGGACCGGACACAGACCCTCTAATGCCTAGATATGCTTAAAAGGTCATATCATACAAACCAGATGTCCGTTTGATGAGCTGTCTATGACATTAGAATCCTTGAGATGAGATGGTACTTTTAAGATAATCCTCCTAAACTTTGGAGGAAGTTTAAGTTAGAAAGGATGGATCATACCCGAATCCAACCAGGCCCGCGGAAATAAAATGCATATAACTCTAAAACTAAGTGTCCAATTGACGCGCCATCTGTTGCATTGGAACCCTCATGAAATGACAAATTATTGGGTTACTTATTTGTGAGACTTTTTTCCGGTTGAAGTATGACTGGTGGCTTGAGTAGCGGATCCTCCTAAAATCAAGCGTACTATGGACGAGAATCTAGGGGCTGGCTGAGACGTGAATACTGAATAACGATCCTGTGTGGATCAAAACCTTGATATAATGTGTGGATCAGCACCTAGCGATCATATTTGGATCAAAAGCTAGTGATGCTATGTGGATCACCAACTAGGGATCTTATGTGGATCAGTACCTAGTGATCCTGTGTGGATCAACCCCTAGGAATCTAATGTTAATCCGCACCGAGCGATCCTGTGTCAATCAGCAGTAGAACCCTTGACAGAATAATATGATCTAGTTTTACAAATAATCATATGTACTTCTGGACTTATGTTATACCTGGTTTGTGCTGAGTCTTTTTCTTTGTTCTTTGTGATTGAGATCACTGTTTGTGGTTCTCCATTGTGAAATTCTGAGAGACCTTCAGGGGTCTCAGGTTCCCTACTGTGTATTTGCATACTCACCCCGACATGGGCTTTATCCGCACCTTGTTGTGTATTGTGAAGATGATGACAAACTCGGCTAAAACTATAAGAGTCATGACTTGGAGTTAAATAAAGGTGACTGGTTGACATGGAGAGCTATGGAGATGAGTTGTACCTACCCTTCAGGTAAGATCCTTGGTGGAAAATCATACAATCCATTTTCTATTTTCTGTTGTAGTTGTATCTTTCAGTTAGTATTTTATTTCGTTACCTTTACATTCAGTACACAATTTTAATATTGTAGTTTAACTACGTGATTTTATCTTGTTGTGTTCTTGGACTTTTTGTTGTACAGATTTAAATGCAATGCCTTCCTATTTTAGGGATATTCTTTTTCGGTGCTAGTTGCTAACCACTGGCCTATGGAAGTCGTGCTAGGGTTAGTAACGGAATGGGCCCCGGGGGATGGGTAATGAGATTATATCTCTAACATAATTTTTGACCCATATTATTAGTGAATGCATTAAATATTAATAACTGTGGTAATGCTTAAAATGGGTTTACTGTTAGTTTAAAATTCGATGATAAGTGTATAAATGACCTAAAATTTTATATTAAATTTATTGAATGATTATATTTATAAATTTTCCATAAAATTATCTAAAATATGTAAATTAAATTCTACTTTCCATTGAATATGACCCGTATATTAATTATATAAAAATAAAAGACAAAAAATATACATTTATTAATTTTAAAATCTACAATAATTTGAGATAGGAAAAACAAATTGGTTCAGTTATTCAAATTATTTGGAATTATAATTAATTTTTTTAACATCATAATTTATCATCAGTTTTTTGAGATTAATTAGTAACTTTAAATTTTTATGGAATGCTAATGCAGTAATTATAGTGTTCACAATAAAATAAATTAAATAATACAAAAAATATTATAAGTGAAGTAAATTTATTGAATTGTTTATTTATATATTTTTTATACCAATATATCATTTTCACAAGGTATTATACTAATTGAATCTAATTCCTTAATTTTCATTATAATTTTAAATTCAAATCAAATAATAAATTTCTAAATTAACATTAATGTTATTTTATAATAAATGTTATTATATTAAATGATTTAAAATGCTAAAAAACTATATTCATCAACATGGATTTTAAATTTGAATAAATATTAAATATTTTTCATTCATTTTAAAACTTGTCTTTTATAAAGATCATATTGAACACTAAATTGCAATAACGTTGTTAGTACTGTAAGGGTTAATGCATCATTTTTCCACACAACATGCACTTGTGTTAAAATTAATTTCCCCAGAAAAAATTATATTATTAAAATTATTAATTTTATTTATAAAAATTGGTTATAAATTATATAATAATTCTCATTTTGTTTTATGTTTAATGTATTAATTAGCTAGGTTAAATAAACTTGTTATTATAGTGAAAAAGGTAAAAATAAG
Source organism: Viscum album (assembly GCA_963277665.1). Lineage (NCBI taxonomy): Eukaryota > Viridiplantae > Streptophyta > Magnoliopsida > Santalales > Viscaceae > Viscum > Viscum album. The sequence goes on from OY728132.1 coordinate 1,702,096,019, forward strand.
AAAAATTAGACATTATGGTTTAAAATGATTAATATATATGTTTCACTGTGTGTTAGAGGAGTGGATAAACCATATAATCCCTACCCACCTATAATTATCAATTTTTGTGACACTATATGCAATATTGACCTCCCAATAATGAATACATATGAGTATTTATAGGAATGCCACTCCTCTTTAACGATTACATGGCACTCACTCCACTCACTTTTTTCACACATCGCAAGCCATTATATCATTCAAATCCTACCAAAATCACTTAAAAACATCAATACCTTCATAAAAAAAGGCATTTTGTTGTCATAAATCCATCCTAGTATGGATATAATGAACATGAAATAAATATATCTGAGTAATAGGAAATTTTCATCAATGAGTGTCTTTATTTTACATATTTCTGCACCTCCTTGAATTATTTTTAAACCATGATGATATAAAAAATTCTGTATATTCTATATAGCATGATTTAATTATATTAATTTCATTACCTAAAACCATATCCACATCCATAAAATGGGTTAAAAATCATCATTCGTGTGCACGAAGGACTACCGCCTTGCGAATCGATGTCCTAGGTTTTTCAATTACCACCTCTCAAGGTTGGGTATTATATGGATATAAAGTATATATACAAAGTATATAACATTATTATACATTTTTTTATTATATCATTGAAAACATATTAATTTATTTTCATTAGGAAACACAATAACGTCGATTGTGTGCACGGATAACATCCTCCTCGGGAAGCATTGTGATTTTTCCTTCACTAACGCTTAACATGGGAGGTGATAAGGAATAATGATAATGGTTATATGGTATATAAATAAAATTAATATAATTATAATTTCATATTTATCTTATGGTAATGATAATATATCAATTTATTTTTCTTACCTTTTCAGTCAATGAAATTTAATAACATCATTTGTGAATGTGTGGACTATCACCTCTACAAAGCTTAGTTACTTTATTTTCATAACCACGTCACATGAATGAAAAATATAGGTATATAATATGGTATTTATGATATTATTATCAATATTTAATGTTAAGATATTAATTACCCCTTTCCATATTGAACATTGAAAAATATAAAATGTTACTAATCCATACATATGACAAACCTTCTCCATGAACGTAACATAATTTATATTTTCATAACCATCATTCACAATTAGTATTAAAATTTTAACTAACATATAAATATTATAATTATATCCTGATTATTATTTTGCGGATTGTGAAAATATATAATATGTTCAAGAACCGGATCCTTCATGACTAAACACCCATGACAAAATAATGCAATTAACACCTGAAACAATGAACGTAATGAAATATTATTAATAAGAAGGTAATAATATGTTATAAAAGGATAAAATTTGATATTATAAGTGTTAATATTGATCTTTAATAAGTTAATAACTTGTTTAAAACCACTGAAAAGAGTTTAAATCATGTTTAACTAGAATTGGGGAGTAAGTTATGAGATTTCTCAGAACTTACATTCCAATGAGACTTATATGTTAATCTACACCAAGTAACTTTTATATGGAGTAGATAATAATTATTTTATATGTAATATCATGAATAATTTATTCTTCACTTTATGATATGTTTCATTTTTAATTATCTCATCCAATGGGATTTTACATGGAAATTAGCATGTGACACTAGTTATTCTTCAATCACACTTTCTTTTGTGATTTGCAAAATTCTCTTAAAACAATCACAATATTGTAATAATTTCTCAATAAAAATTAAATTTCTATTACATATATATATTATTGTGTAATGGATATGATTATTACCTAAACTGTATAAAATATTTACATATGGTGTTTAGTTTGAATGTGTTTGATTAACTGGTGAAATATTGATAAATTTGTAACCTTTACTTTATATAGATATATGACATGGAAAATTGTTGATAAATTAACTATCATTATTTATATATATATGGAATTATTTGGAATCATATGAGACGGGTAAGGGACTTGTTATTGTAATCCACTTGATGCATCAGTAGTCTTATGAGAAAAAATCTGGTGGAAGACCCTATACTTTTGTAACTAGTATGTTTTAGATAGTCACATGAATATTTTTTTATTTTTGTATGTTATAAAACATCTTGTGATTGGTTTTGATAGAAAAGGTATCATGTTCCAACGAAACGTGATGTACAATAATTAAGAATTTACTTCATTATGATTTCTATTATTATTAACCAAGATATTTTCACTATGATATTATCTCTCGATCGATTTCATTTTCAGTTAATTGATTAAATGACATGTGTTTTTAATTAATTACCATTCCACATTGAATATGAGTTTTCTATTTATTTATATGGGATTTTTTCTCAATTAATTACCCTTCCATATTGATTATGCTTGTCGATTAACGATAGATTCCATTTTAATTAACCATTATTTAGAATTTGAGGTCATCCTTATTTTATTTCCATTAAAAATAATCAAAGAAGTGTACTATGTATGTTATAAAATGATATTATAGAGAGAATAATGTTATTCTCAAAAATATGTGTAGAAGAACACCCTATTTTTTTGGTAATATCTACAATATGTATTTTCCCTTAGATTTATATCATTTTCTAGATCTTACATGTTGATGTAGTTTTGGAACACATGATCCTAGGGTTAATAACTCTAAAAGGGCACATTAGTATTGAAATATGTATTACCTAGTTCTCGAAAATGGGACTTACTATGCACATATATTAACACTCATAGGGTATATTCTTAGGATAATTTATATTTTATTTAGAACCCAATATTATCTATTGGAATAGATAATTACATTTAATGACCTAGGTTAAACAGTAGACAGAGAAAAGAACTATTTTAAAGTAAATGAAAGGAATTATTTATTTATTGGGACTCAAAAATTAAACTGTATAAGTATTATACTTAAGGTATTTAGGTTATAAAAATCATTAAACAACTACAGATTATGTTAAATATTTGAAGAACGTGTGACTTCAATAAGTTATTTATTATGAATACCATAATATGTTTATGATTTTAAGATTGATCGTATGTTCAAAATATTAAACACCCATATTTAAAAAAATTATTTTATTAATTTCCAAAGGATAAGGATATTTTGGAAGGAATTTATTGAAATTCCACCCATTTTTTAGTATATATTTTAGTAGAAATTCTATTTTATCAATAATGAATTTATATTTTATAGAAATATGTTTAATGGTATTGGTAACCAATACGATTAATATGATCATTAATGATATTTTTATAGTATTCAAATAAGATTATTAGATATTATTAAATAATATTTTTTACTAAAATCCATAAAAAAATGTTATTTATAGATTAATATTATTTCACGGAAGTCCATCATATTTTTTGGGAATTTTAATATGAATTATATTAATATATTTTAGAAAATTGATAACCTTTATATCAGGTGAAAACCCATCAACACTTTCAAGGATATTGGAAATGAACGTGTGAGTGAGGGACGATAAGGGTTTCACACCTACCAGAATCCTACATAACGTCCTAGTGAATATGTTATTCTTTTTTTCTAAAAAATTTCAAAAAAACATGAATGATTAACCAGTAGTGTTACTTATTAGGATTAGATTTTAATTTAATAAATTTGATAAGTTATACTATTCATATTGTACTTTTATAATATTAAATGATAAACTGAAAGACATGTCAGTATTTAGTGAAATTATGATCTGTTAAAAGTGAATTTTAGTGCTTCGGGTATAAAAAATTCATTTTTGGATATTCATTTTTTAGAGTAAGGGATGAATTAAAAATTGACCAGAGAACAATCAAAGGATGATATTTTTCTTAGGAAATATAATGTTTCAAGTAATTATATTTCCTAAATTTATTACATAATATAATTATTCCTGGACTTTAGGAAAAGGATCTTGAAACAAAAAATTTATCCTATTACATTCATATCTGATTAATTGGTTGGACTTTTAAATCCTCATTGATTTATTTTTCTGAATTCCATAACATACAATTGATCATTAAATTTATTAAGATCAATTATCCACCCACTCTTTATATTTATTTATGATTTTCTATAATTTTTGTATCTTTACTTTTCCCATGAAGTTCTCTTACATGGAAACCTAGCAACCTGTTATTCTAGATAACGTTCACCATTTATTTTCTTTCTTACTTGGAAGCTGTTTTATTAACCATTTTATGTTGTGGGTCTTTGAAAAAAAATTCATGTATAAATCCCTTTACTAACAATACCATGTTTAAATTTAGAATATTAAATTTATATATGGTTGGGAGATTGTAACACCCATTAATTATAAAATATAAACCTCATATTTGACATAATATAGGAAATGCAACACCTAGAATAAAATGGAATATAACAACCTGAAACATAAATAAATATTTAATATTTTTAATAAATTATGTTTATTCAAAATATTTAAATGAATTCAACTCTGATTATTACTTACATTACATGAAACATCATGTTTTTTTAATCTTGCATTACCTGCAACACACAATTTTATCAAACAACAATATCATATTACTATTTTTATTTAATATGAGAGTTATTTCCAATATTTTGGGATGGAAAGTATAAATAGGATTGACTAAATTCTAAAAAAACATAGTTTTCACATATTTATTTGTTATATATTTATTATAAATAATAACAATAATAATTTCAGAGAAAATAATGTTCTTAGTGAAAATATATTTTCAAAAAAGAGGGTTTAGTCATTCTTGTCCTACATATTTTAAAATTAATTTTTTACCACCTTTATAAAATTTATATAAAAATATTATTTTTGAATTTGGGATACCAAATGTTTCTTCGGGTGCATTTTGAGGATTTTTCGGAGAGGCTTCATATTTTAACGAATAGTGAAAATTAATAATTTTTTATTGGAAACAAACTTTTAATTTATATAATTAATAATTATAAATCAAATTTTTAATTATTTTAAAAGAAAAATTGGTAAAAGTTTATATCAATTAAACCAATTTTGGACAGTAGAATAATTTTCATATATAATTTAGTTATAAGGATTTGTAAACTATTGAACATTTTCACTTTAAAACTTTTATTTATTGTCAAGTATTAGAGAATAATTCTAAATTGATTTTTTTTACATCCATGAATTGAAATTTAAAATGGATTCCATATTTTGAATCATAATAATATAATATGTCTAATAATGTGAATGATTTTTTACCAAAATGAATAGTCTATAGAATAAAAATTAATTACCTCGGTTAAGGTAAAATTTGTTTTAGGAAGGGTTAATCTATAATGATGAATGTAATAATGTCATAAAATATTATCTTAACTTTAATAAATGGTTTTTCTCAATTGTGGAAATAAATGTTTTTTTAAATATAGAATGTCCTTGACACATTCCATTTAATATGACCCATAAAATATGTTATGTATGGAAAATAAAAAATGATATTATTTTTACTTTTAAAATCTATAATTCCATGGGTATGGACAAAAAGTGTTGGCTCAGTTACACATATTATTTAAAAATATATATGAATTTTCTTATCACAAAAATTTATCTCTAATTTTTAGATATGAATTAGTTATTTTAAATGCTAATGAAATGCCAACGCAACAATTAATTTATTTTACAATAAAATAAAATAAATAATAGTAAAAATATTAAAAGTGAAGTAAATTGAATGAATTATTATGTTACATTATATTTATCGGATTATAAACAATTATTTATTGGTTTCAATACAATAGATGAAAATTAAATCATATTCTTGGTATTTGAAAATACAAATTAAATAAATAGTTTAAAAATCGACATTGATGTTATTTTATAATAAATGATATTTTATTAAATGATTTAAAATTACTAAAAAACATATCTTCTAACAAGTTATTTTAAATGTAAATAAATATAAAATATGGTCCATTAATGGGCCAATTGATTTTTTATGATTAAAATATTTATCCCTAAATAGTAAAAACATTTTAGCATGGTTATGGATAAAGTAGTGTTTTTGAAATTTACATGCATAAGTGTTAAAATTAATTTCCAACACACATTGGATTTATATTTTTAAAGGTGAAATTATAATTATAATTTTTAAATATAATTTATCTAATAATTATCATTTTGTTAGAGGTTTAATGTATAATTTACCTTGGTTTAAAATACTTGTTACCGTAGTGAAAATCCAAAATGGTGAAAATAAAAAAACATAAAGTTAACAAACAAAATTGTTAAAAATGATTTTCATTATTTTTTGATGATTTTTAATGACTATAAATTAGTTAAACACCATTAGTTATCACTTTAATATCCATATTATTTAATTTTTACCTCCCAATATTGAATGCTTTTGAGTATTTACAATAATACCACTCCTCTTCAACTATAAAAGGGAACTCACTCACCTCACTTCTCCGCACCTCTCAAAAAAAATTCTCATAAAAAAATTCCAAAATAATATACCAAACTCCATAAAATCATACTATACTCTTTATATTATAATAAATCTAATCTAGGAAATTTTTAGTTCAAACTAAAGGGATATATCTGAAGAAGAGGTAATGGTTTTCAACATTAATCATTATTTTACGTCTTTCAACATCCCATTAAAATCTATTTACAAATCGTTAATATAATAAAATTAGTATCTTAAGTATACTGGGTTATTTTAATAATAATTTAATGACCTAAAAACAACTCCAATTCTATCAAATTAGTTATCAAATCATCTATCCTGTGTATATAATACGATCCCGATGTCATTCATCTTTCCATTACCACATCTCAAGGTAGGGTATTATGATGGATGTAAAGTATATATATAATATATATATAATTTATAAACCAATTTATTAATTATATAAATAATATATATATATATATAACATATTATCGTACATTCTATAGGAGACATAATAACATCGTTCGTGAGTCCTATGGACTACCTCCTCACGAGGTGATGCGATTCGACTTTCACCATCACTTTACGTGGATGATGATAAGGAATAATGATAATGATTTTATGTTATATACATGATATAATTATGATATTAATGATAGATTTTTCAATTTTTAAATACAATATATAATTTTATTTTCATACCTTTTCCCGTAATGAATGACGATAACATCGTTCATGTACGTGTAGACTACCACCTTCTCGGAGCGATGTGACTCCTTTTTCATCAACATAACATATTAATGATATATATAATAATATGATACGGTAGTAATGAAATTATAATAAATATGTAATGTTAAATTATTACTTACATCATTTCCATAATGATCATTAAAAAATGGAAAAATTTATTCATGCGTATGTATGGCCTACTGTCTCCATGATCGTAACACAATTCGATTTTCGTAACTATCAAAAATGATTTGTTATAAAAGTATAATTTATTAATAAATGGGATAATTATGTCCTTATTATTATTCTGGAGATAATGAAACTATAAAATAGTATCATGAACTAGATCACTCGTGACAAAATACGCATGAGAAAACAAGGCAAATAACACCCAACATAGTGAATGTAATTAATAATTATTCATAAATGGGTAAAAATGGGTTCTAAAATTATCATATATGATATTATAAATATTAATATGGTTCTATAATTAGTCAATACCACGTTAGAAACACTATATAGAAGTATAAATATTGTTTAATGAAAAAGAGGGGGTAAGGTATTTCATCTCAAATTGCATTCTAATGAGACCGATTTTTTGTTATACCACAATTAACATTAATGTGGTTTATATACTACCCATTTGATATTTAATTTTATGAATACATAATTATTCATGGTATCTTATATTTAAATTTTAATTATCTCATCCAACGGTATTTTAATTGAGAATTAACAAGTGGTTACGATTAATGTTCAATCTAACTTAATTTTCTAATTGTAAAAATCATATTAAAAAAAATTTATTTTAAAATTATTTCATTGTAAATAGCATTTTTGTTAAATATACAAGTAATTTTTTAATTAATTTGATAATTTATTAAACCGTATACCATTTTTAAATATGGTGTTTACATTGTAATTTGTATGATTAATAGAGAAAATATTTATAAATCTCTTTCATTTAGTAAATATAGATATTTGAAAAGGTGTTTTTTTTATAAATTAAATCAATTATTATAGATATGAGGAATGTCTTGGAATTTTATGACATGGGTTAGGGAAATTAGTTGGACAAACCCCATGTGTTTGTAACCAATTTGTTTTAAACTGTCTTGTGAATGGTATTGATATTAGTATATTCTAAACTATCTTGTGAAAGGAATTAATGGTAATGTTATCATGATACTGGGAAAAATACATACATTAATTAAGATTTGAGTTCATAATGATATTAGTTATTATTATATAGAATATTTTCAATATGATATTATATCGGAAGTCGTTTAATTTTTAGTTTACTCACTAAAAGAAATATGTTTTTAGTTATTAAAATTTATATATTTATTATGAATTATCTAGTTATTAAAATGGAATTTTTTTCTCATTTAATTACCTTTACATTTTTATTATGATAATTGATTCCTGATAGATTCTTTTGTAATTAACCCCTATTCATAATTTGAGATCACCCTGGTTTTGTTCTCTATATTAGAAATTTTTAAAGTGTATTGTGCCTTATATGCATGGATATTTTAGAGGGAATAAGATTATTACACAAAAAAATTATCTTTTAGTTTACCTATTTCAATGTAATATGGGAATCATATTCCCATCTAGTTTACCAAGACTAATAAACTATTGGGTCTTTCAGTATCTGATTCCTTGTATCTTATGACAATGTAAAAATGTAAGCCATCAACTTCAGGCTAGTAGGGTTAGATTCATTAAATTATCTAGAGACTATATCACATAAACTAATCTGATCCTGATTTTTTTTCAATAAAAGGTTCATAAACCAACTTATGTATTGAATGACCTAACTCTCCCTCATATTTCTACATAAATTAACGTCTGTTTTTGTATATACATACATTGATAGTTCACAATTAACACTGATAAATTTCAAAAGAAACAAAATTATCATATAAGTATTATTCTTTTATACCATCAAATCATATCACACCCAATTATTAAAATTCATATACAATGTAAATCCTAATTATCTTTGTCTCTAATAGTATATCTTGTATTTCAATCTTTTATTTGATACAATATTACTTTTAATCCCATAATATGATATAAATATTCCTAAACATATTATCATCACATCTTACCCAATTTAATTAATTTTACATCAATAATTTAGGTACAAAATCCTTAAATTTTTCTTAATAATGTATTAATAAACATGAAATGTGTTCATTTCCATGAGATCCTACAATAAAAAATAATTATATACATATCATATTAACTTATATAAAAAATATATCAACCCATAAATCTGAAGTCATATATCTAACATATAAGGATCTAGACATTTCATACATAAATATCAAATCTTTTTCGATGAATATTCAACACATTTCGTAAACACATGTATGATGATTGTAATAGTTTAGTTTTATTAGATACTAAAAATACAATCTTCTAATTTCGGTAAATATCATAAATGTCTCCCACAAAGATCTTCTTATAATGTAAACCTCTTAGGAATACCCAACCTAACCCATTGTTCATAACTCATGGAAGGAAATGTACGAAAGGTTAATGTTATTTTCTCTGTAAGGGTAAACATTGGAGATATCAATCTATGATCATAGAAAATAATAAGATTATAATAAGGTTATAATATCAAGAAAGACACTTATGAAGTTCATACTGTGCCTATCTTAGATCATATACATTATTCATTGCTTAAACCTCTATTATTTCAAAAAACATGGGCCATAGGAGTGAGAAATCATCATAAATAAATCATGAACCATAAGGTCATGTCAAAAAATTATTAAACCACTATATATATTGAAAACCATTTGATATTTCACGGTTAAATAAAAGACCATCAAATTAGTGTCTCAAGACTTATCACTTGTTTCCCATTAATGAACAAGATGCAACTATTTTCCATTGTGGATAAGGACTCGCCTATTTTCCAAAGTGGATAACGATCATTGAGTTCTTTCCCATAGTTAACTCATGATATAAAAATCTATACACAATTAATTTGATGTTTATTTTGGTTTCAACCAGATCATATTGAAACCCATAATTACTTCTATTAAAATATCATAATGATTTCATCATATCATCATATCATAACATATGTAAAGAAAATGGGTATAAAAGAATTTCATAAATTAACTATAGATTACACCATGAAAAAATAATAGGTTTAATTAACATTTAATAAATATAAAAATTAAACTTATATAGAAATAATATGGTTTTTATCATTGAACCTTATCCCCATTAAATTATAATTTATAAAAAAGGATTCCTTCCTCGATGGAAAATTATTTTGAAATGTCACAAGGAACATTTTCTTGAGAAGAATAACATTTCAAATTGAAAAAAAAATTTCAAATAAAATGTGTTTTTATAAATCATTTTATTTGAAAATATTATTTTAATAAATTTTATTTATCTTCAAGTGAAATAATTTTCATGATTTTTTTATATTCTATTCAAACCGTACAACTTAAAAAAGACCCCTTTAACTTTTTCAGTAGAAGAGAAATGAGCCTTGTTTGGAAAACCACACAAAGATTACATTTAAAAAACATTGTAAAAAATTACAACATGGGTAAATTTTTTTTAACAAATCTGTTTTCCAATGTAAAAAAATTTTAAAACATTTTTAGAAAACATTAATATAGACGAAAATGGGATTTCGACCGATGGAAGAAATAATATTTATATTTCAGGAAAGCATTCTACTAAACTCTTGAGTAAAAAGAGATTAAAACAAAGTGAAAAAATTTATACCCTGAAATAACAATATTAGAATAAAATTCAGGACTTTATTGAATGATTTTACCTAATATTTCATAATCAGAAGCATAAACATAAACATTCCATATAAACGATAAGATTTTATCATAGAACACTTACCACTTTGGTAATATTGAATTGTAAAACCCAAGAAAGAAAACAAAAAATTAGGTATAAAATATTATGATAATAATTAAATTCAAGATATTATATTTGAAATGGTATTTATATACATCTTATAAATGAATATAAGTGCATAACATAAGATATTTCTTAAAGAATGGAAATTGAGAGAAAAATCCTATACCTTATGTTTCAACTTCCTATATACAGGTTTGAAAATTCTGTATATTAAATATAAATTTATTATAATTATTTTATATATCCATATATATATATATATCATTCCAAATATTATTTAAATATGTCCTTTTATTAACCAATTATAATCAATTCCACGTTGAAATCAAGTTTTGGGTAATAACTGCTCTGATTTTGTGTATGTTTTGATTTGGTATTGTTGGTCACCCTAAAAAGATCATGGATCCATAATATATATAACTATAAACATGATTGAAATATTATATATATTATATATATAATTATTTATATCAATCTATAAAATTTAGAGATATAACATGAAATACATCATTCATTTAGATTGTAGGTCATACGCGCACATGAACGTTGTTTCCATTTCTCAAAAAGTTAATTGAATGAAATAAATATAAAATATTAACATTCCAAAATCATTTTTATTTCATATGTATAACATATATTTACTAAATTTACCCTAATTACTTTCTTTTAAAAGCATTAGGGAATCACGAATCCCATTTCTCTTTGAGGACGTAGTCCACCATTCACCCAAACATCATTATCATATCCCAAAATAAATGGAACATAAGAAGTTATAATTGATATCATAAATATATAAGTATATTTAAGTTAAAAATATAATATATAAACATTATATCTATCATCATAACTTACAATGAGATGTGTGGGTAATAAACATGTCACATTGTTTGTGAGGAAGAAAACTGTCGTACACATGAGTGATGTTATTATTTCCCATTTGAGGGAAGAGGGGATGGATTTAGATCAATAACATATTATAAAACAAATTATTATATTTATGTTAAAATTCTTATTATATTATCATGTTCTAATAAAATTTTATGAAGGAGCAGTATGATATGAAATGATAAAGTTTGTTTCCAAACATTACCTCTTCTTCGGGTATCCTCCTTAGGACTACCCGAAAATACTTCCTAGGTTGTATTATTGATAAAAATATGGATTCTATGATGAGAATAATAATATATATGGGCTATTTTGTTATGTATTTCCTAAACCAAACGGTTTTGGAGCTGTGAAGAGTATAGGAGAGTGGACATCCTTTTATAAGTGAGGTGAGTAGCACAACTGTAATTTTTCAATATAAAAAGGAATACCCACGTTTTTCACAAGAAAAATAATAAAATAGGACCATTATAGATCATATAAAATATAAGGTCAAAAAATTTCCATGCAATGGGTTTTTAACGTATTTATAGGTCATTTTACCCCTTATTTTTCATTTTAACCCTTATTAAACAAATTCTCGCCTTAAACTAGGTAATTAATTATTACATCTCTTAATATTGATAATTTTTAAATATTCAGTTAAAAATATTATAAAATTTAAATTATTATGACTCCAAATTTTGGATCAATATTTCCCAATTCAATTCACAGTATTTGATGAATTTAATTTAAAAATTAATCCTACAGATGCGAGGAGAAAGTAGTTTTTGAAAGTGAAAAGTCTCAAAAGAATTGAAAATTTTAATATCTCAGTTCATTTTGGAATTTATTCCCAAGAAAGAAAATTTATCAATAAATATATAATTAAACTAGTTTTTCTTTTAGAACCCAATTACAAATTTTTTTATTTGTTTAAAAACCATGAGTTGAAAATTCTCTTTTTAATAAAACTATTACTTGTCACTATTCACTGAAAAAAATTTCATTTCATGTAATTATAAAAAATTCACACTAACATAATATTGAAATAAATATTTATAAAATATAGTTTATTTTTTAAAATATATATTCTAATAGTGATAATAATCTCTTTTAATATTTGTTAAAAAAGTGTAATTAAATATTTCTTTGGGAAAATAGTATTTTTGAAACATATAAAAGATTTTCTAAAAATTATGTACTTTTTATAAAAATGAATGATTTATTTAAACCATTAAAAATAATATTTAAAATTTATTTATTAACATTAATTTATATAAGATTAATTTATAAGTTATAATGGTCATGTTTAAATAATAATATTAATAATATATCATGGTTTGTTAAAACTTGTTGACACATGTAATGAAAACTAAAATTGGTGTTGTTTGTAAAAAAAGATATAAATGAAATTTAATTTATTTGAAAAAAAATAATTAATAAAAACATGAGGTATTATGTTCTACCCCCTATAAAATTAATTTTCCCCTAATATTTTTCAATTCAATACAAACAAATGATGATACCCCTTATTATCATTTTATCATGATATTACATGGCTTATTTAAACTAGTGGTTTCCCTAATAATCATTGACCTAGGGAGTGGTCTTCTTTAACAACCCTTTCATTCTATGATCTAGAATATCCATTGGATATTACTCATAAAAAAAGATCATGCTTCACCCATACGACCCATATGTTAAGTTAATGTGAGGGATCACGTATGTAAAACCTCATCAGAGACACATGGAATAAAAAATTACCATAGAAAACTCAAAATAATTAGTTGTGTAATTTCTTACCTGAACTTTTAGTTGGAATAATGATTATGTTATCACCATAAAAACTATCATTATAACACACACTTATTCTTATTTGGATGTTTAACTATAGATTACAAAGCCTAATGAACTATAAGGGATTTTGAGGATTGGTGAACTGGACAACCTTCTCTATAGCTCAATGTAATTATCCTCAAATTCCACTATTAAAAGGAACTTGACACTTTTCCCAGTTAACTTTGTGCGATTAATAGACATACTTTTAAAATTTTCCACAAAGCATTGTAAGTATCATTCCAAACCATGAAATTTACCAATAATATTCATTATTGTTCGTGTGGCATCCTAACCCATTATCAACTTAATAACCATCCCCCAGGCCATAGTACCACTAATCTATAGGTAAGTCTCTGCATATGGAAAAGGATTATGACTAGAAGTTACATTCTAATAGGTTATGGTAGGGATACTATACCCTATCGTGGTGATAATATTGAAAAAATAATATTAAATATAGAATCATAAGAATAAGAAAACCAGCAGAAGCAATAATAAACATCAATAGAGTAAGAATAACATGACAAAAAAAGAGAATAATAAACAACCAATCCCAACAAGTAATGATAAAATATGTACAAAACATGCCATAGCAGGTCCTAACAAACAATAATCAAACAAGTTCTCCCATGGACAAACAAAATACATACATACATATATATCATGATAAAACAAATGAAATTGAAAATCAGCCCACCTTATGCAAGAACCTCCATGGTCCCTTTCCATCCATCCCCTGAAAAAGTCCCAACCTGAACCCTAACGTCTAGCTTCAGAGCTTTTTCCCTTACATGATGATAAAAACATAATGTATACATGCATCCCTAGGGTTTCATGTAGTTTGTGAGAATAAATAGGATTAGGCCATCACCAACATATAATTATCTTACATCTATGTTTATGCAGGTGTTGTAAATATAAATAAATTAATAGAAACATATGAACATAAAAAAAATATAACTTCACATGAGCTCAATAACCACAAGGATGAAATCACTTTCTTCAACCATCATCTGTATGTCTGAACATGTTCCCAAATTATATATATGGAAAACATCATTTTTTGCATATATATAATTATATTGCTGAGGATCCATAGAATATAGCCCAAGAAATACCTTGAGAGAATTCATCCCATGTGAACATGCATATCTCACCTTTGAAAATGTATCATGGATCCTCATTCCATCAATATTATATCTTGTGCACATATGACACACACAAACAATTAGTACCTAGTCCCTAAGACCTCATCTTAAAAGAGTCCCTATTGGATCAAAATCCTTACATTTGAGGCACAAAGATATCTACCCACCAATAATAATAATCATCATCATATGATCGAAGCCTAATTTACCAAGGAAAAATTATGTTTTTCCCACAAATATCCCTTCCCAACTACTTCATTTATCTTAGAGAGCATCAACTGAAAATTTCATAACCTTTAAGAAATGGTCTATCATTATCCTTGTGGCTTTCTACATTGATTTCCCCAAGAATACTTGATAGTAAACACCATCCCAAAATCATCATAGTCTATGGGGGGATCCTCCCACATGTGGGGTCAACAACATTTCTATTCAAGTCCTATCTATATGCACAGAAGTCTAATGGTGTGTTGTAAAATATATTTTTTGATGAAATCACCCAAAGAGTACCTAAGAAATAGCCTCTGGAACCAGTTTCTATTTTATCTAAGCCACTAATTCATGATGGTCATATCCATCACCTATACCGAGAGCCAAGACCTCATCCTAATGATCACATCACCTCAATATGACAACCATGTCTCCCAACCAGGTAATCAGCATCACCACAAATAAATTAGTCCACACCCATCTTGATGTATCACAACACCTCAGTCTAAGTGGAGATCACAGTCTCAATCCTTAGGGCAATCCATTCTCATTCCCACAAAACTAGATCAATTAATACAAACAATTCAATTTAATTAAATTAAACACAAATGGTCTAACCTGCATATGTGTTCTGAAAAAATTTGTAGGATTATCATCCAATAAGGTTCTAGGGAATACCCAATGACATCTCAAGGAATTAATTTGATAACATAAAAATAAAAATTTATTTTATTAGTGACTCACTCATCAACCCAAAAAAACATTTAGTATCCCACCGAAAAAAACCATAAAAACAAGAAAAAAATATATTAACCACCTAACTCATACTCATACACATTATCTTGTTTGATATCGGCCTCTAACATGAGTTGGAATAGAAGAAATTTTCATTTTATTCAAATTTCATAAAAATACAGTAAAATATTTAACAAGGATATAGTACACCCTAGGATCAAAAAAAGGCTACCAGATTGAAGGCCTTACTTAGATGGATTCATAACCAACAATTGATCAACGACTAAATTATATATGTATAACAATGAATAAAACCTAGGGAAGAGGGAGATATGCATGAAATCTCGTGGATATTCCTTGTCTAATTGTGAAAAATGAGGGGAATAAGCCCCTAACTATTAAAAAAATCATTTTCCACAACTTAAAAAAATGTATAAGTGCTACAAATCATGTAATAGTTAAAAGACATCTAACTGATACACATAATTTTTTCCTTAGGTAATCCCCCAAGACATAAACATGTTCAATATACCATCCACACCCCATCAACCCATTACACACCGTATAAATGAATTACATGCTTGGTAAGACATGAATCCGTTGTTTTCAATAGAAAACGCCACTGAACCATCCACCAGTGTTCCCTGAAACACCCAAATCATCCATTAAAAAATAAAAAACATAGATCAAGGTCTTATGTAAAATAAACTATTATAATGAGATTATTAAGGTCAATATAAAAATTATTGGTCAAACCACTAACTCAAAAGTGCATGTTTTCCATAAAAAATGACCTATTCAAAAACTGAGACGTAACAATCTCCCCACATTGACATATCTCAACCTCAATCTGTAGATAATTATAATGATATATTACTAAAGGTATCCATATCATTCATATCACCTGGTCTACCCCAGTATAGACTAGGCAAAATCCTCTAAAGGCAGTCAAAACCATAGTAATTACCTACCATTTCACTTCTCGAATGAAAATGAACATTCCTCAGTCCGTTGACCATTCTCATTCTCAAAATTCCTCTAGTGACACACAGTCACTCCTACAACCCATTATGTGCTTATGAAATTCAAGTATAATATCTAACACCTATAAATTCTTATATCTCATCATATACCCAACTCATTCCTATTTTTCCCATGATACCCATGAAGTCCTACATCTCATTTGATGCTCAAAAGTACCTAAACCTCAACAAATTCCATACAATGTCTCAGTTCTATACACCTCATGCATAACATACACCACATTGATATATAGATTCTTACTCACCATAAGAAAAATCTGTAACACATTAATTCCCATAAAAAATCCTTGTTCCCCATACCTTGTCTAAAAATAAATAAAAAGGAGAGATATATATATAAACTGCATCATATATGATTCCAACCTTCTAACCATCCCCTATTTAGTAATAAAAAACATCATTTATGAACCCCATAGTCCAAAATATGCCAAATTCATAACAAAATTAACTTTTTCATTCCTTGAACATACCTCTAACTATAGTCTTATCCTTATGTCACTCTATACCAGGAAACTTTACTGTGTTCATCCAGTCTGAAGCTCGACTACCTGAGGTCTGACCTCCCTATAGAGTTTCACCATCTTCCAGCTAATAAACCCACTACTAGGTTCCACCATCTCTACTAAGACCTCCCAATGAAGAAGAATCTCAATAACATGATCCTAGTACTACTCCCAATCCTACCTCATATATATGAGTTTGACCAGGTCCTTGGCACAAATCTTCCTAAGAACCCTTCCTAAAAAACCTCATAAAATACTTGATCTAGACATAATAATGACACTCTTTATGAAGACAATATCACTATGTCCAGAATTTTCCATCCTTCTAACATTTGATGAATAGCGGTCTTCCTAAATTTCATGCCTAACTGACCAACTATGATTCTTCTTGGCCTCTCTTCGGACTACCCAAAGCATCACCGCTCAAATCACCTGACACCATCACCCATCTCAAATATGAATTATATATTATATTTACATCTTATATGGATTCCTGATTAAAGAAATCTAAAAATGATTGAAATTTGAAGATATTAACCTGAACCTTGATGGAAATATTCAATCCAAATTTGAAACATCATAATCTAGAGTTCCTTCTCCCACCATGTCAGGTGAAAAAAATGAAATCTTTGAAGGTAGATGTGTAGTACATGATAGAATTATCCCCCTATTTGATATTCATGAACTCAGGATCTCCATAAACCATTAGCATCGTAGGTAAAAAGTGATCGAATTTTTTTCCCTGATGTCCATCCAGGCCCGTGTATCATGTCCTCTTACATGTACCTATACATTCAACCAACACATTTCTTATCCTTGGAGCTTGTATTTTCCCTAAATCACCCAAGGACCTAGGGGTGTCTCTTGCAGGATGAATATCATCTGAACTGCCCCCATCTAGTTCTCATCAACATGTGTTTCACCCTCACCTTGAAATAGATGTGGGTAAATCTATAAGAACTCTAGAGTCAAGTATTTCATTATTGGATCATCTCCCCAGTATCTCCCATTAATTCCCTATATAACATGAACTAGACCCTCCCTGAGATTTTAATCAAGACATGGCCCTAGTGCATCCACATCCTATGACTTTTCATTCTATACATAATCATGTAGATGTTCCTATTCCAACGCCACATATTCAGCTCGACCCTCCGGGGCCTCATCTTGTGCACAATCATGCTCCATTGAAATATATCTGGATAGAATATTTTATAACACCAATAGATTGTTCATATATCCCTGACATTACGTATATATCTCATATAAGGAAATATTTAATAGGGAGTGCATCTCACCGCACTTACATTCCCATACCACACCCTATCGTAAGAAATCTGTCCCTAATTCACCTTAAAAACATGTATTGTGTCTAGGTATCACATGTAACCCATCCTCAAGACCCCTTCCCACCCACATATGATTAGGAAATCAAATATAATCATATCACATGGACCCTCAAAATCCCATAATAGTGTCAGGTGTCACATAAAATCTCAGGTTCATTAGTAAAATGCGAGCAAATAGGATATAATGGAAAACATTGTCTACCATATTTTTAAAACCTTTAAAATACTCACCCATATTATTATCCCTACCCACCCTCATCACATTTATAGCCATATAAAATTCAAAACACATAGAATCATACACATATTTCAATAAAACCACATTCCTAGGCTAGATAAGTATAATTCCCCCAAATAGAAGGTAATTAGGAAAACACTGTTTAAGATCCCTTATTATCACTTTAACAACTGATCCCCTCTCAACACAATCGATGTCACTAATGATAGTCAGTATTAAGAATATACTTATATAAAATCTCCATATGTGACTACTGTGATGAAAGAAGAAATAATCCTTTTCCACACCTTGCCAAGATCCCAATATCCTCCCATTCCATACCAAGAAAAAGGTAAAAATATCATATAAATATAACCATAACACCCAAGTGCACCACTACAGGTGTAAATATAATTGACTATAAAAAATAGTAAAAAAACTATTTCCCACTCTAGGAAACTTGGTATATCCACCATGAAGTAGGATTTAGGTACCAAAAACAGATATCTAAACATAATTCTGATAATATCCTAGTCTTTGGTCTACCATGCACAAATAATATGACAAAAATGAAAATGAACATATAATATCACCTGTATCCAACCGAATGTTGCTACTAATTCTTAGTCATGAAATTATTTGATTCCATTTATAGTGTCATCACCTGGGAGGCATTTTAAAACTGTTCTCGGATCCAATGCACTAATGGGCCTTAGGCGCACCACCCCATACCACAAAGGATTACAACAAGATGTGAGAGTCTATGAGAAGTTAGATGGGAGAAAATACTCTAGTAGTGATGATTATAATAGTTTAAAAATAAACAAATAAATTAAAGGAAGAAAAATTGAATGGATGAAATAAAAAACAATAATATTAGAAGTATAATACATGAATATTATCAGAATAACACCCATCCAAGCGTAAATGCAATGATACCATTAGTTGAAAACATGAAATAATATTCCTTACAAAAAAATAAGGAAATAAGGTTTCCAATGGATAAGCATTAATATATATATATATATATATATATTGTGATGAAATAAAAGAAAATAAAAATAAACCATGCTAATGAAAGAACCTCCCTAGTCCCTTCTTATTTATCCCATGAAGAATGTCCAACCTGACCATGAAGAGCTCTTGAGCTTAGTCCCTTACATTATCAAGGAGACATAATGTCTATACACATCACAAGGGGAATGTGTAGGGTGAGAGAGGAAATATCAGTATATCACCATAAACATGTTCATATATTATGTCAATGAATATTTAGGTGTTATATATATAAATAAAATAATAGTTTTTGATGACCATATAACAAATACCACTTCCATTTTGATCACCAACGGCAAGGAAGAAGTCACCTATATCATACATATCTGTTATGTCTGAACATGTGCACCCAATTATATATATGGAATAAAACAGGTGTCTGAATATATATAATTTTATAGAGAGGATATATGGAATATAGCCCAAGGATTCCCTTGAGAGAATGCAGTCCAGGGGAACCCTTAGGTTCCACCTCTAAAAACATAACATGACACCTCATTCCATCAATATCATTTCTGGAACCCATATGTCATGACAAAACAATAAGTACTTTTTCCGTCATACCACATCTCAATAGTGTTCTCATCATCATATAATCCCAATATCCTAGGAATAAAGATATAATTATTATAATAATAAAAATCACTGCCAGTTTGAAGCCTGACATCCCTAGGCATAGTGATGTTGGTCCTACCAATATATTATGTCAATAACATCTTGTATCTTGGATAGCCTCATCCCCCAAATGATGGACTAATCACCATAAATACATCGTCTATAACCATTCACAAGGTTCTCTATAGTGATCACCCCCAATATAACTAATTGTCAACACCATCACCTAAGACACATAGTTTATAGGGGAATTCATCCACATGAGTGGTCAAAAATTCCTCTATCTAAGTCCTATATTTTTTAACATAACTCTAATGTCATGTCATCTAATATATGTTGATTGTAAATCACCAAACCAGTACCTAATAAACCTCATCAATTTCCTCGTTCCCCGGAAACCATGTCACTAAATTTGGATGGTCATCGTTATCTCTATTACCAAGAACCAAGCCCTCAACATGAAAATAACATATCTTGAATCTGAAGAAATTGTCACCTAACATGGTGATGAAAATCACCACATATAAGCTAGGAGACACCCATCCTAATGAATGTATTCACATAATTTGAGGTTTCCAACACCGCCTAATGCATCAGACCATTCATTTCATGTTCCCTTATAATTCAAAATCAGTTAATATAAAAATTTATATTTTATTAATTAAAAAAATTGGCTTAAAATAATCAAATGGTCCAAATCCAATTACCATAATTATCATGAAATAAGGGTATGGAGAATAAAAAACAACCTCCTATGTAATAAATTTTATAATTCAAAAAAGTCAATTATTGTTGTCTCTTTTCGTATACCCAACAATATGTTTATGAATAGATTCCAAAAAAAGAGAATGATAGGAACCACAAAACTCATTCTATTATATTTCCACTCATCTGATGTTAGCCTCTTACTCAAATAGAAATAAAATAAGTTACTCTTTTGATGACTGACTTGAAATAAGGGTAAATTATCTCTCATTGATTCAGTACACTCTATCGTGAGGGAAAAGATAAAATGAGGATATTCGATCGAAGGCCTTACCGAGATGGATCTGTTACCACTAAATGATAGAATAATTGATCTTGTATGAATAATAATGAAGGAAACCCTAGAGAGATGGGTAGAGGTGTGTGAGGAACTACCTCATCAATGCATAGAGAAATGAGGGGGAACAGACCCTATATCTTTAAAAAATTACCATAACATACATGATGTGTCAGTGTTACAGGTTCTTTAATATTTACAATATGTGTAATTTCTACACGTTTTTTATTCCTTGGTTAAAACCCAAATCCTTTCACACCATGAATCTATCATACACATCCCATGAACCCATTACCCACCATTTAAAACATGTAGCAACTGTTTTCAATAGCACGTGTCACCCAAAGATTATTGAATGTTATCCTAAACTCCAAGGTCATCCACTGAAAAAATTCCACAACAGAAACAAGGGATTCGGTCAAGTCAACTTCTATAATGCAGTTCTTAAAATCAAAATAAAGGCTTTGGTATGACCACCGACTCAAAATTTCAAATATACCTTAAAAAACTACCCGTTCAAAAAACTTGGATATTGATGTTGGTCTAGGAAAAATTTTAATAACATCCATCATTAAAAGATACGAAAAAATAGATTCTCAATAGATTATATGATCCATTAATGAATCTTCCTAAATCCAAAGATGATCCTCAGTAATGTTTTCCAACATATTTTCCTACTATAGGGTCCTCAAAAAAATCCTCAGAATGAACATTAATTTATTTAATTCTCATTGAGTATATAAAATTATAATCTATAATGACAACAATAAACAAATCAAGGTAACCACTAAAGAAACTATTTTTAAAATACATGATGATATAATGGTAATTTTTAAGACAAATTTTATCACTAAATATATATAGTGTCCAAACCTTCTATAGAAGGCTCTATTGGGTATGTCTTCACTTTTCAACTAAAATGGATAATGCGAAATACAATGATTAATTTTGTGAAATTTTTCACCTCCAAAAAAATAATAAAAATATTTATCAATATAAGGTAGAGGATAATTGTTCTTTATAGTGATTGTTCTATGTTTTTGAAAATAAATGAAAAGACACATTGACACATAATTCATTATAACAATGAGGACAATTACATGCCATGGTGATTCATTATGGCTTATAAACCACTTATTAACATTCTCTATGAATTGATTCTTCAATTATTGAAACTCAATTGAGACTATTCTATAATGATCCTTCAAAATAGGTGAATCAGCATAAATGAGTTCTATTGTGAACCCAAATTTATGAATCATTGGTAGAATACGAAATTACTCTAGGAATACATTAATAGACTTTAAAAAATAGTTGTTTATTTGAAGATGAGATTCTCCCCCAACATATGAGACCAATAACATTCACTAATAAGACATGAAAACCACAACATTGAACTAATTTCCATTTGATGTTTTTAATTGACATTAAAATATAAATGACCATGGGTTCTTTTGAAATACACAATTTGACTTCTCTTAATCATACATTAATATGGGAAGCATATAAATAAATATAATCTATGTCTATAATCAAATAAAATTCAACTAAAGGGAGAATCATAGTATTTGGGAGAATAACATTCCCACAAACATCAACCTAATATGAACTATTGATTTATTATGTGACTGTCGCACCATTAGGTTCTTTCAAATATTACACAATATCAAATCATTGAGCTGGTAATCCAATTCCCTTTTTAAATTACTTAGATATAAAATAGAGGGTAGATCTGGAATCAAATAATACATTATGTATTATTTAATGTATGGTAAGTGTACCCTTCATCACTTCATTCTCATAACTCGCTTTGATAGTTATGATCACATGATATTTTTCATTTTATTTGGTCTTAGGAGGCTATTGAAATTGGTCATAATTTTAATGCTGATTCAATCAACATTGGGCATAATAACTATACTCCATGTATTTGAAGAATTTGAGTGTGGATAGTGCATTAGATGGAATCCTCCCCTCATCCATTTCACTAAACATCCCACTAATAAAATTTTGACATTCACGGGCATTAATAATTTTCATTAAAAATTTAAAGAACCTATCAGTTCCATTTAAGAAATTACCTTAATGCTTCTTCCAACATTTCTGGAAAGCAAATTGTTGTAATTTATTTTCACCATGTGATTTGTTGAAGTCTTCGTGATAATCGTTCTTTATTTTCTTATCAATTTCATGGTAAATTATGGAATATCCAATTTCCATTTCTCCCCTTAGTTCACAAAAAATAGTTTATTCATATATAATAAATTATATTTGACAATTCCATTTGGAAAATTATATTTTGGGCCACTAAATAATCAATCATTTAGTATTTATAAAATGATGATTAAACTAAAAGTGTATCTTATGGGACATGAAAAACTATCCTCATCAATACTAATATATTCTTCATCATTCATCTCAATATTGTAGAATTATTTCAATACCTTTGTATATATAATATGAGGTAATTAATCACTGAAAAATGTTCTCTTTAAATCATCCCATTTCATTTAGTCAATGTATTCTTCATGACTTGTATTCTTAAAATGGTTCCAACATTGATCTCTTAACCATACAGACAAAAATTAGATAATACAACATTTTTATGTTATAATCCTAATAGAACAAAAAATATATTTTTAATGTTGTAGATCCATTCCTCAAGTACCAGGGGATCTGAAGGCCCACTAAACAAATGTGGATGGTGTCTCATGAAGGATTAAACAAAATTTTGGACTCTTCATTGATCATTTTAGTGTTTAACATGGTTCATGTTTTGAGAATGTTTGGTGAGTATAAAAATAATTTTCTTCATCCCAACTCCCATATAATTTGGTTTTTTAGGTGGAAAATAATTGAATTTTACATTACAATCATCATTAACATAGTTTCTTAGTGTTCCATCCATTTAGGGAAACTGAAAATCATAATGTGAGAAAAACTAATCAGATTGGAAAACCACATAATCATGAAAAACAAATTATTTGATGACTAAATCATGAAAAAATATTTTAATTCAAAAATCCTTATGATTAACCTAGGTTATTCATGGTCATTATTAAAATCCATCATGATGAAAAATAAAGAGTTTCAAAATGAACAAAACATATCCCATATTAGTTTCAACTAGGTGTGTAAGACTACCCATTATCTTGAATTGGGTGATGATCAATTATATATCATTTTATCCTCTTCAAATTCATTTCCCCCAGAACCCTATTTTCCATATAAACGTCCTATTGTAGCATATAGACAAGGATAAAATTTCACTAAAATCACATTCTATATCCTTTTCCAAAATTGCAATAAAATTTCATATACATTGAATTAAACATTTAATAATCTTTACATAAATACCTAAACATATCCGAGAAATATCCCAAGGGATATCAATACTATTTTCTAAACCTAGGCTCCAATGGTTGACTAAATATTTCCTCTCATAGCAACTATAAGAAAAAATTCTTTTCATACAAAAAAATCACATCTTATTATATTAATATTCAATAGAATTTCAAAACAAACTCCCAAGGACCATAATAGTTTATTGAATTTGGAGTCTAGAAAAAATATTTGTATTTAATGAATAAACTTAAACATCTCCCACAAGTATCTTCTCCCAATTTACTCCCATTAAGGATACACTAAATACAACATTATTCATAACCTAGGGAAGGATATGTAAAAATGGAGAGATCATATACTTAGTAAGGTTAAACATAATAGATATCAATATATGATAACAGGAAATCATAAGATAATAATAAGTTATTTTGATCATAAATATAACATACAAATTTCATACCCTACTTTTCATTTATCGTAAACATGAGTAATTGAATAAAATATTATAATTTTAAAAAACTTGTCCCATATAAGTCACAACTGTTCAAAAATAAATCATGAACAAAAATAACTGTTAATAAATGTGTGGAGAAATAATAAATATCAAAACAAAATTAATATTACAAGCTAAAATACCAAGACAATCAACATGTGGATGAATACTTGTAACATGTTTCTCATTTTGGATTAGGATGCACCTATTTGTAATAGTGGATCCAGACTCACTAGTTTCCCATAATGGGTTAATACCGTTGACATATTTCTCATTATTATCTCATGAGATATAAATATTTACCCAATTAATTTGGGGTAGATATAGTTCCCACCCATATCATAATAAAAATCATACTTATGTTTTCCAAAATATCAACATACATTCATTATATCATCATATCATGACATGTGAGAAGAAAATGGGTGTCATAAACATTTCATCAATTCACCATAGCATAACCAATATAAAATTCTTGGGTTTCTTAATTTTTTTTAAAATAACATACAACTCTAAATAATGAATATGGATAGTATCATTCAATCCTATCAACAATAAATCATAGGTAACATGAAAATATTCTATCTGAGATAGAAAGTGTTTTTTTAAAATCAAATGGAACATTACTTGGGGACAATTGGGTTTCCACTTAAATTGTTTTAAATCCTAAATTTTTTAAAAAATACTATTATTTTAAAAAAAAACATTTGAAAAATAGAAATTAATATTGAAATATAATATTGGTCAGGGAGGAAGTAAATTTTTTTCGTTCTATACGTGTCAAAATAATGATTACTTAAACATTTTCGGTAAAATCCAAGCCGTCCTCATTTATAAATAGAAATGATTATTATTTTCAAAACACATTGAAAAAAATCAAATATGGGTAAAATTTTATTTAATAAATAATTTTTATAATTTTAAATTTTTTTATAAATCATGGATATTGATGAAAAATGGTTTACGACCGAAGAGAGGAATAAAGTTGATTTTTCATAAAAACATTAATTTCCAATATTCATTACATAAATAGTTTTCATTGAATGTAAAACATGAATGTTCATGAAATAACTAGAGGATAATAAATATAATGAGTTCCTTGAGATATTTTTTAAAATATTTCATTATGAGATACCTAAAAATAAACAATTATGATAAATGATGATATTGTATCAAAAAACCCTTAACACTTTGGTAACATTGAATCGTATTCTCCATGAGATAATAACAAAAAATTTAAATTTAAATATCATGAGTATAAGTAAATTTATGATATTATATGTTTGAGGGTAATTATATACACCTCATAAAAGAATATTGTTGCATAATACAATATTTGTTTCAAATAATAAAAATTGAGACAAAAAACCATTTATTTATGTCTCAACTTCCTTCATACACATCTAATCCTCCTGTATTATAAATGGAAGTAAATTATTAATATATTTAAGAAAATTAATTATATATATCAAACCATATATTATTTACTTATAACCTCTTATAAACTATTTATTAATAATTCTATGATAAATTCATGTTTCGGGTAATAACTCCAGTGATTTTTGTGTATGTATTGATTTCATATGTTTTGGTAACATTAATTTGATCATGGTTTCATAATTTATATAATCGTAACCAAAATATTAATATAATATATATATAGAATAAATTTATTTAGAGTAATCCATAAAATTTATAGATGGTAAAATAAATACAGCGTTCATTGAGATGGTAGGCCGTATGTACGCATGAACATTGTTTACATTTTCTCAATGGATAGTAAAAAAAGGTAAATAATGTATTACTATTAAAGAATAATTTTTATATCATATATATCTCATATATACATTAAATTTATGCTAATTACCTTCCATGAATATTGTTAGCGAAAAACAAATTCCTTTGCTTTGTGAGGTGGTAGTCTGCCATACACACGAATGACATTATTGTATCCCCCAATGAAATGGAAAGTAGGAAGTTATATATGATATAATAATTAAATAAGTTTATTTATTCAAAATATGTCACATATATATATACACATTATATCCATCATTATACCAAACCATGATTGATTTTGATGAAAAACATGTCACATTGATTCACGAGGTAGTAGCCCGCTATACGCACGAGCAACATTATTATTTACAATTAGATGGAAGATGAGATGAATATTTTCCATTACAATAATATAAAAAAATATATTTATATGGAATATATAATGTTTTTTATATTATCAAGTTTTAATATGGATTTAATGATTTCACGGAAGAAATAATATAAAAATAATTGTTAAAGAATGTTGCCTGTTGTTCAGGTAATCTCATTGGGTTTTAAAAAAATACATTGTGGGTTTAATTTTTGATCAAAAAATTTATTATAGGATGAGATAATCGAATTATACAAGGTATTTTAGTAGTTATGGATTGACTAAATGGATTTTTATGTGTGAAGAGTAGAAAAGTGAGGTGGCCTTTTATAATTGAGGTGAGTGGCACACTTGTAATTTTTGAAAAGAAAACAGTTTACCAATGTTTTTCACATTCCAAAAGGCTTAAAAAGATACCATTCTATGTAATAGGATACATAAGGTGAAAATATTTCTAGAAATGTTTTTGAAATGTTTTTAGGATATTTTACCCCTTATCATTTATGTTCAACCACCCGGTAAACCCTTTTTCACCTTACCAATCATAATTTGTTTCTACTGATTTTTCTACACATAATGGTAAAAAATTAATTTAAAGATTTTATATTTCATAAACCCACCCAGAAAACTTATTAACCTAATCATTAATCAAGATCTGACATAGCCGTAAAGGGAATTCTTGATCCCCACATGTTGGAGACTAACACCATTCATTGTACAATATTATTATGAGAAATATTTTCCAAAAAATAGAAAAAAATCAAGATACAAAAGTCAATATGAATAAAATAGAAAATAAATAATGATAAGAGTATTAGAATTTAAATAGGTAAAGAAACCCAATGTTATAATATCTATGTACCATAAAACCGGACAAAATTTTACGTCCTGACATACATAGATATCCAAACCCAAGGATCAACAACAACTACCTGCTCCATGTGGTGACTTATCCTTCCTCAAACCTAGATGATGGTAATATATAAAAATATGGAGGCACATGTAGGGTGTGAGATGAAATCCTAACAGTGTCTCAAAAACTATTCCATAATAAGATTCCAATATTTAATTAACCAATTAAAGAATTAAGTTTTAAAAAATAAGAATGGTAATTCATAATAACATTATTAAACACATCATGATTTAAATTTCAAATAATGGAAATAATTTATACCAATGGATGAATAAAAATTTTGTATAAATAGTGTATATAAATTCACAAGGCATGTAAAATAGTTTACAACAACAACTTCATGTATTTAAAATAAAAAAAATGTAAAACATATTCATGTGAAAAAAAGGTAAAATAGTTCAATGCAATGGAACTCCCTCAGACTCAAATAGTTTTCACCGAAATATGTGTATTCACACATCCTCCTCAATATTGACCAAGGAGGATACATCATCATCTCATCGAGAATGTGACCTACTACATTTATATCTTATTAGTGCTTTCAATCATAGAGTGAAGTATGAATAACTTACTAGATACCTATACATTCATGTTATATAATAAAAATCAATAATGGGAAGTGCATAAAATATAATTAATCCCATTCTCCCCTTTCAGAAAAGAAAATTTTCCATTTAGAAACTAAAATGGTTTTTAAATCAAATCATGCCTTTCTCAAAGATGGAAAAATGGGTTTCTATCAAAAATAATTGGAATCCATTTTTCTCAAATACCAATTTGAAATCAATCCCATCAAATAAATTTAAAATTTAAAATTTATCAATTTCAGTATCACATAATTCCATAAATTTCACAAATAGACCCCAATTAAAGGGAATTGGGGGGGGGGGTCCAATTTTATAAATAATCAAAATTTAAAGCCAAAATTAAATGGAATTGGGATTTTAATAAATTAATTGAAATAAATTTATTTGAAATAAATAAATTTAATTTAAAAAAATAAATTTACATCAACCAATTTAGGGTTCATAAAAAATTTCCATCCTAACTGAACCATCTATCATGGAAACACTGGATCTCAAAACACTAAACCCTTGTTGTGAAATTCTATAAAGAACACTAGAAATAAAGATACAACAATGAAACATAGATCTAGTATCTAAAATAGTATGTATTAAAACCTCCAACCACACTCAGAGGTCTAAAAACCCCTAGGGTGGAAAGAGGATAGAGTGGGATAAATACAATGGGAAGAGGAAACTTACAAAGTAGGAATCGAATGAAGATCACCTAGATTTGATCTTTATTTTAGAGGTATCATATGAGCCAAAATTGTTTCTTTGGAGCCCCAAAACCTCGGGAAACTGTAATACTGTTTAATGATCCCAGTTAAGTGTCAAAAGAGGGGGTTTTGAAATTAATTTTATCAATTTTTTTATTAATTAAAAGTCAAATGCATGGTTAACTCGGCAGGGCCACATGATTACAAAAATATGCTCCTTATCACTATACCCCTTTTTCTCTAGGTTAATGGTTTATCATTGGTGGGCATATGGTTTTTAAAACATCGTTCCAACCATTAAAATCCTCAATTCCTCAGTTTTTATCATTTTCTCTATCTGGGCACACAAATTGTGGAAACCATGCGCTAACCACACATATCCCAAAAACATTCAACATTTCCTATGTCTTCAACTCAAATAATACAAGGAAAAACCCAACCAAATAAAAACCAGAAGATGGGTTTTGTAATACCTAAAAATAGAAACAGGATGTTACAACCTCCCCAACATAAAAACTTTTTTTCCCTGAAAATGATACAAATAAGATCACATGACAAAAAGACATGGCCACCACTATCTCTTTAGTTCCTAACTCTTCTACATGTCAGGAGAATCAGAACCCTACTATCATAGCACATAACCCAAATGTATTTTTTCTGATTAAGTACCTTAGTTTTAGAATCAATTATCCTGACTAGACATTCAGTCATGGATGAATCATCATTATCCACAAGATCACCCCTTCCTAGAACATGAGATCGACCGGATAGATAAGTTTAGACTTGAGAAACATGGAACTTGTTATGTGTCAACATTATCTGTAGTGGATGTTCTGAATGGAAGGAAACTTTTCCCACCTTCTCAATAACCTCAAAATGTCCCATAAATCAAGGAGAAAGAATCCCTATCCTCCAAAGTATTTGATTCCCCAAATGGGTTTAACAATTCAAGAAAACTTGATCATAATCTATAAAATCCAATGGTTTGTGATGATGATATGAATAAGATTTATACTGGCTCAGTACCATCAACATTTTTTGATGAATGAAAAGAATCTTTTATTTTGTCTCTCGAACTAGGCTTGGTCTAACTAAATAATAATAACCAATCATTGACCTATAGAATTGAGATCTACAATTATATCCATAAAAGAACTCCAAGGGATCCATTTTGATTGCAGATTAGTAGCTATTATTATAATAAAACTCCACAAGTGCTATATGGTCTTCTCAAGCCCAAAAAAATTCGTTAACATAAGGGTGATGCATGTACTCAAGAATCTATATAGATCTTATTGTGTGTCTATTCAACTATGGATTGTATTCCATACTCAAATGAACCTCAAATCCTAGTGACTTTTCATTAACTCTAAAAAAGTGATATGTGAATCAGGGATCTATATTGGAATTAATAGGAGATGCAAGTCTTTGAGAATGAAAAATCTTTTTCATATAGAGATTTCTCAACACATCATCTCTGTTTTTATCACGAATGTGTATAAAGTGGGCCAATTTGGTGGGCTAATTGATCACAAACTATATCAAATTATTCTTTTTTCAGGTTCTTGAGAACCCAAACAAAAATTCCATAGATATCTCATCCCACTTCCATGTTTTCACTATAAGTGTTTGAAGAAAAATTGAAGGTTTCCATTGCTCACCCTTGACATGTTCTGACGTATAACAACAAGAAAAAAATTTATCAATTCTTAATCGCATTCTTGGCCACCATAATCATTGATACATTTTATATAAACTGTAATTGTTTTTTGGGATCACTTACCACTATGAGTTATGGAAATCCCCCATCACAACATTATTTACCACTAAAGTCAAAACAAAATGATTTTGGTAGCATAAAATCCATTCAGGGGAGAATAACCAGTCCTGCATGATCTCCCCACTATAAAAGATCCTCTTAATATGTGGATCTTGTGATCAATATTCTATTTCTAAAGAATTATCTTGAGAAGATAGGTTGTTATGTAAATAGTGGCCAAGGATTCCTCGACCCTTGATTCTTGGACTACAATATGTAATTGTGCAAAGAGAGAAATTGTGTTCCACTCTTTCCACAATTTCTCCATTGTATGTGTTAGAAGTTTCCTATATAACCCATCCACGATGATATTCCCTTTCCCTAGGGTATAAGTTATATCAAAGTGAAACATTCCTGGTATTTCACCCAACACCTCCAGCTGAGATTCAAATATTTTTTAGAGAAGATATAACTCAATATTTTTTCATCATAAAATCCACTAAACCTTTATCCAAAAAGGTAATGCTTCAAAATTTTAAGTGTGTGTATCAAATCTACATGATCAAGTTCCTGGGTCAGGTAGTTATTCTGATGTGGCCTATGATGACGAGATGAATAATCATTGATATAATCACATTGTACAATAATGCATCCCAAACCTGAACCCAATGCATTATTGAATATCACATCGACCTACCTAACCTCTAAGAGACTCGACACCGATGCTGTAGTTAATATTTATTTAAGCAACAAAAAGAACTCTGACATATTTCATTCAAATAAAGTAATACTCTTTTTGGAGTCATACTATTCATCATAGAAGAGAACATTAGGAAGCCCATAAATAATTGAGTATAATATCTATCTAAAACAAAGAGGATATGAATCTCAAAAACATTTCATGGTTATTCCCATGTAATAACAGCTTTCACCTTTTTAAGATCAAATGAAATACCAGGTTCCAACACCACATGTAAAAATAACATCACTTACTATATCCAAAAATAACATTTTTAAATATTTTCATAATGTTAGTGATTTCCCATAAATTATAGATCTATTGTCAAATGATACACATTATCCTCCTCCTAAAATGAATTAACGATCATGTCACCCACAAATCCTACCATATAATTATTAGGGTACTCATGGAAAATCATATTATTTAAAGCAATAAAAATTTCATGAGAACTGGATAGATCAAAATGATAGAGAATGTACTTATAATGGTCGTACCTTCTCTAAATGAATATTTTGTAAATATCATATTCTTTTATCCACAACTAATGGTAACAAAATTGAAGATCATTCTTTAAAAACACATCAGACCTTTCAAGTGGTAAGAAGTTTCATTAATCTATGAAAATTGATATTTATTCTTTACCATAACTCGATTTAGTTTTTGGAAATCCACGTAAAGGATAAGTGAACCATCTGCCTTCTTAGAAAACATTATAGGTGCCACACAAGGATGAACACATGGGTTTATAAATCCTTTCCAAAGAAGATTATATAACTAAGTCTTTAGTTATTTTATTTTAGGTGGTTTCAGGTGGTTTGAAATAAAAGACACTGGTTGAGTACCAGACATTAAGTCGATAGAGAGATCTACATCCCTTATAGGTGGGAAACTAGAGAAGATTGATGGGAAATGTTAGAAAACTCGATGAAAACTGAAGGGAGATCACCACTAAAATATTCTTTCACAAGATCAATATAAAAAACGATATTAATTTTTCCATATCCAGATAATAGGGTTTGTCTCTAATCGACCTTGAGTCCCATTCTCCTTGAAAGAATGGATAACCCCATCAGTTGAGGTAAAGAATACCCATCAAAGATAAAAATAAATCCTAGATTTATGGGAAAAGATTCAATCTATCTGGATGATGACATCAATGAGTTTCATGTTAAGAAACAAAAAAATCTATGAATGATCGACATAAAATAAAGAGAAAACACAAGTGGGGTTAGGGAGAACATTTAATCTCTTCATTATAAGGGGTGTAATAATGTCCATTACATAAAAAATATCCATATAAATATTTATAAAATTAATAATATGGGTTGAAATAAATAAATGAGATGTAGCTACATCAAATTAAGGAGTCACTAATGATGAAGTTATAGTGATGGTACCTCTCACATTTATTGGAACCATATATGATTCGTATGGAGTGACTTCCACTGCATGAAGAATATTTGTTTTGATATTCCTATGGAAGGAAACCTTTTTCCTTGAAGAATATGATTCCACCATAGTTTTCAAAGGACTAGATGATCTGGTACTACTGTTCTGTGTGGAATAAACATTGAATAACTTATACAAGTGACCCAAGCATCCATAAGAGCAACCTATCTTGGGTGACTCAGTGGAAACCCTATTTGAATGCACAAGTTTTCCACACTGGTATCCAATAAAAGACCCTTTCTATTCACTATAAGATATATAATAAAACATATCTATCAAGACCCACAAGATGAATCATCATGCTTCCTCATTTCTTTAGAGTAATTCATGCTTCGAATATGAGAAAATAGAACTCCCATCAACCGCTCCATTCATGCCAGGTGTATTTAAACCATCAATGATATATATAGAACATCAACATAAGTTGTAAAATTCGACAGTAATAACTATGAATAAATATTTTCTAGAAGTCCCATCATGAACCATTGTGTCTTCATTTTATTATTTGATACTATCTCTAGTGAAATCTACACTAGATCTATAAAATGGGTTTCATTCTATGTCACAGTCTTGTCATCCTAATCATGTTTGAAAAAACATCATATCCTTGGCCAGAACCATCAAATCTGAATAGAACTATTTGGTAAAAATATACTTTAATTCCTTCTACTCTAATCCCTCATGCTTCTTCACCATCAACATTGTGTCCCACCATCTCGATCTTGGTCCCTCTAGCACGAAGGTGGAATACATTACCTTTATATGCTCAGGTGTCTCTATGAATTCAAACAAACAGTCTATATAACTCAACCATTAATTAGCCTCTTGAGGATCATTGCAGCCTTTGAACACTGGTGGTTTCAAGAAAAGGAACTCCTGAGCATGTTTTTGGAAAACATCCCTCAGAGTTTATATAGTTGGAGCCTGAATGGGAATTAGTGAGACTGAATATCCTAGAGATTCAATAGTACACAAAATGACCTCAACTAGACTCGGGTCCATGGGAGGATTTTCTCAATTTGTTTCAGTAGTATCTTCTTCCTGGGTCTTATTCTCACCTCACCTTGGAGGCATGACGCTACAAAACATCATCAGACAACAAGGAAGAATTTAGATTTAACAATCAAACTGAAAAACAAGGGAAATTAATCCAAACAGATAGAAAAAAGTTTTTTATTTCAATCTATCTAAATGAAAAGTAGGGAAAGGTAAAAATTTAACCCTCAATTTTTTCATTCCAAAACCATTGCTAGTGAAAAAAATTTCATTTCGGGTAGGGTTGTCTAGAAACTGAATCACAACTACCTCCCATGTCCTGAAAAGAATATACTACAACATATTGAAAAAAAGTCAAGATATATAATCTACACCCCTAATACCACTTTGTCGCGAACCATCAAAGACACCCCGGTAACTGGATAACTGAATATTCTCTGACATATCTCGAAGGGAATTCCTAATCCAAAAAGGTTTGTGATTATCACCTTAAATCATAAAATATGAATGTTGGAATGAATTTTCACAACCACAATGGAAGAGAGATAAAAATGGATGAATTCAATGAAGAGAAACTCCATAGGGAGAAGGGTACCATATGACATATAGGTAAAAAAGCTAATGATACATTAGTAAATAACCAGAAAATTGGGAGAGTAAAATGTGCCAATGGACACAACTCTCCAATCCCAAGCATAAAAAACTTTTACCACCTCCAAGCAGTGCCTTTCCATTGATCAAACCTAAAAGAAGATAATCTAAAAACACCAATTGGAACAGGTAGGGTGTGAGAAATAATCCATGTAGGGTCTCACTATGGATTCCATAATAAGATTCTAATATTTAATTAATTAAATCAACATTTCAATTTTAAATAAATAGGCATGGATGTTCAAAATAATATTTCAAAACAAATAATAGATGACATAAATACTTTAAATAAAGGGGTTCATAAAAATTTTATACAAGTAGTTTATATAAATTAATAAGTCATGTAAAATATTTTACAAAATAAATGTCATATATTTCGAATAAAAACAAATGGGAAACATGTACATGTGAAAAAATGTACGATTGTTCTAGGATATCGAACTCCCTCACACTCAAAATGTTTTAATGAAAATATGTGTATGCACACATTCTCCTAGATACTGATAAAGGAGGACACATCACCATCCCATCGGGTGTAAGACCTACTCAGCTTATGTTTTTTTAGTGTTGTCATCATAGTGTGTCATCCAAGTAACTCACAAGCTTGGATTATGTAATGGAAACATCTTCATGTCATTAAATAAATTTTATAATACCTCTAACTAGGATTCTTTAACAATTAAAATTATTTTATAAAATCTGTATATTTTTTATGAACCTTATTTGAATATTTTTATACCATCACATATATATATACATTTTATTAGATAAATCTATAAAAAAATTAATTTATGTTCTTTAATTACCATAAATATAATTTGTTATCTTAATTAATTAATTTTTTCCCATCTGTACACTTATAAGTGACTATATTATCTTGATCATTTACTTTTACAAAATAAATATGATTCTAGTTTCTGTGGATTTCCATTGTTAGTCTTGGGGATGGGGGATTTATTTTAGAAACAATATTATTAAACATTATTTTTAAAAATTTCTACAATGAAATTTTCATATTTTTTGGACCATTAATTAAAAATACTTGAAAACAACTCTATAACCACAGTTTTAAACTATGGTAATATCCCCTAAATTGATAGGTATAGGATTTACCCATAGTTTTAGGAACTGTGGATGATCGAGGAGTTATTATAGACATATACCCATAGTTTCTATAAAAATCATGGTTATATGTCTTATGGATTATATCATACCCTTGGTTTAAACAAAGTCGTGGGTATATATCTATACAAAAGGTTCGAAAACCTAGGGGTATAGATTAACCCAGTAGAGAAACTATACCAATGGTTCTAAAAACCATGGTATTGGTAGCTTCCTACCTATAACAGAATCATAAACACCTCCTCCACCATCACCAATTCTTATAAATTAAATAAAACACATAGTATACATTCAAAGCTATAAAAATATTTTTTATTTAGAATTCAACCAACTTCTTGTAATAATTTGGATATCATATATAATAATAAAACACATATATATATTCATAAAAGTAATCAATTAAATACATGAAACAACTTCTACAAGTCTCCTTCTTACTAAGTCAAATATGGATGGGATACATATCTTTCACATCACCAACATACTTATCCTAATCACCATTAAAATATCATCACAACCATCAGAAACATCCTCATCGCCTTCAACATCATCTCAATAAGCAACTGTCTCATTTAGGGATTCAACATCATCATTAACACCATAATCTACACCACCATCAGCTCCATCAACACTAGGACCCTCATTGGAATCACATTGTGACTCATTTTAAGGGTGAATTGATTCCATTTATGAATCTATAGTTGTATCATCCTCTGATGAAAGTGATTGACTTATAGCTTTTATAGATTTCTATATGTTTTGGGTGATCATATTACTTCATTCACTCTTCTATTTACTTATTTCATGCTCATGTAAAACTATTTTTTCCTCGGATTCTTACACATGTTATAATTATAGATCTAGGGTATGATATGTTTGAGAGGAGACCATTGACGATAAATACCTAGAAGGGATGATGTTTTTTCTTTTCCAACATCAGACTCTCCTCTCATGCTCCTCTCCTAATACCTAACTCAAATGATGTTTTGGCCAAAAATTGTCATCTTCTATAGCATAGAGGACCTCCATGGAAGTCTATTGAAAAAATAAATAGGATTTTTAATTACAAATTTCACATAAATATTTCACATATACATAAAAATACTTATAATATTTTCATTTTTTTGTGCATTTACAACACTTCCATCTTTATCATTCATACTCAAGAAAAATATTTTTTTTGAGGATCATTGCCTTCGAAGCCTAACACCACTTTTTTGAAATGAAATTTATTATCATACACATAATTATAATATAAAATTTTTATAATAATTATAAATTAAAAAGTGTAATAACTTTTAAATGAATGAAAATATCATAAATATAAACATGTGATAAACATTGAAGTAAAATTAATAAATAAAATATAATCATAAACACTATATAATATAACCTTATAATCATAAACATTCCATAAATATCATATATTATTTAGTTTTGAAAATAGAAAAAAATCCAAGTGTACAGAACCAACATTCAATGACATTGAATATTACCATACTAGAAAAATAAGAAAGTGTATTTCTAAATCACACGAGTGAAGAAATATTCCTAGAAGAGAAATTACAATGATTTTAAGAAGAATAAATCATAAAATAATACATATAATATGTTCATTATTTCATTTAATTATTAAAATTAACATATTTAATAATGAATAGAAAATGTAACTCATATAATTGACTATGAATATAGGGACTATTGATGTTTATAATTTCTCTAAAAAGTAATGTTAACATTTTATTAGATAGAGGAAGGTGTATCCTAAGTCATCTTATATATAGACACTATATCACATTTCCAAGGGGATTATTTCATGTTAAAATATCAGTATATATCTTGTTTTAAAACATATTTATCTTAATGTTCAGTTCATGATGAAAATACACAATGAATCATGTTTAGAATTAACATTATTATGGTGTAACATAATTACCTAATAGAATAATATGATATAAATTGGGGATTTAAAATTTAAAAAATTAATAATGAATAAAAAATAAAACATGAATACATAACTAGCTAACTAAATAACAATATAAATATAGATATTATTTTTATACATATTAAAGAATATTGAGCTTCTCATTATCATGTGTATTAATTTCACCCCAATGTGTGTAGATATGTCATTGACTCTTTGTTCTTTTTTTATCCTGATGAATCCTAGAAACAAATCAATACTTGTAATAAGAATTAAATTGTACATGAAAACTATTAAATACAGGGAATACCATGAACTCATCAGTATTCTAATATGCGGTCATTTGTTATATTGAGTTGTTGGATAGTCTGGGAATATTGGTACACCCTCTAAATCATAGAAAACTCTACTCCTCCAACCAACCTATAGCTCATGCTTGTATGATCAATATATCTCCTCAGTATCTATCGACATTGTAACCTTAGAAAATTCACCATCAGAAATGTTAAACCAACTCTTCAATGGAAGTGATATTTTTTATAATTTTAACAATAATATAAATATAAATTTATAAACATTAATAACACATATCTTTTCCAAGATTTTTCATTGATGTCTTTAGCTATATGTCTCCATAAGACCAGTTCCACCCAAATTTTATCATAGTACTTAGCTAATGTGTCCATGAAACATCTAAATTTACTTGAATTTTTAACTATAATTTGATTTTATTCATTGTAATCCCCCATTATTTTTGTTTGGGATTCTAGGATTCCTTTATATGGGTGAACCCACGATGCCTACTAGAAGATCCCACTGAACAAGATAAAAGGGTGGGAAAAAAGATGAATTTTGTCAAGATAAAACAAGACAAAAATTAAGTGATATCATTTGACACAGTTATAATAAAAACCTATTTTATACAACTCAATAGGCTCTAATGGATCCATGGGTTATCCTAGATCAGTATCCTATGAATGATTTTTCTGTTCCAATGCATGATATGGGTGGTCAGCATACATTTGATTGGGAGCTAAAGGAACAGAATCATCAGATCCTAGAATGATTGATGGAAATTTAGGTGATGTAGACATGACATGATATGGGTAGTAAGGATAGGGATACATAAATGGATATGGAAATGGTATATGTGGAACCGTCACTACATGAGGTGTAGAAATGGTATAGGAAGAAAAGGATACAAGAACAAATCATGGAGGCATGGG
The DNA here is from genome assembly GCA_963277665.1 of Viscum album. NCBI lineage: Eukaryota > Viridiplantae > Streptophyta > Magnoliopsida > Santalales > Viscaceae > Viscum > Viscum album. The sequence continues at coordinate 1,702,135,769 of OY728132.1, forward strand.
TAGCAACATCCCTATAGGATATGTAGACATTTTATGGGAAGATGATGATAAGTGATATTATAATGGAGGCATTGGTTGGAACATCCCTACAGGTAGTATAGGAATGGTATTGAAAGAGGATTCTACATAATATGATGATGGAGGAATGAATGGGAATGTCCCGGGAAGATCAATATGAGGATGGAATAGTGTGTTAGATTGGGTTTTCCCTGGAGTGTCTAGGTGGAAACCAATAAGATGTGTTCTTCATCTAGGTCTAAGATAAACCCTACTCATACCCATACTTGTAAAAAGAGAAGTCAAATAGGGTGAAACCGAATATCCCTAAATCAAATTTGATAATGAATTTGAATATGTCATTATAGATCATGCATAAGAAAAATATTAAAATTATTATAATCACTAAGAGATGTAAAGGAGCCAACCCACGCTCAAGAATGTACTGATCAACATCAAATAATCACTTTATTATAACATATTTTATAATCTAAATAAAAAGTAAATGAATACTTTTTAGAAATATTTTTTAAAAATCTTGCATAAAAATTATAAGACAAATAAGGGATAAACAATATAATAACATGTTTTAGTGTTGATAATTTAAAACCTATTCATACTTTTTTAAAACTTGTTTTAAACTCAATATTATGAATTGAAATAAATATAATTAAATGTAATGAATCCGAACCACACTAAAAAATAAAATCATTCAAAACTGAAATGAAAATAAATAATTAATAATAATAAAAACCTGATAAACTGATGTTAGGTTAACTGAATGAACTGGTAAAATATATAGTTTCTTTTATATATTACCCACCACTTCATCAGGTTCAACATCAAATCTCACAATGAGACAATTTGAGTCATCGAATGCAATATTTTGGTCAACACCAATGGGGGAATCAATGGTTCTAATTTCATCCCCATCTTCATGAAAAATGTGCCTTGGGATTACATCAATAATGACACCATAATCAAGTCTCAAATGATCATTCACAAATAAAACATGTTTTTCCATTGATTCCAACATGTACGGTTCATCATTAGAAAAGAATCAAATAATGTCAATAATTTTGAATCCACAATCATTAATAAATGTACCATGTTGATTCATTGACTCAATCCATTTATATTTCATCATAGTGACCTGACCTTGAGAGTAGTAATCCAATAAAAATATTTTCTGAAAATTTACAAAATAAAACACATCTAAATATCGAGGCCAACAATCTAATGAACTTTCATAACAACATGTTGTAGAAGTTAACACAACAACATGATGTTTTGTTCCCATTTTCACCTCTTGATCAGTTGTAACAAATTTATACCTACTGATTATTAAAGATTTATTTTCATGAACCAATGAATTGGGACCTAAATTGAATACTCTTAATGATTTAGAAACAGAATCAACAGGTAAAATTAATATTTAAAATATATATTAATAACTATATTAAATGGAGAACTATTTTTTATTTAATTCATGTAGTGTCCATACCATTCATTTTAACTATAAATAAAGGCTTAGCTATGAAAATCCTCTCTCATTCTCAAAGTCAAGGTTCGATGAACTATACTTATAAATTTTTTATATTACATACATAAAATGATAATAAAATTATATGGTATATGTGGAATTAAATAGTATGCAATAATATATAAATTTCCAAATTACTTACTTGATAATGTCAATGAAAAACCATATGTAAACAATTCTGTGCAATCTTCCATATCCCGCACTTCAAGGATCAATGTACTCAATGTATATGACCTAAGAATTCCTATTTTTTTGGGTAGATATAAAAATGAGTTCTCAATTTCCCTATGATTTTCATCTTCATTTCCCATTGTTCGGTTATGTCTTGTTCTCACATAAGACAAATACATTGAACAAAAATTTATACATTCTTGATCCAGATAACATATAAAAATTGAACCTTCTAGAAAAAGCAAATTTCAAAGAAATGTATTCATTGTAAACATATTTCATTTAGTATGATACATCCATCAAAAATAAATATGTCCCCAAAGAAGTGTTTCTGTTGGAATATGAACTGCAAAATAATGTGTTGAGGTGAAAAATGATGGAGGATTTTATTTTCAAACTGGCACAAAATTAATGGCACCTCTTGCTGCATTTTTTCAAAAATGACATGGATAAACTTTTAGAAAAAATGTATATAAAATGGAATAATCAAATCACTGTCTCCCTTACATTATTGGATTGAAATATTGAATTTTTATTGGAATAAATTCATGAATAAGCATATGATAAATATAAATTTTTATAGATTTTAGTTTCAAATACCTTATGCTGACTCCTTTAAATATGTTGTTAGAATAGATGTCAGGAACCTTGATATTCTCTACTATATGTAGAAATTCATTTCCCTCTAATATTTTCATCACATCATAAGTATAAGGAATATTACATTTATTTTCACTGATATACATAGGATTTTGTTTAGGTAAAATACCTCAATTCATCAAGTCCTAAAAAGATTGAAAGTCATCTTTGGTATTCTCTTTGATATTTAATAGATTTGGAATAAAAATTTGACATATATTTTTCTCATTGTCGAATACATCTAAAAAATGATGTAACAAATTTGAATACAAATATGTAATCTCAAAAAAGAGACTTCAATTTTTTTAATTTTAAATGGCTTCAGTGTCCAAATTCTTCCTCCTTTTAGATTTCATCTGTCCTTTCACTAATGAAAAACTACAATCTTTCAATTCTATAAGAACATCAATTCCGGACATATATTTTGGTGGTTATGCTGTTTCAACAATATTATCGTACCAACAATTATTCTTCATATACTAATGATCCATTGGAAAGAATTTTATATTTCTCATGAAACATAAACTATAATGATATTTACGTCTTCCCGATCATGTATTCATTATAAAAATAGGGCATGATATTTTTTCTTTAATGATCCAACTAGACACCATTTCATATGTATGGAGATCTTTTATAGTCCATAGAATGAAATAACATATGAAACAGTTTTTGATGAGTCATAAAATGTGTGCACACCCATATCACAATGCTAATTCAACTCTGATATTGTGGGATAAAATTTTAACTCTATATCTTTACTAGGATCATAATTTCCATATATCAACATAATCAAGAATGTGAATTTTTTTTCATACACATCCATAGATGAAGATTATAAATGTGAATAAAAACTATCCACATGTTGTGAGAATTAAGCATCTGACCAAATAGAAAAAAAACCATCACAGGATAAAACAAACCTGACATTATGCACCCCAACTAAAAAATCAAGATGTTGTGCATCAAAATGTTTTCCATGCTAATCCATCTTTACGATGAACCTACTCATCATTTATATTATTTCTCTTGACAACATTACATTTCATATTATCCAATATTTCTATATACATGAATAGATTTTTATTCGTGTGAATCATTGAAATGTCTCACATGACTTTATGTGGCACATGAGATGGTTTTCTAATAGAATTTTCCTTCCATTGATATGTACTACATTATTTATAATCATTATTAATAATTTTTTCCTACCAAAATAAACTGAAATATTTTGGAAAATCTATACCATTATTAAAGAAAATAAAAGATTCATAATTCACATCCATTCCTTATACTCATTAGAGAGAATATCTGTACCATTAGAAAGAAACTCTTGAAAAAAATTCATTCTATAATAAATAGAGGTATTATAAATCCCATACATGGTATCTCAATGATATAACTGCATTAAAAATTCCATCTTATTCATTTTAGTACATTTTGAATATATTCTAGTTATGGAATCATCCATAAAATTTCTCTCTCTCTTAGCATCATCATATTTAGTATTTTCCTCATGTGTATTGATATCATTTTAATCATGCAATGGAATAAAACCTCTTTTAATAATGCACAAATGGAAACCAGTCAAATATAAAATTCTACATACCACTTTATTTTCATTCATGAATATTATAAGATTGTCAAATCTCTCTAAGGTGATATCAAACATAATTGTTTTTACAGATTCCTCTTTCATTATATGGTAGCTAGCTTCATCTATGTTTAACTGTAGTCTTCTAACAAAATTTTAGCATGGGAACCATATACAACCTCAATTTAAAGCATTGTAAAATGAAAAATCATACAAAATAACCAAATTATTTTGAAACACTTTTAAATTTGATTAGTATGATACGTCTAACTTATATCCATTATATTACAGGGGGAATAAGTTATGTTCCAATAAATAATGTAAACCATAATTTAAAAATTTATTATAACCAATTTTAATATGAAAGTCATCAAATAGTACTTCTAGATAAAAATAACGAATAAGAGAAATAACATATGTTATATGTGATTAATACAAATAAAAAACCATGCTGGGTATCCCTAACATTTAATACTTCATTATCATGGTGGATAAATTGAATAAATTCCAGACACTACAATCAATATTATCCCCTTACACTCCCTTATGTTTTAAATAACCAACACAATATAACTATCTGTGTACTCGATATGGTATAACATAAGGAATCAATTTCATTCCTAATCAATAGGGGATAATATAATTTTGCAACGACATCAAAATAAACAATGGAAATAATTTCTCATGAATGAAAATAAAACTATAAAATTAATTTCATTAGGGAACCTAGGGTGAAATCTCTAGGTATAAACACAAAAAATAATATACAAAAGAATATAAGAAACCATTTATCAAAAATATCAATATAATAATATTCATTAACGAGCTTAAATACACCAATATCTCATAAAATAAATATCTATTTTCTATTTTTTTATTAAATAATTCTATGTGGATCACTTCTAGGGTATTCATCTATCAAATAATTCCTAAATATAATCAGAGTGACCTAAACATCAGTAAATATAATTACAGTGATCAGTTACCACATTCTATGTGTGAAAAAATAATTTATTCATTAGAAAAAACAATTCATTTATAGAACTCTAATTTAAACTACATTTTGTTATAGTTAATCATGGAATTATACATTGGAATCCCTTGATAGAAATATTTATTTAATTAATCATAATTAATAATAAAAAATTTGATAAAATGCATCTAAATTAAAACATTCAATACTATTTTCATTATTTCAAGATCATTATCAGTATTATTTTTATGGAAGCAAGATTTAGTCAAAATAACCTAAAAATTACCATTTCCAAATAAAAATCAATAGAGAAACAAAGAGACATTCACAATGAATCAATATATATACTAAAACTAATAATAATACATTCAAAACATGGTTCAAAAATAAAAAATAACATTTGGATTTAAGTATAAAATAAATTCATATAGAATCCTACCTCAAATAATTGATCTCAAAATATATTATTACTATTCCATTAAAGAAGGAAAGATATACATTTAAAGGATCCCTAAGAACCCTAAATCAATGAATCCACCAAAAAAATAAATGAAAACAAGAAACCCTGCCACTATATCCATGGGGAGAGAAGAATTGGGTTGTAGAAGAAGAAAAAAGATATTAATGGAGGGGATAAAAAGTTTTAGATATGATTAAATTGAATAGTCAACACTAAAACGAATAGAAAATTCATGTAGAATCCATTAGAAATAGAGGAATGAGAGGGAGATATTACAATTGGTTTGGAGAAGTTTTTTGAGTAAAAAGGGGACCAAAATGTGTTTAGTTTCAATAGGTTTGTTGCTCTAAATTCAAAAAATTTAATTCTTAATGTATCACATGTATTGGTCATATTTTTTGGGAGATTATATGCTAATTATTTCATTGTTACTAGACTAATGCTAAAGAGCCCACATTATTAGTCTATGTGGTCCTGCTAACATTTCCAAACCAATGTGGTATTTAAACCAATGTATGATTAAACTAAAAAGTTACTCTTAGGAATTCACTAAAAATATTTCACCAAAAAACTAAAATGTATAAAACATAACATTACTATTCATAGTTACAATAAATACAGCATCAACCATGAACCAACTATGAGACCTAAATTTATTTACTAGAATGTTGAAAAATATACCCCAGAACACACAAATTATATTAAAATCAGTAATTAGATAAATAATAATAAATATTTCAACCCATTTGATATACCCCCATATCAATTTATGACCACATAAATTCACTTTCCCAAAATATGTTGATCATATAAGGAATGGGGTTTAGCTCCCTCATTAGGGACACACCTCTGGTTACAATGGTATTCCATTATACTCTTAAAATATGTAATAATAAGGGACTCTAGATAGGATTATTTATGAATTATTGATGCTAATAAACACTTAACATTTTATTATGAAAGTTTTTCAGAAAATACCTAACTAGATAATGAAATAAGTGGAATGAAATAAAACACTATAAAACTTTTTAATCAACTAGAAAACCATATGTTCAATACATAATAAATCCATGTAGTAATAAATTTATTATTTTTAGAAAATATATGTGTTATATCACTACTAGAATTCCAAGGATAAATTTAGAGATGATGGGAGGACACTGCTCTCATGGGTGGCTACTCACTTGGGTGATATGGAATCCTCAAAGATCAACTGAGGATGAGAGAGGGGGATGTTGAATATCACCAAAGGATGGGGGGGACACTAAAGATAACAAAATTAGGGGATTTGGGGATGCCAATGGAGAGATAGGGTTTAAATTAGCAGGGTAGTAGGATCTCAAGCGAGGGTTTCTATCAAAATAGCTATACCCATTGTTTTTAAAAAACTATAGTTATAGCTCAACCTATATTGACAGTTTATTAAAAACTATTGGTATAGGTAGGGGTAGACTATCTAAACCCAAGCTTTATCTTAACCATGGATATAAACTGGTTGTCCAGTATTGTGACTTTTACATATTCCAATTTTTTCATAGTAATGATGTCATGACCCATCCTTGGGGCCCGTGCCGTGACTACCCCATGCACGCCTTCCATAGGCTAGGGACTGGCAACTAACACCAAAGGCATAAATCCCGATAAAAAGGGAAGAAATTGCCTTTATAAAAGTAAACAAACACAACAGAGTATGCAATAGAAGGAAGCACTAACTAATACTCAATACAAACGTAAGTACTGCAAGGAAATGGGCAGGAAATACAAGCCCAACAGTATGTACAGTACAACTGAAAAGCCAATACAACTACAGTAAAGTAAAACAGCAACCACTGGGTCGTCCTCCCAGAATCCCACCTGAAGGGTGGGTAATGATGGCCTCCTTAGCACCTCGTGTTCGTCCGACTGCTCCTTGTACGTCTCACCAAGTGATCTACCTCCGGGTACCGTCCAACTCCACAAGCCTCCACCTCGATCAGTGTTGTCCGACGTCTGCATCCAACACAACGTAGTGCGGGCATAGCCCATGCAGGGGTGAGTATATGATATGCAGTAGGGACCCCGAGACCCCCGAATGTCTCCCAAAACCCACAAAGGATAAACCAACATATGAAAGATACATCCACAAAGTATCAACGAACTCTACTTAGGTATATGCCCATAAATATACTTACGTTATCGATCACAGTTCGACTCCAACTCTCGATCCCAAGAACAACAAATTCCACACAAGAAAGAAAGTCCATCACATCAATGAAAATGATTGAAAGTCATGACTCAACTCACACAGGTATACATCTTTCATATAGCGATTGAGATGATTAGATGTAGTCAATGATTCATCTATGTTTTCGGACCCACATAGGATACTAGACCAGCTAAGCTGTCGAACCCACGTAGGATACTAGACTAGCTACTCTATTGGAACCACGTAGGATACTAGACAAGAATTAAAAATGTCGGACCCACATATGATACAAGAATAGTATTCATCATTGTTGAACCCACAGAGGATTCTAGCATAGTTGTCGTTGTCGGCAAACCCACAGTGGATTCCAGTATGGTAGTCGTTGCAGTCGCAGCCAGCTTTAGGGTTATCGCACACAGCACGCTCGATTCCTAGAGGGTTTTCTACTCAAGTAGAGGGGTTGATACATCAACTATCACAAAGTACAAAGATTATGTATACCAATATTATGTATCATCAAAAGAAACACAACTCAGAAGACGGTGCATCAATCGGAAGCCCAGTCTAAGATTTATTGGCCTTTCCGTTCCAGGGGCCCAGTTGGAAATACGCTCATTCAAAACCCATAAATTTTCCAATGTTTTCCAAAAATCACTTAGAGTATCGAAAAAGGACTGCCTCATTGTAAGGGTCCATGTTTTTTAGACGTTGCGTCGATCAGACGAACAGTCGTGGAGTTATTCAAATTTAAACAATACGGGCCCGGCCCATCAAGCCCGGTGGGCTGGCGGGGCGGCCCATCCTGGAACGGCGAGTACGACCCGGCTAAGGGGTTACCCAGCCGGATAATGTACGGCCCATCCCGGTGGGGCATGGTCCGGCCCGTGGCAGGCGGCCCGACCCGGCAGGGCGCGGCCCGACAAGCTGTTGGTCGCGGCTCGGCCATCCAGTCGAGCGACACGGAGTGGGGGTGGGGGGTGACATTCTGAACCAGCGGCACCGAGCGGTGCCACCCTCCTGTCCGGCAGGTCTTCCCAGCACGAGCGGCCCACATTTATGGGCCGTTGTCCACCCGCGCTGCACATGCGGGTACCGCGACCTCCGCCAACCCGGCTGGTTCGCCCGCCGAAGCGGCCCGCAGAGCGCGGGCTGCGGCCCTCTAAAGCGCGGCTCCACAGGGTACCGTGGTTCCACCAGCCCTGCTGACTATGGCCAACCAGTTCTTCTTCAGTTGAGCGGCCCACGTTCGCGGGCTGTGGTTCTTCTGCACGTGGTCGGCGTGCGGCCGCCGCCTTCGTTCATCGTCGCCTCTTCCAACATGCCTCCATCACGTATAAAAAATAAGAAACATCAGAGGGTCATCGGGCCGTGTTCATTCATCATGCGCCCTCCACGTTAGGTGGTAGTAGTTGGCCAAAGATATTCCAATGGATTCAACATGAACGAGATAATTTATTCACGTAGAATTATACAAAACCCCTACCTCGAATATGACGTTGTGCGTCATCGAACCTTGGAAAGAGGATTCGAAGACGACATCAGGGTGCGTCCAAGGAGGAAGTGTAGTCAAAATTCCTCATGGTGATGTCTCCACCCTTGAAGCGAAGGAAGAAGAAAGGATGATGTTCTTCATGGAGAAAACTTCGTTCTTCGTCTTCTTCACGTTCCTCGTTGGATGAACAAATCTTCACCTCTCCATAGTTCTCCCAAAATTCCCCCCACAAAAATTTTCCAAGGCAATATAATAATAAGGCCCTCCCATAATATAACATTTCCATGTATTTCAAATTAATTCCAAATGACAATTTAAATAATTAAGGCATTTGTGTTGGCAACATTAATGGGAGGGATATGGAGATGCTCCACATTTATGTGGAATTCTATAGGTTTAAAGAGGGTTTAAGGGAGTTAATGAAGGAGTTGTAATGTTAGGGGCTCGTTTGAGCCCCACCCTTAGTTAGATCCTCCCTAGGGAAGTTATGTGGGGTGTGGGCCACACCTCCAACTTCTATTTAGAGGAAATAACCACCACATAAAATAATTTGTGTAACACAACAATTTATTTATGTTTTTAAGAAACCCCAAAATAAAACTTCTCCTTCCGTCAAAACGCAACTATGGTAAAGGTCCCCTTAGAAGACTTCCGATGTAGCGAGTTCATCAGTGTCCTCAGATTTCAATTCTGAACACCGATTCAAAAGATAGAAAGGCACGCTCGTACGTTTACTGAACGTACCTAAATAAAACATCAGAAATTGATTTTGGGCATATCATGACTCAGAATCTGGTTCCATCAGAAACTACGTACTCATTAAATTTCAAATAATTTAAGAAAAAAATTTCCTCAAAATTTCTGTATCTTTACATTACCCTCACCTTAGTGTTTTATGTCCCCATAAAGCTAAAACACACACTAGGATACAAATGGGGTACTGATCTTGCATCTGAGCCTCATGCTCCCAAGTTCACTCCTGGAGGTTCCCATGCTGCCAGCGAATGTGCACCAGAGTAATAGACCGTCCATGTAGGACCCACCCCTATCGATCCTTGATCTCCACCGGAACCTCCATGAATGTCGCCCCATCATCGATGTCCAGCTCCCCGTGGTCGATGATGTGGGTTGGGTCATGCACGTATCTCCTCATTTGAGATACGTGGAAGACGTCGTGCACTCGATTCAACTGAGGTGAAAGGCCTAGGTGGTAAGCCACCATTCCTACTCTGATGAGGACCTGGAAAGGTCCGATGAAATGTGGAGATAACTTGCCACCCTGACCAAATCTCCATAGACCTCATCGATGTGAGACCCGTAGGAAGACGTGGTCTGCATCCTCAAACTCCAGTGGTATCCATCTCTTATCAACATAAAACTTATGTCTGCTCTATGAAGTCTTCATCCCCTCCTGGATGATCTGTACCTTTTCCATCATAGATTGAACCATCTCTGGTCGTACAGGTGCTGAATCCCCTGGGTCAGTCCAGCACAGAGGTGATTTGCAAAGCCAATCGTACAATGCCTCATAAGGGGCCATCCCGATGGTAATGTTGTATCTATTGTTGTACTCAAACTCCACCAAGGTTAGGTGATCCTCCCATCTAACACCAAAGTCTAGGACACATGCACAGAGCATTTCCTCTAGAGTTTGAATGGTCCTCTCAGTCTGACCATCCGTCTGAGGATGGAAGGCGGTGCTCAAGCGAAGCTGCGTCCCAAAAGCCTCTGGTAACCCCTTCCAAAGCCGGGAAGTGAAACTATCATCTCGACCAGAGACAATTGCCAATGGCACACCAAGAAGACTTACGATCTCCTGGATGTAATGGCGTCCCAAGGTCTCTACTAAGCCCTGCTCTCAGATCGATAGGAAGTGGGCCGACTTGGTCAGTTGGTCTACGATCACCCAGATAGAGCCATGCCTTCTGGATGTATATGGAAGCCCCATCACGAAATCCATGGATATCCCATCCCACTTCCACTCTAGGACCTCTAAGGGCTGTACCAAGCCTACTGGTACCTGGTGCTCTGCCTTCACTTGCTGAAAAGTGAGGCATCGTGGAACGAACTCTTCTACTGCCTTCTTCATACCTGGCCACCAGTTCTGTCGTCTAAGGTCATGATACATCTTTAGCTCTTATGGATGTACCGCTAGAGGGGAAGTGTGGAACTCTCTTAGCACCTCCTCATGTAGTGCAACGGGTACCATGGTACGTCCCCTAAAGAGTACGACGTTCTCCCCTCCTTCAAGAAATCAATCAGGTGCCTGCCCTGTGGATATCTGACCACGTCACGTCACACAGTCAAAGTACCTACTCTGTGCTTCCCTAACTCGCTGAATAAGTGGAGGAGTGACTGTAAGAGACTGAATAAAGGTTTCTCCATCAATATTCACAATGGATATCTGCAAGACGGCGAGCTTCTCCGCCACCTCTCCTAGAAGTTGAGTGCCCGATATCCTGCTGAGAGCATCAGCTCTGCTTCCCAGAATTATAGACTATTTCAACGTTATAGTCCTGGAAGAACTCGAGCCATCACCGCAGTCTCAAGTTCAGGTAATTCTGCAAAAAGATGTACCTGAGACTCTAGTGGTCAGATTAGACTGTAAAGTGCTCACCGCTCAGATAGTGCCTCCACATCATCAAGGAGAATACCACTACTGCTAAATCCATGTCATGGGCATTGTGGTTCTGCTAGTGCTTCCTCAACTTCCGTGAACCATAGGAGATAACTTCTCGCTCCTACATCAGGACACACCCGATTCTTGTCCCTGATGTGTCTCAGTAAACTACGTACCCAACACCCTGCTCTGATAACCTCAAGATGTGTGCACTGGTCAACCTCTGCCTCTACTCTTGAAATCTCTGCTGATATTTATCTGACAACATGAACGGTTTCCCCTTCTTCATCAAATCTAAACGCAGTGCTGCAACTCTAGAGAAGCCTGGCACAAATATCCGATAGTACCCAACCAGAACTAGGAAACTCCGCACCTCTGTCACACTCCTAGGTGGATCTGAAGAAAGTACAGCCTCAATCTTCACTGGATCCACTGCAACTCCATCCTCCGAGATGACGTGTCACAAGAAGTGAAACTCTTTAATCCATAACTTACACTTCGATAGATTACCATAAATCTAGTGCTCTCAGAGTGTATCCAGTACAACCCACAAGTGGGAGGCGTGCTCCTCCTCAGTATTCGAGTAAATCAGTATGTCGTTGATGAAAACTAAGGAAAATCGATAGAGGTAAGGTTGAAAGATCTTGTTTTTGAGACTCATGAACACTTTTGGTGAGTTGGTTACGCCTAAGGGAATAACCAAGAACTCATAGTAGCCATACTGACACCTGACGACCATCTTCTACACATCCTCGTCTCTAACTATGAGCTCGTGATAGCCTTACCTGAGGTATATCTTTGAGAACCATCATGCTCCTTTGATCTAATCAATGAGGTCATCAATCCTAGATAGTGGGTACTTGTTCTTCACGGTCACCTGATTCAGGAGATGGTATTCTACACACATTCATAAGCTCCCATCCGCCTTCTTGGTGAACAAAATCAGAGATGCACAGGGTGAAACACTAGGTCAGATAAATCCCATCCCCTGAAAGTCCTCCAGATGTACCTGCAGCTCATAAAGCTCGATAGGAGACATCCAATATGCTGGAGTAGATATTGGTGCTGTCCCGGAGTATATTTCAATGTAGATGTCTACCTATCTGAGAGGAGGTAGTCTTGGACCGTCGTTAGAAAAAACTTATGCATACTGATCCACCATAACAGGAAAACTCGGACTCCGCACATCAACTACTCCAAGGATGTGACTAGCCAACTGATGTGTGGTTGGATGCCCTCTTCTCTGCGTAAGTCCATCCTGTGCTGAAAAGGCTCCCTTCTCTCCGGTTAAGGTGAACCTGCTCCCATCTGTGCGGATACACCGCACCATGCCCCTAATATTGCCGAGCTGAGCATGAGCATGAACTGTAGATAAAAAGTCCATACCCAATATGACGTCGTAATTCCTCGACGCCGCTACAAGAATATCCCAGCTGAATCTCTCGCCTCCTAGATTAAGCTCACACTACCTGCACTAGTGCGTAATCATTGAGTCTACTCCCGTAGGAGTCTCTAGCAGTAAAGATCAAGCCAACGACTCCTTCAGAATCTCTGATCTCCGAGAAAAGGCTGCGATAATAAAATAATGACTCACACATATGTATATAAGTACTGCAGTAAGGGTGAAGTAGACACAGATAGTACTTTGAATCATCTCAGGTGCACTGTGGTCATAGGCCTCGACTACCTGGAGCTGAGCCTGCCCCTGCCTGCCAGCTCCCTATGGTCGGGGTGGTACTTCTAGTGGTGGTGGTGGTGGTGGTAGAGCCATGAAACTTCATCCACCACCCGCTTCTCGGCCAGCTCCTCTGTCACGTGCGCCTGCTCCCTGTGGACCGCCACAGTCGATCCTCTACCTCTGCTTGGGAGTTTCCTATTTTGTCTTCTTCTCATCTGCATGGTGGGTCAGACAGTCTTGACCCATGTGTCCCTACCCGCTGCATCCTTAGTACTGCATGTTCCTTGTATATCTGGCTCTTTTTCGTGTGCCCTGCACAACCGAACCAGTATCCTAAGGTCGCCCACCTGATGGCCAGGTCTTCTTGGACCTCTACAACATCGGTCTACTACCGGCTGTATAAGACTCTGCTATGTGTCCCCCTATGGTGGGTATCGCTACTGGGGACTGCCCTGTGAGGAAGCCTTCCACTAGAAGGGCTCGCTCTAGTACCCCTGTCTGTGTTATGATGCTGAGGGGAATTGTCTAAGCCCTGATATCTTGCCTGAGTCCTGGATCGAAGGTCCGGGCCCTGAATAACGGGTCTTGTACCATATCCTTGGAGTAGCATGAGAGTTCAGTGAACCTCACTGAGTATTGAGATACTGTCATACTGCCCTGCATTAGATGAAGTAACTCTTGAATCCGCACCGCAGGAAAGGTGGCTGGAACAAACTCTGAGCAGAAGAGACTCTTGAAGTCTGTCCAAAGTAAAGATGTCTCATCATGCACCTGGAGAATCTGGCTCCACCATCTTCTTACCGCTGCTTGCAGGAGACTCACATCAAGGATCACCATAAGATCAGGTGGTGTCCCTACTAATCTGAAAACTCTGACAACAGCTCCCATCCAAAACTCGGCTGCCTGTGGGTCTGTCTCTCCATGGAACCTGGGTGGCCTCTGTCACTGAAACTCATGCAATACACTCACGTAGTAATGCCCTAACCCCAGTTGTCCAAATTCGGTGCATTATTACATAACATTGGCATGAACACTAGAAAGATCATGTCTTGAAAGACCAATTAGTTTAATTGCCTTGGAATAACTAGATACATTCATAAATTTTACATTACATCATAAAGTGAAAACTACTACAACACATCTTGACTTCATATCCCCTCATAAAATCCCTACAGGTCATTCATAAATATCTTCTTCACATCCTGGAAAAATAAAACATTAAAAGGGGTGAGCTAAGATGCTCAGTAAGGATAACAATATAGAGGAAACTTTCAGAAATAAGCATTAACATTTAAGGCAATGTATACCTAAAACAAAAGCCTTTTAAACGTGAACTTCAGAATAATATGGCAAAGATAAAATGAAATAATCCCATTTACTAGTTCACATAGATATTATACTAGCCAAATAATCACATGCAATATCAATAACCACGTTTATAATGATGGAATACATAATTCCAGACTATCATAACCATGTAGCCAAGGCCTCGTGCCAAGACTACAAATAAGATTTTCTCAAGACCTCGTGCCAAGACTCTAGTTTGTCTCATTAGACCTACTAATGCATCGAGGATCTATAGAGGGCTCCACCTGTCACGTATTATGTCCAATACATTCCTCATATGAACAGGTTTCAACATAACATAAACATTCGTATTAAAACTAGCATTCGAAATGTCAATACTTTCACCATAAACCACGAATGGTATAAAAATAACACGTCCAAAGTCAAACATATCACAAACCCATTAATACAATATGGAAGTTTTGTATCATAATAAATCAACTTCAAATAAGCTTAAAATCCATCAAAGGATGTTAATATAGATGAAATCAATACTATTTGAGAGAAATATCTATTTTTTGAAATAATTTAAAAGTCAAATCAATATAAAATAAAACATTTACTTTGAAAATATCCTTATAAGCTTGTAAGGGAAGCTTCTAAGTTTTTATAATGGCGGAAAATAGCCACACCCACCATATATGTTAAAAAAAGACATTCTTACCTTAATTCTGTCGAAAAGGTTAAAAAGGACGTTATTTGGAAAACGACAGAAAGATTCCTTTATAAACCTCTAATAAAATGTAAAACAAGGGTATAAATGACTTTAACCCATATTCTGTAAAATATCATGAATGTTTTGAAATACATTTTTAAGAAACATGGATGTGGATGATAAAGAGGTCCCAGTAGATAATTACGTATAAACAACCTCAGATAATGAAGAGATTGTGAAATAACCCTTACTTTGTACTTTTCCATGGTTAAGGGTAGATTAAACTCCGGTATAATGGTGAAATAATTTTTATTAAATTATACAAGAATCATATACATTAATATGATATCATATATGATCTTTTAATATTGCTTTGTTAATAATATCTTAGTACTATCGTCTTTTCGGGTGTTAACATACTTGTTTACTTTTATATGTTTTGTTACATAAGCCATGATTATTATGTGTAGGCTGTATCTTATTCATATCCAGAATGATATCAAGTCCTTAAACATTATTTTTAATCATAAAATGAGAATTAGACTTGAATGGATACGATGGGGAATGAATATCGTCGCGTTCATGGAGACGGTAGTCCGTACGTACACACGAGCGACACTATCATTTTTTTGATATTAAATAATATATAATTGGATAGTATATCATATATACAGAATAAATATCATGTTATATTTATTATTTACTTGAGTTATACATCATTATTATATGCATCCAATAATAGTATTTTGAATAACAATTACACCACGACATGGAGATGGTACGCCATACGTACGCACGTATGGTGACATGTCACTCAAAGGATGGATATAATACTGAATATGGTTTTACCATATTTAAAATAACATCAAATTATATAGAATATAATGGAGTTATTAATATATAATTGTAATAACAAATATAGATGATGTTGAAGAAGAAAGGAACTTGAAAAAGGGTGGTGAAAACATTACCTCTTCTTCGGGTTCTTCATTTTGATTTGATCAAAAGGGCTCCTTAGGTTGGCTTTCTGATCAAATTAAGGCCTCTAGGTTAAATAAATAAAATTTTAGAGAGTATTTGGGAAGTTTTTCTCCAAACCAAAAGGATTTTATGGTATTAATAATTGGTTATAAGTGGTGTTCTTTTATAAGGGGGAGGAGGGGCACCTTAAGAAAATCTAGAAATATTATTTTATAATAAATTAATATTCGGATTATAATGGCTCCAAATTGAATTATTTAAAGTTTAAGGTGGGTATGGGTCGAAAAACACTCATCCAATAGAATTTATATAGGCTTGGGTTATTATATTAACTTTATATTTTAGTTTTAACTCTTAGTTAATTAGTTCGACACTTACCATGTCACTTTGTATTTTTATATTATATAGTTAATAAACTTACTATATACCTCCAAGTGACCCCCAAGTGATCCATTAATTATACACCTATCATAATATAAGTCTCTTGGTGAACCTTATATTTTTATTAATTGAATATAAATTAATAATATAATATTTGTTTTAAAAACTCATTTATGTCAACTTTGACACTATTCAATAATCAATTTTTGTTAAAGTCTTGAAATATTTTTTAATTTGAACCAAATTTATTTAAGAAATCATATAATGTCATATTAACCAATAAAATTAGTTTAATTCATTAAAAGTCTCAAATTATATTTATTTGGGTATTTATAATATCAATTATTCTAATATTTCACTAATATGGTAATTACTGCATCATCATTGTGTCACAAATAAATTAAATTATTTATTGTCTAAAAGTTATAAATAAAATACCATTATTTATAAAATCTTTTAATCTTTCTAATGAATATTTATAGTAAAAAATCCAACATATATAACCCTATGTAAAAGTTGTTTTTCTAAACGTTATATGTTTATGTCAATTTTGTATTTACTTTAACTTAATTAATATAAAGTGTCATTATCACTTACAAGTGGATCCATGGGGTCCCGAAATCGACTCAAATATTCCCATGGTCGGAAATGTATCAACTAATAGGGTTAAGACACGTTTTATGGTAATTTATTATTATTATAATATTATTTTGTTTACCCTTATTTACCAGATTTACTCTTTAACCATGGTAAATAAAATATTTACCGAAGTAATTATTCAAAATGTATGAAAATAAACATACCTATTTAAAAAATTTGGACAACCTGATTCCAAATATGGAGTCCATTTTTCCAAATTAAAAACACATAAGTGGCAGAAATTAATCTAAAATTAATTCTCGTTGTTAAAACAAAAAGCGTGTTTTTGAGAGATAATAACTATCAAAAGATTGACACTTGTTTATGACCGGTTTAAATGTGAAATTATGTAAAATGACAAACATTGTATTAATTGGAAAAAATAAAATCTAAATATATTTTAAAACCACCCATATTCATAACATATCAGTGTTAATTATTTCGTTTAAAAAAGAAGTTTTTAATTAAAATTTAGTAATTTTAACTATTCATCTAAATATAAAATTTATCCGAAAAGTACCAAAATTTCCCCCTATGCTAATTTCAATATTCTGAATCAAAAAATGAAGTCTATTTTGAGATATAAAAGATATAAAATTTCAAAAAGTGGGTATTACTATTCATAACAGCTACATTGATTGGTCATGTCGTGTTAGAATATTGAAGTTGCGTACAACACACGCTACTGTATTATTCAAGGAGAATCGTACAGTGGAAGCTTGGGGTGTTACATTCTACCCTCATTCAAAAACTTTCATCCTTAAAATTTTAAGAAAAATACCACCTAAAAAGACTCAGTTGGTTCTTCATCATAAGTTCCTCGGGTTCCCACGTTGCCTCTTCCATTTTATGGTTTCTCCATAGATCTTTTACCAGACGAGTCGTCTGGTTTCTTAGCACTTGTTATCTCGTATCAAGAATCCTAACGGGCTCTTCCCAATAACAGAGATCAGGTTCCAGTTATAATTCCTCATAGATGAGTACATGCATTGGGTCAGGAATGTATTTTCTCAACAGTGATATGTGGAACACATCGTGAACTTTGAAGCGATTTGGCAGCATTGCCAAACGGTAATCTACATCCCCAATTTGTTCTATAATTTTGAAAGGTCCGATGTACCTAGGACTTAATTTACCTTTCTTTCCAAAATATATAATTCCATTCCATGGAGATACCTTAAAGAAAACATTTTCTCCTACTTGAAATTCCAAATCCTTCCTTTGGTTATTAGCATAGCTCTTCTTCCTACTTTGAGTCGCTTTGTTGTGTTTTTGTAATACCATTACCTTTTCCATTGTTTCCTCCATTAGTTCTGGGCCTACAATTTTTCATTCACCAACGTCATCCCAACAGGTTGGTGTGCGCCATCTCTTTCTGTATAGCGCTTCATATGGTGTCATTTGAATACTGGAATGGAAGGTACTGTTATAGGAAAATTCTACCAGAGGTAAATATTGATCCCACATACCCTGAAAGACAAGTGTGAATGATCTCAACATGTCTTCTAAGGTTTGAATGGTTCGTTCTGATTGTCCATCTGTTTGAGGGTGGAAACCAGTGCTCAAACGATGTTCAGTATCCAAGGCCATCTGAAGAATTTTCTATAATCTTGATGTAAATGGGGATCACGCTCCGAGAAAATCGATACGGGTACTCCATGAAGTCTAACAACTTCATTAATATATATTCTCTCTAGACGTTCAAGTTGTAAATCTTCCCTTATAGCAAGGAAATGTGCTGACTTGGTTAGCTGATAAAAAATTACCCATATTGCATCATTCCTTCATGGAGTCTTTGGTTGTCCCATGACAATGTCCATACTGATATTATCACATTTCCACTCAGGTATGGGAAGAGGTTGCATGACTCTTCCAGGCTGTTGCCTTCCACCTTTCACTTGTTGACAAACCATACATCTTGACACTAAATCAGCAATCTCCCTGTTCATATTGTCCCACCAAAAATGTTCCTTTAAATATTTATACATTTTTGTGCTCCCAGGGTGTATAGAGAAATTGGAACTATGAGCATCGTTTAACAATTCCCTTTTTAAATCAGGTATATCGGGAACACAAAGTCTCTTCTCGAATTTCAAATTTCCTTGTTCCTACACAAAGTCTCTCAACCTCCCATCATTCAGAGCTTTAATCTTCTTCTGTAATTCTTCATTATCGGTCTGATAACTATTAATCCTTTCTACTAATGATGTTTTGGCAACCATTTAGAAAAGAACTGATGTTTCACCTTCCATGGTTATTCCAATGTCCATATTGACTAGATCTATAAAAATTGTATCCTTTTCAATTCTAATATTGTTCAAAACTCCATGATCTTTTCTGATCAAATCATCTGGAACCTTATTTTCCTTCCCCATGTGGTAGTGTATCATAAAATCATAATAATTGAGTAATTCAAGCCATCTCCATTGCCTCATGTTGAGTTCTTTTTGTGATAAAATGTACATCAAACTCTTGTGATCAGTATAAATCTCACATTTTTCACCATAGAGGTAGTGTCTCTATATCTTCAAAGAAAAGATCACATATGCTAACTCGAGATCATTAGTAGGATTGTTTTGCTCATGAATTTTAAACTGTCGTGATTCATAGTCAATAACCCTATCATTCTGCATAAGGACACAACCAAGTCCTTTCATTGATGAATCACTATAAATAAAGAACCCATCATTCCCCGATGGTAGAGTCAATATAGAAGCGTTGACTAATCTTCTCTTGATTTCTTCATAACATTATTCACACAATTTTTTCCAGACTAATTTAACCCCAATACATGTGAGCTTCATTAATGGGTTAGCTAATCGGGCAAAATTTTGGACGAAATGTCGATAATAACCTTCCAAACCAATAAAACTGTGTACCTCAGTTATACTCATCGGTGCTAGCCATTCTTAGATTTCCTTGGCCTTAGAAGGATCAACAAAGATTCCTTCTTTAGAGACAATATGCCCATGAAAATAAATCTCCTGAAGCCAAAATTCAAATTTCTAAACTTCCCATACAATTCATGTCTTCTCAGAGTCTTCAGGATAATGCGCAAGTTATTTTCATGATATTCGTAGCATTTGAAGTATACCAAGATATCATCAATAAATACCACCACAAAATCATCTATATATTCCTTGAAAACTCTATTCATTATATCCATAATTACAGAGGGTGCATTAGTCAATCCAAAAGGCATTACTGTAAACTCGTAATGCCCGTACCTTGTTAGAAATTCTGTCTTTGGAATGTCTTACTTCTTCACACACAACTGATGATATCCAGATCGAATGTCAATCTTTGAAAAGTATTGAGCTCAATGCAGTTGGTCAAATAAATCATCAATGAGAGGTAGGTGGTACTTGTTCTTTATTGTAATAGCATTGATCTCCCTATAGTCGATACATAACCTCATGGATCCATCTTTATTTTTAACAAAATGAACAGGGGATCCCCATAGAGAAACACTAGGGAGAATAAATAACTTATTAATCAATTACTCTAGTTGTTTTTTAGTTCCACTAATTCTACAGTGGCCATTCTATAAGGGGTCTCCGATATAGGCCTTGATCCAAGAATTAAATCAATGAAAAACTCAACTTATTGTTTTGGAGGATGTCTAGGTAAATCCTCCATAAACACATCTATATATTCTTTCACTATAGGTACATCCCCTATTTGAACATTACATTCCTCACCCACAATTATTTCACTCTCTTCCTCCTAGATAATTGAATTTAGTAGGGCTATTTGGGGTGGATCTAGATAAGAATTAGGTGGTGATGATTCTGCTCTAAAAATAAGGTGTTCATTATAATCGTCATCAAAAATCGTAACCTCCTTCTTCTTACAATAAATCTTTGCATCATGGTCTGAAAGACAATCCATAAGGAGGATTATATCAAACTCAATCATAGGTATGATGATGAGATTAGCGGATAAAGAACATTTATGTGCTCTAATAGGGAATAATTCACAAAACTTGGTTACAATGATAAATCCCTTAGGTGTTTTTACTGACAACTCCCCTATTAAATAAAATTGGAAATATCTAATTTTCATAGAGAACTGGGACGATATGAAACAATGTGATGATCCAGAATCAAATAAAGCATTTGCTAAACTTGAAGAAACCATTAAATTACCTGCCACCATATCTTTTGGATCTTCTACTTCAGTAGTAGTGATAGCATAAGCTTGGCCTTGATCCTTTGGCCTTTTCTGAGGCAAGTTCCCATGACGCTTAGGAAATTAATTTGCATAATTTCCCATATCTCTACATTTATATCATTCCACATTGACAGCAACTCTCTTTCCCTTTCAATGAAGATCTTGGTGGCCTTTTTCACCACACTTGTAACAGACTCCCATTCCTTTTAAGCAAGTATCGGGGCGTTTCTTCCCACATTTACTGTAGGATGGATTTTCACCATTTCCCTTCATCCCCTTATTTCCATTTCCAGATTTATCAGTAGATCTCTTCTTCTCTTTCTTTGCTTTAAAGTCATATGACTTAGAGAATTCCATTTCTATTTTTATAGCACTTGAGACAATGTCTTCGAACGACGAGAAGGATTGTGAGACTAATGCTCGACAAAGAAATGGTTTTAACCCATCAAAGAAATGATCAATCATACGTATTGGGTTACATATATAATCTACAACAAACCTTGCTAAACTCGTAAAGTTAGCCTCATACTTTGAGACATTCTTATCCTCCTTTTGCCTCAGACTCAGAAATTTCCATAATATATCTGCTCGATGGTCATGAGGCAATTATTTTTATAAAAATAGATCTCTGAACTCCCTCCATTCTATATAGGATACTTCACCATCTTCCTTCATGTTTTGAATCAATGACCACCATTGATCAGCATCTCTAGTGCGGCGGTAAACTTCCATGATAAGTTTTTCCATTTCACTACTCCCCAAAGCCTGAAATATTTTCTATATGGAACTTATCCATTTCTTAGATACCAATGGATTTGTACTCCCATTGAATGTTGGTGGTTGTTTCCTCATGAAGAGATCTAACATTGATCCTCCACATTGTGGATCAGGGTGCTCCATACAGGTAAGGTTATTATTCATAACTTAAGTGAGTTGTCCCAGTATGGTGATAAGATGATCAGAACCAGTTACATAACAATCTCCACTATAATTATCTTGAGAAGGAGGGAAATCCCTACATGGATTGCG
This sequence comes from Viscum album, assembly GCA_963277665.1. Lineage (NCBI taxonomy): Eukaryota > Viridiplantae > Streptophyta > Magnoliopsida > Santalales > Viscaceae > Viscum > Viscum album. The sequence continues at coordinate 1,702,158,326 of OY728132.1, forward strand.
GGCATTGACACAGTTTCCATTTCTTCCACTAGGTGCCATTTCTAAACAATGGCATAAACTAGATCGGTTTATGAATCAAGATACATAATTCCATACATTTAAAACACTTAACATAAATTGAACAGTTTATGGATATAATCCATAATCATAAAAATGTTTTCATTGAAGAAGTATATACTCATAATCCCTTCATAATGGTTCGTAAAGAAAATGAGAATTTTCATAAGCATATCACCTAGGAGTGTCGTAACCAAGAGTGCAGCAAGGCCCGTTGTCAAGCACCAGTTCCCATTCGAGTCTATCTTAAAGCGGTGTTTTCGGGTTTTACCCCTAGGTAAATCAGTTCCAGAGCCACCTCTACCTGCTCATATCCAGACAAGGATATATTTCTCAGAAAACTCAAAAAATATCTACAATACCAAAATACTAGGAAGTTCTTCTATACGAATCCCCAAAGTCCATATTAGGTCTATGTGATATGATCAGAGTTTATTTAAATCTTTCTTCCAATGTTTGTACTAAACATCCTCTGATACCAACTGTAATGCCCCGACCCCAGTTTTCTAGAGTCGTTGCATTATTACATAACATTGGCATGATCACAAGAGAGATCAAGTCTCGAATGATCGATTAGTTTAGTATCCTTGGAATAACTAGATACATTCATAATGTTTACATTACATCATAAAGTGAAAACTACTACAACAAAATCTTGGCTTCATATCCCCTCATACTATCCATCCAGGTCATTCATAAATAACTTCTTCACATCCTGGGAAAAATAAAACATTGAAAGGGGTGAGCTCAGATGCTCAGTAAGGATACAATATAGCGGAAACTTTCATAAATAAGAATAAACATTTATGACAGTGTATAACTAAAACAAAATCCTTTTAAACTTGAACATCAGCATAATATGGCAAGGATAAAATAAAAGTATGTCATTTACTTGTTTACATGGATATTCTAATATTCGAATAATCACATGCAATATCAATAACTACTTTCATAATGATGGAATGCATAATGAAAGACTATCATAATCACGTAGCAAAGGCCTCGTGCCAAGAATATAAATAAGATTTTGTCAAGGCCTCATTCCAAGACACTATTTTTTCTCATGAGATATACCGATTCATCGAGGAGCTATAGCGGGCACCAAGAGTCACTTATTAAGTCCAATGCATTCCTCATATGAACAGGTTTCAACGTAACATAAATATTCGTATTAAAACTAGAATATGAAATGTCAATACTTTAACCATAAACCATGAATGGCATAAAAATAACACATCCATATTCAAACATATCACAAAACCTTCAATACAATATGGAAGTTTTGTATCATAATAAATCAACTTCAAATAAGCTTAAAATCCATCAAAAGATGTTGACATAAATGAAATCAAAACTATTTGAGAGAAATATCTATTTTGTTAAAATCATTTAAAAGTTAAATAATTATAAAATAAAACATTTACATTGAAAATGTATTTATATGCTTTTAAGGTAAGCTTCTAAGATTTTATAATGGCAGAAAATAGCGGCACCAGCCATATAAGTTAAAAAAAGACATTCTTACCTTAATTCTGTCGAAAAGTTTAAAAAGGACCTTGTTTCGAAAATGATAAAAATATTCCTTTATAAACCTCTTATAAAAATTAAAAAAATGGTATAAATGAATTGAACCCATATTTTGTAAAATATCATGAATATTTTGAAATAAATTTTTAAGAAACATGGATGTGGATGATAAAGAGGTCCGAGTTGATAATTACGTATAAACAACCTCGGATAATGAAGAGATTGTGAAATAACCCTTACCTTGTACTTTTCCTTGGTTGAGGGTAGATTAACATCCTGTATAATGGTGAAACAATTGTTATTAAATTATACAAAATAATATTCATTAATATGATATCATATATTATATTTTATCATTACTTTGTTAAAAATATCTTAGTATTATCGTCGTTTCGGTTGTTAACATACTTGTTTTCTTTTATATGTTTCGTTACATAAGCCATGTTGGTTATGGATAGGTTGTATTTTATTCATATCCTGAATGATATAAAGTCCTCAAACATTATTTTTAATCATCAAATGAGAATTATACTTGAATGTATATTATGGGAAATGAATCTCATCTCGTTCGTGGGGACGGTAGTCCGTACGTATGCACGAGCGAAAATATCATTGTTTTGATATTAAAATAATATATAATTGGATAGTATATCATATATAAAGAATCAATATCATGTTATATTTATTATTTACATGAGTTACATATCATTATTATATGCATCCAAATAATAATATTTTGAATAACAATTACACCACAACGTGGAGACGGTAAGCCGTACGTACGCACGTATGGTGACATGTCATTCAAATGATAGATATAATACTAAATATGGTTGTACCATATTTAAAATAACATCATAGTATATATAAGATACTGGAGTTATTATTTTAGAATTGGAATAACAAATGAATAATAAGTTGATGAAGAAAGGAACTTGAAATGGTGTGGTGAAAACATTACCTCTTCTTCGGGTTCTTCCTTCTGATTTGATCAAAAGGGATCCTTAGGTTGCCATTATGATAAAAATGAGGCCTCTGGGTTGAAGTGAGTGAATTTTAGAGAGTATTTTGGAAGGCTTTTTCTAAACCAAAAGGCTTTGAAGGTGTGACGAATTGGATAGAATTGGTGTCCTTTTATAAGGGGGAGGAGGGGCACCTTAGGAAAATCTAGAAATATTATTTTATAATAAATTCATATTTGGTTTATAATGGCCTCAAAGTGTATTATTTAAATTTTAAAGTGGGTATGGGTTGAAAACCACTAAACCAATAGAATTTAGATAGGTTTGGGTTTTTATATTAACCTTATCTTTTAGTTTTAACTCTTAGTTAATTAGTTTGACACTTACCATGTCACTTTGTAATTTTATATTATATAGTTAATAAACATACTATATACCTCCAATAGACCCCCATGTGACCCATTAATGATACACATATAATGATATATGTATCCTGGCCAAATTATAGATTTTTAGGATTTGAATATAAATTAATAATATAATATTTGTTTTAAAAACTCATTTATGTCAATTTTGACACTATTCAATAATTGATTTTTGTTAAAGTCTTAAAATATTTATTAATTCGAAAAAAATTCATTTAAGAAATACTATAATATCATATTAACCAATAAAATTCGTGTAATTCATTAAAAGTCTCAAATTATATTTTTTTGGGTATTTATAATATCAACTATTTTAATATTTCACTAATAATGTAATTACTGCCTCATCATTGTGCCATAAATAAATTAAATTATATAAAGACTAAAGATTATAAATAAAATACCATTATTTAATAAATCTTTATATCTTTCTAATGAATATTTATAGTCGAAAATACAACATATATAACCCTATGTAAAAATATATTTACTAAATCATATATGCTTTTGTCATTTTTGTATTTACTTCAACTTAATTAATATAAAGTGTTATTATCACATACAAGTGGATCCACGGGGTCCCAATATCGACCAAAAGATGCCCATGGTCGGACATGTATCAAAAAATAGGGTTAAGATACGTTTTATGGTAATTTATTATGATTATAATATTATTTTATTTACCCTTATTTACCGGATTTACTCTTTAACCTTGGTAAATAAAATATTTACCGAAATAATTATTCAAAATGTACAAAAATAACATTTAAATATTTGCACAATTTAGAAATCCTGATTCCAAATATTGAGTCCATTTTTCCAAATTCAAAACATAGAAGTGGAAGAAATTATTTTAAATTTAATTCCCGTTGTTAAAACAAAAAGCATGTTTTAAGAGATAATAACTATCAAAAGATTGACACTTGTTTATGTCCGGTTTAACTGTGAAATTATGTACGATGACCAATATTATATTAAATTGTAAAAATATATTCGAAATATACTTTAAAACCATGAAAATTCATAATTTATCGTTGTTAACTATTTCGATTAAAAAAGTTGTTTTTAATCAGAATTTAGTAATTTTAATTATTCATCAAAATATAAAAGTTATCTGAAAGGTACCAAAATTTCACTCTAGGCTAATTTCGATATTACGAATCCAAAAATGAAGTCCATTTTGAGAGATAAAATTTATAAATTTTTTAAAAAGTGGCTATTACTATTCATAACAGCTACTTTGATTGATAGTGGCGTGTTAGAATCTCAAAGTTGCGTACAACACACGCTACTATATTGTTCAAAAAGAATCATACCGTAGAAGCTTGGGGTATTACACAAGCGGCGTGCAATCTCTACTGCTGGAGATGGTGGTATCGGTGGCTTAGTGGGTAGAGGTATCACTAGTGCCTTCGCTGTGATGGGGCTTACACCGAGGCCTCGTCGCTCGGTGGGCTACCATCTCGTACGTAACACAGAACCCTAGTTAGCTGCCATCATGGGCCCTTCCTAAAAAGAAACAGGTGCGCCATGGTCCAACAGTATATCTAGTGAGTTGAAACAAAGTAATCACAAAGAAAAATTTTCAAAGGAAACACACACGCAATAAGTATTTTCGTGCACTGAGTCTGAAATCAGAGGTCAGGGTCCGGTGTAGGGATACGTTGGCCGCCGCACCAACACTAGATTCCATGGACTGAAAACCACACTCGATACTCTTAGCACTATTACTTCACAGAAAAGAATGATCAGAGTCATATGTTATACAGTAGAGCAAACTCCTCTGATACCAATTTGTCACGAACCGTCCTCGGGGCCCGTGTTGTGACTACCCCAAAGTCCGCTTTCCATAGGCAAGGGGTTGGCGACTAGCACCAAAAGAGTAAATATCAATAAAAAGGTAAGGAATTTCCTTTATAAAAGTAAACAAACACAACAGAGTATGCAACAGAAGGAAGCACTAAGTAATACTGAATACAAAAGTAAGTGCTGAATGTAATGGGGCCGGAAATACAAGCCCAACAGTAAGTAAAATACAATTGAAAAGCTAGTACAACTACAGTAAAGTAAAACAGCAACCACTGAGTCATCCTCCAGGAATCCCACCTGAAGGGTGAGTAAATATGGCCTCCTCAGCACCTCAGGACCGACCGACTGCTCCGTGTACATCTCGCAAAGTGATCCCCCTCTGGGTACCATCTAGCTCCACAAGCCTCCACCTCAATCAGTGATGTCCATCATCTGCATCCAATACAACGTTGTGCGGGCATAGCCGATGCAGGGGTGAGTACATGATACTCAGTAGGGACCTCGAGACCCCCGAAGGTCTCCCGGAATCCACAAATGATAAACGAAAAGAAGAAAGATACAACCAAAAAGTATAAATGAACTCTACTTAGGTATATGACCATACATATTTCTAAGTTATCAATCACAGTTAGGCTCCAACTCTTGAGCCCAAGCACAACCCAGTCCACACAGGAAAGAAATTAAATCACATCGATGATAATGATTGAATGTCAAGAATCACCTCACATATGTATACATTTTTTGTATAGTGATAGAGATGATCAGATGTAGTCACTGATTCATCAAAGCTATAAGACCCACATAGGATACTAGACCAGCTAAGCTTTCTGACCCATGTAGGATACTAGCCCAGCTACTCTGTCGGAACCATGTAGGATACTAGAACAGAAGTAAAACTGTCGGGCCCACATAGGATACAAGAACAGTAGTCATCGCTGTCGAACCCACGGAGGATTCTAATACAGTTTTCACCGTCGTCGAACCCACGGAGGATTACAGTACGGTAGTCGTTGCAGTAGAAGCCAACTCTAGGGTTCCCACACAGAGCACGCTCGTTTCCGGGAGGGTCCAATCCTCAAGCAAAGGGGTTGATAGATAAACTATGAAAAAATACAGAGTTGATGTATCCCGATGTTTTGTCTCGTCAAGTGAAACCCAACGCGATAGAAGGTGCGTCAATCGGACGCCCGGTCTGAGAGTTATTGGAATTTACATTCCAGGGGCATAGTTGAAAATACGCTCATTCCAAATCCATCCATTTTTTAAAGTTTTCTAAAACTCACTTACAGTATCTCAAAATGAACGCCTCCTCATAAGGGTCCCAGTACCGTAGACGGCGCGTCGATCGGATGCACGGTCGTGAAGTTATTAACATTAAAGCGATACGGGCCCGACCCATCAAGCTCGGTGGGCTGGCAAGTCATACTGTCCTGGCTCAGTGGGTCCGACCCAGCTAAGGGGTTGGCCCAACCTGATAATGCACTACCCTGCACGGCCCGACCCGACCAGCTGTTGGCCGCGGCTCGGCCAGTTGGTCGAGCTACGCGGAGCGGGGGGGACTTCCTGAACCGACGACACCGCCTTCTTGCCCGGCCGGCCGAAGCCGGCACGTCTTCTCAAAGCAAGTGTCTCGCATGAGCAGGCCGCTGTCCTCCTTCACGGCACCTTCGGGTGCCACGACCTCCTCCAACATGGCTGGCGGAAGAGCCGGCCAGTTTGCCCGCCGAAGTGGCCCACGGAGTGCGGGTCGTGGTCGTCCGCAGGGCGGTGCCATGGGGCGTCGCGGTTCCACAAGCCGGGCCGGCTACGGCCGGCTGGTTCTTCTTCGGCCGAGTGGCCCACAGTCGTGGGCCGTGGTTCTTCCGCACACAGCCGGCGCGCGGCCGCCGCCTTCCTTCGTCATTGCCTCTTCCAACACGCCTCAATCGCGAATAAAAATCAGGAAACATCGGAGGGTCAGTGGGAAGTGTTTGTTCGGCCTGTGCCCACCGCATTAGGATGTAGCAGTTGGCTGAAGACATTCCAATGGATTCAACATGAACGAGATAATTTATTCACATAGAATTATACAAAACCCCTACCTCGAATATGAAGTTTCACTTCGTCGAGCCGTGAAAAGAGGATTCAAAGACAATGTTGGGGTAAGTCTGAAGAGGAAGCTGTAACATCCCAAGTAAGTAATGAATAATAGATATTTTTATCTATGTCTGTTAATGATTAAGATAGTGTTTTAGAGGCTTAAAATGAAAATAAATCCAATCTTAGGTATGGAATACACTAATATTCTTAAAAGATTGTTTTACTGCCTTATGATGGAAAAACCTTTTTAAATCTATATTTTTACAATTTTATAAACAATGTTTGTCAAAATAAACTTATTCTTTATGATTGAGACATCGTAATTTACTTTGTGTGAATTTTTGGTATTTTTCTGACAATGTTCATTTTTTAATGAATAGTGAAAAATACTACATTTTACATCAAAAACTGCTTTTTAATATAATTTATTTATATGATTATATTATCTTTTGAATTGATATTAATTTGTAATATTAAAATATTTTTACCATTTAATCCAATGGTGGTCATTGGAATCAATTTCACTTTGAAATTGAACTTAAACTAGTGTCAATCTTTTGATACTTATTGTTTCATAAAAACACGCTATTTGCTTTGACAGTGGGAATTAATTATTAAATTAATTAATGTGACTTATATGTATTTAATTTTGTAAAATAGACTTCATTTTTGAATTCGTAATATCAAATATAGCTTAGGGTGAATTTTTGGTAATTTTCTGAAAAACTTCAATTTTTGATGAATAGTGAAACCACTAAGTGGTACTTATAAAGACTGTTTTTCCGTTTAAATGAAATTTTGCCATCATTGTGTTTTGAATTTCAAAAATCCAACATACATGGTTGTCATTAAGAAGTAAAATGTGGTTCAATGAGATTAAAATAATTTTTTGGTGAATAGTAACTTATTATGTTTTTAATCGCGATTAGTGGTAATTAGTGTAGTTTATGGTAAAAATAATGCTTTAATAAAATAAGATGACCTAGACACATGTCCCAACCTTATTGGTTGTGTCATGGCAGACCATGAAAAGCCATGGGACAACCTAGGGACCCCATGGAGACACTTTGGTTGGGAAATGACATAAATAAGTTTTTATTTAATGTAAAAGTAAAAATGACACAAACATAATATGTTTTACGAAAACAATTTTTACATGGGGTTATAAAGATCAGATTTTTGATTATAAATAGTAATTGGAAAGATAAAAAGATTTCCTACATCATAGTATTTTTTTATAATTTTTAGACATTAAATAAATTAAATAATGTATGACATAATAATGATGCAACGATGACATCATTATTTGACGATTTAAATAAAATGGAAAGATAATGAAAAATATAAAACCTACACATGTCAAAAATTAATTGGATGAGTGGATTTCGAACCCTTATCACCTTATCCACGAATTCTATTAATGTGGGACCTTTTAAAACCGAAACACATTTTCAAATAAAGTAATATTTCTTTACTTTCCAAAAGTGCCCCTCCTCTCCTCTTATAAAAGGCCCCCACCTCTACCTCATTTCACATACTTCTCAAGCCTTTGGATCGGCCAAACCCTGCCCATTTACTCTCTCCACATCCGTCTCCTCATCCTACAGGATTCCCTTTGGGCAGAATCCTTTCAAAGGAAGCCTTTAGGCTCAAATCAAAAGCAGTTACACTTTTAAAGGTAATTCATTCTCTCATGTTCATTTGTTTTATTTTGCTTCTCCAACCCCCTAAACTCTTTATATTTACTTCTTTTGTAACAACAACAGTATCCTCAATATACTAGGATGTTGTTATAAGATTTATTTGAGCTACACTCTCACACATCTACATCAAATGATTAAAGAACATACGGTTTCCGTGGATGGTGAAATTCTGCTTCCCGAAACGATGATTTTTCAATACTCATTTAACACCTCCAAAGGTGGCCATTATGATGTCACTATTTTTATATATGATATATAATATGTTTATGTTTTCCTTAATCTTCTGTTTTTTTTTCATTTTGGGCATATTTTTATGGTTTCCATTATGGGTAAACATGATATCTTCATTTTAGGAAGTGCGGACAACCGCCCCCTGAAAGTGATTTGATTCGTTAATACCATAAGTGGGATGTGTAAAAGATAAAGTTAATGATATTATATATGTTATTACACTGGAATTATAATATACTCTTATATCATTATGAATCCATTCCAGAAAATACGAAATAGAAATGGAAGTAGCGTTCATGCATACGTACGGCTTACCGTCTCCATGAACGGTGCGTTTCATTTCATACCTCTAAATGTGATATAATATTATAGATACATGTATATGCTGAATATATATGAAATATATGTTATCAAAATCATTAATATCATTCGGGATATAACCAACCTTTGACCAAATTAACAACATGTAAGTGTAAGAAGTCTATTTTTGACTTAAGAACCAAATACCGACAAAATGAACAATATTAACTTAAATGATTACATGATGTTCATAACATGGTATAAAAGGAATAATGAACTTGAAAAAGGTTCATAAGCAAGTAGATATTAACTCAAGTATATTATTCAGGAGATTAAAGAACGGTCGGGTCAAGTCGGATACGAGGTATGGGACTTCGTCTCAATCTCCTTTCATTGAGGCATATTTTATTTTATACACAACTTTCTTTTATACGGTGTATAAACCCCTTTGAATTTTACGTTTATTCAAAAGGAATCTTTTTTATACGAAGCGTTTACTAAACGACAAAAGGGAATGTTTTTGTCGTACGTATGCGGCGACAACGACTTCTCCGCCGTCGTGATCGTTATTTGAGTTTCGGCTTCCTCTACAAGCCATACCTTCTTTTTAAAAGAAAAATAAATACCATGTTTTAATTTTCTTTTATTTTGGTATTGAAAATGGTTTTCACAATGTTTTTGTGTTGTATTGATATCTTGTGATTGAAATGTGGAAATGTTATGTTTCCTTTATGCATGTTTTATGTGATACGATTATGTTATGGTTCTTTGGCATTATTATGAAGATGGGTTGTTCTGTGATAAACTAAGGGTGGGTGAGCCCGATATAGCTCTCCAATGAATTGGGTAACGCGAAGGAGTGAAACGTTAAGGTTTCTCCGAAGAGATTTTAGGGAATATACTGTGATGGGTATTCCAAACGTAACCAAGAGGGTTACTCCCTACGTAAGAATGTTATGAATGCCTCAAGTTACCTTTATGTCTTATGATTTCTATGATTTATTCATGATTTTATGAGGTTTATTAAAGTGCCTATGTTTTATGGGTAAAGTATGATTTCATTCTTATGTATATATGAAGTCAAGTTTCCTTTCCATGTTTTTATAACCCATACTGAGCTTTTTATGCTCATCCCAAGTTTTTTTTGAAATTATTTTCATAGGTCAAGGGAAAGGTACATGATATGATGATAGTATCGAGGAAGTGTCAAGAAAGAATCCATGTTTTATTTTAAATATGTTTCCATTGATGGGAATGAAGAATACTATCTTTATGTAACCACTTTTTTTAAATGTGGGTTGTAATGCATGTTTTATGATCTAATTCTCTAAAACTCTAAACCCGAAAATATCCTCAATGTGAAATCTTGTAATAACTCAAGATTAAGTACGGTTTAAGGCTGGGGCCTTATAGTTGGTATCATAGGTTGTTTTAGATAACTTTAGGAGTTAGAATTCTATTAAATGATTATCCAAAAAAAATGAAATGATATAGAATTTGAAGATTACCATGTTGCTTCATCTAAAAACATGTTTGTTCAGAATGGTTTTCCGCAGAGGAAACAGGGAAGCAGTGCTAGGAAGGCATACAGAAGGAAATAACCTTCCGAATCAGCATCCTGAGATGGTCGGAATTGAAACTGAACAGTTTGTTGCAGTGATGGCATAGTTGACTCAAGCGATAAATAGCGGTGGTATCCATACACGAGATCAGCCAGATCAACCGCAGAGGAACATGTCAGTGGTGGAAAATTTCATGAGGCAACATCCACCATCATTCAGAGGATCATCTGACCCTGTGCTAGCTGAAGGGTGGATTAAAGCACTGGAGAAGATTTTTGATGTCATGGGGTGTTCAAACAATTAAAAGGTTAGTCTTGTTATTTACCGTTTGGAGGGTGAAGCAGATCAGTGGTGGTCTATGGTTAAAAATATCAGGGACACCGATGAGATTGATGCTCTTGACTGGGATGAATTCAAAGGTATGTTTCTTGATAAGTATTTTCCTAAGGCTGTTCAACTTAGGATGGAAAATAAATTCTTGGAATTGAGGCAAGAAGAAGACTCATTGGCTGCCTATGAATAAAGGTTCACTCGATTGGCAAGGTATGCTCCAAATTTTATCTGAGAACTTGATAGTAAAATCAATCATTTTACTCAGGATTAAAGCCAAAATATCGAAGGGCATTAGCTTCTCGTGAGTTTAAAAGTTATGAAAAGCTAGTTCGATGTGCTGAGAAGGTGGAAATGGAGTTTGTTGATGACCATGTGTTATATAACAACCAGCTAATGAAGAGACCGAGGTGGCAGGAGAAAGGTAAGAATTCTTCAAAAAAGTATGATGGTAAGAGAACTAAGTTTCCAGTTTGTGATAAATGTGGAAAAAGGCATGCTGGGGAATGTCTTCTGAATTTTGGAAAGTGCTACCGATGTGGTAATATGGGACATAAGGCTCGTGATTGCACTGAAAACGATCAAGGTGAAGGTAAGACCAAATTTTATTTACAGTTAGTGAAATGTTATAAGTTCAATGAGATGGGATAACTGTTGATCCTAAAAAAAACAAAAGTTGTCGAAGAATGGACAAGACCCACAAATGAAACCGAGATTAGTAGCTTCCTTGGTTTGGCGGGCTATTACCGAGGGATTGTTAGAAATTTTTCAAGGTTATCTAGTCCAATGACTAAGCTAACTCAGAAGGGTGTTAAGTTTATCTGGACAAAAAAATGTGATGATTGTTTTCAGGAATTGAAAAAAAGATTGATGAATGCTCCAGTTTTGGCACTACCTTCCAGGAATGGTGAGTTTGTTTTATACAGCGATGCTTCATTGAAAGGACTTGGTTGCGTCCTAATGCAGATTGATCAGGTAATTGCTTATGCTTCACGACAGTTGAAAACTCATGAGTTAAATTACCCTACACATGATTTGGAATTAGCTGCTGTTGTTTTTGCTTTAAAAATTTAGAGGCATCATTTGTATGGAGTAAAGTGTGAAATATATACCGATCACAAAAGTTTAAAGTTTATATTCACTCAGAATGAATTGAACATGAGACAAAGGAGATGGCTAGAATTAATCAAGGATTATGATTGTACAATTCATTACCATCTGGGAAAATCAAATAAAGTGGCTGATGCTTTGAGTCGAAAAAGTAATGCTTCATTAGAAATGCTACGTTTGGAATGAGATCCTTTGGTTTTTGATTTGATGAACTTTGACATAGAATTTGTTGGTACATGAAGTCCTTCTATTTTGTTTTAGGTATCAGTGAAATCTACTCTATCAGACAGAATCAAGGAAGCACCGAAGCAAGACAGTGAGTTGCAGAAAAAGGTAGAGCTGGTTCAAAAAGGTAAGTTGCATGAATTCAACATTGATAATGATTGCGTTTTGAGATTTGGGAAGAGATAGTGTGTGCCTTGTGATTCACAGTTGAAGAGAGAGTTGTTATGTGAAGCTCATAGTTCTCCGTTTTCAGTTCATCCGGGCAGTACTACGATGTATAGAGATCTGCGAGAGTATTACTGGTGGGATGGAATGAAAAGAGACATTGCTGATTTTACTGTGAAGTGTTTGACATGTCAACAGGTTAATGCAGAGCGGCAGTTACCAAAAGGGATGCTTCAGCCTTTACCAGTGCCAGAGTGGATATGGGAGAATATATCCATGGACTTTGTTGTGGGATTACCGAAGACATCTCAAGGTAATAATGCAATCTGGGTTATTGTTGATCACTTGACCAAATCTGCTCATTTCCTTCATATACGAGATACTTTCTCTCTTGATCAACTTTCCCATTTGTATCTTAAAGAGATAGTCAGGTTACATGGAGTTCCTCTCTCCATTGTATCAGATCGTGATCCCAGGTTTACTTCTAACTTTTGGAAAGGCCTTCAGAAGTCGTTGGGTACTGAATTAAATTTTAGTACAGCTTTTCATCCTCAGTCAGATGCGTATTCAGAATGAACAATTCAGACAATGGAGGATATGCTACGAGATTGTTCTATGGGTTATCAGGGATGTTGGGACCAACATCTTTCTTTGGTTGAATTTTCATATAATAACAGTTTTCATTCCAGTATACAGACGGCACCATTTGAGGCATTTTATGGGAAGAGGTGTCGAACTCCAGCATTTTGGGATGAAGTGGGTGAAGGGAAGCTGATGGGACCAGAATTGGTAGAAGTGATGGCAGAAAAAGTTCAGCTGATTCAGAAACACATGAGAACAGCTCAGAGCAGGCAGAAGAGTTATGTGGATAACAAGAGGAAGGATCTATCTTTCGAGGCAGGTGATCATGTTTTTCTCAAGGGTTCTCCTTGGAAAAGTGTGATGAGATTTGGTAAGAAAGGAAATTTGCATCCAAGGTTCATTGGACCATACGAAATTCTAGAGAGGGTTGGATCAGTTGCATAACGAGTGGCTTTACCTCCGAGTTTATCTCAGGTACACAATGTTTTTCACGTTTCGATGTTGAGAAAGTATATGCCAGATCCATCTCATGTTTTGAGCCTAGAGGTAGTTCAGCTGGAAGAGAACCTATCTTATGAGGAACAACCGGTCCAGATTCTTGACCACAGGGAGCAAGTGTTACGGAATAAAGTGATTCACCAGGTAAAGGTTTTGTGGAAAAACCACATGATTGAAGAGGCAACATGGCAATCTGAAAATGCAATGAGGGATAAGTACCCACATTTATTCGATAAGTAAATAAATTGCGGGGACACAATTTTCCAAAGGGGGGAAGGATGTAACATCCTATGTAAGTAATGAATAATAGATATTTTTATCTATGTCTGTTAATGATTAATATAGTGTTTTAGAGGCTTAAAATGAAAATAAATCCAATCTTAAGCATGGAATACACTAATATTCTTAAAAGATTGTTTTACTGCCTTATGATGGAAAACCCTTTTTAAATCTATATTTTGACAATTTTATGAACTATGTTTTTCAAAATAAACTTATTCTTTATGATTGGGACATCATAATTTACTTTGTGTGAATTTTTGGTATTTTTATGACAATGTTCATTTTTTAATGAATAGTGAAAAATACTGCATTTTACATCAAAAACTGCATTTTAATATAATTTATTTATATGATTAGATTATCTTTTGAATTGATATTAATGTGTAATATGAATATATTTTTACCATTTAATCCAATGGTGGTCATTGGAATCAATTTCACTTTGAAATTGTACTTAAACTACTGTCAATCTTTTGATACTTATTGTTTCATAAAAACACGCTATTTGCTCTGACAGCGGGAATTAATTATTAAATTAATTAATGTGACTTATATGTTTTTAATTTTGTAAAATACACTTCATTTTTGAATTCATAATATCAAATACAGCTTAGGGTGAATTTTTGGAAATTTTATGAAAAACTTCAATTTTTGATGAATAGTGAAACCACTAAGTGGTACTTATAAAGACTGATTTTCCGTTTAAATGAAATTTTTCCATCATTGTGTTTTGAATTTCAAAAATCCGACATACATGGTTGTCATTAAGAAGTAAAATGTGGTTCAATGAGATTAAAATAATTTTTTGGTGAATAGTAACTTATTAAGTTTTTAATCGCGATTAGTGGTAATTAGTGTAGTTTATGGTAAAAATAATGCTTTAATAAAATAAGATGACCTAGACACATGTCCCAACTTTATTGGTTGTGTCATGGCCGACCAAGACAAGCCATGGGTCACTTAGGGACCCCATGGAGACACTTTGGTTGGGAAATGACATAAATAACTTTTTATTTAATGTAAAAGTAAAAATGAACCAAACATAATATGTTTTACGAAACAAACATTTACATGGGGTTATGAAGATCAGATTTTTGATTATAAATAGTCATTGGAAAGATAAAAAGATTTCCTACATCATAGTATTTTTTTTATAATTTGTAGACATTAAATATATTAAATTATGTATGACATAATAATGATGCAGCGATGATATCATTATTTGACAATTTAAATAAAATGGAATGATAATGCAAAATATTAAACCTACACATGTCAAAAACCAATTGGATGAGTGGATTTCGAACCCTTATCACCTTATCCACTAATACTATCAATGTGGGACCTTTTAAAACCGAAACACATTTTCAAATAAAGTAATATTTCTTTACCTTCCAAAAGTGCCCCTCCTCTCCTCTTATAAAAGGCCCCCACCTCTACCTCATTTCACACACTCGTCAAGCCTTTGGCTCGGCCAACCCAGGACCATTTACTCTCTCCACATACCTCTCCTCATCCTAGAGGATTACCTTTGGGCAGAATCCTTTAAAAGGAATCCTTTAGGCTCAAATCAAAAGGAGTTACACTTTTAAAGGTAATTCATTCTCTCATGTTCATTTGTTTTATTTTGCTTCTCCAACCCCCTAAACTCTTTTTATTTACTTCTTTTGTAACAAAACCAGTATCCTAAATATTCTAGGATGTTGTTATAAGATTTATTTGAGCTACACTCTCACACAACTACATCAAATGGTTAAAGAACATACGGTTTCTGTGGATGGCGAAATTCTGCCTCCCGAAACGATGATTGTTCAATACTCATTTAACACCTCCAAAGGTGGCCATTATGATGTCAATATTTTTATATATGATATATAATATGTTTATGTTTTCCTTAAGCTTCTGTTTTTTTAATTTTGGGCATACCTTTATGGTTTCCATTATGGGTAAACACGATATCTTCATTTTAGGAAGTGCAGACTACTGCCCCCTGAAAGTGATTTGATTCGTTAATACCATATGTGGGATGTGTAAAGGATAAAGTTAATGATATTATATATGTTATTATACTGGAATTATAATATACTATTATATCATTATGAATCCATTCCAGAAAATTCTAAATAGAAATGGAAGTAGCGTTCATGCGTACGTACGACTTACCGTCTCCATGAACGGTGCGTTTCATTTCTTACCTCTAAATGTGATGTAATATTATAAATACATGTATATGCTGAATATATATGATATATATGTTATCCAAATCATTAATATCATTCTGGATATAATGAACCTTTGACCAAATTAACAACATGTAAGTGTAAGAAGTCTATTTTTGACTTAAGAACCAAATACCGACAAAATGAACACTATTAACTTAAATGATTACATGATGTTCATAACATGGTATAAAAGGAATAATGTACATAAAAAAGGTTCATAAGCAAGTAGATATTAACTCAAGTTTATTATTCAGGAGATTAAAGAACAGTCGGGTCAAGTCGGATACGAGGTATGGGACTTCGTCTCAATCTCCTTTCATTGAGGCATATTTTATTTTATACACAACTTTCTTTTATACGGTGTATAAACCCCTTTGACTTTTACGTTTATTCAAAAGGAATCTTTTTTATACGAAGCTTTTACTAAACTACAAAAGGGAATGTTTTTGTCGTACGTATGCGGCCACAACGACTTCTCCGCCATCATGATCGTTATTTGAGTTCCGGCTTCCTCTACAAGCCATACCTTCTTTTTAAAAGAAAAATAAATACCATGTTTTACTTTTCTTTTATTTTGGTATTGAAAATGGTTTTCACAATGTTTTTGCATTGTATTGATATCTTGTGATTGAAATGTGGAAAAGTTATGTTTCTTTTATGCATGTTTTATGTGATACGATTATGTTATGGTTCTTGGGCATTATTATGAAGACGGGTGGTTCCGTGAAAAACTAAGGGCGGGTGAGCCCGATATAGCTCTCCAATGCATTGGGTAACGCGAAGGAGTGAAACGTTAAGGTTTCTCCGAAGAGATTTTAGGGAATATACTGTGATGGGTATTCCAAATGTAACCAAGAGGGTTACTCCCTATGTAAGAATGTTATGAATGCCTCAAGTAACCTTTATGTCTTATGATTTCTATGATTTATTCATGATTTTATGAGGAATGTTAAAGTGCCTATATTTTATGGGTAAATTATGATTACATTATTATGTATATATGAACTCAAGTTTCCTTTCCATGTTTTTATAACCCATACTGAGCTTTTTATGCTCATCCCAAGTTTTTTTTGAAATGATTTTCACAGGTCAAGGGAAAGGTACATGATATGATGATAGTTTTGAGGAAGTGTCAAGAAAGAATCCATGTTTTATTTTAAATATGTTTCCATTGATGGGAATGAAGAATAATATCTTTATGTAACCACTTTTTTTAATGTGGGTTGTAATGCAAGTTTTATGATCTAATTTTCTAAAACTCTAAACCCGAAAAGATCCTCAATGTGTAATCTTGTAATAACTCAAGATTAAGTAAGGTTTCAGGCTGGGGCCTTATAGAAGCATTTTCAATGTTCCTCACAATGATGTCTTCACCCATGACGTGGAGGAAGAAGAAAGGATGATTTTTCTTCATGGAGAGAATGTCGTTCATTGTTTTCTTCACATTCCCCGTTGGATGAACAAATCCCCTCCTCTTCTTAGTTCTCCCAAAATTCCCACACAAACAATTTCCAAGCCAATATAATAATAATTCCCTACCATAAAATAACATTTCCATGTATTTCAAATTAATTCAAAATGAAAATTTAATTAATTAAGGCATTTGTGGTGGCAACATTAATGGGAGGGAGATGGAGAGGCTCCACATTTAAGTGGAATTCCATAGCTTTAAAGAGGGTTTAAGGGAGTTAATGAAGGAATTAAAAGGTCAGGGGCTCGTGTGGGCCCCACCCTTAGTTAGATCCTTCCAATAGAAGTTATGTGGGGTGTGGGCCCCACTTCCAACATCCATTTTGGATGAAATAACCAACACATAAAATAATTTGTGTAACACAACAAATTATTTAAATTATTACAAAACCCCAAAATAAAACTTCTCCTCCCATCCAAACACAACTGCGGTAAAGGTCCCCTTAGAAGAATACCAATTTTGAAATTTTATCAGTGTCCTCGAATTTCAATTCGAGCACCAGTTCAAAAGATAGTAAAACATGCTCCTATATATAATTAAACTACCTGAAAAAAATTCTGAAATTGATTCTGGGCACACTGGGCCTCGGAATCAGGCGCCATCAGAAAGTGTGTACTAATAAAATTCCAAAAAATTTAAGAAAAATATTTCCTTGAAATTTTAGGGTCTTTACAAATGAGCCCTATATATTTTCATTCTCTCTAGAAAGACACCCATATATTCCCTTTTTCCCTAATTAACCTTTATATATTCTTTTTTTAATGACCCTTACATTATTCCTTTATCATATAAATGACCCTTACAAATATCCCTTGACAACCCATATATATCCCAATTGTAACATAATTACTGTTATATATCAATGAGTTTTCCAAAAAAATATTATTACATAAGAGTCAAAATTGGGATACATAAGAGTAAGAATTTATTTTGGAAAAAGTAAGTACTTTATATAAAGAGTCTTTTATTTATATTTGGGAGTCATTTATTTATCATAAAATGTATATATTTATGTGTAACAGTAAATAATCAATACCTTAAATTCCTTCATTCAAAAATAAAAGTAAAATATTAAATATGTAATATTAGTTCCATTTTATATAAGAGTCATTATCTAAGCTATGAAAATAAAAATGTCTTTTTTTATTAAATAATAGTGTACAATTTTGTATTTTTATTATCAATTGTGAACCACTAAAATTAAAAAAATTTTGACATATAAATATAATATAATTTTATTATAAGATATGTGACATGATTTTGGAAAATTTTAATGTTGTAGTAATGTCATAATAAATACACCATAACCTTCCTCTATAAAATCAAATTAAGAAAGATGAATGGTTTTTAAAATGGGGATGTGCCCAATAAAAGTGTAAGTTGATTATCTGTATTAAAATTCTTAAATTTTAATTTACTCTTATTGGTTAGACAATTTTTATTTCTAAATCCCATGATGACCAATGATTACCTTTGGAGAACTGTGAGTTCCTTTAATTATTTTTTTATTTATAATTATGAGATCAATAGCTCTTTCATGGTCAAAATCCTCTCCATATTATTGTACAGAAAATCTAAAAATATTTAGATTTATATAGGGTATTATAGTATTATACAATTTTTTAATTTTTTAATGCAGGATTAACATGATTTATTTTCTAATGGGTATATAGTTTCAATTAACATTATGCAGTTAATAATATGAAATTAATTTAAATTATATACAGTTTTCATTTACATGTTACTATGATTAAATTCAACAAATTGATTGTTACTTTTTTGAATGTGTGGTAGTTTATAGTTTGATTTTAAATATTTAAATATCTTGTCAAAATAGTTTAGTAAATTTAATGATGTTATTATGAAAAGGATTTTAACCATGAAATTGAAAAAAAAATAGAAATTTCAGTACATTAAAGAAATGCATTGTAAATGTTATGTGGTTTCTATCACTTATATTTGGGAATATATAATTTATATTAATTTATGATCGAAAATATACTCATAAAAAAATTGATTTAATAAAGATTGTAAAAAATAATAATTGTTAGAGTAAATACTAGTGGTTGAAAATATTTGGGCCATGTTATTATTGTCTTACATACTCTGGTTGATGAATTATTGACTTCTTATTGATAGTTATTCTAAATAAATTATGATTTTTACCATTTATATATTTAGAACATATATCCCATGTTATTATTTAATTGAAAACTAGATATGGTTGGATGATACAGTTAGGGATTAGCTGTTTTAATATTGTTGTTGTAAAATCTTTATGTAGTTGATTGTATAATGGTATGGATTATATATAATGGATTGTGTATATATGTCTGAATTGATGGATTGAGTTTTTAGACTTTCTATGTTATTTAAAACATTTAATGTTTGTGGTATAATTTTTTTTCTAGTAGTTTTTTTAATTATGGATTTATCATAGTGTTTCAGATGGATAGTTGTGTCTAGACTCATAGAATTATGGACTGATAATAAATTGATGAATAAATAGAATCTATATGGTTATTTTATAACTAATGATGATAATGATAATTTAAATAAGATGTGAAATATACATATTGTTAATGGATTAAAAACAACACTCTGATGAAATTCTTAATAATATTGTTAAATAAGAGAAACTGAGAATTATATTATTATTTTGAAAGCTAATCAAGAATTTATGATAGGAAGATATTAATTTTTTTGTAATTTGTTAAAAAAATTATTAAAGATAATGTTAAACCATGGTGATTTTATTCTTAGGAAAGAGTTATATTCTTACTTTTTTGTAATGAAAGCTATATTTTCTTGTCCGATGTTAGTTTTAGTTTGAGTATTAGGTTTGATATAATTCCTTAAAATGGATTTGGGATATGTTATTAATTGAAATCTATTATTTCTTATTATCATGAACTTTAAGTAAATGAAGAATATGATGTTGATATTGACCTTTTTAGGGTGTCTCCCAACATCTAGGTTTCTGAGTTTACAGATGGTTATCTACTTAAGATGTAATGCTCTATCCTCCTAACGTGGTAGGTATATATGAATATACAGGTTATGATTATTATGGTTGTAGCATATGTGATCATATATTTCATAGTGGATCATGGATTTAACATACATGCATATGTGGGTGATGGAATTTTATTTTTATAGTACATATGTGTACCATATTTTAAATGGTGTATGATTATACATGTTTACTAATTAATGGGTTTTACTGGGTTAAGGTATTGTTTGTAATTATGTGGACTATAATGGATTTAATTCTTATTATATAATTATGGGGATATGATTGTGATGTAAATATAATTATGTGCACGTGGTTTCCATGTGATTGAATAGATGTTTGGTATGTTTTATGGAGGGGACGGTATAACTGTGACATTAGAGGTTAGGATTTAGGGGAATAGTATAGTTGGAATATGGAATTAAAGTACCCTTATTATTTTTTCACTCCTGATATTATGATACTTATTTCTATGAATTAATCATTGAGTGAGCCTTGGTGAGGATGTGAATATAGATAACTTGATTTTCCTGATGATATTATTTCCTCTATTTATTCACTAGGACTTTAGTATTCATATTCTATAATATCACAAGTGTTTTTTGGTAGGATATTAATTACTATACTTGTATGCTCACCCATATAAATAAATATAACTAATATTTTCCTTCATTCAAGGGATTTGGTTAATGGTATGAACTTTTCTTGATTATAGAGAACGTTCAAGGAATTTATAGTGTTTTAGTAATTTTCATATGAGTTGTTCTTGATATATTTTTAGAATCATATTATATGAATTTTTATATATTGGGATTGGTTTATTTGTTATCATAGATTTTATTGTTTCATTCTTATATAATCTTAGGAATTTTGGGGCAACTCATATCATATGTGTGAACTCTATAACATCAATACTAATAACTAACCCATGGATTAGTGGAGGTTGGACTTGTATATCAAACCATCCATCACCACCAGTGGGGTGTGCTGTGATAATGTGGAATCAATTTTTTTGGATAAGATATTGTATGGATCTTGGGGATAAGAACAAGTTATATATATATATATATATATATATATATATATATTGTTTGGATAGGTGAGGATATGTGTTGAACATACTATATTAGTTTACTAGGGATATTATCCAGTATACAAGAAATTATGCCCCCTATGATCTGACATATGGAAATTAAGAACACTAAAGAAACTAAGTGAACTTATGTCATTTTTAGGGTATATACCTTGGAAATGTTAATTCATCGTGATTGTTTAGGCATGTGCATGAATTAGGTAGATGATTGGGGTTAGACTGAATTTTAATTAATTAATATCTATTATAAATTAATCAAGGTTTAGGAAGTACCTAAGTTATTCTATTTTATAGGCAAGGCTTGATGCAAATGTCTATGTTAGGTTCACTATTGTGATTTCTACCAAGATTCACTATTAGATCACCACAAAGTTAAAGGTTATGAAGATAACACATATAGTAATATAATTCATTGGGTTTAGTACCCTGGCTTATATAAGTACAAGGGTAATATTTATGATCATGAGACTAAGGTTTGGTTGGAGAATTGATGGATCACTGTTAGCCTAATTTATGATATGAAGAGGAATTAGATTCCATTGGTTTTCAGTATGTTGTCAGCAACTTCTCATTGGTGGTGAATTTATTTAATGGTGATATTTATGATTAAAAATTCTCATATTATAATTTTTTAAATCATCTCTAGTATGACTTATATTCTATGATTTTAATGTAGAGACATTAGTGGGATATTATTACTCTTCACTGTGGGAGTTAAAGTGTGTGAGTGTTTTAGTTTTAGTTTAAAAACCTCCTTAATTTTTTCTAAGACCTCATATTTAATGAATATTCTTATGATATACATTTCACGGAGGTTATTCATCTAAATATCCAATTCCAATTCCCCACATTTAAATTATTTGTGTTCCTTGAGGTATTAATATAAAGAGTAGTTATTAATAAGATGGTTGTAAGATTAGATCACCATGAGATGGATGTCATTTAGACTAATTGAAGAGTATATTTGTGGGTGTATGACCCTATTTTCCTGGTCATTAAATGTTTTAGAAAATAATGATTTAGATTCATCCTCAATTATCTTTTTTTTATCATTTTTGGAAATTATAAAACATATATTGAAAGATAAGACATTGTCTTCATTTCTTGTAGTGGTAATCGATATCAGAATCATGAGTTCCTAACCATCCTCAATAGTTGAAAAGATGTTCTAAACCCACTTTATGTTCCACATTTATAGTGGTACCCTCCAAGGTATCATTATAATTATAGAACTATAAGACTAGGTTAGTAGAAAAAAGATGGGACATTCAGATAATCGTTCCATGACATCCCCCATCCTCAAGGACATAGAGCGGAGTGTGACCATAGAGGAGGTCGATATGAAGGATAGTAAAGTACTTGTTACAAGCCATTAATTATAATACATAATAGTTATGAAAATATTTTCTCTTATGACAAATAGAAGAAAAACTAACCATGTTATATTTTTGAATGTAACATAAGAATTAATACATCATGATAAATAAAATGTGAAATAACATCAAGAAAACTATAATTGTAGTAAAAGCTAAAGTAAATTAAAAAATATTTCAAATGATTTATTTTCATTCATTAAAGATTATTTAAAATATATTAAATAATAATTTTATTTGTTATAATAAAAATGAACATATGTAGTGATTCTAAAATGAAAAGTAATGTTCAATAAGATGTTATTAAAATCATTTTGTATTGAAAGGCATGTTTATCAACGAATTATTTTTATATACCATGTGGTTTTATCTTAATAAATAAAATTAATCTATTTGAAATTAGGGATCTACTATAATTTCTAAACTTATTAGAATATATTAACACTAATTTCATAAACAATTGATATAAAAATTTGTTTAATAATTCTCAATGAATAAAAACAATTGTTTCAATAAAAACACTTTATCTATATACTATATGTTATAATTTAAATGTTCATATTATCTTATATAGAAATTAAATTATATTAAATAGATTCTAATTTCAAATTACTCAATTTTTTGGCATGAAAATTTATATAGTATTTTTAATAAAAAATAATTACCATGGTATATATTTAATGAGGGTTACTTTTTATGAAAATAGCTAACTTAAGGTGTCTTGAATTATGAATTTTTCCCATGAATTTGAACTTTTATTGTACCCTTTTTAGTTTTTATATTTATACTAAAATATATCACTAACGTTTCTTAACCTAAATCAGTATACACCAATGTTATTTCGTCTTCACCCCTGACATACCATTTGATTCTATAGAAACTTCCCTCATTTCACTTTTAAAAAAAGATCACTTCCATTCTATTTAATTCATACTTATCCATATAATTATTATTGAATTAATTTTATTTTTAACACTAAAATAAATTATTACACATTCTTAGTCCTTTGGTCATATTTAGTTATCCTAAGCCCTCTATTTCCATAAAGCCTCCCAGAGATGTTTCAAGATCTCGTCCTAATTACTAATCAATTTAAAACCTTTTACTCATTATATTACTACACAAATCCTATTTTAACAATATAAATAAAATTTCTTTAGTATAGTTAGTATAATAAGATTTTATTTTATTTATCAAATAATCATTCTCTACCTTCCTGTAAAACATTCAAAAAATGGAAACAACTAATGTGCACATGTGGATATTGTCTCCTCCATAGACAACATGTTTTTGTTTGTCAACACCAGATTAAATGTATTGATCTAAGAATTTAATTAATTAGTAAATTATCAATTTAATAAATAATTTTTATTCAAAAAATATGAATCACTGACTACCTTCCTTTCATTCTATCATTCAAAAAAAGAAAAAATGTTGACGCCTACGTGCAGACAACCTCCCCCTAGAATGAAGACTTTTATTTATTACCAGAATATTTCATAGATAATGGATTTAATTTATCAATATTATATTTATGAAATTATTATTTTTATTTAAATAATATTTTTATTTCACTTGTTATTATCATCCCCAGTACAATGGAAATGTTGCATGTGTTACATGTGGACAACCACTGCCATAGATAACGTGTTTCATTTTTCATCACAAATTTCAGGGATTGTTATTGAAATAATATTGTGGATAAAAATGATGATAACTATTATATTCTAAATTTATTCACTTTATTTAATTATTACAAAAAAGAGTAATAATTATAAATTAATTCATTGATGTCGTCAAATTGCCCGAAACAAGATCACCACTGATTCTATCTTCATGAATCGTTACAAAAACTACCCTGGATTGATATTGAAATACTATTAATAATTAAGAAACTTATATTTTAGTAATTTACACAATATTATAATTATTAGTTTCTTAAAAAATAACTAGAATCGATATCTCCCTTATAAAACACGTAAAAACTAGCACAGTTGATAACCTCCTGATGATGAAAATAAACAATAAGAGGCTAATGAATAAACAATGAATAGTAATAATTAAAGAGAATAAATGTTAATAGATTTGAATAAGGTTATGAAATGAGTTATTAATATGGTAATTTATATTACACGTGATGTTAAATTGTTGTAATGAATGTCTATATCTATGGAAAGGGTCTTAGGATACATTTCCATTCTTTGAGGCATATTCCATATTCACACCATGTTTTATTTTTTTGTCTGTATATCATGACTCATTGAAATATTTCATCATAATTCCCTTTATAATTATGATATTTATATTTCCATTTAATTTTCTCTTATCCAAGATCATTTGATTTAAATGTTTCTTAATTTTAATGGGTTTGTTTCAAATCAGCCTTCCTTTTGGTCGTGAATATTGTTCCTCTCTATATAAATTTTTCATCTTATCAATATTGTACATTATAATTTTGAAATAAGGACATGTATTCTTACATGTGGTCTACATAATTTTATATACCACTTCTCTTAAGTAATTTGAATTTCCCTTTTAATTATGTGGGTTTTAATGAATTGATTTTAAAATATTATTTACTTTCGCATCTTTTATCTTCTAATATAAAATTTTGCACATAACTATTATTTCTTATTTAAATTTAGTTTTTTATAAATACTCATTTAAAAAATGAATTTAAAATTATTATTTTCCTATTATTTAAAACACTTTTTTAAAATTTACTTATTACTTGATTTTCAATTAACATTATATTTTATAACAAAATTATAGAAGGATAATATTTTTACTATTTTCCAAAAAAAATATTTTTCTTGATATATTTTTCAATTTTACCTTAGAAACATCCCCTATATGATTTATCATCTATAAGATAAATTTTTATTCTCTTGGTTTTATAAAAACAATTTCTAAAATGGTATCAAATATTTAAATGTTAGCTCGTTATCTTATTCCATTTATGTTTTACCAGTATTTTACCATTGTATTTCTTATATTTCAACTTCCCTTATTGTTTCTTGTCATCCCATAGGGGTGTGATCTAATTATGTCATCCACCTTCTTTTTATTAATGTATTATGATCATGATTTTTCATTTATTAACATGGTAATGTATTTAAATACAATATTATTTCCATTCTAATAAGGATGTTTGTTGATTACTAAGTAATGTTTATTATATATTGTATTGATCATTCAATATATATGGAGCTCACTATTCATGTATAACTAATTTATTGGGTCGGTAATTATATATCCAGTCAATGCATAGGTGGGTATCACGAGACAAAATAGCTTATGTATTTTGTGTATGACTACCTATTTATTAATGATGTGGTGGATGTATTACCCCTAGTTGTGATAGTAAGTATAATTTCATGGGTTTTTTCATTAAAAAATTGATTTCTTTGTTTTGGTCTGATATAATGTATGATGTCTTGGATATATTCATTAAATTAACTATAATATATTGGTTGTGGTACTAAAAGTAGGCATAAAGTATTGGTTGTAGTCTATATAGGAATAATGACTCCAAAGTTGGGATCATGAAATTAATTATGATTTACTAGCTATGATTTCTAAAGTATGTATAATTTCTTGGTAGTAGTTTGGATAAAATGTATAATGTTTTAATTTCAATAATTTTTTAAATTATTGTTTCTTATTGAAAATTGGGATGTTTTTGAAGTGGTCTTAATTGTGTGTAAAATTCCTTGGTTGGGGGATTGATTGAAAGAATATGATGAATATACATATTCATTTCAATAACATGAAATATATTATTGTTATCTATGTGATTTTTTTATGGAATTTAAGGATTTACTTCCAACACTGGTGATCAATTATATGGATTTTTTCAATTTTTTCACTCTATAATATTCATTTCATGTTTGCTACATGATAGCTTCCAATCTACACAACCCAATATTGTTAAATTGATCACACCATTCTTATGTTTCCATTTACACTGGTTAAGCATGATAATAATTAATATGATATGTCTACAATGTTATTATGTGTGGAGAATTTTGTGAGAGATATTTAATGTGACCAACTGAAATTATAATATATATTTTTCCTTATTTATATTAAATATGTAACATAGATTTCTCTATAGGAGACAGTATTCTATTAAATTTAGATATTTTATATTTTTTATTCTATACCAATTGAATTAGTGTGTATGAAAAATAGTAATAGAACTGCAAGATATATTAATTAATATATTTAAATGTAAATTGTATTTTATATAAATTTACTCAATTCAATATTGTGTTTACGAGTCTATATTTATATGTGTTGTAAATTTTATTAATGTAAACTTAGTATATTAATATTAAATTTTGAAATTAAGAAAATATAATATGGGTTAAATGATTCTAACTTTATTATTTTATTTATATTAAATTATGAATATGAATAACTAGAATTCTAAAAAAAATTATTTCATATAAAAATGTTTTCTTGTTGTGCTATATTGTTTTATCTAAAAGATACAATTTGAAAATCTAAAAATATAATTTTAAAAAATAAACATAATTTTTTGGTTTTTAATTTCAATATTATTTAAAGATTATTTTTGGGTTTTTTTCTTCAAAATGTTGATTTTTAGGTGAATAATGGGAAATGTTGTTTTTATAAATTACATGAAATTTATTTAAATTTTAGTATATAAGTGTTATTTATGAATTCATGAAATTTTTTTCAATGAATAAATAGGTACTTTACAACTGAATTATGTCAGTTTTATCTTAAAAACAAATATTTTACATTATAGAGCTAAAGGTATATTAAAAAATATTATTTCAATACATTATATATTTATTATTTTACAATTATTTTTTATTACATATACAATTTTAACTTAAAAATTTAAATTCCATTTTTTGGTTGATCAAGATAGAATAACATATGGTTTAACTTTTGGGATATTTCTATGATAATTAATTTTAATAAGAATAGTGAAAAATAATGTTTTTACCAAAATAATGGATTCTATTTCCATATCATTTTATAAGAGAGACATAGAATTTTATAAACCTTTTAATTTATTTAATTAATAATTTTATTCATTTAAGATATTATTTTTTAATTTATAACACTTATGTTTAAATTTATAAAAACAATTCATATTTTTAATTTTCATAAAACATTGTTTTGGTATTTTCAATTAATTAATCATTATTTTGGTAAAAAAATGATTAATTTTAATACCAAATAAAATTTATTGATTTTATAAGAAAACAAATTATTTATTTTAAAGAAGAAATATTGATAGTCTTATCCCACAAAATCTATTCCTATAATGATCTCTTTATAAGAATTTTTTTAAACATTCTGTGTTTTAATATTGAATTTAATTTATGATACTCTTTTTAATTATATGTTATAAAATTATTTCTATTTTTAAAATCAACAGCTTCAAATTAGTAAATTTTTTTATTTGAAGTTTATTCCATTTAAATTAGTTACGAAGGAAAAAATTGAAGTTACCATGGTAAGGGTTTCAACTCCAAATTTCATTCGTTGAGTTACATTATATTTTACACACCATGTTTATTTAAATTTTTTTATATAATTAAAATTAGATATATAATATAAATTATTATATTTATTCATGGTATATTAACTTCATTTTCATGTGCCCATTATTTCAATGGGATTTTATCATATTGATTCTTATGTTGTACAAGATTTACTGGTCTCAATTACGATTTGTTCAGGCACATTGAATTTCAAAAACCATGTTTTCATTTTTATATGGTGATTTTAATTTACCATCACTTGAAATTTGTATACTTTACTTCTTCAAAATTAATGGTACACCCTATTCCAATACAAATTATTCTTTTCAATATAACATGACTTAGGTGCTAGCCTAGTTATTATAGTTTTTTCTCAATAATATTTCATTGAGGTGGGCTTCAATATTATTCAAAAATCATCATTTGTATGTTTTAACTATAGACCCATTAATTTTTAACATAATAAATTATTTCTAATCATGGAATCTTCAACTGAATTATGGTCATACTAATGAATAATTCACATCCTCTAAAACATCTGTTTCCCATCCTTATCTATAATTTTCATTCCCATTATGATCTTCTTTAAAATTTGAATCCTAATTAAGTTAAATATCCACTGAAATTCTTATTAACCATCATTCCTTTTTATAATAAAGGTTTATTAATCTTTTTGATGATGTTGGATTCTAAAAAATCATTTTTAAAACCTAAAAATATAACTTATATACCACTCTTATTACCTTTTAGATACATATTCTCTTTATTCTTTTCCCTTTTCATTGATCATATTCTCATGTATGTAAATATATTATATATATATATATATAAATATATTTGTGTGTGATATATAAATATATACCTAGATTAAATTACCTTTCATTATTTGGGATAATTCCTCTTTAATTCCCATTGATAATTTTATATTTTAAGTGAACCCTATTTAAGCTAACATCTCTATGCCTAATTTCAATTCGTGTATCTACCAAAATACATTTATTCTATCATATATATTTTATAAAATATTCCATTATTTTATGATTTTTTTGAAATTATGGGTTTAAATGAGAACAGTATTTCTTTAAATATCCTTTTCTCATTTCAAAAAAAAAATATGTGTTAATTTTAATTTTTAGCACTATGTTCTTTATTGTGAATTTTTTCTTCAATGGAAATCTATGATCAAACACTAAATTATTTTTGAAAACAAAATTACCAAAATTATTTATATCTATTACTTCATAAGAATATATATGATAAATCCTAAAATTATTTATTAAAAAAATACTATTAAATCCCATTAAATATTATGGGTTATATCATTCTTATTAATTAACTATTGTTTATTTTTATAATAAAGAAGACATATGTACCATTTTTTTTATATCACATCTAGTATGATAATTATTTATCCCTACAATGCATTGTGAATAGTATTATATCACATGGCATTTTAATAATGGGCTTAGAGAGTGAAACTAATCCAATATGGGACTTTTCCCACTATGAATTTTGCATGAGCAATAATCATAAGAACACTATATTATCTAAATTATGGGCCTACAATTATATAGCCATATACTACATCTGGTAAATTTTTATATCTCTTGAGACACTATGTATGGGATTAGGGAGTGAACCAAATCCTCCATGTGTCTTTTTTGACCATGTCTATGGGAATTGGGAGTGAACCCAATCCACCATGGAAAATTCTCTACTATTTGATGATGGTATTTGGGGTGAACCTTGACATATGTTTATGATTACATTGATTACGTTACTTCCACTTATTCAATGACATCATGGTTCTATGATTTGATTTCCTAATTCCATATTTCCATGTTGATGATCGTCCTGTTGATTTTATTGGGTATGGATTCTATATTATATTTTTGTGTTAATTTATTACATTCTTATACCCATTTAATTAAAATATGCTGACTTTTGATCAATACTTTTTATCTCATATGCATGCCCTTAATGAGAATTTAATGTCACCACTAACTTATGTTTCCACCCCCAGGTTATACTGATATGTATAACATTTGAGGAGAATAGAATTGGTTACATAACATTTGAATTATATGTAGAATTTCAAAAGTATTATATAATAATATTCTAATATATGTTGTACTCAAGGAATCTAAAACATCAATTCGTTATATTTTAGGATTTTTTATAAAATGTAATGTCTAACTTATAAATATTATTTAAAAATAAGAAATGTTTAGATTGTGTCATTATAGTTGGAATAAGACATTTTTTTACTTATTTTAGAGGATTAATTTAGTTTTTTTAATAAATAAGATAACATAAATTTAGTGAAAACCCAAATGATAAGTATAAGGGATAACTGTAAGTATGGAGTATGATTTTGAAAATTTGGTAAGGTTATGAGTGTGTGGTTATCTATTAAATAACAACCATAATAAGATACTACAAGTGGACATAGTTTCTGAAAATGACGTTAGTATGTGTGACAACCCCAAAATGGATTTTTTGTTATTAACTCAATCATCACAGAGTGCACGAATAAGAGGCCTTACCATACACATGGTTTAATACCCCTAGGGGGTATTATTGTTTTATTATATTTACTTTTTAACTACTATGATGAATTTGTTTCCAAGTTTCTTTGAGGGTCTTGGTTAAGAAATATAAGAGAACCCAAAATAAGGTAAACTAAGGTAATCTATGATGAATCGTGAATTATATATGTTGAACCAATGATAATATAAGTTGATATAATATTGATATTTGTTAAACTATGGATGGTATATGGTAAAAAGATAGTGATATAGCATGATATTAAAGAATTGTAAGATAACATAGTGGTATTATAACATGTGAAATATTTAGGTTAAATTTACCTTTGGTGAACATTCACTCACCTGTTTTGATAACAATATTTCATTACTAACGCTAACCCCTTTTTAGTTTCAATAATGGATAGAACCACAAGGAACTGAGTTAATCCTTGTTGTGAGGGACAATACGACGATTACCTCCATATTCAACTCATTGGAATTAGGTATAGATAATGAAATGTAATGAATATACACATCTAACTACTAAAAAATATGATTATCCTTTTGAGAATTGTCAAAATACAATACCAATAGAATAAGAGATGGGTGGAGTCTTATGGGAACTCAGGTGATGAAGACGGTAAGGGAAAAAATATTCAATATCCTTTATTCTAAAATTTTGGGAAGAAGCACCAAGTAAATTACCTCAATGGTACTTCAAAATTCATTACATGGGGTAAACAATGTCATCGAGAAACAAGATATCGAGGAAAAACATAACGATATAGTGAATGAAGATAATTCTCATCCTATGGATCCAATAATGATTTGATGTTTTATATCTAAAGAATTTGGTCACAATGAATACTAATGCACCAATCCAATGGTTAAAGAATATATCCATCACCAACTACCTCCTTGCTAATAGAAGTAATGAAATTATTATTAAATGACTGTTTTGGAGGCAAAATGTGATTTCACACTAACTGTGTAATTCTTTTATCCCATGTAAGATTTCACCTATTTTGTATAGAGTTCAAAATAAAAAAATTTGTTGTCTTAATTATTATATCCATGGTATTTTTTTATTCCTCTTGGATTTTATAAGAGAATTAGTATGGATTTTTCTCTTTTTTCACTTCTTATGATTCTATAAGGAATGGGCTATCACTTTTTAAAAAGGTTCATATCAATCTATATATAGCTATATATCACATCAATTTCTTAATCTACCCACAATCATCTATCAATGATGGGGAGATTAAGGGCTCCATATGGGAATTACTCTCACTGTATAGGTTTTATAATTTGAGAAAAAAAATTATTTAAGAGGGTAATGTAATGGACTTATGTTTTAATATTCATTTATCCTTTAATTATGTCAAAAAATTATAGATTAATTTTTCAACCTGAAACAAAGAAAAAACAAAACCATGATATTTTTAGACTGTTAAAACCAATCCATTTAATTAGAATGTATGAATAAAAGTAACCAAACTATGAGATATATTAATTTATATATTTATATATTTAATTTATATTATACAAATTTACTTAATTAGTTTTTTTGTTTAAGAATCAATATTTTTATGTATTATAATTTTTATTAAATAAAACCATGTAAATATTTATTAAATTATTTTTTTAATAATGTATAATATTGATTTGATAATTAAATATTTATTATTTACATATATATATTAAGAATAGGTAAAAATAATGTTTTTTTAAAAGTTATTTTCTATCATGTAGTATGTCATTATATTATATGATTTTCTTTAACATTTAAAATTAAGAATTAAATAAATTTATTTTATAAAACTAAACTTTATTTTATGATTTACAAAGTTAATATTATTTTCTGATTATTTTTTTAAAAATCAATATTTATATTTAGGTGAATAAGGAAAAATATATATTTTATAAATAACTTGACTTTTATGGAATAATTAGTGTATAATTATGAATTTTAATTTAATGAAACTGTTTTCTAAGGCAAACTTTTTATTTAATAAGAGTCATTATGTTAGTTTTAGTTAAAATACCCTTACTTCAAAATTTATAAAATAAGTAAAAACTCTCAAAAAAAAATAAAATTTTCTATATACATTATACTTTTGAAATATTAAAAGAAATTTTTATCAGATATATAAAGAGAATATAATAAAATGAATTCAATTTTTCATTCATCATAATAAAATTATAATTTGATTACATTTTAGTATTTTTCTAAGATAATTGATATTAAAATGAATAGTAAAAAATAGTTTTTTTCAAAAAATGTTACATTTATTACCTTATTAGTGTGTAACAACGACTAAAATTTATATAACCCATTTAATTTATCCAATACTTTTTTTATTAATTTTAAATATTTTGTTCAAAATTTTAAAACCCAATTTTTATCCTTATAAAACAAAAGTAATTTTTTAATTCTAAAAGAAAACAGTATATGGTCTTTTCATTTAATTAAATTTTTTTCTGTAAAATCATGTTTTAGATTTTTTTAAAATAAACATAAAATTTATTTTTTATTATAAACTAAATTATTAAATGTAAATAAAAAAATCATAATCCTATCCCACATATAAATTCTATACTATAAATGAAATTTTTATTAGAAATGGGTTTTACACATTATATTCCCGAAAACTAAAATTAACATCACTAGCTCTTAAAAAAATTAATTTTAAAAAATTATATAAACAAATAATATTAATATTTTAAAATTAGAAAAAAAAATTAATTTTTAATTTTTTTCTCTTTAAGTTAGTTACCAAGTGTAAAATTTGAATTATTGTGGTACGTATTTTGTCCCAAAATTTCCTTCATTGAGACACATTTTCTTTTATGATCGTAATTTATTGTTAAATATTTGTATATTTATAATTCGATATATAATATCACATATTATCTTTATATAGGGAATTTTAACTACAAAATTTATATCTATATCTCTTCTGAGGGGTTTTAATTATAATGTTTCATATGTTATAAGGGGTTTTCTTGGTCTCACCTCTAATTATTTGATATATTTTAAATTTTATGAAACATTTTTTCTTTTTATGGTATTATTATCACTAATAACCCATTTATTTTTTTTATTTCTATATTTTTAAGTTATGGGATACAATAATCCAAATCAGGTTATTTTCTGAAAATGGCCTATGACATAGGCATTACCCCATTTTTAAGGGTTCTTTTATCAATTATCATTCACTAAGGCATGACATTATTTTATACACTAATATTAATATTAATGGTGCAGCTAAAACTCCTTTAATTAATGGTTTCTTAATTTTTCTGTTATATTTTAAAATTAATATTCATTCATTATCTTCCCTGATGTTGGTTATGATTGATGTCTTCTCTAAAATATATATCCTTTATAGAACACAATCTAATTTCTTGAGTTATAACCTTTGTACCTGATATTCATCATTCATTTCATAATATATAACCTATTTCTATCATGGAGATATTTTTTTATTCAAATCTCTACTATTTCAGAGTTATCTTCTTTCATAAAAATAAAACTAATTTAATAATAATTTTCATCCTCTTAAATAAAGGTTTCACCTCCTCAATAATTTCCCTTACCACCAATACTTTATTTTTAATTTAGAAACATAATGATTTTTTTTCTCATTTTAAATTTATATTTTCCTTCTTATATTTTCAAAATATGTTTTTATTATCTTTTTTAATGGTGTGGTATTTTAATAAATGTGTTTTAAAATAGAAAAAGTGATCCTTTGAACCCCACCCATTATATTTATAATTATATGTTCTCTTTATTTTTCTAAATATTAATTTTTTTATTCTCATGTATAACATATATATTCAATATATATGTTCAATAGACATATATACATATTTTATTATACCATTTTTATTGTACATTTATATGTTCCCTGTGAAATCATATCTTTTAAGTGAACATGATTTAATGGAAATTTCCAAGGATAATTTTCAATTAAAGAATATCCCTATAATTTTTTTTGATGTAAATTTTATAATATATATTACTTTTTTCTGAAAACTATTTTTCATAAAATTATTATTTTATATTAAAATATCATGTTTTTAAAATCTGTTTCGCATTTCAAAAATATTCTTTTAAGTTGTAAATTTTTATTATTATGCCATTATTTCTCTAATGATTTTTTCCTTCAATTTATCTTTATGTTAAAATAAATAATTTAAAAAAATATGAACTTTGAAAAATATTTGTTTCCATATATTCTTATGAATCCATATCATATAACCTTCAGTTATTTGTTAATAGAATATTTTGAATCCCACTTCGTTACTCTGAGTTATAACATGCTAACGATATATATATGGTTAATTTTCCTCATGTGGAATGAAAATGAATGATTTTAGTTTATGTTATGAGTGGTAATAGACTTATATATCCCCAAAATTTAATTGGTAATGATTTATAGAACAATATATTTAATTTATGTGATTTGGGAGTGAACATAATCAACTATGTACTTTTCCCACTATGTATGGTGCATGGGACATTAGCCTATGCATACTATATTATCTTATAGGAGGGAATGAAATTATATATTCTATAAATTCATTGTGTAAATATGTATATCACATGAGATATTATGTAGGGGATTATAGATTGAACCTAATTTAACATGGGTCATTTTATAAAAAAAATATAGGAATGGGGATGAAACCCAAACCACCACGGGACCTTATCTACTTTATAATGATCATTTGGGAGTGTCATTGACATAAGTTTATATTGTCATATATTATTTTTTTTATGTATATTCCATGATTATATGATCTTATAACTTCATTCCATTATGCAATATCTCTATAATTATGATTATTCCATTTATTTTGTTGTATTCTTGAATTAAATTTTTTATGTTCATGTTCATCGATTACATTATCATACCAATATTATTATCTTTTCTTCAGTTTTGATAATTTATTTTTATCTCATATAAATATGATTAAATAACTTTTTATCTCACCCCATGATCATTTCCCCTAGATATGATGATATTTATTATGTATGTGAAATTAAGAAGGGACATTAGAAAAGTTTGATTATATAGAAATGATCAAAACTATTGTGGAATAACAAACCTATGTAACTGGTCTTAAAAGATACAAAACATTCTATTCATGGAATTTTTATATTCTAATGTGAGATATAATGTATAAATTATTGGATTTTATTTAAAAATTAACATATATTTACTATTTCCATTACAGTATATTTCATAGTAGTTTTTAGTTATTATTTGTGATTATGTTTATTATTTTTTGTGATTGGGATATGAGAAATTTAGTGAAAACTATATGGATACCTATGAGGAATAATCCAATGTATATGATAATATCGGGATGTTTTGGTAACTTTTTATGAATCTGATTTCCTAGTGAATTAAATCCCTTGCTGTATATTATAAATTGATGCAGGATATACAAGATATATACATATGGGTAATAACCCTGAAAATGGTGTGTTCAGTATTAGGTCAACTATCACGTGGTGCCTAAAAAAAAGCCTAAATGTACACCTAGTTTGATACTATTAGGGGATATTATTTAGTTGATCATATGATCTAATATTAATTAATTATTTCTTATTCCATTAGAAGGTCTAGGTTTATAATTATAAGATAACCCAAACATAGGTAAACACTGACAAAAAAAATTATACATATTATACCATGGATGATATAAGTTGATTTACGAATGATATTATAATGAAAAATGCATTAAACATTACATTTTATAGTTTATTTAAACAATAATTACATATTTACATTTAAATATATCTTTTTGGTTTATAGTCTTATAGTAATATATTACAAAAAATAAATAACAGAACAATATATTATTAGTGAAAACTTATAATTAATATTCACTTTTCACATGAAATATTACATTTAAATTGGAACACTTTTCCTATTTATGATATCTCATAAAACTTTTCAACATGACCTCATATGTCTAATCATTTTTAAAACATTGTTGAAAACATTTAAAAACATTGGGTCAGAGAAAAAATATTAGTAAGGTACATACAGTAAATAATGAAACTAGAAGTCCATGAATACTTATAAAAGATTTTATTTTTCAAAATAAAACAATGGAGATTTAAAATAAATATTTTCTTACACAATAAATCAAATAATCTTCCCAATTCATTTCATAAATCATTTCAAAAAATATATTTATAGAAAAATAAAATTCATAAAGGGATATATAAAACAATGAACAATATATAATATCTTTTTCAAAAAATAATAATTTTCACCCATAAGAGGTAATAAATAAATTTATATATTAAAAATATCAACATATTTCCTAAAGAAATCATATGATTCTAGTAAAAAACCCTTATCAATAATAGATAATACATGTTGGTTACTTGAGGTATAATATTCATGTCACTATTATGTATAATGTAACCCTCATGGTTACACTTGGAATAAAGATCACTATTATATATGGAGTATCAATTATAGTTAAACATGAAAAAACCATCACATTTATACCTTCATTAACATTCATTGTATATTATTAAATTTTCAAAGGGGAAATAAGAATTGATAAATTTGTCTCGTTACCCAATACAACAGATGAAAATAATAGTCTCACCCGTACATGGTTGAACATGGAACCACCTGTCCTAGGATAATAATTGAACCTTCAATCCTTGATTTATAATGAATCAAAACATAATCATAAAAAATTCCAAAATAATATATCATAACCAAAACACTTAAAATATTGCATCATAATAACATTCTTTTGCCCAGTAAGAATACATTTTCAGAAATTATTATATCTCTTTTTTAATCCAATTTTGAAAACTAATATTACAAGAATAAAGTGGAAGAGTGGTATCCATTAAATAAAATATAGAATATTAAAAAAAAATCTAGACATAAAATAATGGTTATGAGGGAGGGAAAAGTCTTGTCATCATATATGTTAGAATTGAACATTCTTTTTATATTTTTTTTAAAGAAAATGAAAACCATCCAAAACAATATTTCTTTTGAAAACAATTGAAAGAAATTCAACATAGAAATATAATTTTCTATTATAAATATATTTTTTACATATAAATAAATCATAAAATTATCTTAACAATATAGATATAGATGAAAAAAAGAGTTGTAAGGGAATCGTTAAAAGAGGATGTTTAAAAAACAGTCCCTTACCTTGAGTCTAACTCCTCATGTATGTTTTGTATATTCCTGAATAATATACATTTTTATTTATATAATTATTTAAAACCCTTTTTAAATTCCCTTATTCCTTTTATTTCCATTATTACCAGGTCATATACAATTATATAAACATTTATTTTCATGTTATAAATTTTGATGATATTTGGTAAATAAGTTCAAAATAACTTTTTTTTGTAAAATATGTTAAAAGTGTTCATTATAAATTAATATAACGAATAAAAATCATCAAATAAATAACATTTTTATAGAAAAATTATACTTTTAAAACAAATCATCAATTATAGTTATTAAAAATGAACTACATTACAATAATGGAGATGGTAGGTTAGGCATACGTATGAGTAGGTTTTTTATTTTTCAATGATCATTATGAAAAGAAGGTATATATTTATTTTTTATTTTAAAATTGATCATAATATAATAAATTTAATATTAATTTTGTAAATATACTTATATATATATTATAAATGTTTCATGGTGATTAAAAATGAATTACATCGCTTTGTAGAGGTGGTACTCTACACTTATACACAAAGGACGATGTCATTTTTTAGTGAATTGAAAAGGTAAGAAAGTAAATATTCTATTACATTTCAATAATAATAAATATTTTATTATTATGATATATATACATTAAATCCATAATTTATTATAATGTTCGATTGATGGTGGCAGAAATCAAATTACATCGGTTAGCAAGGTGGTAGTCGGCTACACACATGAGCGATGAATTCCTCTCTAATTTTATGGAAGTTTGAGATAGATAGATGTTATATACATTAAAATAATAACATTTTAATATTTTAATGTTGTTATTATTTAATCATAGGTCAAAAATATTTCAGTGGGTTGAATAATAAATAAAACAAAAAACATATGGTTAAAAACTAAACCAATTTTTTGGAAAGTCTACATTTATTAACACTTTGATCTTCATAGGGATGGTATTATTCCTAATAAAAGACCTATATAAATATGGGAGTTATTATAGTAATTAATTAGAGTTGGTATGTTCTAAAATAAAATTATATTGAATTGTGAAGAAAATAGAAGACGAGTTTCCTTTTATAAGAGAGGGGATGCATACTCTGGGAATTCAAAAAACATTAAATTTATATAAATATATTATGATGTCCAAATGGATCCAAATTGATAATATTATAATGTAATATTACTATGAGTCAAACTAAACTCAAATAAATATTTTAACAATTTTGGAACAATTATTTAAACTTATCTTTTTTTTGTTTTAACAATTCGTTGACGTTGTTTGCAATTACCACGATATTAAAATTTTTTAACCACTAGTGGTTAATAATATAATTATAAAATGATAATAGACCCATAAATTGAACATGGTTAATTAAATTATTAATATACCTTTCAATTTTTATAATATATGTTTTTATGAATTTTAATTCATTTTATAAAATATTATTTATTATAGAATATGTTTAATGTCAATTTTAGAATTCTTCAATTAATTTAACTTTAATAAAAAATCCAAAATTCCTTAAAATAGAAAGAATACACACCTCTCAAAAAAATTATTTTTATACAAAAAATCATGGAATGCATACACTCTTTAAAATAATATTAATATAAACATTCATTATTTTAATTTTTTTTAATTTTTTTATTAATTGAATAATTATTGTATCAGTGTTGATTAATCATTTAAAGAAATTTGTTATTCACTAAAAAATAAAAATAAATTACAATGATAAAAAAATATTATCATTAAAATGACTATATATTACTGAAAATATCCTTTTTAATCTCTAAATTAAAATTATTATATTGTTTAAAAGTAATAGTGTGACATTTTTTGCATTAAATTCACTGAAATACTATAAAGGTCAATATAATATTTATATAGAAAAAAATAAATAAAATGTATTATAATATGATTATATCATTATATATTATCATGAAATAAAATTATTTCATGTTTTAGGGTTAATTTCAATTCCGTATCTTTTAATTTCGAACATTAATTTCCAAATTTACCCTTTATCATGGTAATAAAATTTAATAAGGATATTATTCCTATTGAATAAAAATATAACAGACATATTTGGTAAATTTGGACCACCTATTTAAAATTATATATTCCATTTTTCATAATTCAATAAAAGTGGAATAATTTAATTTGACATTAAACAAGAAAAAAACACTGAAAAATATTTTTTTAGAAACATATCCATCTTAATTATAAATTCTTTTTTTAATAAATTCATGTATAAATTATATAAAAAATATTTTCATAAATAAAAACGAAAATTAATTTTTAATTTTTAAAACTAATAATAAAATGAAATTTAATTTAATAATTTATTTAAATAAAAACATTATTTTCAGTAAAAGTTAATATTTTCCATTATTCTTGAAAAAATAAAACGTTTTCAAAATATATAAAATTTTTACCAAAAGATAAATTTTATATACTGATTCAAAAAATGATAATTGTTTTACCAAATATAATTTCTATAATTTCATGAATGTAACATTTTCTTTCTTTCATAAATATCAACAAAATACTATTTTGATAAAAAAAATATCATTGAAGAATAAAATGGTTTTATAAATAATTGAGTTCTTTTTTATTAATTATTATTCAAAAAAATATTGATTTGAATATATAAATATATATATATTAAAATTTATTAAATCTTATTCATACCATCCAATTTAATAGATAGATTATAATGGTTAGATTACAGTTGAAATATTTTTCAGTTCATTTAAGCTTGGTGTTGTGTGTCATACATGTTATCAAACATAATGTCCTTATTTTAAAATCCCCTGATATTACACTATCCCCCACCCCTCATTAATAAATTTTTTCACTGTAATCTAAAATTTGTGTTGGAAACAAGGGGTTTTACTTTTCAAAATACCTCTGTTGAGACCCTAAACCATAAAAAGTGTTAATAAAACATCCATAATAAAAGAAATATATTGGGAGTACAAAGGTTTTCTGGAATAGAAAATTACTTTCATTTCATATATAAAATCATTGGTGTGATGTGAAAACATATACATAGAAGAAAAAATAAACACCCAAGGACTGAAAGAGATTGATAGATTACATGGCCATGGGAAAATTAACCATTACAAAACTCTAAATATATTATGGGTAAAAAGAACATCGATATATCAATATCAAAATAAAATGGATTACATTTTTTCATATTCATTTTCCTATTAATGATGAAATAATTTATAATAAACACTAATATAATAGAGAAATATACATAATTGAACCATTGAATTTCATCCTTTGAATAATATCTACCACAATCTCATCTCTTTCTCTAAATAATGAGTATTGAAGATACATTTTTCATTCTAATATCTATAAAATAAAATTATAATGGATTACAGAGTTCTATAAAATGATAAAAAGTTATTCCTAATATATTTTCATATTAATAAAACCAAAATGTTTAGGACAGGGTAAGGTAATTAAAGAAATTTATAATATATTATGTTTTGAAATACAAAATTATTCACTAATGCCTCGAAAATTACAGAAAAATATTAAAATGGATTATTTGATAAATAAATGACCTTAATATTCATCAAAATATTCTAAACTATGATTAAAACCAAATTATTATAAATATTTCAGAACATATTATTCCAATATAATTTTAAAGTTTGTCTCTATATAACATTAATCACTATTAATGTCTCATACCTAAAAATGTATTTTAAATAATAATATATTCACCCAGATATGGAAATATTTTTCTTTACATAACCAAAATTAGCATAAAGAAACATTTAGATCCTATATACTTCAGAATGATAATTAAATCTTGGATCCTTAAATAAAATATCATAATATCACTTAATATTGCCACAAATTATAGTCATATTCTTCGGAAATCACATAATCACCAATTAAAACATCAATTGAATGGTACTGATAAAATTTATACTCCCAAAATAAACATAATAATAAAATTTCAAACTATTTAAATAATAAAATAGTTTATAAGAAACAGGAAATCACATAGGCTAGTGGTAGCATTTCTCCCTTATCACCCTTTGGTTGTGG
Organism: Viscum album; assembly: GCA_963277665.1. Classification (NCBI taxonomy): domain Eukaryota; kingdom Viridiplantae; phylum Streptophyta; class Magnoliopsida; order Santalales; family Viscaceae; genus Viscum; species Viscum album. The sequence goes on from OY728132.1 coordinate 1,702,200,705, forward strand.
GTTTACGAATAAATACCATTCCATTAGTGGCAAGTTGTATCTTGGAATATGGGTTGTCTATTTACTAGAAATATATCAATATAATCCTTATAAAGTTCACAAATATATAAAAATCATCTTCAAATATGACATTAATCATCAAAGATTATATAAACCCTGTTTTTTAACTTTACCTTTAACCATATCTTCACAAAATGGGAAGAGAATTCTTATTTATATAATTATTTCACATGTTAATATTATGGGTTATGTATACCCTAAACATCTACCAAAACATAGTAATGTATCCCAAAGAATTCCCACGACATAAAATATTAAAATGGCTATATAAGACATTGATCATATGTTGAATTTTAAATGTACCGCTACATCATATCTCTTGAATATCAATACGTGGAAACCTTAATAATTCAATTTTCTTAAATAAAAATTATTTTCCATCCTATTCCTTAATAATTATTTCTTCAAAAATTAATAATTAATTATTTCCTATGATTATATAATATTGAAACGTAGGTCAAGATATAATCCATATCATCCCTATTTCATTTCCAGTTTCCTCATATTCAATAATAATGGAATTAAATGTTGTTAAAAATTTATATATATGGTCTACATGATCATGTTCATAAACCCCCCCCCCCCTTGGACATGAATTTTCATAATGTACACACTCCCTGTATTTAAAACATTAAATGGATTCTATGTGATGAACATTATTCCTCTTCACGTTGTTAACATAACACTTCCTTTTTTCATTGGATGATTATCTCATTCACTCCATTAACACATAAAAAACATCTTCCCATTCACTTGTGAAATTTTCATTGGTTATTCTTCCCCCAATTCTACACATATATAATTTAACTTTTTTTACCACTATGATATTTATTAACAGAACATGCACGGAACCTTATTTTACATTTATTTTAGGTTTTAAGAAACTCAATTTAGTTCAGGTTATTAATCATAACTTGTGATATCTACCTAAGATTAACCACAATATTTCTCACTACAGCTTCCATTTCATTCGGTATCCCATTCATTAACCCACCAGATTTTACTATACATATATTGTTACTTTGGTGCCATCTAGTTCTAGTAGTATTGATAATCATAAAGGAATAATGTGTGAATATAAATAAAATCATAAAAGAGAATATTATAAGGAGGATAATAACTAATATATCATTATCCATTTTATCTTATACTGTTACAATTTATCCAAATAACCATAATTATCCCTGATGTACTATCATTTTGGTTTATGTAATCCTTTTTACATATGTTCAAATAACATTCTAACCTCTAAAGATACACCACTAGGAAACTAGACTATATCCATTAACCTATAGCCATAGTTTTCTAAAATCCATGGCTATATGTTTTTATACCAAGGCCAGAGCAGCATTTTTACCAAGAACCATAGAAATAGGGTATTCTTTCTAAGGCTATATCCATAGTTACACTAAATTGTGGCTAGTAGATTTTGTTTGAGAGTTATAGACAAGGTTTGGGAAAACTATGTATATAGGTTCCTTTTACCTACGCTATAGCCATGGTTTAGGTAAAACCATGGCTATATGGCCTTTTTCAAAGGGGTATAGCCATAGTTTTGGTAAACCATGGCCATATGGTCATTTCCAAGGCCTATATACATAGTTTTGGTAATACCGTGGCTATAGATTATTTTATTCATTGCCTATTACCATGGTTTTTTTAAAACCGTGGCTATAGATTATTTTTTTCAATTTATATAGCCACAATTCATCAAAACTATGGATTTAGGTCTCCCTCCCTTGCACTAGAAAAAATAAACACACTAATAATGTCTGGAAGGGTTAAAACCACAATTTATATGATATAACCATGTTTTTTAATTATATATATATATTAATATATATTTATATATACCCAAAAGCTTATGTGGTGTAGTGAAAAGGTGGATGGTACACATAGAGGATGTACATAGATTAAATTTGGGAAAGGGTATTTTATTTATGGGTTATAGCCTTGTTTTTATTGGGCTATAGCCATGGTTTTCAACCATGTATATAGTCCAACATCCATGGTGCAAAACTATGGGGGTTATATCCATGGTTTGGAATACTGTGGAAATTGGGTTGTAGCGATGGTTTCCAACTATGGCTACAGCCCTATAAAACCATTCCTATAGGTTTTATCTATAAGCATGAAAATACATTCCATGACTAGATGGAATCATGGTTATAGATTATATGTATGGTTTTTACCCATATATCCACGGTTTTAGACTATGGCTATAACCAATTTTCTCGTAGTGTTAATTTAACTCTCCTATGATTACCACTTTATAAACCTAGACAAAAACCTTATATGTTATAGCACCATTAAATAAAAATTTAATATTTACATCCACAAATATTATTTATCTATAGAGTTATATATAATTTGGTCATAAATGATACATAATATACTCACACATTACAAGTGGACACTTATACTTAGTAAAAAGAATTTCCATAAAAAACTTTTAAATGTGTGACAAATTTTCTTTTCATGACATATCTTCATATATATAATCTTCCACTCATAATTGTCCATACTAATCCTAAAATAAATGTGAAAATATTCTAAAATTTTTTATGAGCACAATATTCTTAGTGAGGAACATAAAACAAAGAAATAAATCTTCATTCTAAGAAATCTTAAGAAATTTTTTCCTTTAAAAAATAGTTTTTTAATATAAATTTTTTCATAGCTAAGAAATAACCTTATCTATACAATTTCTCTCATAAATATTTTTATTATTAATCATTATGGAATAATACAACTCATAAAGAGGTATTTTAAATCATGAAATACTTATAATAATTTTTTCAACAAGTCATGCTTTTCACCCATATGAAGTAAAGAATACTTTTCTTTAATCCTAATTTCATTATATTACCTTGATAAATCATATGATTCCCATAAAAATCCATATCTTGAATAGGTAAAACATGTATTTATCTTGAGGCATTATTTTCATATAATGCAAATATATGTAGTAACCCTCATGGTTACAAATTATATAACGACCATTGTTATATATAGAGTAACCATATTAGTTACACTTGAAATAACCATCACAATATATTACCATAGTATCTCTCGATAAACCTAATGGGTTAGTTCCTTCCCTTTACCCAATGCATTGGAGAACTATAATGGGCTCACCCTACAAATGTTTATCAAAAAACCACATGCCCTTGTTTAATAATTGAACCACCCATCATTGGATTATAATAAAACTCCCATCATCATAAAAAATTACAAATAAACATAGTATATTCTAATAAAAAATTAAGAGAAGTCATCATAAAAACTTTCTTTAAACACATAATAAATAATTTTTAGAAATTTTAATATCCCGTTTTAAATCTAATTTTTAAAACCCAAATTCCCAAAATAAAGTATAATAATTTATTTCTATGAAGAATTGTGTATTATTATAAAGGATTACAAACATAAAATAATGGTTATTGTGGCAGGAAAATTTTTGGACGATGAATTTGTTAAATTATATCATTCTTTTTTCCTTTTTGTAAAGAAGTTCAAAACGTTACATTAAAACATTCATTTTTAAAAACATTAAATGAAATTAATAATAGAAAAAATATGTCATTTATAAATATTTTATTTGATGATAAAACAATCCATAAAATAACATTAAATATATGGATTTGTAATAAAAATTGAGTTTTAAGGGAAACAATAAAACAATATCTTTAAATGAAAGTATATTACCTAAAGTGTGACATGTAATATATGTTTATTATCTTCCTTAATAATAAATATATGTAAATTATTTTATATATATATATTTTTTAATTTTAATATTCCTTTTATATTAACTATTAACATGTTATATACAATTACATAATCATTAAAGTTCATGTCATGCATTTTAATGATACCCAGTACATAAGTTCAAAATGACTTTGGTAGGTTCACTATTTTTAAAGGGGTCATTACTCCATAATCTAAATAATAATGATGATGATATAAATAAAATTTTTATACATGAAATATATTTTTAAATCCAACCATTAAATATGGTTATTAAAATGATCTATGTTACAATCATGGAGACATTGGGTCATATGTACACATGATTACCATTTCTATTTATCAATGATCATTATGGGAATAAAGTAATTATTTATATTCTCATTAAGTGATGATCGTAATATCATAAATATTATTATAATTTTTTTAATTACACTAATATGTCTGTCATCAATGAGATTTGGTGGTGAAAAATGAATCACATCATTCTTTGGAAGTGGTAGTCCACACACACACATGAAAAAAATTACAATTTTTCATTGAATTAAATGGTCAGAAATAAAATGATATATCACAATTTTAAAATAAAATATATTTCATAAATATATATATATATATTAAATTCATCATTATAACTAGATTATAGATATGGTAATGTGAAAATAATTACATAATTTTTCATGATGATAGTCTTTTGTACACATGAACATTGAATTTCTCTCCAATTTAATAGAGTTTTAAAATATATAAAGGTTATAAAATTAAAAAATAAAGTCAAATAATATGGGTGATAGTTTTTTTGTTATTTTTTCAAGGATGAAGTTTATTATAATGATGTGGGAAAAATAATTACTAAATATGTGGCTAATAACTATACCTCTACTTTGGAAAGACTCCCTTGATTAACAACTTAATCCCCCTTTGGTTGGTATTATACATCAACCAAGACTCCTAGAATTAGTGGAGGAACTATTGAAAGGGTTTTTAGTAGGTTATTACTAAAATAATATAATTTTGAATTATTAAAAAAATATAATATTAGGTTCACTTTATTAGAGAGGGGAGGGGCACACTTTTATTTCATAAAACATTAAATTAATATAAATTAATTTTCCATTCAAAATTATTCCAAACAGATAATATTAGAATAAAATCTGACTATTAGCTTACATAGTCTTAGAAAATAGAATTTTAACATGTTTGGATCACGTTTTTATCCTTATATTTTTGTTTCGATCCTCAATAAAACTTTTTATAATTGTTGTATTAATAAATTTTTCTACCATTTGAATGTCAATAATGTTACTACAATATGAAAAAAGTCTAATAAAATTACCATGGTTGATATTAATAACCTTATAGAATTAATTTGGGTGAATAAATGGTTTTTATAAATTTTAAATCATTTAATAAAATATTATTTTCAATTAAATATCATTAATTTCATTTTTAGAACTATTTATATACAAGACATTATTAACACCAAGATAAAAATGTAATTTTAATAAAATTAATAAAACTATATAATATGTACTTTATATCTATAAAAATAACTTATCACAATCACTCAAGAAAATAATATTATTTTCAAAATTTTTAATTATTTTATTTTATTTTTCATTTATTTGAATACATACAGCATCAATGTAAAATAAGCCTTAAAGAAAACTATTTATTCACTAAAACTTCAAAATAAATTTTCAAGATGACAAATATTTTTGATTTAAAATTAATATTATAATGGAACATATAATCTATTTATCACTTTGATAAAAATATCATAGTTACAAAAAAGAAAGAATGCGATATTTTTAATTTATATTATCTTAAATATTATAAAGTAAAAAATAATGTATAAATGGAAATAAAAATAAGTAAACTAGAATTTTGAATTATTATGGATGATATATACTCATACACAAAAATATATTCAAGTTTTAGGGTCATATATTATTCCTTATCATATTATTTTTACCTATCATTAGTGAGTTTACTCTTTACGGTGTTTATTAAAATTACATAGGTTAGTATTCTGATTGACCAAACATAAAAGGAAAATTTTTACTAAATATGAACCACATTTTTATAAACATGGAATCCATTTTATATAATTAAAAACACAAATTAGGAATAATTTTATTAATTATTAAACAAAAAAATGTGATCAAAAAATGTTTTTCAAAAAAGTAAATTTTTTATGTATAAAATATTTTATACTAAATTCTTGTATACATTTCATTTTAAAACCATAATTTTATTATTTTAAATCATATGGATATAATGAAATTTAATTATAATAAAAATACAATTTCACTTCAATTATAATTTAAAATTTACACATTTCCCAATAAAAGTCAGTATATTTCACTATTCATTGAGAAATTAAAATTTGCAAAAAAAACCAAATTTCACTATATGATAATTTTAATATTCATATTAAAAAAATTATAATTATTTTACAAATTAAATTTTATCAAACTTACAAAAACTATCTATATTATTTATTCATAAAACTCTATCAAAAATCATTTTGATAAAAACATAACTTTAAAAAATAAAATTGTTTTACTAAAACACAGCTACTTATTTTTAGATCATTAATAAATTAATTATAATAGATTATAATATATATATATATATGTGTGTGTGTGTATTGTTTTCATACATACCAATTTAAAAACTATGTCTTAACACTCAAATTTAAATTATATTATATCATGGTTCGTTTAATCTTAGTGTTGTGTTTCTTACACATTATCAAACATAATAATATTATTTTAAAATCATGTAATATTATATATATGATCCAATATATGAATGATATTTGTTAAAAAATCAATATATCTTGAACTATTTTTTTACTAACATGGTGGTCTTTTAATTTGATATATCGTTATATTAAATTTAACTTTGGTTTTATTGGATGATTTTCTTAGGCTAATAATTGTCAATCACACATGTTAATCCCTTTTTGGTTTTACTGATGGATAAAACCATAATGATCATAGTCAACCCTGGTTGGGGTGCTTAATATAATGATTAGCTCAATAATCATACATTATAATGAGAGATAGAAAAATGATTAAAGAATATATTCCAAACCAATTATTATGATTTATGGTTAATGAGGTTAGAATAGTACATATCCCAAACCCACTAAAGAAGATATGTATGGAGACTTTTGGGAACTTGTTTGATGAAGGTAATGGGGAAAAATTTAGCATCCTATATTTATTCAACAAATAAATAAGAACCAAAGAATTTGTTTTAAGGGGACTAGAATATGCCTTAATTATAGTAAATGAGTGTATAAAGCAACAAGTTGACAAGGTAAATATAAGGATACAATTACAAAATAAAATGCTCATCTTAAAGATCCACTAATGGTTCAATGTTTTATATGTGAGGATTTAGAAACTATTTAACCCATTTACCAATCCAAGTGTTAAATTAGACAACTAAAACCAACCACATCTAATATCACGGGAACAAGAAAAATCATAAGAAAGAACCGATGTTGAGTTTGATAGTGATTTTTCACTCTAGATTTGTTAACGTCTTATGTCATGTACTGTTTCACCCAATAGTTATTGTGGTATAAATAAAAAATATTTAATGGTATAATTACTATATCCCCTGTATACATAACTAAGTAAACGTTTGTACAAGATAATTCTTATGGATTTATCCCTTTTTATTTATTAAGATTTTATTCAGAATCAATTATAAAATTTAATAATGGACTCTTGTCAAATTACTTATAGGGAAATCTCACTTCATATCATAAATAAACCCCTGATCAACTACAATTTTGTGCATAATTAGAGACCCCCTATTGAAATTACCCCTATTTTATGTTTTGTAAAAAATTTATGGAATAAGTTTGGGGGGGGAAGTAATGACATAAGATACTTATATATAGTTTTCCTCTAATTAATTAAAATATGTTCGATAACATTATCCACATGAAACAATGAACTAAAAAAGACATCAATATATCTATACTATTAATACTTTCCTAAAGAATTAGTGAATCTGAATAGCAGTAACAAAACTTTGTGATATATCAGTTTATATATTCATATAGAAAGGTTATATATTAAATTAACACCTAATTCATTATTAAATTTAAGAATCTATCCTTTTATGTGATTTTATTTTTATGAAAGAAAAATAAATATACAATAATTAAATTATGATATTAAAAAAATATAATAGTTATTGATAAATTTATATATTTGTTAGTTTTAAAAGGTATTAAGATTTTGAACATCTTATATTTTTTAAAAATTATTTATTATTAACATTTTTTGTCATTGAATTTTTTATTTCATTTAAAAATGAAGATAATATTTATAAAAATTTACTTTTTATTAATAAAATTCATTTTTGGATTTAGGTTATGAGTATTATATTATGAATAATTTTTGTTGTTTTCCATGAATATTTATTTTTTTGAAAATAGTGAAAAAAAATATTATAAAAAAAATTTAATGTTAAGAAATTATTTTTTATATAAGAATGAATTTGAAATTCATGATATATTATTATACAACAAAATATTTATTTTATAAGAGACCTTACATTGGTTTTAATTTATATAAAAATACTTGACATTTTAGAAGTGAAGTTATTTTTAGGGAAATTATTTTTAATACATTATATATTTAGAATATTGAAATTGATTTTTATCACTTATGTAATATGAATATATAAAAAATTATATCAATTTTAGTATTTATCATATTAAATTTATTTTAGTATATATTTTTTATTTGTTATGAAAATTAATTTTAAGATGAATGGTGAAAATTTTGTTTTTCTAAAATTGTGAATTTTATTACCTTATATGTTTATAATATAGACATATAATTTTATAAATTTTTTAATATATATAATTGACAGTTCTATGAAATTTAAATACATTTTTATAAATTTTTGGAAATGCTTTTTTACCTTATAAAACAAATTTAATATCTTAACTCAAATAAAAAACTATTTTTTTGAATTTTATTTAATTAAAAAATTATTTGGATGAATTATTATTTTTGGATAGAATTGAAATCAACATAGAATTTATTTATTGTATAATAAACAAATTTATTTCTTAAAAATCAATAAAATAATAATATTATCCAACACTTAAACAAAAAAACAAGATATATGGATTTGGAGAAGCTAATACATGAACAATAAAAAGTTATTAAAAATAAAACATACAAAAAATTTCAAGGATGTCATGGTACATAATCGGAAAAAAAATCAAAAATGAAAATGGAAACTAACCACTACAAATTGAAGTCATACCAATATTAATCCATCTTCCATAGAAGTCCCTATGACACCATTAGAAAAACTATATTGTGAACCAACCTACTCAAGGTCACATGAAATCATCCGAAACAGATCCATCAAGAATCAATGCTCAAGTATGTATCTAGGTTCACCACATTCCTCATCAACTTATTTTTCCATTAAGTTCTGCCATAATGCCTCACATTGTGCATCCAATCAAAAATAGAGTTATGTCATCAGATAAACATCACAATGCCCATCATCCCAATATTAGTGCCACTTAACTTCATGATAGCTTGAAAGAACATATACATCATGAAATACATAGAAAAAACCATGACATCATAAAAGTGGAGTATTCTATACACGAGGGAGTATTTAAATAACAAACATCTAGAGAAACCTATCTATGAAAAAGTAGATAGAAAACACAAAAGGAAGTCAATCCCATGATATAGTCTTATAATCCAAATTTGGATTACCATTAGGATAATTAAAAAAAATTAAAACCATTTGTTTCCAATTATTGAGATATATATAATATAATCATTCCATCCCCAATTTTCATTATTTTATTCATCTTTCCCATTAATCCATTTTCCGAAATCATCATTTATGTCAAACTCAAGGTTAATATTCCTTTTAACATTTCATAGTGTTATATATTATAATTCATTGGAAAAGTATATCTCTTTCAATATAGGTCATATTATCATTGTCTTTTTTAGATTTGAATAATCCTTACATGGTTTAAATTTCTTTAATTTTAGTGACTAAGAGCATCCCATATCCATGATTTGATTCATTCCCTTGGGGGTGCTACAATTATAATATTGATTTTCCTTCTCAATACAATTAGACTTATTTCTAATGTATGAATAATTAACGTTGGCATCAACTTCACATAAGTGATCCAATTAAATACCTAATTTTTATGTTTATCACCATCATTATCATCAACTATAGTATAAATACATTCCACCAAGTCTTTTAAATAACCACCTTAATCTAGAATTGGTGTGTTCTATTTCACTTTCTATAAGGGATTTATTGAGATTAATATGCTATAAAAAAGGGCTAGTAGCTCATCCTAAACATATAATTTTAAATAGATTGTGAATTTTGAAGTTTAACCATTAAAGGGGATAAAATTGGGTCTCCCATCAGTCCTCTTTCAATCCATAATCAATCGATGGCTAGTTTTGACATCATTTTTAAGAATAAATTTACCTTTATTCCTATGAAACTATATTATCTTCAAATATTTATCTTCCTCGTGGATATGAAAATTTCCAAAAAAAACATTTTTAGGGTCTATTTCATTTATAATTATTATGAGAAATCCCAATAATTTTATAATAATCACAAAAAAATTAGTTTTTCACACTCCACCATAAAATTAATGTTTTATTAGATGTAGATAAAAAACATTATTGAAATTGGGGAAATGATAAATCAACATATAATAAAATTATTTAATACTTCCCATATTTAGAATTTTCATTCTTCTTATCTATTCTTATTGGGTATTCAATGGATGAAATAAAACCCATTTCAACCAATAGATTCCACTAAAACCAACCAAGATCCAAAATTTAACCCATACCTAGTAACAAGAGTTTCATACATCAAATAGATTGAAATATTGATCAACCCCCATAATAAAAATCATACCATATTTTAGTTGATAGATCCAAATCTCTAAGTTCATTTACTTATTTCTTAGTAAGGGATAATGATTTGAAATAACCTGCATCCTATCAAGGTTATCTTCCAATTTGAGGACCACCACACCATAGATATTCTCCTAGATATATAATCAAATATCAAAAGCTTCAAAACCTTTAGTAAGAAAACCTAATAAATGGTCGATTTCATGAGATGATCATGTCTTTATAGATTAGAATCCTTACTCTCAACTACTTCTATGGTATTTCGTTTCTTAATGAACTTATAAACATCATTATATTTTACTGAAGAAAAAGATCTATTATAAATCACCATAGTGTCACAAAAAGAGTGTTTATCAGATTTTTGACCCGCTGAGAAAATTTCAATGTGTCCAAAAATCCCATTAACATTACCTCCTATGAGATTAAGGGATTGTTGATTTCTATCATAGAAATGATCTCTTTGATTGAAGCCCTCACCATTGTTTTCTCTCATTTATTTTAAAATTAATTAAAATGGTTTGTAAGATTTATGTACTCCAATACTAAAGTTAATTTTTCTAACACTTATAAATCTTCTTTACTCAGTTAATTTCCATAATTAAAATAATCTTGTTTAATTTATTAAATAATTTAAAATTTAATTTTCTTTACATTTAAATTTGTTTACAATGGTAAAATTTGTGTCACTATGGAAATGGTTTTTCTCAAAATTTCCTTTTTTGATATACATTCTATATCATGGCCCTAATTTCTATTAATTGTAGTGTATAAATCTATTTTTATATATAATTTCATGTATTATCTTCATTATTGTTATTTAAACTTCAACTTAATGAAATATATCTTTTATTGGGTTTTTATTTGAATTTTTCATAATGAGTAGGGGTTTTCACTGTCTGAATTCATAATTTTTAGAGACATGTTAAATTTTTTGCACCGTGTTTTCTTTTGTATGGTGTCATTTTTTTACCATTCCCTTAATTATTTAAATATTATTTATCTATAATTCATTAAATATAATAAAATACATCCAGAATGCTTCTTTATGTTTCCTAAGACTCAAGTGTTCACCCAATTATAAAAATTTATATCTCAATCAACCTTTATTGAGGCATGATTTTATTTTTCACACCAATATTCAATTTTATGTTCTAAATATATCACCAATAATTTTTAATATCTTAAATTGTTATTGAATAGGTAAATATCACTTTCATTCAAGATCTTTCTTTTTGTGGGCTATGATTTATATCTTCAAAATAATGGTTTTAAATAACTTAATCTTATTTATTAAGTCATAATTTTTCATTATAAGATCCTTATTTAATTTCATATAGTATACCCCATTTATATGTTTGGATATAAATTCTTATTTAATTCTACCTTACTTATGAGTTCTCTTCCTTCTTGAGAATGAAACTATGTTAATAATAGTTCTTATACTAGTTAGTAGTGGTTTTACCTCATCTATAATATCCCTTTCCACCGATGTTATAAATTTAAATTTCATAACAATTTATGTTTAATCTCATGTAAACATCATATATAACTATTTATATTTTGAACGTAATATTTTATTTATGATTTTGGATTTCAAAAACCGTGTTTTAAAACATAAAAATGGATCCTATGAACTACCCTTATTACTTTTGGGTTACTTTTTCCCATTATTTTTGTCCCTTTTAAATGATCATATTCTCAATTATATCATCCATATTATTTATATATATACTCTATAAATATATATACCTTTTTAATTTTACCTTTCACCATTGTGGATAATACATTTTTAATTTATCATTTATGTTCTATCATTTAAGTGAACTCAATTTAATGGAACATCCCTATGTCTAATTTCAATTATAATACATACCCATCTAATGTTTTTTATCATGTATATTATCTAAATTTAATAAAAAAATTACAAAACCACTTTTTGGATAATTTATTATTTAAAATGAAGATAATATTTATTTAAATATTATTTTATCATATTGAAATGATTCACCTAAGTGGAACATTTTTATTCATACCAGTTCATTTTTTATTCCGAATTTCTCATCTAAAGTAATTATGTGTCTGATGAATATAATTTTAAAAAGTAAACATAATAAATGATGTAATTATTTGTCTTATTAATAATATATATGATATGTAATTTTATTATATCTTATTATAAGATTGTGAAACCCCTTTCCATATTCTAGGTTGTATTGTGATTCAGGATTATATATGGTTTATTTTCAACATATTTCATACATATATTTGATTATAATTTCAGTCATGGAGGTTTTAGAAATTATATAGCCCTCTAAGATATTGTGTGATAATTTATATCTCAAGATATTTTATCTGTGGGAATATGGAGTGACCAAAATTTACAATTAGACTTTTTCCACTATGTATAGGGCACCTGTGATTTTCTAAAACATGTTGTGTTATCAGATGGGTTAACCCAAATTTATATTACCCAAAAATGGATTTGGTTAAGATTTATATCTCATGAGAAACAATTTTAATGATTATGTAGTGAACCTAATCCACCAGGGTACTTTATTGACCTTTTTTATGGTAATGGAGAGTAATCCCAATTCATAATGAGACATTGTCCACATATAATGATGATCTTCACAATGACACTTGAATTTTATTTATGATGTCATGTCTTATGATTTTTCTACCTACTACATTATTATAGGATCATATGATTATATTTCCTTATTCATTTTCTATTCTTATTATAATCCAAATTATTTATTAGGTATGAATTTCATATTTTTTGTTCATGTTCCATTATTACATTCTCATACTATTATTTTAATCTTTTAATTTTTTTTATATTTTATTGTTGTCATTTATTTTTATCCTTAATAATTTTTTATCTCACCCATTTACAATGTTTCTTATCCTCAGGTTATGAATATATGTATAATGTATAATAAGACTATAAGGGGTTAATTGAGAGTTTGATTATAAATAAATTTCACAATATTTATGGATAATGTTGACTAGGTAACTAGACCACAAAGACAAAAAACCATCCATTCCTGGGATTTTGGGATTTTAATGTGAGATATAATGTCAAAATAATTCAAATAAAATAAAAATAGAGATATTTTTTTATTTGGTTATTATATTGAAGTCTTATTTTAGAATATATAATTTTGGTATAATAGAAAAAAATCCCGTTGATGGTAAAAATATTCTTTTTGTTAGTTTTATGTTTTTTCTAACCATCTGAGACTCTTAAACTACTTTTCCCTTTATCTATATGTGACTCAATATTTATTTTTGATATAAAAATTATATATTTTTAGGTTTGGTATTCATCAACTAATTTCAAAGATTATATATAAAATACTATTTCTATTCAAACCAAATTTTAGTTGTGCGGTTTGGGATATTAAATATTTTTTCAAATAAGGGTTTAGATAACATTCTTAGTTCTGAAGAGTACATGATCTTAGATTAGGTTCCATTTGAAACCCACATTATAATGGGTTTATAAAATTTGGATAAATTTTAGTTTTTGTTCATATATTTGGGGGGACGGAGGGTTAATTTCTACAAGTATATGATATCTGAATAATATTCTAACCACTCCTTTGGTCTCAAGATTGGTATTTTTACCCTAGAATATGAATATGTTGGAATTTTATTTTGTTCATATATTCACATTATATTTATTAGTCAATTAATTAAATAATTTTTTATCTTCGTAGGCATTTTGAATGTTATCACCTAAATGGATTCATAGATTTCAATTTTGAATCTATGGTTGTGTTTAGAATGGGAGTTTTTTCTTAGACAACAATTACACACTCCTTGGGTTCCGAGGCCCGAGTTAGGAAATCTGATTCGGTGTTATATTTTTCTTTTAATTGTTCATTGCACCCCTTTTTTCGTTTTTAATACATCAAGATGGTCTCCTACCTTAATTCTGGGGATATACATGAGTGTGAGAAGAGTGACAGAAGATAGGTTATCATGTTGAGCTTTTCCCAAGGTTGTTGATCAAGATATAAAGGCAATGTGATAAGGATCTAGGCTTGACAATTCATCATATTTAACATGAAGGAATTAAATATTTTAATTTTTTTTATAATTTTCAATTTTGTTCCACATTTTATATGTTTTAATGCCTTATATCAGTTTTTTGGAGAACCACGAGTGCCTATGTTGGGGTTTCGAAGGTGAATTTAGGGATTTGGGGTCTCTATAAGGTGTTTCCAATTAGTACATAAATCTATATAATTTTTAGTTAAGAGAACACAATTTGTATATTATTTTCTATTATGGGAAGAAGAATAGGTTTAAAATACATGTGTGTTTGGGGAACTTAGTGTAGAGACACTAATTATGTTTCTAGGTACTCATCCAAACACCCCATTTATGGGAACATGGATGTGTAATGATAATATCTCGACCCCATGTGGGGAGAATAGCCACATATCCGATATGAGAACATGTCATGTATGGGATGTGAAAATGATATAATTGGTAAATTATGACCCAAGTTGGGAAAGGATAAATTCATAGGGAATCTTATTTGGATTACTCTCTGGATACATGTGGTACACTTCATGTACATCATTCTTGAATCCAATATGCTAGTTTTCTATCCATATAGTATGAATATACCTAATGAATATTTTATTATAGGTGGTTTTATATGTAGGACTTGATAATGATGATCTTATTGTGTTTAGTGGAAATTATTTAGGTGATGGGGCTCTGTAAAGGTTTGTTGATTGGGTTTTTTTGAGTATTGAGTGTTTTATAAAAGTATTTGTGTTACGATACCCTAGGAATGGTGGTTATATTATTATATAAACAATATTAAGGATTATGAGGGGTTTTGTTTTGGTTTTTTGGGTATTTCAAGGATTGTAGGAATGTGTAGTGCCATATATTAGTGGTTGAGGTTGGTTTGGATGGTTATTTTTTGTATTGATTGATTTATCATGGTTTGAGAAGTTAATGTTATAATATTATTTTCCATGGTTTATTATATGGATCCCTAGGGTTGTTTTGATGTTGTGGCATGTGGGGTATGGATAGTTTCTACTAAATAATGGTTGATTTGGTTTTCAGAGACCCCATAGGATACTATTCTGGGTTTTATTTTTTATAAAGGTTGGTTTTTTATAAGTATACTGATTCAATATTCTTATGATTGGATTTTCCAATGTTTTGATGTGATAATGAATTATTTTTTGGGGTTTCTTATTTTTGATGTCATTTAGAAGACTAGTAAGGATACCCCTTTTTCTTATTGACTAGGAGTGGGTTAGTCCTAGTTTAATAATTTAGGATCATGGGTGTGGTAATTGGTTGGAACATTTTTTCATAGGGGAATGGATGATAGAGGTGGTTCCTTGATGAGGTTTGAGATGTGAGATTAATTTTATGGAAAATTATGGGATGATGAATTATCCCGGAGTTTAGTATATTCCATCCTCTATTGGTTGGTCTTAATTATTTTTGAGGATCTAATGGAAAGTCACCATTAGTACCCCCCCCCCATTTAGTGTCAGATATGGATTAGTTGTAAAAGATTGTTAGGTTCCAAGTCACTCACTGAGAGATTTATTTTTACCCTGGATACCGAGGCTCAATTAGTGTCCCATTTAGGTAATGTTTCATTAATAGAATTGATGATTAAATTAGTTAGATATCTAGGTATACCATGATATGGAAAATCTATTTAAAAAAGTTATGTAGTTCACGTCACCTATTCAGATCATATTATTAGAGTTTAATAATTAAGTAGCATTGTTTGTTGATATTTGAAAAGACTAGAGAGATATAATAGGTTCTGATATCCATTTCTATTTATTTCTTTCACATATTTGAGATTTATTAAATATATAAAGATTGAATCTTTTGTTTTTTTGTATGGTGTTCCATGTTTTTAATGTTTTTTATACATTTCTCAAATAATTTATAGTTTATCTATAGTGTTCTTTTAAAACCCAAGAATTTAAGTTGTATTTTTTTATGAATTTTTTATTGTTTTATTCTATTATAAATTTTATTTGACTAGTTTGGTAATATTATGTGTGAATTCCCTTTTATGTAGAATTATATTTTAGTTCCACCATTGGGGGTGGCCTACATTGATTTTTTTCACCCTTTATAAGTATACTTTTGTGTATTTACAATCTTTCATGTAACATTTTAGGTTGATCATAGGATTGAAACTGGATATGGATGAGGTCTAGTGTTTAATGATCAATAGAAGCTTATTTTGGGTTGACTGAGGATATGGATGATGTAGGCCATTTTTTTATTAGGTATAATGTATGACACCTTTGTCCTAATATATCAATATACATCTCATTTATTTTATTTATTCTTTACATGTGATCAACCTAATGGTGTATTACTTTTTTTATTTTAGCATGAGAATGAGTTTATATTCCAAATTATATATATTATATAATCCTCTTTTTAGATATTAAAAAATGAAAACTCTTATAGTTATGGATATTAGTGATCTTATTTTTTTTTTATCAATTATTTCACTCAAATATGATGTTATAGTCTTACCATTGTACTTCTTGATACACTCATTGTTAGCCCATACCCTCTAGAATATTGAGAGGAATGTTTGATTCCTTATGGAGAGATGAATCAGGTGACTTGTGTAACACCACAAGATTATAGAAAATATTTCTCTTTAAATAATTTAATATATTCAATATATATGGTTTTATGTAACACTATGTTTAAAAGAACCACAATATACTATTAAAATATTATTACCTATGAAAGTTATAACATACCATTAAGTTTTAATGTTTGAATAAGAATAACTACTTTATAAAATATATATAATTTCTATTTAATATAAATATGTAGAATAATTATTAGTAACTAGTCGCTAAATTATTTTTAAAATCATTATATTCTATAATAATATGATTTTTTCATAAAATTATTATTATTCATGTTTTTAAGAAAATATTATGTTTAATTATCAGATCCTTTAGAAATTTTATTATTTAAAAATATCATCATTTTTATTTCATTATATTAGTATAATGTTATGATGTATTTTTAAACATCTAAAAATATTGATTTTTAGTTAATAGAAAAAAATATGGATTTTATTGGAAAAAATATATACAAACTTCCATTTTGAATTAAGGAGGTTTCAATGTAAAATTAGTTTTCTTGTATTTTAGATATTTCATTTATGTAAATTGTAATTAATTTTATATTTTAATTTATTATAAAAACATATTTATAGGTTAAAAGGGAATTTTACTAAAAAACTAATTTTATGCATGAAATGTGTTTTTATCATAAAATATTAAATTATTCCCATGTTATGAATGAATTTTTTTAAATTTATATATTTTAAACCTATTAATTTTTTTAACATTTATATAATATTTTTCTTGGCATGATATAAGAAAAAAATCATGTTTTATGCTTAAAACATTATTTTTCTAAAAATCTATTCCTTTCTAATTATACTCACTTATTTTAAAATTGAATTAATATATATATATATATATATTATTTAAATTAAATACATAGTTTAAATAAGTAGGATTAAATCATTAAAATAGGCCACTATTATTTTTAGTCAATATGAATAATAACTATGGTAAAATATATCACCTCAATAAATGGTAAATCGGGATTATCATGGTTAAAACTATGCGAAAAGAACATAATTTTTCTTAACTATCCTTATTGGATTATATTAATTAGACCCTAATCACCTTATAATAGATTTTTATTTTTAATGGACACTTTTCAATGAAAATAACTTATATAATATTTGAATGAAATAAAAGTTGTAAAATTCTACTCTCTTAGTTTTAAATATCTCATATGTGTTGAGATTGGGAAAAAAGTATTTTATGAAGGAATATAAGTTTATATTTTTATATTAATGAAATTAAATTCATGATATATCTTTATGTATAATTTTTCTAAATTATATAATGACCATTATTTCTTGTGTAACACTAAATTTTTTTTTTAAATTAATAGAAAAATAATAAATATTATATTAAAAATGTTAAAAGTTATAAAATTTGAGTGATAAAATGTGTAACAAGAATATTTTATATAAATATGAAATAATATGGACGTGTGGTGGCATTATATATGAATTATCCCTTCGTCAAGAATCATTTAATGTAAAATTAAATCAATACTGTTAAAAATGTAATTAATTTTTTATAGTAAATTATATTTTATTAAATGACATAAAATTCATAAAAATACTAAATTTTGTAAAATTAATGTTATATGATTTTAAAAAGCGTACATAGTCCATTTATGGGTCGTTTTTTATTTTATAGAATCATTATTAACCCAATAAGTGTAGAAACAAATATTACTCTATTTGCCAAAATGGTTAACAAAGGGTCAAAAGAAAAATATAATGGTTAACATGTTATCCAAACATGTTAAAATTTTGTTGGATGGTAGTTTTTAAACTCATAATCCTATTATATATTAGTTTTATCAATTTTTATACATTTAAAAATCAAAATTAATATAAATTAATTTTTTATTTTAAAATATTCCATGACTACCCCTCCCTTCAATTATAAAATGGAAAAACTTTGTTCTCTTATTCACACCACAATGACCCTTATATATTGAAAAAAAAATCATAAAAATTATTTCATACACTCTCCTAGTCAAATTATTTAAGTTATGATTTTCACAAAATATCAACAGTAAATCCCTTAAGAGAATATTTAAAGGAGTTACATCAATAAAGAAGTGATCACCTTAACAGATGACTTTATTTTTAGTCATTATTTTATCTATTATAAATATTTTATATTTTTTATAAAAAATAAATTAATTTTCCCAAAATATACATTAATTTTATTATTATTAAAAAACCTTTACTCATCCTCTTTCCATCAAATAAGAAATGAAAATATCGCTTTTATGTACGAATGAATTACCATATCATTGTAGTGATACAATTAATTCCTCATCACCATATTTTAAAAATAAGTTTTATAATGGGTTCAGTGTTTATATATGATAATTATGACGAAATTATACATCTATAATGAAAACATCATATCTATCTTCTTTCCTTCCAAACCATTGGAAAATGATAACGTCGTTCTTGCTTATGTGTGGGCTACCACCTCTATAAAGCTATGTGATTCATTTTTCATTTTAATATTTCTTCATTAGTAATTAGTATAATTTTAATGAATATATATAAAATATAAAATAATTATTATTCATTATAAGTTTGTTTTTATTTAAATTTCTTTCATTCTATCTGTCAAAAAATGGAAACATTGTTCATGCGTATGTATGGTCTACCTTCTCTATGAACGATGTAATTTTTTTATATATCTATATTTTATGGATGCCTCTAAAAATGTACATAATGAATATATATTTAATTTATATCATAATTTTCATTCATTATATTATTTAACCTTGTTCAAAAAATGAATTATAAAAAAAATGAATAAAAATATACATGAAAAATGAATCTTATATTACCCAAAAAAGTAATTTCTGTAATCAGTTGTTAACAAATGGGTGTTAAAATGTAATTAGAAAATAATATATGACATTTTATATATGACTATTTTTCTATAAATTTTTTAAAATTAATCTCTATTTATGATAAATTATTTTCCAATTCATAAAAATGTATCTAGGCACTTGGTAAAAGACGTTTATCTCACTTTAATTTCTAGGGGACACATGCCATATTTACTAGTTTTTCTTTAATGTAGTGTATATAATACTGATGAATATCTTTTATAATTCTCATTTCTAATTTTATCTATATTTAATGATCCATAAAATGTTATTTATTTCAAGTGTAATATGATTAAATGTTACAAAATGAAAGGGGTTTTATGTTACAATATCATTAATTATAAAAACAATTATGTCTATGCTTTCAATGAAGAAGTATTTTGATATACATCTCAAGAAACTCATTATGTTCCGAAGGTATAACTATTCATTGTAAATAATTTTTTACATTCATTATCTTCATCTTGATTAGTTATTTTAACTACTATTGACTTTTTAAAAAGTGGTATTAAAAATAATATTCTAATCATTTTACGAATGAGGTATTTTTGATTTTTTAATTAATAAAGGACTATTTTTTATAAAGAAATAACTTAATTTCCCACAATCATCAACACATTATTATTTTAATCATACTTTAAAAGTTTCAATGGATATTTTTAAAGTAAATAGTTTCCATAAAATTTTCAAAAAAAATATATTTCTAAGTGGTTATTTCAGAATGGAATGGATATTTTTCTCATGAATGTTTAATGAAAATTCAAGGGTATTTAAATTAATAACAGATAAAAACAATTGATTTCACTTATGATTTACTGGGGAAATGATTGAATAAATCAATCCTTATTCAATCTCTGGAAGTTTTATGATGACAATATTTTTTTTTCAACCCCTTCATTTTTGTAGTTTTTACTATTATGAAATATTTATGAAACCCATATCCTTTCATGGGTTCTGATATGTTAAATATTTAATGACTTTTTGACACACATATGTATGATTTTCATTATGTTATATGTGGGATTTTTATCGTTATCTAATGAATTCGGTAGTGATTAATTATCTATGAGCTTAAATGGGGCATGATAGGTTATCCCAAAACAAAAACAGTGTAATATAGAGGTTGTCCCAAGCATCAAGTAGGTTAAATGGTGGTTTTTTCAATCAAAACATGTTATGAATTTATTTGTTGGTATCCTTGAGATATGGTCTTCTTTGATTTTTTATTCCATATAACTATTTCATATAGAAATTTTATTCCTCTAAGGCTTATGGTTATCGATTACGTTATGATTCATGTCTTCCAAACTTCCCTGTATTATATCATGACTCAATATTTTTATCTATGATTTTAAGGGTTTGATTTTTAAATGTTTTATATGATGACTCAATATTATCTATTAGGGGTTTATGTTACAATCTCAGTGCATATCAGAACTATTTATGACCAATTTTTAAAAGAAATATATTATAATTTACATCTAATAAAACGAATTAATATAATTTTTCATTATTTGTTCATTTAAAATATATATTTTCCATTTTTCCCTCACCTTATGTACTCAATATACCAAAAATATATTTTCACTGAAAAATAAAAAAATTATCACTTTATTGAAAAAAAATTCTTCCATATATATGTTTTCTAAATATGTTTTATCGATGTTTTTATACTATTACCCTCTTATTTCATAATTTAATTTTAATAAACGTGTTAATTCTTATGAATTTTTTTTCAAAAGTAATCTTTTTTTTATTTTCAAGAAATATATTTTTTTTAAATTAAAAAAATGTTTGAAAGGAATTTTTTTTAATTTATATGGTTTGAATAAAATTTACAACCATCATTATTAATAAAGGATTTAAGATTAATTTTAATGTTTCTTTGTTTATTTTAAAATGAAAATTTTTCCACATTATTTTAAAAATTTATAGATTTTAATTAAGAGACCTAAAAATTGATAGAATGTTTTACCCTATAGTTTTTAAATATTATGTAATGGTTTTTCTAATAATGAAAATCATTAATAATTAATTTCAATTATTCTTTAATGGTGTTATGATCTGATGATACCATCCGTATTATTTATATGGATGGTTTATGATGAAATTATTTTTATTAAGCCCATTTCTTTTTTATGATTTATACTCTAATGAAATGTATATAAAGAACATTTAAATTCATGGGTTATAATATGATGAATAATTTATGATCATTTAGAAAAAAATTATGATTTTTACTATGTGACAAGTTAAACCTAAACTTACCTATAATGAATTGTATTTTTATTAATGTTCTCTGTACTCATAGGTTACACAGGAGGTTATCTGAAGTCTATATTAGGGTACATGAGAGGTTATCCAAATCCCATATCAGGAACATTAGTTGTTAGACTATACATAACATATTATTAATGTGTTTGTGGTTAGCCTTGATATAAGAATTTTATGCAGATGTGTATTCCAAAATTCAATATCTTATGAAAATTTTATACTTCCATGGATTATGTTCTTTTATTACTCTATGATTCATGTCTTATGAACTAACATCCATTATTGCATGAGAAATGATTATGATCAATTACCTGAAGAGTACGATTTTAATCATTTATGTTAATGTTACCATACCCTTAGGTTTATGTTACAATAAAGTGATCTTTAATATCTTCCTTTTTACCCTTACTGGTATATGTTCTCACCATGTTTTTTATTTCCTTTCCCCTTGTTAGGAAAAATGTTATTAATTTTAATATATCTATGAAGGGTTCTCCTTATAAATAACATAGTGTTAGATGATGTAGAGGTTTGATGAACCATTTTTTTATGTTTCCAAGATTCAAATTGAACTATATTGATATGATTATAGTATGTATTATTATGTTATGTAATGAATAATAATTTATTAAAATGTGATATATATGGAAGAAAATTATTGGTCACTATAATGTGTCTAGTCAATCAATGATGATTTTTTTTGAAATGTAATCAAAGCTAAAATTTTGTTTGTTTTATTATTTAAAATATAGTATAAAAGTGGTCTATGAATTCATCATAGATTATGATATAAATTTAACTAGTGCATGGAGAAATTTTTTTTATCATAAGTCACAATTACTCTAGTAGGAGATTATTATTCTTTAATTTTTTATGTTAATTCTTTATAAAAACAATTATTGTGATGCACTTGGATATTGGTGATTTATTGTTAATATTATTCTTCCATTTGACATGTTGGGTATATCATTGAATTCATGCATCATTTGAGGCATGTAGGATTCACTTTTCATATGCATATCTATATTTCATTTCATAAATGATTGAGGTTAGCTTGTTTAGATTTACAAAAAAACATATATGTTGTTATCATAAAAATATTCTTGGTATAATTTTACTCAACTAGACTATGTGAATTTTTATTGAATGACATTTTGTGTGAAACATTATAAAAAATATGACATCTCATGATAGTAATGTAGTCCCTTCTTTGAGAAGTTTTTAAGGAGGCTATTGGGATTGTGTGGCATATAGATGCACTGCGATTGAAACACTTCTTGATAGGGTACATGAGATATATTTTGGATCAGTCTTATGCTTCCCTATATTTTTGGTTTCCCTAATATGTTTCGTGGTTATGCTTAACGATGGCTTGGTCATGAGAGTTGGAGTACTAGGACTGTTCTTGGTTTTGAGGTTTTCTTGAGAGGTAGGGTTTGGTTGGATTTCTATACCTGTTACCTATACTATCACTGGTTGGGATTTTGTTTGTATAATGTGACAATGGTTATGTTCTCATGGTGTTTTTATGATTCCCATGCAGTGGGTGGTCTTGTGGATAGATTTGTTTTCTATGAAATGTCTCAATTTTTAATACAGGGGCACAATGGTTGGTATAGATTGTGGGGAGTAACCTAAAATATGAGCAGGTTTTTTGATATATGTCCATTATCCATGACCCTCTCATCTATTCCTCATGTGACCATGATTCTTGTTGTGTGTTTGGTTTATATAAGAGCCTTAGAGAGGTTATTGAGAAATCAATCATACTTGGAGAGGAGATTTGTAGTCAGCATGGATATTTAGGAAGAGGCCCTATTGTGTGCGGGAATCCTTGTAATGGTGAGTACACCACATATCATTGGATGATGTAATCCTCATTTTAAGTTGTTTTTTAATGTACCGATTTTCATTATTGATGAGGAGGTAATGGATGGTGCTTCTTTTTTTGGCTTATTTATCAATTATAAGTGATTTAGTCACATCTATACATTGTGATCCATAATTAATGGAGCATGGGTTGTGGAGTTTTAAGTTCATTTATGGGAGATGATAACGGTACTTCAAAGGTTGGGATTCTCTCTTCTAGAATAAATGAATTTCATTCGTTTTCCACGGGTCATGGGTGTGTTGGTGCCCAGTGTGGGATCATCACAACTTGTAGATAACCAAGGCTTATCATGGGATGGGAATCCATGTGGTGAGTATATTATGATAACATGCATCATCATTGTTTTATAAAATCTTATGTTATAGGATTTTATATTCCACTATAGTTTTGAGGGTAGAACGGTACATTATTTTCTTAGATGATATTCAAATAATTTTTTGATTGTTCCATTATTCCCAGAGTTGGGATTTCACATTATTAATGTATTTTTGGATAATTATATTTCACTCATATTTTTAAAATTATTTATTATTAAATTAATAAAATATAAATTATTCATATAGGTTTTTTGATGATATCCCTAAAATGGTTATTTATTGAAATTAAAAAACTATATTCGAGTCTAGAATGGGGATTTTTTCATAGGCAGGGTGTACACTCTCTTAAGGATACGAGGTCTGGGTTGGTCTTCTAAGATAGTGGATTCCCTTTCTTTTCATTTTATATTTATTTTATCTTTTATTTCTATACTATTTTTTCATATTAATTATTTCAAGAGGGGTTCCTTACTTAAGTCATTCAATGGTCTATAAATAGATATAGCTGGTGATAGAGAGATATATATAAGAGAGATAATAGGGGAATTATTAGGTCATTATCCAAGGAGGTTGATCAAGATTTAGTGGCTAGGTGTCATAAATTTGATATGGAATTGAAATTGAATTTCTATCCAAGGTGAGTTTGATCTGTATTTTTCTTCATATTCCACATTTAATACCTATTTTTTTAGTTGCAATTCCAATTATTGGTTCTTTTAACTTCCATGAAAGCCTATGTGGGGTTTTTTTAAAAATGGTGTTCTAGGGAATTCTTAATGGATTTTTTTTCAGAAAACCCATCTACATAATTTAAAATATAAATAACCCATGTTTTTTTCATCTATTTTCGTGAAGGGTAGAATATTAGTGTTTTATATCATGACTTTATAGGTTATATAATGGGGAGTTACTGATGGTGTGTCATGTTACTCATCTAGAAACCTCATCCAAATGCATAATTCTTTGAAATGTACACTTCTAGACTCCACATATAGTTCAAAACCTATGGTAATGTGGTATAGTTATATAAACCATGTGTGGGGTACATATTAGGGTAATTTTCTAGTAATTCCAAGTGGGGTACATTCCATATAGGATTAGTACACAACAAGTACTTGGGATAAAACATGCTTAGTCGGGATAAGCTATAATCACATGGAATCCTATTGGGGGTGAACACTATATAGATGAGGTGCACCCTATGTATTTCCACCATTGATGTATTTATATTTTTTTATATCCATTGATTGATAATTGGACTTCTGAGTATATTATTCTAGTTATTTTTTTTCAGGTAGGGCATGATTATGTGGAACTTGATGTGTTTGTAGGCCATTTATGAAATGATTTGTATGGGGAGTGGTTTATTCAGAGGTTTTCCTTGATGTTTGAGTGTTTTATAGGGGAAAATATTTTAAGACCTAGTTGAGTGTCATTTCTTTTTTGGATGACATGTCTTAGGATTGTATGGTGGTTTATTTATCGGTGTTGGGAATAATTCCTGAATAGTGGGATTGAGTAATCCCATCGATAAGTATTTGAGAATTTTTGGGTTGTTCTTGGATTTCAAGAATAATTTCTTGAAGTTTTAATGGTCGATATTTTTATGGTAGAGGTTTAAGTTTATTTCATGAGGATTTTTTTGATAGAGTCATTTGTATGGGTTGATATTATGAAGTGTTGGGTGTTATCGGGTTCCACTATGATGTGGTTGAGTTGCTTCTTAGGGGATCCATAAGATATATTTTTTAGACTAGTGTTTCTCAAGGTAGGTGGTGTGTTAGAGAGGTTATCTAAGGGTTCTTGTGATGGTATTATCCTAGGTTTGAATTTTGTATTAGATCCCCTGGTAAGGTACCTTACTCTTTTTATGGATCAGAATAATACTAAGAACATGTTTTTCCATGTTGACCCTGAGAGGTTCAATATTTGATTTAGTTTTAAGGATAATGGGTTCATGTGTTGTTAGTCATGGGTATTGTTCCTGAGGCCTCAGATGATGGAGGTGGTTTTTTATTATGTTTTGGATGCACAATCAATTTTATGGAAATTTATGGGTTGAATAATTGGACCAAGGTTTAGTGGTTTCTCTCTATAAATGATTAGTGTTAGCTGGGTTTGGGGAATTAATATATTATTTGGTTGAGTACAACCCCCTATTTTATATTATCACTTTCCTGGTTGAATTGTGACTATGAGATGATGAGGAACTTAGAGAGTGTTTTTTGTTTTCATAAGTGTTGAGGATCCCTTGGTTGAATGATGAGGAAGTCTTTCAGTTATGGGATGGATAACTAGCTTGATTATTTCTATACGAATTCCAATATTTTGTTAAATTATTTTCCTCCATCCAAGATTTCTTATAAGTGGTTACAATTTGGATATTATTGTCACAGAATCTAGTAGTGATTTGTGTTGTCATTTTGGATTCATAGAGAGAGGTATTAGGGATCACAATTCATTACTATGAGTTTATTATGGGTTTATTTTGAGGCTAGTTGGTTAGAGGTTATCATTTCTTGTTAGTCCATATTTATAAAAATATGCTTGGTCATAGGTTGTTGGGGATACACACATGGTAGGATACATAGGGGTGGATTGGAAGAGGTGTCTTTGTGACAGATCTATGAATGGTGTAGGGGTGACAACATGTTAGTCTTGTTCAGTCCATTCTCCAAGATGGTGTGGTGGATGTCCTGCGGTGTCTTCCTCGGGTGGATATAGTAGTGAAAGTGCATCAATGATATTTGTGATGTGGGATCTGGGTGGAGGATGGGATCTAGATACTATGTTAGTTATATTCAGGCTGTAGGTGTTGGTGAGTCCACATTTGGTGACTAGTTGTGGTAGGTAGGAGGTCACAGTGGGGTCCTATAGAGTGTAGTTGTGGGTGGAATCTAGGTCATTTTTTTGGTGTTGGGCATCTGTTAAACCATTTTCATGGGAATATGGGACTTTGGGACTTGTGATTTTTAATTTTTTTGTGCCATGGGGATTTTGGGAATTGTGTTTTAAGGCATTTGTTCCTTGGGTGTTTGGTTTTCTTGTTGGGTTCTCCCTTTTCCCATAAAAGGGGTTTGTATCTTTTTTCTTTTTTGGTAAAGGGGTTTTCCCCCAAGATTCCATTTGTTTTTAAGGGTGATCCATGGGTTCATAATTGTCCATCACTACCTAGATTAGGTTTGGTAAATCTCAGATGGCATGTTAAAACCCTAGGATAAAAATTGATTTATTTTATTACCATTTAGTTGTTTTATTTCATTCTAGTTCGTAGTCTACTTGGTCATACATATCATGTGTTCAAACACTTGTATATGCCCATCAATGATTTTACAACCATTGGTGTGACCTAATGATATATGTTTCTCACCCGATGATCTTGAAATTTTATTCAAGTAAAACCCATTATATGCACTTCCAGTTTGAGCATATGATTCATAATGGATTGGGTTTAAGGATTATTATTTATAGAAATGTTAGATCCATTCACATGGATTCTAATTGTTATATTTGAGTAACTCATCAGTATTTGAAGATTATGTACTAATTATATATCAGATACGTGATAAATAATTCTATCTTTTGTCTCTTTTTTTACAAGTTAATGGCCTAGTGGGAGATACGTCGATGTGTTTTAGAATAACCTTGATTCTATATTCCACATTCCATTTATTATTGAAATTTTTTAATTTAGTTAATCATTTTATAGTACTCCAACATTTTTTGGATATTCTTGAATTTGGTTATTATTTTGTTGTTATTGCACTCTATTATGAGTACAAATTCTCTCACATTATCCTTTTGTGATAATCAATTCTAGTCCAGAGCCTTTAGCATATAAGGAGGTGTTCTTTAGGCCTTTTGGTGAGATGGATTCAGTGACGTGTGAGGTCGAATCATGATGGTTCATTACATGAACTTTAGATTTGGTATTTTATTTAATGTCAAGTAAAATCATGTTAATTTTGGAAGAAAATAATATTACCTTCACCCATTAATAATTTATATATTGATTAGTATGTGCTTTTATGTTTTTTGGGAAAAGGAATTAAGGTGAATTTTACAAGAATTAGTTTCAATGAATTTTGTGCTTTGGATTTAGTATGAAAATATTTAATTTTATTATTTCTAAAAATGAAGAAAATAATATAATAATAAAAACCCAAATGGTCAATCGAAATATAAGAAAAAATAGAATTTTTTTTGGAAAAGTGTACAGTTTGTGATTCTATGAAATGACTACCTGGCCATGATATAAACATGTGAATGAAGGCTCTAGCATAGACACACAAAGTATTAATATCCCTAAAAAGGATGGTTTTGTATTTTTTTAATCTTTATTTAGTGCACAATTAATGGGACCAACCACATACCTAGTTTGAAACTCCAAGGGGGTATTATTTCTATGATCTTTA
Source organism: Viscum album (assembly GCA_963277665.1). Taxonomy (NCBI): domain Eukaryota; kingdom Viridiplantae; phylum Streptophyta; class Magnoliopsida; order Santalales; family Viscaceae; genus Viscum; species Viscum album. The sequence goes on from OY728132.1 coordinate 1,702,229,932, forward strand.
AACATTTTACAAACCATTATGAAGTATTTAAATATATTTTATTGAATTTGATGATAAAATGTATAAATAGTTTGGTTTCAAAACATTAATGGAAGAATACCATGGAAAAAATAGATTAAACTGAATGATTTATAGGTTGATCCAATTATATCGTAGTTTAAATGAAAATATTATAGGTTTAAATGAAGATGTAATGGGTGAAGACAACTATAATATTCATTTTTAATATTCATAAGATCATTTATATTGATTTTACTGGATATTATTATAAAATTTTTGGATATATTATTTAGTTGGATACATTATCATGGAAATGGTTCTATGAAATACATGTCTCTAAAATCTCTTATGTTTTATGACCATCTATAAATACATATTGACATAGATTTTTTTAATAAATTCCAATTATGATGTCAAATATGTGTTTTGTAGAATTTCCTAATATAGTGAGGTGGATATGATATAATGAGTATAGTTTATCATATGGATACCATTAAATATTTACAATAGTGAGTATTAATTAAAATTAAAAATATGTAATGTATTATTAATTAAAATTAAAAATATGAAATTTAATTAAGGGGTAGAATGTATCACCCTAGAAATTTTAATAAATCAATGTGATGAATATCTAGTATCTCATTAAACTCAGATATAAAAAAAACCATGTTATATTCTTTAATATAATATATACATTAAAATATCATGAGAATAAAATGTGATGTATCTTTAATAAAGTTATTTGAAGTGTAATACATAAAGCAAATAAAATGAAAGTAGAAAACATTGTTTTAATTACTTCAGTATTATTTTTAATTTTTTAAATAATAAATATTTTTTAATAATACCAGTGAATTAAATTAATTATAACAACATAAATAATATAATTCAATGATACATGATTAAAATCATTTAGTGTTTAAAATGCATATTTTTTGAACATTCATTCTTTTATATATATTATATATTTTTGTCTTCATAATATAAATTGATTTTTATTAAATAAAAACTATATTGTAATATATAAACATATAAAATAATATATTTTCACTCATTTAATTAGTAATTTTTATCTCTAAATATAAGAACTCTTAATTATTAAAAATAAATTTTCTTAAAAGGAACTGTTTGTATATATATTTATATGTATGTATTATGTTAATTTGAATGTTTATTATCTCATATTTATAAATTTAATAATAATTAATGGATTTAAATTTTTTATTCATCATGTTCAAAATTTTCAAGAAATTTCATATTATATTTATAGTAAAAAGATTTACCCTGGTAAAAAAATTTGAATGTTAAATAGTGGAAAAAACTAGAAAATCAAGATAGTTTGAATATTGTAAATTTTAAAAGAATTTTATACCTTATAGAATCCCATTTTTATGTTTTAATAAATTTAAAATATATTTCATCAACCTTTACTCACATAAATATCAAAACTCCCACGTGATTCCATTTTTACCACTCAAAAACAATTTAAGTCAAAGGAAAAGATAACCATTTTTACCTATAAAAAGAGATCACTTAAACATCCCTCAAGCCACACATAGACTCCAATTCTTCTTGAAAACCAATATAATTTACTTATCCTATAATCATCTACCATTTTCATTAGACTACGTCTATAATAAGTTATCTTAATCACTCTATTTTCAATAAGGATCTATGAGAAGGTTCAGGTTCTCGACCTGAGTATTAATAACTCCTTATAAATTTATTCATTATCATCCTCCACTAAAAAAATTATAAACATAATAATATAATGACATAATTATCATTAGTATATTATAATTTCATATAATTTATTTAAAAATAATTTTCAACCTTCCTTCCATCAATTTGAAAAATAAAAACATCATCAGCACATATATGCAGATTAATGCCTCTTTGGATGTCATGTTTTGTTTTCTTATCAACACCGTAAATGGTTTTTTATAATATTATTATTTAGTTTATTAATATTAATTTTAGGAACTTATCATAATATTACAAATATATATCATTATCTACCATCATTTATTTCCATCCATCAAAAAATGATAATGTCGATCGGGTGAATGTTTGAACTATCTTCTTCAAGAATCAAATCTTATTTTTGACAAATATATTAAATTTATGATAAATTTAATGTATTTATTTGATATTTATGACATTAGTATGTTCCATGAAAGATAAATATGGAATTATATAAATAGTAAGATTTTTTATAAAATGATAATATCATATGTATGATGTGAGGAATATTGATTCCATGAATGAAAAGTTCCATTTATCATCATCGCATTAATTAATGGTAATTAAAATAATGTTATCTTTAAATTTTATTCTAATAAAAACATTATAATTTATTTATTGTTCTGGGAAGTTTAAAAAATTAATAGTCATTATAACATAATATGTTGACATCAGTAAATTACCTGAAATATGTTTTTCATTGATTCCATCTTCGCGAATCATAAGTAAAACTCTCAATAAATGATATTATAAATTTCTAATTAATTGGGGGATATATGTTATTGTACACTAAAAATGATGGAACTATGAACCTATTAAAAATTTTGGATAAAATATATCACCATTATTGTACTCATGTGAAATAATCAAGCTTGAAGATATCTGATTATGAATATAAACAATAAATAACAAAAGAATGTTTAAAAAATTGTTATAAATGAATATTATAAATCTTATGGAATATTAATATATTTATATACTTACTTATTAAAATAGTTATGTTTATTGTAAAATTAGTATGTGTTTATTCATTTAGTTTGAGAGTTATGGAAATGGGCATTGGCACACTTTTATATTTTTGAGACATATTCCATATTCACCATTTTTTATTTTCTATGATGTATAAAAATATTGTTAGAAGTTTATTATCATGATTATTTTTATATTTACTGGTGGAAATGGTTTTTATAATGTTGGAGAAATGACGTCGGTTTTTAAACCGACGCAAAAAAGAATGTGCAGGACAGTTTTGGGCATCAGTTTTAATAAAAACCGACGTCGAAAATTTTTAATGCACCATTTTTATGACATTTTTAGTAAAATCTATGCAAAAGACCACAAAATAATTTCTATTTTTCATGGGTTTTGTAAAAAATTGATTCCAAAAAAAATATTTTTCTTGTTGTTTTTTATAAAAAATGACGCCAAAAATAATTTAAAATTGTTCATTATTGGAAAACCCTCATTTTTTTGATATATGAAACCCTCCCGCTCGTAATGAATTCCTCCCAAATCACGATGACATCAATGGAAATCATGTGATCTTAAACTACATTGTTTTTTATTTTCATCAATTTACATGATCTTCAGTCTCCATTCTATATCTTCTTCGATTACTTCATCATCTCCACCTTGTTTTCTTTTCGAAATCCTATTTTCAAAATAAATTCTTATTTAATTTTAATTTTTTTCTAATTTAATGTTTTTTTTATAACAAATTCATTTAGATCTTATAGGTAGTTTTTATTCTTGGAAGGAATTCAATAAACGATGTTCATATTTAGGATCAAGGATAATTTGAACTTCAGATTTTTATGTTGTTTTTTTAATTTATTAGAATGTGTGATCATGAGTTTTTCTAGATCATTACATGGTTTTAGATGCTCATTTTAAGTAGTAAGCCTCATAAAAATCTATTTTATATAATTTATTTATTCCTTGATGTTGTTTATCTATGTTCTTATCAAAATTTTCCATCACATTAACATGTTTTAATAACTTTTAATGGTAAAATGTAAAAGGATGTGAATTTCTTGATTCACCCCCTAAAAAATGTATCCCTAAACTTTTTGAACATTATCACATATATAATTCTATATGACATTCTAAAACTAAATAAATTCACTTTATAATTCTATGTGATATATTCATATTACTTTGCTGACATGATAATTTGTTTAATGACTCCCATGTTAAGGTATGTTATTACCTGAAATATGATTAAACAATCCTTTCAATAAATCCCTCAATTGGTTCTCCATCATCCATAATATATTTTATCCCATGATATTGCTATATATTTAAGAAAAATATAATATTTTATATTAGAATATCTTTTATCACCATAGGTTATATCTTTGATATGTATATCACTTTTTTTTAAATCTAATAATCCTACGAATCTTCATTGAAGTGGACTTGATTATTTTGATTGGTTTTGTAGATATAAAATTTACCTTTATAAAATAGTTTTCTTAATATTATTCAATATAATATATGGTAAAATATGTTATAAATATAAATGTTGAACACCGCTTATTGTTGATACATAATTTCATAATGAGTTTGACATGGTTACTTAAAAAATATTTAAAGGATTATTATACCCACTAGTAATCCACCACCTGTAGAATCACAATTCATTATTATTAGAACTCTTTATATTTACGAAGAGTGTTATAACCACTTTAAAATAATATATTAAGAGATTAATAGAGATTAATTTATAGATTATAACACTAGATTGTTTGTTTTTATGAATGTTGGATCAATTTATCTAGAAGATTATTTAATTAATAAGGTTAAAATAGTTCATTCATTTTATAAACTCGTTTTTGATTCCCAACATAATTAATCAATATATTATTATATATAAATAAAATAATACAAGACATCATAAATTAATTTAATTCTAAAAAAATTATTGAAACATGTCATAAATTCTTATTTTAGTGACATGATCTAATTTTTTTAAATATACTATGTGGTATGTTTAGATTGGATGTATATGTGATTTATATGTCTATATTTGTATTATAATAGAATTCTACTATAATGACTGCAGGTTGAACACCCAAATGGTAGGAATAAGAATGTAACATCATAGGTTGATATAAATCTTCTCATTATAGTATTACATCATCCTAGTCAGCAGCTATGTGAGAGTATTAAATATTTTTTTCAATCTATTGGTGGTGTAGTGATGAGATGTGGGAATTCCTTATCTATTATGACCTGTGAGTTTCACCTGTAGCATTCCCCACTTTTTACTACCATCTAGGTAAAATAAACTAATAAACTAATGTAATCTACAATACTTTGGACACACGCAACACCGAACTAATGTAACAACTGTGTAAAATGAACCAATAAATAATATATGATTGAAATTAATCTAATTATAATATATATATAACATATGTATATAATATGAAAATTAAATGTTTACTGTTTGTAATTTTATTTCATATATGATGTTTTCTATCTAATTATCATTAGTTTTTACTAAATGTGTTTTTGTTTACAGTTTATCTGTTTATATATATCTTTAAATGTTTATATGTTTTTATATATTTAGAAAATTTATTGTAATATCAGGTATTTAATGGATCATAATTGCATAAATTTATGAATGACAACTGATAAATATGAAAAAGGATTTGATGAATTCTTGAAATTTGATAAACGAAATCTTCCAAACATTGAATTGATTTAATGTCTATGTGTGAAGTGCTTTAATATGAGAATGTTAATCTCTAGAGAAATCAAGGATCATATAATTTTTTATGGTTTTGGACTTCATTATACGCGTTGGATCTGGTATGGCGAAAGAACTATAAATTTAACAGATAATGTTGATGACAATAATCATAATGTGACAGAGGATCATATTGATGATTTAATTCATGATTTAGGTTTCGAAACCATTGAAAAAAGTGTCGAATTATTTTATAAAGATTATAAGAAACCATTATTACTAGGTTGTTGTAAATATATTGTGTTATCAATCATTTTGAGATTGGTTAACTTTAATGAAAATAATGATTAGAGTGACAAATGTTTCTCTAACATACTTGTTCTTTTAAAAGAGGTTCTACCAGAAGGCAATGAGCTTCTAGATTATTATTATGATATGAAGAAACTATTATTCCAAATGTCATTTGGTTATAAAATGGAACATTCCTTACCTAATGATTGTGTGAGGTATCAGAAAGAATATGAATTTTTATCCAATTGTTCTATATGTTGAACATCCCGTTATAAGATGGATGAAATAATCAATTCAGATTCATTCTGGGGTACTGACATATAAACTTGTTCTAAATATAATAATATCCTTTAATTATAACTTCATATAATTTCAATAAATAATGTCTGATTCAATTTCAGGTACCAAAATAAAATCTCATTCTAATGAAATTTGGTACCTTCCAATAATTCCTCGTTTGAAGCATCTTTTTTCAAATTTAATTGATGCAAAAAGGTGAAGATGGAATTCGTATGAACTTATCTCTGAAGGTAAATTATGTCACCCTTTTGACTCATCCCAATGCAAGAGATGTGATAATAAATTTTCTAATATATAAAATGAAGTTATAAATCTCATAATGAGATTGTGTACAAATGGAATAGATCCATATCGGAGCTTAAGTTGCCAACACAGTTGGTGGCCTGTTGTTTTGGTAGTTTAAAACTTATCCACATATATATGGTTGAATAAAAACATTTGTTATGATGAAAATAATGATTTATATACCAAAATAGACATGAAACAAAATTGATGCATATCATTAACAATTGATTGATGATTCTAAACTTATATGGGAGGTAGGGGTATGTGTTTTTGATGCATACAAGAAATTGAATTTTCTTTTATGTGCTATGATAATGTTCAGTATAAAGGACTATCCTAAATATGGAAACTTATTTGGATACAATGTTAAGGGACATAAATATTTTCCATTTTTTGAAGAAGAGACTTTATATTATCAATTGTATAATTAAATAAAGATAGTGTACATGGGATGTCGATTATTTTAACAAATTGATCACCCTTATAATAGATTGAAAAATTAAATTAATTGTTTACAGGAATAAAATATGCACACAGAATCATTGTAATTTGATGAATATTACCAAATGATGAAAAATATTTATTCAACATTTGGAAAGAAAAGTAGATCTAGTCATCAAAAAAAATTTGGAAGGAATATTTTATATTTTTGAACTACCTTATTAGAGATTTTTACAGATAAAACATAAAATTTATGTTATGCATGTTGAGAAAAATAAATGTGGCAGTTTGATTGAAACGTTAGAAGAAATAAAAGGAAAAACCAAATATGGATTGAATTCAATATTGGACATGATATAATTGGAAATAGGTTTGGAGTTAGCTCCCATTCTGATAGGAAACAAAACTTATTTACCTCTAGCTTGTCACACCTTATGAAATAGTGATAAGTTGAATTTTTTTTTCAGTGTCTCTATTGTATAAAAGTGCCCAATATATATTCATAAAATGGGATGAATTTTTTGTCTGTAAAGTATTGAAAATTAATAGGTACAAAATCTCATGACTGTCATGTATTGATACAACAACAACTACTAGTCACACTACATAGTATATTTCCATCAGCTGTTTGGAATACAATCATCAGGTTATGTAATTTTTTCAAATCTATTTGTATCAATGGTATTGATATAAATTTGTAAGATGATTTGGATAATTAATCTTCTCTTATAAATTTTCAACTAGAAATTTAATTCCTTCCTACATTTTTTTATATAATGGTTTATCTAGTGCGTTAGATAAGAATATACAAGCTGTTTATTTACATTAGATGTATCCTTTTAAAAGGTATATGAAAATTTTAAAGGGGTATGTTAATAATACTTATCTACTAGAGGCCTCTATTGTTCAGAAATATGTTTCTGAAGTGGTGATTGAGTTATGTACTAAATATTTGTATGAAGTGGAGCATATTGGTCTCCCTATATCTTGACATTTGATACTTTATAGTGAAGGTATAGGTATTCAGGGATTAAAGGAATGTGCATTCCATATGATGAAGTGTTTTCATGCACATTTATATATTTTGAACAACACAGATAATGTTTAATCAAATATATCATCACATATTTCGGAATTAAAGAGACGATATCCAAAAAGAAATGAAAAGTGGTGGACGGTTGAGCCTAAAAAGTCATTGGTTTCAAAGGTTAAAGAGAAACTGAGAACAAATATATCTGTATCAGAAATGTTGAAATGGTTAGTTGGGGGATTTTCTCTTTATGTGATAACAAGAACTAGTTTTGAAATTAATTGGTACATACTTTAAAAAAACAATAAGGATGAAAAGAGTAACATTCAAAATAGCGGTGTGATGGTTATCACTGAAGAAGATACTTTTTCAATTGAAAAAGATAAAAACCCAATTTCTGGTTTGTTGGCATATTTTGGAATTTTTGAGGATATATGGGAAATTGATTTTACAAAATTTAATTTCATTGTGATTAAGTGTAATTATGTTGATAGTAATAGTGTTGTGAAACATGCTGATTGTGGATTTACATTGGTTGATTTGAAAATATTTAATTACAATGATGAATCATTTTTCATGGTGACACATGCAAAGTAGATATTATATGCCATTGATATATTGAAGGATCAATGATATGTTGTTTTCCAATTAAAAATATAGCATTCAGGTGATGAGAATAATGTTGATGATGTCATTGATTTTCATGAGTCTTATTTATCTATTATGATATCTCCAGATGATTACAATGACCATAAGGCATACATAGTTCAGGAAATATGTAATGATCATCACTAAGGTATATGGGAAAAACTAAATTATCCTCCTAATGTTTCTAGTAATTATTAATATTTTGTATCTTTTTTTTGAAACATAAAAATGTGTGCCTATTTTTTCATTATTATTTCTAAATATTTAGTTTTCTAATAATATATAGGTACCCAAAATTTCATTACCCTTACTTGTGTTAATGTCATAAATAGAGAGAGCGGATCAGTTACTGAGGTATATCTATTTTTTCATATTGTTTAAGATTAACTAATAAACTTCTTTAATGAACAAATACTTTAAATTTATATTTTTCTTCCAGACAATTGAAACATCCTCAGCGGAGGATACTTCTCCTGTTACTACAGATAAATCAAGTTCTCATGTTGGTAAATGTGGAATTACACATTTAATAAAACATTCAATTTCTTGTGGATATGAAAGATTAAATATTTGTTTTGATGATAATAATAATAATGCAATTAGCCCAAATGAAGTTCACTTTAGTAGTTATATATCAATGTAGATCCATTGTATGATTAGTATTTTATATCCTAATTGGATTTCTGTGGATAGGATTGTGAAATAGAATCTTTAGGAAGTTGTAAAGGTAAAATATCTCAATTGATTTATTTTATCTCATTTTTTTAATATTAAATATTTTAAATGACATGTTCCATTTATTCAATTATAGATGGAATTCAATTTTGAGGAAACAAATGAAATTATGAAAAGAAATCTCTCTTTAGTAGGGGTTCTATGGAGAGATTTTTAAATAAAACTGACAAATAAATATATTTTTTAAATAAAATATTTAAAAACCCATGCCCAATGTTTCAGAATATTGATGCAGATACATAGAAGAAATTTGTTGACACCGATCATTAAGAAAAATTTCAGGTATGAATATTATTTTATATTGTAAAATTTATTAAATATTTTTCTAATTACTTATAAGTTTATTTTAATGTAACAGGCCTCTATGATATCTCCTCAAGATATCCAGTTGAAAAATTTATTCCCTCTAAATTTATCACGTGGAGGGTATCCATATAGAGAGTAGAAAATGATTGAAGAAAATTTTGAAGCATTAAGAGCTTGATTTAGTAGTGGTTTAGAAGAGGTATATTTTGTTTCTCCATATCCTCCAACTCACCATGAAAAATAGAAACTAGTGAGAAGAAAGAAAAATGAAAATATCGTATAGAGGAACCTTAAAATGTATCTGATAAAATTGTAAGAAAATATTACATATTTTTCATAATTTTTTTCTATTTTATAAATTATAAACACTAATATAACATTTTATTTTTTTCATTTTAGGATGAAAATAGGGAGATAGAGACACATGGATCGTTTATTGCTAAGTGTAGGATGAATATCCTAGCCACTAATTTAGGAAAGGAAGAACACTCTGGCCTGGCTAGAGGATATCAGGCAGGTGTTAGTATTCTGAATGTTTTTGGTCAGAGTAATAAATCAAAAGACCAAGAAATGAAATCCTTAAAAGTATAGCCGAAAGAGATGAAATAGTATATGGGTGATGAAATTCAAGAAGCCATGAAGCTATATTTATTAGATCACATGGAAAGATAGTCACAATCTTCCCAGCTTTCCCATCCAGCTTACTTTGATCCTCCATCACCATCCTCGTCGAACAACCCTACCTAGCCTGCCTAGCCTACTTATAATGATCCTCATCCTCTATCCAAGCCAGTCTACCCTGTACATCCTGCTTATTTTGATCCTCCACCTCTATCCCACCCAAAAAACTCTTCCGAAACTACCTTCTTTGATTCACCACCTCCTCACACAGACCAAACCATATACTGTGAGTTTTTTGCTGGATATCCTCATGTACATATTGTTGAGTTATGACTCGTATATATTTTTTGGGATTATGTACATCAAAGAACCTATGAATATTGGTTAGGTTAGAGTATCCGTACTTAATATTATTGATCCTAATGATCTACTACAATTTCCTATTGCAAATATTACCAGAGTTGGGGATTTTCTGGGTTATTTTTTTATTTTTTCCAACTACTCTTCTTGTTATATTTCATATGAGGTATGAACTTTTTAAATATTAATTACATGTGAGTAAAAATGACATATAATGTTTTCTAAAATTTAACTTATAAAGGATTATCGAAAAGAAAAATAAAATTTCACATTTGAAACAACACATTTAGGAATAATCCACTTTAGACAATTCTGATTAATATTATGGGGTACAAATATTATCTAAGGCTTCATCTACCTTGAATAATATATATGAGTTTTAGATGACGTCTGATATATGCAGAAGAGATTATCTATTGAGATTACTCAAATAAGATATCATGAATCTAGTTGAATTTTAAGAGCTCGGTCTAAACGTGTTGTATTTGTTTTATATATATGTATATTGTTGTTTTAATTTTAATTTTTTAATAAAAATATGGTTTAAATTGTCTGATTATATTTCCTTACTAAATTATGTATGTATAGATTCTTCTTTTACAAAATGATAGCATAAATGTTTACAATTATATATATCTAGAATACATTTCCATGGAAGTGAAATAATTGAAGAATCCTAGAGGTGTTGTATATATATGAAAGACATTATCATATAAAGAGATTGGCAGTCAGTTTCTTCCAATTATTGGTAAGTAATAATAGAAACATAATTATGAACTAATGATCATCATAATGTCATTAATTGTGAAATTTTTTGTATTATAAGCGGAATTGGGTATAAAGCATATTTTTTCCAAGTGAATGAACCATATATTGGGTTTTCACTATATTAGGGAGTGTTCATAATTGTTTTTCCACCTTATTAAATAGGTAAGTCATTTTGTTTTTTATAAGATCATTATGTTTAATTCTCATTGTTTATACATGTATTATTATTTCATATATATGAAAATGTAGTTCTTGGAATAAATTAACAAAGAAAACATGTCAATAAAGAAACCCAATTCAATCAATTATGTGAAACTAAAGGTAATTATTTTTTATATTAGATATTGTTCTAATATATATATATATATATATATATATATATATATTGGTTTTTATTATCGAGTTATAGTTTTATAACCAAAGTGTCATCATCAACAAGTACATGTTGAATGTGGGTATTATGTTCTATGATTCATGTAAGAGATAATCAAAAGAAGGATAACTACAGAATTTCATTAGGTTAGTTATATTAATTTTTTTATATTATTTGTCCTAGTATTCAATTTGTATCTAATATCATTCAGAGTTATTATAGACATTCAATTATACATAGTTTTATAACCAAACTAAACTTACCCATCATCAATCTTTGTTTGTGAACTATTTTTTGAGTCTGGTTACAATTTGTGGTATATATATTCTAATGTTTATGAATAATATATTACATTTTCCTATTAACATATGTTCAAAAAACTAATTATTTTGTTAAAATAGGTGTTTTAACATAATGATATCAAATGAATGCTTCAAAAATAATGAACAATGAGCATGTTATGAATTTTAGGTATGTATATTTGAAATCTACTTTATAATAAAATTTGTAGATAATATTTCTATCAACTAGATAAAAGGATGTATGTTTTTTAGTTTTGTAGTTAATGAGTATTGTTGTTTGATTATTGTATAATGTGTTGTTATTATAGGGATTATGATTCTTGGGGAAGCTTATCATTTTTAATTTTCTAAAAAAAATAACATTCAACATTGGTTTTCATTAAAAAAAGATGCATAACCATTTAATGAAATATCATTTGGGTTTCGATTATGGTTTTTATGAAAACCGATGTTGAAAACCGACCCCCATGTGGGTTTCAGCGTCAGATTTCTGAAAACGGACGCCCAAAATCTTTCCCAGGCTTGTTTTTGACATCAGTTGTTATAAATAAAAATGCCAAAAATCATCCCCCATATGTGTTTTGATGTCGGTTTTCACAAAAACTAACACAGAAGCTCTATTTTCAACATTGTTTTTACTGAAAACTGATGCTGAAAATTCAACATCGGTGGGAATTTAGCATCAGTTTTTAAAAAACTCATATTGGAAAGTTATTTTTTATGTTCCCATTAATGACGTTGGTTAAAAAAAGATGTCCAAATTTTAAAAAATGACATTAAATAATAGTTTTTCAATAATTATTTATTGTATTTTATGATTAATTTTATTTTCTATGTTCTAATAAATTTTATTTAATGTTATCCCACGTCCAATGCTTTTTATTTCCAATCTTAGAGATTTTTTGTCAGGAATTTTTTCATACAAATCCATATTATTATTCTTAATAATTTTATCCATTCTTATTTTGAAATAAAAGTATGTATTATAACTTTCATCTTTATATTAGACTTTACCAGTTTGTATAAGGAATTTATATTAATTTTTTAGAAATATGGGTTTCGATAAAATTATTTTGTAAAATTATTCACATCCATATATTTTATCTTCCTCTCCAAATTTTATAAATAAGCCTTTTAATTTAAAAAAATATATTTTTCGATACTTCTAAATCTAAATAATTTTTCTAAATTTTTTTGGTCATTTTCTTGAAATTTATATTTTCAAAGCGACTTATTTTTTCATTACCAATTAAAATTTGGCCTTCCAAAAAAATCTATAGAACAATTATATTTTGAACATTTTTTATACGAATTATTTTTCATGCCGTAATTTTTGAATTTTATTTAATAAAATTCCTCTCTAAGATTTCAGTTTCTCATATTAGATTTATTTTCTATTGGTATTTTAAAACATTTACCTAAAATGGTATAAAAAATATATGGGGTATTTCACATTATCTTTTCATATAAATTTTTAATTTAATTTTAAAATTGTTTTTACCTACATCTAAATAATTTAATTTTCTTATCATTCATTGAGGATATTATCTAATGTTTCCATACAACTACACACTTTGGATGGATTATGATATTGATAATATATTTTGATAACTAGGGAATGTATTGGTGACTCATATATCATTGAATCAAATATAAATTCTTATTTATTTCTAAAGAAAGTGGATTATGTATTTTATTGTTCATATAACATATGAGGAACTCTATATATCAATATGTCTCATGAGATGAACAATTTTGGGTATTTGGTGTTTTACAACCCATTCATTAATGTTTTCTTAGTTGTGGTCATGATTGTAAAAATGCTCTATTTTTTGTTATGAAAGTAAGTGTAATGTATTTGTTATGTTCTTCAGAGAATGTATGATGTGTGGGATTTATTCATAATAGTAAGTTTAATATACTTACTATAGTCATGACAATATGTATATTTTTTTGGATATAGTCATGAATGTAATAAAAATGTTTTGGTTGTGGTTATAACTGAATGAATAATGTATTTTATATGGTCATGAATGAATGTATGATGCCTTTTTTTCATCATGAATGTATATATAATGCTATGTATGTGGTTTTGAGAGAATGTATGATATCGTGGTTGTGGTCGTGATAGAAATCATGATGTATTTGATATGTTCATTAAGATGATTATAATTTATTGGTTACAATATTTATGGTGTGTATGATGTCTTATGTGATGCATTAATGGTACAATTATGATGACTGACATTATGCATTTCACCACTATGAAATCATTTATTGTTATTTGTGTGCTGAGTTTTATTGGAATTTCATCTACAGATTTATTTTAATCCCATGTGATCATCTTTAAGGAATTAATCAATTATTTCTTCATGTTATTTTATTCATTCCTCATATAATAATTTATATATTCTAATATACACTAGCCCTTCGTGAAAATTTGATCCCACCCTTATAATGTTCCCATTTCTCAAAATTATGAAGAAAATTAATACATATGATATTTCTATATGAGAATCATGTCGGCATAATTTTAGGGGAGTTTATAAAGACTCTTAATAGAATACTAATTTTATGGTTTAATGGAAAAAATTTCCATTATATGGGAAAGATATGGGGGTTTTTAGTTAAAATATTTAATGATATCTCAAAAATTACAATCCTAAAATTACCTTGGTTTCTATGTGACCGTCATTTTCATTGAATTTTTAGATGACGAATTTTATGTTTGAGTCACATAAGTTGATTTTATTGTTTATATGTAAATGAATATGTTAATTTACACTGGAATTCAAGAGTAAACATCGAGTATGTTACCATCATGGACGAAGATGTATCCAAACATATGCCTTATAGTTTTAGTAACCCAGTTATCCATTCATCATGAAAGGAACCATCTTTCTATTTTATACATTTGTTTATGATTTGTTCAATTTAGAATCTATGAACTCTTTAATCACACCAACCATAGTTCAAGAACTCCGAAACGTGGTGGACATAATTTTCATGGTGCTTAGTGTTGACGATTCCAGTTAGATATTTATCATTATTGTGTGAGTAATGTGGATATAATGAGCTTATATTTGGATAGAATCGATGTTGTATAGAATTATAATTTCTGTAGAAAGAGTCATACAATTTTATCTTCGATAGTCATTGATTCTATTCATTGTAGGATATAATTTAATTATTTTTGTGGATAGTTATATAATTTTTTGAGGATAAATACCATGAAATATTCATTGGTGTTGAGGTCTGTTAGATGAGTTAAATATGAATTTAACCCTTATCATATATGATGGGTGAAATGATTTTGTGTTTAGTGGAGGTTTGGCTGGTGTTGTTTTGTTGTTTTATAAAATAGTTCCTTAATGTTTTCCATGAATATATTGTGATGTTACCCCAATATGGGAGGCTTAGTTTGGGATATAATTATATATGTGTGTGTCTCTAATATTAATGTATATATTTACTATGGAAACAGCAACACATGATTTTGAATTATATCCTTCCTTCGAATAAAATTATTGTGTTCGATAGCTTCTTCCACATGCAACACTAAGTGGGAAACAATTATGACATATTAGAATAATATTATTAATAAAATTATATGAATAAGAAACAAATAGTAAATTAAAATACACTACTCAACTGATTTTTAATAAATTTAGAGGATATATAATTAGTATGATTTAACATTTATAAGGATCAATTATTGTTGATAAACTATTTCTATTATTAATAAATTAAATCAACCAAATTTTAATTATTTTTTTGATAATATATAATTTATAAATTAATTAACTAATATATTAACATATGTTAAAATATAAAATATGATTAAAAAATATTTAGAACACATAATGTTTAAAAAGTAACATGTCCAATATAAATTGGTTTTCCTTAAATTTTGAATTTTCATTTAAAAGTTATATCTTTACTTTTGAATTTTTTATTTTAAAAAATGATACTATATTTTTAATTCATCATGTAAAAATTATAGTAGAATGATTTTTTTTGGATTTTTCTAAAATAATTTATTTTTTAGGTAAATATTTAAAAATGCAGTTTTTCTAATACTATACCATCTATCACTATATCAAGAACTATTACATCATAAAATATAAAATATCATACATTATACAAAAAATTATTTATGGGGTTAAATTATTCATAAAAAATAAAATGTTGGATTTATAACAAACATGTTCAATATTTTGAAAAGTGAGTATCATTTTTCTAATAAAAATTATTTCAATTTTTTCTCTATTAATTAAATTATTTGTAGGATATACTGGGATTTTAATTTCTATTAATTCAAAAAAATCTCATTTTGAGAATATTAAACCAATTAATATCATGTAAATAAAACAGTCTTACACTTTATTTTTACCCTTAAAATACTTTTTTTAAAATGTATTTACATGTTATTTGGGATAAAATTTAAATTAATTTTTGTCACCCATATATATTTTTTAAAAAAGATTTCTTATTTTTATAAATATGTAAAACTTATTTAATAAGGATTATTTTATTATTATTAATAAAAATTTAATTAATTTGGTGAAAATTAGTTACCACTGTAAAAACCAAAAATGATAAATATGAAAAATATAATGGTAAAAGTCTAAAAAACATGTTCAAAATAGGTTCAAAAAGGGTTGGTTGAGTCGTAATCAACATTAAACTAAACGAAATATATTTTTTCTACTTTTGGATCTATATAAACTTTGAATAGTGACTTTTCCTTTTATATATTACAAAAATATTAGTCTTATCCCTTATAAAAGGGGCTAAGACCACCCCAACTCTCCAGACACCACGTTCATCATAGATTCAGGAACAATTTACCAAATTACTCAAAAATAATAACATAATATTTATATATGTTTTTATGTTCTCAATATAACACCTCTAACATTTATAATCTCATTTTAAATGGAGGTTTCCCAGGAGTAAAATTTGAATTTATAATTACTCATTTATCATTTCAATTCTCATCATTATTCTTCCACCTATAAAAGATATATTTTATACAATATGTTATAATAAAATAAGTATTATTATTAAATTGAAATATTTTTATTATGATATAATAATCAACAATCACCTCTACCCTTTTCCAAGGAAAAAAACATTGGTATAGATACATGTGGACTAAAACCTCTATGAATGAGGAGTTTGATTTTTCATAACCATCATACATATCTAGTTATAATATAATATTTAAATAACAAACATGATATTTTTATAATTATTAATCTTATAGAATTTTAAAATATATATATCATCCTCTTGATTAGTGGAAAATGAACACGTCACACATGCATATATGCAAACTACAACCTCCAAAAAAGTGACATATTTCATTTTTCATATTGAATATTATTACTTTTAAAACATTATTAAAATATTAATAACAGCCATAATAATATCTAATTAACAAAATTATATTTCTATTAAAATATTATTTTTCATAAATATTTTACTTCTTAAACATACTCACCCATAGATTATAGTTTATTAATGTTTGTGTCAGTTTAACCACCAACATAAAAAATGAAATAAATTTATATCATGAATGCATTTGAAAACCTAAATATTTGATTTATAATACAATATTAATTAAATATTTTTTTTCATATAATGGTAATGTTTATTTTTAACCCTTTATTAATATTTCCCCCATCATTCATGAAAATTACCAAAACAAGCTCATCACTAACTTCATCATCAGGAATCAAAACAAAAATACTTATGAAATGACATTAGGAAATTATAAATCATTATAAACTATATATTATATTACCAATTATGATGTTGTGATAATGAAATTTTGTTGATAAAAAAGAATCATCACTGTCATTATTAAAGTAGTACTAAACAAATAATCATTCCTAATAATATTTGATGATTAAAACAAAATATAACTAACGAATATATTTTTGGTAAATTATAATAAATGGTGATTATAATAGATTATATATATGAATATATTTCTTCAATAGGTGACTAAGTTATTTATTTTTGTTATGTTGGGGGATATAACATCTTTGGACTAAGCAAGGATAATGGATGTGTTTTTTGTTTACTCAATTTTCATTAATTGAATTATTATTTCTCTTATTGAAAAATATTATTATAAGTTAGAAATCTTAAGACCTATTCTTGTATAATGATGAAATTACTTTTTATTTTTTGGGTAATTTATATGCCTTTAAAATAAATCCTTTTTCAAATGTTATCCACTTTATCGATTATGATGTTTTTAAGCATTTTTTATTCTCCATTTCACA
This sequence comes from Viscum album, assembly GCA_963277665.1. Classification (NCBI taxonomy): domain Eukaryota; kingdom Viridiplantae; phylum Streptophyta; class Magnoliopsida; order Santalales; family Viscaceae; genus Viscum; species Viscum album. The sequence continues at coordinate 1,702,248,128 of OY728132.1, forward strand.
TTATAGAAATATTATTCATATTTATAACTTGTTTAATTTGTTTAATGTAATATTTTTTTTATAGATTTCTATTATAATAATATTTTAATAAATCTAAGGGACTTAAATATCAATTGAATATTTTACCTTTTGTGGGTTAGAATTTGAAACATGATAATGATGTAAGGGGTTTTTTCTTAGATCAACTTCATTACTTATTCATAATGATTCTTCTTTGAAAATAGATTTAAAATAAGATATTATTATTTTTAATGATGAAATTATAATACCTTTCCTTATCATTTTTGGGAGTTGAATTTATCGATTTCTTTCTTAATAAAATAAGATGATGTTAAGAATAATTTTAATTCTCTCTACATGATGCCTTTATATTCCATATATAGTTCACTCTTCTAGAACATGTTTAAAATTATTAAAATGAAAATAATATCTGTGCTATATCATGTTATCATAAAATTTCCCTTTTCCAATTTTATAATTATAGATTTATAACACTCTTTCTGATGTGGTTTTCAGTAAAGATATATATAAAATTATTAAAAATATTTTTTTTCCAAACTTATAATTTAATCAACCACTCTAAATTTTTATTTGAAAAATCATTATATATTTTTAAAGCCTCTATTATTGAATATTTTTATAAAATTAGACTATTTTCAAAAATTTACTTCACCATTTTCAATATTAATTTTTAATGTGACCTATAATATCATATTTTATAATTATAATAAAAACATTTTCTAAAAAATAATATACCTTTTATTTATCCATTATGGGAATTATTATTTTAGATTATTTGTTTCCATGTTTTAAACATGTTTTCAAAATTATTTTAATTCTTAATTGTTATTAAAATAAAAATAAATTTTTTAGATTTTCCGAAGTAAAATTTTATTTTAAAAAGCAATAATTGATTTAAAAATGGATTTTAAATAATTGTTATGAAATAACTCATCAGTGTTTATAGGTATCCTCAAAAAAATGTTTTTGAAAGAATATATATTTTTGAGTATTTTTTTAGGAAAAAACATTTTAGTCTTAGAATAAATTTTTTAAATGTTTTATCAATATCAATGTATTTAGTTTTAGAGAAAATGATGTTATATATATTTAAAGAATAACAAAAGTGGGTAATTTTTTTGTTTTTTCATTGTGATATATAACATAACATTAAATTTATGTTTTCTAAAAATGTTATAATGCATTGAAGTTCATTATTTTTCACTTGGTATATTTTCTTTTGATACCATACACATTTTTTATCTAGATGTATTTTGATGATGATTTTTTAATGATGTTTTTATAATACATGTTTCATTTCCATAGGTTAATTACTATATGATGAAAAAAAAAGTATACTATGATCTCACGACATAGTTTTTTAGGTTTTTTATTATGAGATGGTTTGGGTCTGATAGATTACCAATATATTTTATGTCCAATAAATCCGTAAGATTTTTTTTCAGATAAATCCCTAAGATAATTTGACTCCATTAAATCCCTTCACAACATTTTTTAATGTTCTATATCACATGAGAGTTGGATGTTGACCATGGAAATTTTTTTATGATAGGAAATGTGGGAATTTTATTTATTGGAAAAATATTGCATGAACATTTCCTTTGATTGCAACATGTAGCATGCTAATTTTGTTTGTTCGCAACATGAATCATGGAAATTTAGTTTATTTACAAGATGAAGTTTACACCTTTTTAATGTTATATTTAAAAGTAATTTTACATTTCAATGCAACATTAAAATGATTATACCTTATATATCATTTTTATTATCACATGATCACTCTCCCTTTTTTACTTGGTATATGTTCAGTCATCTGTGATCATGTGTTCTTCTATAATTACTTATGAAAAACTATTATCCCCCCATTATCTTTTAAATAATATATTTATAACCTTATTATGTTTTCTCATATTCTTATGATCTTACCCTTTTTAAAATGTTTACTTGTTTTCCCCAAAAACTATTTTAAGCTTTCCACTGTCATATGTTTACATTCCCTATGTTACTAATTTGAGTATAATCTTTGAGGAGTGCAAAAGGGTTTCTAGTGTGGTTTAATTTTTGAGAAATGGTCGTAAGTGTCATAAAAACGTGTCATGTATACCGTATCATCAAATACACTATAAAATTAATTTTTGGGATTATGATATTTTAGTTGAGATAAAAGATATAATTTTTGAAGACGATTTGGAATATAACTATATTGAGCATGGGTCATCATAAATTCTATCAAATACCATATTTAAGGAAAGTGTTTTTATAATCATATCCATAAGTCAGGGTATGGATCACCACGTTAGGTATCAGATAATAATTTATTTATTTTCAAGTATTAATTTAGTTTATTTTATGCTTAGGATTAGATAAATTTAGTGAAAACCATAATTATAACTATAAGTGTTTGATACTATCCTGAAATTTTGGTTGAGTTTTTTGTATGTGGTTTTTCTAATAAAATGCATCCTTCTATATATACTAAAAGGTGTATGTGGTTTTGGACCAGATTCACCATTGTGTAATCAACATATAAATAGTGGTTGAGTGTTAACTCATTTTTCACTTGATGGATGATGGGTGAACCAAACAAAGAACACCTAGGTAGAAATTTATAACAGATATACATTGGTGATTCACACATATTTTACAATGAAATGAAGTATTTAAATTGATTTTGAGGTTATAATATATAACTTGATATGTTCAAGAACTGAATAGGAATATGATAATGGATATAATAGGTTAAAATGAAGGATTTATATCTTGATCTAGTTATATCATAATAAAATGGAATGTTTCATTAGTTTAACTGAAGGTTTAATTTGAGAATACATCATAGAAATGTGTTTCAATATTAATATGATCATTTAGTATAATTTTTTTTGTTATTATCATAACCATTATAGGTTATGATTTTTTGTAACTCCAAATCTTCAAGTATAGTAATTAATATTTTCATTATAAAGAAATAATAAAATAATGCACATATCTTTATTCAAGAATGTGATTAAAACCTAAATTCCAAATTTTTTGAAATTTAATTTGATGAAATGATATTTAAATTTAAATTTATAATGTAACAATTATATAAAAGTTAATTTTTCATATATTTTATAAATGGTTTTTTAGGTAAATAGTCAAATATAACAATTTTACAAAAACTCTCACTTTTATGACATTATAATGATATAAGAATATGGTAAATTTTTATGAAACGTTTTTACAAGGATAATATATTTATAATAAGGAATAAAATACATGTAAAAATAAATCTATTATCATATAAATATATTCTTAACAATTTGGAATTCAAGTTAATGGTTTTGTTAAAATAAAAACATTTATAAGTTAATTTAAATTAATCATGTATTTTCAATATTCAACTATATATTGGTTTGAATTTGAGTAAAAATAAGTACCATTTTATTTAAAATAATTAAATTATTTCCATCTGAATCAACATTATTCTTGTTTTTTCTATAAAATCAGTTTTATTCTTAAAAAAAATTATCTGGCTTTCATTTCAATTTAATACTATATATTGAAAGTAATTATTATAAAATTTGTAAATTGAATATTGTAAGAAATATTTAACATTTACAATCATATCAATTAAAAATAGGTAATAATTTCATCTTTTTTGTTGGTTTGGTTATGTGTAAAATGAGTTAAAAGGGTTAAACAAAAGGGATAACACTTAAACATTACAAAAAAACAAGTTATTAATAATAATTAGTTTTTTTGTAAATTACCAATATAAAATACTAATATAAGAATATTTTTCCGTATTTCTTGAGTAAGGCATATATTATTTATTAAAGATTCATTTATTTACAAGTTATATATGAACCTAAATTATAAAAGATAACTCCATATTATATCTTCTATACACTTATTCAGTAACATACCTCAACCAGTATCCACAAAAATATCTTTATAAATTGCTATAACACACAATATAGGTCCTAAAATAAATTATCATCTACTTTATTTTGGGTAATAATGTATTCCAAAAGAGGTTACCAAAATAAGTGGAATTTGATATTAACGAGATTTTTTGTGTTTCTTTCTTCTTAAACATATTATAAATCCTTATTAAGTAGATTAAAATAAATAAATTATTATATTAATTTTAATTAAATATTATTATTTTAATGATACATTAATTTTATATCTCATTTCTGTCCTATGTAAAATCAGAACATTTCTCGTGCGTACATATTGCCTACTGTGTCAACATAGACGTGTAATTTGTTTTTTATAACCAATTTAAATTGATAGATAAAAAGGTAGAACAAATTATTATATAATATATTTATGAAATTATTATTATTCAATAAATATAATATGTCATCTACCTTCTTACCCTTATATTTGTTGGAGAATGATAACATTCCTTGTGCTTGTGTTTGGACCACCACCTCCACAAAGCAAAGTAATTAGTTATTATTTTACAATCATGTATAGATGATTATAATATTATTTAAAATTATTTTAATGGAATTATTGAAATTAAGGATTTGATGAAACCATTTTATAACATCTTTTACCTTGATCAATATTATAAAGTAATTTTTTAGAAATTGACTGACCTTTTTTAAGTGGTCAACGCAAATAAGAAAAATTCATCTATTGGAAGCCAAATGATTATAAAAAGACCTTAAATAATAAAATATAGATTATATGTATTATTAACATATTATTTAATAAATTTATTTTCTTAATAAGAATATAATGCATCTAACCATGTGGATGTTTTGGGGTGAGGGTTAATTCTATAATCTCATTTTTCTTCAGGATTATTTAGGTTTAAAATTATATTAAAAAATTTATAATCACTTTCAATTTTATAATTCAAATGTTTACTTATACTATTTTTATATATGTATTTTAAAGTTTTTCCTTTCATTTTTCACTATTTCATACTTAAAATGTCAGAGAATGTTTTTAATGTAAAAAAACATAGTTTATCATTTTGTTTTTTAATCTTTCCCCATCGTATTAGTGTTTAGTATAATGTTTTCTAAATATTTTACTATTATATAATGAATAATTAAGATAATTATCAACTATATTTTACATTATTTTAAAAATTATAAAATGAATCTTGTTTTTTAATTTTTTTAAAGTACTTTTAAATTAAAAAAAAACAATTTAAAAGAAATTTTTTATTTAGCATTTACCGAATGAATGGTTTTATATCCATTATAAATATTTTCCTTCTATGAATTCATTTAATTATAATGTTTATATTAATGGAAATTTATTTTCTCCATATTATGGAATTAATTTTTAAAATTTTATCTAACAATATGAAATTTTAATCATTTTTCAAAATGAAGTATTAAATGTTATTTGAAATGTATCTCCATATATATCAACATCTTTTGATTGTTATTATGATTTAATAAAGATATATACAAATAATGTCATCTATATTATTTCATTGGATGGATTATGAGAATATTATTATTTTTACTAACTATGCAATTTATAAACATTTTGTATGCTGGTTTTTAAGAAAACAAATTATATTGATTACATATTGAATTATTATTAAATGTTTTATATTATGAATTAATTAGATGTGGAAAGAGATGGTAGCAACCTTTATAACCCCTAAATGAATTGGTGGGTTTCATGAGATAAGATATTTTCGTTATTTGGGGAATACCTAACTTATTTATGTATGATGTCTTGGAAGGAGTCCATAATAGTAGTTTTATAATGTCTCACATTAGGCATTATCTATTTATGAAATTAGTTATTATTTTTCATGTAATTATTTTTTTTATTATTTCATCCTTGGATATATTACCCTATAATGATATTATTATATATAATATTTGATAATGTCTTATCTATGACACATTATTCATCATTTAATTTTTATATGATAGCCTTTTTGTATGCCTTCCCTTACCGAGAATCTAATCGCACCCTTTATTTTGTTTTCCCTTAACCAGGATACTAAGAAGGGGACAATTAATGATATTAGGGGTATATTCTAATAAATAATAACACTCTCACTAGAATTTAGAGATCTATTTTTTGATTTCATATCTGATATGAGAATCATGCATGTATTTAGTATCCCAAGACTGTTAACCAATTTGATCCTTCAGAATTAAATGTCTTGTATCTTTTGTCAATGTAGTAAGGTAAAAATAGTATCTTGATTTCTATATTCATGGTTTTATAGTTTTTATCAAGGGAAACATAGTATAATCCTTTGTAACATGTGTTTGGAAAACAATTATTAGAGTACATACACAATTATAGACTCTCGGGGAATATTCCACTATTGTATAATATTATAATGTTTAGGTTAGATAGAGAATGTGTGGTTTCCTAGAAATTAAATATGTGTCTGGAAAAAAATGTGTATGTGGTTCTATTGTATTTGAACCTAGGGATAAACATAGAGATGAAGAATATTTTATAATTAAATAGGTCCTCGCTCAGTGCATGATTAGTGACCCTGATATTTCCCACCATGAGAGACCCTAAAAATTGATATGTATTATGTGATTGAAATAATTTTTACTAACCATTACATAAAAATTGAAAAAAAATTATGATTTGGATATATTCTCTATGATACTAAGTATGTGATTTTGATATTATTTATGCATTAATTTTCATTTTATGTTCGGTATTACACTGGATTTGAAATTATAGTTTATGATTTAAGATTAAAACCATTATAATATAATTAAATATATTCAATTATTTATAAATGGAGCCTATTGGAAAAAATATATATTGTATCAATAAACATAATATATATAGGGATTTTCCTCCCAGATAAGAAAATGTCATCATAGAAAGGTCTAAAAATATTAAAAATATTTGTTTATTTGAATTGGTCGAAAAAAATAATCATTCCCATGTAGAGAAACATAAATATACCAAAAATTTTGAAATGATATTGACCTAAATTATGAAACTACAACCTACATCATTAGTTGTACTACATATCCATTATTATATTGGAAATGGATCAATTCTGATGAGAATATATTTATTCCATTAGTAAATAGTGAATGAGAGAAAGTTATCATAATAATTTATCATCATAAGGGATGTGTTAAACAACAATGGTCATTGTTCAAAAAACACTATGGAGTCAAATAAGATATATAGTATATATTAGAAGAATGTTAAAAATATATTCTATGAAAAAATACTTTCCACATGAGAAACAAGTTAATATGGAGTGGAAATTCCTCAATATATGGATAAATTAAATATCAAATTGTTACAAAATATGAAGCTAACTTTAGTATATGAGGATATAATATGATGTTCCAAAAATATATAGAAATAATTTACTAATATTTATGTTTTTAGTGAAACAAATAAGTGGGCGGATGAGAAATAATCAAAGAGAAATATAGATAAATTTAATAAGGGAAGGGTGAAATTTCCAACATGTAATAAATATGGAATGAATAACTTTAGAATATTCTTGATAGGAATGGTGGATTGATTAAATTGTGGAGATAATGGCTAGTAGCCTCATAATGTAATGAGAAATAAGAAATCCACCAATGTCTAATGCTTTAGTATAAGGCGTTGGGGAAATATTCGAATAACTACCCCAAGAATCAATGAAATTTATCCGAAAAAAGACAAAGGGAGTAAATCCAAACTTATTTGATCTTTACATATGAGGATGAATTTCATAAAATTAAATTGTGGGTAATTAGATCATGACCTCAAATTTTTCAAAATCTCTACTTGATAAAGGATCTTCGTAATTTTTTATTTATTCCATATTTGGTATGAAATTAATATATTTCCCTCATGAATTAATAAAAAACATTATAATCAAAACACTAAGTAGTAATATGATTTCAACAGAGATATTCTAGTAAGTCCCCATTATGACACATAGACATACCATATTGGAAAACATGATTATTATAAATATTGTTTAGTTTGATATAATCCTTGGTATGAATTGAGTTTTAAATTATAATTAAAAAATTTATTTTAACGATAATGGGATTATTATTCATTATAGGAATGTGTAATTACGTTTCATCAAAGGGGATACTACATCATCTAAATCAGGTTTGTATCCACCTAATGTTTATATCCTCAATAAACTTAATAGATAATAAGAGAAAATTTAACCTATGAATGGGAATAGTATCCTTGGAATAGATGATATACCAATTATAAGGGAATAAATTGATGTGTCTCCAAAACAACTCCCTTGACACCCATGTGGGAATTAATATGAGTTTTCACTTGATCTCATCGACAATACAAAACCTACATATAAGACTCCCTATGTGATGTCCATAGTTGATTTAGTGGAAATGAAGAAAAAATTAAAGGATTTTTATTATAAGTGATGTATATTCCCTTGTTTTTTCAATGGGAAGCCCATATTATTTTTAGATGAAATATAGATCAATTATTTTATTCAAGGATTTTAGGTAAATTAATGATATTTATGGAAATAAAAATTATCATACACCACATATCTATTTCTAATTAGATCAAATTCATTGTGACTGATATTTAAAAATTATGGATATTTATTCAAGGTACTATCATAAAAAATTAAAGAAGAAATGTATTCCGATGATGGAATTTCATATGAGGTATAGACACTTTGAATTTATAGTAATTCCCATTTTATTTCTGAATGCACCCTCTATTTTTATGGATTTGGTTGATAAAGTATTTATGGATTATCTTTGTTATTTAATTGTGGTATTTATTTATTATATATTGGTACCCTCAATCATTTGTGATGATAATAAGATTTATTTTTTAATTATTAATAGGACTCTTAGAAAAAATGAGTTATCTGTGAATTCATCAAAATTTAACCATGTTCTATATAATGATGGAATACCATTTTATCATTTAATAAAAAGGTAAATTATTTGATGGGTAATACCAATTAATATATCATAGGTCAGTAGTTTCATTGTATTATCATTTTATTATAAATTATTTGTTGAAATTTATTATCGATTAGCTAACATGTTAAGCAATTTGACGCATAAAGGGGTTAATTTTATATAGTTATAGGTAAGTAAATAATTTTTTATAGATTTTAATTAGATATTGGCCAATGAATCTATATTTAATTTACCATTCGGATGGAAAGGATTTGTGATATATATATTGATGGATCAATTATGAGACATGGATATGTCCTCACAGATATTGATAGAAGTGTTTCTTGTTTATCATGGTAGTTAATCATTCCTGAATAGAATTATCTAATCCATGACATTGATATGGATGTTGTAGTGTATGAATTGAATATATGGAGGTAATAAATTTATTGTGAAATATGTGAAATATATAAGGATCACAAAAGTTTGAAATACATATTCTCATTAAAAAAGATCAAAAATATGGAAAAGGTTATTGTTAGAAATACTCAAGGATTTGTATATTCCAATACTCTACAAACATTGGATGGAAAAAAATTTAGTTGATGTGTTGAGTATATTTGATCTTGGGGCTTTTGACAACAATTATGAATGATAGAGATCATATATACATGGATTTAATTAAATTTGATATAGGAATCATTAAAGGGGGAAATAAATCAGATTAGAAATTATTCCCAACCCATCATTATTAGAGATAATTATAATTTCCTATAATGATGATATTAATATAAAAAATAAAATTCAAGAAATATGAGATCTTTTTCGACTTCATATCATATATTTAAATTTAGAAAGTGTTTAGGTGTTTTATACATGCCTTAGGTGAAAATAAATTATTAGTTGAATATCATAGCATATATTTCCCAATAAAACCTAGTATAAAAAAATATAAGGTTTTAAATAATCACTTTTGGTTGAATAATAAATTATAGGAAATTAAAACAGATGTATCAGGATTTTTATTTTTTCAAAATGTAAATTTTGAAGCCATCCGGGTCACAAGTATTGTTAATTTTGAACATTTTTTACATAATAAAATTTTATAAAAGTTTGTTAGTATATATGGGCAGTGAAAAACATATATAGTTAGTGTAAATATAATATGAATATTAATTAGTTAAATTTTTATCCTTAACCACGCAATATGGATTTGTTCGTTCTAGTGGAAATTTGAACAGGTTGAGCACCATGTGTCTAATTGTGTGATTCGATAGTAAATCTGTATATATATATTTAGGTTTGTTTCTATTGTTTATTTCATAATTTGGTAAACCATGATGTTATTCATAGAAAAATATTTTAATTGGTTTTATCAGTATAATGGCTACCACATAACTAGCATCTGTTTTGTCTAACCATGTGAATCGATTTAAAAAATTTAAAATTGAAAATTACCCTAAAGATATTGCCTATTTTTAACTTGGTATCCTTTTAATCATTTATTATCTTGAACCAAATCCTTCACAATGATCTAAAGGAATCTACCCATATTCCTTTGTGATCCTCAATTGATTTTTGTAGATCCCTTCAAGGTATGTTAATATTTCATCTCAATTTCTCTACTTTTATCTAGGTCTTTTCATGATCTATATTATCCTTGCCTTGATAAATCCCTTTTGAGATATAATTATTGGATCAAGAGGGTATGATATTAAGTTGATAGTGTTTCTCTGAGAACTAGGTCTGTGAGGTCCTGATCTATTCATTTCCCATTACAAGTTTTCAAGGATAAATTATTCTCTACAATGATGAGTTAGATGTATTTATCATATGGTTTATCCATTGAAATTATTTTTTATGATTCCCTTTTGTTTTAATTTATGAAATATATTATTTTAAATCCCTAAGAGGTGAATTTTATCTTTTATAGTTTTAGAAAAGTTTTCTAAAAATGATTTTTTGCTGAAAACTATTTGGTTCACAAGTTGTGATTGATGAACTTACTAAAAGAATAACATTGGGAGACGTTGGGATATATGTAAAAATTATATATATTTTATCCTTAGTATAGGTTTGGTACTCATGATTATATGGATCTAGTGATTAGAAATTACAAAGTCGTAATTAACTCAAGTCACTGTGTGCTTTTTATTTATATCAGTTATGTATTCCTTTGTATTGTGACTACCCCTAGGTGATTTGTGGAGAAATTATGTGCATGTTTATTTGATACTATTATTTTCAAACATGATATGAATATTAATGCATTAAAATCTACTTTATTTTTCAATTTATACCAAATTTATATAATTTTGGTCATAATAAATTACTTATTTGAATATAGAATTTTTTTAAAAGAAAACCAATGGATGATTTTGTGTTGAGAAATTATTCCTCTTGTAATGTTTTATAAATATTTTTTATACAATATAAGACATAAATATAGGGATACACATATTATATACTCATTTTGGAATCCCAAAAGGATCGTCTTCAATGCTCAATGTACATGTATTTAGTGTTTGCAGAATTTATTTTATCAGATACAGGTAAATGTAAGAATATCAAAGAGGATGGCTCTACATGTTCATGAATTCATCTTGGGGGTTATGCTGGTGGTGATAAATAGTCAGGAGGAGATGGACCCATGGGTTTCTTTGGGTTTCATATTAAGGTAATTTATATTATTTTATTATCTTGACCTTATTATCTAGTTGTTCAATGTTTCCATTATAGCTTGGTTTTTTTGACATATGATGTATTTTTTATTTCTACTATGATATTATGACTATTTATATATTATCATATGTTTTTTGAATGGTTTATTTCTTCTCATGATTCTTTTTATTATACTGAGATTATTGTCGACAACCAATGGTGATTGGGAATACACTTTGGGTCTTCTCATAAACCATGTAAAGGGACATTATCAGTTGAATTGGGTTGGTCTATGACAAATTATTATCAATGGTATGTTCTCATTATAAACTATACTCATGATTATTTATCAATGTAAATAATTTCAAATATATAAATGAAATTATTTTTTTAATGAGTAAATATTTTATTAATAAATGATGTTACATAAAACATAGGGAATACATTATTAATATTAGATTGTTATATGTTCTATCAAGTTTTATAGACTTTTGTGAATCGTAATAGTTGATAATATACTCATTGTATAGTTACCATTTATATTAGTATATTATTGGTTATTATAACATCTATTTTACATATAAAATTGATGTGGTGGCATTGACCAGTAGGATTTTACCCTATGAAGCCCATTTATCTGAGATTTTGGGGGAGATAGCATCACTGAGAATTTCCCTAGACAAAGACTAAGAAGATATTCAAGAACTACAGCTCTAAAAATAACATTCAACAAGTAAATTCAAGCACATCAATATTATATCCCAATCCATGTTCATTGAACATCCCCATGAAAATCTCACCATCACACACCTTACCATTGATTAATTCACTACTGTAATAAAGGGTTATATAAATAGACCCTAAAAGTATAAATTGTTTACATTTTACATTTAATAAAACTACAGTTATATTAATCCATATTTTATATTAATTATTATATGATTAAATAATGTGTTTGTTAAAAATTATATTTTGATACGATGAAACAAAATTTTTAATTTTTGGAAATATACCTTTTCAATCGATAAACTCTTTGGGATGAATTGAATAATTTTAGAAATAAATTATTTATTTAAAAAATAATAATATTAAATATTATTTATTATATAAAAATAATAATTCATTGAAATTTTCCAAAATTTAATATTTCATAAATTTTTAGGAGAGTAGATTTTTTTATAAAAATTAAATATTGTATATTTTTACTATCTGTATTATGATGCCATAAAGCCCCAAAAGTGATTTAATAAAATATATAAAATTATCCAAGACCAAAATTATATTTACAATTAAAAATAAATTTTTTTAGTCACTTGATTAATTTTATAAACCCTTAATGAATCTTTCAAAATCTATATTATATTTTATAAATTTAAAATCAATTATATATAAACATGGATCACTTCCACATACCCTATGTGTTTATATTATATTTTTTATTTCATTGCCTAACAAAATAATTTCTAAAACTCCAATTTAAAAAAACAATTGTATTGTTTGTGTTTTATTATTACTTTATAATATAAATTCCAAAACATATATTTAAAAATTAATAAATAATTATACTCTCTAAAGATATATAATCCTACGAAACCTCCCATTACTCTTTATCAAAAATTATTTGATAATGATTTTAATATTATATTACCACTCTATATCCCTCCCATGGTGCCCCATGGTCTTAAAAATCTCCTCCCAATCATTTAGGTGCACCCTCTCAAGATAAGGGATCCTCTTATTTTTCTATTTATTCAAGCATCTTATTTATTTCAACCTTATTAATTTCCTATTTTTTTTGTTGTTATATGTTTTTACACATCTCATGTACTATCCTTATGATTCAAATTTAATTATAGAACCCTTTTACACTCATTCACCCCTTCTATAAACTTTTATGTACACCCATTTTTCTACAAAAATTATGCAATGATTTTCCACACCAAAAATTTGTGTAGTGAATACCCATCTTCATTTCCACTAAAGGTTATTCTCCATATTGTTCCTATTATTTATTTTTTGGGTATTTACATGATTGTAACATAAAATCTGTAGTAGTGGGTTTAAAATTAATGAAATAGATCTTAATATTGTTTGATCCATGTGGTGCACTTATGCATGTCCATGATATGAAACTAACGGGTGGTCATTGAATTATATATCCATCCAATGGATTGGGTATTGCTTTCACCTCATGATATTTAATTTATGGTTAATGGGAGGTTATCCTAATAACATTTTGTTATGTTGTCTTTTTAGTTAGCCTTGACTTATGTTTATGTTGTCATGTTTTTTGTTGTTTCAGGAGTCCTATATTACCTTTACGTTATCATATAATGTCTTGCCTCATTGTTCAAGTTTATGATACTTACCCTTATTATGTTACCTTAATATACCTATTACCACACATATACCTTTTTTCCTAATTATATTTTTTTATTCCCACAAATAGATTTATAGATCACATGTTTCTTCTGTACACACCCAGATTATCCCATGTAGAAATCTAAGTAATTTAAGGGCGTGTTTCATAGTTTTTAAATAATGATGTTGCACCCATGTATCATGTTAATATTATATGTACATAATTTTCAAATAAATTAGGCCTCGATATCTTTTAGTCTTATACTAACTATATCATTATATAATAAATCATGAATTAGTGTCTAATCAAATTTGGATTTTCATGGTTGGTTTCAAAGAAATGACTAGTTATTTTTTGGCATTAGGACTATGTAAATATAGTGAGTGACTTACGGATAATACTAAACATATGAAAATATCCTTAACTTTTGGTAATTTATAGAGGAAGTGGTTTTTAAAAAAATACATCCCTTTCTAGAAACTACAGGTTCAAGTGGCTATAGTACAGTTGTATATGTGGGTAATATACCTAAAAATAGAACATTAAGCTAGATTCAATCATCACCTTGTGCCTGAAAATGGTTCTTTTAGGCACTTGATTTGATACTATTTTGGGATAATCTTTGATAAATATACAATCTATTTACAACCCAATATTAAGGGAACAAAAATTCCCATAAAATACTATAATATTAAATAGATCAAGGATAACCAATATAGAAGTCTAGAAATTTATAGATTAAATAATATATGATATTTAATAGTTTAACTTTAATTTTTATGGTTTCTTGTTTATATATTTAGTATTTTAAAAATTATCACCAAAACATTCCCTTTATTTCTAGTAAATTTCTAAAAATGGGAGGAATTGATACAACATCATATGTGAGGGTCAATGTGATGACTACCCAAATGAAATAACCAACCCAATGGGTGTATGAATTCTGAAATTCATGAGATTAATTTTTCAACAGACTCATTTTTTTTACAAAGTCGTGAATTAGGATAAAGTCACAAATTCCTTGATGTGAATTTAAAAATTAAGACCATTATGGGACAACATAATCCTTATTTATATGGATAATTCAATCCCCTAATCATAGGTAAATGGATTAACACCATTTAAATGTTCTTCTACAACCATAAATTCTTTGATTCATATAATTATGTATTATTTTTTCATCATATTAAGGGAGAATCCGTTCAATGGTACACATTAGTCAAAATGAAAAAACAATGAGGAGATTGAAGTGAGAATGTGGAAGGAATTCCATCAGAGTTTTGGAAAATAATACTTTCCTCACACTCTATGAATTAAAATAGAGATAAATTTTTTAGCCACAACAAATTGGATGATGAATTCATTAGGGAGTGTGATGAAAATATTATAATACTTTGATGATATGCCTTGAAATTTTTCATTACCCATGAATGTATTGGTGAAAACATCATTAGTGGGAAAAGTTGAATCAATAAAAAATATTGGTTATTCATAGACATTATGAATTGAGTCTTTATGGATTACCTTAAAAAATTGTAGTATTTATAGATTTCATTGTTATTTGCTCCAAAATAGTGGAGGAAAATAAATAATATCTGAATTTAGTACTAATGATTTTGTGAAAGTAAAATTTATTTGTAATGTACCGAAAATGATAGTTTTGGTTTGAGGATGTAAAAATTATTGTTACATGGTTTAACTGAAAAAGTTAAATCTATGTGTCCATAAAAAAGATCCAATTGAAGGATTTCCTAGAATAACATCTAGGATGGAAATCCATTTTTTTAGATTTGGTGTCTACTATAATTGATTTATGAGAAATATCTCAAAATGTTTAATCCCACTAAACATGCTTACTCTAATGGGTGTAAAGATTTTATAGACTAATGGTTGTGTAAATTCAATAAAGAGACAATGAATAAGCTTATCAATACACCAATACTAACATTACCCAATAGTGTTGAAGGATATGTGATCTAAAGTGATGCATAAAAAAGGATTTATTTTTGTAATCAGGAAATATGAAAATGTGATAGTATATTCTTCCTACAAATTAAATATTTAAGGGAAAACAAACCAATTCATGATATAAAATTGGTAGATTTAATGTTAATAATTAATATTTAGTGAAATTATTTCTACAATGAAAAGTGTGAAATATATATTAATCATAAAATCCATGATTATATATTTCCAAAAAGGTTATTAATATGTTCCAATGATGGTGGTAAGATCTAATCAAGGATTGTGATTGTTGAATCGATAACCGTCTTGGGAATGCAAACAAAGGGGTATTTTCTTTGAGTAGAAAGGATATTGTAACATTATCCAAGATAAAGAATTAATGGGATCCAGTATTCTTGGACATGAAAATGATGGACATGGGAATAATAATTGGATCTCTATCATACAATTATCATAAAAACTACTCAACCATTCATTATTTAGAGGAACAAGGAAACCTAGAAATATAATGAGTTTCAATAGAATGTGGTAGTGAATATTCTTGAGATCTACTTTCCTTAGGATGGAGTTATATGGTTCATAACCCAAATATGGGTCCTATGAAAACTATAATTATATTGTGGAATTTTGGGTGATGTTCATAGCATATCAATATCTATTTATTCAAAAATAACTAATATGTTTAAATTTCTAATGTAAAACTTTTGGTGGGATAACATGAAGAGGGATATTGTATAATTCGTATCTAGAGATTGGGTATCCCAACAAGTCAACGATGAACACAATAATACCAATGGTATTAGGAAAAAAAATTAAAACTCTATTATGGAAATGGGAAAACATAACAATGGATTTCATTATAAGACTCCCCAAGAATCCTAAATGAAATAACATTATCTTGATGGTATTCGATCACCTTAAAATTATGGCACAATTCATTTCTACTATAGATTATTTATATCTAGACTAATTCTCTCTTATATAAATAATAGAATTGGTAAAACTACATGGATTTACCCTATATATTGTATATAATCATGATTAGAGTTTTACCTCATGTTTCTGGAGAAGCCTACATCAATAATTAGAAATTAAACAGTTCTTTAGAACTAATTATGACCCTTAGATGGATTGTCAATATAAAAAACCCTTTAAACTCCTAAGGATATGCTGAGAACATTTTTAACGGATTTACTAGGATTTTGGGACTAGAACCTTACCCTAGTGGAGTTCTCGTATAATAGTTTTTTTTATTCTATAATTAAAATGAAACCTTATAGAGATCCTTATTGCAAGAGGTTTGAGAATTAGAATTATTGTAATGAATCTAGAGAGAATAATATAATGGGAAATGATCTTATACATTAAATGATAGAGAAAATACATGTCATTTAGGATCATAAGAAATCTTCATAATGTGTAAAGAAGACTTATACATACAATTGTCAATGGAAACTGGAGTTTGATGTCAAAGATAAATGTTTCTTTCATATTTCATCATATAATAATTTTCTGAGATTTGGGAGTATAGGAAATATTATTTCTGTGTACATCATCCCTATTTAGATCCTTTATGGTGTCATAGTGGTCTTATATCGACAAGAACTCCCACATAACCTATCTCAAGTACATTATTTGTTTCATGTATCCCTCATGAGGATGTACGTACATGACCCCTCACATATACTGAATCTAGAAGTGGTACCGTTATTGGATTATATTTTATACAAGGAGAATCTTGTAATGATCAAAGATCAAATAGAAAAAAAACGTCAGACATAAAACAACACCTGGTAAATGTGTTATGGAAGAACCACACGTTTAAGGAATCTACACAGGAACTAGAAGAGGCAATAAAACTAAGATACCCTCATATCATTTTATAGCATACATGACCGAGAAACTACAAAACTGGTGCTCCATGTCGGCTCACCACATGACTTCTAGTGCACCTCCTCTTATGCTAGAGGATTCTAACTATTATTGAGGGTATAATAAATCACATGGGGATACTATACCCTCATAACTAGGGAAATCCATAGTATATTACATATAAAATAAAGGACCAATAATAAATAACTATAAAAATGTGTTACCAAACATTTCATAGACTGTGTACAACCAAAACTCACAATAAATATGCCATGTCATAATAATAGTGCCAAAAGTGAATGAAAACCCCAATGAAAGACCAACAGTCGAATCTGAAAAATAGGCCCTAACTCCAAGTTCATATTTTCTTCCACGCATATCTCAAGACCATCTCAACTAACTTTCATATATCCTTTAGCCTTCTATTGACCTGAAATCATGAGATCTACTCAGGTACCCAATGGCAGCCCGAGTAGGGTGTGAGTAAAACTCAGTAGTCCACGACCAATGGTGGATACAAAATATCTAATCTATGTAGATATTCCATGTAATTACAAAATAAATGAAAATTTAATCAGAAGATAACTCGGGTTCCAATAGATAAAAATATTAAAATTACCCATTTTCATCATTTATTCATTTTCATCACTTATTCCAGGGGTTAATAGTTTATATCATTTAAAATTCACCCTGATCCAGTCAATTACTGTAGATAAGAGAATAAGTAAAGTTCTCAAGATCACTATGTATAAAAATTTCACAATTAATTACATCTCAGTAACCTTGGAACCTTGGTCTATAAAGTTTCATCAAATTCATCTGTTGGGGCCTATAGCCTCAATCCAACTCCATAACCTGTGCATTCCTAGGGTGGGGTTTAGATCCTTAGTCCAACCCAACCCATGGGTGGAGCCTCGTTCCATTATCCCACACCAACAAGATATGTGCACATGATTATATATCCATTTACCACATAAAAAATATGACAAAAAATAAGCATATAATGCACATTACATTTACAAATTCACAATTCATACAATATATGAATCATCATTTGTCCTTAACCCATTAGTACATTTATCAATTACTTTCCATAGCCCAATTAACCCATTTTACTTTTTATGTCTTTACCCATTTATCTTTCTCAACAATTATCATACATTAACCCATTTATCGTATTCATCAATTCCCATACATTATCCCATTTGAAACATTCATAAATTAATATTCCTTAATCTATTTTCATAATTCCATTAAAAATTCACAATCCATTTGACACATTCAAATAATCTATATATCCCATTCTCATAAAATGCCAAAGGACCCCTTATGCCATTGCAGACACTAGACAAAATTATCATTAGTTTCTATTATAACTCAAATAAAAATTTCAACAAATTAGGTATGACCTCTATTTCCACAAAAATAAAATCTGTTATTTATTTTGTAAATTTTAATGATCGAGAATGTTGGCACACCCCATGCGTGGCCCTAAATCGGTAAAATAAATCTCCATACATCCCACAGGGATCATAAGGGTTTAAATTAATTATTTAGAAAACCATTTTACCAAATATCACAAAACACATCAAATGCACAACAAGAGACAAACAATAACCCAACCACCCATGCAAAAATAAACAAAGATACAATGGGATATTACTTATAGACCACCTACATCAATTCTAGAGACAACCACATGATTAACCTTACAATTTAACTCGGATTCAAACAAACCTTAAAGACACAACCTATGATCCACTAGAAAAAGAGGGTTTTAGTGATTTAAAAGAAGAAGAAGAACCCAAACAAAAGCCCAAATCTAGAAAATAAAAGAAATATGATCATTAGACGTACCCAGAGCATTGGTTTGAACCCAACAACACTTAAAATGACCTCAAATTGAATGAGATCGACTCTTTAGAAGATTGGGGATCCTTGTTTCACAACTAGGTCTCGAGGATGAAGAATGGGGATGAATATTGGGTGAAACACATAAAATCTCGAGGAAAAATTGTAATTTCTTACTTTTTAATGGGTTGCACAATTTTGGCTTCACAATTTTCCAAATCGCGCACCAACCATGAACCTTCCTTTCTCCCAGATTGGTTCATGTTTCATGGTTACCTAGAAATATTTCATGGTTTTAAAAACCAAATATTAACAATGTGAAATTCATCTATCGAAGGTATCATTATTATATTTTCCATCCTAAATGGTATATACTAACCTTGTGCCAACCGCGTGACATGCACAAGATGACTTGATTCCCCCTTCTATCATGTCCCAAATCCCCAAAAAACCCTCTATATTCCACATACTTCTTATAAAAATTTAATTATCAAACATTATGGTATTAAAAACAAAATTTAAAAAAAAATAAAATTCCTCCATGAAGCCCATGATTTTACAACCTCTCGACCTTATAATATCTCATTGTCGAGCCGCACTTCGAAGAATCCCTGGGCTATCAGAGCAAAAAGATTTGCCCACAAAGCCGTCATATCCAATTATATCTCCCAAGATTCTTCCCAAAATATATCATGCTACCAAATTACTCAAACCAAATGAAAAATCTTTCCCTGTAATACATTCTCACCATGATCTACAATATGATCTAGATTCTCTTCAAAGGATGCATAATCATTAAGATCAACACCCTGAAAATCAATGACATGATATGGGTCGGGGTGATACTACTGAAGCTATGACACATGAAACACACTGTGCATATCTCAATAAAATATGGATGATCTAATAAATATTCCACTATTATGATCATTTGAACAATCTCAAATGGCCCGACATACATGGGTTCCAACATACCCTATTTCTGAATCCTACAATGATCCAACGATCAAGACACATGAAGAAACACATGACCACCTACTATATACTCATTAGTACAATGATGTTAATACACATACAAAATTTTCCTAAATTGTGCCATTTTTATACATTTTCAAATCAACTAAACCAATAATGAGATTTTGGGCATATGGCTCAGTGCCAAAAACACTGATTTTCTAGCCTCTAACAAAAACAATAGAGATCTACACAGTCTACCCTAACACACATCATATAGTCCAATTTGAATCGTATCCCAATATATATTTTTAGGAAAATTCATCTAGTTTTAGATAGTTTCCCCATGAACCACAAAATTAAAGAAAACATGTCCCCAATATTTCCTCTAACACTTGAATAGTACTCTCTAACAACATGTTTGTCTGTAGGTGAAAAGCTGTATTCAAATACACCTAGGTACCAAGAAAATCCAATAATTCAATCCATAAGCATAAAACAAAACATAAATCATGATATTAAAATGTTTTTTACAGCACCCCATGCAACCACACTACCTTTTGAATGTACAACTCACCTAACTAATCCATGGTGAAAGTCTCTCTAATTGGCATGATATAAGCCACCTTAGTCAATCGATCAAAAACTACAAAGATCGTTTAATTCTTATGAGGTGTCCTCAGGATACACAGTAAGAAATCCATTATCACATCATCCCAATTACATTTTAAAATGGAAAATGGCTTCAAAAAACCTGTCAAAGTCTGCTGCTCAGCCTCCACCTACTAGTAGGTATGGGCGATACAAAACATGAAACCTTTTCTTTCATCCCTATCCAGTAATACTACATATGAAGATCACAATAAATTTTTGTCAAACTATGATTCAATAACCACTTAGATGCATGAAACTGATGAATCAACTCTTCTCTCATGCACATTTTCACATCATCACGTCCACAAACATAAACGATCTCATCATCTCCAGCTGTCCAACCAGAAGATAACTCTAAAACATCAAAAAATTCCCTTAATGGAAAGCACATCGAATCTTCATATTTCCTCTAATTGGTCAGGATCATAATCACAGAATAAAATTTTAATCAACCAAGGATAATCTTTTACTGACCATTGTGCACATCCAAATCCATCTTGGAAAACAATTCCATAATAATATACTCAGAACTAGATTCCACAATAGCCTGATTTTGATTATTTCAATAGAAATTATCTGAAACGTTTCAATTTTCCAGTGTGTAACCTAGCTCAAAGTTAAATTAATGCATGTACTCAACCCATATTCAGTTCCATAAATTAATATCATGAATTATTAATATGTTTTTAATACTCATATATACTGAATACATCATGAAATGCTCTCCCAACAAGTAGTGTCTCCAACACTTTAAGGAATAAACCACCACGACCAACTCAAGAACTCTATTAGGGTAATTTATGTCATGAGGCCTCAACAGTCATTACCCATGCACCATAACCCCTGATCATACTTCATCAACACTACACCATGTTCAACACCAGATGCATCACAAAACATGTTGTAACACCCAGTGTTTTTCAATGGATAATTCCCTTCTTATATTTATGACATAAAAACACAAAATAATGAACTACTAAGTGATAAGGGACCTTTAAACATAATTTTGTCAACCCTATGTTTGGAATTTTAAAAATCCGACATACAGGGTTGTGTTCAAGATAGTTTTTGGAGTCTAATGAAACAAAAATAATTTTTGGTGAATAGTAACCTACCATTATGAATAGTATCATACCCTTATGAATAGTAATATGACCCTTATAAATAGTAAATAAGAGTACCATTATCTATCAATAATAAAATAAAATTTAGACATCTTAGAAAGTGACAATTTGACCATAGTAAACGTTTTTGGTATTTTATAAGACATAAATAATTAATTATAATTAATTAATTTAAAATAATATTTATTTTCATCTAATGTATTCATAAATTATTGAATCAATGTCTAATAGTTTTTAGATAATTTTATATGACCCTACATAATTTTTGAAAGAACTATAAAATCAGTTTTAATCTTAAAAACTGTTTTTAAGTAAATTATGATTTTATTTAAATATTAAATTAATAATATTTAAAAAATTATTTTTGAAAAATTGACTTCATTATTGGATCTACACGTCGGAAAATCGATGGGGTAAATTTTTGGGATTTTTCTGAGAAACTTGAATTTTTTGTGAATAGTAGAATTCATTAATTTACCATATAAATACATTTTAATTAAAACCCACTATTCCTGACATCACAAGTGATGTAAGCACCCAAATCCTAAACTCACATGATTTTATACTATTCCTGGTCATCCAAGACTCACTATTACTTGTCTTAGGGGAGATTAATAAACTAATCAATTTTATATTAAGGAAACCCCTCTCCCCTCCACTATAAAAGCCACCCTTCACTCCCTCTTTTCCTCACACCTATCAAGCTCCAAGACTTCCCTAAACTCATCCCAAACACCTTCCCTAGCTCATCCCACACTTCCGAAAGCTACTGGTCTCATCAAAATACCAATCCTAGCTTCCTTAAGGAGGTTCTCAAGAGGATGATTCTAGAGGTACTTTCCCTCCCTCTTCTCCTTTAATTTTTTTCCTTTCAAGTTCAAGTTCTTTTATTGACCTCTACCCACTAATATTCATCCAAATTCTTTTGTAACTCCATTATTATACATATACTGTAATCTTATGATTCTAATGGTATATTATATCACCCCACACCCTTTCCCTCTTCCTTTTATTTTATTAAAGAGAACGTTGTTTATGAGGTGTTAAATTGATCCCCTTCAAAAACGACATGCTCTCTTTTTCCATTTCTACATTCAAATCTGGTCATGAAACAATTTTTATGGTTGAACCAGAATATTTTATATGTATTATGTTCTATTTTACGTTCTGGAAATAACCTATGGTTATATTACTAAGTTAAATGTTAAAACGAGTTCGTTGTGATCCAAAAACCGCACAAATTAACACAAATAATCTTCATTTAATTCTTATCTAATGATTCGTCCACATGGATCTAATATAACTCATTATAAAATCATTCAAGATTCTGTAATATCATTAATTACATGCAAAATCAGTTCTAGATGTTTACCCATGTTCTACCCAAACAATAATTTAAGAATACAAGTGGACCGCTAAGGAAAACCATAAAAACGAACATCCCCAAACAAAGTTTTTAAACTCTATAATTCATCCAAAGGAACATAATATGAAATAATGAAATCAGAATGAACCCTATTAATGTATAAAAGGTTCTTGAATTTCTAATTAATGAATATAATGTCATTATACAGGTCATTAAAGACAAGGAGGCATTCAAGTACAAGGTAAGGGGAAATCTCGAACCCAATTTTCTTCCTTCAGGTTCTCCCTCTTTCACTCCATTTTTGATATGGCTACTCCTAAAAGATCATTTGTTCATAATTTCCTTTACTTTTATGAGATATACATGTTTTTCACTGGTTTTTATGTCCATCAAAATGTTTTCCAAGAGAACTCTTCTTTCAATATCTCACCTTTTACCTCTCATTCAAGGTTGATGGTTCTTGTATCAAGTATGTTGTTCCCTCTTTCTCTTGGGAACCTAAAGCTTATGAATGTTTTATTATGAGATGAAACCCATTCCATTCCATGGGTTATTTATGTACATGTTCGATATGTGTTCTATGTGGCAATCATGATAATGATAATTTTATGATGTGACGTGTGCGCCCAGAATTATATAGCACAATATAAATGTTTAAATGTGACGGGTGCACCCGGAATTATACAGTGCTCCAATGCATTGGGTAAAGTGATGAATCTCAAGAGTAAATGTGAAATGATGTGTGAACATGATTCTAGCTTTGTTCACAAGTATGTGTGGTAGTTAACCACTAATACATGATGTTTTATTTTTATGCATTGCCACATTTCAAGTCATTTACTTATGCTCCTCTCATGATCATGATCTTTTGCCTACGTTATGATTATGCTCACCCAATGATGTATTATTCTTATCTATCCTCTTACTAGGCTTTTAGCTCACCACTTTTGATGTATATCCTCAGGTGGCTACATGTACTAAGGAGAGGACAAGTGCCATTATGAAGCTAGTGAAGATGGAATTAAATAAATGTTTATGCTTGATGTGGTATTTGTTATGTGTTGTCCTAGTTTGCCCAAGAAACTAAACCTATGGATCCTCCATGTGTAATACTATTATGTTTTTTATCTTTGAAATGATGTAACAGTAAAGTAAGAATGTCCGGGTCACTATAGTTCGTATCAGAGGACAGGTTTTGTTAATTTGGGAATTAGGATTAATGAACCCTAAAGAAAACCTCTAGCATGAGACTAAGTACAAATATGGACACAAGGATATTTACCTAGGGATCCCATATGTTATGTTTATGGTATAATTGTTTAAATGGATAAGTTATTCATGACTTGTTTACTTATGTTTTTTTTCTAACCTTTTCTATTTTAGAAAATGGTGGGAACCAGGAGAGGTAATAAAGGAGAAGTACCCTCACCTGTTTGTGTAAAGTGAAATTTCGAGGGCGAAATTTCTCTAGGGGGGAAGAATGTAACGACCCAATTTTTTCAATGGAAAATTATCTTCTTATATTTATGTCATAAAAACACAAAATAATGAACTACTAAGTGATAAGTGACCTTTAAACATTATTTTGTCACCCCTATGTTTGGAATTTGAAAAATTCGATATACATGGTTGTGTTCAAGATAGTTTCTGGAGTCTAATGAAACAAAAATAATTTTTGGTGAATATTAACCTACCTTTATGAATAGTAACCTACCCTTATGAATAGTAATATGACCCTTATGAATAGTAAATAATAGTAACATTGACTATGAATAATTAAATAAAATTTAGATATCTTAGAAAGTGACAATTTGACCTTTGTAAACATTTTTGGAATTTTATAAGTCATAAATAATTAATTATAATTAATTAACTTAAAAGAATATTTATTTTTCTGTAATGTGTTCATTAATTATTGAATCAATGTCTAATAGTTTTTAGATAATTTTATAAGACCCTACATAATTTTTGAAAGAACTGTAAAATCAGTTTTAATCTTAAAAACATTTTTTTAAGTAAATTATCATTTTTTTAATATTAAATTAATAATATTTAGAAATTTATTTTTGAAAAATAGACTTCATTTTTGGATTCTACACGTCGAAAATTGGATGGGGTAAATTTTTGGGATTTTTCTGAGAAACTTGAATTTTTTGTGAATAGTAGAATACATTAATTTACCATATAAATTCATTTTAATTAAAACCCACTATTCCTGACATCACAAGTTATGTAAGCACCCAAATCCAAAACTCCAATGCTTCTTTTACTATTCCTGGTCATCCAAGACTCACTATTCTTTGTCTTAGGTGAAATTAAATAACTAATCAATTTTATATTAAGGAAACCCCTCTCCCCTCCACTATAAAAGCCACCCTTCACTCCCTCTTTTCCTCACACTTCTCAAGCTCCATGACATCTCTAAACTCTGCCCAAACACCATCCCTAGCTCATCCCCCATGTCAAAAATCTGATGGACTCATCAAAAGACCAATCCTAGTTTCCTTAAGGAGGTTCTCAAGAGGAAGATTCTAGAGGTAATTTCCCTCCCTCTTCTCCTTTAATTTTTTCTTCCTTTTAAGTTAAAGTTCCATTCTTGATATCTCCCCAAATATATTCATCTAGATTTTTTTTTAACTACATTATTATACATATACAGTAATAGTATGATTCTAATGGTATATTATATCACCCTACACCCTTTCCCTCTTCCTTTTATTTTATTAAAGAGAACGTTGTTCATGAGGTGTTAAATTGATCATCTTCAAAAACGACATGCTCTCTTTTTCCATTTCTACCTTCAAATCCGGTCATGAAACCATTTTTAATGTTGAACTAGAATATTTAATATGTATTATGTTCTATTTTACATTCTGGAAATAACCTATTGCCATATTACTAAGTTAAATGTTAAAATGACTTTGTTGTGATCCAAAAACCGCACAAATTAACCCAAATAATCTTCATTTAATTCTTCTCTAATGATTCATCCACATGGATATAATATAACTCATTATAAAATCATTCAAGCTTCTGTAATATCATTAATTAAATGTAATATCAGTTCTGGATGTTTACCCAAGATCTACCCAAACATCAATTTAAGAATACAACTGGACCGCTCAAGAAAACCATAAAAACAAACATCCCCGAACAATGTTTTTAAACTCTATAAGTCATCCAAAGGAACATAATATGAAATAATGAAACCAGAATGAACGCTATTAATGTATAAAAGGTTCTGTAATTTATATTTAATGAATATAATGTCATTATACGTGACATTAAATTGAAGGAGGCATTCGAGTACAAGGTAAGGGGAAATCTCAAACCCAATTTTCTTCCTTCGAGTTCTCCCTCTTTCACTCCATTTTTGATTTGGTTACCCCTCAAAGATCATTTTTTCATAATGTCCTTTACTTTTCTGGGATATACATGTTTTTCACTGGTTTTTATGTCCGTCAAATTTTTTTCCAAAAGAACGCTTCTTTCAAGATCTCACCTTTTACCTCTCATTCAAGGTTGATGGTTCTTGTATCAAGTATGTTGTTCCCTCTTTCTGTTGGGAACCCAAAGCTTATGAATGTTTTATTATGAGATGAAACCCATTCCATTACATGGGTTATTGATGTACATGTTTGATATGTGTTCTATGTGGAAATCATGGTAATGATAATGTTATGATGTGACGGGTGCGCCCAGAATTATACAGTGCTCTAATGCATTGGGTAAAGTAATGAATCTCATGAGTAAATGTGAAATGATGTGTGAACATGATGCTAGATTTTTTCACATGTATTTGTGGTAGTTAACAACTAAGACATGGTGTTTCATTTTTATGCACTCCACATTTCAAGTCTTTTACTTATGCTCTTCTCATGATCATGATCTTTTGCCTATGTTATGATTATGCTCAACCCATGATGTATTATTCTTATCTATCCTCTTAATAGGATTTTAGATCACCCCTTTTGATGTATATACTCAGGTGGCTACATGTACTAAGGAGAGTACAAGTGCCACTATGAAGCTAGTGAAGAAGGAATTAAATAAATGTTTATGCTTGATGTTGTATTTGTTATGTATTGTCCTAGTTTTCCCAAGACACTAAACCTCTGGATCCTCCAAGTGTAATAATATTATGTTTTAGATCTTTGAAATGATGTAATAGTAAAGTAATAAAGGCCGGGTCGCTATACATGTCATTCCCCCTACTAGGCTCATGTAAGGAAAAAATTACTGTGACTATTATTCTCTTTGTAAACTATTGAAAAACATTCTCAGAAGCACAAGAATTTTCAACATGATTCCCTTCTTATTCATGCTCAAAATTGGTGCTTCAAAATTGGAAAAGTATTTTATAAACCTTTAGTAGTAGCTATCCAGAGATAGAAAATCCCGAATGTTAGAAACACTCTTGGATTTTTGATAAGACACAACTGCCTCCACTTTCTCTAGTTCCACAACCACCCCTTCCTCTAAGATCATTCGACTTAGTAAATGAACCCAATCAACACATAAATTACATATTGAGATCTTGGAATATAGAATATGTCCTCTTAGTGTACTTAGGATGATTCCATGGTTTTTGGCATGATCTTCATGAGTCTAACAATAATATAATATGTCAATAACACAGAAAAATACAAACCAATCTAGGTAACAAATAAATATTAATTTCATTATGTCCATAAACATTGATGGTGAATTTTACTACCTTAAAACCTTCATAATATACTCATAAAACCAATACTGACTCCTAAAGGTAGTTTATAGTACATAAGATTGTCTCACACTCAGTTGTTGATACATCGATTTCAAATCAATAATAGTGAACAATGAAGCACCTGTCATCTGGTCAAAGTGATCATCAATTCATGGAATAATTAATATATTATTAAATATCATCTTATTCAGGTTCTTGTAATCAACACATAATTTCATAGATCCATCAGCCTTCTTATCAAACGACACATTTGATCCATAAAGAGACTTACTAGGATGAATAAGACATTTATTCTCTAATTACATAAATATATATTATTGATCCTAGAGTTTTTATAGAGCCGTTAAATATAGAATAATGGATTTCGGTTCTTTTCCGTTCAGAAACTATATCGTAAACTGAACATCTCTCTCGGGTGGCAATCCAACACATACTAAAACTGATGTAGCGCCATAGAAAAGAAATACTACTGTACTCCCCCATAATCAATCATTATCCAAGCCACATGGGATGAAATTTCACCCAACTACTGAAAAACATGCCTTTGATAGCCTTCCCAAAAATTACACTCTCCATGATGAACATAACTTTTTGGATCCAGTGACAAGAAATGTTACCCTAAAAAGGTAAAAAATAAATATGGGATTGGAATCACACTATCCAATCCATTCCACAAATTAGATCATAACCTGACATATCATGTACAAAAACACCCACAAAAATGGTTCCCACCAACATCGAGAGAACAACCTTCACATTTCTTAATATTTTCTGCACTCACCACTACTAATGTGTCTACTGACATAACCCCATACAGATGCTCCACCACTTGAATAACAAAACAACAAACTAAGAATAACTAAAATAATACGAGTCTAATGAATCGAAAGAAATAACAAGAGTGCATGGAAGCTACCAGGATCATACCTATACTAGTTTATGATTGAGCCTCACCACCTCTAGGTTTATAATAAACTACTTGAAGCTGACATTCCCCTCATCTATGGGCCCCAGTATAAAATCTGGGTGTTGCACTTCCCTGCTGGTATGAATGGTCTCGTCCAAGATTACAACTCTTTTAACCTCCAATGGTACAACCAACAGAGCTCCAAATGCCTAACTGCTATTGGGTAACCGAACACATACTTACACATGGCATCGACCTTGATTTTCCATTAGTTCCTATTTGTCAATAGTTCCTATAGAACCTCTTCACATTCCTATCCTTCCACATGCTCGGAACTCAACTGGTGGTCTGAGACACTATCCAAGCGTGTGCCTCAGCCATACAGAATAATTTTAGAAAATTTGATCACCATCCTCTCAGGATGGATCCCTTTTCTGACTACTCTATGAACCACTTCCCTAGTGTAAACTTTCTAATATGATCTTCCTAATATTGGATGCCACACCGTAGGTCTGCCCAACTGGAACTACATGCCCACCACTTGAAGCCTCCTTGAGTTTCCCATTTAAAAATAAGGAATGATTTAATACTTCAAAAAAACCTATTTAAAGAAAATATAGTTACCCGAGACATGATATCATGCTTATATCAATCTTTGAAATGTCTCTTTGTAGATGACTCATTCCCTACCAATGTCAGGACAAATCATTTCAATTCAGTGAAATGGCCAGCATAATACATTATTAACATACACCACTAGCTAAACCTCATATTATATGAATACATATTCTATTTCAAGGTATCATGATATAAATGATCAAAAAATTATTCCTGAAAATCATTCCCCATTATACGGTCATCTTACTGGTTCAGAACTAGAACATCCTACCATTGCTTCATCTGACCTTCCGGTGTATAATCCATATGCTTGACCTTATTCTTAAGAGGAGTATCTTGCTAATCAATAATATTCTGGATGTACTATATCCATAACTCTACTACATCTGGTATACCCTCTCCAATAAAATGTGAAGGGTTTTGAAGCTAAAACTCCATAGTTAGCAGAAACATTCTTGTCATAACCTTACCAAGGTCTTGTTTCTTCATGTGTATAAAATGAGAAATGTTCTCACAGAACTTATCCTCTATCATATTATCCTAAATCACTTCGTTTCCTTACTCTATTGTAGGAGATTCATTCTTAGTGGCATCATCTTATCTCTCAACCAACACATGTCGTCATGGTTGAATTTATCTATAATTCTGAAAACACATCTTAGAATACCTATCATAAAACATCCCTAGTTACATATAAGAGGCTCTCCACTATCCATAAATAACCCATTTCACAAGTACTATCCCAATGGAAATAATCACACCAAAAACACTACCATTGACCATCCCTATTGTGGCCCAGGTCTAATTTGGGGTTAACTAACATAAAAATTTACATGTCATTCATTAACCACCTTTTTAAACCATTTACACAATCACAACTTATTACGACCTACCTTTTAACATATTTTTTTACCTTTTATTAAACACAATTCTTTCACATTCATACCATATAACCATTTGTGTCATCAATTAGTAGACCTAATTTTCCTCAAATTTTCAAAAAGGTAAAATGTATCATGACCTTCCAATCCCATACACAAATCCTGTGTGCTCCTATCATGTTGCATTCCATATATATCTCTAAATTTATATAATGATGCATGAATGGAAAATATAGTTCCATTTCGACCATGAGTGAAATACTATTGAATAGTCACATCACACAACATGTTCATTAACTAATTGTAAGATATCTTCCAATCATAACAAAACACATCAACAATATCAATTTTCACCCTTGGTTCTTGGGATTTCCCTCATACATGGGTCAAATACTCTCATGAATGAGCTCATTTCCGAGGCCCAACACTTTCTAATAACTTATCAACCATCCCCACCTAGTATGAAAAAAGAAAAAACCACCCACTAATACCATTTTGTAATGTACCCGACTCAGAATCCACTAAACTAGTGCCTCAATATGGGTCACTATATGTTCTCAAAAGCACCTCCCCGTATGGTAGAAGTTGTTGACTAGTAGTGAGGGTTTAATCAGTCATGTGGGGATACTATACGCTCTTTATGAGAGTAATCCACATTAGATAACATAAAAAATAGATAAACAATATGCAATAAATTACAAACAAGCATTACCATCAATTTCCCATGCTAGGTACAACCAAAACCAACAAAAAATATGACATGTCATACTAATAGTGCTAAAAATGAATGAAAACCCAAAACAAAGACAAAAAAATAAATCCTCAAAATTGATCCTAACTCCATGTCTAGATCCTTAACCATGAACATCCTAGGATTAACATGACTCCATAGAATTTGGCATTTACCCATGACCTGAACTATAACCATGAGATCATTTGGGGTACCTGATAGATGGCCAAGAAGTCTGTGAGTACAAATCAACGGGCCACCACATTCAATTTCTAGAAAATATCTGATATAAATTGATAGTGCATCCATGTAAAAAATAAATGACAAGGTAAATAGAAGATAATTGGGGGACCGTTGGCTAACAATATTCACATTAAACATTTTAAAATTATATTTATCTTCATCACTTGTTCCATGGGTTAATCATGTACATCATTTATAGTTCAACACAATCCTATAATTTTTCCTGCTTATGGGAATACATTATTTTCCTTATCTGACTAGGGATAAAAATTAAAAAAAAATACAACACACTCTAACTTGGAAACTCAGTTTAGCTTGTCTAATGAAATGATTATATTAGGGGCCTAGAGCCCCAATTAGGATCCAGAACCTATTCACTCTAAGGGTCTGTTATAGATCATGAGTCCAACCCAAATAATGGGATGATCCTCAGTCTGTAATCCCACACCACCAAACCATGTGAACATGCTTATATATCTTCTTGCCGCATAAACTATATCAAAAACCAAACAAAACCAATACACATAAAATTTATAATTCAAATTTCATATTATATATGAATCATCATCAATCCTTAACTGATTATAGCATTTATCATTTACTTTTCATAGCCCAATTAACCCATTTCCTTTTTATGTATTAACCCATTTAGCATGCTCAGTAATTCTCACACATTAACCCATTTATCATATTCATCAATTATTGTGCATTAACCCATTTTAAATATTTTTAAATTCATATACCTTAATATATTTGCGCATTTCCATTACAAATTCACAATCCATTTGACACATTCACATAATCCATTTAACTGTTTCTCATTTCATTCCAAACTATCCCTTATGACATTACCAACACTATAAAATACTACAAATAATGTCTCTTATAACTCAAATAAAAATTTCATCATATTATTCATGGGATCTATTACAATCCATATTAAATCTATTCTTAAAATTATAAATTTCTATTTTTGAGAATGTAGTCACACCCGATGGGTGACCTTAAATCAGTCCATTCAACTTAATGCATCCAACGGGGATCATGAAGGGTTCAATTAATCATTTTTACAACCATTTTATCAAATACCACTAATGGAATCAAATTCACAATAAGAGATAACCAATAAAACAACCAGACATGAACAAATCCATATCAAGACTGCGAGATATAACTTGTAGACCACTTACCTCGATTCTGAAGATGATTGCATGCTTAACCTTAGTCTTTTACTCAGATGAAAACACTCCTTGAAGAAATAACCTATTATCCACTACAAACAAATGGATTTTGGGATTCATAAGAAGAATAAAAAAACCACAATCCCTAGTCATGAAAAGAGAATCAGGTGGAGCATTAGACTTATTTATAGCTTCGATCTAAACCTAGTGACACTCCAAACATCTTCAAATCAAATGAGATCAACACTTGGACATATTCGGGAGATTTGTTTATTCATTAGTGATTGATGATGAATAATGTGTAAGAAAACAGGGTGAAACAAAATAAATCCTAAGAGGGAAATAATAATTTCTCACTTTTTAATGGGGCACATGGTTTGGTCACACAATTTTCCAAAATATGAATCATCTATGTGCCTTACTCTATGTAATAGGGTTCCAAGTTACACGGTTAACTGGGAATCACGCAGTGTGTGACAAACCATGCATCAACCATGCGAAATGCCTCTATCCACGGTCACGTGATTTGGCTTTCCATCCTATATGGTTTACTCTAACCATGCGTCAATCATGAGACATTAACATGATGGATGAATTCCCTTTTCCATCATGTCCCAAAAACTCAGAATGCCCCTAAGATTCCTCAAAATTTTGGTTAAAATTTTACTATACAACAGTAAGGGATTCAATCCAAAATTTAAATAGGAGTTTACCTATATAAATCTTGGGATCATACACTTTTTGTGAATGCATTGAAAATTTTAAAGGAATTTTTTTGACTTATTAAATAATTTAATGATCCTAAATTTTATAAATGATATTTTTAAATGAGTAAATTTTATCTCAAGAAATTATGTTTTTGAACACACATTAACTAATTTAGTTATTTTGAACTATTTTATGGTCCTTAAAATTTAATATACTACTAATAATCATAACCATTGATAATAAAGTCATTTTGATGTGCCCATTATGATTATCATTTTAATGTTTCTAGTAAATTTGATCAGATATAGAAAATGGATGTTTTGCCCTCAACTCATAGGATCATACCCTATCAGCCCATTTATCAGTGTAGTAGAGGGATAAAGTATCACTGGGACTTTCCCATGTCCATGAACAAGATGATATTTAGAAACTAAATCTCATGTGAAACTATATATTGGAAAATATCAAGAACATTAAGATCACAACCTAAATAATTTTTGTTGTACCACCCCATCAAAATCTCACCATCACACACACTACCCTTAGGTCATTAACTTCTCAGAATGTTCTATGTTTCTAAATGTTATATTTTATTTTTAACAAAAAAATGAATATATTTACCTCTTTTTAATATTAAAGATTAATTTATTAAGTAAGGAGATCAATTAAAATTATATTTCAACACTATGAAATATAAAATGTACATTTTTGAAATATATAGTTTCAATTAAGACACAATTTTTGATGAATTCAAGATTATTTCAAACATATTTTATTTTAAAAAATTTTATTATGATATAATTATTATTAAATGTGAATGATAATATAATTTTATGATGTCACATGTAATTTTTATATGGTTCATAAAACTGTTATAGTAAAAAATTAGAATTTTTTAATAAATAGTGTTTTTTATTTAAAAGTTCAAATTCAAATAATTATAGAACTATTTTGAATAAATTAATATTATTTTGTAAATTAGTATGTCAAAAGTTTCTAACAATATATTTTACATAACTTTCTAAGATAGTCATATTTTTTTGTAAAAATTAAATATGTTATAATTATATGGTGTGTATTATGACTTCATGAAAGCCCATAAGTGATGTAATAAATACTATAAATACTATCCATTAATGATATTATGTTTCCCATTTAAAATAATTTGTTTTTAATTTTTTTATAAACCCTTAATGTATCCTCTATGACATATATTATATTTTATGGTTTTAAAATCAAGTCTTAGTAAACATGACTAACTTCCTCATGACCAAGGGAGTTATTTAAATTTTCCAGTTCTTAACTATATAAAATTATAAAAAAATTCTTAATTGGAATAAATAATTGGAATCCCCCATTTTAAGGATTATAGTTTTTATTACATTGTAATATATAATCTCCAAAACCAAAGCTTGGAAATTAAGAATGATATATTCTTTTTTTTATATGTAAACCCACCCATCTTCCCATTAATATTCAATAAAATATATTATAGAATTAATATACTCTTCCATTTCCTCTATATATCCCTACCATGGTTCCCAAAATGTATTAAGAATCTCCACCCAAGATTTTAGGAGTTCCCTCTCAAGGTAGGGAACAGTCTCTTTCTCATCTTTATTGTAGAACTTTTTTCATGTCATGCCTTTTGATTTAAAATTGTTGAAGTTGGGTTATGTTTTTACACATAACATTTACAATTATTATGATTTTATATTGATTATAAATATATTTCAATTTCATTTAACCCTTCTATAATCCTTTATGTAAACCTGTTATGTTTTGAAAAATATCCTTCGATTTTTATGTTGAGCATTTCTGTAGTGAGATCCCATCTCAACTTCCAACCGAGGGTATTAACCTAGTTGTACCTATCCATAATTATATAGGTATTTACATGTATGAATGCCAAAATACAAAATTGTGGGGTTGAAATTGATAAAATACATCCTTATATTTTATAATCAATGTTTCAGACTTATCCGTGAACATGATATGAATGTGATGCATGGGATCAAAATTATATAGCCCACAAACTCATTAGGTAATGATTTTATCTAATGGTATTCCTTGTGTGATTTATGGGAGGTTACCCTATACACATTATTTTATGTTTTCTTGGTATATAGACTGGAATTATGTTTTTGATGTCATGGTTTATATTATTTCCACATTCCTATGATTCCTTTGTGGTACCATGCTATACAATGCCTCTTTTTTAAATATTATAATTATCACCCAACTTATGTTACCTTGATATTCCTCTTGGATCACATGTACTTATTTGCCATATAATTTATTCTTTTATTCCCTTACCAGTATCTATATCTAAGACCGTTTTTAAGTATGCCCTCAGGATATTCCATGTTGTTTTAAAAGATCCATATAATATAATGGCATGTCTTGATGTTTCTAAATAACGATTTTTTACACATGTTTCATGTTAATGTTCAATATAACTAATTTACCAGAAAAACTATCTTTTAGGTTTTTATTAAGGTTATATTTATGTATAAAATCATTAATTAAGGTGTAATAAAATACGGGCTGACATAATCACCATCTTGTATTTATGAGTTATTCATATAAAGAAGTTAAGACCATATGAACTCAATATATGTTGTGGGACTGTGTCGAGCTAGATACCTTTCATAAAAAATTGATTTTCCATTCGATGTTTGGGGTTGTTAACTATATTTTTCATGTATATTTGTTTATGAAAATTTTATAGAATGGTTCTCAATATCTTGGTCTTGTAGAATATGACCACTCTAATTAGACCATATTTGAATTACAGGGTGGAAATACAAAATAATAAATGTAGAAAAATATTCTAATTGACTTGGTTTTAGTGTAAAATATAGTTAAAAAGATCTATACATAGTAAATATATCCAATATTGAACCAGGACGGATGATATAAAATTATTCAGATTCTAGTAAGTAGATTACACTAAATTTCATAGTAAAAATGAATAAACGAAATCAAAAGAATGTATTGAGAGGGTGGAAATTATTTTCAACTTCCTAAAAACACTAGATTACTCAAATCATTTTTTTCTAATTAAATTATTTAGGGACCATGAAGTATATGGTGAGAATATATTGTGTAAGAAAAGTTTTATGAATAGATCCCCTAGAATACATTCAGTAAAGCCTTTAATAGAAATTTCATCCTCATACCCTGACTAAGGGTAAGAAACTTTAGTTAATTAATATGTATAAAATTGATAGTTTTATCATGTATTATGCTTCTTGATCTTCTAAAATGGTGCATCTATATCCATAGCCTTATTATGAGAACTATATAACAATATGGAGGTTTAAAATTGGTTTGAGTCCTAATATTAAATATATATTGATTATTTGTGTCTACTAACCTTCACGATGTTATATAAATGGAATCTATGGATTATATGGACATATCATATAATATAGGTGACTTCGGAGCATATGTGTAGTATAAGGTAACCAGATTTTGTTTTTTATCTAGAAGATTAAGAAGGTTAACCAACCCCAAGGTGGAGGTAGGAGTAAATAATATATGTTAAGGCAGAGACTTGTGGTCTATTTTCAATATGGGAAAAAGGGATCCCTCAAACCTGATTGTAAGAACCTAAGGTATTCCATGTCTGTGAGAAATTTTTTCATCTTAACGGTTTTATTGAGAGAGCATCCCATGGAAGTAGATTCGGATCCACCATAACTAATGATCTTAGTTTTCATATGATTTGGAAATGGTGGATATATTTTAACTCATTCTAAGGGGAGTTATCACGTTTCCATGAAAGGGGAGAATAAAGTTGGATATTAATATGTTTTATAGTGTTCACCAGAGGAGCCTAAGATAGAACTAGATATTGTGAGAGGTATGGTGTTTATTACATCATATATAGTTATAAAATTACATGAAACTGGTTGAACTCATTCCTTCATATTATCCATGTTTATCAATGTTTTTTTCTTGTGTTCAAATATTATTCTATTCATTAAAAAAATTTCTACTCTATTGGGAAAGAATTCATAGTAGGGTTTTAGATCAACTGAGTGTCACATGATGGTTTCTTACAAAAAACCCATATGTAATTTTAGATATCATGACATTGATATATTCGATCTCGTTATTATCATGGATTAGATGATTAAATATAATGAATATATTGATTATGATAAACATTACTTCTAATTTATTACATCCAATGGAGTCACTCCTGTATTATAGGGTGACTGGGATCATAGATCTAGGAGATAATGTGTTGTTGTTCCATGTGTGGAGATGATCTCATTTATGTTTTTAGGGATGCTTTCTAATGTAATTGATCCATGTCTTAGTGACCCCATTCTTTTAAGGGTGTGTGAGTATCCTAATGTTTTTTCGAGATGGTTTCTTTAGGTTTCCACTACATAGGGAATTCATCTTTACTATAGTATTTCTTCTATGGAAGAGGCCCATTTCTATACCTTTATGCTGTAAAACACCCAATGAATTTAAATAATTAAAGGTTTTCCTTGAGGATCTTGAGGCTAAGTTATTTATTCATCATAGTTTTTCACCTTGTCCATCACCACTAATATTTAAAAATAACATTGGTAAGAGCCTCAAAATTTTTGTGATTACTTAAAACTAAACAAGCTGATAGTTCAGAACAAATATCCCTTGACTAAGAATAATACGCTTTTCGATCAGCTTATGGAATCCCTGTAGTTTTTAAAAATTGACCTGATATTTGGGTATCATCAACTGAGGGTCCAAGAAAAATATAATCTTAATATGGTTTTTAGGAAACGTTATTCGAATTCTTAGATTCCAGCTATATCATTTTTCCTAACAAATTATCCAAAAATTCTAATGTATTTGATGAATCATATCTCTTATTAGTTATTGGATTCTTTTGTGGTCATTTTATTGGTGATATCCTTGATTATTCTATAAAGGAACAAAAGAATACTGATAATTAAATAACACACATAGAATATTTAAAAAGAACCATCTGTATAAATTTTTATCTAAATGTGAATTCTATTTTCAATATGTAAAATTTTTGGCCACATGATTTCTTTAAATGGTGACTAAGTGAATTTTGAAAAAAATTTGGTGGTGATTTCATGGGATTATCCCAAAAAACAGGTTTGATATTTATAGTTTCATATGAATAGCTGGTAATTATAGGTTCTTTTTTGTACTTAACCAAGATTACATATCCAATGAAATATATTACCTAGAAGTATTTGAAGTTATTTTGGGTAAATTTGATCCAATGATCTTTTGAAGAGTTCAATGTGATATTGACTTTATCTGCAGTCCGGATCCTTCTTAATCCTTGTTTGGAAACTAATTCATTTTGAAATTCCTTAGGTACAGTTTTGGGGTTTATCTGATTTTTTGGAAGTCATGTGGTATATTATGGATCTAATCAATTATTCCCTCACAATAGGAACTACACCATTCATGATTTTTAGTTTGCGGTAGTGATGCATGCTCCTAAAACATGACACTGAATCCAATTTGGGGAACAATTTTTAATGTTCTATTACCATAATAGACTAAACTATTTATTAACTCGTAATTATCTAAATTAGATACATAGATTATATTTGGAGATCCTTTTGACATTTTATTTTGATATTTTATAAACCCTTAGAAATGAAAACATGATTTCAAACAATATGAGAAGAAAATAATTGGCTAATGTGGTTATGGAATAATTGGAATTGTGCTTATTGATTGGCTTGTTTTTTGAAATGTACATAGATGAATGGAGAGATAATGAATAAGTATTTATATCATTTTTAGCCATATCATTTATAGATGAAATATATTTCACTTGGACAGAATAATATATAGAGTTCTAGTACTTTTGTTATATTCATTATGGCGGGGAAAACATGGGTGAGTGGTCTTAGTCTCCTAGTGGAGTGTTGTGATTATGAGGTAGTATGTTTTCTATGACTAAACTAAGGTAGAAATTGATGTATAATTGACACTAATCTAATGGTTTTGTGCACCCCAGAGCCTCCATGATGTATCATGATTTGATAAATTACTTTTTATAGCTAAAATTAAATGATCGATTATATATTTTTTGTCATGATGTCATGCCATTAAATTAAGGAGAAACATTTTAGACCTACTAGTTTGTTGAAATCATTACCCATTCTAGTATGAAAATAAAATGATATGCCCATTGATATTATGATCGGCCTATGATTTACTTTATTTGGTAAGGATTATATTAGTGTGATTATTGA
Source organism: Viscum album (assembly GCA_963277665.1). Taxonomy (NCBI): domain Eukaryota; kingdom Viridiplantae; phylum Streptophyta; class Magnoliopsida; order Santalales; family Viscaceae; genus Viscum; species Viscum album. Next base: position 1,702,288,061 of record OY728132.1, read on the forward strand.
TCAATTCATGAAATCAATACGTTTCTTATGTATCAAGCAGTCTATGAATGTAGAGGATCTATGGAAATTTTATGTCTGGGAAGACATAAAGCTTCATGGTGTGCCCTATGATATCATTTAAAACTGGGAACCTCAATTTAAATCTTCATAATTTAATGTATTTCATGTAGTGATGGGTTTCAAATTTATATTATTCATAGTTTATCATCCCTAGATTGATTTATAGAATGATTGAGCCATCCATATTCTCGAACTCATGCTTAAGACATGGATTCATGACTTTAATGGACTATTATACATATATATTCAATTACTGTTTCTATTCTATAAGATTACTTATTATAATTTGATCATAATATAACCATTTGAGGTTTTGTAGAAGAGTCCTTGTAGATCTCCTGTTTTCTGGGTAGTGGATAAAGAATGGTCTTTAGTTTAACTAAGACTCATCTAAAAAATGGTGTATATCATGAAAATTATTAAGAAAATATTATTGATTATCTGAAAGTGTATAGAAGAATCAGGTCCTTATTAATCATTTTCTATTGGAATTCGAGATAGGTGGTTAGGCTTCCCATAGATTTTCACATTATTTCGGGCATTGATGTTTGGGAAGGTAGGGTAAGTAAGCAATTAATTATGTCAGCTTGATTGTGATTGTGGAGTGACTTTAGAAGGTGGATTATTGATTATATTTAATTAATCTATTTATTTCTACCCATAATGTGTTTCATGTTTTATAAATGGATAAGTAATAAACAAATTCATCCCATGTGGTTGATAGGGATGTTGTTGAAATTGAAAATAACACTTAAATAATTGAAAGACATATTTTGATCATGGATCAATAGGATAATATGTTGTGTGTAATGATTATCCCATTGGTTAAAGTGAGATGAAATTGTGAAAGGGGTATCTAGGATACATGAGAGCACAAATATTTCATAGTGTAATAATGGCCTTATCTACCTTCGGGCTCATGAACCTGGGCCATTCTAGGGACATAATATTTAATAGTCTGATGAGTTTTAGTGCCCTCTAAGTAACATATATGTTTAATAGTGATATTGGTATAAATCTTCAATGGATAAAAAGGATTTCATAATATGATGGTAAAAAATTAATTGTTTTTGGGGAAATAGGATAGGTTCATGGTTTTGGTACACAATTAGTGGTAATAAAGTGATATGGGATTATTGCCCTCGTGGTTATTTTGATGGTTTGAACATAGTTTTCTTAACTATTATATCCAAGAGGAAAACTATGAACATGTTTGGTTTTGGTTCTATATGTTTACACATGCTTTCTTCATCAATGTATATATTATTAAAAAATAATGAAACTTATTTTTTAAAGGACAAGGGATATCACATGGTTAGAGCCCTATTTTTATAACCATGATGCCTAACCATGTGACCTAATTCTATCATTAATATAGAAAATCACCATGATTTTCCTGGTATTTTTAGACTATATTATCTTATTAAACCCTCATTAGTAATGCCTAACCCTTCCATGATTCACTAAAGTGATTTACCCTTGATTATTTTATGATACTCGATCGATTTGAGTGAATATATTTGAGGTAGGTTTGGATTTATTCTTAGTTTCTCTTATTTTATCAAGATCTTAACTTGAAACCTCTTCCCTTTCTCTCACTAGAACCCTAATGACCTATTATTTCAAGATATAAATGGTTTTATGGGGACATTGATGGTGTTTCTCTTATAACTATATAAGTGAGTAACTTCTATTTACATTTATCATCATTGATTTTTTAGTTGACATCATTCTCTCTATTAGAAAGTTATGTGTCTCTATCTTATGGTATATACCAAGATATTAATTGTGTTTTATGATTACCTTTGATTTTAAATTATTAAATTGAGGAGTTTGAATCCATGAAAGGTTAATTTGATCTTTGATGGCCATGGAATTATTTTCAAAAAATGTGTTACAATTGAAAACCATTTTGATGCATTGGATGTGATCAAATGATTTATTTAAAGAATAATTTGTATTAAAAAGTTATTTTCATTCATGTATATGGAATTCATTTTCCTTGAAAATTGATTTTATGAAATCTGGTCATATAAATGAAATGTATTTTTCTTGGACAAAGTTTTTTGAAATTTATTTCCTTGGAAAATGTTTATGAAATATTGATTCCATTTTTTGAATTAATGATGGAATATGGATCATTGGGAGAGCTTGTTGTATGGGGGGAAACATGATTTATGAAAGCCTTAGTATGGTAAGTTATCACTTGTATAGGTAATCCTAATTGCATGGAGCTAGTTGGTTGTAATAGTCTGAAAATTATTGTTGTGATTAACAAAAGATATCTTTTTTATTGGATATTTTATTATATTTAATAATAAAATTATAAAGAGATGATTTTACACACATATATATATAATATATCAACTAATAATACCAGTTACTTTATATAAAACTAGTATAGGGATATAAAATATAATGAATAATTACCACCCAATGGTATGCTCTATATGATTGAAATATGCTAGGAATATTACACCATTCATAAAAACCATTAAAAGAAAAAGAAACATTCGGAATATGATGAGTAATATCAAAGGAATTATAAGAAAACCCATTATAAATGAGGTAGTAAATTTTTATTCATGGTGGTATATATATTGGATATAATCAAAATTGTGACTGTGAGATATGATCGTTACATTACTATTACTTGACCATTGAAATTTAGGACCATTGATAATGGTTTTGTTATATAGTGACTAATAAGATTAGTTTTTATTATGGATAAATACAAGAGTTAATTGAATTATGAATGAACAAATGATAGATCAATGTGAAAAATCATTCTTTGTGAAGATAATTTTTCAAAACTAGAGACAGAGGTAGCATCATCAGTGTTTTATCATAATATATCCCAATAAGAGAAGTAATAAGTGAGGCTCAAATGGGATCTCCTACCATAAAAGTTAAAGCTATTAGGGGTCACCACTAGATTAATGTCTTCTTATCCATCTAATAAAACCACCACTAACCCACAACTAACCCAAATATCATTGTAACGTCCCGGTCCCGGGTGCCACTCAACGGGTGCCCCGAAGCCGGTTCTCCACAAGACCTCAAGCGCATTTCCCCAAATGCCAGAGGCTACTGACTGGCTGCAAGGGTCCAGGTCTGATAGTGGGAAAACTATGCCCTCATTTGTCAAAGTGTAGAGCAGAAGAATTTAAATAAATCATACAACGATAGAAGAAGTAGTAAACCATACACAAATAAAATAAACTACAGTAGTAGATAAAACCAAAAGTATATAAATGATGACGCTACATGTTTCAAGTTCTAAGAAAACAGCCAGAACATGTTATACATCAATACAGTACAACAAAATACGGAGTACAACAAAACAATAAAAACTTCTGGCAGCGGAATCGCGAGCCTAGGCTCGGTCCCATGCCCTTCTACTTCTCAGCAACAGTCAAGTAACTGTATAGAGACTCATGCCCCTATCTACTCCTGTAGAAACGTAATCTGTTTGGGCCAAAAAGTGTGGCCCAAACAGGGTGTGAGAAATATATCTCATTAGGCACCCACCAATGGCCCGTGCCCAACTACGTATAAGCATGCAAAAATAGTTTTCAACAGTAAAATGAAATCATGTAACCAGTACTAAAAAGTAACTATCTTAACAATTAAATTTCCATTTTATTATTCATTTAATTTATTTAATTTTGTAACATTCTTGTGCTCAAAAACACCAAGTCCTAAGGCCAACTAGAACCGTGCCCTCAGGATAAAATAGTAAACCAGGCCCTCAGGCTTTCCCTCAGGCCATACAGATTACAACTAGTAGGTATTTCCCTCAAGCGTAACAGAAAGTGCCCTCAAGTGTAGGAAGTGTTTCCCTCAGGCATAGAAGTCAAGCCCTCAGGCACGAATGGTTTCCCTCAGGCGAAATACTACATCCCTCGGGCTAAATAGTGCAGTGCCCTCAGGCTAATCAAAACAACACCCTTAGGCTAAACAGATAACCGGGCTATGCCCAACATGTCAAAATGCAGTAAACAAGAAATTCCTCTCAAGTAAATCATTCACATACTACTTTAAAGGCATACCCTCGGGTATCCTGGCCAAAAGGATGAACAGTGAAACCCACCCCTAGGGTGGTTCTGGATCCAAGAAATGATCCCAACAAGCATTTTATTATCACAATTTAATCACCTATTCAATTATAGGCATTAAATATAGCAACAACCTCATCCACATGACACCCCCACATGGGTTCGTGGCACAAAAACACACAAAATGCACGACGGTTGGAAATTTACACAACACCGCCTACCTTATATGCCAACGAACGCTATATCCGAACGCCGACTCCAGAAATGCCCTAGAACATCGTAGATCTGACTAAGAACAAAACACATTCAAATGTAAATAACATCAGTTGGGAGAAGAATTGGTCAGAAGAGGCCAAGGATGTGGAAGCCCTTACCTGTGTGGTTCCAACGGGATCGTCCGAGGTGGAAACCGATTCCAGACGAACATCGGGCAGATCTTTAAAGGGTCAGTCATCCTCCTTGGCTCCAAAATGGATCAAAATGCCTCCTCTACAAAATGAAGAGGCTACTGTCTATTTTATGCCGAATAAACAAATTAGACGGCGTGTACTTCTAAGTACACGGCGTGTACTTCTTTCATTTAACTGTTAATTTGGCGGCACTGCCGCACTGTTCATCAGTTCACAAGATTACACGGCATGTACTCCCGAGTACAAGGTGTGTACCATAACCCAGCTGGCGGCTGCTCCACCAGTTTACTGTTTAAGCCTGCCGACTGACTACATGGTGTGTAATGTACCACTACAGGGCATGTAGTTGGTTCCTACACCCTTTGTCACCGACAAGGCTACACTCCCTGTGTACCCATTCCAAACGGCCAAAAGTACACAGCCTGTGGAAATGTACACGGTGTGTAGTTCCAAAATTTAGTATTTTCCCCATTTTCAATATTTTCTCAAAAACACCTAAGGAAAAGGAAAAAGAAGAAGCCCTTACCTAGAAAATAAGAACCAGGTTCTTACAAACTTCCCCCCTTATACCAATTCGTCCCCGAATTTCCCTTACCAGGGTGGTGAAGATAAAGCTCAGAACAGCTCTGGCCACTAAGCACGTATGTCAGCCTCCCGGTCACAGGTCTCGTCCTGCACTCGGCCATGCTGCCATAGCACCCGTACAAGATGAACTGACCGGACTCGAAGAACCTTCATTCTCCTATCCATGATACGGATCGGATGATCCTGAAAGGACGCATCATGCTGATGCTCAACCTCCTATGGCTGAAGGGTGTGAGACGGGTCTGAATGGTAGCAATGCAACTAAGACTTGTGGAAGACGTCGTGCATGGCTCGGTACCACTACGGTAATAGCAACCGATAGGCAACCATCCCGACTCTCTTCAGAATCTCAAATAGTCCAACATACCTCGATGAAAGCTTACCATGTCTCCTAATCCACTTGTGTCCCAGCCTTGACGAATCACACAAGAAAAGCTGATCCCCAACCACGAACTCCAAAGGTCATCTGCGGCGATCAGCATAGGACTTCTGATGAGACTGCGTGATAGCCATCCGCTTCCGAATCAACTGGACCTGCGCAGATGTCCCCTGTATGAGTTGTGGCCTCAGTAAAGCTATCTCACCTGCCTCTAACCAGCACAAAGGTGATCGGCATGGCCTACCATATATAGCCTCGTATGGTTCCATCTCAATAGTTTCCTGAAAACTATGTTATTGGAAAACTCGACTAAGGGTATATGCTTCTCCCAAGAGCCCCCAAAGTCTATGACGCATGCACGTACCATTTCCTCTAGCACCTGTATCATACGCTCCGAATGGCCATCTATCTGAGGGTGGTATGCTGTGCTCAGAAGCACCTAAGTACACAGTGCCCTCTGAAAACACTGCCAGAAATGAGACATAAAGCGGGAGTCCCTATCAGAAATGATAGAATGAGGGACCACATAAAGATGTACGATCTCTCGGATATACATCCTTCCAAGCTTGTCAACACCGAAGGTCTCCTTGATCGGAAAAAAGTGAGCTACCTTAGTGAGTCTATCCACAACATCCCACACGGTTTCATTGCCTCGAGGTGACCTCATAAATCCCATCACGAAATACATCCCAACATTATCTCATTCCCACTGTGGAATGGGTAATTGTCGTAACAGCCTAGCTAGCCTCTAGTGCTCTTCCTTTACCTGCTGACAGGTGGAACACCTCATAAGAAAACCAGATATCTCATTCTTCATACCCGGCCACTAGTACTGATTCCTCAAGTCATGGTACATCTTGGTAACCCAGGGATGAACTGCCCAAACTGAAGCATGAAACTCCCGCATCAGCTCCTCCTATATATCCACTGGAACCCATACTCGTCCATGGAAACACAAAACCTCATCATCGCCAATCGTCCAACTAGGAGGAGGGTCATCACTTTCCACCGACTCCCAGAGAACTAGGTCTTCTGAATCTGATAGTTTTCTCATCCTCACTCTATCTAGGAGGGAAGATGACACAGCTAAAGAGGAAAGGAAAGTCTTCCCCTGACTTTTGTGCACCTCCAGATGCATCTTAGAGAACAAAGACATGAGCTGCCACTCATCACTGGCCTTCTGCACTGCCTATTTCTGTGTCTTCCTGCTCAGTGCATCAGATACTTCATTACCTTTACCAGGTGTATAGGTAAGCTCAATATCGAAGGACTGTAAGTACTCGACCCACCTTCGCTGCCTCAGATTCATGTCATGCTGAGTAAAGATATACCTGAGGCTTTTGTGGTCGGTGGAAATGACAAAATGCTCTCCCAACAGATAATGTCTCCAACAGCACAACGCATGCACAACTATAGCCATCTCTAGATCATGCGTCGGGTAATTACTCTCATGTGGCCTCAACTGCCGAGACCCATACGCAACAACTCGGTTGCCCTGCATCAAAACGGCCCCCGACCCAATCCCTGATGCATCATAGTAAACTGTATAGCTCTTCCCCTGATCTGGGAGTATCAGGATCGGTGCTGATGTCAACCTTCTCTTCAGGTCCTGAAAAGCTATCTTGCAAGCTGCTAACCAAACGAACATCACACCCTTCTTAGTCAGACCTTTCAACGGTGCTGCTAAGCAGGAGAAGTCTTGTATAGAGCGTCTATAGTAACTACCCGGCCCTAAGAAACTCTGTATCTCAAACACATTCTTAGGATGATCCCATGAAACTACTGCTCTTACCTTCTCTGGTTCTACTGCAACTCCTGCCTCTGAGATAATGTGACCTAGGAAGTGAATATGGTCCATCCAAAAGTGGCACTTTGAGAGCATCGCATATATCCAATGCTCTCTCAGTGTACTCAATAAAATCTCAAGATGGGTGGAATGGTCGTGTCGAGTGTGAGAGTACACCAAGATGTCGTCCACGAATACCACCAAAAAATAATCATGATACGGATGAAACACACGATTCATCAGATCCATGAAAACTGCTGGCGCGTTCGTCAGTCCGAACGACATAAACGTATACTCATATAGTCCATAAATACTCTTGAAAGCTGTGAGAGGTATATCAAATGGTCTAACGTGTAGCTGATGATATCTAGATCTCAAGTCAATCTTCGAGAACACTCGTTCTCCACGAAGCTGATCAAACAGATCATCTATCCTCGGCAAGGGATATCGGTTCTTAACCATCAACTGGTTCAGATTCCGATAATCCACGCAAATTCAGAGGGTATCATCCGCCTTCATCGCAAAAAGGACCGGAGAACCCCAAGGGGAAGTACTGGGTTGGATAAAAACCTTCGCCTGTAGCTCCTCCAACTGCCTCTTGAGCTCCTAGAACTCAGGCGTTTCCATCCTATAAGGAGGAATGGACACCGGTGATACTCCTGGCACAAGCTCGATAGAGAAATCCATCTCTCGCACCGGATGTAGACATGAAAAGTCATCCGGGAAGACATCCCTGAAATGATCAACAACTGGAGGGAAGTCCATCTGACAAGTCCTCTGATCATCCAAATATAAGGTCGCTATCTGGGCTGTGACTCCACCTCGCCCATGATTCTCTGGTCCAACTTGACTTGCCTGAACATCCCCTTCGCACTTGTATAGAAACTCCATGCCCTCTAGTGATGTGAAACACACCCTATGACGGTAGCCGTCTATGATGGCTCGAAAGGGAACCAACCAGTCCATCCCGAGAATGATATCATAGCTCGTCATCTCCAAGACATAGAGTTCCCAAAGGAAGTGACTCCCACCAACCTCAAGGGGGAACTCCTTGCACTGACGCACACCAGTCGTCCTAGTCCCCAACAGAGTGTCTAGCGTCAAGATATTAGAAGAAGAAGAAACACAGAGCCCAAGGCTCTCCACAACGGGTACAAATATGAAACTATGTGTAGCACCCGTATCGAAAAGTGCTGAAGATAAGATAGAAGCTACTAGAATAGTACCTCTGACTGTCGAAGGTCTAGGATCCGGCTCCTGCTGGGTCTGTTGCACTGCATATGCTTGCCCAGTGTCGTGGCCCTGTGACACAGCCTAGCTACCCTGATTTATCGCGCCCTGCTGCCTATGCGATCCTGGTGTCTGGCTACAGCGGCCCTGACCACCATCTCGGCCTACATGCCCTAACGTATTCCAGTTCCCCGAATGGTAAGAAGCCACTAGTCCAGATCCAGCATGTGGAGTCTATACAAAACCCCTCTCACTAGCCACTGGTGGAAACTCCCTACAAAAGCACTACAGATGACCCATCTTGCGCAATCGCGGCACTCCACTAGGTCTCGTGGACACTGCGGTCTCTTGTGCCCCTCTCTGCCACACTGGTAGCACCTGATCAGGCCACCTGAAGACGTCGCTTGGCTGGTACTGCTGCCCTTAGAGAATTCCATCTGTCTCTTCCTCTTGCCAGCAGAAATAGTACCAGTAACTAGTGCTGAACTGCTCTGGCCCACACCACTAGATGCTCGCAGGTTCCTCTTAGAAATCAGCGCCTGGTTTACAATAGCGTGTAGTGAAGGAAACCTGAAAACATTCACCACCGCTTGGATGTCAAACCATATACCATCCTCAAAACGTCTGGCTCTCAATGTCTCATCACCCACTAGCACGGGTAAAAAATGTTGAAGCTCCGTAAAACAAGCAGAATAGTCCATCACCGACATAGCGCCATGCTGCAGATTCATGAACTCTCGAGCTATTTATGCCCTCAACGTCTCAGGAAATAAGATGTCATAGAAGACTGCCTGAAAAACGTCTCACGCCGTGTCTCTGTGATGCTCTGACTGTGTGGTAATATCCCACCACCTCTTGGCAGAATCACGAAGCATATAAGTCGCGAGCTTGACCCTCTGCCCTGGAGGCATCTAAGGATGCTCGAAAATAGTATGCGTCAATCCTAGACAAGACTTCATAGCCTATAGTCTGCCATCCCCTGAAAATGTAGGCGGATGCTGCTACTGAAAGATACGTGTCAGCTCGGCCATAGATGTGGAAGCCTGCAGTGCTCTTTGAAAGGTCTGCCTGAACCGCATAAAGCCTTCACAGAACTACGCCTCCGCGCCTGTTTCCGGTATAATAGGTGGCGCCGCATCTAGCTCTGCTGGTGGATCAACTGGTAGCCCATATCCCACCATCTCTAGAGTATAATCGTCACTGCTCTCCTAGAGAACAACTCGCGGTCTTCTAGGCGGCATGAAACTACAAGGTAAAAAGAATGCCTCAGATTCAATATTATTAAGACTGAAACGAAGGAACCACAAAGGAACAAGAGGAAGAAGGCATTTCAAAATTTTCAAAACAAGACTACACGGCGTGTACACTGACTACACGGTGTGTACTTGACTTCTCTTCCCCTACCCAGGTCCTTACACATGGCTAAGCCACACGGATTCTATCGAACAAAACTACATGGCGTGTATAATATCTACACGACGTGTATGGTGTTATTTTCCAACTGCCCGTGTCGTCTGTGACACAGTTGACAACTCGGCTTGACACACCACGGCCTGTTACAATCACAGACGGAGTGTACACCACCCCGTTTCCCAGCCACATGGCTAACTCCACACGGTATGTCCTCAGACAATACTACATGGCGTGTCCCACGGGTATACGGCATGTTCAGGGAGAGGTGACACCGGCCCGTGTTGTTAGTTACACGTCCGAGTCCCCATGTCACACTACACGACGTGTCTATAATTTACATGGCATGTTCTATCAAGGAGTTCACTGACCCGTGTTGTTAGTTACATGGCCAGACTCCGAGTCACACTACACGGCTTGTCCATTCATTACATGGCGTGTTTTTCCCAAGCCTTTCCCTACCCCATGTCTCCGCCCACACGGGAAGAGACTACACGGCGTGTACTCAGAAAGATTATTTTTCTTCCCGAATAGAAGAGAATACATGGCATCTATACTGTGTTTCCAGATAGTATGCCTTTGAAACTTCTCTAGAACCCAAAAAAACAACACCTAAGTGTCAAATTCTGACCTGTGGGGGCCCATACTCCCCACGAATCAAATTTTGACATCTTATATGTGTTATAACCAACAAACAGTCAATGATCCACCAGATTCTGGTCCATGGGGGACCATACTCCCCAAAAACCATAGTTTGGCATCCATTCTATAAACAACCTCAAACAAAAATACCATATCACAAGGCAGGTATTAATCAATAATCTATCACAATAGCATCCTATATTAGCACAAAAACTATCATAACAACATGAAAATTCTAATGCACCTACATTGCATGGAAACTATGCATGACATGTGATTTCTAGAATTTGCCTAAATGATTCATGAGACGGCATACCCTCATCTCATCAAGTTGCAACTAAATAGAACCCATAGATAAAATAAAAACTACACATTCTCAACATGCGTCACCCAACGGTGAAAACATATCAACCGTAAAATTGCTAAATCAAAAGAATGAAAAATAAGAGGTAGACTGGATTTTCACTGTACACGGGTTAGCTACGCCTGGGAACATCTTATTACCAACTACCATTCCGTCCTATCCCTGACTACGACTCAAAATAGTAAGTCAAAGAAAAGAAACCACCTCTGATGCCACATTGTAACATCCTGGTCCCGGGTGCCACTCAACGGGTGCCCCGAAGCCGGTTCGCCACAATACCTCAAGCGCATTTCCCCAAATGCCAGAGGCTGCAGACTAGCAGCAAGGGCCCAATTCTGATAGTGGGAAAACTACTCCCTTATTTGTCAAATTGTAGCGCAGTGGAATTTAAATAAATCATACAAAGACAGCAGAAGCAGTAAACCATACACAACTGAAATAAACTACAATAGTGGATAAAACCAACATTATATAAATGATTATTCTACATGTTTAATGTTATAATAAAATAGCTAGAACATTTTATACATCAATACAGTATAAAAAAATACAGAGTACAGCAAAATAAGCAAACCTTCTAGCAGCAGCTTCGCAAGCCTAGGCTCGGTCCCATGCCCTCCTACTCCTCAGCAACAGTCAAGTAACTATATAGGGACTCTTTCCCCTATCTACACCTACAGAAATGTAATCTATTTAGGCCGAAAAGCGTTTCCCAAACATGGTGTGAGAAATATATCTTAGTAGGCACCCACCAAAGGCTCGTGCCCAACTGCGTGTAAGCATGCAACAATAGTGTGCAATAGTAAAATGAAATCAAGTAAGCAGCACTAAAAAGTAACTAACTTAACAATTAAATTGCTATTTTATTATTCATTTAATTTATTTAATTTAGAAACATTCTTGTCCTCAACAGCGCCAAGCCCTCAGGACAACCAGAACCGTTCCCTCATGCTAAAATAGCAGACCATGCCCTCAGGCTTGCCCTCAGGCCATACAGAATCTAATCCACAAGTATTTCCCTTAGGCATAGAAAGTACCCTTAGGCGTAGGAAGTGTCGCCCTCAGACACAGAAGTCAATCCCTCAGGCACGAATGGTTTCCCACAGGTGAAATACTACAACCCTCGGGCTAAGGAGTGCAGTGCGCTCAGGATATTCACAACAACGCCCTCAGGCTAAACAGGTAACTGGGTCATGCGCAACATGTCAAAATGTTGTAAACAAGAAATTCCTCTCTAGGAAATTATATGCTTTCTACTTTAAAGGCATACCCTTGGGTAACCTGGCCAAACAGCTAAATAGTGAAATACACCCCTGGGGTGGTTCTGGATCCAAGAAAACGATCCCAACCAGCATTTTATTATCAAAATTTAATCAGCTATACAATTCTAGGCATTAAATATAGCAACGGCCTCAGCCACCCCACACCCTAACTTGGGTTTGGGTCACAAAAATGCACAAAATGAACAATAGTTGGAAATTTACACCAAGCCACCTACCTTATACGCCAACGAATTCCGTACCCGAATGCCGACTCCAGAAACTCCCAAGAACGGCATAGATCTGATGAAGAACAAAACCCATTCAAATGCAAATAACTTTAGTTGGGAGAAGAATTGGTCAGAAGCGGCCACGGAGGTGGAAGCCCTTACCCATACGGTTCCAACAGGATCGTCTGAGGCAGAAACTGATTCCAGAAGAACACCTGGCGGATCATCAAAGGGTCGTCCGTCCTCCTTGTCTCCAAAATGGCTCAAAATGCCTCCTCTGCCAAATGAGGAGGCTACTGCCTATTTTAAGCTGAAAAAACAAAGTACACGGCGTGTACTTCTTTAATTTAACTGATCATTTGGCGGCACCGCCACACTGTTCATCTGTCGACAAGATTACACGGCATATACTCCCGATTACACGGCGTGCACTATCGCCTAGCTGGCGGCTGCTCCACCGCCTTACTGATTAAGCTTTATGACTGACTACATGGCGTGTAAGGTACCACTACACGACATGTAGTTGGTTCCGACACCCTTCTTCACCGACAAGGATACACACCCCATGTACCCATTCCACATGGCCAAAAGTACACGGTGTGTAGTTCCAAAATTTAGGATTTTTTCCCATTTTCCATATTTTCTCAAAAACACCTAAGTAAAAGGGAAAAAAAAGAAGCCCATACGTCAAAAATAAGAACCGAGTTCTTAAAATCATATTCTTTTTTAATAATGGGTTATGTGCATAGGCCCTAGTAGTTTTAAGGTGTAATTATTTTAGAAATAAATTAACTATTTTATTTAGTTTTCATTATCACTTAGTGTTTCACTGTATATAATAATGAATATTATTAGAGAACATGATAAAATAGAATTTTAAACAAAGAAATCATTATTTTATTTTTATAGAATATATATATATATAAAACTTTTATAAAAATAAATTTAAAATAAAAGAATAAATTCTATAAAATATTCAAAATGATTACATTTATTTATAAAATATTTTCATCAGATTATATACTATGGAAGAAATTTTATTGTACAAAAAAATTGGTAGTGTTTAGTAAATAAGTATTCAATATTTAAAAATTAAACTTTTCACATTTGGAAAATTTTCATGATAAAAATTATGACATTTCTGAAATCATCATGTTGAAATTTTCCAATGGTGAATTTTTTTTAATTTTCCTTCACAGTCAAATTTTGGGTGAAATATAAAATAAAAAAAAACATATGGTATGTATTATTTCATAAGAAAAGCCCAAAAATGATAATATAATTATTTTAATTACAGGATTCTAAATTAAAAATATTATTTTATTGAAATTATGTATTTTAATTTATTTAAATAATTTTCCATACCATAAAATTAATTTCCAATGTCTAAAATATAAATTTTGATTTTTAAAAAATATATTTTGTTTTAAATTAAATTTAACATGTCCAATGTAATATTAAAATTTCGATTTCCCCATTAAAGAATTAAAATATTATAAAAATGACTTAAATGTCTAAAACCATGGATAACATGGGCAATCTAATGGTTTTTCATTTTTGAAAGGGGCAATGATAGGTTTCATGATGGACTCTACCATTCTGTGACTACGAATACCTCTGAGCCGGTGCCTACTCGGATGAAGGGGGGACCTCTAATGTCCTTTATGGGGGAGACATATAGGATAATCTCTACCTTCTCCAACTCTGACCTCCTTTGTTTATTCCCTCCAATATATTTTTTCCCTAAGGTACAATATTTTTTCAATGTAAACCGTAACCTCATGATCTCTTCTTCAGAATTATATGTAGAGATAGCTATTCTAAATCTCACAATGATTTCTTGGTTCAATAAGAGATAAATTTTGGTGGACGTGTTTTATTGATTTTTTTTGGGAACTGGAATCTATAGGAGAGAGTGACTATCTGTTTTCATGACACAAAGCATATGATGATTTAGTGTGAATCATAGGAGGATTTGGCCAAGTTATATTCCAATTCAAACCACAACTGTAATGGATCTTCGTTCTATTTATGTAGATGTTCTAATGACATCCACATCAAGTTTGAATCCAATTAGGTTGTGATCTAGAAATTTTTTCCTCAAAAACCACTTTCATTTCAAACCTCGTCTATTATGATAATGTAAGGGAATGTTTTGGGTATATTTTAATGCTTTAACAATATAACTCGAGCTCCCGGTCCCCTGGTCTATCCACAAGTCTATGTGGAAGTGGACTCATTGAGGATGCCTTCTGAGTTTGTCTGGATTATAGTGGGTGAGGAATATCATTGAATACAACATGGGTTCTATGAACCATGGGTCGAAAGTTTCTCTATTTGGATGAAAATAGAACACTATATGGATTAATGTAGGCATAGAGGCAGTGAAAAGGGATTTGGGACAAGTGTGGATGGTGACTTGCCTCAATAGCAACATATGGGGGTTCCCAATGGTCTAAATAACTTACTGAGTTCTGATATGGGTGCCCCTAGGGAGTCTATACATGATCCTTAAGATTAAGAATTAGAGAAATCCACTAATGGGATTACTGTTGAGAGTTATAGGGATTTAAATGTTCAATGCAATGTACCATATTGAAATAAGGAATAATTATGTTCTAGTTAGATTATACCAAATGATGTTACTTTTAATTTCATTGAATATACTTAGAGAAATGTGGTGGGCTTGGGTGTTTTCATTGATTCTAATGATGCTTCTTACCCTAGGATGAAAAGGGAGATAGATGCATCTCAAGATATGATGGGAAGGGATGCATGTTAAATTCAATCATTTTAGGCTGAGATGGAAAGATCTTCACCTGTTATTTAAGGGGATGAAGAGGTGAATGAGGTCCCACCAAATACTACCTTGGGATAATCATATGAAAATGTTGTGTGCCAAGGGAGATACATGAGGAAATATCATATTAGGGAGGTAGTAGTCCTTGAATTAGGTAATCATTTTGAACTATTGATGACTGAGGAACTGGTATGGGAGTTTGAGGATGATCTGATCAGGCCGTCAATAGATGGAAAGATGGTATCTTGGAGCGATCCCACTATAGGAAAATTAGAAAAGGAATTTTAGGGATTTAAGTGTCCGAGCCTGGTATGAAATAAGAGCCAAAATGGAATCTATAAAAAGAGGAATAATTACTCCTTTTGAAACCTCTATGGAAAAAATGATCAGTAAAGAAGTAGAAATAGAAGTGGACATACCGCGATGTCGCCTGCTAGTCATAAAAGTTAGGTGATCCAGTTCAGGAATCCTGGGAATTTCTTATGAGCTCGAAAGAAGAAGTGGTGGACTTGTCCCTTAATATTACAGATGGGGATGATTCTAGAAATTTGTGGAGGTCATTGAGGGAAGACCTCAATGGGGATAAATATTCCTAGAATGAAAAGAAAGACCTGATTCTTATTGGGGGTTTCAATAGTGGGAAGTTCAACATCAATGAGTACATCAAGTCATGGGACAATTTATCCTTTATTTTTAAAGTTCTGATAAGGGATAAACAAGACATTTATAAAGCCAACATATCTTAGAATCTATTTAGGGAGATTAATTATCATAGGATCTTGTTGTTCTTCAATGGATCTTCAATTTTTTTTGTTTTACTCATGGTTTCTCACTTTTTCCTTAAAAGTGTTTCATTAATAAAAATTTAATTTTTAGTCATTCATAATCAATTAACCCTATTTTACTACAAATACACACCCATCCACCCATTTATCTTCACTCCAAGCCCTACAGTGATAAAATTATGGCCTTTTTAACTTCAAAAGAGTCCCTACAATGTGTTTTCAATGTCTAAATTTATTATTATCATGTTTTAAGAAGCTACTCTCCATGGTAATGAAATGGACATCACCTTTCCTCCTTTAGGTTCAATAAAATCATTTATAGTAATGTCATCTCTTATTAATATTATTTCATGAATCTTAATTATTCCATTATTTCCTAAACTATGAACTATTAATGATAGAATTCCCCACCCTATCATTAATCCTCCTCAATAACCATTTTTTAAAACAATTATTCTATGGAAATATTTCATTTAATTTTCTTTCATTTCCATGAAATATATATATATATTTTGAATACTAAACCCATTTCCCTATTTAGATGTATTAAACAATATTTAACCATAATTAATTTATTTAGTAATTTCAAATATGAATCATATATTATTTTATCATAATCTAAAAGAGAGTTACTGATTACGTCATTGATAAATGATGAATTTAATAAATTTTACATAAAACTGTATTATTACTTCCCATGGTTTATAAAAGAAATGTTTACATATGATGTATGTGGAAAACATGAATTCAGATATATGAAGGGCTCACATTGATAATTTTTCATTTAATTGGGAAAATAATTAATATATAGGGATGAAATGTTTTATGATACCTTGGTGAATAAACATGGTAATTATGTATTCTGATGCCTTGGTGGTAAACCATGGTGATATTCTTATAAATGAATAATTTTTATATTTTAGGCACATTTTCATGTTATATATTATTTACTTATGATTATAGCATCATGTAATGCCTCTTGTTATGTTTATGATGATCTATCATGTAATATTTAGATTTCTTATCCCTTAATGGGATTTCTGCTCTCTGTTTTAATATTTATATATATCCCTTGGGAATAACCTGTAATTAAGTTTCAATGGATGGGTTGATAAATTATTCATTAAATATGATTAAATAAATTATATTTTTTGTAATTCATGTTTCATTTACCCATTTTTAAAGAAAATAAACCTCATGTACATAATTTTATGTTATTAATGTTTTAATTTTTTAAGGGATTATTTTAAAAAACATGTATTAAATTGGATGTTCAACATAGTTAGTATCATTGGTAATTCTTTTCTATTTAGGAAAATTAAGAATTGAAAAAAATGAGGTAAGAACCATATAGATTTGTCTAAATATAGGGAATCCTTTTAAAATATTATTGACATATAAAATTTTCAATTTCAAAGGAATATATTCTCATCCTAGATACTATAAGTGGATGGGGCTCAAGAATTGTTATAAATAGTGTTAATAACCCTGAAAATGGTGTATTGGATATTAACTTAATCATTACTTAGTGCATGAAAATTTTCCTTTCTCTAAATGTATTTTAACACTCTTGAGGGATATGTTTAGTTTATCACATTCGTTTTATAAACCATTACAATTTATATATAGAAAATTAAATTATTATTATAGGATAGTAAAGAATTATGAATTTGAAGAATTTTTTTAGGACAAAAAATACCATCAAAATTACAAAAATACAAAAAAGTTACACATTTCTTTATAATCATCTATCCTTTTAGATAAATGGTTTGAAATAGATTGGATTTTTTAAATAATGGATACAATGGAAAGTGAAATGATAGTCTTCCGAATAAGATGGAATATGGAGATGAAAATTTCATGATGATGAGGAATCAGTTAAATTAGGTCATGAATGAATAACAATAACATATGAAATGTTCCTCTTCCCCAGGGATGGAATAACTGGAAGTTGAATCCTAGCTTATCTAATGACCTCAAATTTTTAGTGAATCCTTCATCCCACTAATTCTAGAATAATGGATCAATACTATTGAAAATATATTTCATGTACACTATTTTTCTATCAAATAGAAATATGCATTTGTAGTATATATCTTATAGGGAATAGTTGATTAGTGGTGTATATTGACTAAGAATTGGACTCTAAGAGATAATGTGTATGTCATGTAATGGGGAGACATCAAAAAAAAATAAACTAGTATTTTCATTATAATATAAAAAATATATATAGAGTGAGTTACTTTAGTTGAAAAAAATTAAAATGAATAGATTGAGAATTATAAGATGATATTAACAAGTCTTGTGTGATATGATTCAATCTTTACCATTTATTTTGATGGGATAATTAGCTTATTCATTAGAAAATCGACACTACATATATAAAAATGGTTAGAAATTCGAGACTCTATGAGTTAAGAGGAGACAATATGATATGATATTATATTTGAAATGGAGTTTAGATATGACTAGTTGGATCATGGATAGAATGGCCATAATATAAGGATGGATAATTTGTTGGGAATTAATATGTATTTGATAAATGTATAAAAATCCATTCAAAAAAATGATTGAAGAAATATATTAGGAATTCACTATAATGAATTGGAATGTACTGCCAACGTGGATGAGATTGTAATATAATATGACCCTATCATGTAGACTCTAAGACTCAATATATGTATGCTGAGGAAAAAGGGGATATGGTGTAATAAAAACTTATCATGTAATATTTCAAGTATGGTTATAATGGAAATTTCACCAATAAATATCCAAATCAGAAAAAACAAATGGATGAAAACCACTATCTATCCAAATATTGGTCATATGGAAAAGGACATGATTTCACAATTAGAATGGTTTAATTATATGATCCAAATTATTTTTTTAAAGTTAAACTCATCATATATAAAAATATAGAAAGAAAATTGTTTTCTTTTGGTTCTACGCATTCTTTAATTTAAATCGGGTTTGAAAATAAAATCATGTTAATCACTCAACTATTAGTGGGATATTAGTCTTTTAAAACTCATAGAAGAAATATTAATTCATCAAAGATATATTGTGATTGACTTATTAACATTTTGTAGTTGAATTTATCCTAAAACAAACTTTTCATTCCAATGGTGATATTTGAATTAATACTTTTAATGGATTGGATTTCAATGTTAAAGGCCAACATAAACTATTGTAGTAATTAATTAAACTTGAGCCTTAGCTCAGTTGATTAGGACTCTATGAGGGTATCCATGAGTCACATGATTGAATCTGGATAGAGGCATATATTCAGTTTATTGTAGTAGGTATTGGTTGGTACTCTAGCTACCAGAACTGTTCACCTTTGGGCCGCTGGTTTGGTCCTGGAGTCCTTTAGTCTTTCAGGCCATCTAGGCCTTTAGGTCAGGAATGCTTTTGGGACACTTTAGGGCCTTCGGTCCACCTCATGGGCTTCGAGTAACATGATGTGTAGATGAAAAAACATATACATTATGCAAGGAACAAGGTCTCAAGTAGGATTCAGAGTTGGTGCATTCACTAGAGTAGGTATATATGATTTGGAATAATGATAGGTTATGGAATTTTCCATTGGTATTAATATTATGAATCCTTGCATAGGATAGCTAGTTGAGCATCCATGCAATGGTGGAGATCTGATCATGATGCAGATGGTGGGGAGGGTCAGTTTTAAATTGTCATATTTTGGGATGAATTCCTTTATGACCTTCGAGTTCTCTAATTTCATAAAGCCAAAATACCATGTACAGGTCCCACTTTAACTCTAAAAATGGGTATTATCATAAATGAATAAAAATTGAAGGCCTTTGGGCTATTTAGACTATAGTATTATTTATATTTCTCCTATATTGAAGAGAAAACCCCATAGTTATCTTAAAAGGAGAGTATCATTGCCAGATTCTTAGTAAAAATTATCACGACACGTCCTCAGGGCCCGTGCCATGACTACCCCAAGCTCGCCTTCCATAGGCCAGGGGCTGGCGACTAACACCAAAGGTGTAAATCCTGATAAAAGGGAAGGCATTGCCTTTATATAAGTAAACCAACACAACAGAATACGCAAGTTGAAGTAAACACTAACTAAACTGAGTACAAAAGTAAGTTCCAGAAAGTAAATGGGCCAGTATACAAACCCAACTGAATGTACAATACAACTGAGAAAAGAAAGTACAATAGATGAAAATTAAAGCAGCAACCACCAAGTCATCCATTGGAAACCCGACCTGAAGGGTGGGTATAGATGATCTCCTCTGCTCCTCGAATCTGTCCATCTGCACTGTGTACGTCTGCCTGATAGTCCACCTGCAGGTACTGTCCCACTCCACAATCCTCAACCATGATCAGCGATGTCTGTCGTCTGCAACCAACACAATGTTGTGTGGGCAGAGCCCGTGCAGGGGTGAGTATACAATACTCAGTAGGGACCCAAGACCCCCGAAGGTCTCCCAGAATACAAAAAGGCTAAACCACAAAGGAAAGATACAAACACGATGTATCAACCAACTATACTTAGGTATATTCCCATACATATACCGAAGTCATCAATTACTGTTCGACTCCAACTCACGAGCCAAAGTACATCTCAGTCCACACAGGAAAGCACAACCCAATCCACACAAGAAAAGCACAATCCAAGCCACACAGGAAAAAATTCAATCATATCGATGATATTGATTGAATTTCAAGACTCAACTCACACATGTATACTACTCAAGAAGAGGGGTAGAGATGATAGATGTAGCCTCTGAATCATCTCCCTACCGAACCCACTTAGGATCCAAGTACAGAAGTCATCGCTGCCGAACCCACGTAAGATCCAAGTACAGTAACCATCGATGTCAAACCCATGTAGGATCTGAGTACAGTCATCATCGCTGCCGAACCCATGAAGGATCTATGTACAATCTTCCTCGCTGCCTAACCCATATAGGATCCAAGTACAGTCGTCATCGTCATTGCAGTCATGGCCAGCTCTAGGGTTCCCGCACACAGCACAGTCAATTCTGGGAGGGTCCTCTCCATGAGCCAAAGGGGGGGGGGGTCGATACATCAACTGTCACGAAGTCTAGAGTTGATGTATAACGATGTTTCATCTCACCAATAGAAACTCAACACGACAGATGGCGCGTCAATCGGACGCCCGGTCTGAGAGATATTGGATTTTCCGTTCCAGGGTCCCGGTTGGTTTCTAAGCTAAAAAAACCCGACCGTAGTCTAGATTCATCCAAAACTTGAGTGGATTAAGCCAAACGAACCATCTCACTAGTATGAATTCAACATAATTGATGTCTCGTCAATCGGATGTCTAGTCGTTAAGTTATAAGCATTTCCGCTCCAAGGGCCCGGTTGGTTTTGTGTTCGAACCAACCCGTCTGTACCCAAACATTTCCGAAACCTCTAGTGTAATATACCAAAATGACCATCTCGATCCAATAATCCCAACGCAATTGGATGTGTGTCGATCGGAGGTGCTTAGCCCATGATACGAGCATTTGAACAAACATAATCTGAAATTAGGGGTCTGGGCCCGGTCCGACCCGGCCCAATACCCCCTGGGTTGGCCCGGACAGGGTCTGGGTCCGGCCCAATTGGGCGTGGCCCTGCCCGGTGCTGGCAGCCCGGCCTGGCACTGGCGGCCCGGCCCGGCACTGGAGGCCCGGCTCGGAAGCCGGCTGCGGCTCGACTGTCGATCGAGCGAGGTGCGAAGGGGGCGCGACCCCCTTTGTTTCGGAAATGGTGGCCCCCCGATGGGGTTCTCCCTAAATGAGGGTCGGGGGGTTACGACCCCCTAATTTTCTGTAAAAACGGCCGACCTTTATGGCCGGCCGATTGTGCCGCCAATTGACCCGCGGGGGTCCCGCCTCTTGGACCACCAGCAGCCGGCTTGGCAGGGCACCCTTTGCTGGATAGCGACGGCCTATGGTCGTGGATCTTCCTCGACCGGCGCGCCGCGACGGTGCCGCGGCCCTCTGCCGTGTCCCACTCTGGCCGCGTCCCTCTACCGTGGCCCGCTCAGGCCGCGCCCTCCCTTGATTTCTCTGGCGTAGCGCGACGGTGCCGCACACCTCCGCCACGACCCGCTCCGGCCATGGTCCCTTCGGCCTCACCAGCACAGCACGACGGCGCTGCACACCCCCACCGCGGCCCGCTCCGGCCGTGGTCCTCTTCGTTCCCGTGCAGTGCAACGGCACCGTGCCTTTTTCACCACAAACGTCAACATTTGATCATCAAGAAAGCGGGGCGGAGGATCAGCCGAGTTTCTGCGGTCCGATCTCCTCCCGTTATTTCGATAACAAGCGTCCAAAGTATACAAGATGCTCGACGATAAAACAAGCACAATTTTAATTCATTAAAACTGAACTTAACCCCTACCTCGAAAGAAATTCCCGGTTGTCAAGCGCCGCAGACGATGGCATCTTTTCTATTGTCGTCTGTGTCTCCTTTCTTATCGCGGACGAAGAAGAGGATGAAGAAATCCAGCCGCCGAGTCGGCGTTCATTGTCAGAGAGTTGGCGTTCTTCGTTGAAGAAGAAGTTATTCAAAAAGAAGATGAACCAATCTTCAAAAACTCAAGAGCTCCCTTCCCTTTCTCTTAACACCACAATTTCCAACCAAAATTAAATAAGGCTCTTCCTTATTTTATTTACTCATGCCAAGAATTTCTAATATTGAAAATCAAACACTTAATTCAATTAATTGTTGATGTTCAATTAATTAATTAAATGTTTGTTGGTAAGAATTAAATTGAGAGAGTGGGGTGAGGAAGGGTCATCCACTTAAAGGGGAAGTTTAACAAGTTAAGAGGAGTTAAATAATTTAAGAGGGGGGTTAGAGGAGTTTTAAGGAATGTGAAAGGGGTGGGGATCGTGTGGGCTCAACCCCACCAATATCCTCACAAGGGTAGTTAGGGGATTGTGGGTCCCACCCCAACCACCCCGTGTTGGATATAACCACTTGGGTAAATAAATAAACAAATTCCACAATTTTTATTCAATTCTTTATTAATCCAAAATTTTTAACAACTCCTCCCGAGAAAACACATCCTCGGTAAAGGTCCTCTTAAGAAATTACCGAAGCTGAAGTTTAATCAGTGCCCTCAAATTTCAATTCTGAGCACCGGTTCAAATGATAGAAAAACCCGCTCGTTCTTCCACTGAACATACACGAGCTAAACTTCAGAAATTGATTTCGGCCACACCGGGCCTCGGAATCAGGTGCCGTCAGGAACTGCGTACTTGTAAAATCCAAAAGAATTTAAGAAAAAAATTCCCTTGAAATTATAGGGTCTTTAAACTACTCCCACCACAGGGATTTATGTCCCCGTAAAGCTACATCAAAAACTAGGGAAACAAATGAGGGTACTCTGCACGCATATGAGCCTCCTGCTCCCATGTGCTCACCTAGATGTTCCCGTGCACAACACACTCGATTCCAGGAGGGTATGCTCCACGAGAAAAGGGGGTCGATATATAAACTATCACAAAGTTCGGATTTGATGTATCCCGAAGTTTCGTCTCATCAATAGGAGCTCAACGGGACAGACGACGCGTCAATCAGATGCCCGGTTTGAGAGATATTGGCTTTTCGGTTCCAGGGGCCCAGTTTGTTTTTAAGCAAAAACAACCCAACCATACTCCATCTGTGTCCAAACCTCGAGTGGATTAAGCCAAATGAACTGTCTCACTAAGAGTAATTCAATGAAATTGATGTCACATCAATCGAACGTCTGGTCGTTATGTTATAAGAATTTCCACTCCAAGGGCCCAGTTGGTTACGGGTTTGAACCAACTCGGTCGTACCCAAACTTCTCCAAAACCATGAGTGTAACATACCTAAACGACCATCTTGATTCAAGGATCCCAACTCGACCGACAATGCATCGATCATTGTTCCGTAGCCCAAGATATGAACATTTGAATGAAACTGATCCGAAAGTAGGGGGTTTGGGCCCGGTCCGACCCAACCTAATCCTCCCTGGGTCGGACCGTACTGGGGAGACCGACCCGGGTCTGAATCCGGCCCAATTGGGTGTGGCCCGGCCAAGCTGGCATGTCCTGGCCCAACTCGGAAGCCAGCCGCGGCTCGGAAGTCGGCCAAGCGGGGTGCGAAGGGGGCGCGGTCCCCTTTGTTTCGGAAATGGAGGCCCCCGGTGGGGTCCGCCCTAAAGAAGGGTCGGGGGGTTACGACCCCTGGTTTTGTGGACAAATGGCTGGCCTTTATGGCTGGCCGGTTGTGCCGCTGCAGGAACCATGGGGCTCTCACCTCCCGGAGCGTCGACGGCCTGCTTGCCCGACCACCCCCTGCTGGACCGCCGCCGCCTAAGGCTGCGGATCTTCCTCGACTGGCACGGCGTGACGACTCCGCGCACCTCCTCCATGGCCCGCTCCGGCTGCGGTCCCTTTGGCCTCACTCGAACTACGCGACGGTGCCACACACCACCACCACGGCCTGCTCTGGCACCAGTCCTCTTCGTTCCCGCGCGGTGCAATGGCACCGCACCGCCTTCACAACAAATGTCAACAATTGATCAACAAGAAAGAGGGGAGGAGGATCGATCGAGTTTGTGCAGTCTGATCTCCTCCTGTTATTTCGATAAAAAGCGTACAAATTATACGAGATGCTCAATGATAAAACAGGCACAATTTTAATTCATTAAAATTGAACTTAACCCCTACCTCGCTGGAAGATTGCGGTTGTCAAGCGCCGCAGACGATGGCGTTGTTTCCGTCATCGTCGGTGTCTCCTCCCTTGTCACAGAGGAAGAAGAGGATGAATAAATCGGCCTGCCGAGTCGACATTCTTCATCAGAGAGTTGGTGTTCTTCGTTGAAGAAGAAGTTCTTCAAAAATAA
This sequence comes from Viscum album, assembly GCA_963277665.1. Taxonomy (NCBI): domain Eukaryota; kingdom Viridiplantae; phylum Streptophyta; class Magnoliopsida; order Santalales; family Viscaceae; genus Viscum; species Viscum album. The sequence continues at coordinate 1,702,312,925 of OY728132.1, forward strand.
GATGAACCAATCATCCAAAACTCTAGAGCTCCCTTGCCTTTCTCTTAACACCACAATTGGCAACCAAAATAAAATAATGCTCTTCCTTATTTTATTTATTCATGCCAAGCATTTCCAATTTTGAAAATCAAACACTTAATTCAATTAATTATTGAGGTTCAATTATTTAATTAAATTTTTTTTGGCAATAATTAAATTGAGAGTGTGGGGAGAAGAAGGTTCATCCACTTAAAGGGGAAGTTTAACAAGTTAAGATGAGTTACAAATTTTAAGAGGGGGGTTAGAGGAGTTTTAAGGATTGTGAAGGGGTGGGGCTCATGTGGGCCCCAACTCACCAATATCCTCACATGGGTACTTTAGGGCTTGTGGGTCCCACCCCAACTACCCCAGGTTGGATATAACCACTTGGATAAAGATTAAAAATTGTTCCAACATTTTTATTCAATTCTTTATTAATCCATAATTTTTAACAACTCCTCCCGAGAAAACGCATCCTCGGTGAAGGTACTCTTAAGCAATTACCGACGTTGTGGTTTCATTGGTGCCCTCATATTTAAATTCCGAGAACTGGTTCAAAAGATAGAAAAACGCGCCAATTCATTCACTGAACGTACCCGAGCTAAAATCTGGAAATTGATTCCGGGCACACTGAGCCACAAAATCAAGTTTTGTCAGAAACTATGTACTCGTAAAATCTCAATGAATTTAAGAAAAAAATTTCTTTGAAATTTATGGGTCCTTACAATAATCACCCTTTTTCCCTCTATATGAAAATTTTGGGCAAATAAAGAGAAAAAAGCTAATGTATAAATATTGGATATCTACCCATTATTGGAGAATACATTGATGTATTTCTTGAATTGTTACCTAGAAATCCTCTAGTAAGAGAGGTATAGTTCTCAATTAAACTCTCATATAGAACCATTTCAATATTAAAATCCCATATAGAATGGAATATGTCTGTTTTATAAATTAAATAATTAAATTAAAGATATTTTGGATAAGGGTTTTATTCATCCAAGTGCATCTCTTTGGGGAGTAACTATTCCCTTTGTAAAGAAACAGAATGGATTAATGTTTTAATGAATTGAATTTAGAAATCTTAATGGGATCCATATGAAAGGATTGATGATTTATTTGACCAAATTCAACGGAATAATTTCTTCTCAATGATTTAAATTTGATCAAGGTATCATCAATTGTGGGTAATGAAGGAATATGTCCGAAATACTTCTTTCTAAATAAGATATGAGCATTTGGAGTTTTTTTCCCCTTTGGATTGAAAATTATTTTTAAATAATTATAAAATTTTCAAAAAGAGTCATTATGGACAACCTTTATAAATTTTAGTGATATATGTTGAGGAAATTCATATATTTTCCCAATTCCATGAGGCGATTGAAGAATATCTAAGTGCCATTTTATAAATTTTAAGAAATGAATTTTTTATAAATACTGTAAATGTGAGTTATAGTTAAAATAATTTGAGTTATTGAAGAAAAAATGTTATTACTAAAGGGATATCATTTGATGCTACCAAGAAAGAGGTGGAAGATAAGTGTCCTCAACCTATAATGCTAACTGGGATTCATAGTTTTCATAGTTTAGCTATATATTATAGAATGTTTTTTAAAATAATTTTCTGAATTTATAAGGAAATAACAACGTAAAATCAAATTATAGTTAAATTTATTTCAATAAACAGTATGAATAATGTTTCCTAGAAATTATGAAGTGGTTGGTCAATGCACCGATACTTACTCTAACCTCTAGTAGAGAAGTATTTTTAACTTTTAGTGATGCATATATGAAATTATATGGATGTTTTCCCACGAATAATAAAATTGTAATTACCTATGTATCTCAATAGTTGAATCCTAATGAAAAAATTAGCATACTCATGAATTGGATTTAGCTGCAATTTTTTTCTCTAGAGATATTGACATAGAATCATAAAGTTGAAATGTGTGTTATATAAATATACCACAAAAGTTTCTTGTATATATTACAAAAGATTAAATAAATATACGATAAATGACATACTTAGATATTTTTAATTACAATGTCTATTCAATTAATTATCACTTTAGAAGAAAAAAACAGTCATAGATGCATTAAGTATGAAATTTCATGGTGTTTTTATAGTTTTGAGTATTTAATGGGATCGTTTGATGAAAGACATAGAAAGTCTTGACAGGGGAATCATAAGGGAAGCGGCTTCATCGGTATTATCAGAAATTATTTATTGAATTTTATTTCTAGAGAAGTTCAATAAATCCTAAAGAGATGATCCTTTGATGCAAAAAAATATAGAGTCTATGAAAACTAGGATGTTTCCCAAATTTAATATTGATTGATAGTTTGTTCTAAAATATTATATAAGGCTATGTATCATATCCATTTCAAAGATAATGATGTTAATTTTGGATGAAGCTAATAGTTCTACATTGTTTATAGATCTCATAAGCTCAAAAATTTATAGGGACATTCATGATCATTTTTTGGGGGATAACATGAAAAGACCTGCTACTAATTTCATTTCAAGGATCTTTTCATGTCAATAAGTGAATATAGAGAAAACAATTTCTAAGAAGCATTACAACCAATACCTATACCTGTATGGAAGTAGGAAAACATCACTATGATCTTCACAATTTTATTACCAATTAAATACAAGGGAAACAATGTATATGGGTAATCATTTATAGGTTGAAAAGTGATTCTTATTTCATTGTAAAGAGAGAAGATTTCTCTCTAGAGTGTGTATATCAACTCTATATTCAAGAATTAGTGAGACTACATGGAGTACTATTATTGATTATTTATAACAAAGATTATATATTATGTTATATGTTCTAGAGGATCCTTGAAATTTCAATTAATATAAGTAAATATGATCATAGAGTATCATCCTCAAATCGATGGGAAGACTAAGAGTACAAATCAAGAATTTAAATACATGATAAGGGAAAAACCACTTGATTTTAAATGGAGTTCAGACCAACATTTTCAACTTATTATATAATCTTGTAATATATATTTTAGACTAATGTATAAAAATGGAACCTTTTGAAGTAATCTATGGAAAATGCTTAGAACAAAAATATGTTACAATGATGTTGGATAGGGAAACTATTGAGACTGTATGTTTTGAATTAAACTACAAAAAAGATACATGTGATTTAGAAATAAAATCAAGGATCTCATAGTCAATACCAAAGATATACTAAAACCCAAAGTAATGGACTATAATTTCATGTTGACGATATTTGTTTTCTCAAAATATTACAATCTAAAAGGTTTATTATATTTAAAAAAGGGCAAAATAGTGTCCAAGGTAAAATGAAACATTTGATATTTCAGATCATGTTAGAGATTCTTCTTACCGATTAGTACTACCACAAAATATTTTCAATATCAAAGATGTCTTCCATTCGTATCTATTGATAATGTATGTTTCTGGATCAACACACTCAAATAATATTAATTATGTGGAATTTGAGATTTTATTTTCTGATTAATAGGTACTCTTTCATATTCTTGGCATAAGGGAATATGTTATAGGAAAAAGATAACAAAACATGTGAAATTTATGTTTAGAAATAATAAGTTTGATTAATCTACTTGGGACCATATGGAAAATATGATGGATAAAAACGGGCTATTTATTTTGGGGTAGAATTGAATTTTTTTGAATGATATTTCTTAAGGGGGAGAATATAACCGCCAAAAAAATTCCTTTTATGAATAACAAAAGAAATCTTTTTTAATGACTATTTTATTATATTCAAAAATTTATGTAGATATAAAGGATTTAGCTAAATGAAAGTTACATGTCAAGTAACAATACCAATTACTAAAAGTAAGACTAGTAAATAGAAATATAAAACAAGGAATAATAAAATTGAAATGTTATACCATAATTGGTCAATCTCTACCAGGATGATCAAAATATCCATAAGAATTGATAAACGAAAAATAAAAATTAAGAATATAATGAGAATTATCAAATGAATTGTTAAATACTTTGGCAGTGAAGTAATAAATAAAAATGTTTTTGGTATATATATATTGGATGTTATCAGAAATGTGACTATTATTAAATGACCATTATATTACAATTACATGGCCATTGGTCTATATCACCATTGGTTTTGTGGAAATTTTTAATATAGTCATTATAATTTAACTATTGGAATTGGTTTTGTTAATGGAAATGATAAGTGTTTTTAATATATAAAGAAGAGACAGTGGCCTCCCCTAGTAAAATCATGACTTATGATGAAAATTTTCAAATACTAAGTAGTGAGGTAGCATAATTAGGGATTGATCATGATCAATCCCAAGTATATCTTTAAAAAGTGATGCTTGAATGAAATCTCCTACACATGAACTTATAGCTTGTAGAGATCACCACTAGATCATTATTGGTCAAACAACCTTGCGACCTGACCACCATCACATGAATTATACATAGAGTATATAAAACTATAATAAGGGGTTATTTATCTTGGCCCTAGTATCATTAATGTGTAATTATTTTAAATAACTGTTTACATTTTTCATTTTTTTATTCATATTTAGTATTACACCATAATTTGTAGTCCATATTATTAAATAATATGAAAAAAATATACTTCTATACAAAGAGTTAATGATTGATTATTTATAGAATATATTTATATATAATATTCATTAATATATATTTAATAGAAAATAATAATTTTTATAAAAGGTTCAAAATGAAAAAAAATATTCAAAAAATACTTTTATGAAATTCTATATTGAGATACAAATTTGAATTTTTAAATAAAAATTAGTGGTTTAATAAATAATAATTTTTACATAAAACATAAATCTCTATAATTTAGACAATTTTACTACAAAATTGGATGATATTTTTAAAATTATAACATATAAATTAGCTTCTAGTAGATTTTTCATATTTTTCGAAGATAGGAAAATTTTTGGGTAAAATATAAAATACGGTATACTATACGGTATGTATTCTAACATCATTAATACCAAAAGTGATAGAATAATAATTTTAAAATATTTTTTAGCCCAAAATATATTATTTTATTAATTTTTTTTATTTTAATATTTTTAAATCAATTTGTAAAAACATAAATGACCTTCTAAATAAAAAATATTAAAATTAAAATTTTAAAAAATATATTTTATAGAAAATATATTTTTCCATAGAAAAATTAATATTTAGAATATTATTTTAGTTTTAATTTATTATAATAATATATATCATGACATGAATTTTTAAAACTATGGTTAAAACCATCTGTAATACAATGTTTTTTTATTTTCCATTACTATGAATTCTAATGTCCAAATTTTGAAATTAATAAAAAAATAGTCCCCTTTTATTTTAAATACGCACCGGTATTCCCATTACACTCCGCTAATAATACAATATATAAGAATTTATAGTAATTTTATAACATAAATAGTCCCTTAATGGTTTTTTCCATAAGGTTTCGTCCAGAAGGTCAAGGGAAAACTCTTCAAGGTAGGATAATTCTCTTCCACTTTCCTTATTAACTTTCAAGTACTTCCTTTATAGTCATGTAATTTACTATTAATATGATTTCCTATTTTTAAATTATTCCACTTATTTCTATATTTAGATAAATTAATGAGATAATTCACTACCTTACCATTAACCATACTAAATATCCCTTTTTTGTATAATGATCATGTTGTCAAAATTTTCATTAAATATTCCTTCATTTCCTTATAATATCATCATTTCATGAATTCCCATCTAATTTATCTATTCATGAGTTTTAACCTAGAGGTAACCATGATTCCTTTATTTGGGAATTGTAAATTTAAATCCTTCATTCCCTTATTGTGTGTTAAAGATGATGCATTATATATGTCATTATAAATGTTCAAATATTATTATTTTTACAGAAATCCCATTTATTATTTCCCACAGATCATTAATGAAGTGATTTTTATGATCTACGTAGAAAAAATGAATTTAGTAATATAAAAAGATCACCATAATAGTAATCTATTTAATTTGTTAAATAATTAATCTCTAGAGATGACATATTTTTTGATACCGTGGTTAATAAATTTGGTAATTACATTTTATGAAACCTCGGAAGTAAACAATAGTGATATTATTATTAATGTCATTGTATTTAATTGTATCCACATTTCCTGGTTATGTATCATGTTATAATGATTATTACCTTATTTTATCACTCATTTTTTATCCTTTAATATCTCTCGTGTTTTATTCCCTTTTCATATCCTTTACAAGGATTTATGCTCAATATTTGTTTATTAATGTTTGTCCATAGGAAATCACTTACAGTCATGTGAACTAACATAGAATAATATAGGAATATTTAAAGAGGATTAAAAAAATTCTATAGTTATTATTTACTTGTGTAATTAATATAATATGTACCTAGTTTATAATATTCTAAACCTTAAAATTTCCGGTGAAAATATTTTTATAATTTTTTTAAGGAATTATATTAAAACTTATGTATTAAATAGACGGGTCTTCATATGGGTATCCTTTACTAGGGAACCAAATATTATAGAATTTGGATTGAATTATGTTGACTAATATTTCGTTTTTGTATGATTTGTATACACCCTTGAATTATGTTTTTCCCCTTGGTTCTCTGTTGATACATTACATGAATATTTATTTTATTTGATTATTTTCTCACTTTATATATATATATTCATAAAGAAACATATATATTATTCATAATTCAATTCCTATTAGATAATGTTTTTGTATTGTTTCTTTTCTTGTTCTAATATTAAATTATTTAAAAATGAAACCCAAAGGATTATTTTTTTGGAGAAAATGACATCTCTTGGAATGTTTCAGAAATCTATTTTATACCAGAACTAACAGATTCATGAGGATAAACTTTGCATAGATTCATATTGGTATCCTACTGAGATCATTTATCTCACACCCTATATGCGCCTTTCTGTGTATTCATACATAGTTTTATAGGATATAAGTAATTGTTATTGAATCATATTGGGGGGTTAGATTTCATAGTTCACGTATTCTTCTGGTGGGTTGGGATAGAGGTGACATTTGGTCATGACATGATGAACCCATCAGATACTCTGGGTTCTGTGTAGATTGTATTTCAGTTTATTCAACTATACCTTGTTATCAAGTTGTTTGATGTTACTTTTATTGGTTGGTTTTTTGATATAGTATATATTTTGGATATCTTATGTGATATTTTAATTCTTTATATGTAATCATATAGTTTTTGGGGGTGAAATAGTTCCCACATGTCTTCGAATGATACACAGTTTCTTATCACCAACCTGTAGAAATAGGTAATGCAAATTGGTACTTATGGTCAGCCATGTCGAGTAACATTATGGGTTGACCGGGGTCGACCTGTTAATAAAGGCTGGGAGATAACATCCAAATGGATTCATGAAATCTCTACCAATTCCTATCTACAAATGGTTTGATATTTGTAGTTTATTCATCCTATTTCTCCCTCATGCGACCAAGATGGGTCTCTAAAAGACTTTAATCATGCCTATTTATTTCCTAGAGTCTTCATTCTTGTAGAGAGGGTTTCAAAAATATAGTAGAGGGGCTATACCATCTTCTATATATTGAAAAACGTAGTAGACAAATGTTAAAAAATCAATAAAAAGAATTCTATAAGATAAAGAATAAAATGATAATATAACGCAATGTAATAAAACTATAAAATAAAATACAAAGTTTCATTTTAAATTCATATAAAAAAACTGAATGAAATACTCAAAATTTAGACTCCCAAAAACTGCTCACAAAACACATGATCAATCACATATCCAATTTAGAGTCCAAAAAAATAAACAAACATAGAATGTATAGGGCCTCTTACCCTTGTTCAAACCTATATCCAGGAAGTATACCCAGGTACTTGTTGGTATCCCAAAGAGGGTGTGAGTAAAACTAATATCGTCAACACAAATGATGCATAAAAAAATCAAGTCTGAGTAATAGTGAATAAATTAGTATGATAAAAAAGTAATTAATTATATATTTATTACATATCCTATTAATAAAATCAGCGATCCTTGAGCTCTAAGTTAACACAAACGTTTTCTCATTCCTACTGTGAAATGATGCTAGATGTCTCTATGCATTCCCATTAATCATTCCAATCAAAGTAACAATAAAATCATTATATGATAGTATAATGTACTAAATTATCAAGTTGAATTCCAATGTCAATGGTTAATTTTATATTCCATTTGATATAGAATCTTGGCGAATTCTCATGATAGGTTATAATTATCTATTCAATTTACAGTATAACCAATGTGAATTCCTATGTTAGGTCTAATTATATATTCAATTTACAAAAAACCCATGTAGAAATCCCAAGCCATGGTCAATTAGATATGAATGTTATCATGTACAATAAATGTTAAATCACAAAAAACATACTAAAACATTGCAAACATGTAATTTTATGCCAGTTTTTGAATTCATTCCAAATACAAATTATAATTCCAATTGTAGTTAATTACTAATAATCCATTATTAAAAATTTCAATTACTATATGAGTGATCATTCCAAAATTCCAATTCACAATAAAAATCATTTACACAACCAATTGGCATTCCCTACAGTGATAATGGTTCACCACATTTGACCTATATATAACCTAAAATTTCACAATATATTTTCAATAATACTATATAAATAAATTCTCTATATCCATCCTACAGTAACGAAGAGACACACCTCACAAGTTGTAAAAACTCCACGGTCTCAAGCATTGATAGAGCTTTTAGAATCCATGAAATCACTAGGTAATTGAATACATATAGAAGAAATTATTTTAAATATAATGTGGTTTGGTTCTGGGTTTTTTGGTGTGATCCCTCAAGTTATATACACTACAAACAAAAGTAGACCAAAAATAGATGACTTTCACTACCTAAATCAGGAGCAGAGAAGGAGAATTCCATGAATCAATCATACGGATTTACACGATGCACCATGAATCCAAAATTAAAATGATATATACACCACATTAGTATTAGAAGAAGAATAATAAATGGTAAAATGCAAGGATTCATCAATTCCATGAAAGAACATTAAAAAACTTGATGTTCGGATCAAGCAAAACATCAATGTATAAAAGGATGTCATTAGACACATCAAAGAAGCCTTATAGAACCATTTAATATCACTATTCCCATTTTATGATCAATATAAAGGTATTATATATGTTAAATTTGGATTATATAAGGAATTTTGGGCCCTCACTAGGTTAAAATCCCCACATACCCCCACCAGTTAGCCACTACGGTCACACAGACTAGATGGGGGGTTCTGTTTCATTTTAGTGCTACTATCTCATCCACTAGCTAGTTAGTGATAATGTAGCATATAAACTACTACATTATACTAATATACATCAATAATTCATACCCCATGATCTCTTGAAGAACCTATGAGCCACCATTTAGACAAATATCAATTATTGGTTACCAAAATGAAAATTGCTTAAATGAAATTTAATGAGATAAGTGTATAGGAAAATGATGGGATCTTTGAAAAATTTTAAATACTTTCTTGCTCAATTTCCAAAAATAATTAGAAGAAATGACTCTATAATGTTTATTTTTATCAGCTTTTTATGTTCCCAAATTTCCTCTCTATAATGGATGATTTACCGTTTGATCTCCTTACACGATTCAACTTTAATGAAGTTCGGAGACTTCATGGTTCACCTATTTAATTTGTATTTGATCATGATCAATTTTTTACATCCAAAATAAGGAAGAGAATTCATATACATATTGATAATATAATATATTTTAAAAATTACTATAATCCTTAAACTAATTGATACACTAAAAGGATAATTTAGACATGATTATATATTTTGAGGTCATGGCCACATGACTTTCAGGGTATGTGGGATCATTTTTTATATTTGGTGAGATTAACATATAATAATAACTTCCATTTAATCATTAAAGTGAAACCAAATGAATCATTATATAGGAAAATATATCATACAAAAACGTGATGATATTAATTCAATGAAGGTAATCTTTTACACCCAAAACTAATAGAGAAGACAATATTTAAAGTGATAACCATTCAGATTCATAATAAGGAGGATCAAAGTATAGGAAATAGATATGTTTTTAACTAAAGAATTTATTTATAATTTCATGTTGGAGATATTTTTTTAACAGTATCTCCATGGAAGGGTGTTAAAAGTATCATTAATAAATGGAAACTATGTCCAAGGTTTTTTATGTATTTTGATATTTTGGAATGAATTTGATTTATTCATTTTGATTTGGAAATTCCACCAAGCCTCTCTATTGTTAATGATGTGTTGCATATATATTTATTGATTAATTAAATTCTAGAAAGATTTAATTTTCTCACTTATGATGAAACCAAGTAGAAACATTATTTTTCCTACTATGAATATTCTACAATTATTCTTCACACTATCGAACTAGTGTTGTGTAATCAAGTTAATTGATTAGTGAATGTAATTTAGACAAATCATAAAATAGAAGAGGGGATGTTTGAACCAGATGATGTTATAATGATTAGATACCCATATATATTCATGAGGATAAATTTAATTTTATTGGGAAACCTATTTTATAGAGGAAAGGATTTTACACCTGAAAAAAAATTATAAATAATATTTCATATTTAAAAAAAAATAGCATAATGCACATAACATTATTCAAGAATATTATCAAAAACTAATTATATTTTTTAAAATATATATTTTACTAAGTTTATTTCATTTTTTAATTAATAATGTCAAAATTAGCTTACAATGGTTTTCTTGATATTTTTTCTAAATTGTTGATTTTTTGTAAGTAGTGAAAAATAAAAATATTATAAAAAACTGTCAATTTTATGATATTATAATGATATAATATTGAATATATAGTTTGTGAAACATTTTTTTCTTGAATATATATATATATATATTTATATTAAAAATTATAATTACTATAAAAATATGATTTTTAATATATAACTATATGCTGAGAATTTTGAAAATCTAAGTATTGTTTTTTATTAAAGAAAAAAAATTAAGTTATTTATCCATAATCAAGTATTTTGAGGGTTATATTAATTTTTTGTTATGATTTAAATAAAATAACCCTTTTATTTATAATAATCCAATTAATTTCATTGGAATAATTATTATACTATATTTTTTTAATCATTTTTACTGTTAAAAACATTTATATAAAAAATGTTTTTATTCTATTTTAAAAACATATATTAAAAGTAATTTTAAAAAATTATAGAAATTAAATATAGATAGAAAGATTCCATTTTTTAATACTAATAATTTATAGCGGTAAATACGGTAAAATAAATTTTTATTCATAATAAATAGCAACCATGGTAAACACTTATCACTTCAGTTTACAGTAAATGAGTTAAATGGTTAAAATAAATGGATAAGGCTTCATGATAACTTAATAAAAAATTCATAAACATAAATGGAAGGATTTATATCAAAATTAAAATTATTAAATATCAATATATGATAATTTTTATCCACTTTACATGACTAAGACATATATTCAATATTAATGTTTCCAGAGATTAAAGGTTTTCCACCCACCATACTTATAAAAGGGATCCCCATATCCTCTATTTTCAAAACTAAATGATCCACTTATCTTAACCAATAACTACAGAAATAAATTCCCAAAAACCATCCCAATATTTTAAAGGTCTTGTTCGTACCAAAATATTATATCAATATGGCTAAATGTTTAGAAAAATGTATGTTTCCAAAATATAGGTATATGTTCTTAGTGATCTTTTTCCAGTTTTTTTATTCTTAAACAACATAAAAAATTTAAATAAAAAGATTAATATAATTACATAATTAATTAACCATACTGAGATTTTTTATGTTAATTTTATATCCATTTTGTTTCTCCTTTCATTCTATTGCAGATGAAAACGTCACATGTGCATATGTATAACCTACCATACCCATTTAACAACATAATTAGTTATTAATTTACACATTACTTGGATGGCTTAAAAATAAATATGATAAATATACATATGATATTTATGATATAATTATTTTTTTAATATAATATGTAATTTTCCTTGTTACCCATCAATTTGTTAGAGAATGACGACGTAGTTTGTTCGTATGTGTATACTACCACCTCCATGAAGCGTTGTGTATAATTTTTCTATTACCAATATGCATGTATGATTATAATATGATATATAACTATATTCATGATATAATTAATATGATAGATATTATAGAATAGTTTCATAACACATTTAAACATGGTAAATATACAGAATTTGTTTTGGAGAAATTGAATGATCAACTTTATGTTGTCAAAGTAAATAAAAAATACAATGAATGGATTTCAAATGATTTTAAATTTTTCTTCAAAACTGGAATATATATATGAAAAAGTATCTTAATAATGTAATTAATGAAATTAATTAGATTATTCAGGAAGATATAACATGTCTGACCAAGAGAAAATTAGAGCTGACTGATTATTTTGAAATATCATTTACATTAAGAATTATTTACAATTAAAATTACAATGAAGGAAATTTTAAGTTCTTTCCCTTTTAAACTATATATATTTTCATTTTCTATGATTATCTATAGATTTTATAAGTTTTCCTTTTAATTTAATATATTTGATTCTTACAAATACTAAGAAAATGTTATTGTCAAAAATTGACCTTAGTTCTAATTTATTTCCCAAAATCCATCTCCCTCATATACATATACAGTATAATGCTTTTAGGAATGATTCTACTATACACCAATACTTTTATAAATTCATTCTAAACTATATTTTAATTCATTTATTTTTTTTCAAAAAAATCAGTCCATTTTCTCAATGTGGTACTTTAGACATTATATCAAAAGTGTGAAAGAAATTATTAATTTAATGTTTACAAAATGGACAATTTTTTCTACTGTTAAAAATATTATTATCATTGAAGATGCATTTACAAGATTCCATGGTTATTTTCAAATAATAAAAATAAAAAAATTTGGAAAATTAAAATTTAAAATGATATCAAGAAAAGTATAATTTTATCACATTTTAAAAAAAATAATAAAATATTCTTTAAAATGCATTTCATACTATATAAACAACCATTCATGATTACTATTATTTTTTGTGGATATTATCTAAATATACTATCAACATTACATTTATGGATATCTTATAATGATTTGTTGCTATTTATTTATTGGGGAATATATTAACATTTCATAATCTAGTTTTCAATATGAGATTTTATATTGATTATGTATTGAATTTTTACTCAATTTTTTCATATAATAAATACATTACATTAGTATGTGGTGGGAGAAACCTTATATACCTACTTGATGAATCACTAGGTCTCATTAAATGAAATTGTTTGGGTATTTGGAATAAAACTTATCAATATATGTATGATATTTTGGCATGTGGCTATAACTACAATACATAGGTTGTCTGGGGTTATTTATTCATTCATTAAGATAATATTTATTATTATCCATGTAATTTTTTTTGCTGTTATATCTTCAATATATATATTACACTTTTATGATATTATTTATATGGAATATTTAATTATTTTTTATCTAAACCATTTTAATAATGATTTATTTAGTCAATGATTTCTTTTGTTTTATGTTTCCCTTATTAAGCATCTGAGCTCACCATTTATTATGTTTTCCTTTCCTTGTGATATTATGAAGGGATATATTAATTATTTTAGGGATATACAGAAATAAATAATAAATTTAACACTATAATTTAATTTTTTCTTTAATTTTGTCTAATGTAATGTGATAATTATGTATCTATATGAACTCCCAAGACAACTAAACTATTTTATCCTTTGAAGTATAATCTCTTGTATATTATGAAAATATAGTATTATAATCACTAGATTTTTGTTACTAGAGTTGAGGTGTAACAATTTTGTCGGATATAGGATCATTAAATTTAATATTTAATAGTTATATCCCTAGAAACTCTAGTAACCAACTGAGCAATCATATTGGGAACAAATTATTTATATAAAGAAAAATGTCAATTCATTATTATTATAAAAGAAAAGATGATTATCCTAGTATCTAAGATTTTGAGTATCATGTATCAGTATAAAATATATGTTGATATTTTTAAAAATCTATTATACTAATTTATTTGTGAATGAAAATTTAAAAATTTCAGACATAATTTTTTTTGGCAGGGTTTGTAAAACAACAAGAATTTAATATATATCTTTACTTTAAAAAAATCATTGTGTTTGATAGATTTATCCAAACATAACATCGAACTACCATAAGTTGAAACATATTATATGAATATTATTAATAAATGTATAAATATAATAAAACATCCATTAAAAATATACTACTCAACAAAAATTGCTTACATTTAAATGATATATAATTAGCATGTTTAATATTTAAAATGATAATTCATTCCTAATTAACTCTTTAAAGTATTAAAAGAGAACAAAAATTTAATGGATTAGTATTTCAATATAGAATATTTCAATATATTTTCGAATATATTTAAATACATTAAATTAGTGTATAGTATAAAATAATATTGACAACACAAAATGTTAAAAATGGCCATGTTTCAGTATAAGAATTTTTCTTAATATTTTGAATTTTAATTTAAATTATTAATTTTTAAATTATATATATTTGGTCTTAGAAATTTTATATATATTTTTATTCATCATATAAAACAATAATACGATGAATTGTTGATATTTTTCTGAAATAATATATTAAATGGGTGAAAAGCGAAAATATTAATTTTTCAAAAACTGTAACATCTTTATCTATATGACGAAGTAAGTATAAAAAACTAATAAATATCTATTTATGGTAAAAATTTATTTATGGATTCAAATTATTCGTTTCAACATAATTTTTTTAAATTTTGAATACAATATTTTAATAGTTTTCAAATTATGAAATATTTTTTAATAAAATTTTTTTTATTTTTTTATATCAAATATGTTTTCATTGAGTTATAATAGGTTTTTATTTTCCATAAAATTAACACAACTCTTATTTTTATACCAATAAAAAAACTAATTTCATATAAATCATAAAAATTTATAATTATATCCTAAAATTTATTTTTCTGATTAAAAAATAAAATTTTCCACAAAATTGTTTGAACTCATTATGCGTACATGTATTAATATTATATTTTTCACTATTTAAAAATTTATTTTAGAAAATTTATTTCTTATTTTAATGAGTAATTTAAAATTATTTAATAATTCAGTTTGATTTATAGGAAATAAAGGTAAATTACATGGATTAAAATTAGTTACAATGATAAAAGTGGAAAATGTAAGTATAAAATCCATAAAAAACATTTGAAAACATGTGTAAAATGTGTGGTTTAATATTTATTTACATTATAATTCCAAAACTCCATTATAATTCATTATTGGATCCATTTCAACTTTAAATTGTGACTTATCCTTTTATATATTATAAAAAATCACTATTCTCTCATATAAAATAATCCACCACTACCCTGTTCTCCCCTTACCCCAAAACTGTTGGATTTTGAAAATGTATTCGTAAATTACTCTATAATACAACTAAAAAATTCCATGATTTTTTTATTCTCAAAATATCACCTCTAAAATCAATAATACTTTTTTTAAATGACTTTTCCTTTGATTAAGGTAAACATTTCTAATTACTCCTTTTCAATTATTATTCATTTCTTTATTATTCAACATCCTTAAGATTTATTTTATGAATTATATTATAATAACATAAGTATAAGAAATATAATGGTATTTTCTTTTGACAATATAATAATTAATAACAACCCATTCCCTTTTAATTATAAAAAAATTTCCCCATGTGTACATGTGAAATACAAAATATGTGAATGAATTATTTTAATTATTGTCAACACATTACACATATGGTTCTAACATAATACATATATTATAAATATTATATTAATACTATAACTAAAATACATAAATTAGAAACCATTCTCTATCATTCTATTTATCTTTGACAAATGAACATAACATATGTGCGTCCTTGTAGACTATTGCCTGAACAAAACTGGTGTATTCAATTTTTCACATTATGGATTATTATTATAAAACACTATTATAATATATCTCACCAAAATAAAAAATTCCAAATATATCATATTGTAATATAATAATGATATTATTATAAAATAATCATTTTATTAACCATAATCACCCATAGATTATAGCTTGTTTCTGTTTGGGTATGTTTAACAACCTATTTGAAAAATGATATTAATTTATATCATTGATAAATATAGAAAATTAACTAATGATGTGTTATAGAATAATAATTAAATAATTTTAATCTTGATTTTTAATCGTAATATCTACCTTTTTTAGGGTACCCTGTGATTCAAGAAAATACCCAAAACAACCTTCTCACTGACTTTTTCATTGTGAAACATAACTAAAATACATGTGAAATTAAATTATTATATTATAAATCATTATAAAACATTATTTCAAGTACCTATAATGATATTTTTATGATGAAATTTAAATTTATACACAATAATTTGCACCACCTTTATAAAACTATTACCGGAAAAACAATTGATGCTAATAACACTAAATAATGAAAATTAAATATAACTAAATAATAAATTTGTAGTAAATTTATATTAGTGAACTTTATAAAAAGGTATAAGTATCAATAATGTTTTAAAATATCGGTTTAATATAGTAATTTTTATATATACAGTGTTGGAGCATTTTTTAACTAAGAGTGGATACAAAAAGTGTTTTTGTTAACACAAATTTCATTCATTGAGTTATGATTAGACTTATTGAACATTATTCTTATAAGTTAGTCATGTTCTGACATTTGATTTTGTTATGTTGAAGATTAACATTGTTTTTTATTCATTTACAATCATATCACATTAATCCCTTCTCAATTTATTTATACTTCCAAAATTATGATTTTCATAAGATTTTTTTCATTTCTATTTTTCTTCATGGAGATATGATGCATATTCATCATGTGTTTCCTTTTTGTTGTTTATATATTTATCATGTATTTATTTAATTATAATATTGTATATAACATGTGTTATTTAAAATATAATTTAATTTTCTACCTCTAATGGGTTTCAATTCATGTGATAACGATAGTGTAAGGGGTTTTTTCATTACTCAACTACATTAGATGAGTCATAGTGATTATTATTTGATTATGGTACTAAAATATTATTTTATTATGTTATATGGATACATTATAAAACCTTAAATACTTTTTTCATAGAATCAAATTTCAGGATTTTCATTCTTTAGGAAATTTGATAATGTTTGGAACAATTCTCAATCTCTTTAAATAACCTCTTTCACTTATATTTCATTATTAACACTTCTAATCATTGATCACCTATCTTATATGGAAATAAAAATATGTGATATTTATGATGATCTTAAATATTCCTCTTATCTCAAATCAAATCAAATATTTATCACTCACTTTAATATTTCTATTTCAATAAATATATTTTTAATAAATATTTAAAATGTTTACCTTTCCTGATTGTATGTTTTTTCATCCACAAAATAATTAATTTGAAAAAATCATTATTTAATTTTCAAGGAACCATTATTTAAGATATATTTAAATATGTAAAACACTTATACTTTTTCAAAACGAACTTTTTATGTGATCTATAACATTTTGATTTATGACAATGTTAAAGACATTTTTTAAAAAAATATTTTACCATATCTTTCACTCTTATGGGAATTATTATTTGTGAACTTTCCTTTCCAAGTTTTAAAATGGATTTCCAAAATATTTTAATTCTTAATTGTTTTTAAATTAATGGTAAATATTTTTATGTTTTCTAAATTTATAATTTATTTTAAAAAATGAATTATAGATTTTGAAAATGGATTTTAAAGGCATGTGCATTGGGAAAGAACTTTTGAATTTTTTATGTCTTCTCAAATTATTTTTTTGATAGAATCTCTCATTAAAAAATTATTTTTTCTAAAAAACCCTTATGATATTAAGAGATAATATTAAAAAAATCAACCTCAATGTATCTTGTTTTATAGAAATCATTTTTATAGAGTGTTCATTTATTTAAGAAATGGATATTTGTTTTTGTTTTTTAATTTGATTAATAAAATTATCGAAAAATTGTTTTTTAAATCAATTTCAAAATGCTTGGATTTTCATTATGATACACTTGAGATGTGTTCTTATGATATCGTCAAACATAATGATCTTTATGGACTGTGATGATTATATTATATAAAAGATTTCATAAAACGTATTTTTTCATTATGGGTTAATTATTTTTTGATTAAATGATTAATGTTATTTGATCTTATGGAATAATTTGGTATGGTTGTTATTATGATATTTTTTTACAATTGATAATTACATTAAACAAATTTCGATTACTAAATCCCAAATGATGTCTGTGTCTATAAAATCCCTTCAATATATTTTTTAAAGTCTGATATCATATAATTTAATGATCTTTATAATGGGAATTTTGTTTTATCCCAACATATAGAATGGTTATATTCATTATTCACAGCTAATAGCTTGGGAATTATTTTTCCATGACATATACCATGGGATTTTTCACTATTCACAACATGAATCTTGAAAATTATTTTTCTTCAGAACATGATGTGTGGACTTTTTTATTAATAGTGTTATAATTTCATTGTTCTTATGCTTATTTCAATGTTCCTGGTTATAGTTTATTTCAATAAAATATTATATTTTTATTTCACATACCTATTCGTATTCTCCATGTCTCGTAATTATTATCTCATGATTATGCACTATTTTACACTATATATGATTGTTAATTTTATTTAACATGTCCTTATATCATTATTTATGGAACCCCCATATTGTAAAAAGTTTTTCTAATAAGATATTTAACTTTTACCCATGATTTATCATATGATTATGATCCAAACCATGTTGACATGTGGATATGTTTTATTTTACTGACTATTTGAGCTTACAATTTTCATATGTTTACATTCCCACTGTTAAAAATTTGAGAATATCCAATAAGAACCCCAATAGGGGGTAATGTGTGGTTTGATTATGGAAATATATTCAGAAGTATCATTAAAAGATGATTATGTATCTGATCCTCAATGACACTAAACCTTACATTCAATGGATTCTTATATTTAGGTAAAATGAAATGTTAATGTTATGAAAATGTTTTGAAATACATTTTTTTATCATGGTTCATCTCACATTGTTTCAATGTTGGTATTGAATGAAATGATTTTAGCACTAGTTCTAGAAGTGAGAGTTTGAGGTTCCTCATTTTCTCCTTTTATGTTATAGAGGCTATAGATCCAAATTGGCAATTGGATGACTATTGGTTTTATCAATCCAAATGTGTCTCATTGTGGTTATATAGTATTTCTCACGATTAATGTGGATGGATGTATGTGGATATATATTGGTTTTCATGGCTTCAATTATGTGAAAATAATGAACTAATATCCCCTTTCATAAATTGATGGTTTTATTCAGTAATTAGGGGTTATATAGGTAGTTATCATTAATTTATATTCATCCAAGGTATCATCATATGCATGTGTGGACTAATATGTTGTTATAACTACCTCTAGGGGTCGTTATAGGCACTATAAGATCATAATAATGCACATATTTTTCACAAATGAGCAAACACTATTCATTGAGTTGATGGAATCTATGTTTTCTCAGTTTCATGATTAGTTTACAGGGGTATTAATTAATTATTCTCTTATTTATTCTATATATGAGGAAGATTATATGCAATATCTATGATCTATTTTAGAGATTTTTTTTGATTTCGTCTCCTTTTTGAGAAGTTATCAATTTCTCAATTTTGGGAACATGAGACGCATTTCATGGGATATTTTTTTTAAATAGGATTATGTATAGATCGTTTAAAGATTTATAAAGATGTTTCTTGGATAGTCCCCATGATTTTTTTCTGGAAGAATAGATTATTCTTATTCTCAAAGGATATTATAGGAGATTTGTGTGCAATTTCATTCAAATTGTAACTTCTATGACAATATTAACATGGAATTATTAATCTTGTTGTGGACAAACCGGTGTCAATATACTTTTGAGTATCTAAAGTAGAAATTATCTAGTTCCCATGTTCTCTATATTTTAGATAATGGTTTTATTCACGATATTCTCTATGATGTTTTGTGACTTGGATTGGGTTGTGATCAAATTTATAAAAGAGAAGTAGTCTCCTAAGGGTGTTCATAGTTAAAATCCCATGAAAATAAGTACACATACCATGATATCAATATTTCTATAGTTATTTTTCTATGAACTTGTTGGGAAACTATCTCATTGAAGAGAACATTTTTCATTATGAATCACATGAGTTTTTTTATATCTTCTCTTAGTGTGATTTGAATTTTTCAAAGAGGAAGGGAATTAAATTATTATAAGAATATTAATTAAAGATTTATTATACACTAGTGAAATAGAATATTATTATATATGTGTGGAGTAGGATGTGATGTGGTAATGTTTTTAGGACCTTAGGGATTATATTTGAGTAATAGAGGATCTTATAGTGGTTTAACTTGATATTTGGGATGTAGATAGTAAACGGTATCTCTTTCAGATAATAATTCATTCATCTCTTATACATTTGGAAGAGGGCTCTTCATAGGGCAATCATGATGAATAATTTTTAATCATTATAATGATTTTGGTGATTTTCATCAGGGTTTTCATAGTATAATCACTAGTAGTATTTTAGGTGAGGTTCATCAATCTCTAAGATATACATGTTTCATTTCTTCTCAAGTCACATAACACAATCTTGGTCATGCATCCATGTGTCCCTAAGATGTATCATTCCTTTGAAAAGTTTTTTTTGTGACTAGGGATGAAGAGGTAATTTAAAAATACTTCTATCACATTATCTGGTTTTCTATAAGGTTCAATTGATTCATGAGTGGTTGAAGGCAACACAAGGTCGTTAAAAGTCATATTTTGATCATTGGAGGAGAACATAGGAGTTTTAATTTTTTATTTTTTATTATAAATGGTATCTCCTCATTATGGGTAATGTATTTTTGGTTATGTGATTATTCTATATCATATTTTTTTGTTAAATTCAGGGTGTTGGAGTGTGTATTTGAAATTAAACATCGGTTAGAGCCCCCTATAGATAGATTGGATCCATGATATATTCTACATGTCCCAAAATTATCTATATCATTATGATAAATCCCATTTCATTAAATAGGGTGATCAATATTTTAAAGTTGATATAACATTCACAGAATGATAAATTGTGATTAAGGATCATTATGAGAAGATATTTTGTGGGTACCTTGTTCCGTTGGTTAAGGTTAGGTTGTGGAATGGCATCTTAAAAGTGTTCACCTGGGACTATGAGTCATAAATGCATATTCAATATCTTGGGTTTTTTTATGTATAATTTATTGTAATTATATTTGTATCATTGGATTGATTGATATTTATTGAAAATTTCATATTATTTCATTCTATTTCCTTACGATGTGCTCGTTATACTCTTTTTATAGTGAGATCCATGTTTGACAACTATCTCACATGTTTTTTTTAAAACAACCCCTTTGTTTAAATTTCTTATTTTTTCCCAAGGATAAGAATAATTTAAGATGTATCTACTATTATGGATCAAATTTTCCCAAGACTTATATTTTTCATTTCTGTGTTATTGAGAGATTTTGTATAAATTTACTGGAAGTCTTGTGGATGGGGGATAGAGTTTTTCTAGTTTTCAATTTGACTATATTGTTAGAAAACAATATAATGAAAAATATATATTTTATTAGTCTTGGAATTGAAATTTATGTATTACCTTTGTCCCTAAGAACAACCCTTACATATTGAATTTTTCTAAGGAAATTCCCTCATGTGTTTTCTATATCTCAACAATTGGACTTTATATATTCCCTTTGTCCATGAAAATGACCCATACATTGTTTATTTATCATAGAAATGGACATTACATATCTCCATTGATGACCATTAAATATTCACTTTTTTGTAGAATGACCCATATATACTAAAGAGTTAGCCTAATTATCAGTACATCTGAGTCGTCATTGTGATAAGTTAGAGTAATAATTTGTTACATAAATGGTCAATCATTATGCATAAGATTCATTTATTCAGAAAAATTATAATCATGATATATAATAGGTTTTTATTAATAAATAAATCTTATTTATTAAACTGTAAAATTAAAATAACTAATATATATGTGTAGTTCACCCATATATAAGATTCAAGCTTTTATATATGAAAATGAAAATATTCTTTTTTGAATGAATTGTATTTTATAATTAATTAGGGTTATTATCAATCATAATGCACTTTCATTTAAGAAAAATTATAAATCTTCAAAATTCTCTTACCATTTCAAGATCGATGCCATGAGTTTTTTGAAATTTCTAGGTTATATCATAGATTTAGTCATTAATATAAAACCAACCTTATTTTAATTGATTTAAGGTAGTTAAGTATGTTTTAAAATGGGAATGTTTCCCCAAGAATAATGACATGATTCTCAATGTTAGAATTAATGAATTCATGGTTCCCATTTGTTTTCCACAACTATTATTGTCTTTGGAATCATGGGTGATAAGAGGTTCTAATTATAGATTGGTGGGATCCTTCAATTGGGTTTTGACCATGGTCTTCTGTGATCAACAATTATATTGTGATCACTTTACAATCCATGATCCTACATAGTGAATTGTTGATGTTCAATATTATGGTATTAGATTTGATACTTCAATTATTTAATTATGTTTTGATATAAGAATACCATTGTCCAATTTATAATGTGTATTTTGTTTTTATTAATTTAATAAAGATAATAATATTTAATTAATATGAATAAATGGGATTGTGATTTTCATGTTATTAGGATTATGTTAGTGATATTGATGGTTTTTTCCTAAAAGTGTGTATGTATATATTATGTTTTTCAATATTTATATATTATATGTAAATATTTTAACAAAATTAAATATTTTATGACAAAAAAGATATTTTCCCTATTATTGAAAATATTCTTGAAATTTCATGATTTGAAATCAATGTATTATGAATATTTTTGTGTGTGTATAATTCATATTTATGAAAATATAATAATTTTATATTTAAAAATGAAAAATTGATAATAATAAGATGATTAAAAAGGTGATAATGAAAAAAATTTGACGTTTATATTTTGCAATATAGTCTGAATATGTTCACACCATGTTTTAATCAGCTTCAATTATTATTTTTAAGTAGTATTGAGTGCACATTGATATTTATACAAAAATACATATTATTTTCTACCATTTATAAATATTGAAAATATATAAGTTGAGGAAATTTAATCTACAACCTAGTATTACTATTTTATATGATGAGGGTTGAGTTATTTTGATATTTTTCTAGTAGAAGTTTACATTGTTAATGGGGGGATGGTATGGATCATATGAAAATGTGTGGGGATTGATGTTAGAATTGATAGATTATGATGATATCATTTCATGGTTGTTTCATTCCATATTATTTGGTTGTATGTTTTTCATTATAGTCGATTTCTTATTTAGATTAGGGATTTATCTCTTCATTATAGTATAATAGTTGTTTTTAGAGACCCTTATCTGGGGAATTATAATTAATTGATGAATAAATTGAATGAGGATAGTTATTATATATTTTTATGATGATAATGATACATTAAATGAGAAGTGGATCTATATATTATTAAATTATTAAAATATCTGGGATATGAAATATGGAATTATGATGTGGAATAAATAAAATTTAGCTATATATGATTAATTTGAATATTATCCTTGAATTGATGATAGGATTATATTAAATTATATGTAATTTTATTATAATAAATTATTACAGAAAATATTAAAATTTATTTCATGTGAGGTTAAGAAATTGTCATCTTTATAGTCCTAGTGAAGGTAGCTGCATTTTCATATTGGAGATTAATTTTAGTTGGATTCTTTGGTATGTTTGCTTCCCTTAGCTTGGTTATGTACAATAATATTCATTAGGTAATATTATTTCTTATTATCCACCACCAAAGCTAAATGGGGAACCCAACACACATATTGTACTTAGTTTTTTGGTGTTTCCCATGATCTAGGTTTTTAATGTTATGAATGGTTTTCTACTCCCCCTTTCATACTCTTCCCTTTATCCATGCTATGTATATATACACATGCGAGATATAGAGGCTTGCAATTATAAGATATGTGATCATATGGGTTATAATATCTCACAATTATGAAATACATGTATATATTTGTTGTGGAAGCTTAGGTATACAGTATAGGATTATATCCATTCTATATTGGATAATAGTTATACATGTTTATTTTTGCATGGGATATAATGGCTTAGGGTATATTGTGTAATTACACGGTCTGTAATGGCTCTCTCTCTTACTATGTGATTATGAGGATGTGATATAATTTTTTTGTGATTTTATTGATGTCATTATTAGGTGATTACTTGGATATATGGTATAGTTTAAAAGGTGTTGGAAGCACAGAGATGTAATGAATCACAATTTAGGGTGAATGGTTTAATGGTAATGTGTAATAGGGGTACATTCATTCTATGTACAATTTTAATATTTTTCCACTAACTTCTATGTGTTTTTTTGGAAAGATACAAACAACAAGGATGTGATTATAGTTTATCTAATTTAATTGATGTGTTAATTTCCTAAATTTATTCATTAGGGATTTATTATACCTCTTCCACAATTACGTGAGAGGTTTTTGGGAGTATCCTGCTGAGTATAATGTTCTAATATCCATTATATATATGTAACTATTTTCAGGTTTGATGGAGGGTGCTATTGATTTTATTAGAAATTATTATCTCATTGAGTTTGTTCAAGGGACGTCAGATGCTTGTGGTTGTTGTTCATGGAGGTGTTTCTGTTATTTTTCATTTTTGTTTTTCATTATAAAAGATTCATGAATTTGGATTGGTTTATTTATTATGATGTATTAATCGAATTTATTATTATATAACCTTAGTAATTTTAGTATAGTTCCACCCATGTGTGCATGCACTACACATTTGGAACTAGTTTCAAACATGTGGTGTATTGGAGGTCTAATGCAACGTTCACTCTTATCTTTACTTCCATCCAAGGGTGTACTAATTGGATGGGTTATGGAATCATTTCTCAAAATTCCATGAATGAGGGCCACATAACCTTCAATGAAAAGATATTTGGGACATGATATAATTTAGTGCATCCATATTTTATATTTTAGTCTTTAAAACATCCAAAGATATTCTAATCTCACATCAATCTCAATTTTTAGTAAATTCTAAAGATAAAAACATTGAACAAATAGAACCACTAATGAACCATTTTGATATGATCACAACTTTTAGTATAATGCACCTAATAAAAAAATTCCCAATGAAGGGGTAAAGATATAGTGTTAACATATTTAAAAATTTATTTATTAATTTCCCTATATTAAATCTTATAACCATATTAACATAAATAATAACCACTTATACCAAATAAAACATAGATTAAAATATGTAATATCATGACCCCCTCCCCACAATGTGTTCCCCTCCTGGGATGGAAATGGGAGTAGAGGAATAGTAACCCCCCAAGTTCCACCTCATGTAGGTTCTGAGTTGGCGACTAGCACTGAGGGTATAATAAACACTTAGATGGGATGAATTATCCAATAATGGAACACATGTAGAATAAAGATATAAGACAAACACCAACCAACTCTAAATCCGGATAAAATATAAATACCAACTAAATATTTGTAATATCTTGAAACAAAACTACAAATGAATGGAAAAATTTTAGGTGCTAAATGAATTTAATGACAGAAGTGACCACAAAGTCCAAACATCTCTTTATAAACCCCATGATAATATTAACCAGCCTAATCTTTATCCTTCTATAATTGACCTGAAAAACATTTTATATATATGTATGATGATTATAAAATTATACTCACTAGGATCCTCTATGTAGCCTCTCGTGAAAATGTTAAAGAAAGAATGATAAAGCATAGTGAACAAAAAGTAAAACTAACCCATCACCTAGACATTTATAATAAGTTCCTAGCCTCACCATGGATACTCTCACATAGTATCACTTATAATAGAATAGAATATAATATTTAATATAATGGTTTCACTACTAAAACCTTCCCATTAGTTTTCTGCTCTACACCGACTTCGCACATCCAAAGAATCTCTCCCCAAAATGGCAAGCCTATAGATACATGTTCAATGCACTAAAACATGAACCTCATCAAACATACCACCACATTCATGTAACCAAATGTAACCAGGTAGTCTCTTGGATCCACCATAGCTCATATAACAAGTATCATACATCAGGTATTATATTTGAAGCAATCACAACCCACACACCGAGTAAGTATCCTGAAGCCATCACATCCAATACATTTTATACCTATAGTAGTTTTTAGGAAACTATAACATGGATATATTTGTGTGACATAACAACAATCCATTAAATCCCTCCACACATATATATGGGGAAACTAACCATTGTAAATACTATCATAATTAATTACCAAGAGAGGTAATTGGGGCCAAGGGGGTAGTCATCCGTCAATCCTCCCACTGGAATATTTGGGAAAACACCCCCCTAGGGCTCAAAATCCATGGGGTGTTAGTTTCCTTAACTGACGGGGTGGTGTAGCATACGGAAACAAAAATAATTACATGATATAATATAGCTCAAAATAACACTATGGGAATATCCTAGTCTTAGAAACAACTGTAGCTAAC
Source organism: Viscum album (assembly GCA_963277665.1). NCBI lineage: Eukaryota > Viridiplantae > Streptophyta > Magnoliopsida > Santalales > Viscaceae > Viscum > Viscum album. The sequence goes on from OY728132.1 coordinate 1,702,339,874, forward strand.
ATTTCATGAACTATGGACTGCTACTACTAAGATATGATATATTATAAGTAGAAGATCATTTAAATTAATACATTAAATTACATTATCCTTTTTTTATCATTTGCACTTTATATTGTAAAATTACTTAACCATTAATTAACAATTAAAAAAATTTACATAACAATTCATTTAAATTCTAGAAAATAATCATGCCCTTGAGTAATAAGAAAATCAATTCCACAACTTCTCAAATTTATAACCTTAACATTGCATCCTAGAAAGATCCAACCCCATTGGTTAAAAATTTATTCATTTATTAAATAATATTTCTCATATTACCATGTCTTATAGGAAAACATACCAAGTTTCCAAAAAATTAATACGACTACGCACAGCTATCTTCCTCAAGAATGAAAATTATTCACCTAATCCAATCATAGGGGGTTGACTTTGTGAGTATGTTAACTACACATTGATTCATTAACACCCATAGAAGGAGAGTGATCTCATCCAGTCATGAGAATATAAACCTGGAATGAATATGGCATACCCCGTGCTTCTTCGTTTGTCTTGGAAGTAGAGTAGCCAAAACCATCTACCTCAAGCAATAGGGAAAGGAAAGATGATAAAAAAATCTATCCATCATCTAAAACACTAATTCGAACAAGGATCCATAATTCATATCAATAGGAAATCCCATCTTCAAACCATCGCATCATATCTAGTTCCCTCCTTGACACCAATATGAATATATTAATGCATCACACCACTCCATGCATCAACATCAACCACAACAACCAGACCTCCCTATCCCTCATACCACAATAGCCATATGGGCTCAGCCAACCAAGCATCACGTCACATCATGGCCTCCCTATCCAATATACCACTACAACCCTCTGGGATCCTCCATATCATGATAATTTCACATCATAAGCAATAAGAAATAATGTAGAAACTGGGTTCATGACCCTAAAACAAGTCATTCATCCTTCATACACAACAAGCTCTCATGGATCCAAAGAACAAGGAACATTGACTTAAAAATAAAGCATGAAATTCATTCCCTAAAAAGTGATTATCTTTAATAACACAAATGATTCTTATTCTATGTTGAATTAACCTATTCATTATTCACTACATCCAACTATGGGAAATAGAATCCATGAAGATATCAAAATCAATCACAAATTAATTTGACAAATAATTTATCATTACATTAATTGTTTTGTCAAAAATAATCAACATTCTTTATGTTTATTGACCAATATAATTAAACATACAGACTAGCATCTTTTTTATTAACATGAAATTACAACTACAACAATTGGATTCACTAAACATGCCTATTTATCTTTTATCTAATTAATTATCAATTAATTCCGGATTTATGTTCTTCACCAATTTCAATCATGAACAAATTGATAAATAAAGAAAGGCATGGATATCACAACATCTAGATAATCAAGAGGCAAACTATTATCATAGTACAAAGAAGCCATATAACTATGTGATTGATACCAATTCTTTAACCTAGTTAATTTATTTAATTAGGTAAATTTCATTGTCATACATGGGGATAAATCAATATAACTCTACAATTTCATGTAAATATATAGATAATAGAAGAATATATCACATAAAAAGTTCTTTTATGTTCTTCCAATGAGAATGGACATGCATCAAATCTCTAATATCTCCTACCAAAATAATTGCATTAATCCAATGACATTGTGAAACCATCGTATCAAAAAAAACTAGATAAACCCCATTAAAAACATGGGTATGTAAAATCCATATCATAGTGATATGAAAAAGAGTAAAAAAGAATAAATCATAAAGAAAATACTAGAAAACCTATGAAAAACACACCTTGTATCAACCCGGATCACCACAGATCAATGATGGGATCCTTAGATCGATTCCGATCAAATGGGTCCTGAAAATGCCAAAAAGTGAACTTTAGAGTTTCCTATGACAAGAGATATAGAATTAAAGAGAATATATAGTTGTAGGGTTTTACAAATTGAGTGGATGGAATGTTATAAAAAACTGTAGCATTAGAGGATTACACAATGTGTAATCCCTTTTCACATTTCATAATTCCTTGAGGTTGGTATATTAAAAATATCCATCTTCTTTTGACTGAATTTTATTTTAAAAACCCCATAATATTACATGGAGGCAAAACCTCTTTCACATATTGAAATTATTTTATATGTTGTGAAACCCACTTTCATGTTGTAAATGATCCTTACTCCCAGTTTGTAAAACCCAAACTCTTCTAAACAACCTCTGAACCTCCCCCTAGATATTTAAAACATGGGAATATGTGAAGGGTTGATCCATGTGGATACAATCCCTTATATTATATACCTTTAAAAAAATTGACATCCTCAATAATCTGAAACGAACCTATAGAGGAAATACAAAGAGGTTATACGAATATGCATCCCGCAAGATACCTCTCAAGGATCTAATCACCACATGAGATAAACCACCTAAATAGAAGGAATAAGTGAAAAACTACACAACAACCACATCTAGCTCCTAAACACTCTCCTATAATACATATCTCTAAAGGAGAGAAATCGACAATAAGAAATAAGATAAATCCTTCTCAGAACCAGAAAATGTTTATAACTACAAAATGAACAACGTTATAAGAGAATAGTTAAACAGAAAACAACTAAAGGTACTAAGTGCCTATTTGTGACTCACATTCCTAGGTTCTCTCATACACACCACAATGTCACCACAATTGATGAACCAAGGGGATATCATGCTCGCCCAACACCTTCTTCTGGTAGTCTTGGATCTCTAGAGGCTGATCCTTGAGGGTCTCATCATCATCAACATCGATCTCACCCTAATAGATGATGTAAGAGTGGTAATGAAGATAAAATCAGAGTTGTGAAACATGAAAAACATTTTTTATTTATGTCGTGAGTGGGGAGAAGCTCTATCTAATGCTCCACGACTTCAACACGATCCAACACCTCAAAAGGCCTAAAAAACCATGGAGAAAGATTACTACTATGACCAAAACCTCTCTACCCATGATGGGGAGTCACCATTAGAAACAAATTATCCCAAATGTTGAACTCCATAGGTCACCTCCTATGATCGGAATTGTATTTCAAATGATCCTATGATACATTCGTCCTCTCACTAATCATTTTAACCATATATGTGGTATTATGTACAAGTTCTAGCCCGAGAATTACTAACTCTTAACCCCATTCCAGAACAATGGATAATGGAAAGTTTGTCCATAAAATTATTTAAACGGATCCATACCAATGGTGGATTGGAAACCAATTTGCAAGAGAACTCTACCAATGGAAGTTTCCACATCTACGAACCTCCATAATTCCTGAGACAGTAGAACAAACATGTCTTTAAGAATCTGGATTGTCAGCTCTGATTTCCAGTCCGTCTTTAGATGAAAAGTAGTTATAAGTCATATCTGATAACTAAAATCATGCTAGATACCTCTCCACACTGTAGAGGTAAATGAGTATCTTGATCATAAATGATCATCCTCAGGACCCCGTGTAGTCTCACCACCTCCTCCAGATACAACCTCAACAAAACCTATACTGATCTCGACTTCCTGATCACTATAAGGTGGAATTATTTCATCAAACAATACAATATCACTCGTAATGAACCATATCCTAACTAAAATCAAGGTAAACCGGTAACAAAAACCATCTATATTTCCTCCCAATTCCCCAAAAGAATATCTAATGGCTGGACCAAACCATCGAAGTCACAGTACATAGCCTTCTCCTTCTAGAAGACCAAAAAACGAAACACAAACTCAGAAACTGTATGCTTCAAACTAGGCCACCAAAACTGACCTTTCAAGGCTTGGTACTAATTTTTTATGCCAGGATGTATTAAAAAAGGAGAACTGTGGAACTCTCTAAGAACCATATCGTGTATAAATAAGAAACTGAAATCCATCTCTGAATTGACTCTTAGTGTTGCTCATCTTCAGACCAACCATCAGGGGACTCCCTAAAAACAACTCGATATCTCCAGACCACCACCTCAAGATAACCCAAATGGAATTCTTCAACCTATTTCTCCATAAATGATCACACTATCATTAGGAAAAGAAAACCTCTACCTTATACTTATCACATTTCTAAATTAATTTATGAATGTTCCTCCATCACTCTCTATGAATCACCAGATTAATTCACTACATATCTACATGACTTCCTACATAGTACACAGACTACAATATTACCCTTTCTATGTGTATATAAAATATAAAATTTATAATCTTTTAAGAACTACATCCACTAACATTGATGCAAGTTTATGTTACATTGATAGAAAACATACTTGAGGCTCTTATGATTGGTGAAGATGAAAAAACACCAACCTATGAGGTAATTTATCCATGTCTTCAAGAAAAGCACTAAATTTCCAACTCAAGATTGAGATTTTTATAGTTACTCTCATGTATATGAAACTACCAATACCCATAAGAAATGACCAATCACTACTACATTAGAACATAGCAGAACCCAAGAAACGAAATATTACAGAAAACCTCAAAACTCAAATCCTCGTACTAGAAGACAAAGAACTGGAGCACTGACCAAATTATCATTAAGATACTAAAACTATATCTGACACTAATTAATCTTCATGTACACTTGATCCTTTCTGTTCATTTCTATCACATGGGTTAGAAATCGAGATAAATAAGCTATGAAACTCCTATACTATAATACAAGGAAAATGGAAATTTAGACCTCTTCCACTATCTTTGTGGAATCCCCATAAAAAATATTCAATTATTGATGGACCCACAACTACTAATTGATGAAATAAAATATTACCCATGAAACATACTTCTCGAGCCCCAAACTCACACTTTGGCAACTTCCAAAATAGCTTTTCAATGCAAAGAACTCCAAAAATGGCACACTGATTCTCTATATGTTCCTCCTCAAACATGTAGTACACTTGGATTTCATTGATGAGAACAACCATAACAATATCTAGGATCTCACAGAACACTACATCCATTAACTCCAAGAACAGTGTTACAGAATTCATTTCACTGAATGACATTACGACGAACTCATAACGCCCATAAAGACAACCGAAAGCAGTCTTTAGGATATCCTTATACTTTACATTAATCTGATGGTATCCTAACCAAAAATAAATCTTCAAGAAACAACGTTCATGATTCATTTAATCCAATAAATTATCAATCCATGGAAGTGTATAGTGGTTCTTCACTATCACTTGGTTCAAGAGATGATAATCAATACACAACAAAAAACATTCATTAGGATTCTTTTTGAACAAAACTGGTTCACCCATGGTGACACACTTGGCTAAAAAATCACAATGTATCACACCAATGATATATATATGAAAACCCTTTCAACTCATATGGAGGTATAATATACAGAGACATTGAGATAAGAGACACACTTGGCTATAGCTTGATCCCGAACGTGATCTCATCTTAAGGGGTAATTCCATAACCTCCCCTCAAAATAGATCAGGGTAATCATCTATGACCTTGGGAAACTCCAATTATTAAACTTATTAAGAACTCAACATCATCTCATTCATCAATGATGATAAGGATGGAACATGCCTCTGACCCATATGAGGGTCTCACTCACCAACAAACACAGTTGGCTCTCAATCATCATCGAAGAACAAAACAAACCTCCAAAATAAATCCATGATATCCTATAGAAAATACAACAAATATGTGTTGAGGATGATTTCATATGGTTTTATCTATAAAAAAATGAAATCTACCCAAGAGTGGTGCTACCACATCACTATCTTGTAGTTTCTATATGATTAAAAAAATTCATCTCGACCTCCAACTAGTGTTGTCAATGCCAAGGGCACTAGAAGTTTCTATACTTTATGTCCTAAATCATGGAAAAGGGTAGGTGATATGAAGGAGTGTTTCCATCATATATCAAACAAGGCATGAACCCAAGTAGAAAATAAGAAAAGGGTACCTTGAATGACGTCTGGATCACCTAGAACTAACAACGCTAAAGCGTGATGTAAACCACGATGTGCTCTATGATTTTCTGGCCTAATTTATGACCACATCCAGGGTCACACTCTTATCTATGAGTATGGTGATAATCCTGAGGTTATCTTATACCTTCACCATATGCTATCTAAAGATCCAAAAATAGATAAACCTTGTACTTCTACCTTATCCAAAACTTCCTCAACAGAGGAACTGGAAGAGGAAAAACTAGTTCACGCTGATCGATCAGAAAGGTTGGGAACTCTCAAAACTGATGACATCGTCCTCTATAAGAAAAACATGTTTCTAATCCATTGGAATTGTTCTGAGAGACACTTACCCTGGAGAAACAAGAAATTGAGGATTGGGACCTACCCTGGTCTAACCAGATGCTTTTATATCCTAAAAACTTCTACCCCTAGACCATAGCACTATTTAATGAGGAATATATAAGGCATCCCTATTGGAATGATCTAGTTCTATATAATGTCTTTTTAATGACCTATTCTCTCTTTGGAACCTTGATATATTTCTTCATCATAAAAGTGGTGTCCAGATGTTGGATCTTTGGATGCAAAGCCTCCTTGAAATGCCTCACTCTGGCCTCCTCAATCGGTAATATTTCCAAAGCATATCATAGAAGTTTACAGTAAAGGATTACAAAATCTCATAAATTTTAGGTCCCCTGTTGAAGGGTAAGAATTTACTGGAATCTTTCCAGCTTCATGATAAATGAAAGAAACTCATCTATGAACTTGTCTCAGAATTACCCCCATGAGACCGTCGACTCCTGACAATCTCCGAGGAATAGTAACCACCACTACCTCACTTCCCCATAAGATTCTGTCAAAGACAATGATACCTAGTGCTCCTTTCAATAAAATATTAAACTAAAGGCTATCTCAACCTCCTCCAACCAATTTTATCTGATACCATCTAAAATAGAACCCCCACACCTCTGTAGACTCTGGTTCTATAACTCTCATACTGTCCTCCTCCTAGTGTCACCTTTTTCAACCTCTATTCTGCAGAAATATACTTGAATAACCTGTTGAACATCTTTTACATGAACCTGATGAGGATATCAAACTACAACCATGCCTGCAATAGAAAAAAATAGTATATCCCCAAAACTATAATATGGAAGAATTTAACATTAATTAATAATTTTATTTTATGCATTTTTGGTTAACCTATACTACAATCTACCAATTAAAACACATGTAAAAAATAAGAATGATACATGATACATTCCTAGATATCTACCATAAACCAAGTATCACCTCATTTAGTAGCCACTGTAAGCTTAGAATTCCATACATTAGTTCACAGGGGGGCCCTAAATACCTGTGTCACTTCCCGTATCCCAGGATTACAACACTTACTAAATTTATCTAACATTATTTCCCAATTAACCCATGAATCCTCACAGGTTCCTAACTCCAAAGTTAATCATATCCCTTAACCTCCTTTGACGCCACTCTATCATGATCCCCATGCCACAAATTTAACCCCTTCTGGGTCAGAAATGGGAGAATAAAGATAGTAACCCCTGAGTCCCTCCTATAGTAGGCCATGGGTTGGTGACTAGCATGGAAGGTATAATAAATAGGTAGATGGGAGGCAATACCCTCGAAGAGAATACATGAGGAAGAGATTGATAATACAGACACCATCCAACTCACTCTAATGATAAAATATAAAATAGAAACCCAAAAACAAAAATATAATGTTATGCAATAACTACTACATCTGAAAGGGAAAACTTCATGTACAAAAAGTAAGTAAAGATGACAAAAACCACAAATCCCAAACATCTCATATGAAACCCCAATCTAGTTATAAAGAAGATGATCTCTAACCTATTCCAACAAACCATATAAACAGTTTATATATACATAGGGTGAGTATAACAATATACTCACTAGGATCCCCCTTGGAGCCTCTCCTAAAAAATGTAAATAACGGATGTTAAAACACGATGAACAAAAAGTGAAACTAACTCATCACCTAAAAATGTATATTAAGACCCCAACCTCACCATGGATACTCACCCCAAGTATCACATACAATAAAATACAGTGTCATAAATAATATCAATGGTACCCCACTAATGCTTCCTCACTATTTTTCCGCACTACCCCAACGTTTCATGTCCTGATAATCTCTCTCCAAAAATTATAGCATGTACACACCTGCGTGAAGCACCAAAACATACACCTCGTGAAACATACGAACACATCAATGTAACAAAAAGTAACCAAGTAGTTTGTGGGAGCCATAAAATCTCATATAACATGTATCATAGAACAGTTAATATACCTCAATCCATCACAGTGCATACACTGAGTAAGGATCCTCATAAAATTACAACCTATACACATTATAGCTATAGTCATTCTTAGGAAACTATATCCAGAATATTTGTGTGTGAAATAACCATAATCCACTACATCCCTATATACACATACATGTGGAAATTAAGTATTGTGCATACCTGCATCACTAATTTCCAAAATAAGAGAGCATGGACAAAGGTGGTAGTCCTATATCAATCCACAAACTAGGATGTTGGGGAAAACACCCCCTGGGCTCAGAATCATTAGGTTGTCAGTTTCACTAGCCTAAATGGTGGATTGGTGTTTAGAAATACAAATGTAAAAGATATAATATAGCTCAGAACCATACTATGGGCATATCATAGTCTCTAAGATAATAAAAGATAATGTCTCTCAGACTCACTTTTCCACTACTAAGATGATATATCCTACAGAAAAACAACCATTTAAAGAGATATATTGAAATAATTTATCCCTTTTTATCAGTTTCACTATATGTTAATTAATTTTTTAACAATTAATTAACCATAAAAAATTACACATAACATTTCATTTAAATTCCAACAAATATCCATGCCCTTGGGGAATTACCAAACCAATTTCTTGGGTTCTCATAATTATAACCTCAAAATTGCATCCATGAAATCTCAAAACCCATGGGCTAAACATTTATTCGTTCATTTTCAAAATTAATTTCAATATTACCCAGTATTATAAGAAATAATACTAAACCACCAAATAAGTCATATGACCAAGAACAACCATCCTCCTCAATACAGAAAAGGAGTTACCATGTCCATGTATAGGGGGATCAACACAGTGTGTATGTGAACTGGATGTCAAATATTCTCTTCCCATAACAGTATATTTAACTCATCTTCTCGCGAGAAGTTAAACATTGAAATCATATTGCAGACCCAGCGTAAATTTGTCTCTCTTAGAAGGAGTGTACCCAAAACCATCATGTCCAAGTAGTGTGAAAAATAAAGAATATAAATAGAAAACCAATCCATCAGACAAAAAACTGATTCAAAAAAGAAACATCCTTCATACCAATGAGTAATCCTACATTCAACACATAACATCATCTCCAGTTCCCTCCTTGAAATTCACATACAAATAATGATGCATCTCGCCACTCCAAGCATCAACTACTACTGTAAAAACCATACCCCTCTATCCCTCATGCCACATTATCCCTCTAGTACTATCCTAGGATCACTTCATATCTGACCCTCCCTGCCACATATACCACAATATCCCTCTAGTCAAATCCATCTTATTATAATTTCACATCCCAAGAAATAAGAAAAAACATAGAAATTGGGCTATTGGACCCAAAACAATCCATTTAGACTTCACACACAACATGCTCTCATGGCCCCAATGAAAATGGCACATGGACATCACAAGAAGGTAGGAAAACCGGGATCTACAAAGGGATTATCTTTTATCACAAACTGATTCTTATTCAATATTGAATTATCTAATTATTTATTCATATTTTCTAACTGTGGGAAACCCAAGAAGCAAACTATCACAAACTATCACAAATTAATCAAACAATTAATTTTAAATTACTTTAATTATTTTATCAATAAGCATCAATATTCTTAAGTTTCATTAAATAATTCAATTAAACATGAACACTTGCATCAATTTGATTCGCTTCAAATTACAACAACAACAACAACAAAATTCATTAAACATTACCCTTTATCTTTTATACAATTATTTATTAATTTATTTAGGCTTTAAATTATTTTTCAATTTCCATTAAGAACAACATTCTAAACCATGAATGGAATAGATATCACACTATCTTGAAAATCAAGAGGCAATTTGTTATCATGGTAAAAATTAGGAACATCACTATACAATAAATACCAATTATTTAATCTAGTTCATGTATTTATTTAGGTAAATTTCATTATTATCCAAGGGGATAAATCATTGTAACTCTATGATTACAAGTAAATAAATAAAAAAGAAACCAATCTCATACATGAAAAGGTCATACATATTCTTCACACTAGAATATTCCCCACAACATATCTTAAATCACCCTACTAAAAGAATTGGATCTATCCGAGGATGCCTCAACAACACATCATCAACAACAATAGTGAGAAACCCTATTAGAAACAGGGGTACAAAAACTCCCTGGAAGGGTATGAATAATGCATGGAAAAAGAGATCATTTATAGAGAAACCACTATAAAATTTAGAAAAACAAACCATGGATCAACTAAGGTCACCACAAAATTAAAATGGAAGCCCAATATCAATTCACACTAAATGGATCCCAAAAACATTAAATAGGGGACTACCGGTTCACCTAGGAAGAGAGAGACAGAAACTAAAATCAAAGGGTTTGACAACCTGAGTGGATGGAATGTTTTAATACATTACAGCATCGGGGGATTGCATGTTGTGTAATACCAATTAATGTAGTGTATATTCTTGAGGTCGGTTTCTTCCAAAAAGTAATCGAAATTTGATTTTATTTTATTTTTAAAACACAAAAATATTACATGGTTTGAAACCCACTTTCACGTCTATAAATTCTTTGAAACTACCTAAAACACACATTCACTTCATGAAAGTTTTCTGATCCTAGTTAGCAGCACCCAAACTCCTCCAAGCTCCCTCAGAGACCCCTCTGAGTTCTGTAACCCTTTGGAACACACCAACGGGTTGAACCATGTGGATATGATCCCTTATATTTAATATAATAAATGATAATTATAAATATAATATATTTCCAATTTACCCTTTAATATGTAAAACATAATTTTATATATAAAAATAATATATTTCAGTTTCATAATAATTAAAATCTCTTTTTTCATGATAATAATTTTTTTGGTGCATTATCTTGTCTAGGGGGACTACAAATTCATAATCTACACTCACTGATTCGATTGTGGAAACAAACATCAAGGCTATATGGACTTAAAAAAACATTAAAAAATATAAATGACATTGAATCTTGATTGGATACATTAATTTCAATCTAGATCATCAATATCATTCCTCACATTATGATTTTTCATAATAGCCACCATGATATTCTATTTAATTCCCTTATTGTTCCCCTTCATTAATACCATTATAAGTATTTCACTTATATTATCTTTATAAAATATAATATTTAAAGAAAGGATAAATCCAATATTAATCAATAATGGATTTTATACAAGTCCTCTTAATTTATTCATGATCAACGTAATTCATTTTATTTTATTATAACCTTTCATATCAGCATTCAAAAAAATTATATATGAATGATAAATAAATGCCTGTTTTATGATATATTTATATACAATAGAAAATTTCTACATGATCAACATCTTGGTTTACCTGTTCAAATTATATCTTAATATTCCACCCCATTAATGTAGTTTGAATTTCACTTGAAGTAAATATTATGTGTTTAATAGCTTGTGATACATGAAACCCTAATAAAAATGGATTGTAATTTGTTATGTTTGAATATTATAGCATAAAATGAAATACATTTGAGATAACTAAATTGAAAAAATTATTAATACTATAAAAATATGGAACCCAACATTAAATAAAAATGTTATACTGTCAAAATTCCCTCAATCATTATCATCCATGAAGTTTATTTCAACATTGATAATTATAGAATGAATAAAACATGTTATAAATTTGATAAACATATTAACAATGAAATTAATGACTAATATGAATGATTTTATAGATTTATATATGATTAAATATATATTAATGTAATATGATAGTAATATATATATTGTCATTGGAAACATTGTTTTTGTATATACTTGTATCAAATAAGTATAATATTTTTTTTAATGATTAATAAAAAATTAAAAATAATATAATTCACATGTAATAAATAAATTAGGAATGAAATGAAAATATGATAAATTATTATAAATAATATTATTTATTCATTGCCTTTACTATTTTTATGGAATGATTTTATAGGTTCTTCAAATACAAAATTTTATAATTGTTTATTAATATCAATAAATTTCTATATTAAAAATTATTAATTTTATAGATGTCATTAAAATCATTTAATGTTAGTAAGGGGTATTTTTAAGGAATTATTGTTTTAAAGTGTTTTGTATTTATATTTTAATAATATAAATTGATTAAATTTAATAGATAAATCAAGTAAAAGTTATTTTTTCTATTTATAAACTAAAAATAAAAATCATCTAATTAGTTATTTATAAGCGATAATATTAAAAACACTTAATGAACAAAAATTCATTTTATTATTAAAATAATGTTTTCTATATAATTATTTTATAGATAATTTTATAATATTTAGAAACAGAATTGGATGAAATGTCTAAAAAAATTTATTTATCACAAGCTTTTTAGTAAATCATTTCAATATCATTTTTAGGAATGAAAGTAAGTTATGAAGGTAAATGTTTCCCACCACGGTAAAGGGTAAAACGAGGTTAAAGTGTAATATTTAGTGGAAATTCAAAGAATATCATAATATATTATTTCAAGATGAGTTTATGAGAGAACATAAACCTCACATTATCATATTTAAATTATTTCTCTACTTTTTATCCAATTTCCACATAAAAATACATTTTTTATACAATAAAGATTGGGTATTTTTGAAAATGCCACACAAGCACACCTATAAAGGGTCCCATCATCTTTAGTTAAGAAACTCACACCATTTAATTAATTTTATATTGAATCATATTCAAAATTATATCAATAAAATTACTATACAATTTTTTTGAACATTGGGTCATATAATTAGTCGCAAACCCTCATTTGTAAGAGGCTCTTTAAGTGGGGATTTAAGTGTTCAACATAAGATGTATCCTCTCCTTAATCCTTATTCTTTATCATCTTCATCTAAATATTCTTAAATAAAATTATTCACATTAATGACATCTTTTTAAAATCATTAATATTATATAAAATTTATATTATTACTATATAATAACATGTTCTTATACATTAAATCATTATAGTGTGTTTCTATATGGATATGTTTTACAACACACACAAGCAGGGTAATAACATTTACCCTTTAATTACTAACATAAAATAAATTATTATAATATTTTGTAATAATAATTATTTTAATATGTTTCCATAATTATAGGATGGTAATATTCAAACACTATTGACTAATTAATTCATTTCTTTTCTAAATTCAATAATCATTAAAAATTGTATTTCTAAACGTTCCATGAAAACTGTCACCATAGGTAACATTAAATGGAATTGGTAATAAAAAACTATAAAAAAATACTAAATCATCATGAACATTGTTGACTTTATTAAACAATGATTAAGGAGTAAGGACCTGGACTTCCAAACCAAAACATGCATGGAAAACATAAGAGTTAACACAAAATAATAAATTTTGAAAATAATAAATTAATATATGGGTAATAAAATATCATGAATAGTATTTAGAAAAATTAATATTTATAATTTTATTATAAATATTAATAATAAACCTATATTTATTATATATGGATTTAGTGTGTGTTGGACTAAGTGAAGTCCCAGATAAGGTTTTCTTTTAGAATATCACTTTGAGATCAAAATTTTCTATTCCCAAATTCATATTTAAGAACATTTCTAGTTATTTATATTTAAAGGGACATATAATTTCTTAGTCTACATATCAATAGTCATTATGTTATTATTACCTGTTATTATATGATTTCTTAAGGTCGTTTTCTTTTGAACCTGAACTTATTTACAAATGTGTTTAAGGAATCATTTTTTAATGTATTATGCGCAATAAATTTATACATGAATTTTCATGAGATTTATCAAGAAATTTTCCTTTCAATGTTTTAATGGTTTTAAAATTTGGTTTTTATTATCATTTAATAAATTATTTACATGAAAATGAAATTCTTCAAAAATATAAAGTGTTTTTCATTTTATTTTTTAAAGTAATTTTCTAATGTTGTTATAAATAGATTTTCATCTATGAAAATATCAATAAATTTTTATTATTATTTATTAGAGATATTATATTATGGTACCACAAACCTAAATATATTTTCTCAAATATATGTTAAATTTTCCTAAGAAATTTTTCATGAAACTCATTTTTTTCCCTTGGGTTAATGAAAATAATATGGAATTATGAATGTTTTCTTATTCATATGGAACAAATATGTATGTTTTTTCATTATGTGATGGGTGTTATTGTAATTATATATACCTAAAATTCATTTTATTAAGATTTATATTTCATTAAATGATATTATAGGGACTAAGGAGAGTACTTTATTCACAATGCGACTTTTTCACAATGGTTATGGGATAGGGGAGTAAACTCAACCCATTAAGGCATAATATAAACTATATTCATGGGAATGGGTAGTGAAACAAATATAATATAGGACTTTGTATAATATGTGATGATGGTCTTGGAATTGATCGTTGACATAATAAATGGTTTTCTATACTTATTTTAATTCAAAATTATTCTGCCTTATCTAAATGTTATAAAATATACACATGTTATGCTCTCATGGATAGTGATTATTGACTCATTTTTCTAAATTCCAATGACTCATGTATTTTATAATGTTTAAATAATTGTTTCATGGATCAACATTTTTTATCCATGTTTTATTGGGTATGACATTATTATGTTTTTTTATACACAGTAGTTATATTATGATACCCACATGTTCATCTTATGCCCACTTATGATCATCAATTGTTTTCAATTATGTTCACACATTACTAGGAATCTAATATAAAGTTTTTATATTTCCATTACATTGAATATAATGATTATTATTATTTACTAAACTAATTGAATTGCATCGCTTGAGGATATTTCTTATTAGGGATTTTTAAAAAATTGTAAAATAAGTGGGTTATGTTTCTTGTCTACAAATACACTAAAAATATCAGAAATGGTGTGTGTTTTATTATGAAATAAATTTAATAATCACATAAAATGATGTATTATATATATATGTTATAATTGGGTTTCTTCATTTGGTATCATTGAGGGATTTAAGTTATGTAAAGTAAAAATATATAACTTAAAAACCTTTGTCTAACAAAAAATAATGTAAGATAAATATATAATGTAGTAGGTCAAAATAAAGGTTTTATAATTTATGAAATTTTTAGATTGATTATACTTCTCATATAATTCATAACACTGTTTATTTTTTCTATATACTAACCGTAACATTTTTTAGTTATGTCTTAGAACAAGGAGGAATCAAGTAAACAATGAGTGAAATAACAAATACAATGACCAATGGACTAAAGGCCATCAATTTTTATTGATTTAGATTATTGACTTTTAAAGGGGTGAGTTAGAACCATTACAAGACCCGCAGGCATAATTATTACATGGCCTATAGTCCTTAGAGGAATTAATTTCCTGTAGGCTTCAAACATTACATACATCCCAGACTAGCTACTTCGAACTACTCTTCCCCCAGCATCTTCATCATGAAATCTACTCTCCACCTTTGTATGGCTGTTCATCTAGGATTTCCCGTGCATGCACGGGATTGTCCTGATAGTAGGTGCTATAACCTCTCAATCCGGAAATCCTTTTAGCTTCTGCAATGGTGATTTCTCCTTGCTCCTCCATCCTTTTAATGTTTGTTCCTTGTAGGTTGTCTGGTTTGCATCCGCACATAAGGTGGCCTGAAGGCCTTGAGGTGGCCCGAAGGCCTTACTGACCCAAAGGCCTAGGTGGCCCGAAGCCTTAAAAGTCTTGGGAACCAAATCAATTTCCCAAAGGCCCAATCAGAAATCTATACCCTCCATTATTGGATCTTCTGATCCACTAAATAATAGATTATCACGAAAACTTTTAGTTTTATTTAACAACTATTCATAGAATCAAATGGTTGTTTTAGTTGTTTATTTTTTATAATGTGAGACAATTAAATTATAAACCCTAATCAATAACCCAATGCAAGAGGAAGAAATAAACTATGTAGAATAGTATGAGTTTAAGGACATGATTTTTAATAAATATTTTACTTCAATTCATCATACCATAATGTAGAGATAATTCTTTGAGCTTGATAAAATGATGGCTGAATCCATTAGTATTATAGAAGAAACCCTTTGGGGATCTTAATATATGCCTCTAATTTTATCATTGAACCTAAAAAAACCAATGATTTCAATATATTATATAGGAATTGGATATATGGTAATTTTTTGTCTATGTAAAATATTTCTAATGTCATCCGAATGTAAAAATAAAGTTATATACTCTTGTTATTCTTAGGATTTTGTGGAAAATAAGGGAAAAATGTTATTTTCTGTAAAATAAAATGATAAAACACTAGAAATAAATATGATTTATCCTTATAAATTCTGAACAAGTAGAAGGAAACATTGGGGGAATTTCTTCAAAGGTATAATAAAATGCTTCAATCGTGGAAGATAAAGAAATCAATCACATAAATGATGAAGAGATGTAAAGAGTCCAACCAATATTATCGATGAAATTAAATTTGAAACTAATTCCCCACCCACACTTCAATACATCAATTTTTTAGGGTGTAGAAATTATGTGGGCCATTTTTAAAGTCCAATACTTAATGTTTATCATCAAAATTAAAAGACTTCAAATCCGATGGATAAATTGAATTATGATGTAATCACACGTACTAATGTGAATCATGATAATTTAGTAGCTAAATGTGGACTCATCATCCTCTCAAGGACATACCATTAATTATTTGATCTTGTTCAATGCACTCCATTATACCTAGAATGTTTTCTAAGATCATCAAATCTCCTTTAAAATGGATAGATATTGAATTATTAGTGAAATCTCTCATGGGTGTGATTATTAAATATAAAGACTATAACTCTTATCTAATTGATGTTTATTGTAATTTATTTTCTACAAAAAAATTTTTCATTTAGTAGAATTTTATATTATTTGAGGAATATTTTTGATCCCTCTACATGAATACCATTCTAATTTTTGGGATAGTGATGTAACATTTCATATCCCAAATTAACCTATGATCATCTATTGGTGAATTACTAAAATGGAAATTATAATGGTAATTACTTCAATTATATGGGTCTTAATACAATATAATGAGTGGTATTTACTTTAAATAGTTGTGAAAAGTCTCAATAATGAAGATATATCAACTTATCAGAAATATGATGAGGTAATTTTAAAATAGTTTCCTAGTTTTCACCTAGATCATGAGGTTGATCTTTTAATATAACTCATACCTTATGTTATTCATATATTAAAGACACCATATTGAGTATACCCTACTTAATTATAGGTTTTGAAAAAGGATCTCCATGAAAATTTGTATAAGGTTTTTATCTTCCCATGTTCTTACCCATGGGATACACCAATCCTTTTATATGAAGAATGATATCTCAATATAACTCTTATTTAATTTCCATGAACATAACTAGATCATGATCAAGAAAAAATATTTTATACCCTATATCGGTTGACTGTTTGATCAACTATGAAAATATAAAAACATCTGAAAGATATAACATTAATACAATATCATCAATTATGGTTGAAAAGAGTGGATATGACCAAGATATCCTTGTGTACAATATATGGCCACTATGAATTTATAGTGATTCTTTTCAGACTTAAAAATCCATCAGCTACCTTAATGGATACGATTAATATATTCTTTAGAGTTTACCTCGATCATTTTTTGGTAGTTATTATAGATGGTATTAGAGCTAACCAAATAATTACATACATGTATATTAAATAATTTTAAATAAATATTCAATACAACTAAAAATAACACACAACCCAAAACCATAATGGGTTAGTATCATAGAATAATATAATCATAATCAACTTATTTCATGAAAGATATTTAAAAAATCCAATAATGTTCTTCTCTTATTTTACCTTTCTAATAATTTCTTACTTAATAAATTTATTTATAACATCAGGGAAATGAAATCCTAAAAATGGATCAGCTCGTATGATTAATACGGTAAAATATGGGATATATCGATCAATAGTAAAATTTAAGAATAAGGTAAGAAAAGAGGATATGATATAATTATCCTAACATATAAATTTGATACCCAATTAGGAATACATCATAAATCATTATTCATGGAATAAATATTTAGCATTTCAAAATGAAGGATTGTTAATTGTGAGAATTAATTATTAATAAAACATAATACATGAGATAATACCATATGTATAGGAACATGTCATTGTAATTCTGTAATAATAATCAAATAAAATAATTTCATTATTCAATTATCACTGTTAACACCATCATAAAAAAGTAGACAAGTCCCTATAATGGATTAGGTTCCCTCTCCATCTTTTTTCATCCCTGGAATGGGTTCAATTGTCATCCTCTTTCATATTATCTCATGAGGTATCAATCATTAAATATCCAATTATGGTTATTTAAAATTATATCCCCCACTCATCGAAAAATGTGAACCACACATATATACAGTACATGATTATAGAATATTCATTATTTCATCATAATATAACATGTGCTAAAGAAATGGGATTTATAAACATTTCATCATCGCATTATATTATGTCTTATAGAGAAATAAAAAGCATAGTATTATTGAATCATATCCCTTGAAAATTATACAAAACAAAAAAGGACATTTACATATTTAAAAAACCATTAAAACAAAATTCAAAACATTTCTTTAAAACATGATACAAATATCCTTTTATTTTTATATCATTTTAAATAAAAATTCAAAGAATATCAAGAAAAAAAATTTCATCAAAAAGAACCACCGAAAATTTCACAATATTATTATTGGAAAATAATTATTATAGCCTAGATAAAATAGATTCATATATTAAATATTAAAACATTTATTCCTTTCAAAATTTTATAATATTTCATGAATAATCAATGAGAAAAAAAATTATAAAATCTTTTAAATTATTTTAAAATAATGTAAAATATGGTTTTAAATCAATTTCAATAATTATGGGTTCATAGATAATAATATTATTGAAAAAACATAAAATAAATGGGTGTGGAATAAAATTATTATTGACCAAAGAGGAAATAAATTAAAATTTTCTTAAAAAAAATTTCCACATCATTTTAAGTACCAAATTACGGATAATGAAAGAAAAATATGAAAACCCCAAATATCACTTGTGTAGAATAAAATATATAGATTTTAAAAGATAAGGATTGTTATATCCCTAGTTTAAGGTGTTTTTCCTTTTAATAATTGGGATCATTTCTTTCGGTTCTGGTATGTGTTCGTTGGTTCCGAGAGGGATTTGCAGGAAATTCAGTGTTTTAGGTAAAACACAAGATGGAAAATTTCATAGTGAATGTCTAGTTATTATAGAATATTCATGTGAAAGATGGGGGGATCAACATGGCCAGGATGGGCATCATCATGCGCATGGAACATAGGGAGTCTTCAAGTGGATCATGACTAAAATATCCATACAAAACCATGTTTGAAGGAATTTAGAATCCAAAACAGCTATGTTTTTTCCTATACTTCTTGTTCAGCCTCTTGATTATAGTGTGCTCAAAGCTAGTTTGGCTACAGTAGAAATCAGAAGGTTGTGGTGTTGGAAATTTCAATTTTTCAGAAATGAATGAATCAGTCTATTTATGATCTAGGGGAGTTATAGTCATTGATAAATACATGTTTTATCTTTAAAAGAGTTTTTCTAAATCATCCATTTACTTGATTTGTACTATTAAAATTCATCACCTTATTTCCTTATTTGGAATTTCAGATCTGGATAATTTTTATAGTGAATATTATACATCCAATTTCTACCAATTTGGTGTAATTTTTAAGGAATTTCATACTGGATATTTTATGGAGTTAGTATAACATGGTTTCCCTTGGAATGGATTACCTTGTGATTTCTTAATTTTGTTTTTATGATTTTTATATCATGGTTTAGGGATTTCTTTTTCTTCTGTGAGTCTTTGGTTCTTTTAGTGTATATATCGTATTATGTTGTTGGATATACCGAGTGTTTGAGGTAAGTCATGTAACACCCCAACTCTAGTAACTCAGAGACCAAGGTTGTATTATTATATTTTTCAAGAAACATGACATTGACTCATAATGGATTCCATGGTTTTTAGAATTTAGATCTTATATACATAAAAAATTCTCACATTACATTTTAAAATAAGAAAAAAATTCTTAAAATTGTATTTAAGACCCTATTATTTCTTTAATAATGTCCTTGAAATCATTCACCAACCCATTTATGGTATCCTAGGGAAAGGAAACTTACAAAATCATAAATTCTCAGTACAAGAAAACCATAAAAAATCTATTATATATAAAATAATCATGAATAATATAGAAGAGATAAACAATAATCAAATTTTACAAATAACTAATATCATAAAATGGGAAAATATCCATCAATGAAATAACAATTGAAATACTCATATTTATAATAACAATAAATTTCATAATGATAAAATTCATAATAATGGATATCATAATATTACCATAAAGTACTCGTTCCAATACATCATACATGAATAGTTATGGCGTACACAAAATAAAAAAAACGTTTTTATCTCATGAGTCCTACAAATGCATCAAGGTGATATAAGAGGCACATCCCAAAACATACCAAGTCCAATGTATTCCTCAAAAGAAAGAAAATAATAATTATTCACTACATTATCAATATGAACATTCATATTGAAAAAAAAGCATGTTAAATGATAATACTTTGCTTAGTCAATCACTAGAACAACCTGATTATAATTCATCCAAAGTAATATTGTTGATGGAAAAATTATATTAAATCCCTAGTAAATTAGAATATTCATTAAATTATTTTTACAAATATGAATAATAATTTTAATAGATCACTAGAACATTTCTTGAGGAAAATACCCTTTTTATTTTGAAATCACTTATATAAAATATAAAAAAAATTATAATAATATAGAAAATATTTCTTTTGAAATGTATCATTGAAACATTTAAATTAATCTCCCATTCAATGAATAGTATTTATGGAATAAAATTTCATTTGTGTGAAAAAACTTATATAATTAATATGTGCACCCATTTAATAGAGAGTGACTCATTTAGAAAATGACAAAAATATTCATTTTAATCCCTTTTAAATCGAAAATTATGGGTAAAAAATAATTTAATAAATAATTTTAGAATATTAAAAACATTTTTCAATATGTTTTAATTATAATATAGATATGTAAGAAAACTGTACCTTCTAAAATAGAAAATGAACGTTTATTATACATTAAAATGTTTTTAGAGTATTTTTGTATGTATATAATTGAAAATTAATAGAAAACAGTTAATTTATAGAAATAATTGTATAAGAACAAAATTTGTAACGATTTTTCGATATATCTATAGTATATTTTCATCATAAAAAATTTAAACAAAAACATTCTTGGTAAAAAGTGTGATTTTGCCATAAAAACTTACCATTGTGGTAAATGTTTAATCACAGCCCCTTCAAATAAATAAAATAAAATAAAAATTTATATTCCATTAATATTAAGTGATTAATTATATAAAATATCAAATTCATAGTATATACACCGGATGAAATAAATTGGTTGTGAATATGTAATATGTCTCACAAAAACAAAAGTGAGATAAGAAACTGTTTCCTTTGGTCTGACTTTGTCCATATGTTCTTTTAGCCTCCTATATAAAAACATTAAATTTATTATATTTATTTATGTGAATTTTATTAATGCCTATATTACCATACATGTTTTAATTATAACGTATTATCAATCGATCATGAACAATATTTAATTGTTATAATTTTTTCCAATGACAACTAATTCAATTTTCATGTATGATTCGATTATGAAGTAATGGTCAATGCATTTTGATAATGGTTTAATAATATAAGAAAATTAATCATTATATAAATATAATATATATTAATAATATACATATTTATAACCACCTTTAAAATGAATATATATAAATTCAATTACACTATTCGTGGAGATAGTAGTCTGTAAAAACACAGAGATGTTGTTTTTATTTTCTAATGAGAAAATGATATAAATATCAATAGAATATTATCATAAAAATATAATTATGTCATAAATATCGTATATTTTTTCTAAATCCATAAATATAGACATTAATATGACTTGTGTATGGAATCTAAACCATACAACTATGTTGATGTGGTAGTCCACACATACACATGAGCAATACGATCATTTCCCATCTGATTGAAAGGAGGTAGAAAATAGTTATCAAATAATCATAATTACATATCACTATATTTATTATACTATATTAAGTATTTTAGGTTTGATTTAATGGATTTATATATTGTAAGATATTGAATAAACATTTAATGAGTCGAGTAAGATAACTACCTATTCTTTGAGAGACCTCCTTTGGATTAAACCTTAATCCTTCGTTGGATGGTCTTACGGTAAGACCAGAATATCAATAATGAATGGGAGGAAGTTTGTGTGGGTTTTTTAGTTTTTTACAATATATATTATTGAGTGTTTGTGATTAATGGAGAAGTGTAAGATCCTTTTTAAAAGTTAGGGGAGGGACACACATGAAATTAAAAGAAATGTTTAAATAATATGAACTCATTTTCTTATGAATGTGACCCTAAATGGATAGGAAATAAAAATTAATATAATATATGTTCTAAATCTCTCCATATAAGAATATTTATGCATTTTTAACTGTAATTATTACCCTTAACTATTGGTTTACCCCCCCCCCCCCAGGAAAGCTATTTTGACTGGAACGATGGTTAGAAATTTGTACTATTTTTACTATTACTTAAAAAAAATTACGTTAACATTATTAGATTATATTTTGTATGAATATTTTAAATATATAATAATATTTTAAAAATTCAATTTTTTTAACTTGTAAAAATCAATTATAATATAAATTCAAAAAAAGTAAAGAATTTTTTTTAGAAAAATGAATGTTTTAAGAATAAGTATGATTTTATCGAAAAATAAATTATATTATTGATTAAAATAAAATTATTTATATTTTTTAAAATAAATTTCTAATAATTTTTATTTCAAACCAAACCAAAATAGACATGAACCTTTTCAATTATTGATTAAAAAAAGAATAACTAAATACATTTTTATTTGATCAAGAACGTTACTTAGGTGTCCAAAATAGTAAGTATATATTTATATGTTCAAAATTATATATTTATATAAATTATATTAACTATAATATTTATAATTGATCTATAGAAAATTTATAATATCAATAAATTATTATATCATTATAATATCAAAAAAATTTCATTTTTTGTAGCATCACTATATATCAATATTCCCCTAAAATCAACTATTATTGAATAATCTCTAAAATTCACCCTTTGAAAATTTTGACATGATAAAATCAAAAATGTAATTTAGTTAATGAATTGATTTTTTTTTAAAAAAATGGTTTTTATGATTATATCAAATTCTTAAATAATATTATGTGCATTATTTTATGGTTTTTTAGATTGAAGGGGTCACTTACTATAATTGATGATCAAGTGTTGTACGAAGATTCATATAACGTGTTTATTTTATAAACCACGTTTTCTTTCTCATTTTAAATAGTTTATATAAATTAGTTGATGTTATTGTATTTAATTAATAAAATTTTATTTTTTTTATTTGATATAAATTGTATTTCCCCATGTAATTATTTATTAAAAGGGATTCCAATTCATGTTTTTTTTGAATTTGGGTTTTTTATGTGATATCTCATTGATTTTGATTTTTCATTTGGAGTTGTGTATAGAAATTGATTTCAATTTATTTTTTATCTGTTATAGGGGCCTCTTAATTATTGATATGTGGTATTCCCTTAAAACTATTTAAAACACTGAAAGTGAAGCCTCTAGGTTTGTCTTATTTTTGAAATGAAATCTTCCAAGTGGGAGCTACTTATGAAACCAAAATCCTCAATGCGTGGGTTGTTCATAAAATTTTAGGCCTCCAAGTGTGGGATATAGAACATGGTAACCATGGGTATTTGAGATGGGGTATGTAATGGTATAGTAATGGTGGGATGTTTTTTGGATACCTAGAATGGATTTAATATATAAAACTATGTAAAAAATGTTATGGGAGATAGTTCACTTGTTAGGGTGTTATCTTATCCCCAAGATTATTATTCAGGAAAATCATATAGAAATATTTTTCTGCTCACTAAGGTGTGAGGATCATATCTCACCCAAACCTAATATATTATATGACTCCATTTCCATGTATCTATAATTTTAAATTTTTATTAATTCACATTTTGAGAGAAGGATTGACAACATCAGTTTTGAAAAATAAGTGGTTTATTTATTGAACCATGTTTTATAATCATCTATTAATATGTGATATTCTATGTTTTATTGAATTCTTTGTAATTTTTCACTTCTTTCATATATTTACATTATATTAGCAGAATTTGGTTTTTTATTAATCTTATGAAAATATTTTTGGGATTCTATTGGGCATGCTTTCTCACTCCATGTACATACCATTGGGTGTGTAGGCCTTGTATTATTATACATAGGTAAATTTGAGGTGCCTCACCGAGGTAGTGGATATCCATGTTAGCAGGGTGTGGGAGTTTTCCAATGACACTGGGGGATGTTGGCCCTTATATGACACTCATATTATATATTATTGGTATTTTATAATTAGTTTTACCTAATTTTGATTATCACTTTTATTTTTCCTTAAAAACACTAGATTTCATTGTCAAACTAGGTATAGAGACGTTGAAATTCATTTATATATATATAATATCTGATTCCTTTGGTTTATTTTTGTTTTGGGAAAAATCATTCACAAAATTATTTTGGTATTCTCATGTGTTCTCTAGATTATGGGGATTAGGAATGCCTTTCGGGCCATCCTATAAGCTAGTTTTGGTGTCTTGTATTGGGATGATCTATTTTGGTTCATTTAAAAACTATTATAGGGGGTTTCTTACTATCTTGTATAGTCTACTATTACATCATGTGATTTTAAGAAATATCTTCTTTGAAATAAATTTAAATTCTTTGATAACTTTTGTTAAACATAATTCATAGTTTAGCTTGCATTGTATGAAACACCATGTTTATCTTGTGTGGCACTTAACATTGTGTTTATTTGATAACATGTGTTACATTAAAGGTTGATTCTTACTAGAAAATAATATAATATTATGGGTGAATAATAACTCATTCCAAAAAATGTCTCAAAAATTGTTATTAATAAGATCAGTTTTTTTAACTACATAAAACTCCTAAATTAGTTATCTAAGAAATTGAAACTGTGATAAACATTAAGATTATCATCCAATAATGATACCCATAACTATAAGGATAAAATCATACAAAGGCCATAACATGATTATGAAACTTGAATAAAATGAGAATGGAAGGAATCCCTTACATTGAAGTATGATCCCAAAGGCTTGGGACGATCTTGGGAGAAGATTATTGGGAGCTTGGGGCACCTAGAGAGGATTCTTGAAAAAGGAGGGAAGAGGTTGGAAGAACTACATAGGTTTTGAGTGAAGAGGGAGTGGGAGCTAGGGTGGTTTTATATAGGAAAGGAGTAGGAATTATTCATTATTTAGTTTTGGGACACCACACATTAAACTAATCAAAACCACATTCTAGCACACGGTTTTTGCCCGTGATTTTTTCCTAAGGGGAGTGGAAAAAAATATTATATAAGTCCAATAGCATAAATTCTTAATATATTAAAGTTTCTTATGTGGAGGTGAGTCACAGAGTCAAGGAAATCAATTTAAAATGATAAAATGTCTAATAAGTTATGGAGGGTCAACTAAAATTTGTAAAATAAAACAAAAAAAACCTAAAATTACAATATTTTAATGGAAAAACATATATTGACAGAACATAAGTATTATATTATTTTATTACATCACTATTGGGTCTTTATGATGCCATGAAACACATTCTACCTTTAATTTTTACCCAAAAATTCGACTATCTCATAAAATTATGAAAAATTCAACATTGGATAATTTCAACATCCTGATTCAAAAAATTATATTTATTTTATCTAAATAATTTTATAAATATGTGAATATTAACTTTTAAAATGAAAATCTACGTTTATAAAAAATTCATGGGTTTTTGACAAAAACCGCTTCCAAACCTTAATAAAAATAAAAATATATTCCTAAAAAATTATATTATCAATTATACTTATTAAAAAGTAATTTTATAACATTTAATTAAAATATTATTTAATTCAAAAATCTATTATTTTATCAAAATAGATTCCTTAGTTAAATATTAACTAAAAATACTAGTTGTTCATTAAAAACTATTTACAACATAACAATAATAAAATGAATGTATATTCATTATTATATAAAAAATAAGTCTCATAATAATATTATTAAAGTCTTATTATATAACCCCTTACAACACCCACAAAAGACCTTAGGTTAAGGTGCATGATGGTGACAGACTCTTGGGGTGGGTTAGATAAGATATCTCTTGTGATAATCTTTATCAACTTCTACTTCTCTAATAGGCGGTTATGTTCAAGCATAACATATCAATGCTCAACATGGGCTTGGTAAAGAGTGAAGCCCAATGATGCCACCTCCTTTTTTAGCTTTGACAAAGGGGCTTCATATGGGGTAAGTCTATCAGATGAGGTCATCACTTCCATTATCTGAGTGAATTGGATTTGTAAAAGCCCTATATTTATACTAATCATGTGATCCCTGATCAACGGCTATATTAGGAATGGTCACAATTCTTAAAGGTATTTTAAAAATCTAAAAACATAAAACCAAAGAAGTTCATATTTTATATAACCATTTTACATAATAAAGCATTTAATCAGATCAAGAGGAATTTTCATTAATGAATGTTTCGGTCATTAAAATATTCCACCCATAAGAAATTTCTCCCTCAAAATTTCATTTTCCAACACTAAAACAGATGTGGGTAACATTTCTTCATCACTTCCTTTGATTCCCACATCACATATTTAAACTTGCATTTCTGCCATAACACCTTGACAAGGGGCATTATCTTATTTCGTAGAACTTTTTCTCAATAATATAAAATCTTCAATGGTTGCTCCATGTAATAAAGATCAACTTCTAAAAGTACTAACTATGAAGAGATTGCATGTGAAGGGTCTAGTGTATACTTATTTAATAGGGCTACATGAAATGCATCATGTACTTTGTCTATAGTAGGTGGAAGTGCTAGTCGATAGGCCACCGCCCCGAAACAATCAAGAATCTAAAAGGAGCCGATCAAACAAGGACATAACTTCAATTTATTTCCAAAACTCATGAACATCATCCACAGAGATATGCATAGAAATACCATGTCTCAAACTTTGAACTCAAGGTCTTGTCGACAATTATCTACATAACTCTTATGTCGACTATGGACTGCCTTCATATGCTGCTGAATAGTTTTCACATTCTCTACAATTTTTTGACCATTTCAGGTCCTAGAAGCTTACGCTCACTGACTTCATCCCAACATGCTAGTGTTCTACACCTTTTCACATAAAGGGATTCATATGGTGTCATTCAGATGCTTGAGTGGAAACTGTTGTTGTGGGATAATTCAACTAGTGGAAGATGTTAGTGTCATCCTCCTTTGAAGTCTATAGAACATTATCTTAACATTTCTTATAGTGTCTGAATATTTTGCTCTGATTAGACATAATTTTGAGAATGATAAGCCATAATGATATTATATTCAGTGATTAGAGAATTTTGGAGTCTTTTCTAGATCTTCGAGGTGAATCTCATATCACGATCAGATACAATAGATAGTGTTACTCCATGCATCCTTACCTCTTCTTTGATGTAAATATATGGAAGTTGATCCAATAAAAATTCCTATCGAATCACAATAAAGTGAGATATCCTCATAAGACAATCCACAATGACCCATATATCATTGTTTCCTCTTGATGACCTTAGAAGTCTGGTGAAAAATTCCATGGTAATTTTCTATCTCCTCCATGTTAGTATGGGTAGTGGTTGCATCATCCCCTTAGAATTTTGCCTCTAATCATCCACTTGCTGACATACATGGCACTTTTATGTATATTTAGTAAACTCCCTTTTCATATTGTCCCACCAAAAGTTTTTTCAGATATCTCAATACATTTTCATGCTCCCTAGGTAAATAGAGAAGGTTGAGCTAGGTGTGTTATTCAGAAGATTCTTCTTTACCTCTAGATTGGTTAGTACATATAATCATGACCCAAATATCAAAATTTTATCCTTTTCAACCATGAACTCTGAGGATTTCCTATTTATGATAGCATCCTCCCTTTTCATAATTTTCACATACTTTCTTTGAGCATCCTTTAACCTTTTAAAAAGGGACGGTTGGGAATTTATTTGTGAAAGAATTAATATTTTTCCATTCTTTAAGATTCTCATGTCCATCTTCTTCAAATCTATGAAGATTGGATCATTCTCATTTCTCATCAATGACAAAATTGTTGGATCTGTTCTACTTAGAAAATCTTCTAACTTGTTCACTTTCCCGGGGTGGTAATGGATTGATCATTCATAATCATTGATCATCTCTAACCATCTTCATTGGCACATATTCAACTATTTCTATGTGAATATATACTTGAGGATCTTGTGATCTATGTATATTTCAAACTTCTCCTCAAAGAGGAAATAATACCAAATTTTTTAGGATAAGTTCCCCACAACCAACTCTTGATCATTTGTTGGATAATTCTGCTCAAGAACATTAAATTTCCTTGAATCATATTCAATGAATTTGTCATTCTGCATCAACACACAACTCAAGACCTTCCTCGAAGCATCACTAAATACCACAAAAAGTACTCCACTTTTGGGTGATGTGAGCATGGGTGAAGTGATAAGACTCCTTCTCAAAACCTTGAAGCTTTATATACATTCATCAGTCTATCAAAACTATACTCCATTCCGAGTTAGCTGGTAAGAGGGTTGGAAAATCGTGAGTAATTTCTCACAAATCATCGAAAATATCCAGCTAACCCCTAAAATCTATGGATATCCATTACTGATGTTGGCCTCATCCATCCCTATATTGCAAATGTCTTTGTTGGATCCACAGATATCCCATTTCTTGTGATGATATGGCCCAAGAATGAGACCTCATTCAACTAGAACTCACACATACTGTACTTTTCATAGAGCTTCTCCTTCCGCAAGGTTTATAGTACAATTCTTAGATTCTTTGGATGATCCTCCTAGGGGTTGGATAATATTTGAATATCATCTATAAAAACTACAACAAATTTGTTGAGATAATCTTTAAATACTCTATTAATCGAGTCCACGAAGATTTATGGATTATTAGTGAGTCTGAAAAGCATTACTATGAATTCATAGTGCCTGATTGTTGTACGAAAAATAGTCTAGGGTATATCTTCCTTATTCACATTTACATGATAACATCCCTACCACAAGTCCACCTTGGAGAAGTATTTTTCTCCATGAAGCTGATCAAACAAGTCTTCAATTCGTGGAAGAGGGTACTTATTCTTCATTGTGATTTTGTTAAGCTCTCGATAATCAATGCAAAGGCATATTGACACATTATTCTTCTTGATGAAGTGGATTGGTTCACCCCATGGTGAAGCAATTGGTGGTATAATATCTTTATCTAGATTCTCCTATAGTTGATTTTTCAGATCCTCAAGCTTCACAACATCCATTCTATAAAGAGTCTTAAATATTGGAAACACCCTAGGTATAAGGACAATAGAGAATTCAATATCTCTTCTTGGTGGAAGACCATGAAATTCCTCAGGAAACACTACAGAGAATTCCCTCAAAATCGGCATTCCTTCAAGGACGGTTTCCTCCATGGACTCAATAATCTGAAATAGATTTGGATGCTTATAGAGAAGTAATATTCACGCATGATATTATTATGCTAGAGAAGATTCATTTTTTTCTATGGACATGTATTGAATCGGGGTCCAATTCTCTATATAGAGAATGATGTCCCTCTAATGGAAATTTATAGTGACTCTATATAGGGAAATCCAATCCATGCCATGAATTTCATCAAATTTCACCAGAGGGAGTACGATGAGGTTCACTAGGAATTTCAATCAAAAAATTATGATAGGGGGGAGTTATATTCTTGGGAGGCAATGATTACCCCATTTTTCATACTCACATACATGTTTACTTCCATGATTTTTGGCGGTGCTGGGATTATTCCAGTAAACTTTCGGTATATAAAAGAATGTGTTGAACCAGAATCAAAAAGTATTTTCTCTGTTCTTGAATGAGAAACTAGAGTACCTATCACCACATTGTTTTTGGCGTTCACATTGGCATTAATGATGGAAAAATCTCTCCCTTTCTTCCTTGGAGGTTGTCAGTTGCCTTCGAAAACCCTTGGCTTAGGGAACTGATTTGCAAGGTCCCCAGGTACATTGTCATTGAAGCAATGAACAATGCATTGAGAGTCGAACGGAGCATTCCTATCCTCTGTCACAACCATAGGGTTTTATTATCAGTACTTAACATCTTGGTTCCCTTCTCTTCCACACATAAATCATTTTATCATCCCCATCAAGAAATTTCTGGGATGCTTCTTTCCCCACCTTTTGAATGGGGGTGCTGAATTTTCTTAGAACCGTTGTATTTATCCATAGTACTTCTATAATTGAAGTCCATCTTATGCTTCTTAACCCCATTATACCCCTGATATTCACCGATCTCCATTTTGACTGTGAGGGCACACCAGACAATTTCCTCATAGCTGTCGATGTCATTAATTTCCAGGGATTTTGTAGGCTAGGTTTCAGCCCACCAATGAAGCGGTCACCCTTGCATTTGGGGGTAATTCCAAAGCTAGAGGCGTATCTTGCAATACTTCTAAATTTTTCTTTATACGCTCTGATGGATTCATCCATTTTTTTTATTTATAGAATGAAAGTCCCTTTCCATCTTAAACAGGAGGGTGCAAGGAAAATATTTATTGAAAATAAATTCTAGAAATAGTTCTATTATAATGCCTCAATCTCGTAATAAGGCTTCATTTTTTTTATCAATGTAAACTATTGATTGGATTCACCCTCAATACGATAAGAAAAGAGATAAACCTTCTCTTGTTCAGAATATTGAAGGATGAAAAATATCTTTTCAATGGAGTTTATCCATTGTTACACAATTGAGAGATAAGATGATGCATTCAAAGTAGAAGGAATTTGTCTCATGAAGCTCTTGATTGAGACTTGTCCATTCTTAGGGGGGGTTGAATGTTCCTCTTGACCAATAGACACACAATGATTGTATTAGTTTACTACCCATGAAAATTCAGAAACATAAAAACAGGTACACATGTGAGCAACATTATCTTCCACTATGTTCTTCATGACTATCACCCTTCTTAGAAAAAATTTACTTAATAGAAATCTCTATAACCAGGGGAAGAAATCATAAAAAAGGGTGATCATAGATGTTCATTAAGGGTAAAAAGGTAAACTTTTATTCCTAAACATGGGTATAGGGTATAAGAATGTGACCATGAAAATAAAATATCATACCCTACATGCCAGAGATCATAAACATGAAACATGGCATATATATTGGTAGTTTATAGGACATTAATTATAAGTAAATTCAGAATATAATCCATGAAATCAAATCATAGGAATTAAACATGGAATTTTGGTGAACACATAAGCATTTAATAATTTCCATCGTATTCAGGGAATTTCTGTCGAGATAATCATAGTAGAAAAATTCCATTACTGAACCAGGTACAACCTCATTCCATCCCATTATTACTAAACCATTTTTAGTCCTTATTCCATACTTGTAATACTAAACTGAGTTTGTTTCCTATTCCATCCCTATAATACTGAACTGAGTTCATTTCTTATTCCAGCGATGTTTATCTCAGGAGATATAAATAAATACCCAATGTATTAGAGGGAGATATAGGTCCTGCCCATCTCCAAATGAAATCATATATACATGTTCCAAAAAGATCATAAACAATCATACCATAACCTATTAAATTAAATGGGTATCACAAACATGTAATAATTTCATAACCTAGGAAAAAAATAAACAGGTTTCTTAATCATTTCATCAAAAGCATAACCCATGAAAGAGATATTCATTTCATAAACATATAACCCTAGAAAATAAATGGTTTTCATAAATACTGTGAAATCAATAATTAAACATTCATAGAAAGAATATTAAGGGAACTATAAGATAATTTCCTAGAAATACATGAGTAACATCTACTAATTTTATCTTATATGGAAAATAATTTTGAATTACCATTCAATAGAATTTATTGAGGAAAATATCTTTTCTTTATTAAAAATGTAGTTTTTAATAGATAAAACCATTTCAAAAGGACATTAATTTAAAATTACATGATTACTTATAAATAAGAATTAAAATAATTTTGAAAACCTTTTTCCTTAAAAACTAATAAAATAACCTTCAAAACATTTTCAAAACCTATTTCTTTAAAAATATTACAAGAACATTAAAATAAATATTGAAAATGTTTTGAAAACCATTTCAAAGAACATATATTGAAAAAATGTAAAGAAGTAATGATTAAAATTTTAAAAAATTCTCCTTGAAAGTTACTATTAAAAATGTTTTCATAAAAAATTAACGTTTTAAACATGGAAAGGAACATTCAAATAAATTTCAGAGGGTAAATCCATACATGCTGTATGAGGTATAATGAATATACCTTTTTGTATGGTAAAAGTTTGGGAAAATTCCCTTAACAAAAAATGATAAGAAGATGATTTTTATAACATTGGTATAATAGAAAAAGGTAAAAATTAATTTTACTTATCATATGATATTGGAAGAATATTATGGTATTCCCTTTTTATAAATCATGGTATTGAAGGAACACAAATTTTCAACCGAAGAGAGGGTACAGTCGGTCTTTTAAAAAATTAATTATCATACATAAAAAAGAGTGAAATAGAGATAAAAATAATTTAATATGTATTTAATATTTATATGTGAATAAATGTTGTGAATTTTCTTGAATAACAGATCGTAATATTTCATCAAAGGAAGCATAATCATAAACAACCTCAAAAGGCAGTAATATTAATTCAATAAACTCTAATAACGTATTATTGAAGAACCCTAATCCCCATTAATGAAAATTTAATTTAATAAATCTTAAAATATCATAAAAGTAATTATATTTCCAAAATAACATTTCAATGTCATTATATAAACATCATATAAAAATATTGGTGCCTGACATGGCATGTGTCTCAAAGAAGGAAAATTGAGACAAAAATTACACTACCTACTTGGTATCTTTTGAAATATAAACCCCATGATAGAATGATCATTAAATGGTTTTGTAAATACACCTATATTTTATCATAATAGGAATATAATACATTAATGGGTGGTATATACAACACACAAAATAAATTATTGGTGAAATAAGGCATTTATCTCATGGAAATAAAGAGTGAGATGAAATTCCCTTACCTTATGTCTTGACTCTCTTCATACTCATACAAAAATCCTGTATAATAAATAATTATTTATTATAAATATATCATAAAATCATATTATTATATCTAATTAAAAAATCGTTTTATTATGACTTTATATTTCTCACTCATTAATAATTTTATGTTAAGGTTTCACTTCTGGGAATATCTTCTTTGTTCTTCGCGTGTGTCTTAATTTTCCATATCTATGTTCCTTATATTTATATCATGATTTCTATAATGTAAA
The DNA here is from genome assembly GCA_963277665.1 of Viscum album. Classification (NCBI taxonomy): domain Eukaryota; kingdom Viridiplantae; phylum Streptophyta; class Magnoliopsida; order Santalales; family Viscaceae; genus Viscum; species Viscum album. Next base: position 1,702,374,005 of record OY728132.1, read on the forward strand.
AAATAATTTATATAAAATTTATATTCATTTTATGTGTATTATAGTAATTTATATAATATTGAAGTATCAAATTTAATACACCGTTCATGGATATGGTAAGTCGTATGTATGTAAGAATGCTATTTCTTTTTAATTGTTGTATTGAATGAAATAAGGTAAAATAAATTTTTATCTATATATATATATATATGAGTATGTATATTTATTAAAGTAGCCATATTATATGATATATATCAAATATTATTACTAAATTCATTCTTAATACATTCCATGTAGTGTATGAACTAATCACATTGCTTTGAGAGGGCGGTTGTCCACTTTTCCTCAAACGAATTTATCGCATTAAAAATAATTAATGGAATAAACATATGTCTTAAAAAATAAGTAAAGAATATTAAATACATAATATAAATAATATATAACATATATAAACTTATTTTACATAATAATTTCTACAATTAGAGGTGGTAATTAAAAAATTGATCAATCATCATTTAGTAAGGCTGTAATCCTCAATCCAGGTATGCAGTATGTTTGTTACCCATTAGATTGTAGTATGTGTAAATTTAGGTAAAATTAATAGAGTTAAAACATCCTAGTATATTATGGATATTTTTTGTGTTATATAATCATGGAATAAAAATATTTTAGGGAGTTGTGAATGAAAATAAAAGAAAAGAGCTTGAGAGAAGGCATTACCTCTTAATTGGATAACTCCTTTTGGTTTCTACGAAAAGGCATCCCTGGAAGACTTTTGTGACAAGGGATGATTCATGGTGGGAGTTATGGATTTTGGGGAGATATTTGGTATATTTTTTCAATCCAATGTGTCTTTATAGGTGTTAGTAATTGGGTGGAAATTAGGCATTTTATAATAATGGAGGAGTGGCACTCTTTTAATATTTTAAAATAATGAAACCCCACCCACGTTTGTTTATTGAAATTGGTTCAATAATGGCCTGAAGTATATCCAATGGATTATAGGGTCTAAAAATGGCCATTAAATGGACTTAGAATAAATTTATAGGGATTTTTAGGCCTTATTTTAATGGTTTAGTCCATTTTAAGCTTAATTCAACCTTAATCATCTTAATTAAATTTAATTACTTTCCTTGATATTTTTGATAAAAAAAACTTAGTTGAACTTTTTAGAAATCATATATTATTATTAATAAAAATATTTAACCTATTATTCCAAATTACAAAAAAAATAAGTGGCATAAATTCAATTTAATTTAATCCTAGAGTAGAGTCAACAACGTGGGTATTTGAAGTAAAAAATGTTCAAAAGTATTCTATGTTTTTCTTCAAAATTTCAAAACTAAGTTGATTACAATGATCTAAATTGGATTGATTGATAAAAATATTATCTAAATAAATATGTGAACTAATTTAAATTATAATTTAACCTTATATATAAATTTGATGAAAAGGTAGTTTTGAATTAAAATACATTATTTTTAACTATTCATTAAAAATGAAACCTTACAGACAAATATCAAAAAGTTATCCTATCCTAATTTTTAAGTATCACTTCCAAATATAATGTTTATATTCATATGTTAAATCTATAAATTTTCCAAAAAATTGATATAAAATGGGTTCTCTATTAAAAGATAGTAAAAGTACCTTAATAAATATATAGTTTCTTGTGTAAAATTGGTTTCATTCTAATATTATGATTATAAATGAAATTGAATGAATATAAAAAATATTTTCTATGATATAAAACATATATATTAAATCAAAATTACTTAAAAATTTTAATTAATTTAAATTATTAAAACAACAATGTGATCGTAATAGCTTTTTTCTATAAAAATACGCCCTTAATACTCAATTAGTTTTTATATTCACTTCTAAATAATTTGTAACTAATTGATTCATTTTATATTTTGTTAAAACCATATATTTACATATGTTAGTTAATAAAACTCATAAAGTCTTATTTAATGGCTAGGATATGTATTATTATATTATTATTTCAATATTTAATAATATATTATTGTTCAGTAACACATGGTCTTGTGTGTTACACAAGGAATTTTAGAAAAGTTATTATTTCCATGTAACTCAATATATCCTCTGTGTTATGTGTAGAGGAAGATAAAATTTATTTTTCTTGTATTACACATAATACAAACATAGTTATCTAATATACAATAAACATTTTCTAGAGTTTCATGAATTGAAAAATATCAAAAAGAATAATTTAATTTGAAAAAATATTTCACAAAATATCAGGGTGTTACATTATACCCCCATAAAATGAATTTTGACCCTGAAATTCGTCTGGTTTATCAAAGGTTTAATACATGTGATTTCCTTTCATAAAAACACACAATGTGAAAATGAATATAAAAACATCCCTTAAAATGAATGTTGGAACAATAATGGTTACCCAAAGTAACTCATAAAGAGAATACCACATAGGAGAACATAGGTGGGAAGTTGAAACATGGGTATCAAATAGAAATATTACCATCATGTTCTGATAGAGATTGATAGATAACATGGTCAAGAGAATGTTAAAAATAGCAAATCCATTAATCTGTGATGATCTATGTTGCTATTTGATTCATCAGATATGAATGATCTAGGAAAACGTTATGGGATTGGAGATCCTTTTTATTAATGTCTATGAATTATCATCTGAAGATATACTTGCAAGATTTAAATACAATATTAACCTTTTTTCATTTCTCCACTTCACCTCTTTCTCTGAATATAAGGATTAATTTTTCATTCTAGAGGTACTAACAAATCTTGAGACCCCGGATATATCATCCCATCTGTTATATTCAACATAAAGTACTATTAATAGGCTATCCAATATGCATGAATCCTCATGTGTTGGGTAAATAATTTAATATCATAAACATCATCTTATTTTTAAAATAAACATCTCTTAAATTCATTACCCTATAAACCTTCTTAGTGATGAAAAATTCAAAATATTAGAAATAAAATCATGAAATTATCTTAACATTGACCCCAAAAAATATCAAAATGAAGATCTTGGTTATCACATTCAACGCATTTGAATACCCTCATCATATATTATCATGAAACATGGTAATAACATGAATTACCATAAATACATCTAGAAAACATGTGTGCTTCCTCATTCAATATATTACTGGATATATTAATAAATCTATGTAGTTGTAAACTTCCCCCGTGATATAACAAACTAATTGAAAATAAGTATTTAATTAGTTTTAATGTTATTTGTACCATTCAATTTACTTATATCAAACATATGTTTATCCAAACAACATTTCCATAACATAGGGAACATATTAAGGGTTATCTCTTCCTTAATCATTTTTTCTATGGAAATTATATTATTGTTGAAGCAATTTTATATCAAATCCATTCAACATGTTATTGTGAATATGTAGTGAAAAATCCTAAAATTTAGAATTCTCATATATTTTCCCATTCATATAACATAAATATTGAATCCAAATACATTAAAACTTTTATTATTTCACATCATCATAATTACATTTATAAGGCTACCTTATCCTATACAGAATATAGTTTTCCTTTCACATCTCATATGTAGTCTCTATATCATTAGCAATGCAAACATTACTCACACCACCTTGATGATTCCCTTTAAGTGCATTCCTCTTGGTACATTGAGTTTCATAATTTCTATTTACTCCACATTTAAAACACTTAACCATCAACGATGACTTGGGGAGGCCAATATTCATATCCATTTCATTAATCAAACTCTTCATTTTTCCATTGTAGTCACTATCTTTGTATCCTTCTTTTCCATAGTTAAATCACATTTTTATTCTTCTTAGAGATGCAATTAGTTGATTCTTTCCACACTCTTGACATAAAGGATACCAACTCTTCATTCCTACAAGGCATACATTACAAAATCTCAGTGAACTTTTCCTTTCTCTTCCCCTGTGAGTTCAATAGTTGGTTAAGGTGCACATTATTGACTATGTTCCTTGAAAAAAATAGGCATGATCACAAAATCCTTTACTCCAGTGATCACCCCACTTGAATTCTCATCAAAAAATCATCCATCACATTCAATATTAATTCATTTCCTTTTGGTTATCATCATTGACTAAAACCAAAAGAAAATTTTTAGCTTTAGTTATCATAGAAGTAAACAACATTTTCATTAAAATATTTACTTATAGGATGTATAAATCGTGACACCTTCCATAATATATGACAACCTAGGATAATTATAGGTTATTCATAGCCAACTTATATGTAAATCGTTCATGATGGTTCAGGATGAGTTTGTAAATTCTCAATGAATATTACCTGGGTGGGTCAAACTAGGTGTCCACCATGGACTATTATTGTGTTCCAGATTACCCTGAGTTAGGCCCAAAAAATCTTGTTAGTGTTTTAAATCCTAGTAAAATCTATTATAGAGACACATCCACTTATATAATCCAAGAAGATATGTTTTTCTAGGAAACCACTCACTCTATCCTTTACTAAAATTCATAAACAATTTTCAATGCTTTTCCTTATCCTTGGACTTATGCTTGGAAAAGTCCTCAGGGTTATTACTAAGGTAATCTCATCATAGATTCCAAACGATAACTTAAATTTCACTATGATATCAACTATAATGACCCTTTCTTGACATACATTAACATTACATCACTTGTTCAGAATACTTAAAACATTATACAAACATACACTGAAAGATCTTACTAGTTTAGTGCCTTAGGAAACCTAGAAATAGAAACATCAGTACATAAATTAACAACATTATCTCCCACTATGTTCTTCAAGAACATAACAATTACTAGATAAATCATACTTAATACAAATCTTCATAAAATTTGGAAGTAAACATAAAAAAAGGATGAGCTTAGATGATCAAGAAGGGTAAACGGGGGAGACATATAAGAAAAAACATGTTCGTAGGGTATATTAATGTGGACAAGAAATATAATATCAGACCCTACATGTAAAATATTATAAACAGGAATCATGGAATAAATATTGACATTTTATAAGACATGAATCATATAGAAAGAAATAATATAATCCATAAAATCATAACATAGTAATAAAATATGTAATTTTGGAAAACACGTAAGAATATAAAAAATTTTATTGTAGTTAAGGAATTTATTTTGAGAACATCATAGTGGAAAGTGTCCTTTACTGAACTGGGTTCACTACCCTGCAAGCCCTATATTACTAAACTAATTTTACGTCTTGTTCCATCCCTTTAACACTAAATTGAGTACATTTAACATTCCAACAATGTAATACTAAACTGAGTTCATTTCCCACTCTATCCATTTATATCTTATGATATATAAATCTTTACCAAATGCATTGAAGGGGGATATAGGTCCGACCCATCTCATAATGAAATCATACATACATGTGAAAAAAATTTAAATAATAATATCATAACCCATGAAATGAAATTTTTATCATAAATAGGTAATCATATAATAACCTATGGAAAAAATCAACTTTCATAATCATGTATTCAAATTCATAACCCATTAAAGAGATACAACTTTCAAAAACAAATAACATGTGAACTAGAAATGAGTTTTGTAATTACCATGACATCAATCATAACCCATTCAGAGAAGGAATATGAACAAAACCATTAGATCAGTTCCTAGAAGGGTATGAGTAACATTAACAAATTCGTTTTTATAGGGAAAATAATTTTTAATTATCTTTTAAAAAATTTCTTGAGGAAAATATCATTTCACCTTTAAAAAACGATTTATAATACTTAAATCCATTTGAAAGTCATTTTCATAGAAAATACCTTGAAAACATATAAAGAAGAATTAAAATAATTTTGAAACCCTTTTTTCATTAAAACATCTAAAATAAGATTCAAAACATTTTAAAACCCATTTTTTTAAAATAAAATTGAAAACATTAAAAGAAAGATTTAAAATGGCTTTAAAACCATTTTGTTGAATATATTTTGAAAACATGCAAATTAATCTTGAACAAAAATTAAAAGATACATTCTAGGAAAATTAATTTTAAAATAATATTCTTAAAAAAATATCCTTTTAAACATGGAAATGTGTCTTTTATGAAATAATAGCAGGTAAATCATTACATGTTATAAGAGGTAAAAAGATTATACATTTTTGCACATTAAATATTAGAAGAGATTCTTGATCATAAAATGAAAACAATTATTATTTTGATAAAATTGGAAAAATAAAAAATGGTAAAAATTTCTTCTAATGATCATATTATTTTTCTAGAATATTGTAGAAATCCATTTTTTAAAATAATGGTTTTGAAAGAACACAGATTTCTAATCAAAGAGGGGGTAAATTTGGGATTTTAACAACACACTTTTAACTATATTACAAACCGAAGAGTGAAATAATAAAAGAAATAAATTAATATATTTTTAATATATAGAGGAGAATAAATTTCATGAATTTATATGAGTGATAGATCATAATATTTTATTAAATTAACAAATAAACATAAACAATCTCAAAAATAAATAAGATTATTTCAATAAACTCTAATAATTAGTAACTTTGAACCCTACTCCTCATGTAAGAAAATGTAATTTAATTTAGATTAAAATATCATTAAATTATGTAGATTCATGATATAATATGGCATATTATTTATATACACCAAATATAAAAATATAAGTGCATAACATGGCATTCGACTCAAAGAAGGAAAATTGAGACGAAACATAAAATACTGACTTCGTAACTTTTGAAACATAATCCACATGATATAAATATCATAAAATGGGAATTTAAATATCCATATATTTATGTATAATAAGAATATAATACATTAATCGGTAGTATATACACCACACAAAATAAATGAGAGGCGAATAAGGCATGTATCACCCAGAAATAAAGAGTGAAATGAAATTCCCTTACCCTGTGTCTTGACTCTCTTCATACTCATCCAAACCTGATATATAATTAATATAAATTTATTATGCATATATAAAAATACCATATTATTATATATAATACAATATTTGTTTTTATTAGGACGTTATATTACCTGGTTGTTAAAAATGTTATGTTAAGGTTTCACTTTGGGTAATACTAGCTTTGTTCTTTGCATGTGTATTAATTAGTCATATCTTCAATCCCTATAATTATATCATGATTTAAAGAATTTAAAAAATTATGTAAATGAAATTTATATTAATTTTTTTTATATAATAATACTTCTAATATAATAGTATCAAACATAATACACATATCATGTAATTGGTAAGTCTTACGTATGCGTGAATATTATTTTCGTTTAATTATCGTATTGAAAGAAAGAAGGTAAAATACATATATATTTATATATTAATATAGATATCATTATTACATTATATTTATTATATCATATATATCATATATATTTACTAAATACATTTTTAATATATTCTATGTAGTGTATGAACGAATCATATCGCTTTGAGGGGGTTGTAGTCCTAACCTCCTCAAACAAAATCATCGCATTAATACAAATTAAATGTATATTGATATGTGTTGTAAAAAAATTAAATAATATTAAAGACAAAATATATTCATTATATAATATATATATATATATAGTTATAATAATAATTTCTACCAAGATAGGTGGTAAAGGAAAATTGAACAGTCATCATTTAGTGAGGCAGTAGTTGTCCATACATGTAAATAGTGTGGTCGTTACCCATTATATGGAAGTGTGTTTAAGTGTTGGTATAATACTTCTACTAATAGTATCAAAGTATACTGAGGATATTGGTTTTGTTATAAAATCATGGAATATTAATATTTGGGGGATTCTAGAAAAAAAATAAAAGAAAGGATTTTGATGGAATGTGTTACCTCTTAATCTAGTAACCCATTTGGGTTTGTGTCAAAAGGATTCCTTGGAATATTTTCAGCCCGAGGGAGTTTTAAAGAAGTAATTTATTTATTATTTGGATATATTTTTCAATATTATTTTTATCCAAAGTGGCTTGATAGGTGTGAGGATGTGGGAGGAGAGGAGGCCTTTTGTAATGGAGGAGAGGTGGAGCTCTTGTAAAATTTAAAAATAAAAGAACCCCACCAACATTTATTTATTGGAAGTTGTTAAATAATGGTCCACTTTTGATAAAAGGGTTTATAGGGTATAAATATTTACATATAAACGCTTTAGGACAATTTTATTGGTTGTTTTGGGCCTTAATGTTATGGTTTAGTACCTTATTAACTATAATTTGACCTTAGTATTTGTAATTAAAATTAATTAAATTCACTATTATTTTTGGTAAAAAACTAAGTTGACATTATAAGAACGTATAATGTATTATAATTCTAAATATGGAATTAATTTTTCCAAATTCTAAACACATAAGTGGTAGAAATTAATTTAAATTTATTCCTCCAGTTGGGTTGACAACACAGATTTTAAAAATAAAAAAATATAAATGATTGTTATGTTTCTCTAGTCAGTTTGAAAATTAAATTTATTCATGACAAAAATATTATCTAATTAAACATAGAAACCAATTCAAAATATAACTTATCCTTATAATTAAATTAGATAAAAAATAAATTTTGAATTAAAATCCTGTATTTTTAAATATTCATTAAAAAATTAATCCTTACATAGAAATAAAAAATATTTATCTTAACCAACATTTTATTATTCAATTACAAAGATGAAATTTATTTTGAAATATTTAATCTATAAAATTTCCAAAAAAATGTATTGAAAATTTATTCTCCATTAAAATGTCGTAAAAGTACATTAAAAAATATATGTTTTTATTTGTAAAATTGGTTTTATTCTACACTTTTGCTTATAAAATTTATAGGATTAATATAAAAAATGTTTACATGGATATATAAAATATATATTATATCAATATAACTTACTATTTTTAATTAATTTAATTTCATTAAACTATTTTGGAAGCGTAATAAAACATTTATATAAAAATACACTCTTTATATTCAATTAGTTCTTATATTCACTTATAAATAATATTTAACTGATTCATTCATTTTATATTTTCTGAAAACAATATATCTACATAAGTTAATTAAAAAATCATAAAATCTAATATAATGTCTAGGTTATATATTATTACATTATTATAATAATAATTATTATTATATATTATTGTTTGGTAACACTTGGTCTTGCATGTTACACAAGACATCTATAAAAGTTATTGTTACACGTAGCACAAGCTATTCTTAGGGTTTTGTGTATAGAAAGATAAAATTTATGATGTGTATTAAACTTAATCCTAAAAATGTTATTTAATATAAAATAAAATATATTCAGAGTTACATGACAGGATAAATATCAAAAAAATTAAATTAATTAGAAAAAATATTTCACAAAATCTTAGAGTGTTACACATTATGTCAATGTTATAAAATATACATATTCTATGATCTCATGGATCATGATTATTGGCTAGTTTTTGTACACAAATATGACTCATGTGTTTTATAAAGTCTAAATACTTGTGTCATGAATCAAGATTTCTTATCAAATTTTTATTGCGTATGATTTTATTTTGTTATGTTTATGCACATTGGTTATATTCTCATACCCAGATGTTCATATTAAACCCACTTATGATCATTGATTGTTTTCACTTAAGTTCACACACAAATAGTAATCTAACCTCAAATTTTTTATGTTTCCATTCATTCATATATAGAGATACTTATTATGTATTAAGCTAATTGAATTTTATCACTTTTTTATATTATTTATGGGAGATATTGTACTTTTTTTTAAAAAAAGTTTATTTTTTGTATTATCTCCAAATACACTACACATATTGGTAATGAAATGTGTTTTATTACTAAATAAAATAAATAACCAGGGAAAATGTTTTATTATATATAAATTTTATGATTGGGTTTCTTCATTTTCTATCAGGGCGGGACTTAGTTTTTGTAAGAAAATACTATGGAGCCTAACAACCAATGTTGAACCACAAATTATTTAAGATAAACAAAAAATGTAATACTTACAAATGAATGTTTACCCCTCTTTTAATGGGTCCCTCAAGTAGCAATTTACCCCTCTTTTAATGGGTCTTTTAATACATTAATTATTGATTATTATATTAGCACAAAAATGAGATTTTTATTTCTCTAATGTTCAAATAATGAAATGGATTTTTTAGAGTTATATTTTTTAGAAGTGAGACAATTAAATTTTATACCTTCATAAATAACACAATATAAGGGGGAGAAATAAAATCCATAGACTGGGATGAGTTTAAGGAGATAATTTTCAAAAAAATAATTTCCATGGATTCATAATAGCAATATAGAGAGATAATTTTTTGATCATGAGAAAATGGAATATGAATACATTAGTAGTAATGATGAACCCCTTGCAAGACCCATAATATATTCTTATATTTTAATCATTCAACATGAAATAAAAACCATTAATTTTTTTTTCTTGGAATAAATTTGGTTATATTAAAAAACTTTAACTCTGAAAAACATTTCTAATGTGGTCTGAATGTTGAAATTAAATTATGTACTCTCTTTATACTCAAGATTTTGGGAAAAATTATGGAAAATTTTAGTTTTATGGAACATAAAATGATAAAAAAAAGATGGACATAAGATTTATCTTCTTACATGATAAACATCTAGGATGAAGAATCAGGGGGATTGCCTAAAAGGAAAAATTAAAATATTTAATTTTAGAAGATAAGGCAATCAATCAGATGAATGCTGAAGAGATATAAAGAGCCAAACCATTGTAATCAATGAAATTATATTTCAAGATAATGAACCAACACCACTTCAATACATAAATTCTAAGGTTAGTGGACATTAAATGGACTAGCTCACCTATCCATTACTTATTGATGACCATAAACATTATAATCCTTACAATCCAAAGGGTAAAGATAATTACACTATACTAACACCAACTAATGTGGATCATGAAAATTAGTTGGTGAAATGTGTACTCATCATCCACTAAAAAAATTAACATTCCTTGTATTATCATGGTAATAGACACTCCTTTATATCTATAATGTTTTCTCTGATTATCAAATCACCGTCCCAATGGATAGATATTTAATTTTTAGTGAAAACATCCATGGGTGTTATGATTAAACCAAAATACTATAACTCTTATCTAAATACTGTTTATGGGAATTAATTTCCTAAAAATATTATTATTCTTCATTTAGTTAAATTTTAAATGATTTTAAGAATATTTTTTCTCTCTCTACATAAATCCCATTCTAAATTTTTTGAATGGTGAAGTAACATTTCATATCACAGATTAACAAATGATCATCTATTAGTGAATGACTGAACATGAAAATTTTGTGAGAATTACTTCCATTATATGGGTTTTAAAATATAATAATGAGTTATATATAGTATAAATAGCTGTAGAAAGGATAAATATTGAAAATATGTTAACTTATCATTAATATATTGAAGTATTTTTAAAATAGTTTCCTAGACATCCCCTTGACAGTGAGGTTTTTTTTTCAATAGAACTCATACCTAGTGTTATTTATATATCAAAGACACATTATAGACTAGAACCTTTTGAATTATAGGATTTTAAATAGTTTATCCAAGATAATATGTATAATGGTTTCATATGACAAAGTGATTAATCGTGGGATACAGCAACACTTTTTAAAGAACTGATTTATATCAATGTATCTCTACATTAATTATCATGACCATAACAATATCATGATCAAGAAAAAATATTTTATACCTTGTATTGATGAATTTTTTTATCAACTATGAGGATATCAAAACATCTAAAATATATAACTTAAATATAATTTCACCAATTAAGGGTGAAAGCAGTGGATATTCCAAAGATAAAAATGTGTACAATATATAACCACTACGAATTTATTGTGATTCTATTCAGACATCAAAATTCCTAGTCTACCTTCATGGATATGATTTATATATTCTTTATACTTTACCTTTATCAATTTATTTTAGTTATTATATATTGAATTTTAGGAAAAAATAGTATTACATACATGTATACTAAATAATTTTAAAATAATATTCAACAGAACTCGTAATAACACACAACTTCATATTTTTATTTTTTTCTTTTTAACTCTGCATGAAGTGGAAAGTAGCGATGCCCTGTGAAACTAGTCTCACACGGTCCCCTCCACATTAGAATACAAACAACACCAAGTCTTTTCCTGGGCCAAGAAGGTTTACTTCGAACTTACAAATGGGTGAACAGGTCAAACCGAAAGAAATTTGAACCCACCAACCGGACCCAGTCCTCATACCTTCAACATATTCAATAATGTTCTTATCTTGTTATACCCTTGTAGAAATTTCGTAATTAATACATTGTTATATAACCTATGGTAAATGGAAAAATTAAAAAGGCTATGCTCATATGCTCAGTGAGGGTAATTATGCAATATATCAATCAATAATTAATTTCATGCATAATATAAGAATAGTGGTATGAGAAAATTAACTTAATATATAATGATCATAACCAATCACTAATACGTCATAAATCATGAGTTATGGAATAAATATTTATCATTTCGAAATACATGAGTCTTAATTCTGTGGAATTATCATTAATCAATCATAATCCATGAGAGAAACCCATAGGTATTGAAACATGTCATTGTGTTTTCAAGAGAACTATAATAATATAAAATCACTTGATTGGTTATGTTTTACTATAAACACAACCATCACTATGTATACAATGTATGATAATGGATTAGGTTCAGTCTCCATCATCTTTTTATCCCTAGGATAGGTTAAATCCCAATCCTATTTCAAATTATCCAATGATATATCAATCATTTAAAAATGAATTAAGGGTATATATAATTTTATCCCCCACTCATTGATGAATCAAAACCAAAAATATATTTGTTGAAATATTATAGAACATTCATCATTCTATCATAATATAACTTGGGGAAAAGAAATTGGATTCATAAATGTTTCATCATCACATTATCATATTCCATATAGGGAAATAAAATTGACAATATTATTGAATCATATAACTAGTAAAGATTTTAAATAAATCAAATGATATTTACATATATAAAACCCCTTTAAAACAACATTTGAAACATTCATTAAAAATATGAGACAAATACCCATTTATTTTTATAACATTTTAAATAAAAATTCAATTAATATTCGTAAAAATATATTCTTTTAAAATAACCATGGAAAATTGCACAATATTCATTATGTAGAATAATAATTAAGGTGGAGGGAAAATCTATTCATATGTTAAATGTTAAAAAAAATATTCCTTTCAAATAGTTTATAAAAATTGAAAAAAACAGTTAGAAAATAAATTACAAACACTTTTAAAATAATATAAAATGCGATTTTAAATGAATTTTTATAATTATAGGTTCATAGAAAACAATATTCATGAAGTCAATTAAAATTCATGGACATAGAATAAAATTATTATTGATGAAAGAGGAAATAAAATAAAATTTTATTAAAAACATTTTCTACATCATTTTAAGTACCAAATAAAGTATAATGAAATGAAAATATGAAATCCCAAAATATCAAGTGTGTAGACGACAATAGATGGGTTTTAAAATATAAGTATTGTTATATCCCTAGTTTATGGTGTGATTTCATTTTGAGAATTTTGATGGTTTCTTTTGGGTTCAGTATGTGTTGATTAGTTTCTAGTTGCATTATCTTGAAATTAATTGTTTTTAGGTAAAATAAAAGAAGGAAAATTCCATGGTGAACATCATGTTATGCTAGAATCATCATTTGTAATATGTGTAGATAAACACAGACAGGTTAGTCATTGTCATGAGCATGGAGCGTTGGGATTCATTATGTAGACCATAACTAAAATAACCTCACCAAACTATGTTTGAAGGTAGGTTTCATATAAAATTAGTTTCCCATACTAATTTTTTAGCCTCTTGGTTATGGTGTGTGTAAAACAGAATGGGTGTAGTGTGCATCACCATGTCGTGGTGCTGGAAATTTCAAAAAAATTAAAATGGAAAAATCAGCCTCTTGGTGTTTTCGGAGAGTTACACACATTGATAAGGATATGTTTTATCATTATGGGAGTGTTACTAAATATTCCCTTTATATGATTTGTCCTATCAAAATTCATCACCTTGTTTCATTACTAGTATGTTAAAATTTGGTTGATATTTACGGTAAATATTAAACATCCAATTTTCACCACTTTAGTGTAGTTTTTATGGAATTGCATCCATGATATTCGAATGAGTTTTTATAACATGGTTTCTCATAGAAATGACGACCTTTTGATTGTGGAATTTATGGTTTATAATTTGCATTTCTTAGTTTATAGATTTCCTTGCATCTTGTGATTGTTTGTTCCTCTTAGTGTGTAGATCTTATTCCATTTTTTAATACACCATGTGTTTGAGGTAAGTCATGTGACACCCCAACTCTAGTAACTTAGATCTCATGGTTATTTTATTATAATAGCTCAAAAAAATTGAAATTGGGTCTTAAAGGATTCCATAGGTTAGTATATTTGGGAGAATATAGAAAAACATAATTCTCACATTACATTTGAAAAAAATAAATTCAACATGAAATTATACAAAGAACCTTATTATTTAATTAATAATGTCCATGAAATCTTTCATTGATCCGTTCATGGAATCTTGGGGGATAAAGAATAAAAAAATTGTTCTCTCAGATTCTTAGTAATTGAAAAAATAAAATAGAATCTTTTATAAAAAAATAAGTCAAGAATTATATAGAAGAGACAAAAAATAATCAAATATTACATTTAACTAATATCATAAAATAGAAAAATATCCATTGATGACATAATAATATAAATAATCACATGGATAATAATAACCAACTTCACAATGATATAATGATGATGATAAACATCATTATCTTACCATAAAGTACTCATTCCATAAAATTATACATAAATTGGTATGGAATACACCAAATACCAAGACAAGTTTATCTCATGAGACCTACTGATGCATCACATCGATATAATATGCCCAACCAAAAACATACCAAGTCCAATGTATTAATCACATGAAATAAAATATTAAATATTAAATGCATGATCAATATAAATATTAATATTGAAAAACAATAATGTGAAATGTTAATATTTCACTCCATCAAACACTAAAACAACATGATTATACATCATCCAAAGTGATATTGTGGATAGTAATATTAGCTTATATCTATAGAAAAGCATAATATTCATTAAATTATTTCGACATAATTTACAAATAATTTTAACATATCACTTGAAAATTTCATGAGTAAAATACACGTTTCCTTTTAAAATAACTTATATAAAATATAAAAACATCTAGAATAATAGAAAAATATTTCATTTTAAATGTATCCTATAATTTTTTAAAATAATCTTCTATTAACTTAATATTTCTCATGGAAATAAATTTCATTTTTCTGGAAAACATTAAAAAATTAATTTGTTCACGCATAATGTAAAAAGTACATCATTTAAAATATGACAATAATATTCTTTTTAATCAATTTAAGATGGTAAAATATGGGTAAAAATTAATTTAATAAATTATTTTAGAATATTAAACAAGTTTTTTTAAATTATTTTAATTATAACATGCATATGGAAGGAAAATATCTTGAGAAAATAGGCAAATACGTTTTTTATACATTAAAATGTTCTTTAATACTTTTTAGTACATATATAATGAGAAACTAAATGAAAACATTTCATTTAAAGAAATAACTAGTGATGAATAAAATAATTATAAAAATTTCAGATATATCATATATTTTCATGATCATAAATTTTTGTGCAAATATTTTGGTAAAAAGTGATACTATAACATAAAGCACCGAAAATTGTCTTAATTTTTAATCCTGACCCATTCAAATAAATAAAATAAAATAAACATTTAAATACCATTACTATAAATGGATTCATTATATAGAATATAAAATTCATAGTATATACACCACATTAATTAAATAGGTTGTGAGTATGACATATGTCTCATAAAAACAAAACTAATATATGGAACACTTACCTTAGGTCTGACTCTCTTCATAAGTTCTTTAAATATCATATATAATAAATATAAATTTATTATATTTATTTAATTTTTTTAATTAATACCTATAATAAAACACATGGTTCAATTATAACAAATTATCTCTTGATCATAAAAAATCATTTGTTATTATCATCCTTTCATATGATAAATAATTCAATTTTCATGTATGATTTAATTCAGAGGTTATAGTCATCAGATGTTGATCATGGTTTCATAATATTAAAAAATTTAGTCATGATATAAATATAATATATTTTTTATTATATTCATATTTATAACCATCTTTAAAAGGAAGAGAAAATACATTGAATATAACAATTCATGGAGATAGTATTTTGTACATACTCATAAATGTTGTTTTCATTTTTTACTTAAAGAGGGTAAAATATAAATAGTATTATATCATAAATAAATTATAATTATATAATAAATATATTATAAGTTTACTAAATACATAATTATATCCTTTAATATGATTTTTTAATGGAAGATAAATCATATCGCTGCATTGAGTTGGCAGCCCACACATACGCACAAGCAATACTATAATTTCCCATTTGATATAAAGAAGGTATAAAATAGTCATAAAATAATAATAATAAAATATAATTATATTTATAGTACTGTATTAATTATTTATGGATGGATTCAATAGATTTATAGGTTGTATGATATGAAATAAACAATGAAAGAGCCGAGTAAGATGATTACATATTCTTTGAGAGGCCTCCTTTGGATTACATCTTAAGCCTTCTTAGGATGGTCTTAGGGTAAGATCAGAATCTCATTAATGAATCAGAGGAAGGATGGATCGTTTTTTAGTTTTTCCAAATAAATATGTCCAATATTGTGTGATTAATAGAGAACAATAAGATCCTTTTTAAAATTTAGTGGAGGTACACACATGGAATTACATGAACCATTTAAATAATATAAATTCATGTAATTGTGAAAGTGGAACCACAGGGATAGAAAATACAAGTTAATATAATATAAGTTCTAACTCTCTCTAACCAATAATTTTTAGGCATGTTTTATATGTATTCATACCCATATCTCTTAATTAACCCCCCCCCCCCCAAGGTGAACCTATTTTGACCCTAACCATTTTAGGATTTTTTTATTTTTACTATTCATTAGCACAAAAATTTATGTTAAAATTATTAAAATAAATTAATTATGGTCATTTTAAATAAATAAATAAAAATTAACGATTCAATTCATAGAACTTTTAAAAATTAATTTTATTATATGTTGATATGAAGTATCGAAAAAAGATTTTAGAAAAAGGTTTGTTAAGAATAAAAATAATTTTTAAGAAAAATAATGTATAATATTCATTAAAATGTAATTATTTGGATTATATTAAATAAAATTATACTAATTTTTATTTAAAAACAAAAAAAAATAGGCATGAATTTTGTAAATACTTGATTAAAATTGCAGAACTAAAAAAGATTTTATATTTGATCAAGAACATTACTTAGGTTTCAAAAAATTTAAGCATATAATTTTAAGTTAAAAATTATATATTTATATAGATTATATTAATTATTATTTATATAATTTATCTATAAAAAACTAAACTCTCAAGAAATGGTTATGTCATTATAATATTATAAATTTTACCTTTTTTTGTAAAATCGGTATATTTCAATAGTCACCTAAAATCAACAATTATTGAAGAATCGCTAAAATTCACCCATAGAAAATTATAACAAGTTAAAATAAAATTTTAAAATAATTTATTGAAAATAAATATAATAAAATTTAGCAGTTATGATTTTATCACATTCTTAAGTAAACTTTTGTGAATTATTTTCATGCTTTTTTAAAAAGAAATGGTCGCTTAATATTTTTGAAGATCAAGTGTTTTATATGGATTCATGTAATGAATTTATTTTATGAACCATGATTTCTTACACATTTTACAAAGTTTTTATAAATTAGTTGATTAAATTGTCTTTATTTATTGAAATTTTATGTTTAGCGATCATTATAAAATGTATTTCCCCATAAAATTATTGAATAAATGGGATTTCAATTCATGTTTTGTTGTGAATTTGGGTAGATTAAGTGATATCCCACTGAAATGGATTTTTTAATTTGGATTTATTTATAGAATTAGATTTCAATGTATTTTTTATGTGTTATAAGGGACTCTTGATTATTGATATGTTACATTCTATTAAAACTATTTCAAACATTGAAAGTGAAGCCTCTAAGTGTGGGTTATTTGTCAAAATGAAAGCCTCCATCTGTAGGCTATTTATAAAACTAAAATCTTCAATGTGTGGTTTCTTCAAAAACATTTAGGCCACTATTTTTGGGATATTGAACATGGTAACCTATGGTATTTAAGAGGGGGATATAATTATGTTTGAATGGTAGGTTGGTTTTTGGCTACCTAGCATATATTTACTATATAACACCAAATAAACTATTTTATGGTAGATGGTTCACTTATTATGGTGTTCTCAAATACCTATGATTATTATTAAATGGATTCATGTTGAAATATTTATCTATTCACTAAGGTGTGAGGACCCTATCTCACACAAACCTAATATACCCTAGGACTCCATTTCCATATTTCTCTATTTTAAAAAGGTTATTAATTCATGTTTTGAGAGATGGATTGATCACATTAGCTGTGAAAATAAAATGGTTTATTTATTGATCTGTGTTTTATAAACTTCTACGAATGTTTGAGATTCAATGTATTATTGAATTATCTATAATTTTTAATTTCATTCCATTATTTACATTAAATGGGAATCGATGGGGATTTTTTATTAAATAATGCTTAAGAAAAACTTGTTAGGATTCTACAATGCTTGTTTTCAAACTCTAGGAACATACCTTCAGTTTTGATGATCTTGTTTTATTATACATAATTAAATTCAAAGAACCTCACAGAGTCAGTGGATGTCATTATTAGTGGGGTGTGATAGGTTTTCAATGACACTGTGGGATGTTGGCCCTCATATGACATTCATATTTTTTCTTATTGGTATTATCTAATTTGTTTGACCTATTTTTGATTAGAATCACTATTTTTCTTATAATCATTATCTTCCATAGACTGACCTGCTATAAAAATTTTGAAATTCATTTGTATATACCATTTTTTATTCCATTAGTTTATCTTTTCAATGTTAAATCATTCCTGAATGTAGTTCGTGATTCCCATCTGTTGTTCTCTTGCTTGTGGAGATTAGGAATTTATTTTGGACCATGCTATAATCTAGATTAGTTTTATTCTATTCGGATAATCTAGGATGGTTCATTTAAAAACAATGCTAGCGGAGTATTTTATTACCGTCTAGGATAGTCCAGTGTAAGATCCTGATTTTTTAGGAAATATATTATTTCAAATTATTTTTACATTAATTGATAAATTTTGGTACATGCAATTCATAGTTTATCTTTCATTGTACACAACACCATTTTTATCTTTCATTTCTCTTAATATTTATCTTCTTCAATAACTTTTTCTACACATAAGGTTGAGCGTTACCCGACAAAAATATACTATTAAGATTACTAATTTTAAATAATAACTATCACCTATCCATTATAATGGAAGGAATGCATATTATTAATTAGGTTGTTATTGTTTGGTATACACATGTTTATATAATTTATCCTATTTTGACCAAATAATTTGAAATAAAAATAAAAACTAATTGAATATAATGGATGTGTTTCTTTTAAAAACTATTTTTGTTCCCAAAAAGGCATTTTATCTTAAGAAATTGAATTAGTCACTATTATGGAAATATATTAATGAAATTTATATTCTATATATTTAAATTTTTTTTGAAATTGAGCAAATATGTATGACAGTGTTAAGTTAATAATAAATCATATTTTAAGAATAAAAACCTATATATTTTTTGAACGCACCTTTACCACCTTTTAATGGAGTACCTATTTGAAATATAATTTTTTATAATTATATAATTTTAATTTGAAAAAATAATCTTCAATTTTAAATAAAAATATTAATATTTAATTTGGGTTATTTTTTTATTATTTTTGAGAACTTTAATATTTTGATGAATATTGAATGACAGAGAATTTTAATTGAAAACATTTTTTGCATATAAATAATCTATAGTATTGATTTATATTTTTAATTGGTTTTATATTATAATCAGATCATATTTTTATCCATTAATACAATTTATATAATTTCTATTATTTTCATCATGATTTTAGATATACAAACTTAGAAAACTTTTGAAACTTTTCACTTTATTGATCTTCTTTGTCATCCCATCTATAGAATTAATTTTAAATTAATTTATGCCACTTCTATGGTTAAAATTTAGAAAAATGGATTCCATATTTGAAATCCGAATAAATTATAAGTTCTAATAAGTTGAAATAAGTTTTTGATCGAAAGTATTAGTGAATGTAATTAAAATAAATTACAGCAGTTAAGGAAAAAATGTGTTTACTTAGTAGTTAAATATTAATTTTAATGGGTAAAATGATCTATAAACTTCTTAAAAACCCATTGTTTGGAAATTTTTTACCCATATCACCTCTTAGTTTGAATTGTGAACATTATTGGAGGCACATGATGTAATGAAACAAACTTTTATTAATGAAAATTCTTCTGTATCTAATTAAATGTCTTATTATGTAAAATGGTTATATTAGACATATACACTTCCTTGGTTTTATTTTTTGGGATTTTAAAATATCATTAAGAATTATTACCATTGCTAATATAGCTATTTAATAGTGATCGCATGATTAGTATAAATATAGGTCTTTAACAAATCCAATCTACTTAGACAAAGGAAGTGATGGCCTCATCTAGTATAATTTCCCAATCAAAATCTTATCAGTTGGAGCTCATAAAGGAGGTAGTGTCTCTAGGTTTCGCTCTTTACCATGCCCAAGACAATCTTCAACACGTTAAGCTTGAACGGAACCTCCTACGGGAGAAGTGGAAGTTAATAGAGATTACCACTCAAGCGATGTTATCCGAGCCACCTCAAAAGTTTTTCACCATCTCACACCATACCCTTAGGTTTTATGCGAGTCTTATAAGGGGTTATATAAAAAGACCTTGTCAATATGATTATGTGTATTATTTCTGAATAAATAATTTATATTAATTTTAATATTGTTACCTTGTAAATGGTTTTTAAATCACAACTCGTATTTTTAGTTAATATTTTATTAAGAAATTTATTTTTGATGAATTAATATATTTTTTATTTTAATAATATTTTAATAAAATATTATTAATAAATTAATTTTTATTAAATATATATGATGTCAAATGTTTTAATGAATACAATTGTAATTTTTTATTAAGTTTTGGAAGCTGTTTTTGTCAAAACCAATGAATTTTTGAAAAATGTCGGTTTTTATTTTACAAGTAAAAATTATCATATTTATAACATTATTTAGATTAAATTAATATTATTTTTGGGTTCAAGACATCAAAATTATCTATTGGTGAATTTTTCAAAATTTTCTCAAACAATCGAATTTTTGTGTAAAAATTAAATACTGTTTATATAAATTATGAGTTTTTTGGCATCATAATGACCTAATAGTGATGTTATAAAAAACTATTAAAGGGTTTTTTGAAAAATATATGTTCTAAAATTAATATAATGTGATTTTATATTTTTATTGTTAATTTTACAATTCCTAAGTGGACCCCCCAAGACATATAAAATATTTTATCTTTTTAAAATGATTTCCTTGAGAGCGTGACTCACCTCCACATAAGCAAGCATAATATTATAAGAAACTCATACATAGGACTTATAAAATAATTTTTTCCACTCTCCTTTTTCAAAAAACATGGGCAAAAACCATGGTTTGGTTTATGGTTTTGATTTGTTTAATATATAGTGTCCAAAACCTAAATAATAAAGATTTCCCTCTCCTTTCCTAAATAAACACACTCAATATCCCATTTATTTTCACTAAAAACCTTTGGAACTCGAACAAACTATGACCTCATCTCTTTATAATCATCTCAAGGTGCACTAAGCTCCCAAAAAGTATCTCTCAATCTTCTCTCAAAAAATTGGGATCAATCTTCCAAGTAAGGGATTTCTTCCTTTCTCATTTTGTCCTAATTTGTTTATGATGTTATACCCTTTTATTTTCAATTAAAAATGTTAGGATATAATTTATCACCACTCCCATAATACCCTACTTATTTATGAATTATCATAGACCTCTTTACCACTCATCAATGCCTCCCATGTACACCTGTTACCATGCCAAAATTCCATAAGGAATTTCTCTCTTCTAATTTACATTCAAGAAATTCTTTTATATTATGAACCTATATTCCATTACATATGTTGAAATATTATGATACATGACCCAATTACTATATATTTAATATATAAATTATGAGAGACCCCTTTATCTGTCATCATCCCATTTTATGATTCTCATTTGACACCGTTATGCTGCCAAAGTTACACCAAAATTTCTATGCCAAAATCATCATGTAACTGAATACCATACAATTTTATCTATGAAGGGTATTAAAAATTATGCACATATACATGTTGATTGAAGACTTAAATTTATTAATTCCAGATCGCTTGTTCAAGGAATAAATTATTATGTTTAATTAATCCATGTTGTATGATTTATGTGGCACACTTATGCACGAAATGAAATGATTAAGGAGGGTGCACCTAGATAGGCCTCCAATGCATTGGGTAAAGATTAGAATCATTATAAGTCAAGTTAAATTAGGGTTCACTCAAGATAATTCATGTGAAATGAGGGTTTAATCATTCTAATTCAATTTTAATGATGGTTTACACGTGCTCCATGTGTAATGAGCCTTGGCTCATGCTAATATCATGTTAAATGTTGTTCCCACAATTCAATGTTATGATAATCATGTTATATCATGATTTTGTGTTCATGTTTCTATTATGCTCCATTGATATTACTATTGTCTAACATGTACTATATTATTCATTTTATTCCTTGTTTACTACCTTATTGGGATTTGTAGCTCGCCCTTTTTTATGCATGTCCTCAGGTTATCACATGCAATGCTAAGTACGAAGGAATGTTGTGGTCATCTAAAACATGTTTTCAATAAAGATGTTGTGTTTTATATTATAAGTTGTTATGTATCTTTCATAATTTCCCAATACACGAGACAACTCTATCCTCATAGTTATCTTAAGTTCAATTTTTTGAAATAAATGATGTCTATGTGTGTAATAAAGAGCAGGGTTGTTATAGTTGGTATCATATGATAGGTTTAGTTAATTTTCATATTAGGATTAGAAAACCCTAGTGAAATCCTTATGTATAAGATGAAGTATAATAAAACCATCGCTAAATTTTTGTAAGTATAGATTAATTGGTTTATCACAGAAATACATCCATGTCTGTATACGAACAAGTAGAGGTGGCTCCGGAACAGATGTATCTAGGGTTAAAACCCGAAAACACCACTTAGAGTGAGACTCAAATGGGAAATGGTGAACGAAAATGGGCCTTGAGTCACTCTTGGTTACAACACTCCTGTGGGATATTCTTTGGTGAATTCATAACTTTGTATAAACCATTTTTAAGGGAATTATAAACAAATTCCCCTATGGATATATGATGCGATGTAGATCATTGTTAACATAGATTGAAACCTATAAATTCAGAAGTTAATGAAATAAATGTAATTTATAAGTTATATTTTTTTTCATTGGATTCCATTTATGTGTTACCACTAACATTCCTTTTATTCCATCCAATGGATGGTAATAGGAGGACTCGGGAAAAGAACCGATGTGAAGATCGATGTGATGACTGTTCTAATGAGATTCCCAATCTAATGGGAGCGGGAATCACAAAGTTTGTCACAATACACTATATGTTAACTCATGTTTTGAATAGAAACATTGGTCAAGAGGATTTTCCAACCCAACACCACCCCAAAGAAATAACAGGCCATAATCAAGAGCATCTTAAGACCAAGGTCTCCTACTTTTATTAGACCATCTGATCCTTCAATCTCTGAATAATGGATCAACTCGATTGAAAATTTCTTCTCCATCCTCCAATATTCTGAAAAAGAGATGGTTCGTTTGGCTGCTTATAGTATGAAAGGTGAAGCTGATCAATGGTGGACATTAAAAAAAAATACAGACCCTAAATAAGAGATCGAGGCATTGGAATAGAAGGATATTCTGAAAAAAATTGATAAATATTTTCCCTGCACCCTTTGAGATAAGATGGAAGGGGAATTCCTTGCCCACAAGAAAAAAAAAGAATCCATCAGAGCATATGAGGAAAGATTTATTGCCCGATGTGCCCCTGGATTTGTCATTACCCCCTAAATAAAGGTTGGCCTATTCTTTGGTGGGATAAAACGTAGCCTACAGAAAGCCATGATGATTAGTGGATTCAATAGCTATGAGGAAATTTTTTTGTGTTCCCTCAAAGTAGAAATAGAGATTGAAAAATATCAAGGGTATCATCGGGATAAGAAGCATAAAGTGGACATTAATTCTGGTGATCTGATGGATAAATCCAATAGTGATAAAAAAATTACAGCACTCCGCTTTCCAAATTTCTGGAAAGAAGCACACTATAAATATCCTGAAGGGGATGTGGAAATGCTTTAGGTGTGGAATATAAGGGCACCTGGCCATTAACTACTGACAACAAAATGCCGCTATTGCGACGGAGGAGAGGAATGCTCCGTTTGACCCTCAACAATTGTTTATTTCATATATTGAAAATAACTAGGGAGCTTTGTAGACAAATTCCCTAAGCCATGGGTTTTCAACGGCAACCAACAACCTCTATGTCAGTATGGGTGGGATTTTTCCATCACTGCCACTAAAGCAAACCCTGATGACAAAGTGGTGATTGGTATGCTAGTTATTCATTCAATAATATAAAACTTACGTTTTGATTATGTTTCTACTCATTTTTTTATATCCCGAATGTTTAGAAGAATAATCCCAACACCACCAAAAATAATTGAAGTAGAGATTTCAGTGATATTGAAAAATGGGTAAATCATTACAACCCATGAATATAACTCCTCCCATGTCACAATTTGTGGACTGAATTTCCTAACGAACATCATCATAATCCCACTGGTTGAATTTGATGCCATTTTTGACATGTATTGGCTTTCCCTATATATATCCAACATAAATTTCCGTGAGAGGAAAATTACTCCCCATATGAATAATTGACCCCCGTATATGAACAATTGTAAGGATGTGGATGAATCTTCTTTAGCACCATCATCTCTGGCCTGGATATTACTTCATTATGAGCATGTGTATCTTGATCAAATGATTGAGTCAAATGAGGCATCCATTAATGAAGACATTCCTATTGTGAGGGAATTTGATAAATTGTTTCCTATGTAATTTCTTGGAGTTCCACCTAGAAGAGTTGTAGAATTCTCGAATGATCTTATACCTGGGGATTTTCCAATATCCAAAACTTGATATAGAATGGATATTGTGGTACTTGAAGATCTAAAGAAAAAACTACTGTAGAATCTGGATAAAGAGTTTATACTCCCAATTGATTCCCCATGGGGTGCACCAGTCCTCTTCATTATGAATAAGGACATGTCAATGTGCATTTGTATTGATTATCAGGAGCTCAAAAAACATAATGATAAAGAAAAAATACCCTCTATCCCAAATTAATTACTTATTTGATCAGCTACATGGAGCACAATACTTCACCAAGGTGGATTTGCGGTTGGGATATTACTAAGTAAGGGTGAAAATGGAGGATATCCCCAAGATGGTTTTTCGTACAAGGAACAGGAATTGTGAGTTCATATAAATGCAATTCAGACACCCTAATTCTCTATCAATCTTCATAGACTTGATGAATATAGTCTTTAGAGAATACCATGACAAATTTGTGTTAGTATTTATATATGATATTTTAATTTACTCCAAAACCAAGGAGTATCATGAGGTGTATCTATGAACTATACTAGAGACCTTGAAAAATGAGAATCTCTATGAAAGGTTCAGCAACTATGTGTTCTGTTTGAATTAAGTCTCACTCATGGGTTATATCACCACATTAAAAGAGATATATGTGGATCCCTCATAGAAAAATGAAATTGAAATATGGTGGTAAGATCCCATATTTTCTTAAGGTATGTTCTATTTATCTTATGGTTTGGGGATCTATTTTTGGATAAATAAGTGTTTCTTGAAGTTTATGTGACGTCTTGGGGGTGCCCTGGGGACATGAGGTGTGAAGAGGAGAGAAATAAGGCCATGCAGTGCTAGGCACACAATCTGCACATGGATAGGGGAAACTGTGCAGATAGACCATGTGGACCATTCATCCTAAGATAGTAGCCTTCATATGGCCTAAGCATAGTTAGGGAAAACAGTACAGGATCCCAAGAAACCATGCGAAATGGGTGTCTTCGGACAGTATATTCTACATGGTTTGTGCACAATTTGGAAAACTATGCGGGTAAACCATGAGGGTAAACTGTGTGGCCCAGAAAAGTTTGAAAATTTACAAAATTGCCACTCCGGGCTTTTAAACCCGAACATGGGATTTTCCTCCATTCTTCCCCTCTCAACCCTAACGACAAACATGAATGACTCAAGCTTCTCAAGGGTGGTTATCATTCAATTCTTTTCCATTTAGAGCACTTTTGGTTGCGGATAGAAGCTTTCGATAAGTCTAATCTCTTCCTTGATTCCTCTCTTTGATTAGGGTTCCAATCATTATCTCATCTCCTTATGAATCTTTAGAACCCTGTTTTTTAGGTGAGTTTTTGGTTGAGGCTTCAAAGGGTGTTTGCATTCGGATACAAGACTACGATTCAGCATGCATTCATCATCGGATTCGAGGTAGGTGGTTTACAAGTTATATCTCATAGTTTTTTATAGATGTGTGCATGTGTGGTGGTATTTTTCCTATCTCTTGATGTTTCTTGGTTTCCTTGAGTATGATTGGGTTAATTGGGTGTCTAAATGACTTCCTTGAAACCCTCACAATCCCTGTAAAATGTGTAGGGAGTGAATTGACCATTTTAGGGCCACCCTTGGTGTGTGCTGGCATTATCGGTCCTAGAGAGTGGTAAGGGATAACTGAATGACTGCAAAATAATAATGTGGAACCCGTGTCAAACATGTTTAAATGGTTGATTAGGTTCTTAATGGAATGATGATAAATATGCCTTGGGTGATGAGGGTATAAGATGTTGTTGGATTGACATGAAAATTTGTTGTTGGGTTGAAAGAGATTATATTGATTATTTCATGGATTTTGAGTTATTAAATTCCTAGGGGGATTATGTCATTTTAAATGGTGAACATGAAATTGTGTAATGGAATGGAAAATGAGTAATGTGTTAATGGGATATAATAAGGAAGTGAAAGAATTTGTGGAATGGGTTAATACATGAGAATTAGGTGGTACACCTAAATGATTGATGGTAATAAAGGGATTGTGTTATGTAATATATGAATGGTAATTGATATGCATAAGTGGGTATATTCTTGTGAAATGATAATGGGATAAATGGGTTAATAAATGTTCAATGATGAATTGGGCTATGACATAGGCATTGTTTAATACACCATATGGGTAAGGCATGGTAATGGAAATTTTTCTAAATGGAAATGAATTGTAATTAGAAAATTTGTTGATGGGTTATGTCATAGTATTAATTCCAATGCAATTTTATATGCATTGTGAATGATGATTTTCAATGGCATTGGTTATGTTATGTTGTGTTAGGGTATGGTTCTAGTGGTTGATAAATAAGCATGTGCACATGGATTGGTTGTGTCGGGTATTGACTTCAGGTTTTATGCCCATGGGTCGAGTTATAGACTGAGGCTCTAAACTCCACCCCAAAATGCACAGGTTAGGGAAGGGGATAGAGGATCTATTCCCATAACAGTTTCATTCCACCTGGACTGAGGCTTCGAGGTGAGGATAATGGTGTGATGTGATATGTCTGTCCCTAATAGATTGGGACTTGATTGATTTCCCCTATGCATTGTGATTGATTGCCTTAGACACATGCATGGATGATATATATATATATTCCTAAACCAAAGGAAATATATTTAAATGGATTATGTGTGAAAATGGTATAAGAAATGAAATTAGGATAAACTCTAGTCACGAGATAAATGAACCTTGTTAACTAATAGCACCCGAACTATTAGTTGTTTACTTACGATTTGATTTTTACATCCATACACTATCTATTAGAATGGATATTTTTTATACACCATTGGTGGTGTCCTACTCTGTATTATACTTAAATCCTACACGGGCCTCCGTTGGGTACCCAAGCAGACTTTATGGATATAGGTCAAGACAAGGGTGAAGGCCCTACTCTATGTGGTTGAGTTGGGCTTGGGATGTTCATGGAGATGCAATCAGACATAGAGTTGGGGCCCATTTAGAGTTTTGGACATTTTTTTATCCTGGGATTCATTCGCTTTGAAATACTAGTACAACAGGGCACTATTGTAGTCGATTTGTGGTTGTACCCTATTTGGGAAACGTTTGGTTATGAATGTTTATTGGTTGTCCATATTGGTTGGCTATTTGTATTTTGTTTTATTGTGGATTAGTCTAGTAAAGAGGGTATATTATCCCCATATGACTCATTAGACCCTCACGGCTAGTCAGAAACCTCTGGCATACGTGGAGGCACACTTGAGGTCTTGTGACGACCTGGATTAGAGCACCAGTTTAGTGGATTCTGGGATGAGGATGTTACGAATTAGTATTAGAGGAGTTATTTTGACATTCTTAAAATTTGGGGATGGTAGACATGATATTAAGATAGTATCAGGCCTTGTTAATGAGATTTTTCTTGGGAGTTTCTAATCCATGTACGATGGAAATCCTAAGTCACCCTGGGTGGGAATTGTTGATCTTGATGTGTGTTATTACAATTGAATGATATATCACCATTAGGTGATGCACATTTTTTGTGATTTTAATGATTTATGATATTTTTATCATTGTTGGAATGACATGGGGTTTTTCATTCATGCATCATTTGAGGCACCTAAGGATATAGGTGGCATTCATCATTATTGGAACACATGTGGAATGGGTGTGCAGGTCATAGAGAGTCAAATGCATTTTCCTTCCTTGATAAATATGAAAAAAATGATGCCTAATTTTTTTAATGACAGGGGTGAATGAAAGGAATTCAAATTAATAGATAAGAAAAATCATGTAAAAAAGAAATGTTAGAGATGTGTTAAAATTTAGGGTTGTGATAAATTGTAAAATGTTGACTATATGTCTACAAGAAAAAGGGTTGTGTAATTACTATAAAATTGCTAATTAATTTTGCCTAATGAAAGGTTTCAATGAGTTAAATTGATGATTGAAAAACATGGTGAAATGGGAAATGAGCCTAAGAAGAATGGATTGTGTCATCAAAGAAGAATTGGTTTGAAGAGGTGTTGATTAATGTAAGAACCTGGACCTTATTTTTCAGGTAAATTTTCTTTTTTTGGCCGTTTTTGAGAAAAAGAGGAGAATATTGAAAGTTTTTAAGTACACGCCATGTACTTTTCTTCTGCTCAAGGTCCTGTGTTGGCCGTGTCCGGGCCAGTCTCACGGGGTATAGCGATGAGGTGGGGTCCTATTGAAACGGCGTACAGAAAAGGTGAGTACACGTCGTGTACTTCAGAAGTACACGTCGTGTACTTTTCTTTTTATTTCAATAATTGGACTGGGGTCACGCCTAATCCATGTTTTCATCATCTTCTTCGCCTAATTATGACCAGAGTGAATTAGAGGGCCGATTCTTTTCTGAGCGACCGATCCTTCACCAGTTGTACGAATCGAACACCATCAGGTGCAATCAAATCGCAGCGGTGAGTTCTCGGTTCCTCTTTGGCCATGTTTCCTAATTTCTCCTCTTGTGAGAGTTATCTGAGGTTGAATGTTATAGATGTTTTTGAATATTTACTCCATTCTAGGCCAATTGAAAGGACCAGGTTTAAGAATATCAATCTCCAAGGATTGAGGTAGCTGGTTTGTTTCCATACGTTGAATGTCTTTGAGTTTTTGGTGCAAAAGTATCGGATACCCATGTATCGGGTATCTCGGGTTATGGTTTTGATCCATTATCGTTATCTGCCTTAGATTACTTGTATGGTTGAGGTTATTAGATGATTAATAGTTGATTGTCAGCATGTTTGAGGAACCCCATGGGTGTTTCCCCTTGTTTTGGCTGTTGATTGCCGTTTGGCACGATTTTCCTACGAGGCATCCATATTTCACATTGCTAGTATGCATGTTGACTTGATTAAATGTATTGCCTACTGTTTATATGCTTGTGGATGCATTGTATCTATTATCCAAGTAGTTGTTGAACTTACTTAGGCTGCTAACAGTCGATTACGCACGACTAAACTGCTCAGGGCTGAGTGAACCTGGTGTGGTAGACTAAAGGGGGAATTGACGATTAGGTATTACCTAGAGATTATGTTATAATTATTATCGATCACATGACCTAAGGTAATGGGACTTTGTGATTCCTCAGAGTTTCCTTAGTTACGTAGTGAGACTATATGGGGAATTAGACGTAAGTCCTTCCTCAGAGAGTCTATATATTTCTTTGCAAGACCACAGGGGAATTGATGGTGAGAGCTTCCCAGAGTGTCTGTGCCTTTGTACATCTGCTTGAATAGAGGGGTTTTCTAGTAGGATCCACCCAAAGAGTCAGTTCTTTATTTTTTTGGTTGGTTGTGACGAGTCCACCAAGCCAAAGAACAAGCTTGGTTTTGTACTGCTTGCTGTTTAGGTAGACTGCTGAGTTACCTGTTGTGATTACTTTCATTCCTTGGGAGTATAGAGTTGTTTCTAGGATCCATGGTTGAAAGATAAATGATTGTACTAGACTAATAAATAACTGTGAATGGTGTTTTTCTCTACTGCATTTATTTCCTTTACTTTTTCTATATTACTCACTGACAGTAGGGCACAGATCTCATGGTGATTGCCTACTGGGATTAGTCTCACACCCTCATTGTGTCCTAATTTTTTTCCGAAAAAGGTTATATGGTTGCAGGTGTAGACAGGGATTGTGTCCCTTCTACTTCAGGTACATGATTGCTGGTTGGAGCTGGAGAGCATAGGACAAAGCTTAGGCTTGCGATGCTGCTGGAGTTGTTGTTTACATTCATACATTGTTTTCAGTTGTATTTCAGCATGTTGTTGTGTTTGATGCTTTCCTTGGATACTTGTACCTACTTCATCATTATCATTATCATTATATTTTCATTGATTCCGCTGTTTAGTTTCAGTGTTTTCATGCTATTTACTACTTCCACCATTGAATGTTGGTTTCTTGCCTTTATACCTTACCATGAAAGGTCATAGTTTCCAAAAAAAACATACCAAGGCCCTCTCTTCTAGTCAGTAGCCTCTGGCATTTGGGGAAATGTGCTTGGGTTCATGTGGTGAACTGGGTACGGGGCACCAGTGTAAGGGCTCCGGATTCGGGTTATTACAATGTGGTATCAGAGGTGTTCTTTTCTTTTTCTATTGAGTTACTATTTAGCAACATTAGACAGTGATAGGACGGAATAGTTAAATGGTAAATAGTTGTGCCCGAGCATTCTAGAACCCGTTTACAGAGAAAAATCCAGATTACCTCAAATAATGCAAATTTTGAGTTTTGCGAATGTTACAGTTTAATTGATTTCACCGTTGGGTGATGAACGTGTTTGGTGTTGTTACTGTTTATATGATTGCGGTTCTATTTTGTTGCAACCCGATGAGATGATTGTATGCCATCTCATGCATCATATAGGCACATGTTATAAGATTAGATGCCATGCATTTTACCTTGCCATCTAGGTTGCATTAGAGATTGCATGCTGTTGTGATAGGATTTGTGATAGACAATGCATGCTATTGTGATAGTTGCTGTGATAAAATGCTTGTTATGTTGATAAGGTATCGTTGTTTGGAGCTTTCTTATCACGGATGCCAAACTTTGATCTCAGAGGTGTTATGGGCCCTCAAGGATCGGAATTTGGTGGGATGTGAGTTCTTATACCGTGGCTTGTTCTATGAATTGTTATGATGCCAAGCTCTAATTCGTGGGGAGTATGGGCCCCCACAGATTGGAATTTGGCACCTTAACCCTTGTTTTTCGGTGTTTTCTGGGCTCTGGTACAGTTCTGAGGCTACTATCCAGAAAAACCTAGAATACACGGTGTGTAATTTATAGATACATGCCGTGTAGTTTTTGGTCGTGTCACTGACCGTGTGGACAGGGACACGGAGCTGTAAATGGTTTTCAGGAACACGTTGTGTACGGTAGGTACACGCCATGTAGAGGTAAACTATGAGCCCGATCGTGTAACTAACAACACGGTCCAGTTAATGCATGTTTAGTACACGCTGTGTTCGGTATGCACACATTGTGTATCTTTTCCCAATTACCCAGTCGTGTCTTGAAAAACACGGGTCGGTGTTATCTTCTCTTATACACGCCGTTTTTGTTCGGAACACGCCATGTAATGATCAGCTGAGTACCTGGCCGTTTCACGAACAACACGGGCCGAGGTTTTCCCTCAAGTGCACGCCGTGTCTCTTAGGAACATGCCATGTAGTGTCGACTATGTGTCAGGCCGTATCGCTAACAACACGGGACAAGTAAGGCATGTCCAGAACACGCCGTGTCTGCCTCAAAAACTCTGTGTAGTCTTTGTCTAGGATAGTCCGTTTGACTTAGTCATGTAGGAGTAACCAGGTAGGGAAAAAAGGGGTCAGTACACGCCATGTAGTTTAAGAACACACAATGTATCTGGGTATTTTAGATAGCCAGGTGTGGCCAATGTACACGCCCTGGGTAAAATTTTAAGGAACATGCCGTGTAGCGGTACTACACGCTGTGTAGTCAGGTTTTTCCCAGATTTAAAGGTTTTCTTCCCTCCTATTCTGTTTTAATCTCCTATGTTGCAATTGTGTTCATCTTTAATGATGGTGTGTATTGGTCTTTTAGATCTATGGAACCTAGACATCCTACTATTGCACACCAGGAACCTAGCCGCGATTGTAATCCTGATACGACCGTTCAGGGACTGCCAGTAGTTCCACCCATCGTTCCGGACATGGAACTTGCAGTGATTCCAGACACTAGAGCTGACGCTCAGTTCAGAGAGGGTTTCATGAGATTCATGCAGACCTTCCAGGGAGTCCAGCATCCTGCCCTGACTATGGCAGAGCTGACGCGGGTCTTACAGCAGCAGCATCCTCCCACTTTTATAGGGTATGGAGGACCTCAGGCTGCAGATTCATCGCTGGAAGCCATGCTCTCCATATTTGAGCATATAGAGACGCCTCCAGAGAAGAGGGTGAAGCTCACGATGCATATGCTGCGAGATTCCGCCAAGAGGTGGTGGGACGTAGTCTCTCAGACGGGGCGCCAGTAGGCTATGGCTTGGGATGAGTTTCAGAGTACATTTTACGACTACTTCTACCCAGCAACGCTGAGGACTAATAGAGCCAGGGAGTTCATGATCATACAGTAGGGTACTCTCTCAGTTATATAGTATTCCTCCCACTTCACTAAGTTACAACGATTCACTCCCGTCCTGGGGAATGGCGAGCTGTTTCGAGCGAGGAAGTTTGAGGAAGGCCTCAGACCAGAGATCAGATTGTAGGCGAATGTCTTTTAGTTGACTTCTATTACTTTGATAGTCAACCAGGAACTCATCACGAAGTGGAACCTAAGGGAGAATAGATATTTGGACTAGGGAGGTACAGTATCCAAGGCTGATTCCCTCCAGACAGACAGCAGGAAGCGCCACCGAGAGTCTACCCGAGGCAACCCAAGGAAGCGAAGTATTCCTTATGGTAGACGAGATGCCCCTTCTAGAACCCAAG
This sequence comes from Viscum album, assembly GCA_963277665.1. Taxonomy (NCBI): domain Eukaryota; kingdom Viridiplantae; phylum Streptophyta; class Magnoliopsida; order Santalales; family Viscaceae; genus Viscum; species Viscum album. Next base: position 1,702,408,002 of record OY728132.1, read on the forward strand.
TGGTTTGTTATCAGTGTGGAAGGAGCGGGCATAAGTAGCCCCAGTGCCCGAGGGACCCAGTGGAGTGCCGATCCTGCGGCAAGGTGGGTCACCTACAGCGTTTCGGCAAGGTTCCCCTTCCAGCGGCTAGTGGAGGAGGATCAGTTTCAACCCCGCGTACAGGAGAAGGATCACCAGCTCTGCAGCAGACTCGGGGTTTGAGTTTTTCAGGATGTTCAGGTCAGGGTAGAGGTCGTGGATGCAGTGGTCGGGCTCAGGGAAGAGCAGCTCAGGGTTTTCAGGCTGCTACACATGGTCACGGTACAGGCCAAATTTTTTCTGTAGAGTAGATTCATCAAGGGCAAGATCACAGACCCTCTACAGTTTGAGGTATGATCTTAGTAGACTTAGTTTTATCTTCAGTCCTTTTCGATACTAGTGCTTCACATAGCGTTATATATTTTTCTATCGTGGAAAGCCTTGAGCTCGGTGTCTTTTCATCTGCTGACATGTTGACTCTCGACACGCCCTTGGGAAGAAGGACATCTAGCATACGACAGTGCAAGGGGTGCCCTCTCGAGGTTGTAGGGTATCGTTTCTTATGGGAACTCTATGTCCTAGAGATGATGGGATATGATGTCATTCTCAGTATGGACTGGTTGGTTCCCTTCCAGGCAGTCATCGATTGCTATCACCATAGGGTGAGTTTCGTATCACCAGAGGGTGAATCTTTCCGTCATAAAGGCGAGTGGGATGTTTAGGCGAGTCGAGCCGGACTCGAGCATCATGGGCTAGGAGAAGTTATGGCCTAGATTTCTAGTCATCATCTAGATGACCAGGGGACTTCTCAATTATATTTTCATCCAGTGGTTGATCACTTTCCAGATGTCTTTCCAACAGACTTTTTAGGTTTGCCTCATGAGTGTAAGGTAGACTTCTCGATTGAGCTCATGAAAGGAGCAACACCGGTGTCTATTCCACCTTACAGGATGGCTACACCTGAGTTGCAGGATCTCATGAAGTAGTTGGAGGAGTTGCAGGAAAAGGTTTTCATCTGACCCAGTACTTCTCCTTGGGGTTCACCTGTCCTATTCGCGAAGAAGGCAGATGATACCCTTAGGCTTTGGATGGATTTTTGGAAGTTGAACTAGTTTATGGTCAAGAACCATTATCCCTTACTGAGGATTGATGATCTCTTAGATCAGCTTCGAGGAGCTGGGGTATTCTCGAAGATCGATTTGAGGTCCAGTTATCATCAGCTGCACGTTAGACCTTCAGATATACCTCTAACAGCCTTCAAGAGCAGGTATGGCCTCTATGAGTATACTGTTATGCCGTTCGGTCTTATGAATGCGCCAGAAGTTTTCATGGCACTGATGAACCAAGTGTTACATCCTTACTTGGATTCCTTTATCATTGTCTTCATGGACGATATCTTGGTGTACTCTCACACTCGACATGACCATGCAACCCATCTTGAGATCGTTTTGAGTACAATGAAGGAGCATCAACATTATGCTAAACTTTCAAAGTTCCGCTTTTGGATGGATGAGATTCACTTCTTGGGTCATGTCATCTTAGAGACAGGAGTATCAGTAGACCCAGAGAACACGAGAGCAGTAGTTACCTGGGAGAAGCTGAAGAACATCTTTGAGGTACAGAGCTTCTTGGGGTTGGCTGGTTACTACAGGTGGTTTATACAGGACTTCTCACACATAGCAGCACCACTGACAGGCTTGACTAAGAAGGGGGTGAGGTTTGTTTGGTCAAAAGCATGTGACTAAGCCCTCCAGGAGCTGAAGATGAGATTGACTTCAGCATCGATCCTAGTTTTTTCGGATCCAGGAAAGATCTATATAGTTTTCTGTGATGCATCTAGCATCAGGCTTGAAGCAGTGCTTATACAGGAGGATCGATTTTTTGTGTATGGATCTCGACAGCTGAGGCCTCATGAGGGGAATTATCCTATGCACGACCTGGAGATGGCCATGTTCTTTCATGCTTTACGCTATTGGAGACATTACCATCTGGGTGAACATTTTGAGGTATACACTGACCATAAGAGTCTCAAGTACATCTTCATGCAGCGTGACCTGAATCTGAGACAACAGAGGTGGGTTGAGTATCTCCAGTCCTTCGATTTCGAGCTTGAATATACGCCTGGGAAAGGCAACACAGTGGCTAATGCACTGAGTAGGAGAACTCAGATACATATAGTTCAGGAGTTCAGCAGTGAATGGAAACTGATGACTCTATTCTCAGAGATGCATTTGGAGGTACACAACAGGCAAGGGCAGACTTTTCTATCTTCTATGGCTGTTAGCTTAGCAATTTTGGACCAAGTTTGAATGAGGAACATGCAGATTCAGAAGGTCTAGTCCTACGAGAAAGCGTGTCAGGAGAGGACCCTCTTCCAGGGTGGACTGTTGGTGAGGATGAGCTCTTGCGTTTCCAGGGACGCGTATGGGTGCCAGCAGATATACACGAGGAGGTGATGCGAGACATCCATTCCTCAATTTGGGTAGTTCATCTTGGCGTCACCAAGATGTATTGTGATTTACACCGCCAGTACTGGTGGCCATGTATGAAGAGAGATGTGGCTAGTTTTGTCATGAGGTGTTCCACCTGTCAGCAGGTGAAGGTGGATCACCAGCGGCCAATGGGGATTTTATAGCAGCTACCCATTCCAGAGTGGATGTGGAATGATGTCACGATTGACTTTGTGATAGGGTTACCGAGATCGTTGAGAGGAAACGATGTGGCATGGGTTGTCGTTGAAAGGTTTACGAAGGTTACTAACTTCCTTTCGATAAAGTATACCATCGGTGTCAATGAACTTGAACGATTGTATGTCCGTGAGATTGTGTGCATTCATGGGGTTCCGAGTTCTATCATTTCAGATAGGGATGCCCACTGTACTTCACATTTCTGGTAGGGGCTACAGAAATATTTGGGTACATAGGTGCTTCTGAGTATAGCTTATCATCCTCAGATAGATGGTTAGTCAGAGCGCACGATCCATGTGCTTGAGGATATGCTCCGAGCTTGTATTCTAGACTTTGGTGGTTCTTGGGAAAAGCATATACCTCTCGTGGTGTTTGCCTATAACAACAGTTTCCAGGAAACTATTCATATGGAACCTTACGAGGCTTTGTACGGTAGGCCACACTGATCACCTTTGTGTTGGCTAGAGGCAGGAGAGGTAGCTTTGATGGGACCTCATCTCGTCCAGGAGTCCTCAGAGAAGATAGAGTTGACTCGGAAGAGGATGGCTACTGCAGAGTCTCGTCAGAAATCATAGGCTGACCAGTGGAGGCGACCTCTGTAGTTCGGGGTCGGAGACCAGGTTTTCCTACATGTTACCTCGAGGTTGGGACACAACAGAATCGGGAGACAGGGTAAGCTTTCACCGAGATACATCAGGCCATTCGAGGTTCTGGAAAGAGTCGGGATGGTTGCTTATAGGTTGTAGTTACCTTAGAGATATCAGGTTATGCACGACGTCTTCCATGTTTCTCAGCTTTGATGTTATTTCTCAGACTCGTCCCATGTTTTTCAACCCGAGGAGGTTGAGCTGGATTAGGATGCATCGTTCGAGGAGCATCCTATCAGGATTGTTGATCGTAGCGAAAAAGTACTCTATAGCCGGTATGTACCTCTGGTACGGGTGCTATGGAAGCACGGCCGTGTGCAAGAGGAGACATGGGAGAGGGAGGCCGATATGCGATCATAGTGTCCAGAGTTGTTCGAGTTTTCTTCTTTGCCACCTTTATAGGGAAATTTGGGGACGAATTTATGTAAGGAGGGAAGTTTGTAAGATCCCTGACCTTCTTTTTTTGGTATGTTTTCCTTTTCTGGCCATTTTTTAGAAAAAGAGGAGAATCTGGAAGTTTTGTAAGTACACACCATGTACATCACAAGTACACGACGTGTACTTTTCTTCCACTCGAGGTCGTGTGCTGGCCGTGTCCGGGCTAGTCACACGGGGTGTAGCGATGAGGTGGATTCCGATCAATACAGCGTGCGGAAAAGGTGATTACACGCAGTGTACTCAAGAAGTACATGCCATGTACTTTTATTTTTATTTCGTTAATCGGACTGGGGTCGCTCCTAATCCCCATTTTCATCTTTTTCCCTGCCTAATTATGACCAGAGCGACCTAGAAGGAAAAATTATTCTCTGATCCACCGATCCTTCACCAGTTGTCTGAATCAGATGTTGTCGGGTGAAATAGAATCACCACGGTGAGTTCTCGGTTCTTCTTTGGCCATGATTTCTGATTCCTCCTCTTGTGAGAGTTATCATAGGTTGAACGTTTTAAACATTTTTATAGATTTAATCCGTTCTAGGCTGATTCATATGCCGAGGTTGAAAAATATCAATCTCCTAGGATTTAGGTAGGTGGTTTGTTTCCCTACGTTGAATGTCTTTGAGTTTTTGGTCCAAAGTGCAGGATACCCATGTATCGGGTATCTCGGTTTAGATTATTGATATTGTATCGTTATCTGCCTTAGATTGCTTGTATTCTTGAGGTTATTATATGATTAATAATTTCTTGTCATCATGTTTGAGGAACATCCCATGGGTGTATCCCCTTGTTCTGGCTATTGATTGTCGTTTGGCACGGATTGCCTACGATGAAACCCTATTGCACATTGCTAGTATGCATGTTGGCTTGATTTCATGTCTTGACTGCTGTTTATATTCTTGTGGATGAATTATAGCTATTATCCAAGTATATACTGAACTTACTTAGTCTGCTAACAGTCGATTACGCAAGACTAAACTGGTCAAGGCTGAGTGAACCTGGTGTGGTGGACTAAAGGGGGAATTGACGATTAGGGCTTCCCTAGAGAGTCTGTTATAATTAGTATCGATCACGGGACCTAAGGGAATGGGACTTTGTGCTTCCTAATAGTGTACTTAGTTATGTAGCGAGACTATAGGGGTAATTAGATGTATGTTATTCCTTAGAGAGTCTATATATTTCATTGCAAGACAATAGGGGAATTGACGGTGAGAGATTCCCAGAGTGTCTGTGCCTTTGTAAGTCTACGTGAATAGAGGGTTTTGCTGGTAGGAGCCACCCAGAGAGTCATTGCTTTATTTGTTGGTTGGTTGTGACGAGTCCACCAAGCCAAAGAACAAGCTTGGGTTTGTACTGCTTGTTGTTTAGGTAGACTGCTGAGTTACCTGTTGTGATTACTTTCTTGCCTTTGGAGTATAGAGTTGTTGCTAGGTTCCATGGTTGAAAGCTAAATGATTTTAATGAACTAATAAATAACTGTGAATGGAGTTTGGTAGGATTGCTTACTTAGTTTACATCTTCTTCTCTGCTGCATTTATTTCCTTTACTTTTTCTATATTACTCACTGATAGTAGGGCACGGATCTCGTGGTGATTGCCTACTGGGATTAGTCTCACACCCTATTTGGGTCCTACTTTTCGGCCCAAACAGTTTATATAGTCGCAGGTGTAGACAGGGATTGTGGCACTTCTACTTCAGGTACATGACTTCTGGTTGGAGGTGGAGAGCATAGGACCGAGCATAGGAATGCGATGCTGCTGGAGTTGCTGTTTACTTTCATACCTTGTTTTAGTTGTATTTATGCACGTTGTTGTGTATGCTATTTTCCTTAGATACTTGTACATGCTGCATCGTTATCATAATCATTATATGTTCATTGTTTCTGTTGTTTAGTTTCAGTGTTTTCATGTTGTCTACTACTTCCGCCATTGACTGTTGTTTTCTTTCCTTTTATACCTTACCAAATGAGGGAATAGTTTCCCCAATAACTTATCGAGGCCCTCTCTGCTAGTCGGCAGCCTCTGGAGTTTGGTGAAATATGCTTGACGTTAGGTGGTGAACCAGGTATGGGGAACTAGTGGAAGGGCTCTTGATTCGGGTCGTTACAATTAAAGAATTGTGATTATGTAAATTGGTTACCCCATGTGGACCATTTCCACTGTAGGTATGGTTGAGGGTAGTATTCAAAGTGTCATGTTGACTCTTGGAATAGAGTATGAAGAATGGTTTGTTAAAGGTTGGTAGTGTGAGGTCTTTTTCAACTGTGGTCAAATACTATATGTCATTCTTTGAAGTGCCGGGTGAAATATAAGTTTAAAATGAGAATGATTGAGTTAAAATGTCGGTATCCTATGTGTTGTCGGGTTGACCCTTGCAGGTTTTGGTCAGGGCAATGAGAGTTCTCTAGTTTTATTTCTTCTATTTGGATTGTGAGGCCTTTCCACTGATGATGTGGCATAGGTGGTGTTTTAGGGTACCTTTTGGGGGGATTTTCCTTTGGGTTGTAAGGTGTTTTTCTGTAAGGTGAGTAAGAAAAATCTCCTAGTTCATGACTGTATGGAGTGAATTTTGGACCCTGAGGATGGTGCCTGGGACTTAGTGACCTTGTGGTTAATGACCTGAAGACTTTCATTTTGAATCCCAGAAAGTATGTTGTGCTCGTAGTACTAATGAATGTGTATACCATTGGTACGAAACCTAGAGAAGATGGTTTTTTGGCACACAAAGCATAGTTTTTGTCAGAATGGGAGTGATATTTCCAGTCATGTGCCTTACTTTGCTCGTTTCATGATTAGTATGGTTTGGAGAGAGAACCAATGGTGTTTCTTAATTGTGGTTCCAGTATAGGGAGTTGGCATCCTCCAACCTTCAAGGTGACCTATGAGAAAGGTTGGACAGGGTTTCTAGTGAATTTGGGTGTGTGCCACACATGTAGATATCTTGGACTTTGTTAGTGGGACCCAAAGTAACCCATGGTGTAGGTTTAGGATTCCAGGAGAAGTAGGAAGGTTGATGAATGGTTGTGCCCCTCGAGTTGTGGTTACGCATTAATAGTTTCAGAAATCAAGGGTAACTTCGTTGGAGGATAGCCCATGGATGTAGGTTCCTTGGAATATGAAGCATGAGAGATGCTGCAGAGGCGGTGTAAATTAATGTTTGAGGATGGTCAAGTATTCCTGGTTCTCCAATAAGGGCATCCTAGTGCTTGTGATGGTCTGTAAGGTTTTTTTAAATGGTTTATCCATATAGATATTTGACTCTCCCTTTTTTGGGATGATGATTAATAGGGGTCTTGAGGTTGTCTATGAGTAGAAAGTTGAGTGTGGATGGAGTGTGGTTATATGCCCTTACATGATGGTGACACCCGAGTTGAGGGTGGTTATGTGGCTGAACTTGTTGTCTGAATGGTTTGGTTGTTGGATGAGATGCAGAGTCCACCTCAGGGATGATTAGGATGACTAACCAAGAGACATGGTTAGGAAAGTATACATGTGATGGTCTATATGAAAGTTAAGGTTGTTTTAGTGAAAGACTGATGGTTTGGAAGTTGTGGAAGACCATGTGCTATGATTGTTGGTTGTCTAGGACACAACAGAAGAACTCAAGCGGTGTGGTAGAAATAGTGCCATGTCAAATGTTGGTTCACGGTTTCATGGTGGTCTGGTTGTGGAGCGATGGTTGAACTTGGTTGGAAATCACACATGAGAGGCAGTGGTTATGTGCTGATAGCATGTGTTCGGTATGGGAGCCTAAGAATCCATTCCAGGTCATGGTGTCCAATAGCTTGATATCAAAAATAGATATGTTGGTGCTGGTGTTCTATGAAAACTTCTTAGCTCATCTCAACTAGTGACGAGCATGACCGACATCATAACATCACCCCAAGTATAATGATAATCTCTAGATCACGCCAAGATACAGACGTTTTTTGGTTAGATGAGGGACACAATGGAGGTGTTTCTCATGTAAATGGTCTATGTGGTGCATGAAGATGAGATTTACACTCTATATGGATTAGATTGAGGTCCTCAAGATGGACTGAGTGATGAAAAACATCATGGGTGCCATCCACGGAAGCTGTGAATGGGCATTGGGTGAAGTTTGTTTTCATATTTTGGGGAAAGATGGTTGTCCATGTTTATGTTTGGGGTTTGGTTTGTGATCGAGTATAATATGTGATGGATGGAATATTTCTTTAGAGCAGTGGGAGTAACACTCCTATGGTGGGGGGTGATAAGTTAGTTCTGGATGTGGAGAAGAGAGCATTGAGTCGACTTAGTGGTACCACGGTTCCAATGAAAAACTTGTGAGGTGCGTGTCAGGTTCCTTGGAAGGGAAATGTTGGATTTGGATGTGGTGTATGATGGGTAAGGTTTGGGATTTGAGCCTAGGGTGGTTCCAAATGATTATTATGATGTCTAAGATGAGTTGTAGAAGGGTATGGTTTGATAGGATGATAGGTGGTGGAAAGAGAAGTTGGTGTCTTATAACTCCAACGAATATTGGGGTTAGACCTAGGTAAATTTTCCATGTGTGGTTTTATGACATCATAAAGATGGGTGAACCTTGGCCATGTGATGTGGTGTTATTCTAAGGGTGAAGCCGATGGCCGCTTAGAGGGCGATAAGGCTGCGATGATGGAAATCAAAAATAATTTAGGAAATAACCTCAGTGGGTATGTGGGATGATAATAATAGGCTGAAAGTCAGTAATCACCTTGGAATGGTGATAAGGGGATAAGCCTATCGGGTGTGGTCGGACGTGATATGTTAAAATTGAATGGGTATAGTGAGATTGAACCACCACTAGGTTGATGTTGTGTCGGAATGTAAATTCTTGGAAATGAAGTTGTACCTGAGTGAGGTCAGGATGATCTTAGTCTTTGAATGGATAGTGAAGGGTTGTCTTCCTAATGGTTGTGAAAGTACAACTGGATGCCAAGGGAGATAAATTCTCATATGGATGACAGGGTGAAATTAGTAGTAACATGTCAACTGATGTGGAAGTTGGGATGAGTTCTGGTGTTCCTTCATCGATGGAGAAGGTACCAGGTGACTGAAAATGGGAGAAGGAACCATGCCAGATAAATGGTTTTTTGATGATGTGATCAGAATTTCAGGTTGTAAGGACTCGAGTGGTAACCATTTGGGTGAGTTGGTCCTGGTAGAGAGCTTTGGCATGGTTTAACTGGTTGAGTAGCTGAGATTTTTGAGTTGTGTTGGGTGTATAGTTCTAGAATGAAATCTTCAGGAAATGTGGTTAGAATGGACATGTGTTTTCCTCTGAGTGATGTCGGGTTTGGTCACCGTTAGAGTTGGGTGAATAGAAAAATGATACCATGGGATTTGGGTCATGAGTTATGCAATGTATCGGGCTGATGCGGTTCCAATTGGTTCCTCCCTGATGATGTGATGTTTTAAGTTTCCATTTTTTGAGAGTTATATGGTGTCTATTATATTTACCTTGAAATTCTCAGGGTGGGAATGGTTGATGTGGATGCATGATTGAGGAGTTTTTGGGTTCATGAAGTGGGTTGTGGTGAGGAAGTCTCAAGGGGAAATTATGTAACCTCGAGCTATGTTCGTTCTCCTTGTGATTGAAAACCGGAACCTTGGAAAGTGGGAATGGAAAGGAAGGCCCGGTGGAATGATCACCTATTACAGAAGATAGTGATGCTCATAAGAGCAGCTCGAGGAAAAGCCGTCATAATATGGGGAGGTTGTAAGATCACAAATTTTTTAAAGGTGTGTTTTGTTTATGTTATGGGTTGGATATATATTTTGGATAAATAATTTTTTCCTAAAGTTCATGTTATGTCTAGGGGGTACCCTGGGGATTGGGTTACAAAGAGAAGAGCCATCATGCCATGAAGTGCTAAGCACATGGTCTGCACATAGTTAGGGGAAGCTGTGCGGATAGACCATGTTGACCAACCATCCTCAGACAGTATCCTTCACATGGACTGAGCACAGTTAGATAAAAACATTCGGGATCCAATAAAACTAGAAAAATGGGCTAGTTCCATGGTTCAAAACCATGGAAATATGGCCCAAAACCGTGGCCATAGCCTATGACCATGGTTTTTCCCAGCTGTGGGCGCTATCGCCATGGTAGTAGGGACTGACCTATGGCCACGGTTTTAACCGGGGCAATAGGTGGCCTATTGCCGCCGTTTTGAAAATTGTGGCCATAAGTGTCCTTATTGTCAACCATGGAAGTTGGCCTATGTCCACGGTTTTAACCATGGCAATATATGGCCTATTTCCACAGTTTTAACTATGTCAATAGATGGCCTATTTCCACGGTTTTAACTATGGCTAAATCCCTAGAAAACCATGGTAGCCTCAAAATAATGTGTGTTTAGCCAGATTTCATCCCAGCACCTTCCTTTCACATTCTAGTGACCTAACCACTACACCACCAAGGATTTTTGTATATACATATATAATATGTTATATATATTATTAAAAACCATGTAAGTATCCCAAAAACCATGGCAATAGTTCTTCCTGTAATTTTTTTAGGGAATTTGTTTTTCCCGTGCAAGTGTGGGAGACCTATAGCCACAGTTTTAAAAACTGTGGCTATAGCCTTCATAAACGTGGCCATAGGTTGAGTCTATAGCCACGTTTTTTAAAACGGTGGCTATAGTCCATAAAAACAAGACCCATTTCCATGGTTTTAAAACCATGTCTATAGGCCACTTAACCATGGTCACAGCCACCTATACCACGGTTTTAAAACCATGGCTATAGGTTCCGTCGTTGTAGCATGTTTTTCTAGTAGTTCTAGGAAACCTTGAGAAATGGGTTTCTTCATATAGTAGATTCCACATGGTTTGATCACGGTTAGGCCAACCGTGTGGGTAAACCATGCGACGTAGAAAAGTTAGAAAATTTACAAAATTTCCACTTCAGGATTTTAAACCCCAACTCAGTATTTTCCATTATTATTCACCTCTCAACCCTAATGACTAACATAGATGACCCAAGCTTCCCAAGGGTAGTTCTTCTTCGATTCTTGGCCTTTCAGAGTGTCTTTGGTTTCATATCGAAGTTATGATTAATTCTAATCTTCTTCTTTCTTCCTCTCTTTGATTATGGTTCTAATATTTCTCCTATCTCCTTTGGAATCTCTAAACCCCTCTTTTTTGGGTGATTTTTAGGTTGAAGATTCAAAGGGTGTTCTCACCCAAATCCAATAATACAATTAAGAGTGTGTTCAACATCATATTTGAGGTAGTTTCTTTACAAGTTATATCCCATATTATTGCTATAGATTTGTGCATGTGTTTTGGGATTTTTCTTATCTCTTGTTTTGTATTGGTTTCCATGAGTATGATTGGGTACATTGGGTGCCCATATGATTTTGTTGAAACCCTCACATTCCCCGTGGGATGCGTAGGGAGTGACTTAACCATTTTAGAGCCACCCATGGGGTGAGCTGGCATTTTTGGACCTAGAGAGTTGTAAGGGTTAAGTGAATGATTTTCAAATAATAATGTCGAACCCATGTTAAATTGTTTTAAATGGATTATTATCTTGTAAATGGAATGATGATAAATATTCCTTGGGAGATGAGGGCATAATATGTTGTTGGAATGACCTAAAAATGGGTAATTGGGTTGAAAGATATTATATCGATTATTTCATGAAATTTGGGTTAAAAAATTACTAAGGGGATTAAGAAATATTAAATGGTGAAATTTAAATTTAGTAATGGAGTGGGAAAAGAGGAATGTGTTAATGGGATATAATAAATATGTGAATGAATTTTTGGTATGGGTAAATACATGAGAGTTAGGTGGTTCACCTAAATTATTAAATGTAATAAAGGGATTGTGCTATGTAATATGATAAAGGTTCTTGATATACATAAGTGGAAAAATGCTTGTGAAATGATAATGGTATAAATGGGGTAATGAATGGTAAATAATGAATTGGGCTAAGTCATAGGGGCTATTTAATGCACCTAATGGGTAAGTCACAAGAATGGGAATTTGGATAAATGGATATGAATTGTAATTGGAAAATTTATTGGTGGATTATGGAATAGTATTAATTCCCATGTCATTCGCTATGAATTTTGAATGATGATTTCTAATGGCATTGGTTATGTTATGTTGTGTTATGGTATGGTTGTGGTGGTTGATAAATAAGCATGTGTACATGGATTGGTAGTGTGGGGTATTGACTTGAGGTTCAATGACCACATGTCATGTTATATACTGAGGCTCTAAAATCCACCCCAAAATGCATGGGTTAGGGAAGGGGACAGAGGATCTATTCCCATAATAGTTTCATTCCTCCCGGACTGAGGCTTCGAGGTGAGGATAACTGTTTGATGGGATATGTGTGTACCTAGTGAGATAAGGACATGATTGATTCGCAATATGCAATTTGATTGATTTCCTTAGACCCATGTATAGATGATATATATATACCAAACCCAAATTAGAATATGTTCAAATGGATTATGAGTGAAAATGGTATAAGAAATTAAACTGGGATGAACTCTACTCATAAACAAAATGAACCTTGTTAACTAATGGAATACGAAATTTCCATTGTTTACTTACCATTTATTTTTTAATTTCATGACATATCTATTAGACTGGATATTTTGTAGACATTGTTGTTGGTGGCCTACTGGGTATTGTACTCACACCCTGCTTGGTCCGCCATTAGGTACCCGAGTAGACTTCTTGGTTGCAGGTCAGGACAAGGGAAAAGGCCCTACTCAAGGAGGTTGATTTGGACTCGGTATGTTTGTGGAGAAGGACTCGGACATAGAGTCGGGACCCATTTTTAGTTTCGTCCATTTGTTTAATTTTGGGTTTCTTTCACTTTGCACTACTAGTATGGCATGTCATTGTTGTAGTCGATTTGTGGTTGTACCCCATTTGAGAAACATTTGGTTATTCATGTTTATTGGTTGTTCGTATTTTTTCTACTATTTATATTGTGCTCTGGTATGGATTACTCTGGTAAAGAGGGTATTGTCTCCCCATGTGACTCATTGGACCCTCACCACTAGTCGGCAACCTATGGCGTACGGGGAGGCACACTTGAGGCCATGTGATGACCTGGCTCATAGCACCGGTTTAATGGCTTTCGGGTCGGAGATGTTACCAAGTGGTATCAAAAGAGTATTTTTCTCTTTTTTACTATTTGGGGATGGTAGATAGGATATTATTACTATGTCAGGCTTTGGTAATGATCTCATTCTTGGGAGTAGCTTACCCATGTACAAGGGAAAACCCAAGTCACCTGGGGTAGGAATTGTTGTTCTTAAAGTGTGTTATTATAGTTGAATGATATTTCAATGTTGGGATATGAACATGTAATGTGATTTGACTGTTTTATGATATTTTTATCACTGTTGGAATGACATGGGGTTGTGAATTTGGGCATCATTTTAGGGACCAATGGTTATATGTGGCATGTATCATTACAGGCACACACACGGGATGAGTGTGTGAGGCATTTAGAGTAGAATTCATTTTCATTCCTTGAAAAATATGAAGAAAATGATACCTAATAATGGTAATTACTGGTGGTGAACGTTAGGAATACTAATGAATAGTTAATAAATAACATGTAAAAATAAATTTTAGGGATGGGTTAAAATTTTGGGTTGTGATAAATTGTAAAATGTTGACTCAAAGTCTAAAAGAAAAAGGGTTGAATAATTACGGTAAAATTGTTGATGAATTTTTTCTAATCAAAGGTGATAATGAGTTAAAATGATGATTGTAACTAGTTGTGAAATGAGAAATGTGCCTAAGAGGAATAGATTGTGTTGTTAAAGAAGAGTCGGTTTGAAAAGGTGTTGACGAAAGACTTGTGATTATAAGGATAATGATCATGGTAGGTATGGTAAAGGGTAGTGTTCAAAGTTTGATGCTGAATGTTGGAATATAGTATGAAGAATGGTTTGATAAAGGTTGATAGTGTGAGGTATTATCTATCTGTGGTTAAATCCTTTCAGTCATTCTTCAAAGTGTCAAGTGAATGATAAGTTTCAAATTATAATTATTGAGATCAATGGTGGGAATCTTCTGTGTTGTCAGTTTGACCCTTGTAGGTTTGGGTCGGGGCAGTGAGAGTGCTCTAGTTTGAGACATTTGATTTCTATTGTGAGGAATATCCTATGATGATATGGCTTAGGTGGTATGTTTTGGGAACCCTTGGTGGGGTTGTGGACTTTGGGTTTCAAGGCAATGTTTTATAATTTTAGTAAGAAACCTCTCATGGTTTGTGACTATATGGAGTGCATGTTGGACCCTAAGGATATTGCCTGGGTCTTAGTGACCTTGTGAGTAAAGACCTGGCGAGTTGCGTTTTGAATTCCAGAGATTATTTTTTGCTGGTAGTACCAATGAATGTGTATACCTTTGGTACGAAAACTAGAGAAGATGTTTGTTTGGCATGAAAATCATAGTGTGTGTTGGAATGGGAGTGAGAGTTCCATTCACAAGCATTTCTTTGCTCGTCTCATGATTAGTATGGTTTGGAGAGAGAACCAATTTCTTTTCCCGATTAAGATTCCAAACTATGGAGTTGGTATCCCCCAAACATCAAGGTGTCCTATGAGAGAGGTTGAACAGGGTTTCTAGTGTTGTTGGGTGTGTTCCACATGTGTAGATGTTTTGGACTTCAGTAGTGGGACCGAATGTGCCCCATGGGGTAGGTTTTTCCATCAGGGAGAAGTGTGAAGGTTGGTGGATGGTTGTGTCACTCATGTTTTGGTTACACGTTAATAGTTTCAGAAATGAAGGGTAAATTTATGATAGGATAGCCCAGGGATATAGGTTACTTGGAATATAAAGCATTAGAAATGTTGTAGAGGCGGTGTAAATGCAAGTTTGAGGATGGTCAAGTATGCATGGTTCTCCCATAAGGGCACCATCGTGCTTGTGATGGGATGTATGGTGTGTTTTAAAGGGTTGTACTGTATATATATCTGACTCTACCTTTTTGGGATTATGATTAATGGGGGTCTTGAGGTTCTCTAGGAGCAAAAAGGAGAGAGTGGTTGGAGTGTGGTTATATGCCCTTTCTTGATGTTGACACCTGAGGTGAGGGTGGTCATGTGGATAAACATGTTTTCTTAATGGTTTGGATTTTGGGCGAGAAGCAGAGGATGACTCAGGGTTGATGTGGCTGACTAACCAAGAGACATGGTTAGGTAAGTGAGCAAGTGATTGGATATATGCAAGTTAAGGTTGTTTTGGTGAGAGGCAGACAGTTTGGATAGTGTGGAAGACCATGAGATGTGATTTTTGGATGTTAGGGACACATCATAAGATCTCGAGCGGTGGGGTAGGAATAGTGCCACATGAAACATTGGTTCATGGTTTCATGGTGTTTTGTTTGTGGAGCGATGGTTGAACTTGTTTGGTAATCACACATGAGTGTCAGTGGTTAAGTACTGATAACATGGGTTTGATATGGGAGCCTGATAATCCTTACCTAGTCATGGTGTTCATATCTTGATATTAGAAATGGATAAATTTGTGGTGGTGTTCTTCAACAAATTCTTAGTGTACCTCAACTAGTGACGAGCATGAACAACTTTTTGACATCGTCCCATTTATATTGAAAAGCTCTTTCTCACTCCCAGAGACATGAAGGTGTTTGGTTTGATGAAGGATAACATGGATGTTTTTCTCCTAGAAATGGTCTATGTGGATCTTGAATATGGGATGTACACCCAATATGGCTTAGGTTGAGGTCCTCGAGATAGACCGAGTGACGACAAACATCATGGGTGCCATCCAACAAAGCCGGTAATGGGCACTGGGTGACGTTTGTTTTTTTTTGTTTGGAGAAAGCTGGTTGGCCATGTTTAAGTTTGGGATTCTATTTGTGATTGGTATAACATGTGGTGCTTGGAATCATTATTGAGAGTAGTGGTAACAACACTACAAATGCGGGGAGTGATAAGTCAGTGCTCGATGTGGATAAGAGAGCATCGAGTTGATGTAGTGGTACTGGGGTGCCAATGAAGATCTTGTGAGGTGCATGTCAGGCTCCTTGGAGTCGAAATGTGGGATTTTGATGTGGTGGCTGATGGTTAAGTTGTGGGCATGGTGCCTAGGGTGGTTCCAAGTAAATATTATGATGTTTGAGCTGAGTCGTAGAAGGGTATGGTTGGATAGGACGATAGGTGGTGGAAAGAGATGTTGTGATTAGACCTATGTCAATTTTTTTTGTTTGGTTTTAGGACATCGTGAAGTTGGGTGAGCCTTGGCCATGTGATGTGGTGTCATTCCATGGGTGAAGTTGATAGCAGTCTGATGGGTGGTAAGGCTGTGATGATGGAATTATACTGTAATTCATAAAATGAACTTAGTGGGTACATGGGATGATAATAATATCCTTCAAGTTAGTAATCACCTTGGAAAGGTGAGAAGGGGATAATCCAGTAAGGTGTGGTCAGACTTGAGATGTTATACTTGAATGGGTGTGGTGAGATTGAACCACCTTTGGGTTGATGTTATGGTGGAATGTATCATCTTGGAAATAAATTTGTACCTGAGTGAGGTCAGGACGATTTTAGTCCTTGAATGGATAGGGTATGGTTGTCTTCCCAATGGTTGTGACGGTATAGCTAAATGCCAAGGCAGGGTAATGATCCTATGGATGATAGGGCATAGTTAGTTGGAACATCTCAAATGATGTAGAAGTTGGGTTGAGTTCTAGTGGTCCCTCATTGATGGAGAAGGTACCATGTGACTACAAATAGTGGAAGGAACCATGCCGAATAAATTGTTGATTGATGATGTGATCAGAATTTTGGGTTGGAAGAAATTGGGTTGTCACCATTTGGGTGAGTTAGCCCTGGTAGAAAGATTTGGCATGGTTTGATAGTTCGAGTAGCTGAGTTTTTATTTGCATTTTCTTGTATAGTTTTGGAAAGAAATATTTAGGAAATGGGGTTGGAAGGGTCGTGTGTTTTCCTCCGGGTGATGCTAGGATTGGTCACCAGTAGAGCTGGGTGAAAAGGAAAATGACACCAAGTAATTTAGGTCATTAGTTATGCAAAGGATCAGGTTAATGATGTGTCAATTAGTTCCTCCATGATGATGTGATGTTGTAAGTTTTCATGTTTTGAGAGATAGGTGTTTTCTTCTATGTTTTCTCATGAAATTCTTGGGGTGGGAATGGATGAAGTGGATGCATGCTTGAGGATTTTTCAGGTTCGTGAAGTGGGATGTGATGAAGAAGTCTTGATGGAAAATTATGCACCCTCGAACCATGTTCAGTGCCTTGTTATGTGAAAACCAGATCCATGGAAAGTGGGAATGGATAGGCAGGACTTGTGGAGGGATCCCTTGTTACGAATGTAAGTGATGCTCAGAAGAGCGGCTCAAGGACAAGCCATTTTAAGGTTGGGCAGTTGTAAGATCATGGATATTCATAAGTTATATTTTGTTTATGTTATGGTTTTTGGTTATATTTTTTGATAAATAAGTGTTTACAAAAGTTCATGTGAAATCTCGGGGGTTCCCCAAGGGCTTGGGGTGTGAAGAGAAGAGCAATCAGGTCAAGTAGTGCTAGGCGCACGGTCTAGGCACAATTAAGGGAAACCGTGCAGATAGACCGTGCGAACCAGCCATCCTCGGACAATAGCCTTCACATGGCATTTACAAAGTTATCAAAACCGTGTGAGATCCTTGGAAACTGAATGAAATGGGTTTCATTAGACAGTAACTTCTACATGGTTTGCGTACAGTTTGGAAAACTGTACAGGTAAACCATGCGGCCTAGAAAAGTAGGAAGATTTACAAAATTGCCACTCTGAGCTTTTAAACCCCAACATTGGATTTTCCTCCATTCTTCCCCTCTCAACCCTAATGATGAACGTGGATGACGCAATCATCCTAAGGGCGGTTCTCCTTAGATTCTTGTCCGTTTAGAGCATCATTGGATGTGAATCGATGATACGGGGAATTCTAATATTCTCCTTGTTTCCTCTCATCAATTAGGGATCCTATCTTTCCCGCATCTCCTTTTGAAGATCTAAAACCATCTTTTTTCAGGTGATTTTTAGTTTGAGTCTTAAAAGGGTGTTTTTATCTAAATCCAATACTACGATTAAGAGTGTGTTCATCATCAGATTCGAGGTAGGTGGTTTATAAGTTATATCCCATAGTTTTGTTATAGATTTGTGCATGTGTGTTGGGATTTTTCTATCTATTGTTGTGTATTAGATTCCTTGAGTATGATTGGGTAAATTGGGTGTCCAAATGATTTCCTTGAGATCCTTATGATCCCCGTGGGATATGCAGGGAGTTACTTTACCATTTTAGGGCCACCCATGGTGTGCACCTGCATTTTTTGGACCTACAGAGTGGTAAGGATTAAAGGAATGGCTGCTAAATAATAATGTGGAACCCATGTCAAACTTGTTTAAATGGTTGATTGTGTTTTTAATGGAATGATGATAAATATTTCTTTGGTGATGAGGGCATGAGATGTTGTTGGAATGACATGAAAATGGGTAGTTTGGTTGAAACAGATTATGATGATTATTTCATGAATTATGGGTTAAGAAATGCCTAAGGGGATTAGGGAATATTAAATGGTGAACTTGAAATTTATTAAGGTAATGGGAAATGAGGAATGTGTTAATGGGATGTAATAAGGAAGTGAATGAATTTGTGGAATGGGTTAATACAACAGAATTAGGTGGTACACCTAAATGATTAAATGTAATAAAGGGATTGGGTTATGTAATATGAGAATGGTACTTGATATGAAAAAGTGGGTAAATTCTTATGAAATGATAATGGGCTAAATGGGGTAATGAATGGTCAATGATGAATTGGGATAAGACATATGGGTTGCTGAATACACAATATGGATAAGGCATGAGAATGGGAATTTGGATAAATGGATCTGAATTGTAATTGGAAAATGTGTTGATGGGTTATGGAATAGTATTAATTCCCATGTCATTTGATATACATTTTGAATGATGATTTCCAATGGAATTGGTTGTATTATGTTGTGTTATGGTATGTTTGTGGTGGTTGATAAATAAGCATGTTCACATGTCTTGGTAGTGTGGGTTATTGAATTGAGGTTCTATGCACATGGGTCGAGTTATAGACTGAGGATCTAAACTCCACCCCAAAATTCATGGGATAAGGAAGGGGACTGAGGCTCTATTCCCCTAACGGTTTCATTCAATCAAGACTGAGGCTTCAAGGTGAGGACAATGGTTTGATGTGATATGTGTGTCCCTAGTGAGATATGGACTTGATGGAATTCCCTTATGCATTTTGATTGAATGCCTTAGACCCATGTATGGATGATATATATATACGCCTAACCCAAAGGGAATATTTTGAAATGGATTATGTGTGAAAATGGTATAAGATATGAAATTGGGATGAACTCTCGTCATTAACTAAATGAACCTTGTAATCTAATGAAACCTGAACTATCCCTTGTTTACATAACATTTACTTTTTTACTTTCATTCACTATCCAGTAGACTAGAAATTTTGTAGACACTATTGGTGGTGGCCTACTGAGTTTTATACTCACACCCGGCTCGGGCCGATGTAGGGTACCCGAGAAGACTTCTTGGTTATAGGCCAGGACAAGGGTGATGACCCTATTCTATAAGGTTGAGTTTGTCTTTGGATACTCATGGAGAAGGTCCCAAACGTAGAGTTGGGACCCATTTGGAGTTTTTTACGTTTGTTTTATTTTGGGTTTCCTTCACTTTGCACAACTAGTATGGCATGGTATTGTTGTAGTCGATTTGTGGTTGAAGCCCATTTGGGAAATGTTTGGTTAGGCATGTTTATTGGTTGTTCATATTGTTTCTACTATTTATATTGTGTTCTACTAGGGATTACTCTGGTAAATAGGGTATAGTATCCCCAAGTGAATCATTTGACCCTCACCTCAAATCAGAAACCTCTGGAGTAAGGGGAGGCACGCTTGTGGTCATGTGATGACCCGACTTGGAGCACTGGTTTAGTGACTTCTGGGTCAGAGACACTACAGTGGTCGAGGCCAACATCTATGATGGATATCTGTAGCTTCCATGCATTATCTGGATATTATCATCGATATTTGATAAATTTCTCATGATTTTCAAACCCTCTTAACAAGATAACTCATAAGGTAGTCAAGTTTTCATGGAGTGATGAATTTGAAGAGAGCATCAAAGAGTTGAAAAGGAGGATTATCACTATGCCTGTGCTCATACTACCCACAAGTGAATAGATTTTGTGGTATTTAGTGATTATTTGAAGAAGGGAATGGGTTATGTGTTGATGAAAAATGAAAAATTACTTTCCAATTCTTCAAGGAAATTGAAGGTTCATGAGTAAAACTATCGATCACATGATCTGGAGTTGGCTACTGTAATATTCTTTTTAAAAATTTGGTGACATAAGCACTTTAGAAATATGTGTGAAATATATACAGATCATAAAGTCCTCAAGTATATATTCACACAAAAAGTGATGAATATGCGCCAATGAAGATGGTTTGAGCTGAAAAAAGACTATGACTGGTCAATCAATTAGCACCCTAGGGAAGCGAACAAGGTGGAGGATGCTCTAAGAAGAAAGGACCCAATGATTCAATGATTGATATGAGTTGAGAAGGATCCATTATTCTTATATTTTATGAATATTGAAATGGGAATCACAAATAAGGAAACATCATCAATCATTTCACAAATTATTGTTCAACTATCTCTTTTGGAAAGGATGAAGGATGCTTAAAAAGATGATGTGGGAATTCATAAAAAGTGGAAACTATTAGAAAAGGTAAATCCTAATATTTTAATGTTAATGAAGAAGGAATTGTGATATTTGATTAAAGACTATATGTTTCATAAAATCTGTTGTTAAAGAAATAACTTTTGGATGATGCACATAGTTTGAATTTCTCCATTCACCTAGAAAACACCAAGATATATTGAGATCTCTGAGAGCATTATTGGTGGGATAAAATGAAGAAGGATATTGTTGAGAATACATCCAAGTTCATGGTATGCCCAAAAGTGAAGGTTGAGAGGAATAATTCTAATGTGATGATGCAACCATAATCCATACCGACATGGAAATATTAGAACATCACTATGGACTTTGCCACCGGACTTCCGAAGACATCCAAATGAAACAATGTTATCTGGGTCGTTGTGGATCATCTTATAATGATAACACACTTCATTGTAATTTTAGAGGATTTCATATTAGATCAAATGGTACAAATATACATTAAGGAAATTTTAAGGATGCATGGGTTACCACTATCGATTGTATCTGATCGAGATCCAAGATCCACCTCTATGTTCTAGAAGAGTCTCCAACACGCTTTGAATACTGAGCTAAACATCATTACGGCTTATCAATCTCAAACAGATGGCAAATCTGAGTAGACTATCCAAAATGTTGAGGACATGTGGAGAGAATTATTAATTAACTTTAAAGAAGGATGGGATCAACATCTTCCTCTAGTTGATTTCTCTTACAACAACAGTTTCCACACAAACATCCAAATGGCTCCTTATAAAGCCTTTTATGGGAAGAGGTGTAAAACACCTACATGTTGGGATGATGTTGGGGAGAAAAAACTCCTAGGTCTATATATGGTTGAAGAAATGGTGTAGAAGTTTAATACCATCTAGAAGGACATTAAATCTACTCAGATTCAAAAAAAGTGTTTTCACAATAATCATCAATGATACCTAGAGTTTGATGTTGGAGACATGGTATTCCTATGCATATCACTGTGGAAGAGAGTTATGAGATTTTTGATGAAGGGAAAGCTTATTCTAAGGTACATCAGCCCTTTTGTGATCCTTGATCACATTGGAGCAATGCCCTATTGACTAGCACTCCCACCGGTCCTATCTCAAGTAATGATGTGTTCCATGTATCACTCTTGAAGAATTACATACTTGACACATCGCATGTACTCAATCCATATTTGGTTCCATTGTAGAATGACCTAACTTATGAAGATAACTAGGTGAAAATCTTATATCATAGGGAAAAAGTGATATGAAATAAGATAATTCCCCTCTTAAAATTATTGTGGATAAACCACATGTTCGAAGAAGAAATGTAGGTATCAGAGGAAGTGATGAAGTAGAGTTATCCTCATACATTTTAGCATGGTAAAAGTAAATTTTGAAGGAAAAATGTTT
The DNA here is from genome assembly GCA_963277665.1 of Viscum album. NCBI lineage: Eukaryota > Viridiplantae > Streptophyta > Magnoliopsida > Santalales > Viscaceae > Viscum > Viscum album. Next base: position 1,702,429,975 of record OY728132.1, read on the forward strand.
TAAGTGAGGAAGATTGTAACAACCCAAACTTTTATTAATAAAAATTCTTCTAGATCTTATTAAATGTATTATTATGTAAAATGGTTATATAAGACATATTCACTTACTTGGTTTTATTTTTTGGTATTTTAAAATACCTTACGAATTATTACCATTTCTAATATAGTCATTGAATAGTCATCACATGATTAGTATATATATTGGTCTTTAACAAATCCAATTTACATAGACAAACGAAGCGATGGCCTCATCCAGTTGAATTCTTCCATTCAAAGCCCATTTTCCGAGCTCAGAAAGGAGGTCGTTTCATTGGTCTTAGCTCTTGACCAAGCCCAAGATGATATTTAATACGTTAATCTTGAATAGAACCACCTATAGGAGAAGTGGAAGTTAATAGAGATTGTCACCCGGGAGATGTTATCCCAACCACCCCATGAGTTTTTCATCATCACACACCTTAACCTTAGGTCTTTTGTGGGTATCAGAAGGGTTTATGTAACAAGACCCTATTAGTATGATTATGTGCATTATTTTTGTATTAATAATATACATTCGTTTTATTATTGTTACTTTGTGAATTGTTTTTAAAGTACAAATAGTATTTTTAGTTAATATTCAATTATGAAATCTATTTTGATGAATTAATGGATTTTTAAATTTACTAATATTTTAATAAAATATCATTACTATATTAATATTTATTATATATAGATGATTGTAATTTTTTTTATGAATACAATTGTAAATTTTTATTATGGTTTAGAAGCACTTTTTGTCAAATCCCATGAATTTTCAATAATTGCCGGTTTTTATTTTAAAATTAAAAATTCCCATATTTAGAAAATTATTTAGATAAAATGAAAATTATTTTTTAGTTCAAGATGTTGAAATTATCTAACGGTTAATTTTTCATAATTTTGTGAGACAGCCAAATTTTTGTGTAAAAATTAAATACAATTTAAATATATAATGTTTTTTATGACCTCAAAATCTTCCAATAGTGATCTAATAAAATTATATAAAAGGTAATTTGATACAATATATTTTTTAACTTAAAAATAAATATATTTTAGATTGGTTTGAAAAATTTTAAAATTTCTTAGTGGACCTCCAAGACATATAAATTTTTTTAACATCTTTAAATGATTTTCTTGAGAGTGTAACTCAAATCTATATAATAAAGCATAATATTTTATGACGTTCAGAAATGGGCCTTATAAAATAATGTTTTCCACTCTACTTTGGAAAAAAAAACCATTGGAAAAAACCATGGGTTGGTTTCTGTTTTTGATTAGTTTATTGTGTATTGTCCAAAACCTAAATAATAAATAATTCCCTCTTTTTTCCTATAAAAAACCACTCAATATCCAATTCCTATTCACTCAAAACCTTTGGATCTCAAAAAATATCTACCATTGCCTCTATAGAATCCTCTCAAGGTTACTTAATCTACTAGGAAGCCTCTTTCAAGCCTCTCCCAATCCTTTGGGATCACACATCCATGTAAAGGATTTCTTCTTTTCTAATTTTTGTCCATATTTATTTTTATTGTTATACAAATTTATTTTCAATTAAAAATTGTGGGGTATGATATATAAACTACCCCATACTTCTATTATTATTTTTTAATGTTGAGAGACCTCTTTCACAGTCATTAATGCCTCCCATTTACACCAATTTCCATTCCAAAATTCTGTATGGAATTTCTCGCTTCTCATTTACAGTCATGACATTATTTTATATTATGCATCTATATTCCATTATATAGGTTGGGATATTATGTTACATGACCCCATTAGTGTCCATTTCATCTATAAATGATGATATACCCATTTATATCTCATAAACCCATTTTACGATTTCAATTTGACGCCGTTATGCTACCAATATTTCCCCAAATTTCCATTCAAAAATCATCATGTAAGTGAATACCATACCCACTTATCTATCATGGATATTCACCTTTATGCACATGTACTTTTTGATATAGGAATGAAATTTATGATTTTCTAATCCCTTTTTGATGGAATAAATTATGACGTTTAATAATTCCATGTTGTAAGGACTATTTGGCACACTTATGGATGAAATGAAATGATTAAGAATGGTATTCCTTAATATCACTCCAATGCATTGAGTAACGATTATTATCATGATATGTCAAGTTAAATGAGGGTTTAATCATATAATTCAAGTGAAATTAGAGTTTAATAATTCTAATTCAAGTTCAATGAGGGTTTACTCATGCACCATGTGCAATGAGCCTTGGATCATTCTAATAACATGTTAAATGTTGTTGCCACATTTCCATGTTATGATAGTCATGCTATATCATGACTTTATGTTCTTGTTTCTCTTTTTCTCAATTGATATTCCTATTTTATAACATGTACTTTATTCTTTATGTTATTACTTGTTTACTCCCTTACTAGGATTTGTTTCTCACCCTTTTTTATTCATGTCATGAGGTTTTTCGTTGCAATGCTATGTATATAGGAATGTTGTGGTCAGGTAAAATAAGTTGTCAATAAAGATGTTTTGTTTTATGTTCTAAGTTGTTATGTAATGTTACTAATTTCCCAAGACACTAGACCTATCAATCCTCAATGTTGAATTAAGTGAAATTTTATGTAATAAATCATGTTTATATGGGTAATAAAGAGCAGGGTTGTAATACACTATGTAAGAGAGACCTTTAAAAAATGTTTACCTTTTTATATTTAAAATACTTCTACTCCAATTTCACTATACAAAGGAACTCACCCTCTACCATTTATTCACACCTATAAAGACATTTTTATCATCTATAACTGGACTAAATAATCTCCCGAAATTCTCCACCTCACCCTAGATTCTTATCATTTAGCATAAATCCATCCAAGGAATCCATTTGGTGGAAACCAAATGTACTTACCAAAAAAATAGGTTACATTTTTCAACAATAATTTATGTTTTATTTTATTTTACATCCATTAAATTATTCTTATTACATGATCATATAATAACATATGAATCATAAGTTTACCGATATGGTCTTATGTTATTCATTTAACCTAAACCTACACCCACATTTATCAAATGGGTAATGAAATTACCATTCGTGTGTATGGAAGACTACCACCTCAAGTAATGATGCCCTTTTTTTCCTTTAACACCTCTCATGGTTGTTAATTATAATTCACAAACTATTTTTTAAGATATAAATGATATTAATTTTTTCTTTATACTTATGTAATTCTTATATAGCACATAGCTTCATGATTACCATTTTATGTAAATACAATAACATAGTTTGTGAAAATGTTGACTATCGCCTCCTCAAAGTGATGTGATTCATTCACATATTACATGTAATTTATAAAAAATGGGTTTAAAAATATGTGACATAAATTAAATATATATGATATAAATGAAATAATTACCTTTATTTAAGTATAATATATCATTTTCTTTATTACCCTTTCAAACACTAAAAAGTGATAACACGGTTCGTGGATGTGTGGACTACCACCTCCCTGATGTAATGTGATTATTTTTACCTCATGATAATTTTATATTTAATTATATATTATTAAATAATTTTTTTCATAATATAATGATCATTATTAAAAGAAAAATTTTACTTACATTCTTTTTATAATGATCTTTGAAAAATGAGAACGTCACTCTTGTGTACGTACGACCTATCATCTCCATAATTATAAAATTGGTTCAATATTAATAAAAATAATTAATTATTTTTTAAATTTATAATTTATGTATAAACATGATAATTATTTCATGGTTATTATTCTGGACATATTTTTATAATTACCTCTTTTACTATAATTAACCAAACAAAGTTCTGTTTGACCCATAAAGAAAATATGGTCAAAACATCCATCTTAAACATTATTGATTATGTAATTATATATAACTTGTTTATAAGTAAAATAATGTTTATGTTAATTTTAGAAAAGTTTATGAAAATATATAGGTAATTAACATAAGTTTATCAATCATGATGGTAGAGGAAAATAATGACAATCTGGACTCTATGTAATGGATTCTTGTCTCAATTTTACCTTCATGAGGCATATACCATGATAACCACTTTTTTATTTGGTGTTTTTTATCCAATTCCTATTTTGATATATTATATAATGAAATTTTTTTCTTTCATGGTATTTAAATGTTTAATTTGCTGATTATTGCATTTGTGCCTTTCAATTTAGATGATACCACAATTTTAAGGGGATTTCTAGTCTCACATTTATTCATACAAGTCATATTCCATATTCACCACTTTTTTGTTGTTTATCTTATGACCATGAATGTATTTGATTATTACTATGATCATATTTACAGTTTTTAGATATCCAGTTTAGGATATCTCTTTCATGGGGTTTACAGAATCAATGTTACCAAAATAGCAATGTATTTTTGTAATAATTTTCTTTATTTTAGACATTTGTTATGTTATATAGCTATATTATTGGATGACATGTTTAGAATTATACTTTGATATTATATATCATGAATCTAATTATTATTAGTGTATTATAAGTTTCATTTAATGTGATTCCTTCGTGAGACTTATGATTCAAATTTTTCATGGTGGTATGGCATACTTGGGAATGTTTAAAGGATATTATCCTCATGAATGTTTTTAATTATCATTTAATGGTATTTATAATCATCAATATAACAACCCAGGGATTTAAAAATAAATTAAAATACACAAAAATACTTTTTTTGAAGAGATAGTTGTAAAATATCTGTTAAAAAAATGTTTATACTTTTTTGTTTTGAATTTCCAAAAACAAACATACACGGTTGTGATTAGTAAGTTATCTAGAGTCTGATAGAACGAACTTGATTTTTGGTTAATATTAACTTACCCTTATTAATAGTAATATGAATTTTAATATGATCCTTATGAATAGAAAATTATATTATTAGTTTATTAAAGTTATAAGATAAGGAGATCTGGATTCATTTTTCATGTTGATATAAAACAAGTTAATGTTTTAAAATTGTTATTTTTTCAAATAGAATGTTATTTTATTTAAAAATAAAAATGATCATATATATGAAGTTATTATCCAAAAATTCAGTTCATTATTTAATTTTAAAAATAAAAAAATGGGGTTATTTTTTTGTATTTTTTGAAAATACTTGAATTTTTTATTAATAGTGAAATTTGTTAATTAGGAAATAGAGAAAATAGATTAATTTATACATCATGCATGAGTCATGGATGATATAAATTTCAATTGTTATAAACATGAATGTACATAATACTATTTTGATCACATGAATCATGACTATTCACATTCCAGAGAAAAAATATTAAACTAATGATTAAAATATTGGAAATCCCCTCTCTCCTCAACTATAATTACAACCCTCACTTGCTCTTCATCTCACACCTCTCAAGATTTGTAAATTTTATATCTTTTGAAAAATACCGTTAAAAGGGATATTACCTATCTTCAAGTCCTTCTGGTCTCACTAAAAGGGAAAAATCAAAGGCCTTAAGGAGTATCTCAAGGAGAAGAGATCAAGATGTAAAAATCCCCTTTCATTTTCTTGTTTTTTTTCAATTATTTTATTTTCTGATACTCTATTCACCTCACCTTATCTAAGAGGTATGAAAGATCCAAAAGCATATATATTTTTTATTTTATCATTTATGTAATAATTCATCAACTTAATTCTTTGTATCTTCCTCTTATTCTAAAAATAAAAACACAGTCGGTATGTGTCGATTTACCGACATCAGGGATGATGTGTCTTCAATTTCGATTAATTACTTCAAATATGGTTGAATACCATATTAATAAATGTAAAATATTTTATGGTGTATGATATTACATCTCTTATGTTCTATAATTAACTTATATTCATAATATTAATGGTATATGATGAAAAAAGTTCGTGATTTTCGAAGAACCACAAAAATGATCTAAATAAATACCATTAATAATTTATCTAATAATTAATCCTAATAACTTAGAATAAAAATGATTTATGGAATCATTTAATATTATGGAAACATGTTTCAACCATTTTATTCCACTTCTAGAGTTTCACTTCCTTTCGAAAATAAAATCCTTTACGAACCGACCATAGAAATCATGTAAAGGACGAACCTGAAACAATGGAAAGAAAAAAATATTATTAATTAATGGGTGGAATGTTGTTATAAAAGGATCATATAAGGTGTTATAAACATGAATAGGTTTCTATAAAATATTAATAAAACTCTTTTAACAAAAATTAAATATGTTTAAATTGGATTGAACTAAAACAAACCTAAGGTAAAGGAATTCTTAACATAGTTTACATTTTTTAGAATTACCTTATATTTCATTTATTTTTTCATGATGAGATTATTTTTGTAATTAATATATATTATATTATAATTTATTATGTGAATTTATAGTTTATACACATAATCCTTTCAGTATATTAATTATCACTTTAATTATATGTTTTTTTAATGGAATTTCCCTTAATAATCCTCCTTTAAAATTCATATTTTATGAATTTCAAAAGAAATTTATTTATTCAATTATCAATGTTTTATGATTATTTTATACTAATTGGGAATTTTTTTATGGTAAATGGTGTGACCTATGTCCTCTTCCAATGCATTGGTTATGTGTTTGTTGGAGGTCGGTCATATTGTTACATCAAGTGCAACTGAAATGGTTACACTATAAGGTAGTCGTGAGGGATACATTGTAAGGTAGTCATGAGGGTTACAAATCATAAGGTATCCACGAGGGTTAAAATATAAGAAAGTAATTTAAATCTCATTTTCTCTAATGTTTTATATAAATATAATGTTTTTCAAAGTAAATATATATGGGTGAGATGTGTATCTTTTTGAAAATGATTTCATATGTTTACAAGTATTCATAGACTACAGGTTAATTTCCTTCTACTTATATCCCATACTATGATTTTAATGCTAATAACATGATTAATAAAACATAGATTATAATCATGTGTAAGATAAAGAAGGAAGTCAAGTTAAATGTTTTGATGATTTATCAAAGAAATCAAGTTGTTGGATTCTATTAAAAATTTTATATTTTGGATGAATTTTATACTGTTTTAATGGTACCCACTTTTATATGCTAGTGGGTAGATATATATGAGTTCTTTCCTAAATTTCTAAAACACTAAAACAAAATGATATTTGGGAATGTGGTGTATTGAAATCTAGTTGAAATTTCTATATTATGTAATTTTTAAGTTCAGTTCCTTATATTTGGTATCAAATCATAGTTTAGATAACATTTGGAGTTATTATAATGTGAACAGAATACAATAAATTATTTTTACATTATTTTTATGTTGAAATTGTGTAGCATTTATTTATTACCATGTTTATTTGTCTAAGATATGTTTGTTTAGAATTGTTTTTCATAAAATAAATAGGGAAGCATAAGGTAGAAGGAACCAAGAGGTTGATATCTTTCCAAATCCACAACCACGAATCATAGGAATTAGAACCAAAAATTTTGTAATAATAATGGCTCAGGAGATGCATGAAATAAATGGGGATAGAATCTATGAATGATAACAATCTTAGGTACCCTGAAAGAACATAATTATAGTGAAAAATTTTATGAGGAAACACCTTCCCGCTTTTTGGGGATCTTCTAACCTAGTAGTGGCTGAAGGATTGATTAAATCCGTTGAAAAGATAGTCTTTGTTGTGGGATGCTTAAATAATAAAAATGTTAGTCTTTACAATTATTATTTTTAAAGTGAAGTTGATTAGTTGAGGACAATGGTCAAGAATATCAAGGATATAGAGGATATTGAAGCCTTACTATGGGATGAATTTAAAAGTTTTTTTCCATGAAAAATATTTTCCTAAGGTGGTTGTACTTAATTACGAGAAACAATTACCTGAATTGAGACAAAATGAGGAATATTCAGTGGTCGTGTATGAAGCAAACTTTACCCGACTGGAAGGGTATGATCCCAATCTTATTTAAGATCTTGAGATCAAATTAAACTATTTTTTAATCTAGAATGATGATTAGATATTGAAGGGAATTGGATTCCAAAGGGTTTTAATGTTATGAGAATTTTTTTTAATGTGCTGATACTGTAGAAATGGAGTTTGATAATGATCATGTGTACTTTGAGAACATAGAGAATAAGATGTCCCGATTTCAAAAAACGTGTAAGAATCAATCAAAAAAATCTGATGTTAAAAAATTTCAGTTTCCAATTTGTGAATACTTTGGTAAAAAGAACCCTGTGGACTGTCTTTATAAAATTGGGATGATTTTTTTGATGTAGTAAGTTTGAAAATATGGCCCGATATAGTAATGATAATGATAAAAAGATTAATCCAAATGAGACAATCGTAATGCGTTTCAAATGTGGTGAGATGGTTCATTATGCAAACGCATAACTAATGATATATCTGAATGATTAGAAGCAGGCATACTATAAGCAGAAAGGTGTACTGAGATCCTATGAGATTATGTTAGTAGATTTGGGCCCATCAAATGAAGTGGTATCATGAACTTTTTTTTATTTATTCATATTTTTCTAAGTTATTTTCTATACAGGGTCTATACATTCCTTTAATTTGAGATATTTTTGGGTCAATTGGAAATATCACCTCAAAAAATGAGACCTTAAATTATTGTTAAAACACCTAGGGGAAATGAAACAGAAAAAATGAATTTTAAGAATCATCCTATTGACGTCTTTGTAAATATATTACCTGAAAAACTTTTTTTTTCTTTTTAGAGTTTGATGTCATTCTGGGTATACATTGGGCTTCTTTTAATTGTGCTAAGATTTATTCTAGAGATAAAGGTGTTTTTTTCAAAAATAGTTTTTGTTAGTATACAATAATCAATCCATAATATTGATAACATATCAGGATGCTGATAAAATTTTGAAATATGGAAATGAATTTTATCTTGCTCATATTGTTGAAAATAAGGGAACTGTTTAGATTAATGATGTAACGGTGGTAATTGAATACCTTGATGTTTTCCTGGTGTTATACTTGTATCAAGAAGTTGAATTCACAATTGAATTAAATCCTGATGCTAAGCCAATTTCAAACCCCCCTTATCAAATTGCTCAAATGGAACTTCAATAACTGAAAAATCAGTTGTGGAAGTTTCTCGACCAAGGCTTAATTCATTCTATCACTTCACTACGGGAATCTCTTGTTTTGTTCATTAAAAATAAATATGGTTCCATGAGACTTTTCATTGATTATAGAAATTTTAATAACATTAATATTAAGTATATGTATCCTTTTCCACGCATCGATGACTTATTTGATCAGCTCTAGGGGGCTTAGTATTTTTCCAAGATTGACATGAGATTCTAATACCATCATTTGAAGGTGAAGGGGGATGACATTCCAAAAAAAATTTTAACTAGATATGTTCATTATGAATTTTTTGTTATTACATTTGGGTTAACTAATTCACCTCCAATATTAATGTATCTTAAGAATAGAAAATTTAATGAGTTCCTGGATAAGTTTGTGGTTTTTTTGTTGATCACGTTCTAGTATATTCTAGAAGTAATGAGGAGAATGAAAAACATCTAAGGGTTGTTTTTCAAACCGAAAAAAAATAAACATTATGGGAAATTCAGAAATTGTGAATTTTGGTTACAAAAAATATCTTTTCTTGGACACATTGTTTCTAATGAAGGCATTACTGTTGATCATGTTGATCGTACCACGATTCACTAGGTTATTTTAACCCTTACACCAATGTAATAACTGAATTTGTATTATAAATTACAAATATAATAAAAAAAATTAACTTCATGTTTGATTGAGTTATTTTATTTTTATCACTATTAAAACGGGTAATGTTACTTCTTTTGATAACATCATCGAACGTGAAGGTGATTTAGAGGACACAATATCAAGTCCAAGAAATATGGACCAAACTATGCAACATCCAAGCACAGCAGTTAATTAATCCACATACTGATTCTATAAAATGCATCGAAATGGGCTCAAATTTTGAGGACTGGTCCAGAATTTATTAAGCTACATTTAAACTTAAAGAACCCAATCCCGATTCAGCTTCTTTGGGGACCATATGAATTGATCTATCCAAGAAACTGAATATACCCAAATTTAAAAGTGGTGTTCTATAATATGTCAATATCTTGATCTGTAATAGTCCAAATGATACCAAAAATTCATTGAAGTTAGAAAAGACGTGGGGATACAAAATTCCAGTTTTGTCAGAAGGTAGATTCAACTATCTAGTATCAAAAAACCATCCTCCAAGTGGTTTATCAAAATCTGGGTTCCCAAAACCACTTCCAATTTAGGATATTAAAAGGCACCTTGGGCACCCCATTCGGGGAGTTCGAATCAGAAGTGAATATATTCTATTTTGGAGTCCTGAAGGAATATTCCCCTTATCCTTGAAGTTCTAGAGTCCCCTATCCTCATAGGGGGATTAATAATGAAGAAGGAGTTTCACCTGAGCTTCCTCCTCCTCCCGATGTCGAGCTAAACGGTCGGTGATCATTGTGAGGGAGATACACCCTTGAAGAGGGAGTTCCAAGGACCTTATATTCTACTATATATTTTTTTTATTTTTGTGTGAATGATATCACGTATTTTAAATCTTTATATTATTCTTCTCTAAATTCATTTATTTGGTTTAATTAAGTGAATCAATTCTTATTTCAATACCAGTTGGGTTGAGATTCAAGTGGGAATCTTGAGTTGTTCTGATTGGACAACACAAAAATAATATTTCTCTCACACATACATAAGATTTAAGTACGATTTGGTAGTCCTCACTCTATTATTGACCTCCAAACCTTGACAATATTATTTTTGTGTGAAGGGGTGGTTCTTTGTTCATTATTTTATAAGGAATGAGGGGAACAAAGATCTTGGTCATCCATCAACCAAAGGATTACAACATAACCTAATAAGAAATTGAGAACAAGGAACTCTTCAGGTGTTGTATTAACTTAGCAATGAACACTATTTATCTCATATTTTCTAAAATCCTATTTTTCTTTCAACTTTACAACTCTTTATGTTATGTTACTTTCTTAAAATTGTTTTCAAACCACCCCTCTTTTGTTCTTCTTATTAAAAATTTACAATATAAAACCACCAAACCTCCTTGAAAGATGACCTAGGATCTACCCTAAACTAAACAATTTTCATTAAATCACTATCAATTTGATTTTTCACGACAACGTATTCCAATTTTGGCGCCATTTTTGTGGAGAGGTATGGTTTTTAGTGAGTTTTTTATAAGGTTTTTGTATATTTTGTTAATAATTATTTGTTTTATATTGTAACTCTACCTATATTTTTTTGGTTATGATTTATTTCTTGTATAGTTCTGGTGCATGAAATGTTCTAACATGTGATATTTACAAACTTTAAATCCCAAATCAGAGAGGATCTTACGTCAATGACCTCGAGACTCCTAGAGAACCCTTTGAAGGAGGACACACAAGACAACAACACACTTCTTGATACTTCATCTTATTCTTCTGGAACCAACATCAAAATTGAAATAAACTTGTATAATATGGATGAAAAAAATATAATACAAAATTAACTAACCTCACTTGATGTCAATATCTAACCCACAAACATTCAATTACAAGGCGAGGCACCCAATTTTGAACTAAAATCTGTTTCAATTCATCTATTACCAAGATTTCCTAGACTTACTGGAGAGGATCCACATAAGAATTTAAAATAATTTCATAATATTTGTTCTAAATTAAAACCTACAAATGTGGATGAAGAATAAGTAAAGATTAGGTAAATTCCTTATTCATTATAATACATTACAAAATAATGGCTTTATTATGTAAATTCACCAATAAGAGGTTGGGCGGACATGAGATGCCTTTTTATTGAAAAATATTTCCCTTCCTCTCAAACTACAACTATAAGGAAATAAATTTGTGGGATAAGAAAATATCAAGGGGAAACACTTCATGAATATTGGGAATGATTTAAAAGATTATCCTTAAGTTTTACACACCCCCAAATATGTGTCCAACTTTTAATACAATATTTTTATGAAGGTTTAATACCAATTGATAGAAACATGATTGATGATGTTGTAGGTGGTGTGATGGTAGAAAAGACCTCAATTAATGTAAGGACCTTAATTGAGAACATGGTTTGAAACACTCAACAATTTGTTTCAAGGTCCAACGTACCAATTCAAGGTGTCCATGAGGTGCAAAGTACAACATTTAAGAAGAAGGTGGACACAAAGTTTGAGGAGGTAAGTACCCTTATACGAAAAATTGCTCTATAGAAAGGGAAATATAAATCTCCTCCTCCCATAGAATGTGGAATCTTCTCTTCTAACACCCATTATTCTGACCAATTCCCCCAATAGAGAAACAATTTTAAGAGTTGTGAGGAAATCATCCCAGGATGCCCTTATAACCAATCATTTAAGAAAAAACTGTACTATATATCTTACTCTGGGTTGAAATCAAACCATGTTTATAGGAAAGGGGGTATTCAAACTAGCCTCATCAACCATGGAACCAACAAGGTTAGAGTAGTCATCCGCCACCACCAACCAAAAATCCTCAACCACACCAAAGGCCTTTCCAACCGCCCCTCCCAAAACCGAGCCTAGCCTAGAAGATATGATGAAACTAATTGATGCCAACAATATACATTTCCAAAAAACCACCCAAGGTTCTATAAAAGACCTCAAAAACCAAATAGGATAACTATCTAACTCGGTGTGGGAAATTCAAAGTCATGAGTCGGGTAAACTACCCTCTCAACCAGTAGTTAACCCTAGGGATAAAAGAAATGTTATTGCCATCACCCTTAAGAGTGTAACTAATCTTAAAATCCAAATGAACCCTCAAATAGGTTCATCCCCTCATGAGGAAACCACTATCCCAACCACTACTAAAAATGGTCCAAAAGAAGAAAATCATTGTCTTGAGAGAAGTCCTTTTAAAGGAAAGAGTGTGTATGTCGATGAGTATCTGATCCCAACCATTCTTATTCCATTTCCCCAAAGGTCCACCCAACCAATAAAACAAAAGGATATTGAACTTAATAAGGAAATATTGGAAACATTCAAAAAAGTGAATGTTAACGTTTAGTTGATTGATGCCATGAATAAAATTCCAAGATATGAAAAGTTTTTAAATAATTTGTGTACACATCGAAGGAGACTTTGTGTTGATGAGAAGGTAAGCTTGGGGAGGAATGTGTCGACATTGATAGAACCATTACTGCCTAACAAATTCAATGATCCCGGAACCTTCTCAATTCCATGCACCATAGGGGATTATTCATTTTCCAATGCTATTCTTGATTTAGGTGCTTCTATTAATGTGATGCCTCACTCCATTTACTCTACATTGCAGGTTGGGGAATTGAAGCCAGCTGGTATAGTTGTTCAGCATGTAAATCGGAGTACATCACACCCTTCTGGTGTGCTAGAGGTTGTTATTGTGAGGGTTCAAAATTTAATTTTTTCAACTGATATTTATGTGCATAAAATAGAAGATAATAGGATGAATGGACATGCCTCAATTATATTGGGGATACCTTTCTTGAAACCCACCAAATCCATAATTAATGTCCATAATGGATCATTATCTATGAAATTTGGTGGTGACATAGTCTATTTCTATATCCTTGATGCCTTTGAGCACCCATAAGAAGAACATTCCTCTATCTCTATTAATTAAATTGATGTACAACCTTCCCCTGAAAAAACATCTTTTCTTTCTCCTAAACACCTTTATGAGTTTTCTTCATTGATATAAATTCTATGTAATGAATCATTAATTTATTGTTGTATTGGTCTAGAAAAGTTTCATTCATTTTTATTAATTGATAATTTCTTTAACACCGAGGATCCAATAACCATCGATGATACTTATATTCTTGTAAAAGATCATTCCTCATCTGAGGATGATACCATTGAGCAGTTAGATGAGATCTGTGACCTCTCACTTATACTCACACTCCAATCAATCCAAAATACACCTGAATTGGAACTGAAACAACTACCTCATGATTTAAAATATTCATATCTTGAGAATGGAAACAAGTTTTCTATCATCATTTCTAATTTAATCCCTCCTGAGCATGAATTGAGACTACTTGAACTTTTGGGAGATTATAAAAAACCATTGGTATAGACACATGCTTACATTCCTAGTATTATCCCATCAATTTCAAAAATCATAATTTATTAAATGATCAGGGTAAACTAGTAAGGCAGACACAACGTCGATTGAACCCAAAGATCCTAGAAGTTGTGAAAAACGAAGTACCAAAATTATAGGCTTCTGGAATCATTTACCCCATCATTGGTAGCCAATAGGTCATTCTTGTTCAAGTAGTTCCTAAAAACCTGCCTTATAGTAATAAAAAATGTAAACAGTTAATTGGTTCCAACTCATGTGCAGAATAGTTGGCATGTATGTATAGACTATCGCTGACTAAACCAACACACTAGGAAGGATCATTTCCCTTTGTTGTCCATTAACCAAATACTAGAGAGGCTAGCAGGTAAGTCCCACTACTATTTACATGATGGGTATTTTGGATACTTTCATATCCATATTTCCCCTGAGAACCAGGAAAAACGACCTTCACTTACCCCTTTAGTACATTTTCATATAAGAGGATTCCATTTGGTTTGTGCAATGCTCCAGGTACTTTCCATCGATGCATGGTTAGTATTTTTTCAGATTACCTGGAGAATTGCATTGAAGTTATCATAAATGATTTCACTGTTTATGGATCTTCTTTTGATGAATTTTTGGGTAGTCTTGCTTCAATCCTATATCTGTGTATTGATATGAATCTTATATTAAATTATGAGTAATGACATTTCATGGTGCGACAAGGTATAGTTTTGGGACATTTCATTTCCTGGGATGGCATCTAGGTAGCTAAATCAAAAGTGGATGTCATTTATTCCCTACCATTCCCAAAAAAATGTATGGGATGTGTGGTCTTTCCTAGATCATGCTAGATTTTACCATCGTTTCATTCGAGACTTTAGTAAAATTTCACTCCCCCTCTTCCAATTAATCCAAAATGAAAAAAATTTGTTTTTCATAAATAATACAAGGATGCTTTTAATAAGTTAAAATGGAGTCTCATTTCACCCTCAGTAATCCAACAACCTCAGTGGGATTTACATTTGAGCTCATGTGTGATGCATCAAAATATGTAGTTGGGTCAGTCTTGTCACAAAGGGTCCTTCGAGCTCCACATGTCATTGCCTATACTTCAGATACTTTGGACCCTACCAAAGATAACTACACCAAAACAGAAAAATAATTCATTTCAATTGTCCACGGATTGTATAAATTCAGGTTGTATCTTTTATGGTCCAATGTCGTTGAGTTATTAGACCAAGAAGCCCTCCTGTATCTTCTTAAGAAACCAAAATTCAAACCACATCTCATTCGCTGGATGCTCCTCCTTCAATAATTCAATCTAGAAATTAGAGATAAAAAAGGAGCAAAAAATGTGGTGGCTGACCATATCAGTATGATTACCCCTTCCTTAGACATTGAATCATCCCCATGTATTCCTATAAACGACATGTTTCCTGATTAGAAATTGCACCGAGTGCGAGATGATATTCCTTGGTATGATGAAATTGTAAATTTTTTTGTAGCATCTTGCATTCCTATTGATTTCAATAAAAACCAAGCCATTCGTCTAAAACATGAGTCTCGTTGGTGCATTTGGGGAAACTCCTACCCTTGGCGCACATGTAGTGATCATGTCCTTAGGAATTATTTCCTCGATAGTGAGTTTTAGTCTGTCCTTAGATTCTTCCACACTCTTTCGTGGGGGGGGGCACTTTGGCTCCAAACAGATTGCTCACAAAATCTTTGATTCTGGTCTCTTTTGGCCAACACTTTTTTGAGATTCCCATTATTTTTTATATCTTTTACTTTTTTTCAAATAATGGGTAATGTATCTAAAAGAAATGAAATTCCACATCAACCATTTCTCTTCAATGAAATTTTTGATGTTTTGGGTATTGAATTTATGGGTCCATTTCTCAATTACTCTGTCAACTTGTTCATATTTATGGAAGTTGATTATGGGTCAAAATGGGTAGAGGAATGAGCTAAAAGGATTGATAATTATAAGGTAGTTTTAGAGTTTTTGAGAACCCAAATATTCTGTAGTTTTTTCTTGCCTAGGTTCATCACCAGAGACCAGGGTTCTCATTTCAGCAACAGAAAAATGCAATCACTTTCTCATCAGTATGGGGTCAGTCATCGAGTGTCTACTGCATATAACCCACATAAAAATGGTCATGTCGAGGTGTCAAATAGATTGGTAAAACAAATTATTGAAAAAATAGTTCAACCCAAGAGAAATTATTGGAGCCTTAGACTCGATGATTCGTTATGGGATTACCGTAATGCCTTTAAAACTTCCATTGGAATGTTACCATATTGGTTAGTGTTTGGAAAGAGTCGTCACCTCCCTGTTGAGATTAAGCACCAGGACTACTTGGCCATCAAACAATGCAATTCTAATATTTATGGTTTGGGTGACCAAAGGAAGTTACAGATTCAGGAGCTGGAGGAAATTTGAATAGATTCATATGAGAACTCTTGGATTTACAAGGAGAGGACCTAGGCTACCCAAGACCCTATCACCCTTCATCGTCAATTTCACATTGGGAATAAGGTCCTCCTATATAATGCATGGTTGATGTTGCATCCAGGAATTCTCTGTTCCCGTTGGTTTGGACCATACACTGTTACTGACGTCTCTCCATTTGGTGTTGTCTAGGTTGAAAATGAATAAACCAAGAAAAACTTCACTATCAATGGACAGCTGCTAAAGCACTTCCATGAATCCATTTCAGAGTCCCTCATGGAGGAACTCCATGTTTAATAAACAATATAGGAATAAAACTCACCAAGACTTATCCTTACTTTCTGCATTCTCTTCTATTACAGGGAGGACACTACACACTTTAGGTGTGGGGTATGGGTACATTCCTGGGTTTGTTAGGATTTTTCGTCATCTTTTTTTCTTTCTTCTCTTTTACTCCTTTTTATAGTATTTTTACTCCCCCCCCTTCTGGTCACAAAATCATGGAACCTATTGAAAATTAATGTTGGATTTTTTTATTCCATATTGATTTAACATTTGATGAAAATCTGATGCTATTATGGAATGAATGTTTGTATGAATTTAACATCAGGAAGTGATTTTTAGTGAATTGGTTTTCAATCAATGATATAAATAGTTGTATCTTTGTGAAACATCTAAGATGATTTATTCCCCATGTGTGATTAATTTTTTGTTAAATTGTATCACTAGTATCACCATACATTTTTTCACCAAACCACAAAGTGTGAAAATTTCTTAATTAATTGAAGGGAAATATATGTTAGGTCAATATTTTTCATCTTAAAGTAATACTTCCATATGTTCATTCCTTTTTCGATCTATTTCATTAATATACTAGATTCATCTATGCGTGCGTACCAGATATTTGACTATTGTACGCCCTCAAAAAAAGATCAAAATCAAAACAAAATTGGGTTGTGTCTTAGGTTGGTCAAAAACCACTCCTCCTCCACCTTTTATTTTGTAATAACTATTAAAATTAGTGCTGTGAGGAGATCAAACAATGGTTTAGAGATGAGTGTGAGATTTTATCCAAATGAAACTTCTGAAAAAAAATTAAATAAGGGGAGTGATGAAATGTGGAACATAAGAGGATATCTAGTTCGGTAGCTTATGGTTTGACTTCTGGGAATGCTTAAGTGAGTGGGTCTTGAAATATGATTCCAAAGGATGTAGGGAAGGTTCGGTGGACAAAATCATTTAAGCTTAAAATTATTAAAATAACCTATATTTATTGGATATAAAGTGGAATGAATAGCATGGAATGGTTTTCTCACACACACATGGAAATTTAGTTTCATGGTTGACTTCTATAGTCCTAGCTCCATTTGGTAGCATGAATCTCTTTGAAGTTCACCATAATATGATTTATGAGACATCCTTTTCCATTTTCACTGGGAAGAACTCCTTGATATGGTTTATGCATTGATCACATTAGTTTAATGAATTAAAATTTCCTCAGATGTTAAATCTTCATGATGTTGTTAATATATACCTGCATTATATCTGAAAATGTAACTTTTCCAAGGAGCGAAAATGGTTAGGTGTGGGGGTGTGATCGTACCATGATTCATTGTGTTATTTTCACCCTTACACCACTGTATTAAACTAAATTTGTATTATAAATTCCAAATATAATAACAAAATGCATATAGAAACCCTATACTTTCACATATAACATTTCATTATTTCAGGAATAAATAATCATCAGAGTACAATCCAAGGATCGTTAAGTCTACTGTCTTGGATGACTAGGTACATATAACATAAAACATGGAGCTAAATAAACATCTTTATTTAATCTCCATAAAGAGATTATAACTTCCTTTGAGCTCTTACATTTGCATAGGGTACCCTGGGAAACACATGAACAAAGGTATGAGCTAAAAATCCCTGTAAAGGAATGAACATAAGGATACATCTCAAGCACATGAGTTAGGAGGCATGACATAATGATATCCAAATAATGAAACTTATAAAATCATTTAATATAAGCATGGGATCATATAAAAATGGATTCATATAAATGTGTCAGAATCATAAATCATATCTTTAGTACGGTTCAAGGCTAACTTCCAATATCATTTTCCATTTCAGTACGGTTCAAGGCTAACCGCCAATCCCGTTTCCCATTTCAGTACGGGTCAAGGCGAACCACCAATCCTGTTTCACATTACATCTCATGAGACTTATCCTTACCCAATGCATTGGATCACTATCTGGGAACACCCATCTCAAAATTTTCGTGTATATTCTTCCCACATAAATATTTTTACCATATATACAATCATACATAATCAACCATACATAAACATAAGGGTACCCATGGAAAGAATTGGGTACCACCATCATGACATAAATCATAACCAATGGGAGTATCATGAAAGTGTCCATGTAAAAAAGAATTAGAAAATACTTGGACTTATATATGGTAAAGTAGGCACATAACATTGTAAGTGGTGTGAAACATAAGTGAAAACATATGAGAAATGTATTTTAGAAACATTAGCATTAAAACATTTTTAGGCTGTTTTATAGAAAATACTATAGAGCTTTTAAAATAGTAAAGAAGAAATTCTTTTATATAATACCAGAGTTGAACCAAGAAGGTTTTCATAATAAAAATACTTAATTTATAAATACATTGGTTTCTTAAAACATAGGATATATTGCACTTCAAATTTGGGTAAAAATTCGAGAAGTCCCCTTAAAACAGGTTTGCTTATCGAGAAGTTCTAAGGAGGGAATATTTCAAAAAACATGTATGTACCCAAAAGAAAGTGATGAAAATGGTCTTGATATTACAATATTTTATAACTATCCATAATTCATATTATTCAAATAAATTTATTTCATAACACCATTTTTAAAGAAAGATAATGCAACCTGAAAGAACGAAGAAGGTTTGGGTAGAATTCATTACGATTTTACCGGCACGGTGTCGGGTGTACCTAAGAGGGATTGATGAGTGAGAAAAGGTGTTGCTCATCACTTATAAAAAAATAAGGCAGTATAGGGATGGTTTATGAGCATACCCAATCACATGGTATTACACAAAAATACATAGCATAGAGAACTATCATGATTAAGAGTGAAAAGGGGAGGACCCCTTACCTTAAATCCATTGAAGTTCTCCACTTGATATTAACGACCTGAATAAAAGAATTACACTTATTATTTATTAATTCCAGAACCTCTTCTATATTTAATTGATTTATTATTACCCTTTTTATTTAACTCATTTTCTTTTTGATTATTTATAAGGTTCAATTTCAATGTTCGGGCTCGTTTGTTTACTTGGCTTTAAAAGATCGGTTCACTTATATTAATGTTTGGATTATATGCAAGATGAAAGTGGTTTTCCAGAACTGAAGTTATATTAATTAGATACTATATAGTAGATTACATGTTTTTAGTTCTAATTAGTTTACATTGAGTGATGTAGAATTATATATATATATATAACCGTAGTGATAACTGTTTTTGTTGATCGGTGGATTTGATTAAAAAGAATTTGTTTTGATTATAACTTAATTCCATTTGTAATAAAGGATTACAGAACCAAACATTGGATATATATTACATATATAATAATCTGGTTCAACCATAACACAAATGTTTTCATGGCCAGAATTAAAGATAATAATATAAATTGATAAACTGTTGTCCTTGAATATGCTAAATTAGCACATCGCAAACGGTGCTTTCATTTCTTTCAAATAATAGGTTGGGTAAAGGGAGAAGATAATGAAATATACCACTAGCATGAAGAAATTAAAGTTCATGTATGTTACTGTATTTATCATACTATTATGGTGATGGGAGGTGAGGAAAGAAATAAATAAGAAAAGAACTTAAAAGAAAAGAACAAATTTGGGATGAGGAATTTACCTCTTGAGACTTCCTCCTTTGAGAACCTCTTAAGGAGAGAGGTTTTGGTATTTTGAGGAGGCTAGGAGATTTTTTATGTGGGGGAGGTCCTTTGGAAAATATTTTGGTAGAATTTAGAGAAGTCTTGGAGCTTGAGAGGAGTGGAGAGAAGAGGGAGTAAAGGGGGGTTTTATAGTGGAGGAGAGGAGGGATTTCATGATATTATAATCCTTAATTTATTATTTCATCACAAGACAAAGAATAATAAGTATTCCATGAAAAAAATAGTTATTTTATCATGTGATCCAGAACCAAGTGGGCTTACATCAGCATTACATCATTGATGACTCAATTAATCCATTATTTATCATTTATTGTAAATTATCAGATTCAACTATTCATCAAAAATTCAAGTATTTCAGAAAAATCCCAAAAATTCACCCTAACCATTTTTTGTTGTGTAGAATCCAAAAATGAAGTCCATTTTTCAAAAATAATTTTTTAAATATGATTATTTTAAAATTTTATTAAAATAAAAATTTATTATCAAAACTAGTTTTAAAACACTCATTAATTTATTCTAAAATATAGGTGTATTGCACTTCCATCTTGAATATTATTTTTATACCACCATAGGTGAGGTTAATATTCATTAGGTTATATCACTATTTATAAGGTTGTGTTACTATTCCTTAGGGTAGATTACTATTCACCAAGAATTATTTTTTTTTATCGGACTCCAAAAAACATCTTGAACACAACTGTGTATGTCAGATTTCCAAAATTCCAAACACAGAAGTGAAAAAATATGTTTAAAGGTAACTTATAACTTAGTAGATCATTATTATGTGTTCTTATGGAATATTTATAAGAAGGGAAATCCCATTAAAAACATTGGGTCGTTACATTCTTCCCCCTTTAAGAAATTTCACCCTCGAAATTTTATTTTACATTCTAGGCCAAAAACAGATGTGGGTACTCTTCCTTCATTGATTGTTATAGTTCGCATGTTGCTTCTTCAAACTTATGGTTCCTCCAAAAAACTTTGACAATATGGGTTGTCTTGTTGCATAGAATCTTATCTCTCCGATCCAAAATCTTTATTGGCTGCTCCTCATAGGAGAGATCATCTTCTAGCTGCACCACCTCTGAGTTTAGTACATGTGAGGGATTAGGTATGTACTTCTTCAAGAGTGATACGTGAATAATATCATGAAATCGAGCCATATTCGGTGGAAGTTCAATCCAATAGGCCATGACTCTTATGTGGTCAAGGATCTCAATAGGGCCAATATACCATGGGCTTATCTTCCCTTTCTTTTTGAATTGCATGACTCTCTTCCAGGGAGATATTCGAAGGAAGACTTTATCTCCAACGTCGAACTCCAAGTCCCACCGATGGTTGTCAGCATAGATCTTTTTCTGAATTTGAGCAGCTTTGATGTGTTTCTGGATGACTTGAATCTTATCTGTCATATCGTGAATAAGATTGGGTCCAAGTAGCTTTCTTTCTCCAACTTCATCCCAACAGGTTGGAGTTCTACATCACTTTCTATACAGAGCTTCATATGGAGCCATATGAATACTAGAGTGGAAGCTATTGTTGTATGAGAACTCAACCAATGGGAGATGCTGATCCCAACCACCTTTGAATTCCTGAGAGAATTCTCTTAGCAGTTCCTTAAGCATCTAAATAGTCCTTTCATATTGTCCATCACTTTGGGGCTGATAGGCCGTGCGGAAATTTAATTCAGTACTCAAAGCATGTTGAAGACTCATATAGAATTTAAATGTGAACCTTGGATTGCGGTTAGAGACAATTGAGAGTGGAACATCATGCAGTCTCACCACTTCCTTCACATATATCTTTGCAAGTTGTTCAAGCGAGAGATCTTCCCGAATAGAGGAGAAATGGGATGTCTTGGTTAGTCAGTCAACCACAACCCATATCACATTATTTCCCTTTGAATTCTTTAGGAGAGCCATGAAAAAGTCCATAATAACATTTTCCCATTTCCACATGGGTATAGGAAATGGATGCATCACACATTTGGTCTTCTGTTGCTCAGATGTAACTTGCTGACATACCAAGCACCTTGATATATATTCTGCAATCTCCTTCTTCATGTTATCCCACCAGAAGTTTTCTCGGAGATCACGGTATATTGTGGTACTCCCAGGATGTATAGAGAAGTTTGAGCTATGTTCATCATTCAATATCTCCTTCTTTATCTCTGGATCAGATGGTATACATAATCGTGTCCCAAATCTTATAACTCCTTTCTCATCAATTTTGAAATCAGAGGATTTCCCATTTTTAATAGCGTCCACCCTTTTCTGAATTTCCACATCCTTTCTTTGAGAAACCTTTATTTTCTCCATGATGGATGTTTGAACAATCATTTGAGAAAGGAATGACAATGTTACTCCCTTAATTATTACCATGTCCATCCTTTGAAAATCTAAGAAGATCGAATCCTTTTCAATTCTTATCATTGATAAAGATGCAGGATCCTTTCTACTTAGAGCATCTTCCACCTTGTTTTCCTTACCGGGATAGTAGTGGATTGAGAAGTCATAATCCTTGATGAGCTCTATCTATCTTTATTGGCACATACTAATCTCTTTTTGTTTGAATATATATTTTAGACTCTTGTGGTCAGTATATATCTCACATTTTTTCCATAGAGATAATGCTTCCAGATATTCAACGCAAATATCACAGCCGACAACTCCAGATCATGTGTGGGATATTTTTTCTCATGGATTATTAGCTACCTTGTGGCATAGTCTATCACTATATCATTTTTCATTAGCACAAAGCCTAAGCCTTTCTTAGAAGCATCACTATACACTACAAAGAGTTCTCCACTTGAAGGGAGTGTGAGTACCGGCGTAGTGATGAGCCTCTTTTTCAACTCATTGAAATAGTCTTCACATTCCTCTGTCCAGAAGAACATTACTCCCTTCTGTGTCAGCTTGGTCATTAGGTTTGAAATTCGTGAAAAGTTCTTCACGAATCGTCGATAATACTCAGCTAGACTTAAAAAGCTTCAGATCTCCATTATAGAAGTTGGAATCATCAACTCTTAAATTGACTTCATCTTGGAAGGGTCCACAGATATTCCTTTCATGGTGATAACATGCCCCAAGAATGATACATCGTCTATCTAGAACTCACATTTATTGTACTTTGCATACAACTTCTCTCTTTACAATGTTTTTAACACAGTTTCCAAATGCTCCTCATGTTCCTCCTTGCTCTTGTAGTATATCAGAATATCATCAATAAAGACCACCACAAATTTTTTGATGTAATCTCTAAAGACTCTACTCATTAAATCCATGAAAATTTCTGGAGCATTAGTGAGTCCGAAGGGCATCATTATGAACTCATAGTGTCCATACCTCGTTCGAAAGGTAGTCTTGGGAATATCTTCCTTCCTCACATTTATTTGGTGACATCCTGAACAAAGGTCTACCTTAGAGAAATAACTGGACCCACGAAGCTGATCGAACAATTCATATATCCATGGAAGGAGATACATGTTCTTTATATTGATTTTATTGACCTCATGGTAATCAGTTCAGAGGTTCGTTGATCTATCCTTCTTTTTGACAAAGAGGAATGGAGCACCCCACGGTGAAGCACTCGAGTGTATAAAACCCTTCTACATATTCTCCTTTAATTTCTTCTTCAGCTCTTCTAGCTCTATGGTGGCCATTCTGTAAGGGGTCTTTGATATTGGTAGAGATCCATAGAAAAGTTAAATTGAGAACTCGACCTCTCGGTTATGAGGAAGACCAGGAAACTCTTTGGGGAATACATCAGTGTTATTACTCATGATGGGCACGTCTTCAAGCATGATTCTCTCCTTTGTCTCAATCATTTGAGCTAGGAATGCATTCTCATAAGGAAGAAATATCCAATCATGAGACAAAGATTCTAAAGGAGACTCATCTTCCTCCATGAAATTGTAATGAATCGGAGGATGCTTCGGGATGTGAAGAGTAATCTCCCTTTCCCGACAATTGATGTTGTCCTTGTACAAAGATAGCCAATCCATGCCCAATATAGCATCAAACTCCACTAAAGGATGTATGAAAAGATTTTCTGGGACATTCCTTCCACAAATAATAATCGGGGAGGAGTTATAAACCATGTATGCAATAATTGCCCCATTTGCTGTTCTCACAGATAACGTTTCCTCCAAATTTTGAGGTGGTGTTTGAATAGTTCTTCTAAAATTTCATGATATGAAAGAATGTGTAGAACCCGAATCAAATAGTAAGTTCTTTATTATGGAATTAATAACAAGCGTACCTATCACCACATCATTTTCTGGCTCCACCTCAGCAGTAGTGATAGCATAAGCCCTTGTTTGTGCCTTGGAGGTTGTTGTAGATTGCCTCCGACAACCCTTGGCTTAGGGAAATAATTTTCATAATGACCAAGCTTCTTGTAGTTATAACACTGCACTGCAGGCTGAGTGTTGATCTGAACCTTCCTTTCTTCTTCAACATTAGCAAGATTTTTCATATCCCTTCGGCATTTCTTGGCCAGATGACCAAACTTCCTGCA
The DNA here is from genome assembly GCA_963277665.1 of Viscum album. Lineage (NCBI taxonomy): Eukaryota > Viridiplantae > Streptophyta > Magnoliopsida > Santalales > Viscaceae > Viscum > Viscum album. The sequence goes on from OY728132.1 coordinate 1,702,455,087, forward strand.
TCTGAAGTAATTCTTGGATCCCTTGAGATAGTCACCAAGATGCTTCTTCCCACAATTCTTGCAATGCGGAAAGTGAGGCTTCTTTCTATAATGGGATTTGATTGATGAACCACCCATTTTGTTCTCCATTTTCTGCATCTTGTCACTAGGCCCATGAGACCACTTAGAGTCTCTAATCTCCATTTCAACCTTGAGGGCACAACGAACAATCTCCTCATAGGATTCGAAGTCTCGAATCACCAACACTTTTCGTAGAATCGGCATTAGTACACTAAAGAAGAAATCCACCTTGCTTTCGGTGTTCATTACAAGGCCAGAGGCGTACCATGAAAGCCTTTTAATGTTCACTTCATATGCCCCGATGGACTCATCTTCCTTCTGCTTGAGTCCAAGTAACTCTCTTTCCATCTTTAGATAGAGGGTTTGAGGAAAATATTTGTTAAAAAACATCCTCTTGAATTCTTCTTAATCTATGGAATCAATTTCCTCTTGGGACATTGTATTCGTGATCAGTGGCCACCACTGATCAGCTTCCCCATCAAAACGATAGATTTCCAGTACAGCTTTCTCTTCTTCTGAGCACTGGAGGACAGAGAAAATCTTTTCAGTAGAGGTAATCCATTGTTTTGTGAGGAGTAGATCAGATGACCCGCTAAGCATGGGAGGCCTTTGCCGCATGAAGGATTCTACAACAACTTTTTCATTCCATGGAGGATGGGGACATTCCACCTGATTCATGTTATAATTCATAACTCGAGCCAGCTGAGAAAGTACTTCCATGAAGTATTGAGCACCCGCTTCCATCACATCTGGCATGTCATTAAGGTAATCATTACATTTCCTATTGCATTGGTTGTTGGAACATGTTCTTCTATTTACTGCCATTAACTAAGAAAAATTATGTATAATTAGAGGTATTGAATACCTATCTATTTAGCATAAAAAGAAACTTTGAATATAAAAGTATGAACTTATAAAGAAAATGTATATCTTGACTTGTGATTCCCTAGGTTTATATATAGGTTATCCTAGATCTATTTATTAACTTATATTATTATGGGATTATTTTTTTCCCTTAATAATGGTTTGTACTAAGCTCATTAATCTACCAAATCATATCTCCCAGGAGTATGTTAACCAAGAGTGCATCCAGACCCATTGTCGTGCACCAGTTCCTATTCGAGTCTAGCTCAAAGAAGTGTTTTTGGGTTTTACGCCCAGATACATCTATGCTAGAGCCACCTTTACCTAATCATATCCAGATAGGGATGTATTTGCTTGATAAACCACTTACTCTATACTCACCAAAATTTAAGACTATTTTATTATACTTAGTCTCATCCTTAATGTTTTCGCTAAGGTTCTCTATTCCGAATCTCAAAAAAATAACTACACCATCCTCTGATACCAACTATAGTGACCCAAGGCTTTTACATGTAACATTTCATTATTTCAGTCATAAATAATCATCAAAGTTCAAGCTAAGGATCGTTAAGCCTGGTTTTTTGGAAGACTAAGTACATATAACATAAAACATGGGGCTAAAAAAACTTCTTTATTTAATATACATAAAGAGCTTCTAACATCTTTTGAGCTCTTACATCTACATAGGGTACCCTGGGAAACACATGAACAAAGGGATGAGCTAAAAAGCCTAGTATAGGAATGAACATAAGGATACATCTCAAGCTCATGAGTTAGGAGGCATGACATAATGATATCCAAAGAATGAAACTTATGAAATCATTTAATATAAGCATGGGATCGTATAAACATGGAATCATATATATGTGGTAGAACCATAAATCATATCTTTATTATGGTTCAAGGCTAACGGCCAATCCCGTTTCCCATTTCAGTATGGGTAATGGCTAACCGCCAATCCCATTTCACATCGCATATCATTAGACTTATCCTTAACCAATGCATTAGAGCAATATCTTGGCGCACCCATCTCAACATTTTCATGTATATTCTTTCCACATAAATATTCGTGCCACATATACTGTCTTACATAATCAACCATACATAAACAAAAGGGTACCCATGGAAAGAATTGGGTACCACCATCATGAAATAAATCATAACCAATGGGAGTATCATGAAAGTGTCCATGTAAGAAAATAATTAGAAAATACTTGGAATTTAATAGGTTAAAGTATAAATATAACATGGTAAGTGGGGTCAAACATAAGTTACAACATATGAGAAATGTATTTTAGAAACATTAGCATTGAATCATTTTTGTGCTGTTTTATGGAAAATACTATAGAGATTTTAAAATAGTAAAGAAGACATTATTTTATATAAAACCAGAATTGAACCAAGAAGGTTTTCATAATAAAAATACTGAATTTAAAAATAAAAGGGTGTCTTAAAAGAGAGGATAGAGTTCACTTTAAATTTGTGTAAAAATTCTGGAAGTCCCCTTAAAATATGTTTGCTTATCGAAAAGATCTAAGGAGGGAATCTTTCAAAAACATGTATATCCCCGAACAAAAGTGATGAAAATGGTATTGATATTATTATCTTTTACAACTATCCAGAATTCATAATATTCACATAAATATATTTGATAACACCATTTTGAAAGAAAGATAAGGCAACCCGAAATAACGAAGAAGGTTTGGGTAGAATTCGTTACGATTTTACTGGCATAGTGTTGGGTGTACCTAAGAGGGACTGATGAGAGAGAAAATGGTTTTATCATCACATATAAAAAATTAGGGATGTATGGGGAAGTTTTATAAACATACCCCATAACTTGGTATTAAAAAACTACATAGCATAGAGAATAATCTTGATTATGAGTGAAAAGGGGAGGATCCCTCACCTTAAATCCATTGATGTTCTCCACTTGTTATTAACGACCAAAATAAAAAAAATTAGGATTATTAATTAATATGTCCAGAACCTATTCTATATTTGTTTGATTTATTATAACCCTTTTTACTTAATTAAAATCCTTTTTATTAGTTATAAGGACCAATTTCATTGTTTGGGCTTGTTTGTTTTCTTGAATTTAAAAGACCGGTTCACTTATATTCAAGTTTGGATTATATGCAAGATGAATGTGGTTGTCCAGAACTGAATTTATATTCTTTAGTTCACATCAAGAAGATTACATGGTTTTATTTTTAATTAGGTTACTTAGATTTAAGTCTAATTTTTATTATTATATATATATATAACCATAGTGACAACTGTTTTTGTTGATCGGTGGATTTGATTACAAAGAATGTGTTTTGATTTATAACTTAATTCCATTTGTACCAAAGGATTACAGAACCAAAAATAGGATATATATTACATATATAATAATCTAGTTCAACCATAACACAAATTTTTTCATGACCAGAATTAAAGATAATAATAGAAATTGATAAATCGTTGTCCTTGAATGTGCTAAATTAGCACATCTCAAACAATGCTTTCATTTCTTTCAAATAAAATGGTCGGGAAAGGGAGAAGATATTGAAATATACCACCTACATGAAGAAATTCTAGAACATGTATGTTACTGGATTTATCATACTATTATGCTGAAGGGAGGTTAGGAAAGAAATAAAAAATAAAAGAACATAAAAGAAAAGAAGAAAATTGGGAATAGGAAATTTTCTCTTCAGACTTCCTCTTTTGAGAACCTATTAAGAAAAGAGTTTTTGGTATTTTGAGGAGGCGGATACCTTTTGGAAGTGGTGGAGGACCTTGGGGAGGGATTTTCACAAATTTAAAGAAGTCTTGGAGCTTGAGAGGAGTGGAGAGAAGAGGGAGTGAAGGGGGGTTTTATAGTGGAGGGGAGGAGGGTTTCATGATATTATAATCCTTAATTTATTATTTCATCACAAGAAAAAGAATAGTAAGTATTCCATGAAAAAAATAGTGATTTTATCATGTGATCCCGAACCAAGTGGGCTTACATCAGTATAACATCATCGATAACTCAATTAATCCATTATTTCACATTTATTGTAAATTATCAGATTCTACTATTCATAAAAAATTCCAGTATTTCAGAAAAATACCAAAAATTCACCCTAACCCTTTTTCGACATGTAGAATCCAAAAATGAAGTCCATTTTTCCAAAATAATTTTCTAAATATGATTCTCTTAATATTTAATTAAAATAATAAGTTATTATCAAAAACAGTTTTAAAACACACATTAACTTATTCTAAAATATAGTTATATTGATCTTTCAACTTTAATATTATTCTTATACCACCATAGGTGATGTTACTATTCATTAGTGTATATCACTATTCATAGGGGTATGTTACTATTCATTAGGGTAGGTTACTATTCAACAAAAATTATGTTTTTCTTATCAGACTCCAAAAAACTTCTTGAACACAACCATGTATGTCAGATTTCCAAAATTCCAAACACAGAAGTGACAAACATATGTTTAAAGGTCACTTATCACTTAGTAGATCATTATTATGTGATTTTATTGCATATTTATAAGAAGGGAATTACTATTAATAAAATTGGATCGTTAAATGAAATTCATGTTTTATTCAGTTATTTTATGTTTATCACTAAAAAAAGGGTAATGTTACTTGTTTTTATAATATCATTGAAGGTGGAGGTGATTTGAAGGACCTGTGATGAAGTCCAAGAAATATGGGCCAAACTGCGCAGCATCCAGGCACACTAGTTGATTAATCCGCACACTGATACTAAATCGTGCATCCAAATAGGATAAATTTTTTTGGGATTGTCCAAAATTTGTTAGGATACATTTATTCTCAAAAGACCCAATCCTGATTTGGCTTCTAGGGGGCCAATATGAACTGATATGTCCAAGACACCAAATATGCACAAAGTCAAAAGTGGTGTTCTATAATATGTCAACATCTAAAGATGTGACTGTGAAAATGAATCCAAACATTGGATGGGGATAGTCAAGACTTGTGTATACAACTTTCTAGTTTTGTTAAAAGTGTGATTTGACTGTCTAGTATCCAAAAACCATCTTCCAAGTGGTTTATCAAAATCTCAGTGCCCAAAACCACTTCCCATTTTGGGATATTAAATGTCACCTTAGGCACCCCATTTGGGGAGTTCGAACCAGAGGTGATGCTCTACCATTTTGGAGTCCTGGAGGAGTATCCCCTTCATTCTTGAAGTTTTGGAGGCCCCTATCTTCATAGGGGGATAAATAATGAATAATGAGTTCCACCTGAGCTTCCTCCTCCTCCCAATGTTGAGATAAACAGTGGGTGATCATTGTAAGGGAGCTACACACTGGAATATAGGGTTAAAACACCTTATATTTTACTTGTTTGGTTTAATTTGTGTATGAATTCTTTCACTTATTTTTAGTCTTTATATTATTCATCTCTAAATTCATTTATTTGGTTGAATTAAGTGAAACATTTCTCATTTCAATACTGATTGGGTTGAGATTCAAGAGGGAATCTTGAGTTGTTCTGATTGAACAACACAAGCATCCTCTTTCTCTCACAGATACCTGAGATTTCAGTATTCTTTGGTAGAAATCACTCATTTATTGAGGTCCAAACCTTGACAACATGATTGTTGTGCCAAGGGATGGTTCTTTGTGCATTATTTTACGAGGAAATAGGGGAACCAAGATTTTTGTCATCCATCAACCAAAGGATTGTGGAAAAACCAAATACGAAATTGAGAACAAAGAACACTTCATGGTCTATAGTAACTTAGCAATGATCACAATTTATCTCATAGTTTTCAAAATCCACTTTTTATTTCAACTTTACATCTCCTTACATTAAGATACTTTGTAAAAATTGTTTTCAAACCATCCCATCTTTTATTCTTATTATTAAGAATTCACACTATAAAACCACCACCACTCTTTGAGAGATGACCTACGGTCTTCCCTACACTAAAAAATCATTTTTAATTCCCTATCAATTTGATGTGTCTTGACAATTCAGTCACCTATTAAAAAAATGTTGCTAAAGAATGGCCAACACCCACACATGTAACCCAAATTTGTAGTTTTCATGCATTGGTAGGATATTACAATTGGTTTGTAGAAAAATTTACACTTTTATCTATTCTACTAACTATGTTAACTCAAAAAAGAGTTAAATTTATCAAAATAACATATTGTGATGATTGTTTTCATGAATTCAAAAGATGATTGGAGAATGCTCTAGTTTAGCCCCTTCTTTCCAAAAATGGGGAGTTTGTCATCTATAGTGATGCTTCATTAATGGGAATTTGTTGTGTTCTGATGCTCAATGATTATTTAATTGCTTATGATCCAAGAAAACTAAAACCTCATGAGTTAAATTATCCCACACATGATTTGAAATTTGAATCTATGGTTTTTTATTTGAAAATGAAGAGGCATCATTTATAGAGATCCAAATATGAAATATGTACTGACCAAAAAAGTCTACATTATATAGTCTCTCAAAAAGAATTAAATATGTGTTAGAGAAGATGTCTTGAATTGATAAAAGATTATGATTTCATGATAAATTAAAATCTTGGAAAATAAAACAATGTTTTAGATTTCTTCAGTCGAAAAAATCACACACAATTAATTATGTTACGGTTGGAATAAGAACCCTTGATTAATGATTTGAAGAATTTTGGAATGGAATTTGTTGGTGTACGAAATTCCACTGTTTTTTCTCAAGTCTCATTACAGTCATCTTTGTTTGATAGAATTAAGCAAGTGTATAAGAAAGATGGGGAGTTACAAAAACTGCTAGAATTGGTTGGAATGGTAATGTTTCCATAATTTAACATTGATAAAGATTGTCTTCTATGATTTGGAGAGAGATTTTATGTGCCATTTGATTTTCATTTGAAAAAAAAATTTCCTGAAGCTCATAGTTCTTCTTTTTTCAGTTCATCTTGTATGTACAATGATATACAAAGACCTTCAAGAGTATTACTAGTTGGATTGAATGAAAATTGATGTTACAAAGTTTTCCATGAAATGATTAACAAGTCAATAGGTTAAAGAAAAATGGATGTTACTAAAGGGGATGATTCAGACTTTATCAGCGCCAAAGTAGAAATGGGAAAATATATCCATGGACATATTTGTGGGACTACCAAAGACTTCTTTGGGAAATAATGAAATCTGGGTTATTGTTGATTGACTGACTAAATTTTCTCATTTCCTTCCAATTCGAGGTACCATAACTTTGGATCTGCTTTCTCGACTATACCTCAATAATATTTTCAGGTCACATATAGTTTCTCTTTCTATTGTATCTAACCATGATCCAAGTTTCACTTCTATATTTTTTAAAGGGATTTAAAATTTATTGGGGACATAATTAAATTTCAGTACATCTTTTCATCCTCAATCATATGGGCATTTAGAACCAACGAATTAGACTTTCGAAGATATGCTTTGAGCTTATTTGATGGATAATAAGGGATTTTGGGATCAAAATATATCTTTAGTTGATTTTTATTATAATAATATTTTTCATTACAGAAAACAGTTGGAACATTTTGAAGCATTATATGGGAAGCGGTGTCGAACTCTAGATTTTTGGAATGAAGTCGGGGAAAGGAAGTTGTTACGACAAGAATTTGTAGAGGGATTGGGTGAGAATGTGAAGATGATCCAGAAACATATGAGGATAGATCAGAGATACCAGAAAAGTTATGTAGAAAATAAGAGAATATAATTTTCTTTCAAGGTAGGAGATCATGTTTTTCTTAGAATCTCACAATGGAAAAGTGTTAAGTATTTTGGTAATAAAGGAAAACTGAGTCCATAGTTTGTTGGACCCTATAAAATCCTAGATAAATTTTGAGCAGTTTCTTACTGAGTAGATTTTCCACTATGTTTATATCAGGTAAACAAAGTGTTTTATGTTTTGATGTTGAGAAATTATGTTCCAGATCAATCTCATGTTTTGAGCCTAAGATAAGTTCACCTATAATATAACCATTCTTATGAAGAGAAAAAAATTTAGATTCTTCATCGAAGAGAACAAGTATTTAAAAATAAATTATTACATAATGTAATGGTTTTGTATAGAAACCAAATGGCTGAATAAGAAATAAGGGAATCTGAAATATGTATGGGGTAAAGGTACAATCACATTTTTAATAAGTAAATAATAAAATAAAATTTCAGTGATACAATTTCTAAAACGTGGGGAGAATGTAAGACCCCAAGGTTTTAAAACTAAATCAAAATTCATGAATTTTTTTTAAGTATATAGTAGTAAAATAACCTTAAAACATAATTTTTCTTCTTTTCTGTTTTGAATTTCGAAAAATAGATATACATAGTTGCGGTCAGGAAGTTATTGGGAGTCTGATAGAAACAATTTGATTTTGGATGGATAGTAACATAACCTTATGAATAAAAATATGAATAGTAATATGATCCTTATGAATATTAAAACATATTATTATTTTATAAAGGTTATATGATAATGATATCTTGATTAAATTTTCAATGTTATAGAAAATGAGTTATATTTTTTAAATTCTTATTTTTTAATGAATTGTTATTTAATATAAAAAATAAATTAATAATATTTATAAAAATATTCTCAAATAATTAAGTACATTTTTAATTTCTACATGTTGAAAAATGGTTGGGGTTAATTTTTTGGATTTTCCTGAAATAATTGAATTTATAGTGAATAGTGGAATTTGATAATTGCGAAAGACGCTAAATAAATGAATTTCTACATCATGTGTGAGTCATGGATGATGTAACTGACCATTGGTTCATACTCACAAGAAATTATTAATATTTTTGGTCACATGAATAAATACTATAAGTATTCTTGAGAAAAAATATTAAACTAATGATTAAAATAATTGAAAACCCCTCCTCTCATCTACTATAAATACCACCCTCACCCCCCTCTTCCTCTCATGCCTCTCATGATTTGTGTATTTTAAATGTTCTACCCAATCTCATAACCAAGTTTCTTACCCAAATCCATTACCTATTTGTATCACCAAAAGTACAAAACTAAAGTCCTTAAGGAGGATCTCAAGGAGAAGATACCAAGAGGTAATAATCCTCTGTCATTTTCTTATGTTTTCATTTAAATTATTTTATTTTCTTATACTATCGTCAAATCCACTTATCCAAGAGGCATGAAATCTAAAAAATTATATATATTCAGTATTTTATAATTTTAATGTAAAAATAATCTACTAGCTTATTCTCCTCATCCTCTTATTCTAAAAATAAAAACATCGCCTCTGATGTGTCAATTTATCGACATCGTGGATGATATGTCTTCAAATACCTTTACATACTTAAAATATAGATGTAAAAATATTTTAATGGTTGAAAAAGATTGTAAATTTTATGATATTTCCTCTCTTAGTTTTTAATGAGCTTAATATTAAAGGTATATGATGAAACAAGTTCATGATTATCGAAGAACCACAAAAAATGATCTTAACGAATATCACTAATGATTTATCTAATGAATCATCCTCATACCATATAATAAAACTTATTTATGGAATAAATTAATATATTTTATACATTTTACTTACATTTCATTCTATTTCTATAGATTAAATTCCATTCAACATATAATACTTTACGACCTGACAATGGAAATCATGTAAAGGGTGCACCCGAAACAATGGACAGAACATTATATTATTAATTAATGGGTAGAATGATGTTATAAATTGATCGTATAATCTCTTATAAACAATATTATGTTTCTTTAAAATATTAAGAACATTATTTTAACCATTATACAATAGGGTTAAACAAGTTTTAAGTAAGGAAAACCTGAGTTAAGGGAATTCTTGGACCAATTTCCATTCGTTGGGTTAACCTTCTATTTCATTGATTTTTTATGAGTATATTATTTGTGTAATTAATTAAATTTGTATTATGAAATATTATATGTATTTACAATTTATACACATAATTATTTCAAAATAATAATTCTCACTTCTATTATATGATTTTTAAAAATGACATTCCCTTAAAAACCATCTTTTAAAATTTCTATTTCTTGAAATTCAAAATCTATGTTTTTATAAAATTATCCATGTTTTTTAATTATGTTTTGTTTATTCATAATTTGTTATGATGAAGGGTTGGACCTATATCTCCCTCTAATGCATTGGGTATGTTTATGTTGGAGGTCGTCTGTATGATTACTCCAAGTTTAATTGTGATTGTTCCACCATAAAGTAGCTGTGTGGGTTACATTGTAAGGTATCTATGAGGGTTAGAAATCATAAGATAGTTTTGGGGATAAAATATGAGTAATTAATTCCCCAAGACACATTTATGGTTTTATATATGTTTTTTAATTTTTATGGAAATCTCATGTATCAAAAAGTAAGTATATATGGGTGAGAAGTATGTCTTTGTGAAAATGATTTAATATGTTTATAAGTATTCTTGGAATAATGGTTTATTTCCTTATTTAATATCACTTACATATATTTTTGTTCTCATCCAATGATTTTAAATGTTGTTTATTGTTTATATGTATGTGTACGATAATTAAAGAAGTTATGTTAAATGTTTTGATGTTTTTTCAAAGAAATTGTGTTATTATTTTGTGTTAGAAATTTTATGTTTGGTAAAAGTGGATATTGTTTTAATGGTACCCACTTTTGCAGAATTATTGGTTGATATGTATGAGTTATGTCTTAACTTTATAAAACTATTAACCAAAAAAATATTTGGGAAGATGGAGAAGTAAAATCTAGTTGAAATATCTACATTATATAATGTATAATGTTGGGTCCTTATAATAAACATAAAAAAACTTATTGATAATTATCCTCCACTAGGGATATTTTGTATTGAAATAATCCTCTTTCTGTTATAAATGGATTAATATTGTTTTCAAAAGGATTTTATTGAACCCATTTCTCATACATGGGTTAATAATATTCTATAGTGTTTTTGGAAACCCATTTCATTGACATGGGCTAATCATGTTTTAAATAGACTGTTTTAACCCATTTCATTTCCATGGGTTAATCATGTTTCATAGATATTTTAATTGATCCCATTTTTTTTAATGTGTTAATCACATTTAAAAGATATTTTTATTGAACCAATTTAATTTTCAAGGGTTAATAATTTCTAAAGAGATTTTTTAGAACCCATTTGATTTTCATGGGGTAATCATGTTTTAAAGAGATTGTTTTTGAACCCATTTCCATTCAATGAAATAGTCACGTTTGATAGATACAGTCATTTAACCCATTTCTTTTCTAAGGGGTAATCATTTTTCCAATATATTTTTATTAAAACTATTTAGTTTCAGTGTTTTAATAATGTTTAAATGAGTTTTTTTGGAACATAGTTCATTTACCTGGGTTAACCATTTTTCCACAAGATTATTTTGGAACCCATTTCTTTTCCATGGGTTAATAGTATTATGAAAATAATAAAGCTTGTTTCAAGAAGTTTCGATGAATTCTCTATATATTCAGTTCTTGGAAATTATAAATGATGGTTGCACCCAGATAGTGTTGGGTGAGCTAGTAATAGATTATATGATGGGTGTGACCATATAGCACTCTGATGCATTGTGTACTCTGGAGAAGAAAGCCGACCATATTGGTTATTACATTTGTAAGGGTTCCATATGGGTTATGTGATGGTTCTATGATATCATGTTCCAAGATACCAATATGTTTTATATATTCTTTTTATGGTTTTATGATGTTCCTTTTGATGAGCATTGATATCGCATGGCTCGTTATTATCATTTCATAAAACTATTTCCTTTGAAAAATCGTTATTTCATGTTTAGATGTTTGATGATCTAGTTATTGTTGCGTATGAATATTTATATTTTATACTCATGAATTTACATTATTTCCTCATAATCTTATGCATATATTATGGACATTGATGAAATTTTATTTTTAACTCTTATGTTCAGCCATACTCCGCATCTGAGCTCACCCTTCTTATATTTCATTTTCTCTAGGTTTTAAATAATGATGTTGAAATATTTATAAAAGTATTTCAAAATGATTATGTTGATTACCTAATGTGAAATAATAAAATTTGTGTATAATGTGAGATGATGTTCACTTTACGAACCAATTGTTTATGAGTCCAAGTAGATGTGAATTATTTAAGTCAGAGTTTATACTCATTCTATTAAACTATAATCCTAAAAGTTCATCCATAAATCATGATATCCATGTTTTGTACTTGATGTTGAAAGGTTTTTATGGAAAAAATTGGGTCACAATTATTTGAATCATATCCTAAAATGTAAAGTTATGGATTTTAATATAGGATCTGATAGTGTGGGTCCTAGTCTATTATAGATTGTATCAAAGATCGATTTATACAAAATTAAATAATATGATGTCTTCATTTGATTTTATATTTATATTTATGTATATTTTTATAGGATGATAATATTAATGATGATCATAGGTTTAATTTATTAGATAACTCATTTAGTTGTTTTATGTAGTTAAAACATGGAGGTTATTTATAACATTTTTTGAGATGTTTTTTTGATGAGTTATTAGTGACCCTTATGATCAAAATGTATTTTTTATGGAGGAATTAGTTTAAATGTGTAGAGACCCAAATTTTTACAATGTAATTTTTTTTAAAAATTATATGGAAATAAAACGAGTCTGTGAATATTAACTGCGTGTTATTCCGAGGCCCGGTGTGCTCGGAATAAATTTTTTAACTTTTATCGTGAATGTTTTGTGAACGAGTGAGTGGAATTTTGTAAATTTTTAAGTAGTGCTTGAAATTGAAATATAAGGCCACCATTGACCTCACAGCGCTAATATTTTATTAATAAGTCCTTCACCTCGACCACACTGGGTCGAGGGTGGATGTTTGTTTTCCGGTTATTTGTTGGAGAGTTTAAAAAAACAAATAAAACAATTAACTTTTATTTTTTAAACTAAAACCTCCCATTTGAATCTTTGTGGTGGGGAAAACCCGACCCTAAACCTCTGTTTTAATGTAAGGTAACTCTTGTAATTTTACTAATTAATGATCCAGCATTAATTGATTAATAAAATTCACTTAATTAAGTTGGGTCCTCACCTACAAGTGGGGGAATCATTGGAAAATAAGAGAAATTCGGAGAGCTATTGGAGAAACATCCTCCAATAAAGAACCTCCTCCAATTAAGAATGAACCTCTGATGAGGATGATGCTTGAGCTCAGATCAGGAGCATTTAGTGGGAGCGATTAATGTCAATGTCTTCATCCTCTTCCCCATGCCACCAATAATGATCAAATGAGGTAGGGTTTTTTTAATATTTTTCTTCATTAATTTACATTGAATCATTCTTCTTTAGTCGCATGATATTGGTCTAACGCGGAGGGTGCAGACCAAAAAACACTACTTGATCCCTCTGAATCTTCATTGATTGACGTGTTCTTCGCAGACAAACTCTAGGATGAGTGGAAGCCTGCCGATGCGATGACACTGGCGACCGACACCGGAAGGGTGGAAGGTGGCGGATGACACACCGGCCGACCGCGATGACGGTACCGACCTAACCGTGCCGCCCGTAGAGTGGGAGGCCACAACCCATCAGTCGCGACGGTGGGAGGTAGCGGCCAGCACACCGACTGGTGGCTCGGAGGCAGGACGACACACGTCTGTGCAGCTGGTCGAGGGGGAGGTTGTGGCTATCGAGCCGCGATGGTGCACCAGGAAGTCCGACAGCTGGTTGGATGCGGGAGGACAACAGTTCCATCACATCACTAGAAGGGGAACCGGCCGGCTATGTCACGCCAAGCGGGACTGCTTTTGTGGGTCCCACATTCCAGCAAGAAGTGCCACATGGTGTCTTTAGAATGGCCAATACCGAAAGACCATTTGGTATACTCCACATGAATTTTGTATAATGTTGGGTTACATGCAGGTTGGATCGAACCCGAATTTACCCAGGCCCTCAAAATGGGAACGCCAATAAATTACAGACCGAACATACGATTGATGTGTTGTCTATTGCGTTTGGACCCTTATGACATGGTGGTCCTTGAGATACTTCTTTTTGGGACTTCGTGGCATTTTATGTATCAACCGATGGATTGAGGAGTGGATCCTCCCGGAATCAAGAGTGCTTTGTGATGGTACCCTATGACTGGCTGTACATGAACAATATACAGATCCTGTGTGGGTCATCTTCAAATTTTATGTGGGTCATCTTCAGATCCTATGTGGATTCTCTTTGGATTCTGTGTGGGTCAACATCTTCAGATCCTGTGTGGGTCATCTTCGGATCTTGTGTGGGTCAACAGCAGAGCTTCTCGATGAAATAATATGATCTAGCGATACAGCTAATAATTTATACTTCCATACTTAAATTATACTTGGTGTTAGCAGAGTATTTACCTTTGCGGTACTTACCTTCGTGGTATTCTTCTGTGAGTCATTAATTTTGTGGTACTTACCTTCATGGTATTCTACTGTGTGTCATTACCTTTGTGTTACGTACCCTCATGGTATTCTTCTATTTGGTGTTACCTATGTGGTACTTACCTTCGTGGTGTCATCTTCATGGTATTCTTTCCTTTATGGAATAGTTTTTATTTTGGTTAGAGAGTTGGGCCTTATGTTTCCTCATAAATGATATGGGTATAATTGATAACTTAGTTATATGTATGGGAATATACCAATGTGGGGTTGACTGTTGTTTTCATGCTTTTTAGTTTATCCTACATGGATTCTGAGAGACATTTGGGGGTCTTGGGGACCCTACTATGTATCATTATACTCACCCCTGCATGGGCTATGCCGGAACCTTACTGTATGTTGTGAAAATGACACACAGCGTTGATCGAGGTCGTGGGTAACGGGTCTAGAGGCTTCTTAGAGGTGGACAAATGACCAGAGGATCCACATAGACAACCGTTCGAGAGCTATATATACCATTCAGGTAGGATCAGTGGTGGGTGTTCACAGGAGCTCTTTTCTATTTTACTTGTACATTCTAGTTGGGATTGTATTCTTTCCCCTTACTATACACACACTATTTACTATATAGTTTAATTTTGTACTTGTATCGTGTTGAGTACTTGGTTTCTGTGAGATTATAGGTTTAAAGTCAATGCCTTCCCAGTTTTAGGGATACGCCTTTTCGGTGAAAGTCTCCATCCCCTGGCCTATGGAAGGTGGGCTTGGGGTAGTCACGGCACTGGCCCTTGGGGACGGGTAGTGAAAAATTAGTATCAGAGGATTTGGTTCTACTGAAGAATGTGGACTCTAATATTTTATTCTGTAGCAGTGTTAAGTGTTATGAGTGTGGTTTTTAGTTTAAGGAATCTTGTGTTGGTTTGGCGGCCGATGTATCCATACACATGGACCCTGACTTTTGATTTCTGACTATGTGCACAAAAACATTGATTGCATGTGTGTTTTTGAAATGTTTTCTTCATGTAATCCAACCATGTATAACTTATTGATCATGGTGCACCAGTTTCTTTTGAGGATTTTACCATGTATAAAGCCATCAAGGGTTCTAGGTAGAGTATCTGATGACATCCCACCAAGCGGCGAGGCTTCGGTGCAGGGAACCCTTAAGGAAGTTGTACCATCGGGTGGTGTACCTACAGCACCACTACCCATTGAGCAGTCAATGCCAAAAGCACTAGTAGAAGAAGTTACACACTCATCGTACGCATTTAACGAGTTCCAGTGCCAGAGGCCACCAATGTTCAGGGGCGAGATGGATCCATAGGCTGCTGAGGACTGTCTAGAGTCCGTGGTAAGAGTTTTTCAACTGGTAGGGACACCGGTTGATCTAATGGTGATCCTTGCAGCTAGTTTTATTTAGGTATTAGTGGATAGATGGTTGGTATTGATGCTCTAGGTTAATGACGATTTCATTCTTATTTTGGCAGACATTGAGAGCCTTTTTAGGGCAGAGTTCATCTTAGTGACCTTACGCTCTGTGCGTGTACAAGAGCTTCTACACTTGTAGCAGGGCAGCATGACTGTGGCTCAATATTCAGCAAGGTTCACTGACCTCTCGTGCTACTCCACTGACTTGGTGCGGGACCCTTTGTTTAGGGCCTAGACTGTTGAGTAGGTGATCAGAAGGGAGATTGTAGATTTGATGATTTCCCTCAGCATCCTGATGCAGGCGGGGGTGTTAGAGCGAGCACTCTTAGTGAATAGATCCCTTGCTGAGCAGTCACTAGTAGCGAGACACACCACTGGATGTTATGTTGTAGATTCATATATATCTAGTAGTAGACAGATGAAACAAAAGTCCAAGAGAACCAGACCTATAGGTGGATGACTTCAAGATACAATATCAGTTGTTCGGGGTTCTCGAAATAGAGTAGGACATGAGATGAGCATGCAGTGTTACACGTGTAGCGGGCTGGGTCAGATGGATCGCTACTTCTTGACCCACCATATGGACAACCAGAAGATGGTTGAATGACCGCCTTGGTAGAGGAAAAGATTTGATCGAGGGGGTCCAAAGGTAGTATATGGATGTGGTAGAGGATCTGGCCATGCAGCAGGCGATGGGTGGCGATTTGAATTTCTACACCCACCACCTCCCAGAGGTCCACCCCGACCCTAGGGAGCAGGTGGGCAGGGACAAGCTTTACTCATGGCAGATGAGGCCTATGACCACGGTGCTCCAGAGATGATATGAGGTACGATCTGTGTCTACTCCATCTTAGATGTAGTACTTATAGACACAGGTGCTAGTCACTCTTTTATTACCACGACCCTCGTTCAGAGCTCAGAGATTTCGGTGGAGCCGCTGGCTCGATCCTTACATCTAGAGACTTCTACGGGAGAGGATTCGACAATTACACATTGGTGCTGGCAGTGTGAGCTTACTCTAAGAGGTGAGAGCTTCGGCTGGGATCTTTTAGTAGTCGTTTCGAGTCCTAATTTCTTCATCTTGGGTATGGATTCATTATCTATAGTCCATGCTCAAATCAAGTATATTAGGCACAATGTGCGGTGTGTCCATGAGGATGGGACTAGGTTTTACTCCACCAGTGAGAAGGGAACCATTGTATCTTAGGATTGACTTACCCGGAGGAGGATGCAGCTCATCACACTTCAGTTGGATAGCCTTACCCTCTAGGAGGATTATTTTAGAGTCCGAGCTATCCTCTTGCGGTGGACCAGTACGCTGATGTTTTCCCTGATGATGTTTCAGGTCTACCTCCTCATAGATTGGTGGACTATTATATCGACTTGTACCCCAGGATGACACTGATATCTACACCAGCATATCGTATGGCACCTGGGGAGCTTCGAGAGCTATAAGTACAGTTGGAGGACTTATAGAGAAAGGGATTCATTCGGCCCAGTGTTTCCCCTTGGGCATCCCCGATTTTGTTTTCTAATAATGTAAATGGGAGTTTGAGACTCTGTGTGGACTATCGGCACCTGAACTAGGTGAATGTGAAGAAAAAGTACCCACAACCGATGATTGATGATCTATTTGATCAGTTAAAGGGAGAACAATGGTTTTCGAAGGTATACCTCAGATCAGGTTATCACCAGCTTAGGGTGCGAGATGAGGATGTGTAGAAGATGACCTTGAGATGTCGCAATGGCCATTATGAGTTATTGGTTGTGCCATTCAGTGTAACCAACTCCCCAGCAGTGTTCATGGGACTCATGGATAGGATCTTCCATCCATACCTTGATTGCCTTTTGGTTGTCTTCATTGATGATATCTTGATATACTCAACTATAGAGGATGAGCATGCCTATAATATTTAGATAGTTCAGGACACACTCCAAGAGCACCAGCTTTATAGTAAACTCTCGAAGTGCCAGTCCTTGATATGAGAGGTTCACATTCCAGGAAATGTCATCTCAGAGGCTGGAGTTGCGGTGGATCTAGAGAATATTGAGGTTATGCTTGCTTGGGAGCCACCCTAGAGTGTGACAGAGGTGTGGAGTTTCCTGATATTGGCTGATTACTACCTGTGGTTTGTGCCTAACTTTTCCAGAGTTACGGAACCCTTATTAGCATTGACGAAGAAGGGTCAGCCCATCGCATGGTTGGATAAATGACAGTGGAGTTTCCAGGTGTTGAGGAGGAGATTGACGAGTGCCCCCATCTTGTGTTTATCAGAGGAGGGCGTTGGGTACGTAGTCTACTACGACACATTAGGGACCGGGCTTTGATGGGTCCTGATATAGGAGAGAGTAGTGATCGCATATGGTTCTCAATAGATGAGACAACATGGACAGAACTACGCTACCCATGACCTGGATTTAGTAGCAGTGGTATTATCCTTGAATATGTGGCAGCATTACATGATGGGAAAATGTTTTACAGTCTACTCTGATTATAAGAGTATGAGGTGTATATTCTCTCAGAAGGACCGGAACATGAGATAACGGCACTAGCTTGAGTTCCTGTAGGACTACGACTTTGAGATATTCTATAATCCTGTGAAAGGGAATGTAGTTGCAGATACACTCATTAGAATATCATGTATACAATTATTGAGTGAGACGATGGAGCAGCTAACCGCTTTATGGATATCCTATGTGGACCTAGATGGAGTAGCTTATATTCAGTCTCTGACAGTCACTCCCCCACTTCATCAGTGATTCAGGGAGGCACAGCTTGGAGACATTGACTACAAGGCTTGAAATTCTCAGATATCCATAGGAAAGGAACCTGATGGATTTTATGAAGATGGGGAGCACATAATCCTTTTCAGAGGGAGTACTATTGAACCAGTCACACTATGGGAGGAAGATTTGAGGAAGTTTCATACGTCCCCTCTAGCGGTACATTCAGGAGTGGGGAAGATGTACCAGGACCTTCGACATCAGTACTGGTGGCCTGGATTGAAGAAAGCAGTTGCAGAATTTGTCTCTCGGTGCCTCACTTGTAAGCAAGTGAAGGCAGAGAATCTGGTTCCAGTAGGGGTAGTTCAGCCACTAATGGTGCCAGAGTGGAAGTGGGATGTAATTTCTATGGAATTTGTGACAGTTTATCTACACACATCCAAGGGACATGATTTAATTTGGGTGATCTTTGAAAAACTCATCATGTAGGACCACATCCTACCTATCAAAGAGCAGGGATCAGTAGAGGGATTGGGATGCCTCTATGATCAAGAGATTTTACGGTTTCATGGAGGGCCTTTTATGATTGTCTCTGATCGTGATGCACGTTTTACTTCCTTACTATGGAAGGGGATGAAGGAGGCATTCAAGACACAACTTCAGTTGAGCATGACCTTATTTCCTCATATGGATGGTCAGATAGAGCGTACCATTCCGACCCCCGAGGACATGTTGCATTCTTGCATCCTTGATTTTTCCCATACCTAGGAGGATCACTTGCCCTTGGTGGAGTTCACATAGCACAAAATTTATCACTCCACTATCAGTATGGAACTAATTGACACATTGTATGGTCAACCTTACATACCACTTCTGTGTTGGACTGACTTTGTGGAGTCAGCACTCCTGGAACTAGAGATGGTACGAGCTACTAAAGAGAAGGTTCAGATCAACCAAGAGCAGATCAAGACTGTACAAAGTAGGTAGAAGTCTTATGCAGATAGGAGACAGAGACCTTTGGAGTTTGAGAATGGTGACCATGTCTTTCTACGGGTCTCACCTCGATGAGGTTTGCAGAGATTTGGATGAGGCGGTATGTTATCTATTAGGTTCGTCGGACCCTTCTAGGTCCTCAGTAGAGTTGGTGAGGTGGAGTACCGCCTAGATCTTTCCCCTCAGATGCACCATGTGCACAACGTTTTCCATGTATCCCAGCCGAGGAGATACGTACACGATCCTTTGGACAACATTTACTGGGGTCAGTTGGACATGAATGACGGTGTGACATTTTCGGAGGTTCTAGTAATGATTAAGTATCGACAGGAGCGGGTCCTTTTTGGGCGATCAATACCTCTGGTGTGCGTTCGTTGGCAGCATGAGAACCTCTAGGAGGGAACATGGTAGCAGGAGGCTCATATTCATGCTCAGTACCCATGCTTGTTTCCCTATTTTGTGTTGTGGATTTCAGGGATGAAAATCCCTATGGTGGGGAGAATGTAAAGACCCAGATTTTTCCATGTAATTTTTTTATTATATGGAAATATTAGGAGTTCGCAAAAATTAACGGCACGTGATTCCAAGGCCCATTGTGCCCGGAAAGAATTTTGGAACTTTTTTTAGGTATGTTCAGTGAATGTGTGAGCGGTGTTTTGTAAATTTGGAACTGATGCTCAGAATTAAAATCTGAGGACATCGTTGAACTCGTAGTGCCGATATTCCCTTAAGGAGACCTTCACCTCAACCACAGTAGGTCGAGGGTGGAAGTTGGTTTTCCATCTTTTTGTGGGAGAGGTAAAATAATAATAATAATAATAATAATAATAATAATAATAATAATAATAATAAAACAATTATCTTTTTTTATTAAACTGAAACCTCCTATTTGAAACTTGGTGGTGGGGTCCACCCAACCGTAATCCTCTATTTTAATGTCAGGTAACTCTTGGAATTATCCCAACTAATGATCCACCAATAATTGATTAATAAACATAACTAAATTAATTTGGATAATCACCTCCCAAGGGGAAAATCATGGTTAAAGGAGAGAACTAGGGAGATCCATTGGAGAAACATCCTCCAATGAAGAACCTACTCAAACGAAGAACGAACCTTCGATGAGGACATCGCTCGAACTCGGATAAGGAATGTGTTGCAGGAGCAATGAACACTGACATCTTCAACTTCTTCCCCACGCCACCTCCAATGATCAAATGAGGTTGGGTTCGTTTACGATTGTTCTCCGTTAATTTTGGTTGAATCATTATTCTTGTTTTTCATGATATCGGTCTAACACAGAGGGTGCATTCCAAACAAACAAGTCCATATCCCTATGTAACTTAATCGTTTGACGTGTTTATCATAGAAGAACTCCGGGATGATAGGAAGTTGGCAACGTGATGACACTGGTGACCGGCACCGGTAGGGTGCAAGGTGTTGGCCAACACACCAATCGACTGTGATGATGGCAGTGTTGGAACCGCAACGCCGATAGTGAGCAAGGCCATGGCCCATTGGCTGCGGTGGTGGAAGGTGGCGGTCGACACGCCGGCTGGCCATGTAGAGGAAAGGTGACACGCGTCCGACCCATCAGTAGAGGATGAGGTCGCGACTATAGAGCCATAGCGGTGCACCAGGGTGGCCGGCAGCCAGTCGGTCGTGGGAGGACCATGGCGTCGTCGCGCCTCTAGATGGGGAGCCAGCTAGGTTTCTGGCCGGCTGCATCACGCTGAGCGGGACTTCTCCAGCAGGGCCCACATGCTAGCTGGTGGTGCCACTCAGTGCTGCCGGGATGTCCAAAAACGAATGTCCATTTGGTCATTTGGGAATTCGGGGGGGGGGGGGGGGTGCCTCCCCTGGGTTTTGGCTAGGGCGAACCCCATCACGGCAGCCCACCCGGGCCGCGGGCCACGCCCAGGGGGCCAGGCCGCTCCCTTTGCAGGACGGACCCCAGCTGGGTCGGGGAGGCCCGAACCAGGTCGGGTCGGCCCAAACCAGGTCAGGCATCCCAGGCCCGGTCGGGTGGCATAGGGTGGGTCGTTCCGACCGGGTCGGACCAGACCCAGGCCAAACTGGACCGAGATACACCTTTTAATCCATATCTTGAGAACCAGACATCTATTTGACGAACCATCTATGAAACTAGATTTCTTAGAATGAGATGGTCCTTCTGGTATACTCCACCCAAGGTTTAAAAAAAGTTAGAGTACAGTTGAGTTGGATCGATCTGGAATCCAACTGGGCCCTCAGAACGGAAACACAAATAATTTGCAGACCAGGCATCTCATTGACGTGTCATCTATTGCATTGGTACCCATATGAGGTGGAGGTCATTGAGAAACTTCTTCATGGAACTTTTTGGTAGTTGAAGAATCAAATGATGGCTTTAGAAGTAGATCCTCCTGGAATCAAGCGCGCTTGGTGTGGGAACCCTATGACTGGTTGTACTTGAAGAATCTACCGATCCTATGTGGGTTATCTTCAGATCCTGTGTGGGTCATTTTCAGATCCTATGTGTGTCATATTCAGATCTTTCGTGGGTCAGTATCTTCAAGTACTATGTGGGTGATCTTTTGATCCTATGTGGGTTAGCATCTTTAGATCATGTGTGGGTCATCTTCAGATCCTGTGTGGGCCATCTATGATTCTGTGTGGGTCAACAACAGAGCTTCTTGATAAAGTAAGTTGATCTAGTGAAAAAACTAATCATCTATACTTCCATACATAAGGTATACATGTTGTGATATGGGTCTGTACCTTTGTGGTACTTACGTTTGTGGTGTTCATCTGTGTGGTATTACCTTTGTGGTACTTACCTTCGTGGTATTTTTCTATGTGGTGTTACCTTTGTGGTACTTACCATTATGCTATTATTCTATGTGGTGTTAGCTTTGTGGTGTTACCTTCACGGTATTCTTTCCCTTGTAGAACAGTTGTGCTTTTGGCTAGAGAGTTGGGCCTTGTGTTTCCTCATTAATGAGATGGGAATACTTGATAACTTAGGTACATGTATGGGAATATACTTAAGTGGGGTTGACTATTGTTTTCATGCTTTTTGTTTTATCCTTTGAGGATTCTGAGAGACCGTTGGGGGTCTTGGGGACCCTACTGAGTATTGTTATACTCTCCCCAGTATAGGCTATGACCGCACCTTGTTGTGTCATGTGTAGACGACGAACATCATTGATCGAGGTCGAGGGTACCAGGTCTAGAGGATTCTCGGGGTGGACATTAGATGAGATGATCCACAGTGATGAACAATAAAGAGCTATACGTACAGTTCAGGTAGGATCCTTGGCGGGTGTTTGCATGAGCTATTTTCATTTTTACTTTTACTTTCCAATTGGGCTTGTATTCTTGCCCCTTACTTACTGTACACACCCTGTTCAATATATTGTGTACTTTGTGCTAGTATCTTGTTGTGTGTTTGGTTTCGGTGAGTTTACACGTTTAAAGGCAATGTCTTCCCAGTTTTAGGGATATGTCTTTCTAGTGCTAGTCGACAGCCCCTAGCCTATGGAAGGCGGACTTGGGGTAGTCAAGGCCCAGGACTCAGGGGAAGGGTCGTAACATCATGGATAAAGAAAAAAATGGAAAACCAATATCCTTCGTGAAAACCTGATTCATCCCGATAGGTGATGGGGCTTAAACCCATTGCCAAAGGATGGTAAGGGTTTTGGACACTACCACTATCATCCCAGATGTCCTGATTAGCATGACATTTTTTACAGGTGATGATTATGGTCATTATAGAAACATATGGGGTTTTATTTGAGGAATAATGTTTGATTTATCTTGGAGTAATATATTCTCAAATACTTCTAAGTTCGGGTTGCAAACCTAGTTAGGAAGTGTTTGATGAATTTTAATGGTAGTTTTTTAAGAAAAAATTTAGTATCGACATTGGGTATTGATTTTGAATATTAATGATTCATATGAAGGTTTACTCATTTGGTGAGTTATCTTACTATGTGATAAATTTTTTGGGGTTGGTTAATTTTTAATGAAAGGATGATTATATTGTAATACCCTTTAAGATTATGTGGTCAATAAAATATTACTTTAGTGCTTCGGGTGTGAAAAATTCCTCTTGAATACTTGTCTTATGGTGAAAAAGATGAGATTATAGTAAATGGTGAAATTTAATTATCAAGTAAGTATGTTTACTTTTTTTTCACACTTTGTATATACAATAATAGAATTATTTATCTTTAGGAAAATAATATTGAAATAAAATTTTATCATATTTCCATCTTTTCAAATGATAGTAATGACCACTTTCACACCTATTTGGATTTTCTTTTTTTCATCTTTGACATACTATTGACTACGTTCCCCATCACTCTCTATTAATCCATGATAATTAGATTCTATTCTAGTACCATCTTTTAATTTCCCACCAATGTTCCCCCTTTGTGGAATCCATGTTAGGTGAAACTTATAAAGACCTTTATGTTTCCTATTTTCCACTTTTGAGAGGATATTTTATTTACCCTTTGTATGATGTGGGATTCAATAAATTAATTATATACATTTTAATCATTTGATAACCAAGATGAATTTTGAGTGAAAAATTATTTTTAAAGGGGGTGGGATGTAAATGCTAAGATTTTAAGAAATATAATATTTCAAAAAATTTAAATATGATAAATAATTTTTTTAAAAAAATTATGGTTTATATTATATTTTATATACCATTATTATTATATTGATTTTCACGTAACATTTACTTCCTTTGATAACTTTTGTTGCATTCAAGGTTGAGCCTTATTAGAAGACAATATACTATTGATATTATTTATTTTAAAAAATATTTATTACCTATTTGTTGGAATGGGGTAAATAAATATTATTAACTATATTATGAATATATGGTAAAAAAAGCTTATACAATGAATCATTTAGATAAAAAGTAATACGAAAAGAAAAAATTAATAAAAGGACATGTTTCTATGAAAAATTATTTTCATTCCCACACACGTGTTTTACCTTAATAAATTAAATTAATAACTATTAATGAAATTTATTAATGAAATATATATTATTTATATTAAATAATAAAAAAATTCATATAATGTGTTTGATTGGGTTAAAATAATAATAAGTCCAATTTTAAGTATAAAATGTTGTATATTTTTAAAAGTCAGTTTACTGCTATTTAATAGAAAACCTATTTTAAATATATTTTTTGAAAATATTATAATTTTTAATTGAAAAATAACCCTCATTTTTCAAATAATAATATCAAAATTTACTTTGGGTGAATTTTTTGTATTTTTGTTAAACATTCATATTTTGATGAATAGTGACAGACAATAAATTTTAATTGAAAACTACTTTCCATCTAAGTACTTTGTATTGTTAAATAATATTTTTAATTGGTTTTAAAGTATAATTATTTTAATTTTATATCATTTAAACCAATTAAGTTAATTCGAATCCTTTTCTTTGTAATTTTAGATATAGAAACATATCAAAATTTTGAGCAATTTAACTTAAAATCTGCTTTGTCATCCCATTTGTGGGATTATTTTTAAATTAATTTCATCCAATTATGTGATTTTAATTTGGAATAATGTATTATATGTTTGTATTAAAAAATATATAATTTTTAATAAGTTTAATTTATTTTTTTAAAACAAAAATATTTTTGAGCTTAATTATATTTAATTATAGAGATTAAGGTGAAAATTAGTTTACTTAGTGATTAAACTTTAATATTAAGGGGGTAAATGACATAGAAACTTGTAAAAAACCCATTTTCATTACATTATTCAACCATATAACCTATTTTCTAAATTTTGTAACATTTTTTGAGCCACATGATCTAATAGAGACCTCTAAATTGTGTTTACCATTTTATATATACAAGAATGTCAGTCCCCCTCTATAATAAAAAGGTAATGACCATCCCCAATTTCATCAAACCTATAATGACTTTTAGAGAGTTAAAAACTACCAAAATAACCTCCCAACATCCCTAAACTGACCCAAGAGTCATAAAATTTTTCATAAATCCATCCAAGGAAGCCCTTTGGTGCTAACAAAAAGGAGTTACCCGAAAACGAGGTAACATTCTTCTATGTGCATTTATGTTTTATTTCCTTCTATACCCATTATATTATTTGTATTTAATGATCATATACTAACATAATTATCATAAATATAATAATATTTTTTAATTTTATTGTTTATAACTACACATATACACTCTTCGAGAAAATAGGTAATGAAATTTTCATTCGTGTGTACGGTGGAATGCCGCCTCACAAAAAGATGTTCATCATTTTCCCATTACCACCTCCCATGGTTGGAATTTATGATGGAATTGTTTTTATTTTATATATATTATATTTATGTTTTATTAAAACTTCTTTATTTTTTATAAAACATATACCTTCATGCTTTCCATATTTTTTAAATACAATATTATCGTTTGTGGAAGTGTGGACTATCGCCTCCTCAATGTGATGTGATACATTCACACAATACATGGAATGTTTTAAAGATGGGATTCATAAAAAATATGTGATATAAATTAAATATATGTTATTTTCATGAAATAATATATATCTTATGTAATTATAATTTATCATTTTCATTAACACCCATTTCAGACACTAAAAAATGAATAACATAGTTTGTCGATGTGTGGACTACTGCCTACTCGATGAGATATAATTCATTTCACCTCTCAAGAATTTTATATATAATTATAAATTAATAAATAAAATGTTTTTTGTGATATAATTATCTTTCTATAATTATATTTTTTCCGAAATTATTTCCATAACAATCATTGAAAAATGAAAACATAAATCATGTAGACGTACGGACTACTATCTCCAAGATTGTAACATTGGTTCATTTTTAAAAATAATAATTAATTAATTTGTTTAAAATTATAATTTCTGTGAAAATTTGATAATTATTTAAGGATTTTTATTCTTTTCATTTTTAATAATGACCCCTTCGACCATAGTTGTCCTAACAATATCATTTGTGACTCATAAACCGAATATGGTCAAAACATACAACATAAACATTATTGACTATGTAATTGTATATAACATATTTAAAAGTGAAATAAAAGTAATAGAAAACTGTGATTTTTTTTAATAAAGTGGATAATTATCATAAGTATGTTATTCTATAATATAGAGGAAAATCCTAACAAATCGGACTCATGGTATGTGATTTTTGTCTCACTTTTACCATTATGAGGCACACACCATGATCACCAATTATTTCTTTTATGTATTGTATATAACACCCATTTTAATAAATTATATAATGAATTATGTTATTTTCATTCTAGTTAAATTTTTCATTTTATGGTTTTTACTTTTTTTCTTTCAATTTTGATGTTAACACAGTTGTAATGAGATTTGTAGTATCACTTTTATTTTTGTGATACTTATTCCACATTCACAACATTATTTAGTCGTGTTTTGTATATACTGACTGTGAATTTATTTTATGGTTATGATCCTCAAATTTATGGGGTTTTACATATTAATTTTGGGATATCCCTTTCATGGGTTTTACGGATTCAATGTTACCAAAGCGGTAGTAAATTTTGTCATAATTTTCCTTCCTTGAGACATCTGTTATGGGATACACCTATCTAATTTTTTGAGGTGTTTATAAATATAATTTAAAATGATATATCATGAATATCATTATTCCAATGATATTATAAGTTTCATGTAATATTATTCCTTCAATAGTCCTATGATTCAAATATTTCAACAGGATATAGGACACTTTGTAATGTTTAATAGTTATTTCCATTATAAATGTTTTTAATGATTTTTTAATGGTATTTCAATTATTAAACTCCAAAAACCCATTCTTTACTTATCTTCCACTAAGGATAATTTTTTATTGAAACCAAAATCTATTTTTCTTTGGATTTATTAAGATTTATTTTAAGAGTTTTTTATTGAGCCCATTTCTTTTCTGTGGGCTTATCATGTTTTGAAGAGATTCTCTTTGAAACCATTTCATTTCTATGGGTCAATCATGTTTCAAATAGAGTTTTCAAGAACCCATTTTATTTCTATGGGTTAATCATGTTTCAAATAGAATTCCTAAGAACCCTTTTCTTTTTAGTGGGTTAATCATTTTTCAATGAAATTTTAATTAAACGCATTTATTTTCAATGGGTTAATCATATTTTAGATATATTTTTATTGAACAAATTTATTTGACATGGGTTAATCATGTTTTAAATGGAATGTTTTGGAACTAATTTCCGTTCAAATGGTTAATCATGGTTCAATGTAATTACTTCCAAACCCATTTGTTTTCCATGGTTTAATAGTGTTTTATAGATGTTATAATTGAACCAATTTATTTTCCATGGGTTAATCATTTTTCAAAGAGATTGTTACTGATCTGATTTATTTTCCATGGGTTAATCATTTTTTAATGAGATTGTTATGGAACTATTTTTATTTACAAAGATTTACCATATTTAAAATATATTTTTTGTGGAACATTTCTCCTTCCCATTAGTTAATTATATTCAGAATGTAATAAGGGGTTTTTCAACAAGTTTTGATTAATTCTTTATGTATTCCGTTAATGACATTATAAATGATGGGTGTGCCAAAATAGTAGCAGCTGAACCTATTATAGCCTATCTGATTGGTGTGCCCAGATAGAACTTTTATTTCTTGGGTTCTTTGGAGATTGAGTTAATCCATATTACTAATTTCATTTGTAAGGGTTATGTAAGGGTTTTGTAATGGATCTATAATATGATGTTCCAAGATAACAACATGTTTTATATATTCTTATTTTGGGTTTATGATGTTTATTTTTTCTGTATTAATATCACATAGATCATGGTTATTGATTCATATCATTATTTCCTTTGATAAATCCATATTACATGTTTTTATGTTTAATGATCCAGGTATTGATGGGTATGAATATTATTATTTTATAATCAGGAAATTTTATTATAGCATCATACTCATATTCTCTTCTTATTCTCATTGATGGAATTTCATTATTAATGTTTATGTTTACCCTTACTATGCATTTGAGCTCACCCTTTTAATGTTTTCTTTTCCCTAGGTTTTAAAGAATTATGTTGACTAATTTCTGTCTATAAAGGGTTTTCTAGGGATGATGTTTATGACCTAATGTGAAATTAGAAAACATGGGTATAATGGGAAATTATGGTCACCTTATGAACCCATTTTTTATGATTAAAATTTTATGTGAATTGTTTAGGTATGAGTTTTTCTTAATTTCATGAAACTCTAAACATAAATGGCTATCGAGAATTTAAGTGATCCATGTTTTCCATTTGATGTTATAAGGTATTCTTGGAAAAAATTAGGTCACAATAATCAGCATCATAGGTAGAAGTGTTTATTGATTTTATCACATGATTCATGAGTGTGGGTTATAGTGTTTTTTATCTTCAAAATAGGATCTGGGATCATAGGAAAAAATTTGGTAAATCATGAGTAGGTTCCTAATCACCACCATTCATGACGATACTAGATTTTACAGGGTTCTTTGGGGTGTTTCTATCTTCTAATAAAGCTTTATGAATTGTTGTTTTTAAAATTTTGGTCATTAATTTTTTGTAAATTTTGAACTATAATGGAAATAGGGATAAACTATATTGAATGTGGTGTCTATAAACGGTTTCTCAATATTTGGTAAGAGAATGTGACTTGAGATACATCCATATGGATTTTTATGGTCACCATATGGCTAGTCAAACTATATGGTTAATCCAAGTATTTTTATGAGTTTCCATGACCTTGAAAAAAGATATTTCCTTTTTCATTATGTTCAAAATTTTGGGTATTATGAGTGTTTATGTTTATATAATTACAATGAAATAAAAATTTTGATTTAGAAATTTTGAAAATTCATAATGAAAAAGAATTAATTTTATTATTTAGAATTTTCAAATACATTCAAAAATGATATCTGGTTTTAAAATGTATTAATGATTTTTTAATTTAAAATTGTTTATTGTTTTTTGGAATGTTCATTATACCATTAGATTAATTTTATAGAGTTAATTATTGTCAAGGTTTATTAATGATGTAGAGAAATTCAAATAGTAGTATTAAAAAGGATAATATGTCAAAATTTATTTTAAAATGGATGGTTACAAACAATATAAATTTAAACAGTATTTTACCAAAATCTAATAATAAATTTAAATTTTTTTCAAAAATAAAGAAAGAATAATTTTTCTTGAAATGTCTTTTGAAAAAATTATTGGGTAAATTCATTGGATTAATGAATGAAAGTTAGGTTTTAAATTATTTTTTCTAAAACCATTTTGGGTAAAGTAGGTGAAATTATTGTGATTATTTAATGGAATAAATATTGGGGTTGTTGTTTTTTTTTCTTAAATTTGGAAAACAATGGACTTGATGTTCATTTTAATGGTGATTTAAGATCCCTTATTGATTTTGGATTTATATGGGGTGATTTTAGAGTTATAGTTTTTTATAGTTTTTTATTTCTTATCTTTCTAGTTCTTCCACATCTAGATTTAATGATATATTTGTTTGATAAAATTTTTTTGGGATAGTTGTTCCGTCAACTCCAAACTGAATGATTTAATTTATTCTTATATTCCCGCATGTTCAAGGATTTAATTTGGGAGTCCCCAAACCCAAATCATCCCCATTATATAACACCCCATACTTTTCATAGATAGATATTACATCGTAATAGATGAATATTCATTATATAACATTACGATCCATACCAGAACCAAAAAAGTTTAGTATCATTAGAAACATTGATACATAAACAACTGGATCATAAGTCAAATACATATTATAATACTATGTTATAACTAACTAAAACCCTTAATAGAAATATCATACATAAAACATATTCTCAAAACCTATGGAAGGGAATAAAAAAATAAAGGGTGACATCAGATGCTCAGAAAGGGTAAAATTGGGAGATATCATTGATCACTTAAGAATAACATGGGCATAGGGGTATGATAACAGAATCATAACATTTTATACTATAACCAGCATATAATAGAATTTTATCCAGAATTCTTTTAGAAATAATGGTAGTTCATAAGACATGAATCTAAAAGGGATCAAAGAACGTGAACCATGATAGAATAACATTGAAATAATAAATAAGTTTTTGGTATACACATATGTATAGAAAATATATTCCATAGTAATCAAGTATCCCATCCTAGATTATTATAGTGTATTTAGTTTACTCCTCAAACAGTGATTTCCTTAGTCAAGTTTCACTCACAAGACTATCATAGTAGATAGAGTCCCTTACTCAATTGGGTTAAATCCCCAATCCATACATTATTATCTCTTGAGATATCAAACATTATATAATGAATTAGAGGGATATATAATTTGGGTCCCACATATCAAAAAATTAAATCTATACATATGTGATTCACAAGATCATAAAAAATTTATCATATCTTCATAAACTAACTTATCGTAATAAATGGGTTTTACAAAAATTTCCACAATTTATCATAGTATAACCCATGAAAAATTAATTGGTTTCTTAAAAATCCATTAATCATAATAACAAATATCCATATAAATAATAATTGTATTATAAATAGATAATATCCATAGTATATAATAATCAATATCTGGGGATGTAATTATATATGATTTTTTTGTTAAAATGACCAGTGTAATATTTCATTATAGAAACACACATTTTATTTTTAAATAACCAATTTAGAATTTAATCATTTCCAAACAATTATAGAAAAAAATTCCTTATAAAGAACCATGGAAATATATAAAGTAAGATTCAATTTATTTAAAACTCATGACGTTGGGAAATTATTTTCATACAGAGTATATAAAAATAAAGATTCATTTCACATTTTTAGAAAAAAGTCATAAGTACATTGTTTATAAAATGGAAAGAATATTACATTGAAATGTTTCTATAAAAATTATATCAAGTAATTAAATGAAATTAAAGAATCATAAATTCATTGTAATGACTCAGATTTTCACGGTTCCATTTTTGGAAAATTTTGGGGTAAATTACGAGACCAGGTGCTGAAACGACATGTGATTCCAGGGCCTAGAGTTCCTAGAACAATCCATAAAAAGTTTATATGTTTTTAAATATAGTTCATGAGATTATTTATTGAAAATGTGTAAAAACCATTTAATGGGTTCCTGAATCAAAAAATTGAGGGCACCATTGCATTTGGGATGGCAGTATTATCCTAGGTGCGACTTAACTTTAGCTAGCACGGGTCTCAAGTGGGAAGCTCAAAAGTGGAATAAGCTTAAATAAAATAATAAAATAAAATTATTTTATTTCAATTTTAAAAACCTTTTAACACATAAACCATAACACATATTTGAAATCCAAGAGTACCATTGAGCACGTGAGGGTTTACATCCCTTAGGTGAACCCAAATCTCGACTGGTGACGGTCGAGGATAAAAGATAATTTCTGGACTTTTTAATGGAGAATAAAATAAACAAAAATAAGTTTATTTTATTTCCTCTTAATGTTTCATAGTATTTCGACACTATGATACTAAGACTATATGATAGATAAACCCATTCTCCTTTCATAAATAAAGTAGTGTGGCAATGTTGTTTCAATGCGAAACAATGACCTGTTAATGTGTTTCCTCCATTATTCAGGGGAAGGGCCTAGTGTTAGAATTCATAACAATGGAGAATTTTTCAAGAACCTTTTATTTCTACAGAGTAAAGTAAAAAAATCATTCCCATTAGAAAATGACTAATGAAAACAAAGATCGATGATTGACGACATGGTGGATCGTGATGTTTCTCAAGGTATCACCAACCATGATCGAACCCCAATGTGAACCAATCAAAACTCTAGGTGTGGGTTTCTATTTAAATATTTTATTTCCTTTTTCATGAATTTAAATGATTAACATGGATCATCCCAAAAACATGTTAACCCGTTGTTCAATCATTCTTGCAAGAGGGTTTGATTTGAGTGGTTTTAACTTGAGTTTATCATGACGATTGTTGGTTAATTGTCCTAGAAGAAACAAAACCCCGATCGACATGAACATATATCGAGGTTAATTCATCAATGTTGATTCATTAATTTACTCCATCCATTCTTCATTCATTTGGGGAATTCATCATTTGGACCATGACTCAACATTTGTAGATAGATCGATCGTTACACAAATGATCCTTGGTGCAACGATCTGACATTGTGGATCCAAGATGGGCTCGACATGCAAGAGGTGTGATGATGAAAGTGGTGAATGGATGAAGGAAGTGTGGGAGATATCACCATTCAAATAGTTTTTCACTGTAAAGTATCATGGAGTGCATCAGAGACCATAGATGTTAAGATAGAGACCTGAGGATTCCTGAACTTCTTCTGGATCGAAGAACAGACCACCAGAGTGCATCTGGTGGCCCGTGGAAGAAGTCACCAGCACACAGTGGTGGAATCGGCCACGTGCCAGTGCAATGGAGGATCCTTCATCATATGCCATGGGTGGAACAAAGGGCTCACTGGTAGGTTGCCGACATCAGTCTTTGGCAGATGCCACAGTGATCCATGGGGAAGATGGACCATGACAGCTAGACTTCGCGGCAACCAGCAGCGTGGTTCGGAGATGCGACACCCACCGCATCCTTGGTGGAGAAGAATTGTACTCTCTAGTGGGCTAGGTTGGGCAAGTGGGATAGCTCTAGGGTGGACCAGGCCTAGTGAAACGGATCAACCAGGTGGGTCATGTCGAACCCAGCGGGTCAGATCGATGAACCCCAGGCCAGGTCAGACTGGACCCAGACCCAACCATCCTCTTTTCACTAAAATGATTGCAACATTCTAAATATAATTTTATTTGATGAGATATCTATGGAATTTTGATCCTCTCGATGAGGTGACCCTTTTGATATAGATTTGGGGGGTTTTAGTAAGACCAGCAGGGGATGGAGGAGTTCTTTTTGACTTTCTTATGAGGGATCCATGTGGGATCCCGATCCCTTCATACAAGGTGACAGTAGAGATAGATATAATACCCTTGGGATTATCTATGAAGATTCAATGCAGGATCTCATTCTTTACATAATGAATGATCCATTTTTCTGATGTGATTTGGCTTAGCCCTGCTTTTTCTATGACTTCACGAAATAGAGCATGGATCACAATGTGAGCCTTGTTCGGTTCTCACTTATCCTTGCAGTACTATAGATAGGTTTTTTGGTATGGGTGTGACCAATATTTTCATGGTCCCTCATCCCCTATCTATGATGATAATTCCAGTAGGGCCAGGATGTCCCCATGTGATCATCGGGTAGAGGAAACCCTATTTGTGTATCGAGATATGATTCTTTCATTCATGAATTGAGCTAACCAGCATGCTTTGGGTTGTTCTCAGTGTGTTCTCTTTTTCCAGGGCCCAATTTAGTAGGACCTATTTTTCAGGTATTTAATTACTTTATAGCTCAAGATGTGAGGTCTCCCAGAATGAGTGTTCTTTGAGCAGAATCCGATAACTGCGGATTGGATGCGATATCTAGACACCATGTCTCAGTGAGACCAAAAATATTTGGGAAACTTCATGGAGTATCAAGACTATATTTTCTCTCAGATAGGTTTACTATACTTCTTCGATGTTCTTTCTTTTAGAGATCTCATGGAGCATGATCTCCAAGAATCGAGCATGCTATGAGCAAAACCATATAGCTGGAAGTGGATGACATATTTCTTCTTGGAATCCTTTTTGATTATACCTGGATCATCTTATTATATGTGTTGTTGACATATACCTATGTTGAGATGAATGTATCTTCTTGGTGTTCTTTCTATTATGGTATTTTACTTTGTGTTATGGGGTCCGCTATTGATTATTGTTTTAATCAATCATACACAATATTTTCCCTCACATTTCATGTCTTGTGTAGACGACTGACGCTTTGGTGGAGTCCTAGGTAGAGCGGGACCAAGACCAAGATCAGATGGTTCCTTGTGAGATCACACAGTCCAAGGTTTTTCCAGTATCTTCCTACAACAACTTCAGTACCCATGTTTATAGGCCATACTTTGTAGTTGCCTGTATTTTAGTGGGATTATATTCTATCCTAGTTGTACTTTACTTAATTACATTAAATTTTAATAAGTTGTTTTTTCATAGTGGTACCCATTCATTTTCTTTACATAGTTTCTTCACTTTCCAGTCTCTATGGATTAGAGTTGTGTGCATGTGTATAGTTTCTTCGGAAAATTCCTTGAAATTGTGAGATATGCATACTCAGAACTAGTCACTTGCCTCTAGAAAATTGGAGGTGGGAGTGGGATAGTCATGAAAGGGGTCCTAGGGGACAGGTCGTGACAGAGTGTTATCATAGGTTGTACGGTTGCATATTGGGACCGAGAGTTAGTGAGATTGGTTTGGGGAAACAATATAATGTGTTTTGAGTTCGGATTTCATGGCAGGGACTCTAGTGTTATTATATAAGTCAATGTATCCATACACTAGGACTCTGGACACCTTCTTTTCAATACGGTACATGAAAACACTTGTTGCAGGAAAAAATAAAGGTACTTTCATCGTATAGGAATGGGTTGTGTTTTCCATGTCCTTCTTGATTTAGATCACCAGGTATACTCTTTTAACCATGATACATCTTGTTTTCCACAATATTTTTTTATGATGCCAACATTTTTTGTTTCTACAACATGATTGAGAGTTTGGCCCAATATTCGATGAGGGATCCCTGATGGGAGCCTATCACAGAGTAGTTTTTCTTTAGGATGTTCAGTAGGAGATGGTTTCTCATGATGATCAGTTTGTAAACCCACCTATAGTGGTTCAGGTGGATGCAACATTCTTCATTGAGTCGTGGATGGATCTTCTGGTTTTGGATGAAATAGAGTAGGGTTAAAATGTGTGTAATGGGCTTCCAAGATAGTGATATCCTAGGATATAAGGTCTGAAGGACCTACCTATAGAAAGTTCACAATGTAAACTATAGAACCATATAATTTATTATAAGTTCGAGGGATGTGCAAGTTCCCAGAAGAAAAAGATTTTATTTTCTTATAAAAAGTGGGAATATCATGCGATACTTTCCAAATGTTCATGTTACAATTACAGAGACAGTTGATGAACAAACAAGGAAGCGGCAACGGAAAGATAAAATATAATTGTCAAGAAATGAGTGAAATATGAGAGTTGGGGATGCAGTAGTGGGTGGCCGATGATTTGACGTGTTACCACCACCATCTCCAGGCGGTCCATACCAGACATTGGGAGTTTGAGGAATGGGGAGGAGATAGTTTCATGCTATCATGTCTTTTGACCCCAGGACTCTAGGTATGATTCAAGGTATGATCGATGTCTTTCTACTTTAGCTGCAATATTGATAGGCACTTGTAGAATTTATTTCCATTCCTACCACTTTCCTCGATTGATATCTAGATTTTTTGGTTAAACTATTTAATTGACCCTCATGTTTAGAGACTCCTACTAGAGGAGGACTAATTACCAAGCACTGGTTATGACAGTGTGACCTGACTCATGCAGGTGAGAGATTCAGTTGGGATCTTTTGGTAGTGGCATTTAGGCCTTACAATATCAGTCTCAGTGTAGACTAAATCAATAGTTCATGAATATATTGATTTTTTTAAGAAAAATATGTGTTTCTTCTCCGGTGATAGAACTAGATTTCACTTTATCATCAATGGGGAAATCCTTGCATCACTTGATGGACTCATGCAGAGAAGGTTGAAACCAATTTTTATTCAGTTGGCTAGTATGACCCTTTATGCACTATATTTTATGAGTCCTCAAGTTT
This sequence comes from Viscum album, assembly GCA_963277665.1. Classification (NCBI taxonomy): domain Eukaryota; kingdom Viridiplantae; phylum Streptophyta; class Magnoliopsida; order Santalales; family Viscaceae; genus Viscum; species Viscum album. The sequence continues at coordinate 1,702,491,398 of OY728132.1, forward strand.
CATAGTGGTAGAATAGTATAAGGATTTCTTCATGGAAGATGTTCTAGGTTTACCACTCCGTAAATAGTTATACTTCTTCATTGGTCTACACCCAGGGTAGCATCGATATTTATGCCAATATATTGGATGGATTTTGAAGATCATCATGAGATTGGGGTATAGATGGGGGGAAATGTAGATGAAGGGCTTAGTAAGACCTACTGTTTCACCCTACACATCCCCAGGTGATCTTCATTAATAAAATATTATTGTTCTCGAAATATGAGTAGGAGCACATGAGATACATGATGATCGTCTTGGACCCACTTTGAGAGAACCTGCAACACGAAAATCTCTTGAAGTGTCTGTCTTGGATTCAAGAGGTCCTCTATTTCTAGGAAAATTTACCTCAGATGCAGGAGTTCTAGTGAATCCAGTGATGATTGAGACATATTTTTATGAGCATAACTATCCAACCCATCATCTCATGTTAGCAGTAGTGGTCTTTACATTAAAGATGTGGTGATACCACCTGATGGTCAAGCGATACATCGTCCACTTTAACATTGAGTTTCTCAAGTACGTATCCTCTAATAAGGATAGGGGTCTTGATATAGAGGCAATTACTAGAGTTCCTATAAGACAATGACTTATATTTTTTCTATACTCCTGGTAAAAGGAATGTGGAAGAATAAGCTCTCGATAGGAATCCAGTTAGCAGTTACTGAATGAGGCATTAGAGAAGTTGGCCTCATTGCGATTATCCTTCATGGATGGAGATGAAGTAGCTTATCTCCAATCATTAGTTGTCACTATTCCACAATTTAATGAGTCATAAAGGTGAATTTTGGTTATATTGACTATGAGGCTTTATGTTCTCTATTGTTCATAGTGAATACCCATGATGGGCATTCGAAATGTGGGGAGAATGTTGTTATTTTCATGAGACATGCAGTTGTAGTAGTGGATGCCTTGAATGGAGAGATGCATTGGGATATGAATGTGGGTGTCAAGGCAGACATCGAGGATGAAGGAATGGGTTGAATATAGGATTTATTATTGAACTAAAAGATGAATTTTTGTATGAATAAGTTTTTTTGTGTTCTTAAACTCACCATTTCATGCCCCATTAGCTTTGTAGAGGTGGATCCGTCTCTTTCTTAGGGTATCGGGAAGGACATGGAATTCAAAAATGATGCACTTTGTGGCATATTTACCACATACATCTAGGAGATGTGATGCCACGTAAGTGATCATTGATAGACTCACTGAGTCAGCCCACTTCCTAACTACCCAGGAATAGAGTTTAATAGTGGGCTTGGATGCCTATATGTACTGGAGATAGTTTGACTCTTAGGAGTTTCATCGATGATTGTTTCGGATCATGATGCTCTATTTACATCCCAATTGTGGAAGGGATTGTAGGAGGAATTTGAAGATAATTCTCAGGTCATCTATGAGTAGATGAATAATTCACATGGTCCTTAAATGTTTTGTGCTTGCTAGCAGTGGAGACCTTTTGAATTTGGGGAAAGAGGCCATGTCTTCCTTTGGGTCTCATCTCGATGAGGGTTACGAAGATTCTTACTTGCGTGGAAAGCTATCTCATAGGTTAATAGTACCTCTTTCGGATACTTTATTGAGTTAGCGAGGTAGCATACTGCTTGAATCTACCCTATAGTGGGACCATGTATGCAACATCTTCGACATGTCATAGGTGAGGATATTTCGACATAATTCTTCGCACGTTATAATCTAGGATGAGATGGCCATCGACGTTGGAGTGTCTTTGGTTGAGTAACCAATGAATATCAAGTATCATTAATAGATGATATTTACCCTTACTGTGTGTCCAGAGGTAGCACAAGGATCTTAAGTGGATCACATGGGCATGGGAGACTCATATTCGTGATCGGGGATCTCACATTTTGGTCAAGTAAACTTGTTTTGGTTTTCTAGGATACAAACCCTTAAGGTGGGGAGAATGTAATGACTCTGATTTTCCCAATTCTATTTTTATAAAATTATGGGGAAGATTAGAAGACCAAACACTAAGACAATGTGCAATTCTGAGGCCCAGTGTGCCTAGAATAATTCGAAAAAAGATGGTATATTTTTAAATAGACCATGTGAGAAATTTTTTTAAATAGTGAGATAACCCTTAAATGGGTACCCAGATCAAAAAATATTAGGGAACCATTACATTAGAGATGGTGGGTTTACCCGATGTGCGACTTAACATTAGTCAGCGTGGGTCTCTAGTGAGAAAACCCAAAAAAGGAAAAAGCGTAAATGAAATAATTAAATTAAATTATTTTATTTTTAAAATATTAATAATTCATAAACGGTAACTCATATTGAAAATATGAGAGTACCATTGATCTCGTGAGGGTGTGGTTTCCCTAGGTGGAGCTAAACCTCAATCGACACAGGTCGAGGGTAAAAGTTAATTCTGGGAGTTTTTTAAAGGAGAATAAAATAAACATAAAGAAGTTTATTTTAATTCTTTTTAACATTACATAATGTGGTGACACTATGATATAGTGATGAAGCAACTCATTCCTGTTTAATAAATGAAGTAGTGTGGTGACACTATTTCAAAGAGAAATAGTAATGAAATGTCATGTTTCCTTCATTAATCTGGAGTAGGGTCCAACATTAGAATTCATAACACTGGAGAATTTTTATAGAACCTTGGATTTTTCCTGAGGCAAGGAAGAAAAAAATTCTTGTCGAAACATGATGAATGAGGATGAAGATTGAGGATTGACGAGATGAAGGATTGTGATATCTCTCAATGGATCACCAAAGATGATTGAACACCGACCCCAACCAATCTAAACACTAGGTAGGGGTTTTTATTTAAATCTTTTATTTCCCTATTCTTGTATTTAAATGATATACGTGGATCAAACCATGAATAGGTTGACCCATGGTTTGATCGTTCTTGTAAGAGGTTTCAATTTTCTTGGTTTAATAGGATGTTTATCTTGGTGATTTTTGGTTAACCATAATTGTAACATCCTAGGTAAATAATGAATAAAAATTTTTCATATTTATTAATATTTATGAATTAAATATTAATTTTACTTTAAAGGGGTTGCTATGTTCGATAGCGTACCCGATACGCAATGATGAGTTCCTTTGAAAACATACGTTACACACTAGTAATATAATAATATTATTTTAAATGGTAGTTAACATGTAGCCGTTGTATTGGCAGGAATCGATAGAAATAACTGAAATATGTTTATTTATGTTTTAAAAATGTTTTTACATTTATCCAGTAAATGATAATGGCTTAAAATACGGAAAGAATTCAATTTTAGGCATTTATACCCTAATTTTCACTAAAGGTTCACTTATCACCTTTTGATGGCGAACTGTCATTATATATAGTTTTTATCAATCTTATAAATTCTATTGAAACAAATATAACTCTTCTTTAGAATCGGGACATCAAAATTAACTTTGTGTAAATTTTTGGTATCATTCCGATAAAGTTCATTTTTTAATGAATACTGTAAAATGTGGTATTATAATTCAAAACCTCCTTTTAATATAATTTATTTATATGATTAGATTATCATTTGAATTGGTTTTAAATTTAAATTAGAAAATATTTTTACAATTAAATCCAATAGTGGTCGTTGGAATTAATTTCACATTGAAATCGGACTTAAACTAGTGTCAATCTTTTGATACTTATTGTTTCATAAATACACGCTATTTGTCATGACAACGGGAATTAATTATTAAATTAATTAATGTGACATATATGATTTGAATTTTGTAAAATAGTCTTAATTTTTGAATTCGGAATATCAAATATTTCTTAGGATGAATTTTTGGTATTTTCTGAAAAACTTCAATTTTTGATGAATAGTGAAACCACTAAGTGGTACTTACAAAAACTGATTTTTCGTTTAAATGAAATTTTACCACTTCTGTGTTTTAAATTTCAAAAATCAGACATACATGGTTGTCATTAAGAAGTAAAATGTGGTTCAATGAGATTAAAATAATTTTTTGGTGAATAGTAACTCTAAAGTTCTTAATCGCGATTAGAGGTAATTAGTGTAGTTTAAGGTAAGAATAATGTTTTAATAAAATGAAATGACCTAGACACATGTCCTACCCTCATTGGATGTGTCATGGCCGACCAAGATAATCCATGGGTCAACTTGGGGACCCCATGTATCCACCTTTGTTGGAAAATGACATAAATAACTTTTATTTAATGTTAAAGTAAAAAATGACACAAACATGAAATGTTTTACTAAAACAATTTTTACATGGGGTTATACAAGTAATAATTTTGACTATAAATAGTCTTTGGAAATCTAAAAATATTTCCTACATCATAGTAATTTTTTTATAACTTTTAGACATTAAATAAATTAAATTATTTATGACATCATGATGATGCAGCGATGACCTCATTATTTAACGATTTAAATAAAATGGAAAGATAATGTAAAATATAAGACCTACACATGTACAAAACCTATTAGATGGGTGTATTTCTAACCCTCCTCACCTTATACTCTAGATACATCGATTTGGGACCTTTAAAATCCAAAACTCTTTTGAAAATAAAGTAACCTTTTGTAACATTACAAGAGTGCCCCTCCTCTCCTCTTATAAAAGGTCCCCACCTCTACCACCTTACCCACACTCCCAAAGCCTTTGGATCAGAAAAAATCTGCCCATTTTGTCTCTCCAATTCCCTCCATTACTCCTTGATGCTACACTTTGGGCAGAAGTCTTCCCAAGGAAGCCTTTGAGCTCAAACCAATGGGAGTTACCTGATTTTAAGGTATGTCTTCTTTTGAGTCCTTTTGTTTTATTTTGCTTCTACAGCCCCCTAAAATCATTTTATTTTTTTTATTTGTAACAACTCCAGTATCCCCAATATATAAGGATGTTTTTATAACAAGGATTCGAGCTACACTAACACACACCTACATCTAATGGTTAAAGAACATACTGTTTTCGTGGATGGTGAATTTCTACCTCCCGAAACGATGATTGTTCAACATTCTTTTAACACCTTCAAAGGTGTCCATTAAGATGACACTATATTTATATATGATATATAATATGTTTATGTTTTCCTTAAGTTTATGTATTTTTCATTTTGGGCAACCTTTATGGTTTCCATTATGGGTAAACGCGATATCTTCATTTAAGGAAGTGCGGACTACCGCCCCCTCAAAGTGATTTGATTCGTTAATGCCACATGTGGGACTTATAAAGGATGTATTTAAATTTATTATATATGATGTTATACTGGAATTATAATATACCTCTATATCATTATTATTTCTTTCCATTAAAGTATGAGATAGAAATGAAAGTAGCGTTTATGCGTACGTACGGCTTACCGTCTCCATGAACGGTGCATTTCATTTCTTATCCCCAAATGTAATGTACTATTATAAGTACATGTATATAATCGATATATATGATGAATGATACATCTAAATGATGAATATAACTCTGGAATTAAAATATACATACCTCTCATTTAGTTTTAATTACATTAATATGACAAAGAAATGAAAGTAGCGTTCATGCGTACGTACGGCTTACCGTCTCCATGAATGGTGCATTTCATTTATTACCTCTAAATGATTATGTAATATTATAAATACATGTATATGATGAATATATCTGATATATATGATATCCAAATCAGGAATGTCATTCTGGATATAAAGAACCTTTGACCACACGAACAACATGTAATTGTAAGAAATCCACTTTCGACATAAGAACCAAATATCGACAAAACAAACATTATTAACTTAAATTTTTACATAATGTTTATAACATGGAAATAAGTGATATAAAAGGAATAATTAACTTGAAAAAGGTTCTTAAGAAAATATAAATTAACTCATGTTTATTATTCAGGACATTAATGAACGATCGAGTCAAGTCGGACTCGAGGTAAGGGACTTCGTCTCAATCTCCTTTAATTGAGGAATATTTCTTTTTATACACAACTTTATTCTATACGGTGTATAAACCCCTTTGAATTTTACTTTTATACAAAAGGAATCTTTTTCTATGAATCGTTTTACTAAAAGACAAAGAGGAATGTTTTTTTACGTACGCGGTGACAACAACCTTTTCCTCCGCCGCGAGTATTATTTGGTCTTTGGCTTCCTCAACAAGCCGTAATGTTTTTAAAATAAAATAAATACCATAAACTCTTTTATGTATTTTGGTATTGAAAATGGTTTTGACAAAGGATTCTATTATGTCAATATATTTAAATTATATATTGTGATTGAAATGTGGAAATGTTATCATTCATTTTTATTGGTTTTATGTTTTATGATTTTATATTGGTACTTGGACATTTGACGGGTGGTTATGTGATAAACCATATGACAGGTGGTTCCGTGAATACCAGGTTGGATGGTTACGTTATAACCTCCAATGCATTGGGTATGGAAGTCGGCCGTATGCCTATTCCATTATGTATGTATAGAATTTTGCCATATGGCTATTTCATTAAGTGATATGTGTGGAAGTCGACCGTATGGTTATTCCACTTAAGTATGTTTATGTCCCATGTTACCTTTATATGTTATGTGTTCTTTATATGGGTTTTATGGTAATCCTTTGGTTACAAAAAGGTAAGTAATGATATTTTATTCAGTGAAGAGTTTTTACTACTTCATGAAGGTGAATGTATTACATTGATAAAGTTATACATGGTATACTTGATGTTTGAAAAACTAACAGTTTTCATTCTTTGTGTAGCCCTTACTAAGCTTTTTATGCTCACCCCAAGTTTTTTGAAATGTTTTTCACAGGAATTAATGTGGAATCGGGTCATGGATGGGATCATGGGAATGTCATGCTATATAAAACATGGAACTAGACATGTCTCTTTTTAAGAGTTTTTTTTATTTTAGGGAAACATAGTAGAAGTGTCTACTTTGTAATCTTTTCAGATGTAATAGTTATGTCCTAATTCTCTAAAACTCTAAACCTGAAAAGATCCTCAATGTGAATTATTCATTTAATTCAATATTAAGTAAGGTTTAATGTCGGGGCCTTATAGTTGGTATCATAGATCAGTTTAGACAACTTTAGGTGTTAGAAAAGTGTAAAATTATAAGTTAATTTATGGTATGATTGAAATGATATACCATTTAAATATTACCATGTTGCTTCGCCTAAGATATTTCTGTGTTTGGAATGGTTTTCCGCAGAGGAAACAAAGCAGCTATGTTGGGACAACATCTGGAGGAAGGCAACCTTCCAAATCATCAAATTGAGATGGTTGGAATCGGAACTGAATAGTTCGTTGTAGTGATGGCACAGTTGACTCTAGCTATAAATGGTGGTGGTATCCATGCACGAGATCATCCAGATCAACCGCAGAAGAACATGTCAGTGGTGGAACATTTCATGAGGCAACATCACCCATCATTCAGAGGATCATCTGACCACGTGCAAGCTGAAGGGTGGATTAAAGCACTGGAGAAGATTTTTGATGTCATGGGGTGTTCAGAACATCAAAAGGTTAGTCTTGCTGTTTACCGGTTTGAAGGTGAAGCTGATCAGTGGTGGTTGATAGTGAAAAATATCAGGGATAGTGATGAGATTGAGGATCTTCACTGGGATGAATTCAAAGGTATGTTTCTTGAGAAATATTTTCCTAAGGTGGTTCGTCTTAGGATTGAAAAACAGTTCCTAGAATTGAGGTAGGAGGATGATTCAGGGGCTACTTATGAAGCAAAGTTCACTCGATTAGCAAGGTATGCTCCAAACATCATACGAGATCTTGATAGTAAAATAAACCATTTTTACTCAGGGTTAAAGCCAAAGTATCGAAGGGATTTAGCCTCTCGTGAGTTATAAAGTTATGAAAAACTTGTTCGATGTGCGAAGAAGGTGGAAATGGAGTTTGTGGATGATCAGGTGTTCTATGACAAACAACAGAATAAGAGGTCTAGTTGGTAAGAAAAGTGGAAGAATTCATCAAAGAAGTATGGAGGTAAGAAAACCAAATATCCATCCTATGGGAAGTGTGGTAAAATGCATCCTGGAGAATGTTTATCCAAGTCTGGTAAGTTCTTTTGGTGTGGTAAGTCTGGTCATATTGCTCGTAACTGTAAGGAAGGTGATCAAGTAGGCAATGAAAAGCCAGTGGAAAGATGTTTTAAGTGAAGTGAAATGGGTCATTATGCAAATGAGTGTCCAATAAAGAACTCGACTGGGGGAATGCAGCCAGACTACAAGCAGAAAGGGGTGGTGAAATCCTTTGCAACAACTTTAGCAGGTGTTGGGCCATTGAATGAAGTAGTATCAGGTACACTGTTTATTTGTTCAGATTATGCCAATGTGTTGTTTGATTCAGGGTCTACACATTCTTTCATTTCTGAGAAGTTTTCTAGTAAATTAGAAATTCCATATCAAGATATGAATCCTGAACTTATGGTAAAAACACACGGAGGGAACGTTGAGACAAAAAGGAATTATAAGAACCTTCATATCCTTGTCTGTGGAAAGAATCTTCCAACAAACCTTATTGTTTTTCCTCTATTAGAGTTTGATGTTATTTTGGGCATGGATTGGCTTTCTGTTTATCATGCTAAGATTGACTGCAGAGCTAAAATGGTTTCTTTTCAGAATGATTTTCAGTTTGTGTACAAGAATGAACCCTTGATTTTGATAACATATCAGGAAGTTGAGAAACTAGTAAATGATGGAAATGAATGTTACCTTGCACATATTGTTGAAAATAAAGGAACTGTTCAGATTAATGATGTGCCAGTGGTAAATGAGTATCTTGATGTTTTTCCTGATGAGTTTCCTGGTGTTATTCATGATCGGGAAGTTGAATTTACTGTTGACTTAGTTCCTGATTCTAATCCAATTTCAATACCCCCTTATCGAATGGCTCAAGTTGAACTTTTAGAGTTAAAGAATCAATTGCAGGAGTTATTTGATAAAGGTTTCATTCGACCTAGCACTTCACCATGGGGTGCTCCTGTCTTATTTGTTAAAAAGAAAGATGGCTCAATGATACTTTGCATTGATTATAGATCCTTGAATAATATTACTATTAAGAACAAGTATCCTTTTCCTCTTATCGATGATTTTTTTGATTAGCTCCAGGGAGCTCAGTATTTTTCAAAGATTGACTTGAGGTCGGGGTACCATCAGTTGAAAGTAAAAGAAGCAAATGTTCTGAAGACTACGTTCCGTACTAGATATGGCCATTATGAATTTGTAGTTATGCCTTTTGGGTTAACCAATGCACCTGCTGTATTCATGGACCTTATGAATAGAATTTTCCCTAATTTCATGGATAAGTTTGTGGTTGTTTTCATTGATGATATTATGGTGTTTTATAAAAGTAAAGAGGAGCATGAAAGTCTTTTAAGGGTTATCGTGCAAACCTAAAAAAGAAAAGAAACTATATGGAAAATTCAGCATGTGTGAGTTTTGGTTACACAAATTTTCTTTCCTGGGTCACATTGTTTCAAAAGATGGAATAACTGTTGATCCTACTAAAACAAAATTTGTTGAAGAATGACCAAGACCTACAAATGTAACCGAGATCTGTAGTTTTCTTGGTTTGGCAGGTTACTACCGAAGGTTTGTTGAAAATTGTTCATGGTTATCTAGTCCAATGACTAAGCTAACTCGTAAGGGTGTTAAGTTCATCTGGACAAAATAATGTGATGATTGTTTTCAGGAGTTGAAGAGAAGATTGGTGAATTCTCCAGTTTTGGCACTTCCTTCCAGGAATGGTGAGTTTGTTATATACAGTGATGCTTCGTTGAAGGGACCTGGTTGAGTCCTTATGCAGAATGATCAGGTAATTGCTTATGCTTCACATCAGTTGAAAACTCATGAGGTAAATTACCCTACACATGATTTGGAATTAGTTGCTGTTGTTTTTTCTTTAAAAATTTGGAGGCATCATTTCTATGGAGTAAAGTGTGAAATATATACTAATCACAATCGTTTAAAGTATATATTCACTTAGAATGAGTTGAAGGTGAGATAGAGGAGATGGCTGGAATTAATCAAGGATTATGATTGTACAATTCATTACCATCTGGGAAAAGCAAATAAAGTGTCTGATGCTTTGAGTCGAAAAAGTAATGCTTCATTAACCATGCTATGATTGGAACGAGATCCTTTGGTTTTTGATTTGATGAACTTTGGCATAGAAGTTTTTGGTGTAGGATGTCCTTCTGTTTTGTTTCAAGTATCAGTGAGATCTTCTCTATCAAACAGAATCAAGCAAGCACAGAAGCAAGACAGTGAGTTGCAGAAAAAGGTAGAGCTGGTTTAAAAGAGTACGTTGCCTGAATTCAACACTGATAATGATTGTGTTTTGAGGTTTGGGAAGAGATTATGTATTCCTTGTGATTCACAGTTGAAGAATGAGCTATTATGTGAGGCTTATAGTTCCCCGTTTTCAGTTCATCCTGGCAGTACTAAGATGTACAGAGATCTGCAGGAGTATTACTGGTGGGATGGAATGAAAAGAGATATTGCTGATTTTACTGTGAAGTGTTTGACTTGACAACAGGTTAAAGCATAGCGGCAGTTACCAAAAGGGATGCTTCAACCTTTACCAGTGCCAGAGTGGAAATGGGAGAATATATCCATGGACTTTGTTGTGGGATTACCGAAGACATATCGAGGTAATAATGCAATCTGGGTTATTGTTGATCGCTTGACTAAATCTACTCATTTCCTTGCTATACGAGATACTTTCTCTCAAGATCAACTTTCTTGATTGTATCTTAATGAGATAGTCCGGTTGCATGGAGTTCCCCTCTCCATTGTATCTGACCGTGATCCTAGGTTTACTTCTAACTTTTGCAAAGGCCTTCAAAAGTCATTGGGTACTGAATTAAATTTCAGTACATCTTTTCATCCTCAATCAGATGGGCAGTCAGAACGAACAATTCAGACCATGGAGGATATGCTACGAGCTTGTTCGATGGATTATCAGGGATGTTGGGACCAACATCTTTCTTTGGTTGAGTTTTCTTATAATAACAGTTTTCATTCCAGTATACAGATGGCACCATTTGAGGCATTATATGGGAAGCGGTGTCGAACTCCAGCATTTTGGGATGAAGTGGGTGAAAGGAAGCTAATGGGACCATAATTGATAGAAGAGCGGGTAGAAAAATTTCAGTTGATTCAGAAACACATGAGAATAGCTCAGAGCAGCAAGAAGAGTTATGCGTATAACCGGAGGAAGGATCTATCTTTCAAGGTAGGTGATCATGTTTTTCTCAAGGTTTCTCCATGGTAAAGTGTGATGCGATTTGGTAAGAAAGGAAAGATGAGTCCAAGGTTCATTGGACAATATGAAACTCTGGAGAGAGTTGGATCAGTTGCATATAGAGTGGCATTACCTCCAAGTTTATCTCAGGTACACAATGTTTTTCATGTTTCGATGTTGAGGAAGTATATGCCAGATTCATCTCATGTTTTGAGCCCAGAGGTAGTTCAGTTGGAAGAGAATCTCTCTTATGAAGAACAACCAGTCCATATTCTTGACCGAAGAGAGCAATTGTTGCGAAATAAGGTAATCCACCAGGTAAAGATTTTGTGGAAAAACCATATGGTTGAAGAGGCAACGTGGGAATCTGAAAATGCTATGAGAGATAAATACCCCCACTTATTTTGATAAGTGAATAAAATTGTGAGGATGTAATTCCCAAAATGGGGGGAAGGATGTAACATCCCATGTAAATAATGAATAAATTTTTTTCGTATTTATTAATATTTACGAATTAAATATTAATTTTACATTAAAGGGGTTGCTTTTTTTGATAGCGTACCCGATATGAAACGATGAGTTCCTTTGAAAACTTACGTTACAAACGAGTAATATAGTAATATTATTTTAAATGGTAGTTAACATGTAGCCGTTGTATTGGTGGGAATCAATAGAAATTACTAAAATATGATTATATATGTTTTTTAAATGTTTTTACATTTATCCAATAAAAGATAAAGTCTTAAAATAAGGAAAGAATTCAATTTTAGGCATTTATACCCTAATTTTCACTAAAGGTTCACTTATCACCTTTTGATGGCAAGCCATCATTAAATATAGTTTTGATCAATCTTATAAATTCTATTGGACCAAATATAACTCTTCTTTATAATCGGGACATCAAAATTCACTTTGTGTAAATTTTTGGTATCTTTCCGATAAAGTTCGTTTTTTAATGAATAGTGTAAAATGTTGTATTTTAATTCAAAACCACTTTTTAATCTAATTTATTTATATGATTATATTATCATTTGAATTGGTTTTAAAGTGAAATTTGAAAATATTTTTACCATTAAATCCAATAGTGGTCATTGGAATTAATTTCACTTTGAAATCAGACGTAAACTAGTGTTAATCTTTTGATACTTATTGTTTCATAAATACATGCTATTTGTCATGACAACGGGAATTAATTATTAAATTTATTAATGTGACTTAAATATTTTGAATTTTTTAATATAGTCTTCATTTTTGAATTCGGAATATCAAATATATCTTAGGGTGAATTTTTGGTATTTTTCTGAAAAACTTCAATTTTTGATGAATAGTGAAACCACTAAGTGGTACTTATAAAAACTGATTTTTCGTTTAAATGAAATTCTACCACTTCTGTGTTTTTAATTTTAAAAATACGAAATACATGGCTGTCATTAAGAAGTAAAATGTGGTTCACTGAGATTAAAATAATTTTTTGGTGAATAGTAACTCTTATGTTCTTAATCGCGATTAGAGGTAATTAGTGTAGTTTAAGGTAAGAATAATGTTTTAATAAAATAAAATGACCTAGACACATGTCCTACCCTCATTGGATGTGTAATGTCCGACCAATAAAATCCATGGGTCAACTTGGGGACCCCATGGAGCCACTTTGGTTGGAAAATGACATAAATACCTTTTATTTAATGTTAAAGTAAAAAATGACAAAAACATGAAATGTTTTACTAAAAAAATTTTTACATTGGGTTATACAAGTCATATTTTTGACTATAAATAGTCCTTGGAAATTTAAAAATATTTCCTACATCATAGTAATTTTTTTATAATTTTTAGACTTTAAATTAATTAAATTATTTATGACATCATGATGATGCAGTGATGACCTCATTATTTAACGATTTAAATAAAATGGAATGATAATGTAAAATCTAAGACCTACACATGTCCAAAACCTATTGTATTAGTGGATTTCAAACCCTCATCACCTTATCCTCGAGATACATCAATGTGGGACCTTTAAAATCTGAAACTCTTCTGAAAATAAAGTAACATTTTGTAACTTTACAAGAGTTCCCCTCCTCTCCTCTTATAAAAGGCCCCCACCTCTACCACCATACCCACACTCCCAAAGCCTTTGGCTCAGCCAACCTCTGCCCAATTTGTCTCTCCACTTCCCTCTATTACTCCTTGAAGCCTCACTTTGGGCAGAAGTTTTCCCAAGGAAGCCTTGGAGCTCAAACCAAAGGGAGTTACCCGATTTTAAGGTAATGTCTTCTTTTGAGTCCTTTTGATTTATTTTGCTTCTCCATCCCACTAAACTCTTTTTATTCTTTTCATTTTTAACAACTACAGTATCCTCAATATACTAGGATGTTGTTATAAGAAGGATTCGAGCTACACTTTTACACACCTACATCTAATGGTTAAAGAATATTATGTTTCTGTGGATGGAGAATTTCTGCCTCCCGAAACGATGATTGTTCAACATTCTTTCTACACCTTCAAAGGTGGCCATTGAGATGACACTATATTTATATATGATATATAATATGTTTATGTTTTCCTTAAGCTTCTGTATTTTTCATTTTAGGCATACCTTTATGGTTTCCATTATGGGTAAACGCGATATCTTCATTTAAGGAAGTGCGGACTACCGCCCCCTCAAAGTGATTTGATTTGTTAATGCCACATGTGGGACGTATAAAGGATGGATTTAAAGTTATTATATATGATGTTATACTGGATTTATAATATACCTCTATATAATTATTATTTCTTTCCATTAAAGTATGAGATAGAAATGAAAGTAGCGTTTATTCGTACGTATGGCTTACCGTCTCCCTGAACGGTGCATTTCATTTCTTATCCCCAAGTGTAATGTACTATTGTAAGTACATGTATATAATGGATATATATGATGAATGATTCATCTAAATGATGAATATAATTCTGGAATTAAAATATACATACCTCTCATTTAGTTTTAATTCCATTAATATGACAAAGAAATGAAAGTAGCGTTCATGCGTACGTACGACTTATCGTCTCCATGAATGGTGCATTTCATTTATTACCTCTAAATGAATATGTAATATTATAAATAAATGTATATGCTGGATATATGTGATATATATGATATCCAAATCAGGAATTTCATTCTGGATATAAAGAACCTTTAGCCACACGAACAACATGTAATTGTAAGAAATCCACTTTCGACTTAAGAACCAAATATCGACAAAACAGACATTATTAAATTAAATGGTTAAATAATGATTATAACATGGAAATGATATAAAAGGAATAATTAACTTGAAAACCGTTCTTATTAAAATAGAAATTAACTCAAGTTTATTATTCAGGACGTCAAAGAACGATCTAGTCAAGTCGGACCCGAGGTAAGGGACTTCGTCTCAATCTCCATTCATTGTGGCATATTTCGTTTTATACACAACTTTCTTTTATACGGTGTATAACCCCCTTTGACTTTTAATTTTATACAAAAGGAATCTTTTTCTATGAAGCGTTTTACTAAATGACAAAAAGGAAAGTTTTTTTTACATACGCGGTGACAACAACCTTTTCCACCGCCGCGAGTATTATTTGGTATTTGGCTTCCTCAACTAGCCGTAATGTTTTTAAAATAAAATAAATACCATATACTCTTTTATGTATTTTGGAATTGAAAATGGTTTTGATGAAGGATTCTATTATGTCAATATATTTAAATTATATATTGTGATTGAAATGTGGAAATTTTATCATTCCTTTATATTGGTTTTATGTTTTATGATTTTATATTGGTACTTAGACATTTGACGGGTGGTTATGTGATAAACCATATGACGGGTGGTGCCGTGAATACCAGGACGGGTGGTTACCTTATAACCTCCAATGCATTGGGTATGAAAGTCGGCTGTATGACTATTCCATTAAGTATGTATGGAAGTTGGCCGTATGGCTATTCCATTAAGTGATATGTGTGGAGGTCGACCATATGGTTATTCCACTTAAGTATGTTTATGTCCCAAGTTACCTTTATATGTTATGTGTTCTTTATATGGGTTTTATAGTAATCCTTTGGTTACAAATAGGTAAGTAATGATATTTTATTCAATGAAGAGTTTTTACTACTTCATGAAGGTGAAGGTATTACTTTGATAAAGTTATACATGGTTTACTTGATGTTTGAAAAACTAACAGTTTTCATTTTTTGTGTATCCCTTACTGAGCTTTTTATGCTCACCCTAAGTTTTTTGAAATGTTTTTCATAGGACTTAATGTGGAATAGGGTCAAGGATGGGATCATGGGAAAGTCGTGCTATGTAAAACATGGAACTAGACAAGTCTCTTTTGAAGAGTTTTTTTTTATTTTATGGAAACATAGTAGAAGTGTCTACTTTGTAATCTTTTGAGATTTAATAGTTATGTCCTAATTCTCTAAAACTCTAAACCTGAAAAGATCCTCAATGTGAATTATTCATTTAATTCAATATTAAGTAAGGTTTAAGGCCGAGACCTTATAATAATAATGACAATGAACCTCGATCGATAGTGAATAACCATTGTGGTTTTTTTTAAACAATGTTTTGTATTTGTTGAAAATTAACCTTTTTATTGGATAATGTTTTAATATAAATGATGATGAAGTTGTTGGTTTTTGGAATTTTGTCTTTATTACTGAGAAATAAAGAAGTTTCTCAGTTTGAAATATATTGATGAAGTCATTATTATTGCTGAAAATTCTTGAAAGAGAATGAAGTTGAAGAGAAAGAAGTTAGAAAGTTACTCAAACTATCTAAACAAAATCAAATGATGATTTGGTGATCGTAAAGTTATCACAAATCATGAAAACATTCATGATAAATGATGTTGATAAAATGGAGAAGAGGTTTGAAAATAGTCAATGAGAAAAATTCATGGAAAAATAATATATATAATTCTGAGCAACATTATGATGAAAATCAGATCCAAAATTCTGAGAAAATTTGGATCCATAATTCTAAGAAACATTTTTGAAAAAATCAGAACCTAATTTCTGAGCAATTCAGAACCTGATTTCTGAAAAATTCAAAACCTGATTTTAGCACAATTCAGAACCTGATTTATGAGCAATTCAGAATTTAATTTCTGAAAAATATGGAACCTTATTTCTTCAAAATTCAGTGTCTAATTTCTCAGAAACTCTGAATCAGATTTCTAAACAATTCGGAACCTAATTTATGTACATTTCATAAGCTAATTTTTTCATAATTCAGAACCTGACATCTATATAATTTAGAACCTGATTTCTACAAAATTCAAAACATGATTTCTAAGAAATTCAAAATCTGATTTCAGAACAATTCAGAACTTGATTAATAAACAATTCAGAACATTATTTCTGTATAATTTGGAACCTGATTTCTAGACAATTCAGAAAAGGATTTCTAGAAAATTTGGAATCTGATTAATGCATAATTTGGAACCTGATTTTCTATGAATTCAGAACCTAATTTCTACACAATTTGGAACGAGATTTCTGATCATGTTTCTGAGAAAACCAAAACCAAGATCTAGTATTATCTTTCTGAGAAAATAGGAATATTTCAAGAAGGAAACCCCAAATTTCAACATTGTGTAAATCAAGATGAAATTTAAACAGTTTTTAAGAAGTCAAATATTGAAGAATAAATGCGATATATTTGCATAGTTTTTGATATTTGAGGAAGCGGGAAAGATTTTCAAGATTCCTGCCTTTTTTTAAAGTTTCCTATAAATATGTTCTCAGATCACTCCCTCATTTGTAGCTTTTCACACTCGCAGAAAAGGAAGTATGAAAGGGAAGTCAAAGTGAAAGGTTCCCACAAAATTGATGAAGTTTTCTTTGAGTGTTTAAGGAAAGGAAAAAATCATCCTTATATAGTACTGAGAAGATAAGACTTAGCCAAATCGGATTGAGAATTCTGATTGGCCATTTCTGGAGCATCTTCAACAATGTTTTCATTCTTATGTTTATCTGAATGGTTCTCTAATTAAACATTTCAAACTTATGGGAGTCAGTATAATATTTTCTATCATGAGATAGAAGGTTTATAATGGGACTTGACACAATTTGTATTCACTTTTTCATTATATTGGATTTTTATAGACCCACATGAGTGGCTATGTCAAGGTTGTAGGTTCAAACATTGAGGCCTAACTTTTGTAAATCTTATGTTCCTTCATTGATTAAAATTCATGTATGCATAAGTAATTGTTAAATGTTGATATGGAAAAAAGTATTAACAGGTTGTAGGGGTTATGTTTCTTAAAGTTTTAAAACTCATAAAAAGTGAGCAACTGATTCAACCTCCATTCTTAGTAGTTTTTTTATCCTTAGAACATCAAGTGTTATTATAGAATGGATCCCTTGTTTAATACTTATCGTGGAGAATATCAATTATTTCAACAGTAGATAAATTCCTACATTCGATGGAAAGAATTATTATGAATGGAAAAATAGGATGCTTCATTATCTATTATCTTTTGTCCTTGAAGTTGTTGATGTTGCTAAAATTGGTTTTCCACCTATTGAGAAAGAATATATAATGACCTTTTTTGATAAAAGAAATATAGAAGTTGATGAAAAGGATACAAAATTTATTCTCATGTCCTTATCAGAAAATTTTTATCTGAAGGTGATGGGTCTCGAAACATCAAAAAGCATGTGGGACAAGATGGAATGTTTTTTGAAGGAAATAAAAAATTCAAGGAGGCTATACTACAAATATGAAAGAGTAATTATGAAGATATTAGAATGATAGATGATGAGACAATTGATGAATACTTCACTAGAGTTAATGAAATTGTGTGTAATATTAGAGGATTCAAAGATGTATTTTAAGGTTCAAAATTTTTGAATAAACTAATGAAAAACTTCCCAAAAAAGTTTGATTAAAAAATTTCTACCTCAAAAGATATGGATGATTTAACTCTTGATGAATTACATAAATGTATTGTTTCTTATGAAATGTGGAAAATCTAATCATTAAGAAGAAAATTAAATATGATATAGCTTTTAATTCCATGAGAATGACTAAAATTCATCTAGTTGATGAAGCTGATCCTTGAAAATCTAATGAAAGGGAAGATGATGATCTAAATTAAAAAAATCATGTTCCTTATATCTAAGAACTATTAAAGAGGAATAAGGAAATAAAGAGGAAAAATTCCTCTCAAATGTTTTGAGTGTGGTGGAATCAGGCATGTTTTAATGAATTTACCCAAGAAGAAAGATGTATAATATCAAGAAGGTTTCGATGAAAAACCTCGATGGATGAAGTGTAAGAAATGATAAATAAGAGAAGTATTCTAAAAAATTCATGAAGAATTATTTTAGAAAGAAGTGAAGAATGTTGATAAAGAAAGGTGAATTAGACTCAAATGATATTTATTCTTTTGAAGATGAATGATTAAAAAAAATCCTAACCTTCATTTTAAATGTTGAGAAAACAAAAGACTCCTTAGAGAGTAAAGAAGGTGGTGAATAATATTATATAGGCTATCAGCTCAGAACCGAACTTCTTACATGTCTTAAGAAAATCAATTATCTCAATAAATAAATTATAGTAATAAATAATCATCGTTATGAAGTTTCTGATGGATGAAAAGATTTCATCAAGCAAGAGAATGAATACATTCAGGAGATTCTGAGCTACAAATATAGAAATTATGAACTAGGAAAGGTGATTGAAGATCATATAAAGAAGCTAGAATCTATTGAAGAAGAAGTTAACAAGTTGCAATAAAAACTTATTGAGTCCAAAAATACTCTGAGAAAGCGAAATTAAAACATAAACAAATCTACAAAAGTAAAATATGAGTCCTCTAAAATTGTTGATAAGGCTCATTATGAAAATAAGGTGAAATAATCTCTTACCAAAAAAATGTTACATCTGATTCTTCGTACATTTCAGGTTATGGAATAAGTTTTGGGAAATATTTGGTGGAAAAATTTTGTGATAAACCTATCAAATCTATAAAATTTGAAACCTTACATAAAGGAAAAGATGGTCCATATCCTAATAATGTTAGGGATGAAAGAAGTTACAATCCTAAACAAGGTTTCTATAAAGAAATATCATTATTTAACAAAAGATCAAGATTTGATGGATATTGACAGTGTTGTGGAATCTATGGGCATAAATTCTATAATTGTTGGGACAATTTATCTGTACCTAGAATAAGTTTTGAGAAAATTAAGAAGAAATACTGAAAGAAGAATGAGTAACTTTCCTCACTCACAGAATGTTGAAAAGATGAATTCTCAAAATGTTAGAAAAAATCCAATAAATAATCAATTAGAATGTCAGGAAAAATTTTGTGGAAGATTTTATCAGTCTTTTCATCATCCATAAAGATGTATGAAACTGCTTTCAGACCAGGTTTCCTATGATAATAAAGAAAAGAAAGCTCAAAATCAGAAGGCTGGTGAGAGACTTTTTAATGTTGATACAATGTTAAAATTATTAAATATGAACAAATCATGGATTACTGATATAATTTGTTCTTCAAACATGAGAGGTGATATAAAAAAGTTGGAACATGTTGAAATTCATGATGGAAAAACATTTACTTTTGGTAATGATAGTTCCTTAAAAATTAAAGGAATCAGAACGATAGAGATTAAATTAGACAAACTGAAATCTAAAGAAGTCTTGTTTGTTTATGGGATAAATCATAACATAATTAATGTAAGTAAAATTAGCTATGATAATTAACAATTGAACTTTATAAATGATTCTTGTATCATCAAAAGTGTGAAAATGGAAAAGTCATTACAATATGAGAAAGAACCAGTCAAAAGCTCTTTCAAATTGGAGAATCAAATAACTCTTTTTATATGAGTGATGATGATAAAAGAAATTTTTGGCACTGAATACTTTTCCACCATAGGAATAAGAACATGATTAGGCTTTCTAAATTAGAAGTTGTTTGGAATTTTTAATAATTGGAAAGAGGAGATAAAGATGTTTGTATAACTTTCTAGAAAAGAAAACATGACTAACCAAAGTCATAAAAGAGTTGACATTCAATCTAGAAAACAACCTGAGAATATTCATTCTGATCTATGTGGGTTGATGAAAAATAAATAAAAAATGGGTATTTATACTTTACCACTTTTATTTATTATTTCATTCGAATGAAAAACATTATGATAATTAAACACTAGTGAGAGGCTATTGAAATGTTCAAATTCTTCAAAAAATATGTTGATAATGAAATGGGGGTTTTCATAAAGAATCTGAGAACATATAATGGTAATTAATTCACAAATAATGATTTTTAATCCTATCTAGGAAATCATGGTATCAAGCATTAGTATAGTTCTCTATATACTCCACATGAAAATAGAGTAGCAGAAAGTTAGAATAAGAGATTGGTGGAAATAGGAAGAAGTATGTTATCAAAACACAAGCATTCAAAATTCTTTTGGAGGGAAGCTATTATAACTATTGTACATGTTCAAAATAGATGCTTGTTGAGACCATAAACCAACAAGACTCCTTTTGAAATGTGGTATAACAGAAAAACCTCATTAAAATACATCAAAGTCATTAGAAGTATGTGTCGTCTTTATGTAAAAAATCTAGATTTGGGAATGTTTGATGAGAAAATTGAGGAAGTAACCTTCATGGGTTATTCATCAAATGGGAGAAGTTACATATGTTGGAATAGATGATTACAGAAGTTGTTAGACTCCTATGATATGAATGTAATTTAAGATTAAATTTCCCTAAGCAATGTTGTTGAAAATGATGAGGTTGAAACATTGGAGAAATCCAAAAATAGGGAATGTTATCCAAAACAACCACATCACGATTCATATGAGTCATCTGGTGAAGAAAGTGATGATGAGGACAAAACTGTGTGATTTCCTACCATAGGAAATCATGTTGAATCTGAAAGTATTACTAGAAATTAGAAGGCTCCAGTTCAGACAAGAAGTAAGTTGATATTAGAAAATAAGTTTTCACTTATCTTTAAAGTTGAACTAGAATCAGTTTCATAGGCTATTCAAAATAATTAATGCGTGGATGCTATGAATAAAGAGTTGGATTAGATTGAGAAGAATGAAACATGGGAAATTGTTCCAAGGCCAGCAAAAAATGTTATCAGAACCAAATGGGTTTATAGAAATAACTTGAATGGGCATAGGGAAGTTTCAAAAATACAAAGAAAGACTTGTTTGTAAAGGATATGAACAAGTGGAAGGTGGGGGTTTTGATGAAACCTTTTCCCCTATTGCAAGGCTAGAAAATATTTTAATGTTTCTTGTAGTGTCTCCTCATTGTAATTACTGTGTTTTAAAGATGGATGTAAAGTAGGCTTTCTTAAATGGTGAAATTGAAGAAGAATCTTACATTGAACAGCCTTGTGAGTTTATATTTGACGAGGATTAAAACAATGTTTTTAAATTTAATAAAGTGTTGTATGGGTGGAAACAATCTCCAAGTGATTAGTATTCAAAGTTTGACACATTTTCGATAAATATAAACTTTTTTAAATGAAAATTTGATAGCTAATTGTATGTGAAAAATGTTGACTCCAAAACTACAATGGTTACCATTTATTTGAATGATATAATTTTCATAGGGGATGAACAAAATGTTTTTGAAGAGTTTTCTGAAGAAATAGAGAAGAATTTTGTGATGTCAATGTTGGTGGAATTAACTTTCCTTCTTTGATTACAAGTTCAACAAAAAAAGATACATTTTCATATGTAAAGAATGGTATTCTTGGGAATTTCAAAAGAATTTTAGAATGAATGAATAAAATGAAGTTTCAAATATTATTTTTGTAAGCACAAATTGGAGCAATGTTGAATCCAGAATAAGTGTGAATCAGAAATATTTTCAGAAGCAGATAGGAAGTCTTGTTTAGCTTACAACTTCACGACCTGATATTTTTTATGTCGTAACTTTATGTGCCTGGTATCAAAGTAATCCAATATAATCACATATGTTGTAAGTAAAGAGGATTCTAAGATATATCAATGGAATAATGTCATATGGGTTGTTATGAAAAAGAAATATTGAGTTAATGTTTCATGGTTATACTGATGCTGATTAGGCTGCGGATTGAAGTGATATAAAATCAACCTCAAGATGAACATTTCTCTTGGGTGAATGTTGTGTGAGTTGGCATAGTAAGAAACAAATTTCAATAACATTGAACCCAAATGAATCTAAATATTTTGTAGCTACTCAAAATTGTACTCAAATGTCTTGGATGAATATTCAGCCTAAAGATTTGAAAATAATGGTTTCTAAACCATTGAAGATACATTGTGATAATCAGAGTGCAATTGATTGGTCTAATAATCATATCAAACACTCAATATTAAAAAAGATTGATATAAAATTTTACTTCCTAAAAAATAAAGTTTCGACTAGAGATTTTTTAATGGAATACAAATCAACAAAGTATCATATTGTTGATAACATTATACAAGAAATTTTGAAGGAAAGGTTTGCTGAATTGAGGCATAAACATCATGTTCAACCTTCTCTCGTGTCTTCCTAAACCTCATAAGGTAGTTTCATCTACCGTGATTTTGATTATGTTGACAAAGGGTGATAGAAAGAAACAAATTTTCACTTTTTATAAAGTTTGGTTCATTCTTTTATGAATATAAAGCTATGGATATTATATAATGGGGGAGAGACTGTGAGAAATGAGATAGAAAAATAAAAGTGATAAGGAGAAAGATAAAAGTAAGGGGGAGTTTTTATTTACATGGATAAAAAATGTTCTTGCCCTCGAGGGATGAAAATCCTTTAAAAGAATTACTTTATCCAGTATAGTGGTGTTAGGACACTCTGTTTTGAGAAATTCTATGTTTTTATAAAATCCAAAAACATGAGTTGTGGAAGTATTCTAAGAGTTGTAATAGTTGTTGACATGGGTTGTCAAAAAATCCAAAGGGGGATATTGAAGAACCTTTGTGGTTTTCTGTTTTAACAATGTTTTATATTTGATGAAAACTGACCTTTTTGTTGAAGAATATTTTTGATAAACAATAATTTGATGTTTTTAGTTGTTGGAATTTTATATTTGTTACTGAGAAAGAAAGAAGATGTTGAGTTTGAATGATATTGTAGAAGTTCTTTTTGTTGTTGAAGATTCTTGAAAGAGAATATTTTTGAAGAGTCATAAGTAAGATGGTTTCTCCATCTTTCTAAAGAAAATCAGATGATGTTTTGATAATATTAAAGTTCTCACAGATCATGAAAAGTTTCATGATAAAAGATATTAATGAAATGGTGTAGAGGTTTGATGACATTCAAGGAGAAAAATTCAGGGAAAAATCAGATCCAGAATTCTAAGCTACATTTTGTGAAAAATTGGATCCTAAATTCAGAGAAACATTCTGATAAAAATCATATCTAGAATTCTGAATAGAATTCTGTGAAAAACTAAAACCAGGTTTCTAAGAAATTTAGAACTTGATTTATGAAAAAATGGAAAGCTTATTTATACTTAATTCAGATCCTTATTTTTGAAAAATTTGGATCTTGATTTCTGAATAATTCAGATCCTGATATCACCATAATTTGGAACCTAATTTCTAAGAAATTCATAACCTTATTTATGAACAATTTAGATCCTAATTTCTAAACAATTTTCAACCTTATTTCTAAATAATTCATAACCTGATTTCTTTATAATTTAGAACCTGATTTATGTAAAATTCAGAACGTGACTTCTAAGATATTCATAACCTGATTTCCGACCCATTCGAAACCAGATATCTAAAAAATTCAGAACCTAATTTCTACATAATTTGGATCCTAATTTTTGAATAATTAGGATCCTGGTTTCTGAATAATTAGGAACCTAATTTTTGTATAATTCGGAACCTGATATATGAATAATTGAGAACCTTATTTTTGCACAATTCAGAACCTTATTTCTGAGCATGTTTCTAAGAAAATCAGAACCAAGATCCAAAATTATCTCTCTAAGAATGATATGAAGAGTCTAAGAAGAAAAACCCTAATTTAAACTTAGTGTAAATCTTGGATGAATTTATGGAGGTTTTAAGAAGTCAAATATTGAAGATTAAATGCGAGAGATTTGTGGAGATTTTGTGATTTGAGGAAGCAAGAATTATTTTCAAGATACTTGCCTTTTTTCATGTTTCTTATAAGTATGTGCTATGATAATTCTCTCGTTTGTTACATTTCACACTTGTGGAAAAGGTGGAGAATTGGGGAAGTAAAAGTTAAAGGTTACCACCATATTGAATAATTTTTCATTAAGTGTTTAAGGAAAT
Organism: Viscum album; assembly: GCA_963277665.1. Taxonomy (NCBI): domain Eukaryota; kingdom Viridiplantae; phylum Streptophyta; class Magnoliopsida; order Santalales; family Viscaceae; genus Viscum; species Viscum album. Next base: position 1,702,515,955 of record OY728132.1, read on the forward strand.
TAAAAATCAGAACCATATTTACAATACTAAAAAGATCATACATACCCAAACTAGACTAAGGATTCAAACTGAGAATTTGTGGAGCAGATTCAACAATGATTTTATTCCTATATTTGGCCCAATTTGTTTTTATAAAAACATATTAAACTGATTGGATTCAGTATAATACTTCTTGTCAGGAGATTGAAGGTGTCTAATGGGACATGACACAAGTTGTATTCACTTTTTTGTTATAGTGGATTTTCATAGACCCATGAGAGTGGCTATGTCAATGACGTAAGTTCACACATTGAGGCTGAAACTTTTAAAACATGTGTGTCTTAATTTATTTCTTATTATTTCATGCTTAAGTATTTGTTCAAGGTTTATAAAGAAATAAATTTTTATAGGTTACATGGGTTATGTTTTTAATGTGTTAAAACTTATAAAAAGTGATCAATTGATTAAACCCCCCTTCTCAGTTGTTATTAGTTCCTTGGAAATTTAAGTGGTATCAGTGGAAGGTTCCCTTGTTTAATACTTATCATAGAGAATATAATTTCTGCCAACAGAAGAGGAATTCCTATATTCGATAGAATGAATTATTAGTGATGAAAAAACAGGATTATTCCTTATATCTTATCTATTGGCCTTGAACTTGTAAATGCTGCAAAAATTGGTTATCCACATATTGAGAAATATTCTCATATGATGTTTTTTGGTAAAAGAAATATAGATTTTTATACAAATGATAGAAATTCTATTCTCATGTCTTTCCTAGAAAATGTTTATTAGAAGGTGATGGGTTTTGAAACATCAAAAATCATGTGGGGAAAGATGGAGGGTGTATTCGAAAGAAATACAAAATTAAAGGAGGGTAACCTACAAATATTATGTAGTTAGATTGAAGACATAAGAATGAGTGATGGTGAGACAATTGATGAATACTTCACTAGAGTTAATGAAATTGTGTGAAACATCAAAGGATTCAAATATGACACAGAAGATTCTAAAATTGTAAAGAAACTTATGAGAAACTTTCCAGAAAGGTTTGATTCTATAATTTCATTCTTTCATGTTAATGATGATTTAACTCTTGATAAATTCTATTACCTTGTTTTTTTTATAAAATAGGGAAATCTATAATCATTAAGAATAAAATGAAAGATGAAATGCCTTTTAAATCCATGGGAAAGATGAAAGTCCATGTAGTTGATCCTCGTGAACCTTATGAACAGGAAGACGATAACATAAATAAGAATAGCATGTCTCATATATCTAAGAACTATCGAAGTGGAAGAGGGAAATATGGAGGAAAACATCCTCTCAAATTTTTTTGAGTGTGGTGTAATTATGAACTTTTCTATGAATTTATCCAAGAAAAATGTCGTGGAATATCAAGAATATTTTCGATGAATGAAGTGGAAAATTTTTTAAAGAAGAGAAGTCTTCCAACAAATTCAAGAAGAAGCCTTTTGGAATGGAGAGAAGCATGTTGAGAAATAAGGTTGAATCATACTCAAATGACCACAATTATTCTGAATATGGAAGTTTACAAAAATTCAGAACCGTCATTGAAAATGTTGAGAAAACAAAAGACTCCTCAGAGAGTAAAGATGTTGGTGAAGAATCCTAAGAGAGTATCATCTCAGAATCAAACTTCTTGCATGTCTTGAGAAAAACAAATCTCTCAAGAAATAAAATATAGTATTAAATAAATATTTTAGATAAGTTACTGATGGAAGAAAATATGTCATTATAAAGGATGATTAATACATTTAGAAGATAATAAACCACAATATTAGAAATTATGAACAACGAAAGGTTATTGGAGATATTAAAAATAATCTGGAATCTAGGTAAGAAGATGTAAAAAAGTTGCAATAAAAACTACATGAGTCCAAAAAAACTATGTGAAAAATAAATTAAAACTTCAAGAAAGCTACATAAGTAAAAGATGAGACATCTAAAATTGAATAGAAGGATCATTATGAGAATCAGGAGTAGTCTTCTATTAGTAAACATAATGTTTTTTATGATTCTTATAACATTTCAGGTTCTAGAATAAATCTTGGTAAATCTTGGGTGGAAAAAGGATTTGAGAAAACTACCAAATCCACAAAAGTTAAAACCTCACTTAAAGGAAAAGATGGTCCATATCTTGATAATGTTAGGGCTCAAAGAATTTACCATCCTCAATAATGTTTCTATAAGGAATGATCGTTATTTAATATAAAATCATGATTTGAGGGCTATTGTTGGTTCTGTGAAATCTATGGTCATAGATCTTATAATTTTCGGCACAATTTATCTCTACCCAAAATAAGGTTTGATCAAAGTATAAAAAATAGTGAAAGAAGAATGAGTAACATTCCTCACTCAAAGTAAGTTGAAAAGGTGAATTCTCAAGTTATTAGAATCATTCAAACAAAGAATCAATTTGAATGTCTAGAAAAAGTTTGGGGAAGATGTGATTAGTCTATTCATCATGCTGAAAGATATATGACAGTCCTTCTAGAACAAGTTTCTTATGATTATAATGAAAAGAAAGATGAAAATAAGAAGGGTGGTGAGAGAGATTTTATTTGTTGAGATATCTTTGAATGAAATCAAGAGGAAAAAACCATGTATTCTAGATAGTTGTTTTTATTCACACATCACAGGTTATATAAAAATATTTGAAGATGTTAAAAGTCCTGATGGAGGAGCAGTTAATTTTGGAAATGACGGTTCCTTAAAAATTAAAAGAATTGTAAGGGCAGTGATTGAATCAAATAAACTGAAATCTAAGGAAGTCTTGCTTATGGATGGGATAAAACATAACTTATTTAGTGTAATTAAAATTCATATAGGAACATAGATTGAGTTCCATTCATCTTTGTTGATTCCTATATTTCCTCCCTCTGTTCTTCGTTCATCCTTGGCATTCATCATTTGGCACATGAATCAACATTTGGAGATCGATTGATTGTTATGTAACCGATCATTCGTACAATGATATGACATCACAGATCCGGGATGGGATCAGCACGATGGAGGTGTGATGACGATGGTGGTGAACAGATCGATGTGCTGTAGTAGATATTGCTGGTCTAATTGCTTTACACTAGAATGGATTATGGCATGGATCTGATCCCATGAATGTGAAGATAGAAACCTGAGGATTTTATAACTTCTTCCAAATCGAATAATGGACCACTGGAGCACGTCAGGTGGATCGTGGAAGATGAAATCAGCAGCGCCCAGTGGCATTACGTTGTGGTATCCACGACTGCATATTAGTGCGTGGGAGGAGATCATGGAATGTGCCGCAAACAATGAATATGGGTGCCAGCAAGCAGTCAGGGGGGGTCTTCGGTGGATGCGGCATCGAGCAGGATCACGTGGACGGAGATCCACGGTCCTGATGGATCACTGTGGTAGGACCCCGTAATGACCTGTAGGGTGGTTCAGAGCCGCAGAACCCACCATGGACTAGGCAGAGAAGATAGGTCTGCTCTAGTGGTTTGGGTTGGGTAGGCGGTCCAGCACCAGGCCGGGCTGGCACGTCAGGCCAGGCTGATGAAGTAGGTCAGGACAGTGAAAATGGACATGCCTAGACCAGTGGGTCCAAGCCGGGTCCTGCAGATATGGTCGACTTGGTAGGTCGGTTCGGCGGAACCTGGGCCGGGTCGAGTCGAGTCGGGTCAGTTTGGCCGGGTCTAATCGGAACTAGACCCCACTAGCCTCTTTTAAATAAAATGATCATAAAGTTCAAACCGTGAATCTATTTGATGAGATATCTATGGAGTTGGGATCCTCTCAATGAGGAGGGACTTTTGAGATAGATTTTGGGGTTTTTAGTGGGACTTGAAACAGATCTAGACCTTATCATTACCTTTCTTATGAGGGATCAATACAGTATCTTGATCCCTTTATAGAGGGTGAAAATATGGATAGAGATCATACCCTTGGGATTCTATATAAAGGTTAAATGTAGGATCCTCTTCCTGTAATTGAGAATGACGCATGTTACGAATTGAGTTGTATCATCCCATATTTATGAGTTACTCCATGGGCTGGATCATGGATCACATCGAGAGGCCCAGTCGTTCCACACTTCTCTAACTGGTACCTTAGATAGGGATTTCAGTATGGGTGTGACCAATATTTTCATGGGAACTCATCCCCTATCCATGATAATAATTCTAGTACGGCCAATATTCCCCCTAGTGATCCCTGGGTACAAGACCCCCTATATTTGTATCGAAATCTGATTCTTTCCATCATGATATGACCTGACCATCATGCTTTCGGTAGTCCACAGTGTGTTCTCTATATGTGTGGCCCAATTTAATACGGCCTTTTTAGTGGTTCTTTAATGACTTCATTTTTGAATGAGAGATTTCTCCGAAAATAATCATTCCTTGAGAAGAATCATGTGACTACGGATTGGTTGTTATATTGATACTACTTTTAGTTGTGATAAAAGAAATATAACAGGAAATTTTTGACATATCAAGACCATATTTTCCCTCGGATAATTTTGTTAGACTTGTTCTAAATGATTTCATTCATATTGATCGATGCGTGGGATCTTCCAGAATAGATCATGCTATGAGTGGAACCTTATGGCTGGCAGTGGATGAGTTGTTGCATCTTGGAATCCTTTATGATTTTACCTAAATATTCTTGACATATGTGTTGTTGACATATATCTGTATTGAGATGAATATATATTCTTGGTGGAGTTTTCTTTTTGACTTTTAATTTGTATTTTGGGGTCCCCAATAGAGTATTGTTTTACTCACCCCTTTACAGGCTTTTCTCACACGGGCCGTGTCTTGTGCAGATGACCAAAAATTTGGTGAATTCTTTGGAATATTAGGACTATGACTAGGACTAGAGGGTGCCTTGTGGGATTAGATGAGATGATTTTTTGGTATCTTCCTATGGTAGTTTTAGTAACCATGTTTACAAGTCATACATTATAGTTGTCTTTTTCTAGTGGGATTATATTCTAGCCCGGTTGTACTTGACTACTTTAATTACATTCGTACTATGTTGTTGTGATGTAGTGGTATGAATCAATTTTATTTACATAGTGTTTTCAATTTCTATCCTCTATGGCTTGGAGTCATGTTCACGTGTATTGGTTCTTAAAAAAATTCCTCTCATTTGTGGGATATTCCGACTCGGCGCTAGTCTCCATCCCCTGGCATTTTGAAGGAGAGATTGGGGTAGTCCCAACATGGGCCCAGGGGGATGAGTCGTGACATTCATAGTAAAACATTTGTCAAAATATTTTAGAGAAAACATATAAATTTTAGGAAAATATTCATTGGTTTTCCATAAAGACATTCTCTCAGCCTCTTGAGTACTTAAAGTGATTAAAAAAATGGAAAATTAAATTATATAAAAATAACTAAAGTAGATAAAAAATTAAATGTGTTTAACTGATAAGAGTCATATAAGTTCTTCAATGTAAATTCAAGAATGAAAAAACTTAAATAAAATGGGATTGATTTGTAAATCAATTACTTAATGACTTATCTTACTTCATACAAGTTAAAACATCCTATATAATTAATATAGATTTATTACACATCTATATCAAAACCTAACATATATGTATCATACCATATATTATTTCCTTATAACATCTTATCACCAATTTATTAAAAACAATTTAATTTGATTCACTATTTGTAGTGATAACTACATCATTTTTCATTCATGTATTAGATTGGTAGTCCAAGTCCTTGTACATTGATCATGTTACCATATTCATCAAAATGATAATAATTATATAAATAAAATATATACACATTATATATGTATTTATATTTATTCATAAAATTTATAAATATAAAAATTAATTACACCATTCATTGAGATAGTATTCCCTATGTACGCATAGATGTTGTTTTCACTTTTCTACTGATGGAATGAAAAAAATTTAAATAATAATTCACTATTGTATAATAATTACTATATCATACATAACATATATATTAATTAAATATATTATTATTATCATCCATTTAAGGTAAACATGAACAATGAATCACATCACATAGTTGAGTTTTTATTCCACACATACACCTGAGCGACAGTATCGTTATCTAATAGATGAGATGGTAAGAAGGAAGATATGAAATTATAATTATAGAACCATAATTATATAATAATTATCATAATTAAATATTAAAAACATCATAATAACCATCCATGAAATATGGTGATGGAATATTATTTTATTCGCTACGTGGAGGTGGTAGTCCACTTGTATGCAGGAGTGATAGTTTCACATCCCATTGGATATAATTTATAGTGAATAATGGTAGTTCGATAATCATAATAGAATTTCAGTATATTTAGTCCATTTTAATTATTATTTCATGATTAATACCACTTATTTATAGGATTTATAATAATAAATAAATTGAATGAGGTCAAATAAGATTATTACCTCTTCTTTGGTAGGCCCCCTTTAAACCCTTACATAGGGACCCTAGAATGGAATTTTTAGGATACCATAACCTCTAAACTATGTACCAATGAAGTGTAGAAGATAATTTGGTAGGTATTTCTATATATATGACCAAATATATGTGAGGAAGAGAGGTGAATAGGTTTCCTTTTATAAGTGGGGACTGGGGAACTATTTGGAATTAGGTTATATTATAAAATGAATACAAAATAATTTTAATGTTCAATAGGTTTAAAATTGTTACATTTAGAATATATAGAGGCTGTGATTATAAAAAATATAATATAGGAAAAATTTGATAGCCTGAATTCTAGTTTCTACCCTTATATCTCTGTATTAAACTCTTATTAAGCATTTTGACAATTACCATAATATCAATTTTTACTATTTAATGGTCAATAATGCTACAATAAATGTAAAAGTGACTAATAAATTGATCATGGTAAATATTTTAAAACATATCACATTAAATCAGCTAAATAAAGGGTTTTTATGAATTTTAATTCATTTAATAAAATATAACTTATTCTATAATTTCATTGATTTCATTTTTTTGGAACTACTAATATAATTTGGAATTTAAAACAACATGAAAGAAAATGTATTAGAATATAAAAAATTAAAACATCCCAAATATAATATATTTATCTAAAAAATCATGACATTATCACTCACTTAAATTGTATTACATTTAATATCATTTAAGTCATTTATTTAATGTCTCTATTAATTAAATAAATATTTTTTTGGTGTTGTGTAAGAAATTATAGTAATTATTCTATCACAAAAATTAAAAATACATTATCATGAAAAATAAAATAAATTCATATTTCGTATAATCATTTATAACTAAAATTCTCTAATTTTTTATTCTTATGTAGAAATATTAGAGATATAAAAGTCAAGAGAGTGATATTTTGTATTTATTCATTTCTTAAATTAATATAATGGTCATAATAAAAAACAATTGAAACCAAGTGGGCATATGTTTTATAACTGAATGTAAATGGATAAAAATGGAATCTTTAAGAGAAATTTTAAATCCTTAATCAAAAGATTTAACTCTATTTTTTTGATTTACCTTTTACTTAGTGACAAATATTTTCTAAGGTTACTATTCATAATGATCAAACATAAAATGGAAGTGGTGAAAACATTTGAACCTTTTGATTCAAAATATCGAATCGATTTTTTATAATTTAATTTACATATGTGATATAATTTAATTTAAAATAAAACCTACAAAACATAACGAAATGTTGTTCCCTAGAAATTTTATTTCTGATGTATAAAAATTTTTTGTGCTAAAATAAAATATTATATTAATTACAATGACCTTAATTGTGTTGTTAATAATAAATTATGTTAATTTTACATTTAAAATCATTTAAAAAATGAAAAAAAATTTAAATGCTTTAAATGAAAGTAGTGTTTTTTTAATAGCATTTTTTACTATTCATTAAAAAAACCAGCTTTTCATAAAATTATAAAAAAGGCACACTAAACCAATTTTGAAATGATGACTTCAAAAAATAATTTTCTTTCACAAAATATATTTTCTTAATGTGAAATAAATTTATTCTATTATTTTCTAAAAAAAATAAATAAAAACCCTTTTTCAAGAAAATATATTAAAAAAACATTTTTGAAAAAAATATAGTTGGTTCTCTAAGAATTAATAAATAAATTTTTATGAGTAGGACCTTTATATAAAAATTTCAAGGTGGTTAATCATATTCATAACCACAAATTTAATAACCATGTGTTAATGCTTATAATAATGCTTTTTTTGTTTCTTTATACTTGATATAGTGTGTTATATACACTATAGAACACAATGTTCATTAAAAAACCTTGGGTATTACACTGTCCATAGAGATGGATAATTATTAGGATGTATTTTTTTACATAATAAGTGTTTATGATGTTTTGTTATATCTTAATCTCTTTTATTTTTCAATGTTTATGGTTTTGACCATTGTGTTGGAGGGTCCCAGTTGTAGTGGTTGAAGTTTGTTATTCAATTTAACCAAAATAAGGGCATTTCTTGGGAGGGTTTCATAGTATAGTTAATTCAAAATTTCTTTTTTATGACGATAGTGGAATTTTAATATTTCAGAATTCATTTTATAACATTTTTAAATTAATCAATGTCATAAATGTATTATATTTTAGATATTTAAGGATCATATTTATATAGATTCTTGTGTAATGTTTCTTCTATTTAAAGTTGTTGTCTACTTTTGAAATGATTTTATAGAGTGTTAATTCGTGTGTTTTCATGAGTATGTTTAGAAAAAATGATCAAGTTCATGGTATATTAAAATACTTTAGGTATTTAGTAATTTTTTAGTCTTAAACACTATCCAATGTGGGATGCAAGTATTATTCAGAATAATATTTCTTCTAGTATTGAATATAATTATCTTCCCTTGGTGTCATTTGGACCTTATTTTAAGCCATATATATTGAATGGTTTTACATAGGTATGATTGAATATGTGTTCAGGTGACCAATATCTATTATTGGTTGTGTTTGGATGTCCCATTAGATTTCCTAGGAGTCAATATATCAAATCTGTGGTCCTGGGTTAGCCTCAGATGAAATAAGGTATAACTATGTAGTTATTTGAGGGCATTGTTCCAAGTGTGTCACTCAAATTTTTATCTATTTTTCTACTGCATGATATTCTTTGGATGATTCATTTTTTATAATAATTTTTTTGGTGTGGAGATCAAGGATTCATCAGGTTAATGATGGCTATATTTTGATAAATTAATTAAGGACTCGTCATCTTAAAATAAAGTATGAACCTTTAGTGAAATATCTTGTGATTATCTTCCATCCCCACTGATTTTTTTATTATGTCAATTCATTGTCATATATCTGTATTTGTTCTAAAAAAATGGTGTAGTATAGTTCAAATATGTTGTGCATACCACCATTAGTGGGTCTCTCACATTGAAGAGTTAACTCCTCTCATTCTCAATGATTGATAAGTCTTCCTTAGTGAAACCTAAATTAAATAATGGATTCCTTTAACTAGTTTCAATGTTTATTATTTTTTAATCAAGTAAGGATGATCTCACCTTACTGTGTCCTTATTAGTTTCATTTCTGTTAGGGTAGTATTCGAGTGGTTTCACCTCTATGGGTTATCTAAGAGAACTAACATTTAGGACTCGATGATAGAGTACGTTTGTATTAAAATGAAAAATTATTTGGGTTTTGAAAATTGGTATTGGGTTTTTATATTGGGGATTTAATTTAAATTGAAACCATAACATTTTAAAAAATGAACATGTTTGCATCTAATAATTTAAGGCTTGTGTTGAAAATTTCAATTTTTTGAAAATTGTTGAATTAGTTTTTATACAAAAATCTAAAAGGAGTCCTGATAATTGTATATCATAGTTTTTTAAAATGATATATTTATAAAAAAATTTAAAAAATTCAATTTAATTTTGAAATTTATAAGGTAACATTTTAATATATATTGAATATAAACTGGGTATTTGAAATTTGAGAATAGTGTTGGGGCGAGAATTTTCTTTTTGTAAGAATATTTTAAAATGAAATTTTAAATCATCAAAACATATAAGTTAAAATTGAAATTATTATAGGGATATTTTTATGGTATTCATAGAAATAAATTATTATTCATGTTTTAATGAAATTAATTAAAATGATTTTATTTAAATTCACTCACTGATAATTTGTTAAATTCTCTAGTTGTCCTTTCAGAAATTATATTGAGGTAGGAAATGATGATTAGGGGTTTTAAATTATTATATGATATTTTATATTTAATTTAACATTTAAAATTAACGACTTTAATTGGTTAATAATTTAATTTTTTCATTACAATAAATGAGGAAGGAGAAAAATTGACCTCGTTTAGTTCACATGGTGAATTAAAGAAAAATGGTTAGATTTTTGACATAATTTTTATAAAGTGAATTTATTTACTAAATGAAATTAAATTGGTAAAATTTATTTCAATAAATAAAAATTTGTATTTGAAATCATCATGTTATTAGAATGGTTTTGTATAACATCCTTTGATATTGTGTTTTGAGTTTTGAAAATTGATACTTTAATGGGTGGTCTTAGTCAAGAGTTATTGGTTTTTTTTGTTGAAATATGACATGTGGTTTATTTTTTTAATGTCATGGTTTAGGATTTATTGATTTTTTTGTTCCTTTGGATCTAGTCTATTGTTTGGTTTTTTAGGTGTGGTCTTGATTTCCTTTTTTTCTTGAGCAATGAGTTTCTTCTTCCACCTGATCATCCTTTGTCGTTGACTATTTCTAGGGATAGAAAGTGGAAGGGTGGGGACATTTTCACAAACCTGTTTTTTTTATATATTTGTAAAACCAAATAATTATAAAATAAGTAAATTTTATTCAATAGTGTAAGTGACATGTAAGACCATGTTTATAAGAACCGACAAAATATATTTCCTTAAATTTAATCTCTACTATGTCTTACTAAACATTAAACACTGAGTCTAAATGAACCATAATAATGTTTAACTTTATAACCTAGACATAAAACTAGTGGGTATGAATATTACTAACTAAATTATAAAAATTATTTTTATCTATTCATTAGAAATAAAATTTGAATCATTAAAATGAAAAAGGAAATGTTTAATAAACAATAATATTTTTTCTAAAAGATGGTATAGTCATTCTTTGTGAAATTAATTTAAAATTAATATTTACCACTCTTAATAATTTTAGTTGATAAAATTAAACTTACTTTTAAAATTATTATATAATAATTATCATTATATTAATTCTTGTTATATTTCAAAATTGTATAATTTTTCGATGAATATTCAAAAGATACTGATTTGTATTGAAAACTAAAGTTTTGTTTAAATAATTCACAATGTTAAGTTAAATTTTAATTTTTTTATAAATTTAGTTAAATTACATTAAAATTTAAATACTTTCGGTCATTTTAATAATTTTATATTGAATTTTTATATTAAAACCTTCTATACTTATGATAATTTTCTCTTTGAAAACCTTCTTTTTCACTGCATCTGCAGGTATAATTTAAAATTTGATTCATCCGTTTATTTTTACTAAATTTCGATAAATGGATTTTATATTTTTCATCAGAATAATTCATATTATCTAATATTTTGATATTAATTTATCACAACACTAAATAGTAAAATAGGAAAAAATTAATTACTATAGTTAATGTAAAAACTGATTTACCAAGGGGTTAAACTAAGAAAATAAGTGTTGAAAATAACTTAAAGACATGTAAAAACTCAATTTTATAGACATATTTAGACCTTATAACTAATAGGGGACTATAATTTCCCATTTCGGAGGCTTCTAGAGTGATAAAAATGTTGGTGTAATTTATTTAATTCATATATTTAATGTATATCCTCATTCCCTATTTATAATATGACCCCTATAGTCCTCTATTCAAATGTCCTAAGACATTTTTCGACTCATAACTATCCAAATAACTTCCTAAATATCCTCCCATCATACTTGATCCATTTTTTTAATTAAAAATTTGTCATAGGAAGGATTTCGATGAAAAATAAAATAAGTTCCCTAAAGAATAGGTAATGTTCTTCAATGCGTGTTTTTATTATATTTATTCTTCCATACATATATATAATATTATTTAATAATTACAATATTATAACACAAATATCTATCATATAATTTTATTTCATTATGTTAATTTCATAATCAGTATTTATCTCCTCTTTAATCAAATTGGAAATGAAACCATCGGTCATGTGTACGACGAACTACCTCCTCGTGAACATATTCATTTTGTTTTCCATCACCAGAATTCGAGGATTGATATAAAGATAAATTTAACACATATTTATAATATTTATGATATTATTATACTTATATTATTTTAAAATGACATATAACTTCTTACATTCCATTCGTTCTAAAATGAGATATCGTTGCTTGAGTGTATAGTCGTATACCGTCTCTCATAGTGATCGGATTTGTTTTTCACTTATACATTAGAAGGAATTTAATACAGAACAATTTAAGGAATATATGTGATATATATGAAAAGATATTTATTATATAATATTAATATATAACCTACTTTTTTATCATTTCACTCATTAAATTAATGGTATCATCGCTCATGCATACATATGACCTATCGTAACCACGAACTGATGTGATTCGTGTCACATATACTATATTCAATAATTATTCAAAAAAAGTATATAATGATTCAATATGATATTTATAAAATAAATATAATTATATATATTATAGATCTATATCCTACACAAAATAACTAGAACTCTCATGACAAAAAACGTATGAGAAAATAAAGGAATTTACACATCAAATAATTAAAATAATGAAATATTATTAACAAAAGGGTGGTAAATGTTATAATATGAATCTATATGATATTATAAATATAAATATGGTTATTTTATAAATTAATAACATTTATAAAAACATCATATATGATATTAAATCATGTTCAATAATAATGAAGCGTGATGTAAAATATTTTGTTTGAATTTCCATTTCATTGAGACATATTTGTAAATATTTGCCTATTCAATTTTGTGGTGTATATACTACCCCATTAATGTATTCTATAATAATAAATATCTATTAAATATTATTAATTTTTATTTCCATATTTATTCTCTAATGGGTTTATATATAAAATTTAGCTGAGGTAAAAATTGTTAGACATTCTCACATTATTTTGGGATAGTTAATTTTCACATGAAACAATACCTTTATTGTTACCCTTTTTCAATTTTAATTAAATATATGTTAATAATAAATATTAATTGTGTCATGGATATAATTATTTCCAACATCATATACCATTTTTACTTAAGGTGTTTATCTTGAATTTTATTTGATGAATTGAGGAAATATTGATAAATTCATATCCATTACACAATGAAGATATTTGATGACAAGGAATATTGATTCATTAATTAAATATGTTATTCTAAGTTTTAGTAATTATTTTGAAATGAATATATGGGTGTTTATCAATAATATATATCCCCTCAATTCAATGATTGTCTCATGAGATGAATTATTTGGATATCCTTAGTTAAATGGGATTATAGGGTATAATTAACTATCAGTTTTAATCTTTATCATTAAAGGTATTGAAAGTAGAGGTATCATAATTCCTAAAAACATTATTTAAAAAAATTAATAATTTATATCATTAATAATTCAGTTATAATTATCCATGATATTTTTTCAACTGTATTTCTTATAGGTTCATTTAATTATCATTTTATCAGTTAATTGGAATGTGTTTTTAGTTATTTACCTTGCCATATTGATTATTCCTTATCCAATTATGATATTCATGTAATTAATGTAATGTAGTTTTTTGATTATTCATATTTCCATATTGATTATTCTATTTAAATTTTTTAAATGGAATGTGTGTTCCATTATTTCAATTTTCATTTTGATTATGTATATTAATTAATGATACCTTCTATTTTACAAAACCCTTAATGGGAATTTGATCTAATCCATATATTAATTCATTTACCATGAATATAGAAATTTTACATAGAATTATATGCAAGGTTATTGTAGAGGTAATAATGATATTCTGAATATAAATCATGATTCTTTATTTCAATTGTAAAATGGGAATCATGTATGTATATAGTTTACCAAGGCCACTAAACTATTTGATCCATTGGGATTTGATTCCCTGTATATTATAACATTGTTACAATATAGTTCACCGAATCGGGGTAACTAGGGTCGTGGTTGTTTTAGTTTTCCATTTGTTTTGTTTGAATGTTTATTTTTTGATTCAGATGTGTCAATTGGTTCTTAGTGAATTTCGGTGGAAATTACATGTTTCTAGACTCAACATGGGTATAGTAATGTCATGGTGGAAGTTTAGTTGTGCTTGGTATATAATGAAATAAAATAGGATGATCAATACATTTAGGTTGGGAATATCCCTGAGTGTTTAGAACTGGAAGTCTTTCTATGGAACAAGACCATAATGAACTCACCATGCTATTCTGGAAGGCATGGTGGGTCGAAAATTTTCAAGGATTTCTATTCACATCATGATCGGTTACTGTGTCAAACCTTTTAGACATGGTTTGATAATATCAACCATGAATATAGTGATCATCACCTTATTGTTGTGGGGAGGTTTTTTCATTTCTAAAATGAAAAAATCGGCCACCTAGCCTTCTTTGGGAGTTACGCCCATTGATGAGTATGTGTTTGATCTCATTGGGAGGGTTATTGAGTGTGCACATTAAACGATTTCTCAAATTAAATCCTCTCAACCACATTCCATATTTCGGTCTTCCATATATATATTATTTATAGGGTACATTTTTTAAGTTCAATCTTCACTATATTGAGGTGATTTGGTGGAATTTGATCATGGATATTATAAGGCTTTTGTGTTACATGGTTTCTCTTCGAACCAATTACATTAGGATTAATGCAATTAAGTATAATGATGGGTATTTCTTGGTTTAGAGATCTAATTTTTATCTTTTTATTCATATTTCTACTTGGTCTGTAGATGTCACGTAGTTTCTAGATATACCAAGTGTTTATAGTAGTCAATTTCATATAAATTATTTGTTTTTTAGACCAGAATTTTTTTCATTTAAATCTTCTTTTCACAATTTGTTATGGAATGATCATTTATTATTGAAATTTTTTGGTATTTATTATATAATGGATTTAATATTAAGAATTATTGATGAAAATTCATTTCAAATCATGTTTTACTTTGAATTTTGGTATTATGAGGGATATGCCCTTTAAATGTTTTATATCCATTGTCATTATAAATGAAATATTTAAAACTATGGTTTAATGTGATATAAGGTATCCTTAATTATTGGTATGAGATATTCCATTTAAATGATTTAAAACTATGAAAGTTTATCCTCTAGGTGTGGGTTATTTTTGAAATGAAATACCAAAAAATGAAAGCCTCTATGTGTAGTTTGTGATGTATAAAAACCTAGGGTACTTTGGAGTGGGAATACAATGATACAATTACAGTTTGATGGATTGTTTCAACCTAGCATAAATTTATTTTATAAATATAGAAAAGTTATGTTATTAAAATTGGGTCAACATTTGTGGTTTAATATTATCTCTAGTCACATTGTTCAAGGGATTCACGCACATCTCATCATCTGTTCACATAGGTGTGATGAAATAGCTAACTTGGAATTAATATACACTAATATTCAATTTCCATGTTGTTTATTTGGGAAATGATTATTCTTTCATATTTTGTGAAATTTTTGACAAAACTATTTTGATGTAAAAATTTATTATTTATTAATCTATATTTTATTAACGATATTAAATTTTTTATGTTTCCATGTTTTATTGAATATTGTGTAATCATGTTTTTCATTCCTATAATTACATAAAATTAAAATAATTGGTTTTTTATTATAGTTTGATTATGAAACAATTGCTGGGATCCATCTAGGATCCTTCCCTTTATATACCTCTAGTCTCATCTTACACATACAATTCAGTGTCTTTAGATTTCATTTTAATTGATGTAGTTAAAGGAAAGGTTCCTCATGGATGTGCCTAGTATTCATGTCAGTGAGGTGTGGGAGATTAGTGCTCAAATGGTGGGATGTTGGCCCTCATATCACTTTGAGATGGGTTGTTGTCGATCTTATCTACATTAGATTACATATTTATATTGAAAATTGAATTATTCCTTTCACTCATTTTAATTAACTATTCACATCGAAATTTAAAATTTGAATTTCTTTGATATATAATTTTTTTGATTCATTGGTTCTTTTATTGAAAAATCATTGCCAAATGTAGTTTATGATACTCATGTTCTTGTGGACTTCCCATTTTCATAAAAAATGTACTCTATCCATTATCAGAAGTATAACTGAGTGACAGGTTTATGGATGAACCTAGTTGGTTTCAGACAAGGACCATAAAATTTCACTCAATAGAAATTTAACATAGAAAATGTCGAAAAGGAATGAGATTGAAACATAAACCCATACCTCATATCCTAACAATCATTATAAAAATCATTGATCTCCAATATTAAAATTTTATATTTATTATAAATATATAATATAAATATTATCATAATTATCATAAACTATAACATTCCCTTATAATTTATTATTACCCATCCATTAATAATTCATAAATAAAATCAGTATTCTAGTGTAAATTTGTATATTTACCATCCATGATTTGGTTTGACGGTTCGTTTCCATGAACCTTGTTATTATTTTTATAATATAAAGATTCATATTCATGTTAAAAGTATCATATTTATTAGTTATATCCAATTTTATAACCATTCATATAAGGTTGTGATGAAAACAAAATTACATCACTTTGTTGATACGGTAGTTCATATGTAAGCATGATTAATATTTTAATTTTCTAGTTAATATAAAGTGATTAATGTAAATAATTATATATATTTACATAATCATATTAATATCATAAATATCATTTCTATTTTTTAAATTTATCCATATGTCATTGAATTCATGGAATATATGAAAACAAAGTCACATTGCTTGGGGGAATGATAGTCCACACATATACCAGAATGAGGTTATCATTTCTCAGATAATGGAATGAAGGTAAAAAATTGTTATACCTTTAACATAAACAAAATTAGTATAGTATTTATTGATATTTAATAATTTTAATATTGTTATATAATATTTGGAGTATGTTAAAAAATAATGAAACTGAAAAATCGATTTGAATAGAAAATTAATTCTATCATAAACCTTTTTTGAATTACACCTTATGATTTCATAGTTTGGTATTAAGGAAAGAATAGAATATCAATGAAATGGAGAATGGTTTTAAGAAGTTATTTGTATTGTTATTTTATAATATAAATGAGTTATAGTGTGTGAATAAGTGAATAGGAGATGCTCCCTTTTATAAGGAATGTGGGCGGCACTCTTATATATAAATAAAACATAATAAATTCATAATCATGTGAAATTAGAAAAAAGTGTAAAAGTGATAAAATATAAGATAATTTAATGGAAATTTATCTTCAAAACATTAAATTTAGACAATTTTATGTGATATTTGGAACTGTATCTTTTGGTTTAACCTCATTGTTAACCATTTTTAACTTTAACTATGACAACAAATGATTACCATATTTACTATTCACTATGAAAAAAATGAATGTTGTGTCATTTCAAAATTTGTAAATTCTGATTCAAAATATAAAAATAATTTCATAAAATTTAATTTTCTTATGTGGTAGAAAGATTAAAATAATCACACACAACTAAACATAAATTGTTTAAAAAATATGTTTTTAATCATAAAACTAAATTTTATCCAGTTGTATTCCTATTAAATATAATTAGATGAATGTTAAAAAAAATTATGGAATATATTTTAACAATGTTTTATGAAAACAATTCATTAAAAAATATAATTTTATTCATGAAGATAAAAACACATTATGCGCATAAAAGACATTTCTAGACGGAGAAACTCTCTTCTAACATTCATGTGATTTTATTTTTCATTTCTATCCAATGAGTTAATTTTATTCATGTGTAAAAATAATTTTTCCTAATTTTAATACTCTATATTAATTTTTAAATAAAACATATATGCAAAATATAACTCTAATAAACAAAATACTAAAATAGTTATTTATTGTGAATGGTATTTCTGTAATGAATTAAAAATTATTTTGATCAAATATATTTCATTAAAATAAAACATTTTGTGAGTTAATTTATAATTTATAAATACTATTAACATTCTTTCTTGGTTATGTGATTCACATGCTGTTGAAAAAATAAAGATATTAATGGGAAATATATTTTAAATTCATGAGGTGTTACATTCTACCACCCATATGAGAATTTCGCCCTAATAATTTTGTTACTCTAATAGAAATAACTTGCTACACCTATACCTCATTACATCTTGGAGTACCCATATAGCTTCCTTAAATTTTTTATTCCTCTGTATATCCTTAAAAAAGTGATTAATTTTGTTCCATTTAACTGAATATATATGATCCAAGATTTCTACCAATAGATACTCTTAAGAAAGATATTTCTCTAATAGTATAGTGTATGAGTTTAGTTCATGTGATGGATTTAGTATAAACGTTCCCAAAAAATATACATGGAACAAATCATGTACTTGGGAGAGGTTAAAAGGAATCTATAAGAAATAATACACCATCCTAATGAAATTATAAATCTCATAGGGATTGATATATATGGGGTCAATATTTCCCTTCATTATGAATATCATAAACTTCTTCCAAGGGGATATCAATAAGAGTACCATGTCACCAACATTGAACTCCAAATATCAATGAATATTTTTAGAAAATGTTTTACATTGAATATGTGCTTCTTTAATGTGTTGTTGAATGTCACTAACTATCTCTTCCATTTCCTCCTCTAGCTTAGGACCCAATAATATTTATTCCAAAACCTTATCCCATCATATTTGATTCCTACACTTCCTCCCATCATTGACAAAATATCA
The DNA here is from genome assembly GCA_963277665.1 of Viscum album. NCBI lineage: Eukaryota > Viridiplantae > Streptophyta > Magnoliopsida > Santalales > Viscaceae > Viscum > Viscum album. Next base: position 1,702,534,968 of record OY728132.1, read on the forward strand.
TGTTCCTTCTAACTCATAGTATTAACTACTTTGTTCGCCTTCCCCTTGTGGTAATGTATTGATTAGCCCTAATCTATACTAAATTCCTTCCATGTCCATTAGAACATATTAAAATATCTATATGTGAATATAAACTTAAAGAATTTATGATTTTTATATATGTAACACTTTTTCTATTAATATTATACCTCCATATCTTCATAAAAAAATTACTTCTACAAGTCCTAAATCATAATTCTATTAGTTTTACTCATGAACCATCAACTAGGGTGGTGTAAAAGATACTACAATGTGAATTTTAAAAGATAAAACAACCCATTCCCTTTTTCATAAATCTCTATATATTACAAACCCCCTTCGTTTGAATGATAGTTTGAGAATAGGTTTACTAACCAACCTTCTCTTCAGTTTTTTGAACATTTCATAACATACATCTATCCAATGGAACATAGATCTATTACGAGTCTACTTGGTTTTATATTTTATAGAAATAACATATTTCTAAAAAATCATCGATATTATACAAAATAACTTAAATAAAGCTATGGATTTCATTCACAACTGTATGTTTGGTTATTTTTTTGATATCTTTTATCTTTGTGAGCTCCACCGATGTATAATCAATTATATACATAACCCAATAATGATAATTTTATAGAATATATTTTCATTTACTAATATCAGAATACTCCTTATCCTTCATCTATGTATTAATACATTCCTAAAATTATATTCATGCTCTTTATTTATCTTGGAATATATATGAATATCATTTATAAGCACAAGAACAAATGGATCGAGGAAATATCTAAAGACTTTATTCAATTATATACATGAAGATAATAAGGGAATTTGTAAGTCCAAATAGAATCAATCTAAATTTATAATAATTATACCTCCTTCATAATGTTATCTTGGATATTTACACTTTTTTTAACAACAATTGACGATATCCATATTCGAGTTCAATCATTGAAAAGTAGTGTGATCCTAACTATTGGTAAATCAAATCATCTATATAAGGTAGTGTATAGTTGTTCTGGATAATAATCTTGTTCTAAACTAGATAATGAATAAGAAATATGTGTTTATCCATATCTATTCTTAACAAAAATCATAGGTTCACCCCATGGTGAATCACTTGGAGAAATGAAAAAATGATCATGATTTTCTTAGAGTTTCTTCTTTAATTATTGCAACTCAATCAAGGATATTCTACGAGGATTATTTGAAATGGTCATAACACCAAGAATTAGTTCTATTGAAAACTCAATCTCATGATTCTAGGGAAGACTTGGAAACTCTTTATGGAATGCATTCCAATAATCCCACATAATATGAATATCTTCAATGTTGAGTTTCTCTCCAACTATTTTAGATAGAAACCCCTCATAAAGTGGTAATACATATCATAAAATGGAAATAATTTCAATTGGAATTTCATATTCATAATCACACCTATATACAATCATTTGTTCATGAAAAATATGAAATTTTATTTTATTTCCTCACATATTGATATGAGCTCTATATATAAAAATCCAATCAATGTCCAAAATCACTTCAAAACCAACTAGAGGGAGAATAAAAAGATTTTTAGGAAGTACATTCCCATAAGAATCTATCAAATAATTTCTATAAAATTGACATGAAATCAACTTACCATTATGATTTTACATTGATAATTCAAAATATAATCTATGTGGTGGTGATGTGATGCCCTTAAACAGTATTCATATTTAAAAGAGATTATAGAACCAGAATCAAATAATCCATTACAAATTAATAATTTGATAATAATTATACCATTCACCAATTCATTATTATGAATCTATTTGATGATTTTGATTGAATGATCATTACTTTAACCCCTTCCCGAAAGAGTTTGTTTTTGCTAATTATCATTATTAACCCTTGGATTCATGTGTTGGATAGTATGATAACCATACATCATGATTTCTATCATTAGTGTATGGTTAGTGCATTTAACTGATAATTTTACATATTATTTTCATTGGATTTACTTTATAGATCTCTTTAGATTTCACTTCATTCATGGCCTTACTTTAAAAATTTTAAAAATTTTCCAATCACATAGAGACAATTTCACCCATGTTTCTATCCATACATCTACTAGAGAGGAAGATTTATTTTCTTTACTATATGGTATTTATTATAATAGTGTCCATTAAATTCCATCATTCACATATTATCAATAGAATTAAAATTATGGGAATCTCCACTCTATTTGTTTAACATGAGAGGATAATAAATAAATTTATTTATAAAAAAACCCCTTATGTCCATTTAGTTTTAGAGACGTGGTTTAATATACTAAAGAATTGATAAATTTTCCTTCTATATCAATGAATAATACATATAAATAGCTCAAAGGTTTTGAAAACCTTTCCTAAAAAATACCAATATATTCTCTATCCTTATTTATAATCTCAATGAATTAATTTCCCATTTTCATGTGGAGACTTTAGTAAAAGTGATTATGGAAAAATACCCTCTTAAACACATCTCATTCCTTAGATTCAATTAATTTCTATCAACTTGTATTATTAATAACATTTCACCATTTTTATATATTTCCCTTTCAATGGTATACCGACAGGAATAATTTTTCACAATCAGAGCACTAGAAAAAGAGAAATATAAATTTAGTGGTATTGATCCATTTCACTGTAACTATTGGATTAGAATAACCATTTCAAATTTTGTTGATGTTGACTCATGAATGACTCAATAGGTAATTGGTCCCACATTTGATCTTTTGGAAGTGTTGTATGGTTCATGGTTGGAAGAGTTTCATGAACAGAGAAGTAAGATTGTTCATTCTATATCCCATGTTTTTTTGGTTGCTCAAGAGTAAAATCATTTAATTATCAACCACATTCATTTTCAACATGATTCCTCAAAGTTCCATCCCTTTAATAAAACCAAAAAAACTATAGTAAGTGTCAAACTAGATTAATCAAAGTGGGAAAACACATAATCATAAAACTTATTCCTTAGATATCAAAAATTATTAATCCTTTTTATAAACTTATGAAACATTAAGGTTCATATTATATCACTTCTAGATCATCATAAGTTTTTTAAGTTTAATTTTTATATTATTCATAACCTAATATCAAAAAAACTAAAACCTTCTCAGATACCAACTGTAGTGTTCCATGTATTAAAAACATAAATATTATATCATTTTACATGATTAATCATTACATCTCATAAAAATACACTCCATAGAGCCATAATTATTTATTTTATTTAATGGATAGATATATGATAAACTTATTTCATGAAAAATATACAACATATCCCACAAATTTATTCGTTTATTATTATTATTTGATATTTACTACTTAGAAACATTCATCAAAGTATGTGTAGAATGGAAACATAAGAAAGTGTGAGCTGAGATTCTCATTAAGGGTAAACATGGGACATATAAATAAATGATCATATTCAAGTATAAGATAATCATATGATTACAATATCATGATCATAACTTATTGATTTCATACTCAATTAGTCATATATCATAAATCATGATTCATGGCATATTGATTTATCATTTCAAAATATATGAGTCTTAATAACGAGTGATCATCATTACTCATTCTTTATCCATGAGTACATTTCATTATAAAAGAACATCTCATACATATTTTTTCCTAGTTATAAGCATAGAAAACCATTTTATTTCTCATGTATTACTACCTTGAACACCATCACATAGTAGAAAAAGTCTCATAATGAATTGGGTTCTCTATCTAACAACTTTTCAACCATTTAATGGGTTTACTCCCTAGAGTCCTTCATATTATTTAATGATATTTCAATCATTAATCACTGCATTATAGGGATATATAATTCTTGGTCATACCTTTAAAATCATTAAAAATCTATATGTGTGACACTAGATCTAGAAACATTCATCATTCAATAATATAATAGCTCCTGGAAAATGAAAAGGTTTCATAAACACATAATCATCACATAATAATAATACATTCATATAAATTAAAAAGATAGTATAATTAGTTCATATTCCTTGTGAAATAAAATAAATAATTAAAAAATGATCGTATGGATGAAAAGTACCATTGAAAAAATTCAAACCTCCCTTTCAAATAAAGATAAAAATCTATTATTCATTTGGAAACATTTAATATTAAAAATAATTACATATAAGGTAAAATATTTACTTCTAAAATAAACAAGTAAAACTATAACGGAATGTTCAATGAAAATAATATCCTTAGTGGTATAAAAATCCATTCATACAGTAATCATTAAAATAAAGAATCATCATAAAATTTATAAAAAAATCATAGTTAAACAATTTATAAATAATATAATTTTTTTAATATATTCAGAATAAAATAAAATGTTGATTTGAATTAAATTAAATAGTTTTCAAATAATAAAAAAATAACATTCTTGAAAACATCTTAGTGAAAATAAACATTGAAGGAAAATTGCTTTGATCAAAGTAGAAATAAGTTCAGCTTTTATGAAAAACATTTTTTAGTAATTTTAATTACCAATGATAGGTTCATGATAGAAAAAACTAAAAAGACCAATTAAAAACCAGGTGGGGAGGAAATAGAATCAATTCAAAATATGAAGATCATATAAACATTCACAATGAAATCTTAATATAGAGAACCCTGAAATAGTTCTATTATAACATAAACTCATACATCTGGTCCTTAATTTCATCACATAGGTACTTAATATCTTGTGTAATAAATATATACTAATTATAATTTTATAATAGAACCATATTTATACTTGTCTTACAGTATTACATTCCCATTATTTTTTATTATCCTTTCATTAAAGATTCATCATTAAAATCATCATTTGAGTGAAAGTTAATCTGTTTCTCATGCATGTTTTGGGTTGACAGTTCAAGTACTTGTACTTTATTGGTGGTTTAATTATATATAGAATATTAATAGTGTTATAATTATTATATTTATTAATATATAATCTTTTTGTAATTTTAATTTATGTTGGGGATGAAAAATGAATTATATCACTTCATGGAGATTGTAGTTCATACTTACCCATGTATAATGTTTTAATTTTATGTAGAATGGAAAGAGATAATGTTAAATAGAAATATATATTTATATAATCATAATAGTATAAATAAATTCATAAAAATTCATTAAATATATCAATATTACTATCCATTTGAGGTGTACATTATAAAAAAAATCATTATTTCATGGAGGTGGTAGTAACAAGTACATAAGAATGATGTAATCATTTATCATAGGATGGGAAGAAGAAAAAAAATGGTAGAACATTAGAATAATAAAATTTCGATATATTAATGATACTGATTTCATCATGTTAAGATTATTATTGATTATTTTTATGAGTTTAAGTAAAAAATTAAACACAAAATATATCAGAAAATTAAATTACAATTTCTTTAATAAACAAATTTTTTCTTAAACATTAATCATTACTATTTTGGTATTAAAGGATTAATAGAATCTATAGGATGTGGGGAAGGAATTTAGGAATTTATTTAGTTAGTGAATTTTTTATCTAGATGAATCATAGTATGTTAATAAATTAAGAGAGTATATTCCCTTTCAAAGTCTAAGTTGGGGGGAATCTTATAAATACATAAAATATCAAAATATAATAAATACATCTTCTAGCTAGAGGGGGAAAAAGTGGACTATGTTTTGAATATAATGTAATAAAATTATAAAATCTTAAAAATAATAATATTCAAAGTAGTTCAATTGATATTTGAGGCATTTTATTTTAGCGTAATAACCTCATTAACCTTTTTAAAACATAATTGAGGAAACAAATTTTTACCAGGATTCAATTCATTATGTCTAAAAATGAATGTGGCCTCATTACCAAATTTGGATTTGATATTTACAAATATGGAATTTTTTTAGATTTTTTTTCTATAATATGAAAAATTATATATTAAAATAAACACACAAAATGAAACGATCCATTTTTTAGAAAAATTATTTTTTATTCATAAAACTCAATTTAAGAAAAATAATTTCATAGTAAAAATCATTTGATAAATGATAAACTATTTTATTGAATATATTTTCTACACATTTCTTTTGAATCATTCACTAATAGTGATTAGATTAATTTTTTAGGATAAATACACATTGTGAATGAAAAATTAATTTTCAAAAAAAGCATCTCTTTTTACCATGAAATGGTTTTACATTTATTTATAAATAATTGAAAAATAATGAATTAATCTTCTCAATTTTTAGAAAAAACTTTTCATATGTTTAATACTCTAAATAAATATGTAAATAAAACATATATAAGAAAAAAAAATCTTATAATGAAAATAATTCAAAAACAAATTGTTAGGATCAATATTTTTTCTAAAATGTATTAAATATTATTTTTAAAAATTATATTTTATTTTAATAAAATATAATATTTATCATTTTATAATTTATAAAAATTATTGTCTTAATTTTATGGTTTAATTCTTCACTATCTGTTGAACAAATTTATTTATTAAAGAGAAATATTTTCTCAAAAATTTTAGTGTAACAATATTCTCAAATATTCAATGACTAAGAAAGAGCATAAATATCATTTTCGAATTTTGATAAAGACCACTATAAATGATACATTTAATGAAAATTTTATTAAGTGTGGACACTAGCTTTAAAAATCACCATCCTTAGGTCATGTAGTCACTAGAGAGTTTATTTTTTGCATCGTAAACATATATATTTAATTGAAAAATGTCATCGCCCAATGAATGGTTTAGATAAAATATTGGTAATATATTCATTAAAGATATGGAGGTATTATCTCAATAGAGAAAACTATGATATGTATACTAATCAAAAGATCTAAAATTCTATACTCCTATAAAAGAGGTCAGTCATTCTCAAAATGACATGGTTGGAGTTGATCAGGGTCTATGACTGCTCAATACATTTCAACCATGGGAATACACATAATGTGACTGACACTCTGAGAATCGGTAATCAAGATTTATTATCCCTGATGAGTTATAAAAGAAACTGATTAATCATGTATTTGAAAAGGATAGACCTTGGAATGTTAAGGGAATGAGAGAAATTCAATTTTTTCAAGTTATTTCCAAATCATACTTCGATGGGAAGATCACATAATCCTTAACAGATGGAATAGAGATATAGATGAAAATATTGAATATTCTAGAGTTCAACCTTATAAATGATGGAATTATAAGATTTGCGAAATGAATATGTGTTGCTTCTATACTAAAATTAAAGAACCTGTTGGGTGAAATTCATAACTTATCATTATATATCTACCCTAGAATCATAAATTTGTATAAATATCTCAAGAAATATTTTGGGGGAAAACATAAACATGGAGATTGAAAAACTTATATCCTAAGGATTTTTATTCCAAAAAGTTTTGGAATAATGATATAAATATATGGGAATGATGAAAACATTACCCATACCTTAATAAAAATGATATAACATCACTATGGATTTTTATGTTGTTCTTCATAAGGATTAAAAATTTAATACCATGTTTTTTTGTCGAATTCCTTTTGAAGATGGAAAAATTCTTTTCAATTTGAGAATATTTATTTATTGATAGTATTTTCAATATGAACATAAAGTACATGTTATGGTTTAATAAATAACCGCATTCCATTATATCAGATCAGGATATGAGGTATACCTTAATGTCATAGGGAAAATTAAAAAAATATAAATATAGAGTTGAACATTAAAAATTATTATCATCCACATACTGATGGTCAATCCGAAATGAAAATACAATCCATATAGAATATATTTCAATTGTATTAAATAGAAATAAAAGTAGGTTAATATCAACACCTCCCCTTAATGGAGTTCTCCAATACTTGTTTTTACATTCTAATATTCAAATGGAACCATATGAGGATTTTTATGGAAATATGAGTAGAAAAAAAAAGTTGGGAAGAATTTGGAGAGTGTAAGAAAATGGGACCAAATCTTGATCAATAAATGTTATGGAAGATTAACAAAAATTTGTGGAATATTAAAAATAAAAATATCGATAGAATAGATAGGATAATAATCATTAGTGTTATTTGGATTTTAAACTCATAGGAATGAAATTTCATTGAATATCACCATAGAATAGGGACATGAGATTCATGACTAATTGAATGTTGATCCCTAGATACATTGTCCCTTTGGAAATACTTGATCATATGGGAAAGGTATCTTATCATCATACACATCCATTCAACTTATCCTAGGTGCATGATATGTTCCGGGTATTAATTATGAGTAATTACATACCTGGTCTATCATATATATATAGCCAACTTTAATTTTATACATATAAAACCTAATATTTGATTTAAGGAAAAATTGGTGTATAACATCCCACCTGGTTCACTCGTTTAACAGTAGCCACACTGTGTCACCACATGACTTTACGCATGCCTCCCCTTATGTTAGAGGTTGCGAACTAGTAGTGAGGGTATAAGGTAGTTCTATAGGGATATTATACCCCCTATATCATAGTGTTAATTATGATATAAAATAACCAAGAATCATACATTATGATAAATTGATATGAAAAGCACATAAATTCAAAAAAAAACTGAATAATAAATGAAATGAATAAAGTGCCCAAACAACCATTCCACACATGAAAATGTTGATCAGCCATGGGGACAATTACATATATATAACAGAAACAAAATGAAATAAACTAAAAGGTATTCCTTACATCTTAATTCCAAATCATATCCCATGATTTGGGAAATTTTTTAAACTATCATACTTGATCATGTTATTCAAGGCCTTATCTCTTCATATTTCTGTAACCAATAGAACCTCTACTTAGGTAGCCTTATAGAGTTGTGCCCCAAATAGCATGTCAATAAAAAATATGATAGAGAACCAAAAATGTTGCCTCATTATAACCATCCATACAATTATACGTGAATTTTACTTTCTTAGTTGAAATAAAAAAACTCTAAACTAAAAAAAATACTTCCAATCCTTAGATTTGTGACCCTAATAAATCATACCTACTTTGGCTAGTGTAAGGGTGTCTCTAAGAAATTCATTATGACCATGAATCCCAAGTGACATGTGTTACCCACACTCACCGAATCCCTAGAGAATCCTTATGACTCCGAGGATCCATCTAATGGAAGTATTATCATTCAGGATCCAAATCTATAGAATCCTTCATCATGGTCCTCATGACTCTAAGGATGAATCCCATGGTATAACTATCATCTAGGGAAATTCCCTATCATATCATCTCAAATATGGGGATAATGGAAAATGAAAACACTATCATCTAGGATCAAAATCCATATCATTCATAATCATATTCACTTGACACTATGGATCAAGCCCCTGTCATCCTAATTATCCAAGATCAAAAATCCAAGGATGTTCTTGCTAAATCTTCTTAACACTGGGGAAGAGTCACACAATAAACCTATAATCCAAGCTCCAAATATATGGTATCTCTTATGATTATATGTTCTCGAAATCCAGGGTCACTCCTATAATATACCGAGGTCATAATCCAAGGTAGAATCAATTATTGAGGATTTCATGTGTGGAATATCTAGTTGTAAATGGATACAAAACATGGAAGCCTCTCCATATTTATAGATACAATTAGAGTATCCCAACCATATCACATCCACCAGAGAAAGAGTCCCAAAAACCATCGTGCCAAAGAAAATATTGGTTTTCTGAATTCCCACACTGAACCACACTATCTCAGCTCTATTGGGAATGAATATGGTTATTTGTTGTTAGATTCATTGATAACCAACACTACCCTAGGTCACAGGTACCTTCTCATAGTTGTTCTGTTAATGGGAACCCACCACGGTCCCTCTAGTCAACCAAATAGAGAAAATACAATATGATTCCTTAGTCTCAGGCTCTATCTCAAGTCCACACCATACATTATATGATATGTAATCCTATTTCATCTTTAATAGGGTATCATGGCCTCACCAGATACTTGGGGTCTTTCCCCAAAAATAATAGTCAAGAGATGAATTACGAAGAATCTTGGTCCTCAAGGTCCCTCTAGTTTAGTCCACTCACCCAACCCAGTATCGGTATAATTAATGTCAATCCATCTAGGACTAGTCACATTAGATAGAAAAGTTTCACATGTCCCATACTCATATCATTGAAATTAAATGGATCATAGTAAATAAAGAGATCCTCTATGTCTCACAAAACCATTGATCTCTAGTTCCAACTTCACCTCCCTCTTCTTAATGTCTCATGGCCCTAGGTATGGGTTACTGGGTCCCATCTACTCTATCCTTACCTCTAATGAGGTATATGGGATAACTGGTGTCATAAATGTTTTATCATTGGCCATTGGTTGTCGAGGAATCAACCTAGAACATAGAGCTTGTTCATGACCCCTACAACATGATCTATTTAGACATTTGAATTGATGAAATTTAAAATGTTTCATTAAATTCAATTGACTCATGGAATATCCATCAATAGTGATCCACAACATCAACATTATGAATAGAAAAGCATAAATTCAAGGGAAATTTACAACGTACCACCTACCTCATTTCGATTATTCCCAAATTTTTCACTAAGGACCAAGCATCATTTTCTAAGGCCCATCCAAGACTTATTAGACTCTTTATCAATAAATAAATCTCATCTCAATGTGTAAAAGCCCTAAATCCATGAAAAAATAAATACTTAATTTATTATCACAATTATAATTAATACATCAATTAATATCAACTTTTTCTAATACGAGATAACTCAACAAAAATCAAACAACCACTTGATCTTAGAAAAATGAGCTACTGGCCACCCCTGAAAAACCACTAGACCCAATCCGAGTGAATTTTACAACCTATGATTCCAATTTAGTTCTAAAAAATTTCAATTTTATAGAAAACAAAAGGAAAAAAACCATGACATGGAATAACATGGTTGAAATGATGAACCACCAAATATGGCATTGTCTCAATTCAACCACTCCCTATGAGGAGAAAAAAACCAATCTATATCATCTATTTTCTCCATGTTCCAATAGAATTAGTACTAAATCTCTTATGGGGAAAATATAAAATTAAAAAGGTATGAGGCGAAGAGCAAAGGAGACTAGCATAGGGTATATTAAACCTAAATTCATAGAAGGAAGACACCATGAACACCCTCTTAATGATTATTGAATGAAAAATAAATGAGAGGATAGAAAACTTACATGAGAGGATAACATGTAAAAAATAGTGTTTCCCCTACTAAATCTTCATTGGGAAAAGAATGAAAAGATAAAGTTCTTAAAAAGGATATAGAGTTTGGTCACGTGGTTTTCCAAAAAAAGTATCTATAACTACCTTCAAACTCCCCACCTCATATGGTTTTGGGTAACAGCTTCATAGACCATGTCATAACCATGTGATATGTTTAAACTAAACTATAGACACCCGCACAGTATCTAGGGACTTTCTGCATGATTTCAGAGCATAGTTGGCAATAATAGTGTTCTAACCATGAGTCAAATCCTACCACACAAAAATAAACCTCAAATCCACTAAGTCCAACCCAATCACACAAGGAACCTCCCATTCCTCAAATAAATTCTAAAAGATCATATCAAAATGTTTCAACTATTGTTTTCTCATTTCTAGTATTAGTAAAAAATTCAACCCATCCTGTAATTGTAAATACAAATTCCATCTAAAATTTTCAACACATATAGTCAATGGTTCTTATAACATACCCACCATAATAATTTTATACCCTAAGAATACATTATGGTCATTAAAACAAACATCATGAACTACCTTGAACATAAATTACTACTAAATGGTTTTATTCTTCCTCTGATTACCCAACATGCATACCAAGGTTCACTTGAAAAAATGGTTATTAAAATATCAAAATTCAATCCAATGTTCATAACCACCTCAAAAAACATTGAGATAAAACTTAACTAAGACTATATGTCATGAGAAAAAACCACATAATCATTTAATTAATCATTATTCATGTGGTGCTTCTCAATATAGGGCATATAATGTGAAGGCCAAATCTGAGAAATAGTGCCTCCACTGGAGGAATTTCCAACTGATACATGCCTCTTCCATCAAAATGATGATCCTAATAAGGTTCTCAATTACCAACCCATAAAAATGAGAATTTTCTATAGACACAAACACGATTTCTTGTTTCTAGATTCCATAACCAAATATACATGCCTCCATCATCTATTCACAACACGAGCATCTCATCCTATCCATGAATAGACCTAGCCAATGTTTGAAACACTCTTGTGATATCCCAAAAGATATTCCCAATGAGTTACCACGCAAAAAAAATATAGTAATATGTTACAACATAATATCACCCTTATCTCACTGAATTTCCGTTAAAATTATCACATCTAACCGCTGATGTGTCACACAATCTTGATTCGATTGCCTTCATCCCTGAAGGCATCATGAGATCATTATGAGTATGTTCAACATGGACCATACCCAAATTTAAATGAAATTCTATGAAAAAACCATCCAAAATTTATTTTTATTATCATGGAACACCATTAAATCTGATACAAAAATGATGTGACCCCTGATAGGATTCAACTAAAACCATCTTGATCCATTCTCCAACACCCAAAATCTTCCAAATTATACATCCAAACCTATACCTAGACTTCAACAAGGAATTCAAAAGTACTTCCACTCATTTATCCACAAGAAATCTATATGAAAATAACCATCTAACGACCAGTCCCATACTCCCCCAACCCTCCTCATGTAAGGTCTACATGATTTTAGCCAACATCCCACTCACCGCCTTAGGAATGTCCTTATCATCTTAACATTGGGAAAATTTCTCAATAACGATGGACTCAGTTTCATTTATCACTAAAGATCACCAATTTCATGGACAAAACACACTCAGACTTTAGCATCAACAAAAACATATCTTCTCACGTGTTATTGACCAATGAAAATTGAACCCACTACATTGATCAAATTTTAATTCCAAATGGGGTCACCGCACCAAAATAATCTCTTAATTACCTTTATCCCTTGTCTAAATAATAGTTTCACTAATATTAAAACTCAAATCAAGCTCATATGTGCCATATTCTATAAAGGAAATGTTGACTATTCTTAGTGGAACGTCAATCTCGATAGGCCTGGAGCTCTGTGGGAACTCCTCTCTAGACTCAATCACCATAATTATGTCATGGTCTACTATGAATGAATTCCTCATGGAATCATTCCAATAGAAAATTCTATCACCCTCAATAAAAATCCTATCATGCTCATCCATAAACATAACATACAGTAGGAGTTTTTTCAACCATGATCATCCACATATGATCTAACAATGCTACAATAGGTGAATTCAAATGCAAAGGCTCAGACATCGCCATGGTCCTTCCCTTGAAACCCCACTTTGAAACATAAAGCACCAACACCAATGGTTATCATCTCTAGAAACATAGGAACCGCCTATGAATCAGTCTTATACCCCAAAGTCTAACCAATAATTTTTATCACTAAATAAAATACAAACACTTGGCTAACCACATCATGGTAGTCACAAAAAACCCAATCTTCTTACTAGTATCCAATTCAAAAATAAGGTCCCCTAGGTCTCCCACCAAGACTGCCAGTCAATTATCTAACCAAGGATAAATACCATAGGGTTTCTTCCACACTCCCATATGAATGGTTTCATGATATCAACATTCCAAGAACCCGCTCACGGGGTATCCCAATAATGGAATCACATCCCAACCACATCTCATAGCTATGTCGTGCATCCTCTTTAATTATCTGCACATCAAACCACACCCTATAGGATTGAATCTCACTAATAGACTCTTTAAATGCCGAAATAAGTTTTCTTATATTATTCATACAAAGAAGAATATATACTCATGGTTTGGAAAAGTAGATGGTCATTCCATGCTATTTGGTAAAACAATGTATAGGTAGTTACTAAAACATTAAATAAATAAAATAAGAAAAAAACATGAGGGGTCCAACACTTAAGAATATAATGTCATGTCAACCCACCGGGTTCATTTCACCTCCTATGAAAAAATATTTCATCGTCATCATAATCATCGAACATCGCACCATAGATTCACAAGTTCTGTCATTAGGGAAAATTCCAAAAAAAAAAGTCATCTCATTTGAGTAGCTTTTCTCCAAGTACTTGTACATGAATACTTGGTATGGTTTGCTACAAAATTTTTTAAAAAACTAGGCCTCAATCATTAGTGAAATCTCACACTACACGGATATCCTTAAGGCCGTTGTTTTTATTGATTTTTATAACCCCCTATCAAGGGATGAGAAGGAAACCTTAAAAGGCACATAGGATTATAAATTACATGGCCCATTGGATTATAAGAAATTACATACCACAAAGGTCTTATGGAATTCAACTAGGCTATAACTACAACGAACTACCCCTCCCCGACATCTACATCATGATGATAGCTCTCAAACTTCTCATGGACCTCCAGCTAAGCTTCCCATGCAAGCACATGTTGGTCTCGGTGGAATTTTCATACCCTCTCATTTTTTCGAATCCATTGGTTATGCTCTATTGGGTGCGCCTACTCTGAATCTTCCTCTAGGGATGCTTCTTTTTGTAGTGTATTTCTGGGGTAACTACATTAATCATGTGTCCCGAAAGCCTTGAGGATTCTTGAAGGCCATAAGGTAGCCTGGAAGACTTACTAGCTGGAAGAAAATGGGTGTCCCAAAGGCCTTGAAGGACACGAAGACCAAACTGGTGGCCCAAAGTCCCAAACAAGTGAATAGGTCTGGTTTCTATAATATCAACCAGTAACTACAACAGTGGTGCTAGAGTACTACAACAGTACTACTATAGTAACCTAGAAATTATCCCTCAGCTTGGTTTTGATCTTAGGTATCTGGGACGCAATTGGTGAGTCCTCATCAACTGGGCTGAGTCTCTTGTGAAAGTATCACACTAGAAGTCGTATATACCATCTGAATCATATGTGCTTGATATGATTCACGACACACCTCATGACTCTAAAGGATACAAATAAAATTCCTCCACTATCCTCCTTCCAATATTCCAAGACACATAAATTTTTATGAAATAGAGAACAATAAACATCTATGTGTTTCACTTGTGGTGAATGTTATATAAAACCATAACATCAAAAACAAAACCATCAATCCTAAACCTAGTAACATAGAATTCATACCATTAAAAGTTTTCTGAAATCACCTGTAAATTTTCAATCATAGGTTCTGACACATTCCAAAATCTCAAGTCTATAAAACCCTAAAATAGTAAAAAACAATCACTAATCCCATTTTCTAACAAGACATCCCAACTGACTCTACAAATATAGATGGATATTCATAAATATGACCTCAAGTGAACCTATATATACAATAGATCAGGTCGATTAATAGTGGGGGTCTAAGATCGTATTTTGGGGATACTATACACCATTTATCATAGAATGTAATAACACATAAAATATCCTAGAATCGTAAATCACTATAAATTGAAAGTGGAAGTAGATAAATAGAAATAAAAAGAATAAAAAATGAAATACAGAAAGGCCCAAAATATCCATGATACACATCAAAAATCTAACTTCCCATTGGTTCAATAATATATTGATACAAAAAATAGAATAAAAAATCAGTCCATTGCATCTTTAAGAAAAATCAAATGTGAATCTATTAGTATTCATCTAAGTTATCCCACTCGATCATGTAATCCTAGGACACGACCCAACATATTCATACAACCAACTAAATGTATTCTAAATTACCCTTGTGCAGTTAAAGGTTGAGCCATGTGTGAGTATAAAACTCAATATATCTCCTCCAATGTGGTCCTTTACTAATCAGTAATGCAATGATATGTGCATGTGAGGGGATAATCTAAACTAAAAGTCATATCCAAAATAAATAAACTACTATTAATCCTTTGTACATGGACCTAATCAAACATACCAAATTCAAAAAAAAATCAAGGTGTCTTTGAGAATTTGGTTATGACTGTGCATCACAAGTATCATTTGGGATCCACATCCATGGTAGCCTTGTCTAATCTGCAAGACTACCAGGACCCATCCCATGGTCGTCTAATAAAATATTCTCTAAATACCTAATATCACATATCATAGTCTACATTACTATTGGGAGGAGGCTCATGGTAGTCCAATAATCTTGGATCCAAATCCATGGCAGTCCATACCATATCCTCTCACCTCTTGGTATATGGCACATAGTATCCCTATCATTCGAGCTTTAAACCTCTGGCAACCCCTATTATATCCTCTCGACTTTAGGGATGATTCTCACAACATCCCCATCATCTGGGGTCCAAATAAAAGGACCCCCTTTCAAAATTTTCCCCAAAACCCATTGATTCTCATGTCATATACTAATCTTCTAATCCAAGGAATATCTTACCATTGAGATCCACGTTCATGAATGCTTTAACCATAACATAGTTGACCATCCATATAAATATATCAATTTATGGAAACCCAACTGCATCACATATTCCCTGAGGGAGCATCCCATAACCCATCATAAGAAAAAAAAAAATCAAGGGTTTCATTAATTTCTATGACCAACACCAAATTCATAGCCCCATTAAGAGTACACATCTATTTGGGTTATAGGTACTACCCACAACCGACATTACCCATGGCCACACTTACTCTATTACTGTTATAATATCAATGGGAACCCAATTGGGTCCCTCAATTCAACTAATTAGAGGCACTCCACTAGGTTTCCAAAGTATTGGACATGATATTAGTTGAACACCTAACACACTAGGACATTGCATCCCACGACATCATCAATTGGGATTCATGGAATTTTCTTTGGCACGAGGTTTCACCATATAGAAAATAGTTATAAGATTGATCATGACCCATATCAATCATCAAGGTTAATCTAGGTTAGTCTAATCAGCCAACCTAATCCCCTTTTCCTAAGGTCTATTCACCTTAGATTGGTAACACCAAATGAAAGATAATTTCTCATATCATCATTTTTTAGATAATCTTGGATAGCTCATAGTTCATAAATGGATCATATATTTATCACACATGATATGTTATATAAGGCCACCCACACCTATATATTTTAGGTGTCCTAATCCAATATGCATGGGATCTTGGGTATTATTTTTTCAAGCCTCACCTATATTGAGTTTTGGATTCTACCTGTTGTCATAAATGACTTGGATTTGGCTATAAGTTGTTGAGGAATCCTCATAACACATAGGTGTTGTTCATGACCCCTAACACTCATTAATTTTGGAAATTAAATTTGAATTAATTAAAAAAAATTCATTTATTTAAATTCACCTTGTGTATCACTATTGGTGGTAATCCTAAGCATATACAAAAAACATAAACATGCATAAATGTCCTTGGTCAAGTATGTGATACCACCATCCTCATTTTGAGGATTCCCACTTTTATCTATAATAAACTGGAAATAGATTCCAAGACCCATCAAAGTCTCTCTAGCCTCTTCCATAATCAAATAAACAAGTCTCAATATCCTGATCCCCTAAATACAATAAAAATAATTATTATTTACTTATCAAAATTAAAATTAATTAGTTATTTAATTTCAACATGAGATAAGGTCAGAAAACTCACAAGACATTAAATGATTACTAGATCATTGAGAAATGTGGTGTCATCCACCCTCGACACACCCCTGAACCCAAGATGAGGTAAATACATAACATATTACTCCAATTTAATCATTAAATAAATTAAATTTTAATGAAAACCCATCAAAAATATCCATTGTGTGATGTTTCTTAGTTTAAATGATTACCCAATATGTGAAGATGTCATCTCGAGTCATCATATAATAAGGAAGAGAAAAATACCCATAATTCATCGTTAATTGAACAATTCTCCACTCAAATTTGATCCAAATTCATAATTAATGAAATAAAAAAATAAAATGTGGAGAGGAGAGCACAAAAGGATACCATTGGAGTGGATATAATACATTAAATAATCAATGGAATCCACCAAGAATACCACCTTGAAAGAAAAAGAACAAGATATTGATAGGTGGAGATGTATCTCACATGAGGGGAGAATATGAGATAAAGAGATATTCTACCACTTAAATTATTGTGGGAGAAAATGGTAAATTTTCCATTTTTTAATAGGTATCATTATATAGCCATGGATTTCATTAAACCTTGCACCAATCATGCATCCATTACTACCTCTTCACTCCCCACATTTCATGGTTATAATACGTGGTTTTAATGAACATGCACCAAATGTGTGACATGTCTTCAGTGC
This sequence comes from Viscum album, assembly GCA_963277665.1. NCBI lineage: Eukaryota > Viridiplantae > Streptophyta > Magnoliopsida > Santalales > Viscaceae > Viscum > Viscum album. Next base: position 1,702,553,346 of record OY728132.1, read on the forward strand.
ACAACAAACACGAACATAGTTTTAAAAACTATGTTCCTAAGAAAATCAGGTTGTATGGTTGTGGTACACGATTAGCACTAACTATTTAATAACTGTGAACCCTATCTAGCCTCCCTAAAACATATCCCAAATCCCCTTAGGTTTAACTAATCACATATGGAACCTCTCAACATTTAAACCAAACCAAAACACATCACATTAAGATTTTCAATCCCATGGATTTTTTTTCTGATTCTCTAATCAAAATTCAACCCATCTAATAAATAGATATTTAAATTCCTTTTATAATTATAAAAATGTATAGAAATGGGATCATGAAAACTCTCTACCTAAATACATATCAAACACAAGAAGAATTGGTGGCCATAAAAATGAACATCTCAAACATCCTCTGTCAGGAATCCCCTGTTAAATGGTATTTTCCACCTCTGAATCACCAACATGATTCCCAATAGGCACTAAAACATATAATCCGTAAAATTTTAATACATGATCCATCAATCATAAACAACTTCAAATATTTGATATAGTTCTTACTTGATCCCAACTATAATGAGTAAAGAACATGGTATCATCTCATCCAAAATCAGGCCTATAGTGCTTCTCACCAACGGGATTATCACATGAAGGACAATTCTAAGACACAATGCCTCCATCGATATAATTTCCTATTGAAACAAGACTCAATCATCCTAAAAACAATATATACATGGATCGAAACTACCACAACCAATAAAAAATTATAATTCATCAAAAAGATGGTTCTCATTCCCATTTATATATTTCATGTTTTAATGGACATGACTCCATTGTTCATTCACAACATGATCATGTCAGCCTTTCTTCAAAAGGCCAGGACTAATGCTTGAAATGATACCTTCATATCCCAAAATAAATGATTAAAGTGCTTTCTCATCGACTGCATCCAGTTAAACATGAGAATAAAATATGAACCACATCTAGATGGAATTCCTAAAAAATTCTTTGCCCCAGACACTGACATGTCATAAGAAATTGATTTTGATGCCCTCGGCCGTATAGGTATCATAAGATAGTTCCAAGAATGCACATAAAATACCATTACCAATTTATTGTAACATTAATTGGATGAACCATCCAAAATTCATTTATTTCATTACGCAACACCATGAGCACCAATGATACTCTAATGTGAAACACACTTAGACTCTATAATAATCATCACATTCTCAATACCAACACCCAGATTCCACCTAATTATATATCCAAACATGTACTCAGAATTCAATAAAGAACACAATAGTACAGAAAAAACCACTCAACAGGTTAAATTTTTATAAAGATAACATAAGTTTTAAGATGAAACATGGAACTGAATAATGTAAAGAGGAAGAAATACCTTCATTTTTTCAATAAAGTAACGATATTTCATTGGAGAAATTTTATTAAGTGGGGAATAATGTATAACACCATCAATTTAGTATGATTTTATTTTTAAATAAATCATGTTTATTTGATATAATTTGATTCACACATAACCAAACCAAATAGAAAGTTATTTATTAGGTAAAAATATTAAAATACTAACTGAAATATATTGTGAAATATTTAAATGGAATATAGTTAGAAAGTTTACTAAAGGAATGTAACCAATAGTAGATAAAAATAGTAAAATTTTCTAATTTTCTCCATCACAATATTAAATGATGATCATATCCAAAATAATAACTATAATTAGTGTATAACAATTTATATATATGATACACATCTTGAAAATGAAATGAGGGGTTTTTTATGAATGATTTTTGAGATATTTGTATGCCTATGTGTAGGAAGGAAATATGCCTATTATATATATAGTCATTGGTTATATGGTAATTGGATAAAGGGTCATTGGATGAAATTATTTAAAATAGGTATATTGATGTTTTGTAATTGATTGTAATAAATTTAATCCTTTATAATTCAAGTAGATTATATAATTATAAATGAAATAAAAAAATTATTTTTTCTAAAAATACAAGATTTTTCATTGTTATTATTCTTATTTAGTTAATGATTTAATGTGTTTTATAATAAATATTATAATACCAATATGGTAATATTGTTTAATAGTAAGAATATAAATATTTTACTTTAATTTGATCTGATTGAAATCATTTAATATTGAAAATGCATATTTTTCAAATAAATGTTCTTTTAAATTGTGGGAATTTTTTATTTTAATAAATTAAATTATTCTCATTTGAAGAATGATTCTAGTGACATTTATTTTTTAATTTTATAAACTAATGAATTAAAACACATGTACTTAGTAAATTAAATGAGATAATATTAGTAACTCTTAATTATTAAAAATCAAATTTTCTTCATACAATATTTTTTCTATAAAATTTCTGTTTTCATTTAAAACATAACATTCTCATGTTTGGAAATTTAATTATATTAGATAGAGTAAAAGAGTTATTTTGTACTTTTAAATTATTTAAGGTGTTCAATTTAATTTTTATACATAAAAATAGGTTTCCAATGTAAAAGTTCATCACTAGAGTAAAGGCTAAAATGATATAAAAGGGTTAAATTAAGGTGCAACGTCCTAACATATGATAAAACATTATCAATAAATGACTATATGATGGAATTATTGACCTAAACTTATTCTATATCTATTTTCTTCCACTTTTGATCCTCTTTCTTGGTAATAGGAAATTATTTATACATTTCTAAATGGGTATTTTTTAAATTTCCACTCAAACTCACCAATAAAAAGACCCATCTTATTCCAACTAAAACCCATACCATTCAATCCGTTTACTATTCAATTACAACCAAACTTATCTCCCTAATTATAATATTCCTTATTTTGAACCTCTAGTTAGAGAAAAAATTCTCAAATCTATCATTTCTAAGAGCATCTTTAAGAGGATATTCAGGACTTCAACATAAGTATTATCCTATCTTTAATCATTCTTCTATATCTTCTCCATCCAATTATTATTAAATTAAATTTATCTATTTAATAATATTATTGAATCATCATATGTAAATTCAATATTATTATAATAAAATAACATATTCTAACTCAATCAATCCTTATAATGTCTTCATATTTAGGACAACTATGCCACTTACATGAATGATGATGTAACATTTACCCCATGAATGAATTTAAAAACATTAATTATGATAATTTAATGTAATAATGAATAATTTAATATATTTTCATTATTTTGGAATGGTAATGTGATGAGGTATATTCACCAATTAATTCAGTCATTTTAAAATTTGAATAATCATCCAAAATTATATTTCCATGTGTTCTATGTTAACAATCACTATATGTGTTATAAAATGACAATGGGACTCTTGAAATATATCAAAAATATAAAATAAATCATTATTACCATTTTGGAGATGACAAAACTATGATCAAGGAGCAAGGATTGTAACTTCCAAACCAAAACATGATTTGAAAATGAAACAATTGGAACCTAAATATTAATTTTATTAAAAAAATTACTATTATGTAATAAGGAATTATAAATGAATGGTATTAATTAAAATAGATATTAATAAGGATCATATATTTATGAATAATAAACCTAAATTTATTATATAGTGAGTTAGAGCAAGTTTGACCAAACAGAAGTCTGAGTTAAGTGTTTCATTTCCAATTTCACTTAAAAATATAGATGGTTTTTTATTATATTATTTTTTTAGCGAAAGTTCATGCTATTTCTCTTTAAAAATCAATAAATTTTCATCTTTTTTATGTCTATATTATTCATATTTTTGTTATATATAAATCTATAATAACTTGATATAATTTATTATTAAATCTATCTTTCATTAAAAAAGATTGAATAGAATATTTTTTAACATTTTCTATATAGTCTATTGATTATATCATTATCATTATATTTCTATAAATATTTTATTATATATTTTTTCATGGTTTTTCGATGTAGTTATTTTTCTCATTGTCTTCTAAATTATTTCCTTGAAATTGAACTTAATTAAAAATATCCAGGTAGTTTCTTTAAATTTTGAAATTTAATTTTCTAATTATCTTATAAATATTTTCTCATAAATTTTCTTTCCATTAAAATTTATTATGCTTCCATTGGGTTATTCTATAATTATCCCTCCACTTCCATTAATTGAATGGATTATGCTCATGTCTTGTGGCTGTTTTCATAAACCCCAATTCATTACAATATTTTTTATTATAAGATTGAATTAAAAATGTTTTTGTATTAATTTTGTTCAAATTTTTATGGTTTTATTAATGTTATTGGTACACTATAAATATAAAGACATCCAATGCATTAGGTAATTACGTATATGTCATGAGATAAAAATTTAAAAGACAAGGGAGTGAACCAAATCCATACTGGTGCTCTTTCCACAATGTTCATGGGAATGGGTAGTGAACCCAATCAACTATGATACTTTTTTCACTATGTGGTGATAGAAATGGTAGTGGACCTTGACATAATAAATTATTTTCTATTCATAGGTTTTTTCCAAATTTGAATACAACAATTATGTGTCATGAAACATACATAAGTTATGTTGTAATGAAATCTTGGTTATTAGATCATGTTTTAACACTGATAAGACCCATTTCCTATATAATTCTCAAATCCTGATGCCATGATACAAGATTTATGATCTTTTTTTATTTGGTATGATTTAGTTAACTTGTAATCATGCATCTTAGTTATGTTCTAAAATAAACATGTTCATTTTCTTCCCACTTATGATCTTCTATTATTATTTTTTATATTATCTATTTATTAAGTGTATTATATCACCCATTTCTTAATGTTTTAAATCCTTAGGATATGAATAATATTATTAGGTATGAAAGTCATATAAGGGTATCATTTCTGAATAAGAAATTGATTTGGATGGATGGATATAATTTTTTGATTATAGAATATTAATTCATTTTGATAATCTTATAGAAATATAGGCCCTTTAAAATTATATTATCCTTGAAATGACATCAATTTCATTGCATTATGGCCTTCATCATAACACTATATCTTTCATATAAGCTTTTTAGGGACTTGTAAAATTATACGAGTGTAACTACTACAAAAATATGGTATACTCAAATACAAATGTATTAAATTAAAATTGTTATGATGTTTTTAATATAATGACCCTATACACTATGTTATATTAAAATAAAATATCATTCAAATTTCATCTCAAAACATAAAAACTAATAATACGACTGATGTTTTAACCAAAAAATGATTTTACACTAGTAATGCTAGAAAATCCTCTAACATTTATAAAATTTTATTCTACCACATGACCCATGTTACAAAAACATGTTTTCATGGGAGAGGCCTTATTTTTTAGTCAACCATTTCTATGAAAAAACATATATAATAATTTGATTAATTATTATTACATAAAATATCAATTTTAACTTCCAAAAATTGTGACTTTCACCAAAAAAATTCCCATGGTTCCATGACTTTATAAAATTCATTAATTTCCATTACTGACTTTAATATATTTTATATATATTAAAAAATAAACTATATTATCTAACCTAATAAAACCCAACATTATAATAAACTCAATATAGTATTTAAAAAAACATTTTCATTTATCAATAAAATTTATAAATACCATTAAAAAATCCATTCATATATATGTATTTATAACTCCATTTTTATTCTCAATTGAAAAAAATAACACTGATACCCAAAGTGGTTTTAATTGGAATGATTTGAGATACTTTATTTTTGATCCCTTAATCTCTCACTCCTATGATTTGACTCTTACTACTTTTATTTTTACCCACTCAATGAGAGACTTCCTTAAATCAAGAATAATGGGAAACCATTAGTACCACGGTTTCACTAAATGTCTGTTATTCTAAAATTAGATTATTAATTATATAAATATTTAAATATAGGAAAAAATGCAAGTTTTTATCACATATTCAATAGTAAACCCAGCTTGAACCTCCACTCCTTTACTGATTCATTAACAAACAACTCTTTTGAAAATGAAACCATGTTACTGAATTGAGTTATGTATCCCATTGTCTAAGAATTATTTTGTTTTATATTAGGTAATTCTTAATATTTTTCCATATAATTAATATCATTATGTAACTTGTTGATAAAGATAAATTTAAAGCACTTTAATGTTAATTTATTGTTTATTTTAGTCTATATTATCATTTTCAACAACTTCCTCCAACCTTTTTCATTATGAATATAGTCACATCATCCACAAAAATCTCTATGGTATAGTGGAGTAGAAATATACTGTTACATCCCATGATTTTGGAATACATATTCTAATAGAATAAATTTGAAGTTTTTTATTTCATTCATTACATGGGACACCAATCTTATATGAAATGGAATATAATTTACAATTAAAATTAATTTTTTATAACCTAGTTATTAAATTGGTAGTTATGAATAGGAGTTACAACATTACAAAATATATTTTAAAAGGAAATACTTAATATAAATGTATTTATTAATTCCTACGAATTAATTACTCATATTTTAAAGATAAAAATAAAATAATATAAGATATTATTTTTCATTAATTTTTTTCAATATATTATGTATTTTCATATAAATAAAATATAATCATCACTATTGAAAAATAAATAAATATACTGATAATTTATATATATATATATAATCATTTATGCATTGATTATTAATTAAGTATAAATGAAGATAAACCAATTTGAATGTTAAAAAATATTTTTTTTAAGAAACCTATTTCTTTTGTGTGCATTGTGTTTTATCTTAATAAATTGAATTAATAATTATTTATTAGTAATTTTAATGAAATTTGTAGATATTTCATTCAATAAAATATATTAACATTCATATAATTGTAATTATTAAGAAATGAATTGGAATAAAATCATTTTTATGCAAAAAAAATATAATTTTCTTAAAAAAGGTTTTAATTCATGATATTGGAATTACTTTCAAGTTCCTTTGAAAATTGAATATTTTGAAATGTATTAAATATTTAGAATCAAAATAATCGGTACTAGGAAATAATTACAACTTAATTATTATCTATAATGAATAGTTACCATGGTAAATATCATAACACCATAGTTAAGGTTTAAATGAGATTAAATAAATTAAACAAAAGTATAAGGATTATTATATCACAAAAAAATTATTTTTACCTTCTATTACTATATTTTTGAAATTTTAAGAATCATTTTCCACATTACTTCTTAAATAAATTTATTATATATTAAATTTCTTAATGATTAGAAGGGTGGCACTCCCCTCACTTATAAAAGGGAACCACTTCTTCTCACTTCTAAACATTAGATTAGAAACATAAATCAACCAATATATACCCAAATACCTTCCCAAATTTCCTCCCCACATCATATAGGTTATTTTAGTCCCAAAATACCCATCTAGAAAGCCTTAATGTGTTTTGGAAAATAGATTATAGTGGGGGTACTGACATGTCCTTACCATCCATTTGTCATCTTCTTTTTTCTTAAAACTCAACCAAATACTCTATAAACATCTTAACATAATTGCATTAATAAACACACTATAAATAAATGTTTTTATTTTAATGGTATAGTAATTTTTTCTCCCTTTAATCCAATTAAAAATGGATATTTTTCCCATGTGTATGTATGGAATACCATCTCTATGAAGATATGTTTTTCTATCACAATTTGTTTCCCAGGGCCCATTCCATGACTACCTAATTCCCTCCATCCATAGGCCTAGGGATTGTGACTAGCACCGAATAGGCATATCTAAAAAGGGAAGTCATTTTTTAACCTATATACACATACAAAGCTCAAACTATGGAAAGTAAAGACAATGTATATCACAACTTTCACTGAGACAAATACTAAGAGTATAGTACAAACTGAAAACTAAAAAGGGGAAAGAATAAAAGCCCAAAAACACAAAGGAATGTATGTCTTCCAAGGTTTTTCTACTCAAACCATACCTGAAGTGTAGGTGGAGGGTCACTGTCTGTAGCCATAGAAGTGCATCCTTCCCATCCCATATCACTCAGAACCACCCGGTCCTAGACCACCAAGGTCACCGTTGAAGCGTCAATCACCTGTACAAGACATAACATGTGAAATTGAAGCTTGTTCTGGGGTGAGTAACACAATACTCAGTAGAGACCCCAAACCAAAAAGGAAAGACGACAAATCAAGACCATACAGTAGGATCACAAAGCAAGACCTTAAAGAAATGACAGCTCACACGAGGTATAACTCAAAGTATAGAAGGTATGATTTTCTGTCATAAAGACGAATCATCTTGTACTATAGTGGGACTCATCCCTGATGAGTCACTAAGGTTTTGTTGGCAACTAGACCACTGAGGTCTGCTTGGCTAATGGACCACTGAAGTCTTCTCGGATGCTCGACCATTGAGGTGCACTTGTCTGTTGAACCACTGGGGTCTTCATGTCTATCGGACCACTGAGGTCTGCTCGGCTTCTCAACCACTGAGGTTCGCTCAGGTGCTAGACCACTGAGGTCCGCTCTTCTATTATACCACTAAGGTTCGCTCATCTATTGGACCCTTGTGGTACCCTCGTCTTCTAAACCAATGAGGTCTACTCGTCTTCTATACCAATCAGGTCTTCTTGTCCACTATACCACTGAGTTCTTCTTGTCATCTAGACCACAGAGGTCCATGCATCATATCTGTGTCCCAACCAGTCATAAGATTCTCACCCTCTAGTTCACTTTCTTCCCAAATAATCTAAAACCTCCATCCATCATTCATATCTCTACTGCCATGAAAACTCACTTAGAGTATACCCAAAGGACTGTCTGGTCACAAAGGTCCCAACACCACAGGCTGCACTTAAATTGGATGCCTGGTCTGAGAGATATTAGTGTTTTAGTAAATAGGGTCCGGTTGCATACTGGCATAGTCCAGCTTGTTTGGACCGACCCGACCAACCCAACTGGGGGGTCCCGAATGACTTGACTTGTTTCGGCAGACTCGAACCTATCTGGATGGGTCTAGGATGACTCAGTCCATATAGGCCTATTGGCTAGGCCCATTGGGCCTTACTGAACCTAGCCATGTTTGGTCATGGTTTTAACCCACCGGGACATCCAGCGGCATATTTCTCATCTGGTCTGGTCAGACATGGTCGAACTGGTACTACCTTGTTAGGCTCCCAGCAGCCCAGTTTCACATCTGGACCATCCTGCATTGTCGGGACGGTTTTGCATCCAGCCAGACCTGCCCAATTGCTTGGTTTTCCCTACCAGCCTAGCCTTCTTGGTGGGCCATCTTGGGACTATCCTGGATGTATGTGTTTTTCTTTGGATAGTGTAGCACACAATAGACAGGCGACCAACCACTTCTATGCATGCGGTCTGAGAAAACAAGTACATCCTCTCCATGGTCAACTCATGGATTGACATGTCTGATGCGGCGCCCCACTACCACTGTGTGCCTCCCCCACTATGGCCCGAGATGGTTGCAGATTCTACCAACCACCAGCATTTATCCTCCTTGTCGGTGGCCCCTTTCGCCGCCTCTTGCCTACCATCAGCCTTATTGTCAGTGGCTCCTACTGCCGCCATAGCTTGGGTGTTTTAGCCTAGTATTTCAACCACAACTAGGTGACTCGACCTTGTGTCACCACCATGGCCTTATTCCACGGCCTAGTGCTTCCACCGCATCCTCCTGCCACCATTGATGCCTTCTTCCATAGCCTCTCACTGCTGTCCGAACCTGCCTGGCTGCAAGACTTCTCACCTGGAACTACGGGCTGATGCGCTGCTGACCCTTGTGCCATGAAGAACGATAAGATTGCAAGAATAAAATTGGTGAAGGAGTCACAACACAACAACATCCAAAGAACATTCCATGTATTTTTTGTGTTGACCCAGATGCGTTCTTGTTTGAAGGATCACAAATAATTTAAAAAAAACTGGAATAATCACAAATAAAGATATCCCCTTTATCTCGCATCATAAACCATCTGACAACGATGACCGATTCACTGGCTAATCTCTTTGTTGATTGGTCTGAATTCATCGTAGAATTTCAAGAACATGGAATGGTTTAATTCACCTAGAATAAAACCCCCTACTTATGAAAGGACCGTTCATAAAGGAAAAATAGGATCACACGCCTCTATTCTTCCTTCTTGATCTGTATCCCACTGTTTCTAAAGATTCATATAAGTGTGGAAGAAAGTGAATTCATCATTCGTCGTCTCCACCCACCAAAGCCTCAGAGCAATCCCTGTATTGTTCCAACAATCCTGCAATCCTTTTTAGGATATTAATTGATTAAACATGAATCAGTGTTTTTGTTACATTGGGTTGAAGTATCTTTACACTTACTCATTAATGAGGTTCAATAATGGGATTTATCCTCTCATCACTATTTATAGACAGTGTTGACAATTCGTTGTGAAATGAAGAAGAAAATCTAATAAAATAAATTTTTTATGTTATTTTATTTTTCTTCTGAAAAGACTGAATAGATACTTTGACCCTCGACCAGCACCGGTCAAGGTAATGCTCCACCTAAGGGAATAATGTCCTTAGAAGCACAACGATACTATCAAATTTCCAATCAGTGTTACCATTTATGAGTAATAAGGATTTGAAAATAAAATAATTGTTTCTCAATTATTTTATTTAGGTCCAAAACAACATTCTAATGTTGGCCCATGCTAGCCAATGTTAGGCCCTTTCTATGCGAATCTCGATGCTCTGAGTTCAACAGTTCCCTCAGTTTTTTGAATTTGGAACCAGTTTAAATGTTATAAAACCATCTCAAATGATTATTTAATAAAATTTAAAAATAGTTCGGAAATACGTTTCTACCACTCTAGGACTCAGAATTATGTTATGTCTTAGAGCCTGGTCTTGAAATAATCTCATTTATTTTTTAAAAAAAATAACTACATGGAATTATGGGGTATTTCATTAGTCCCCCTTTTAAAGATTTACTTCCTCATAATCCAAAATATGGGATAATAATACAAATGGGAGAACTGAGAATGAATTTGAGCCTCATGTTGCCACATGATATCCTAAGGTTTCTCTTACTACCAATGAACATGAACCAGATAAATTGATAGTCCATGAAGGATCCTCTCTTGTAGGTCCTATATCATCACCATGTATTCTATGAATGTCTCCCCATCATGAATCTCTAGCTCATTGGGGTTGATGACATGAGAATGGTCGTGCATGTATCTCCTCAACTGGGATACGTGGAAGACATCATGCACACTCACTAACTATGGAGGTAGAGCCAAGCGGTACACCACCATTCCAACTCTACGCAGTATTTGGAAAGGTATGATGAACTTTGGAGATAACTTGTCATCCCGGAAAAATCATTGTATCCCTCTTAGAGGAGATTCTTGTAAGAATACAAGGACCCCGTCTTAAAACTCAAAGGGTCTCTGTGGACTATCAACATAGGACTTCTATCAGCTCTATGTAGTCTTCAACTACTCTCAGATGTCCTATACCTTCTCAGTGCTATCTTGTACCATCTCCAGACCCACGAGTGTTTACTCCCCTGGGTCCAACTAGTATAACAGTGACCTACATTTTTGTCCATAGAGTGGCTCGAATGGTTCCATACTGATGGTGGAGTGGTAGCTGTTGTTGTATGAAAATTCCACCAACGGTAGGTTGTCCTCCCAACTACGAACAAAAATCTAGAACGCATACATGAATCATGTCCTCCAAAGCATGTATGGTCTGCTCTATCTGACCATCTATTTGTGGGTGAATGGTTGTGCTCAAACGTAAGAGAGTCCCAAACTCCACATGCAATCCCTTCCACAATCGGGATATAAAGAGTGCTTCATGATCTAATACTATCGTATATGGGACTCCATGGAGTTGAACTATCTCATGAATATATATTTTCCCAAATCTCTCTACTGAACCCTATTATTTAAAGGGTAGGAAGTGTCCTGACTTGGTGAGTCAGTCAACGATCGCCTATATTGTATTATTCCCCCATAATGTATGTGGTAAGACTATCATGATGTCCATCAATATCCCATCACACTTATACATCATTGCCTTAAGGGTTTGTGTCAAACCTACTGGAACCTATTTCTCATCCTTCATTTGTTGACTAGTAAGGCATCTCGAGACAAACTCTGTCACTATCTTCTTCATCCCTGTCCACCAATACTAACGTCGGAGGTCCTGATACATCTTCTCCACACATAGATGTACTTCCAAAATATATTTATAGAACTCCCTCAACACCTCCTCCTACAATGCCACTATTACTATGGTACATCCTCTGAAAATAATTATATGCTCCCCGCATTTTTAATATCCATTAGAGGAATACAATGTGGACATCTGGTCACATTTAGTCTCGCATCTAGAATCTCCAAGTTGCGCCTCCCTAACTCGCTGTAAGAGTGGATGGGAAACAACCATCAAAAAAAGATAAGCTACCTCTTCTCTATCCACAAACAATATCTGAAGTGAGGCCAACTGCACTGAGGCCTCGTTCAGTACCATTGAACCCAATCTTTTGCTGAGAGAATCTGATACAAAGTTCCCCTTCCTAGGAGTATATGTTATCTCGAAGTCATAGTCCTAGAAAAACACTAGACAATGTCATTGTATCATATTCAGATCCTTCTATGAAAAGGGATACTTGAGACTCTTGTAGTCAAAGTAGATAATGAATCGTTTTCCCATAAGGAAGTGTCTCCACATCATCAATGTGATGACTATCAATTCCAATTCAAGGTCTTGAATTTCATAGTTCTTCTCATTAGTTTTCAATTGTTATGAGCCATTAGCAATCACTACTTTCTTTGGCATAAGGACACAACCATGACCGGTTCTTGACGTGTCATAGAACACCATGTTGTCAGCTCCCTCTAATGGATGCCTCAAGATAAGAGCACTCTTCAAGCTCTACCTCAGCTACTGAAAGATCTACTGCAATCTTTTTATCTACACGAAGGGTTTCCCCTTCTTGTTCAATGCCATCATGGGTGATTCCACACTAGAGAATTCTGGTAAAAACCTTCAATAGTACCTATCCAACCCAAGGAAACTTGACACCTCAGTAATACTCTTGTGTGGCTCCCAATAAATCATTTCCCCTATCTTCACTGAATCCACTACAACTCCAGCCTCGGAGATAACAAGTCTTTGGAAGTGGACCTTTCTTATCCAAAACTCACAATTCATGATATTTTTGTAAATATATTACTCTCAGAGTGTGTTAAGAACCGTCCATACAAGTATTCTGTGATCCTCCTCAGATGTTGAATACACTAAGATTACATCAAGAAATACCACTGCAGACCAACCTATGTACGGCGAGAAGATCCTGTTCATGAGACCCATGAACAATGATGGGCCATTATTCATGAAAAACAAAAGCATTGTGTACTCTTTATGGCCATAGAGACATCTAAAATACGTCTTTGAGAAGTCCTCATCTCGTACTCGAAGATGGTTATATACTAATCTGATGTCTATCTTCATGAAGCATCACTCTCCCATTAGTTGATTGAAGAGGTCACCAATCCCTGGTAGAGGATACTTCTTCTTCAAACTCACCTGGTTTAGGTATCGGCAGTCCACGCATAACCTTAGGCATTTGTTTTCCTTCATGAAAAACAACACTAGGGCTTCCCATGGTGAAACGATGGGCCTTATGAATACCTACCTTTATAATACCTCCAACATTACCCTCATAACCTATAGCTCTTCAAGAGCCATCTGATATGAAATTGTAGATATCGATGTTTTATGGTGGTATAGATCAATGCCTAAGTCTACCTATCTGTAAGAAGTAGACCGGTAACATCCTCTGGAAAGGCATCCTCATAGTCATCTACCACTGTAGGAAAAAAACTCAAAACTTCCACTACCATGCAAGTAAGGATGGCTGCATGAATCAACCCCATATTCATTTCCTATGACTCCCTAAGCCTGGTGTAAACCACATTGGGGTGGTTGTTGTAACATAACAAAATGTATACCACCTCTTCCAGCTCTCCCATCTCCTCTACCACATCTTTTTCCCTGCAGATTAATCTATTTCGACCACTGTATCTGCATCAGTGGCTCATCCACAATTTCACTGATAGCACAACGAGCTGGACAATATCTAGCGAGTTGTCCCCTACCATCTCTTGAAAAGAATTAATTCATTCTAGGTTGAATGGACTCACCCTATGAGCCTTGAACTATATATCCCCTATCATGGGACCTCTTCTCAGAATGTCTCACATGTCCAAGTCCCTATGACTAACGTCACCTTCTCGCATTCCCACTACTGACATCCACTGGCTATTTCTACTCATCCAACGGAATTTCAACCATAATGATTCTCTCTATCACCCTAGAATATGTAGGATTGCATAGAGGAATAGTGTTGGCTCAGATGTCCCTAAAAAATTCTTGCTCAGAGATCCTTTCCTTGAAGCACTGGTCGTATCATGTTCATCGAGTACCTGGAAAGTTCTGTTTACCTCAATGAATGATCCGGTACTGACATGTCATCCTACTAAGTCTGTAAAATTTCTTGGGCATTCATATCCCTTATCCTTTATGCTAATATACCCTTCTCTAAGAAGTTTGGTCATCCTCTTACCATATAAAGGTCACCTCATTGTATGATTGGGTAATCTAAACCTCATCGTCCCCCTGTTGAGCCATGTATAAGGCCCATTCCCATGACTTACATCTATTATAATGGTGCCATGACTAGATGGAAAACTCATTAACTACCTCAATACATTCCTTAGCTGCCTGTGAGTTAGGATCATCTCAGAACTTGAGGGGTCTCTGTCATTGAAACTCATGTGAGGAACTGATCCTATGTGCATCTTCTACTAGTAGCGCTAATAGTAACTGCTAACCAATAGGAAGTGTTAAAGATGGGACACTGATCAAAGGTTCCATATTTAGAGGTGTTCCATGTACCAAGGCCTCATCACTCTATGGACCATCCTGATGGTCACGCACTGGAATCCTGCTTGGAAGGAGGAATCTTGAAAGAGATTCAGATGAATCACAATTAGATGATTATACCTGGTGAGCTGACTCTGACTAAGAAATATCATGAGAAAAAAATTCAAAGACGCGTACAACGAATGTTTTCATGTATCCAATCGGAAAGAAAAATTCAAAGTACTACTGTATTGATACATCAGCCATCACACAAAAAATGGTCTCCCTATATTGAAAGCCGAACTCGAGACACTTAACATTGTTTCCCCGCAAAAAAAATTAGACTCTTAGTTCTTCTGGTAGAACCGAACTCCATTGATACAACTTTGTCATGAAACCTCCCCCAGGGACCGTGCCATGAATATCCCAAGCTGGCCTTTCATAGGCCAGGGGATGATGACTAGTACTGAATAGGAATATATCAAAAAGGGTAGGCATTTTCCTATACACTATACACACACTCAATTATCAAACAAAATAATGTAAACACAAAGTAGACCACAACTGTCATAGAGACAACTACTGAGAGTATAATAAAAACTACAAATTGTAAATGTGCCAGAATACAAACCCAAAACCAAAAAAAGTAAAGCTACCAAGGCCATTCTTTTCAAACACAACCTGAAGGGTAGGTGGAGGGTATCTCAATATATCCATATAAGTAAGTCATGTTTGTCCTATCTCACTGGGAACCACCTAGTGTCGGACCACCTAGGTCTCCGTTGAAGTGTTGATCACTTACAAGAGACACGACACATGCGGGTGAATCCCATGTGGGGTTGAGTAACACAATACTCAGTAGGGATCCCAAAGAACAAATGACATACCACAAATCAAGACTAGAAAGTAACATCATATGGAAAGACCACAAAGAAAAGATATCTCACACTAGGAATAACTCAACGTATATATGGTAATATTTTTAGTCGTAAAGCTGAATCATATTGTATGACTAATGGACACATCCTAGATGAGTCACTGAGGTCTTCTCGGTTACTGGACCACTAAGGCATGTTCGGTTGCTATCAATTGAGGACTACTCAACTATTGAACCATTGAGGTCTGCTCAACTACTTGATTACTGAGGTACGCTCATCTGCTGGACCACTGAAGTCAACTCGTCTAGTGTACCACTGATTTATGCTCTTCTGATAGATCACTGAGGTATGATCTTCTACTGGACCAATGCGGTCTGCTCATCTGGTGCACCTATGAGGTCCGCTCGTCTGGTAGACCACTGAGGTACACTTGTCATATTCATGTTACAACCAACCGTAGGATTTCCGCTCTCTAGTGTGTCTGATTCCGAGAGAATATAATCCTAAATCCATTTGTCATATCTCAAGTGACACAAAATAGCACATAGAGTATACCCAATGGACCATCTCATTGTAAGGGTCCCAATGCCACAACCAGCACATCAATTTGGATTCCTGGTCCGAGAGATATTGGAGTTTTAGTAAACATGGAATGGTTGCATCCAGGCCCAGTCCAACTAGGTTGGACCGACCCAGCCAACCTGGCCCGAGGGTCCGGAATGACCTAACTCGTTTTTGGCCAACCGGACCCAACCCAGTTGATTCTGGGATGACCTTGTCTGGCCTGGCCTAGTGGTCCGGCCCATAAGGCCTTACTGCACCTGACCTCGGTTTGACCATGGGGCCTTTCTATCAGGTATCCTAGTGACCTGGTTCTACTATGGTCTGATCTGACTTGGTTGGACTGGTACTGCTCCACTGGGCCTCCAAGCAGCCCGATTTTCCATCAGACCCAGCCCATATTTTTAGTCTGATTTTTCATTATACCTGGACCGCCTAGTGGCCCCGTTCGCTCTGCCAGCTATACTCAGTTGGCGAGTCGTCTTTGGAATAGCCCGGAATCCGGTGTTGTCATCTTGTTAGTGTAACACACAGTCAGCAGGCAACCGGCCTCTCCTCTGCATGCGGTCCATGATGTTGTTCCACATCATCCTTGCAGTCAACACCATGGTTGATCGTAATGATGTGGCACCATGTATCTCTTCCTCCATAGCCTGAGATAGTTGTGACATCTACCTACCGCATGCCACCTGGCTTCTTATCGGCAACCCCTATGACCATTACGGCATGCTGCCAGTGTGCCGCCTCCTTTCTTCCACCGACCATAATGTTGGTGGCTCATACTACCATCGGCCTTGGTGTTGGCAGCTTCTGTTGCCATAGCGGTGTGCGTGCCATAGTCTAGTTCCATCACCATGACTGGGTGTCATTGCTGAGGCCTTGTGTCATGACCTTTCACTGATGTAACAGAACACCTGGTTGTGGCCCTTCTCACTTGGAACCGCAGTCTGATGCGTCGTCGACCGTTGCACCATGAAGAACAGTAAGAACATAAGAATATATTTGGTGAATGAATCGCAACACAAGAACACCCAAAGAATGGTCCAATACTTAGTTATTGTTGACCCAGATGTGTTCTTGTTAGCTGGATCATGAATAACCAAAAAGATGGTGGAATAATCACACAGATAGGTATTCCATTTATCCCGCATCATTAACCATCTCGCAATGATGATTGATCTGTGGTCCAATCGGTTGGTATATTATTCCATGTTTTTCGTTGAATTTCTAAAATGGGGAAATTAAGAATTCACTTAGAATAAAACCCTCAACCTAGGAAAGGATTATTAGTCGAGGAGGAATGGGATCACTCACCTCTGTTCTCTATTCTTGATCTGTAGTCTAATGGTGATAGCGATTATTTAAAGGGTGAAAGAAAGTGTGTTCTTCATTTTTCATTTATTATCGCCACCCACCAAATAATATGTGTAATCCCAAGATTGTTCTAATAATCCTACATTTGTATTTAGGCTATTAAATGATGAAATGTGAATCAACATTTCTATTATACTGCATTTTAGTTTCATTAAGCTGACTCATTAATGAAGTTCATTCATGGGATTCAACTTTGCCTCATTGCCGCACTGCAGTGCTGAGGAGTCACTGTGTAACGAAGAAGAAAATCTAATAAAATAAATTTTATGTTGTTTTTTTCGAAAAATTCTAAAAAAACATTCACCCTCGACCCACACTAGTAAAGGTTAAGATCCGCCTAAAGGAAACATGCCCTCATGAGCTCAATGGTACTCTCATATTTCTAATCCAAGCTTCCATTTTCGAGTTATAGGGGTTTAAAAATAAAATAATCATCACTCAATTATTTTATTTACGGCCAAAAACTAGTTTCCACTATTTTTCCTTGTTTTCCAATGTTATGCCCTTTCTAGGTGAATCCCAATGCTCTATGTTTAAAGTTACCCTCTAATTTTTTATCTGGGAGCCAGTTTAAAAGATTTAAAAATCCGCTCTTATAATTATTTAATGATCTTTAAAAATTGTTTGAAAATACATTCTAGCCACTCCAAGCCTCAAAATTACACTCCATCTCAAAGCCTGATCTTAAAATAATCCGATTTAATTTTTTATTAAAAAATTTACTTGGAATTTTTGGGTAGTATGGTTTTATTTGTCATCGCTACCTCACATAAATGGTAATTTTAATGAATTTAAAATATAGATATATATATATTTATATATGAAATTTATGAAATAAATATTATTATGGAAATATATATTATAATTTACCTTCCTTTATTTCCATCCATCGAGAAATGAAAATATAACTCGTGCATGCAAACATTTTACCATCACCAAAAGTTCTGTAATTCATTTATCATCACTACCATAAATTGATTTTTATAAAAGTTTAAATAATGAATACATATGAAATTTATTAAAATATTAAAATTTTGTTTATAATTAAATCATGGCTAAGGTAGTATTATTAAAATTATGAATTTTAAATGTGCAAGAAAAATAAAAATCATTAATACACAGAATATATTAGAGAATTGTTAAAAAATAGGTGATTACAAATGTTGAAGGAATCGCATATGGTAAGATAATTTGTAGTATGATTCTTATAACAACATATAATAAATATTAATTTATTAAATAAAAGGTTATAGTTTTTATGAACTAATTCGGCCTTTGAGGTAAGCATTTATGTTATAATCTCATATATTTTTTTATCGGGATTATTTTGTTTCAATTTTAATTATGGGAAATTATGTTTTACATATCTCTCAAACCTCATAGATATTATGATACTCTAGTTTTTTATAGTATTTTGAAGTGATATTTCCATTTTACACATATCTGGTACTCAAAAAGACAAAAATATTGTTTTTATGCCAATCTATCTTTTTCTCCTCTCTAAGTTTAATAATCATTTTTTTCCATACGCATATACATCCAAATGGTTTAGGAATGTAATTATCATAACTTAATTTTTTGATCAAGGTATTTTATACTACCTTTTAATTTATTTAAAAATATTAAATGTATTCATTTTAATTTTTTTCGTATAACTCAATTTTTACTTTTTACCAAAGTGTAAAAAGAATGTTGTCCTTTTTATGTATATGGCATGAATAAATATTCCCACCAACATTTAATGGATTTATAAAGAACCTTAATTTACAGGTTTCTTTGGTTTTTTTGAATAAAATCACAATCCTAATATTCTATGATTTTTTTGAAAAATTAATAAAATAAAAGGATATTTATTTTTTTCAAATAATATTTTAAATGGTTTTATAAAATTATTTTCTCATCTTTATCAACATCTTTTAATTAACATTATGCTTTACTATGGTTAATCTATAATAATACAATATAATGTTTTTCTGTAAATGTCTTATGATTATGCATTATTAAACTTATCATAAAACTTGTTTCTTTCCAAGAGTTAGCTAATTGTTGACGCAATCATGAATGTTATGTTATTGTGGCACACATATATATATTTTATCATCATGTGATGGATGGATCTATTTAACCCACCAATAAATTGGTTTAACATGTTATATATCATGATATTTCTAATAGATTCTAGTGATAATGAATTTTACAATGTGTTAATGGATGATCATAATAATCCCAAATCCAATATACTAAGGGATTATATGGATGATGCATGATACATTATTATACGGGATGCTGGTGGTGATTATTGATCCATTATATTATTGGGTTTTTATATTTATTCCTGATCAAAAAAATTATGATCTTCTATTTTTACGTTAGTCCTCAGACATATGTAAAAAATTTCTTGGTTTGTGATATTGGTTTGGTTTCAATACCGATTCTCCAGGTTATAATGATATTTATGTCAAAACCCTTATGTTTTAAGCTATGATTTATTGGATATGATTCAATCATATTATGATGATGATTATATTCTCATACGATTATGCTCATTTTATGAAACCTTATAATATTTGTGTAATATTTTCTCTATTTACTCTTACCGACCATATGATCTCAATATGGATAATCATATTTTTATTTCATAAAAAAACATTACATTATACAACATTTGATAATACAGAAGTTATTTTTAGGTTTATTGTCTTGGGAGTAAGAATATAATACATGAAAAACATAAATTTTCTTCTAATATAGATTAATTTATTCTTCAGAGGTCTTTCTTAAGTTACTTTTACTACAACTTGTATCCTGTGGACATAAATCAAATAAAGGGGTGAACATAAATCCTAGTAAGTGAATAAAAGTGGATATAAATAACATGTGAAAAAGAGGTTTATCAATATGGAATGATCATATGAACTTCTGGAATATAGTTATATAAATAAAAAAACCATAACATGGAAATGTGGATACATTATATAACTTATAAAGTCATAATATTTTCACCAAGGTTTATCACAAAGATTTCATAAATCACAATTATCAAATCTATTCACTAATAAGTCAAAAAATATTTCATATATTGAGATTAATTATTTACCAAATGAATTGGAGTGCTACCATGGAACATGATTAATATGTATACATTCATGTGATCTAAATTGATCATGATAAAACATTTAATCGATAATCCTTAGAGCATGAAGAATAGGTTTCATTTGAAAATATAAATAACATAAGTGCTTGAATACTTTAACATTACAATAATTTCAACAAATGAAAAGGAAATATGGGTTTCATAAATTTAAATACCCAAATAAATATATTATATTTATTGTTTTATTAATTACCTAATGTAATAAAAATGTTTGGTTATTCATAATATAATAATATTTCTCAAAAAAGATAAAATTTCTTGAAATAATATCAAAAACACAACGGTACACGACATGGATAAAGGAAAAGTAAAAATGAAAAATAATAGAGGTCTAACATTGATAAAACACCGTTTTTTGGATGTAATGGAAAAAATAAAAAGTTCATGAAAAGAATGAACGTTTTACATTAAGAAGAATCACAAAAAGAACATACTTGAATTAAAAGGAAGAAGAGGATAATTCCCTTACAAAACTAATTTTCTTCATAAAACTAAATTATGGAACCTTGATACTTTAATACACCCTTGGTGTAATGTCCCAAGATTTTACACACAATTATTACATCTATTTAGATAACTTTAAATACATAATAACAAAATCCATGAAAGATCTGTAAAGGTTTAAAGTATTTTTAGATTTGATATATAATATTTTTATTTCACAAAATATCATCAACATCTCCCATAAAATATCTTCTCAAATGGTAATATTTATAAGAATAAACTAATAATGTTATTCTCATAAATTGTGGATAAGAAACATAATAAAAGGGTGAGATAATATGCTATGTAAGGGTAAATATGGGAGATATAAATAGATGATAATATGAAAGCATAAGATAAGTAAAAGGGAATTTGATCTTAAACATAATTTATAATGTTCATAGACAATTTTAAAAATATCAGAAAATTTATTTATTTAAAAAACAATAACATTTTAAAAGACATTAATCATAATAATGAGTATTGATCATAATTCAATCATGAACAATATATTCTTGTCATAAATTTGGGTGGCATCATCATAATTGTAGAATCAATTTCATATGTAATTATTAATTACCAAATCCATCATATAAGATTAATCACTTTTACCCATAACTGATCAACCACATAGACCTTTTCCTATAATAGATCATGCACATAAACTTTTTTCTTATAACGGATCAGGCACATCGACATGTTTCCCCTAATAGATAAATCACTTTAAATTTTTTCCATAAATATCTCCTGAGATATAATACTTTACCTATGGAATTGGAGTGAGATATAAGACCCATCTATAAAATAATTAAAATCATACATATGTGTTCCACTGGATCATAAATCATTCATTATATAATAACCCATCAAAATAAATGGGTATCACAAATAATTCATCATATCATCACTCATAGAAAAGAAATGAAATTCATAATCATTATTTCATAATAAATAAAAAAATTCAAAGAAATAATAAGGATGGAATCCATGGATCATATCCCATTTTATTTTTAAGTAACTTCAAATGAAATCATCTTTGATATAAAATTATTTTCAAATATTACCTGTAATAATTCTTTAGGAAAATAAAATTTTCATTTTGAAAGCATTTTTTTAAAGTAAAAATTAATAATGGAAAATATATTCAATGAAAATAACCTTATATAATACTAAAGGATGATTCAAATAATTGAATTTGTATGATGTATGAATGTTATTCTCATGTCATATATGTTAAAAAATATTCCTTTAGTATTTTTATGAGAAAAGTCAAAGTGAACCTTGTTTGGAAAACAAAAAAAAGATTAATTTCAAACTATTTATAAAAAGGTAATAAATGGGAAAAAATTATTTCAAAAAATTATAGGAGTGTATTAAAAACCTTCTTGATTTTTTTATAAAACATGTACCTAGAATAGAAATATTTCCCAGTGAAGACGTAAACATAAACAATCCAAAATAATGATGAGATTGTCAAATAACCCCTTACCTTAAGACTCCCAATTCCTTGTTCATGTTCAAACCTCAGGTATAATAACTATGTATTTATTATAATTATATTACACAAAAACATATCTATAATTCCATTAATTATTTATTTATGACATCTTATGAGGTTTTTATTAATAAAATGTTATAAAAATCTTTGTTCTATGTGATAACTATTTTGTTTTCTACGAATGTTTCGGCTAAACAGACCTGGTCCATAAAAATTAATCATGGTTTTATAAATTATAAAATGTCGATAATGGTATAAACATAATATTAATTAATTATATTCATGTTTATAATCATTAATAAACTTTATAGTAATAAAAATTAATTACACGATTAATGAAGACTGACGGTTGTACATACACATGAACACTATTTTCATCTTTTGATTTATGGAATTAAAGAAATGTAAATAATAATTTAACTTTAAACATTAATTATAATATCATAAATATCATATATATTTATAAAATTTATCTATATTACCACACATTTAAAATGTGAATTAAAAATGAATCACATTGCATCGTGGAGATGGTAGTCCACAAGTACACAAATGTGACATTACGGTTTCCCAAAATAGTACATGTTATGAAGGAAGACATGAAATTATCATTATATAAGTATAATAATGTCGTAAATATAATATATAAACCTTAAAACCAATAAAATACCATTCCATAAAATCTGGTGATGAACAATGAATTTTATCATTATGGGGATACAGTAAGAAATATGTAAACACGAGCGATACTTTATCTTTTTATTTAATAAAAAATAGGGTTCATAATAGTATTTTATGAATAAAAAAATTTATAATGATAATGATAATTAAGTTTATATTTTATGATAAATATCATATATTTTTAGGTGGTTAATAAGAGTATAATAATAAAGTGTTCGGTTAGAGTGATTACCTCTTCTTAAAAAAGGCTCTTTTAGATCTCTTATAATGGGTTCCTAGTCTGGTCTCTGGAAGGAAAAAAAATTCATAAATGGTAATAGTAAAGTTGTATATTATGGATGAGATAGAAATCTCTAATTGGTGTAAATAAATAGCAGATCAGGTTTCTTTTTTAATTGATGTTAGTGGAACATTTAGAATTTCATAAAAATCAAAATATAATAAGAATGTTATAGATAAATATACATATAATTGTCATTAAATTTATCCTAGTGTATTATATATTTTAAATACCATCAAATCATTTAATTTTTGTAGTTTTATGTTCAATTTTAAAACTTATCTATTGGTTCAACACCTTAATTGACCTATTTTAACATTACATATGGTATTGTATTTGTCACTCTTAAGAGGTTATAATAATACATATAAGGTAACTAGTAACTAATAAATGGATATGATATGAAATTACATAACATATATTATGCCATTTTTCATTATTTATTTATTTTTTAAAATATAAAATAATTTAATAAAAATTTATTTTCATAATATATAAATATTTTTAATTTTGATACAAATCATTAAATTGAATTTAATAACATCAATAAAACACATAAAATTAAAACCAATTATTTTAAAACATAACCAAAATTTAATGGTATTATATAATATATGTGGATAACCCTAATTATATTAAATTATAGTACATTAAATATTTTTAATATCATTTATTTAGTTTTTCTATTAATTGAATAGTTACTCCATCAGCATTGTGTAAGTATTTGCGGTAATTTTTTAGTTACTAAAATTTTTAAATAAATTACCATCATGAATATAATTTTTTTATGCACAAAATTAATTTTAATATTATTTCATATCAAATTTGTTTCCCAATGTGAACACATAAATTATGTTCAAAACTAAGAGAGGGATATTTTTTCACTTACATCAGTATAAAAACTATATATGCCATTTTCATTTAAAATAATCCATTAAATAACAAAATATTTGACTTTATGTGCTAAGTGTAAAATTGAATTATTCTAATATTAATTAGTAAGAATAATCACGGCCATATTACTTCAATTTAACCTAGATTTACATGATTTTTCCTTTTTCGATGTCATAAATTTTAACATGATTATAGTTTATATTGAATAAAAATAAAAAGGGATTCATTACCAAATTTAAACCTCTTGATTATAAATATTTAATTAATTTTATCTAATTTAATACATATAATTTGAATAAATTAGTATTTATATATGTGTACAAAATATAAAAATATAATTGTTTTTGAAAAATAAATTTTGAAGAAAAAAATAATTTAATTTTATATTATTATAAGAAACATATTTTTTGAATGTATAAAACGTTTTAACATGTAAATAATATATAAATTTTGTTGAAATCATTCACAAATATGTATTAATTTAATATATTGGTATAAAATCCATTGTATGCCTAAAACATTTTTTTCCAAAAAAGGCCACTTTTGTTGTAAAATAATTTTTTAATCATAATGATGAATTTATTTTATTAATATTTAGACTATATAAATTTTTTCTTATTTATCAATTACTACTCATCCTCACCAATATAATGGCTATGAGATAACAAATACATGATATTATAATAACGTTTTCTAGTTCATTTAAACTCATTATGTCATACAACACATGATATCAAAAAAAATAAATTTTTTTAAAAAGAAATATTACCTAAAGTAATAGGGTGTTACACATAGAGGAATTATTTGGGTTGTCAAATGACCTTAAATATATGGATTATGAATTTTGAGTGCAGTGGAAAGGGGAATGGGAGGTATTTTTACATGAGTAGGGGTGGATTTTATAGGATTAGATAATGGTTATTATATTATATAATCTAACCATGTTTGGGTGAAATTAATGAAAACAAATTTTATGGATTATTGGAGAGTGGGAGGAATATTTTTTGAATCCATAGAATAGCGAAAAAAACTCAACTCTCAAAAAACCTATTGAATGTGCAAAAATAAAAAATATATTTCATTTCAGAAATCTAATATTTATTTCATTAAATTAATGTATAAAATTGTAAATTAAAATTAATATTTAAAAAATTATTTTTATACTTATTAAATTCAATTTTTATTGAATAAAAAGTTTCATAAATTTTTTACACATTTAGACAGAAAAATTTTCAAAAAAAATTTACAATGCTTAAATAGAAGCCATAAGGAACTCGAACTGGATACCCTCTAAAAATGGTACCCGACCCAAATTTTGACATACCCAAGGGGAATTCCTAATGCCCATGGGATAGTGACTAGTGCCTGGGAATAAAAAAAACCATAGGGAATGATTTTTCCCAACCTGATGAAACCATATAGAATATATATATACATAAAAAAGATAAATAATAGAAGATATAGATATATTCTATAACACATACAAAAAAATAGAAGCGATGAAACTAAAAAAGGAATGAAACAATCTCCATGTAATATTTCCAACTATAAAAACCTTAAAAAAATATATATACTTCAAAAACATCATATGATATTGTGGGAAACCCCCCACTATCTCACCACCAGTTACCAAAAACCTAGCTGACAAAAAACCATGCAACCTAATTGTGGTTCCAAGACTTTCCCTACATCGAATGACATAACCAATTATATGCACCTTTAAATATATAGTTCGGGTGTGAGATAAAAATCGCTTTAGGGTAAAATCTATATGTACCACATCAAGTCTCTGAATAGTAAACCAAGAATGATTGAATTTAATAAAAACATGGAAGATATTTGTTTCAGAGTTTTTATATCAAAGTCATGGAAAAATAATTTAATTTCCCATTTCCCAACATTTCCAAATAAGATAGGTAAATGAATTTTAAAGAATTACCCAAAAATATAACATGGTATATATATCACAATGAAACAAATCCTGCATCACATATCATATTATGTCCATCGTTGTACAACAAAGGAGTACATGTCAAAGGTGGAATGATAGTTAACATCACTTTAGGGATCAAACTAGGTAGGGATAGCTAAGAAACTCATACCTAATAGAGAAAATCACATACTCTTCAAGCCACTATACATATTCATTGAGTCTAGAGATAATAGGAAAACACTATAAAGTGAACTTCTCATCCCCAACAAGACATACAATTTCATAGAATAACATGCCTAGGGAGAAGAGTAAATACTAATGAACACCCCCCCAATGGATGAGGCCTTTTACTATACCTTCCACCTAAGTACTCATGTATTTCAAAGTTATCTATTTTCCAACCAATTTCATCAAACCATTCCATCATTTAATTCATTTGAAAAAAATTCACAATGATTTGAAAGACCCATTCCATATAAAAAATATAGAGAAAACCCATATTTTATAAAATCCTAGTACCACACAGAAAAAATTATTAGACCCGAGTTATGTTTTTTGTGTGTTTTCTTCAATAGATCAATATGTTGATATATAAAGATCAATATATTGAGGAACTAAAGCATGCTGAGACAGATTTTAGGAATGAGGAAAATCTGATCTAACATTTCGAAATCAGATCCAAAATTCTTTAAAATGAAAATCCATTATTTTTTGAATCAGAACAAACATTCTGCCCAAATCAGATTCAGTAATCTATGAAAATCATAACCAAAATTAGGAAAATGTTATATACATCATTCTAAACAAATCAGAACCAATATTCTGCACAAATTGGATCCAGTATTCTATGAAAATCAAGAACCAACTTTTTACATAGGTCAGATCCAACATGCTGATAAAAAAAGATCCATAATTATGAGATAATTGGAACCAGCATCAAATTTGACGATGCATTGGTATTATTTACTTATCATAAATCATAAGTTAGTTGTGAAACATTTGATACAAGATTTATGGAGAAAAGGTAAGGAAATAATAGATGTTGATCTGGCTTGAGGAAGAGAAAGATCTTACTTAAGAAAAATTTCTTACTCTAGAAAATGATATTACTGATGAAAATGTTCTTACTCAAGAAAAATATCTTACTTATGAAAAATATCTTACTCATAAAAACATCTTACACCCGGAAAATTTTCTTATAGAGAAAGATCTTATGCAAGAAAAATTTTCTGACATAAAAAGATCTTATGAAATGAAAGGTTTCTTACAGAAAAAGATCTTATCCATGTAAATGTTTCTTATAGAAAATTTCTACATAGGTAAATATTTCTTATAGAAAAAGATCTTATGTAGAAAAAAGTTTCTTACAAAAAATATCTTATGAAAAGAAAATTTTCTTATAGAAAAAGTTATTATGAAAAGAAATTTTTCTTACAAAAAATGTTCTTATGTATGGAAAAGTTTATTATAGAATAATTTCTTACACAAGGATATGTTTCTTACAAAAAAATATCTTATTCAATTAAATGTTTCTTACTGAAGAAAAATAGTCTATGTAAAGAAAATTTTCTTACAAAAAAAATATCTTATGCATGGAAAAGTTTTTATAGAAAAATTTCTAATGTGTGGAAAATTTCCTACTCATGAAACATTTGTTATGAATATTTTAATAATTGTCAAAGTAAATGGAATATTTAAAAATCAAAGAGATTTTATGATTTGAAATGGAATTTAATGAGACAAATATATATCTAAGATGTAAAGATTATTGAATATTATGAAAATTTCATTAAGAGGGAAAGGATTTAGGAAGCCTTCCTAAACCATTTTTGAGGTCTCAATAAAATGAGATCTTTTTTCATTTGTAAATATAACTCTTGACTGTTCAAAAGTTTGAGCTTATGAGTTTCTGGACATGTATTGATTATCCAAACAAAATTTATGTTCCAGGTTGATGATAAAGAATTTTTTTGGACTGAGGATCTTCAAGAATATTGAAGACCAACATATCCCTTAATTTAATTATTTAAGTTATTAAATAAGGTACACATGTGGAGTTTGATTTAGCTTATTTGTGGATGAAGTGAATACTTTTTGAAGTGGGTCAGAAAAGAAGAAAAAAAGTGAAACTTGTGACTATGGATGCTTACCATTTACTGAAATGGATTGTTTTTGGAAGTGGATACTAGAAAGTATAGTTAGAAGTTATGATAAACTATTGCAGTAGAGTTTTTACTAAGAATTTAGAATTGTTCTTGGATTTTTCCTTTGTATTCCAAGAAATAAGATAGTGAATGAATCCATGTTGGTGGGACTATCCGACACGGAATGGATTAGGTCATTGTATCGAACCTTCTACATTTCATGTGTTACCTTTTCTTTATATCTTTTCATATGAATGGTGAGGTTGTGAGTTATATTTGAGTGTATTGTAACTCTAACAAGTTTTATACGTTAAGAAGGATTTGGTTAAGAAGTTTAGAGACATTATTATAACAGAAAATGGAACCACTGATTCACCCCCCCCCCCCTTCTATTCTCATTATCCTACTTAGGAACTATAATTATTGTTAGAGGATAGGTTAGCTTAGAAATATCCATCTCTAAGAATCGAGATCATCAATTCTGTGAACTATAATGGGATTCCTATTTTCAATGGAATGAACTATCATATCTGGAAAAATATATTGCTTCCATATCTTATTTCTATTGGGTATAATGTTTTAGAAGTTACTATAGTAGGATTTATTACTTGTATTAATAATACTCCTCTTACTACTACTAATAAAAAAAATCTTGAGAATGATGGAACAGAAAAAGTTCTTTACCCACATCACTTACTAAAAGTGAGGTTCTTAGAGTAAATGGAGTTGGAACTACCCGACCTATTTTGGATAATTTGAAAAACATTTATGAAGAAAAAATATAGGTGGAGAAGGAAAAGTCACAACTCTATCAGATGAACTATGATGATTTGAAAATGTCTGAGCAAGAATCTATTGTTGACTTCTATACATGGTTAAAGGATATTATTAGCACCATAAGATGTTTTGGTGAGAAAAAAATCATCTATTGTTGAAAAGATCTTGAAAATTTTCTTGATATGTTTGATGATATGTTTTCATATTTGGAAGATATATATCTTGAAACTCTATCTCTATATGATCTACATAGTATTCTCATTACTTATGATATGAGAATAGAGAAAGGTTTGAGAAAGAAAGAAAAGTTTGATCAAGAAATGGCATTCAAATCATTTTTAAAGGTAAAAAAATTTATGAATATGTTAATGAAGAATCATGAGATTCAGAAGCTAATGAAGAAGATGAATATTTCAACACAATTATGGTCCTCCTTTCAAAAAAATACAATAAGGGAAAAAGGAAAAGTAAAAATCTCAAATTTTGGAATTATGAAGGGAAAGGGAATTTTTCACAGAATTATCCAAGTATAAAATTTTGAGAATATGAGTCTGAATATGATTATAAGAAACCTCCGAAAAAAGTTGAAGAAACATAATGAAAAATTAACTTATGAAAAAAGAGGAAATGTTATCTAAATAGAAGAAAGAATAATGATTCCTCGTCTGATGATGAATCTGATTATAAACTCGAATTTATTACTCATGTAATAAATAGAAGTGAATCATCAATCAAGGATGAATAGAATTTTGATATGACATAAATGGAATGGATTCTAAAAATGGATCCGGAGAAATAAATTGAGAAGAATACTCCACTCAAGAAATAAAGAAAGAACTTAAAGAAAGATGGTAGAAGAATAACATTATATAACAGTTACTTGAAATAAAACTGAAAGGTTGTAATGAAAAATTTATTGAATGTGTGAATCTCTACAGGATTGAATCTACACTTGTTGAAGAATATAAAAAAGAAAAAGTTGAAGGTAGTTGAATCTAGAAAAATAATTGATGTTTTGAAAATTATTTTTGTTGATAAATAAGAAGAGTTCTTAAAAACACAATCAATAATTCTTACTACACAATGTGAGATAAGAAACATGAGAGAAAACATTACCAAGGAAAATAAAGTTAGAGGTGAAACTTCTAAAGAAGGTGAAATTAAAGGATTATAAAAGATTGTTTATGAGAAAAATTATTTCATCATGAAATACAGTAATTCTTCATAAAATTATACTCCAAAGAAAAGGTGACCATGATTTGTGAAGAAACAGAAAAAATAATGTTTTGGTCTGTATTACTCTCAATCTAAAACATCAAGATTCAGAGGTCACTATTGGTGTTGTAGAATTTCTAGATATAGATATTTTTTCATATTTGTATAACATGTATCTACCTGGAAATAGGTATGAAACAAGGTGGAGATATGATGAGAAAATAAGATCAAATGTTCCTAAAAATTATGTGGAAATGAAAAGGGAAACTCAGACAATAAAGAAAGATGAGTATGTTACGAATGTGTAGAAAAATCGCCATGGTGAATCCAAAAAGAAAGAGTGTTTAGTTATTTTTCCAGAATAAGTTGATATGGAAAGAAAGTTAGAAAATCATAAAAATTAGGATAAGAAAAGGGATTAAAAGGGTATCTGAGTTTGTGATAAAAGATGATAAAAAGGTATTAATAGATTTTGTGTTGATAATTTATAAAATATTTAAGAGATGTGAGAAATAATGGATGTTACTAAAATTTATTTGATTATCTTATTAGAACAATAAGAAGCTATGAGATATTTTTTTACTAAATAATTTTAACAAAAAGGTTACTAAAGAAGAAAATAAGTTGATATCCTTATTAAAATAGTCATTAGATTAAAATAAAAATGTTACAAATTCTAAGAATGATGTTTAGAAGGACGAAAAAACATCCGATGAAAAATCATCGAAGGGGAAGAAAAATTCAAGTCTGAGATATGAATCTCCATATGATCTTTGATTTTTTGAATCTATTAGAATCCTTCTTACTCCCATAATATTTTTATTTTTACTGACTAGAAGGTAATTGAAGGAGTTTAAGTAAAGAAAATGATTTTTTTGATTCTCTTACTATTGTTGCAAAATAAAGTAATGAGGTTATGAGAAAATTATATTTAATGTTATGTTTATGAACATATACATTATAATAAGTTTTTTAATATGGGTTAAGGTTATTTTTATCTTAAATAATTTATATTTAATATTTCCCTAGAAATGAGAATGTTTAAGGATACATGAAAATGTATTACATCAATGTTGTGTAATGTTCAACATTGATAACCTTGATTACACACTCTTATTTTCTACACAGGGCTCTCCCACATAGGCTTATTGATATTTAGTTAAAGTATCATTATTATGAAAATTATGTGAGACTCGTGTTATTCTGATGAATAGTTTTGTGTTTTTGAGATAAAATTTCAAACCTTTTGAAATGAGACAGTTTTTAATATGGAAACATGTCGTGATGACCCCTATGAATTTTATTGTCTATAAGGGTGAGATGATATATTTAGGGGTAGTTGAAAATAAACTACAGAGAGAAAAGTATTAGGGGAAAAAAATAAAAATATATATATAGAATAAAATTATTGAAAATAAAACAATACAAATTATTATTTTGAAGAGGTTGTGTGTAGGTATTGAGATTGGTTTTGACAACAAACACAAAGGGGGAGATTGTAGGACCCTAGTTATGATTTGGTTGTATTTTTTTCTCAATAGCTCAATATGTTGATGTATGAAGATCCATATGTTGATGAATGAAATTATGTTGAGAAGGATGTAAGGAATGATGAAAATTGTATCTGGTAATTGAAAATCGGATCCATCATTCTGTGAAAAACAAATCCATCATTTGAAAATCAGAACCAACTTTCTGAAAAAGTTGGATCCAATATTCCGAGAAAATCAGAACCAATGTTCTATAAAAATCGAATATAACATTCTGAGAAAATCAAAACCAAAATTTTTTACAAATCAGATCCAATTTTATGAGAAATTTAGAACTAGTATTCTACACAAATCTGATCCAACATTCGGAGCATATCAGATCCATAATTATGAGATAATCGGATCTAACATCAAATATGACGATGCTTTGGTGATTTTTATTTCTCAAAAATCATAATTATGTTGTAAAACTTATGATACAAGATTTATGTAGAAAATGGTAAGGAAATAAAATATATTGATGATCCTTGTGGAATAAAACCATATTACTCAAGAAAAAGATCTTACTCAAGAAAAATATATTACTCAAAAAAATTTCTTACTCAATAAATATTTCTTACTCAAATAAAAATTTCTTACACAAGGAAATGTTTCATATAAAAAAATATCTTATTGAAGGAAAATATTCATACATAAATATTTATTATGAAAGGAAATGTTTCTTATAGAAAATTTTTTATGAAATAAAATGTTTCTTACAGAAAAGGTTCTTACACAAGGAAAAGTTTCTTACAAAAAAAATTATCTTATGCAAGGAAAAGTTTCTTACAAAAAAATGCCAAATGAAAGGAAACTTATTTAACAAAAAAAATTCATATTCATGGAAAATTTTCATACAGAAAATGTTCTAATGAAAGGAAAACTTTCTTACAGATAAATATCTTATGTAATGAAAAGTTTATTAGAGAAAAAGTTCTTACACACGAAAAGTTTCTTATAGTAAAAGATATTATGAAATGAAATTTTTTTTACCCAATAAAAATATCTTATTCAAGTAATCAATTCTTATAGAAAATGATCTCATGAAAGAAAAATTTTCTTACAAAAAAAAATTTTATTCAAGGAAAAGTACCAACTCAAGATACGATTGTCAAAAAATTTTAAAGCAATGATGAAGTCAAAGGAAGATCCGAAAATCAATGTGATTTTAAGATTTTAAAAGGAATTTAATGAGTAAAATATATATCTAATTTTTATTGAGAATTGAAGATATGAGAAATTTCATTAAGGGGGGAAGGTTTTAATAAGTCCTCCTTAAAAAATTTTTAGGTACATATAAAAGGGATTTGAGTTCATTTCTAAATATGAATCTTGACAGTTCAAGTGCTCGAGCTCTATAATTTTTTGGACATGTATTGAGTATCAAAACAAAATTTCTATTTTAGATTGATGTTGAGGATATTTTTTGGACTGAAGATCTTTAAGACTATTCGAGACCAACATATCCCTTAAGTGAATAGTTTATGTTCTTGAAGAAGGTGCACAGGTAGATTATGATTCAGATTACTTGTCAAGGAAGTGAATACATTCTAAAGTAGATTAAAAATGAAGAAGTAAAGTCAATCCTCTTGTTTTGGATTCTTACCAGTTTCTACAAAGGCTCATTTTGGGATGTGGATACTAAAAATGATATTTGTGGATGGTATAACCATATATAGTAATAAATTTTCTACTAGGATTGTAGAATTTTTCATTCCTTGTGATTTTGTATTCTGGAAAGATGATAGTGAAATAATCCATGTTGGTGGGACTATCTAACATGACAAGGAGTGGGTATTTGTACTGAACTATGTAAATATTATTTTATGCCTTCTATTTATATTTTTTCATATGAATGGTGAGGTTGTGATTTATATTCTAGTGGATCATAATTATAAAATGTTTTTAGGTTAAGAATGTTTTTTAATGATTTATGAATATTTCTTAAAAAGAAAAAGGAACCACTTATTCACCCCTCCCCCACAGTGGTCTCAATACTACTTGGGAACTACAAAAAAGAATGAGTCATATCATTCCATTTCATTTAATAAAACATTTTTTCAAAAATAATAGAAATTTAGTTAACCAATATGTTCTAGAGATGGAACCAACTACCTCAAAACTCAGGATCACACACACCGAAAAAGGTATCCACTAACAATAATAAAAACAAAAATAATAACATAGCACCTAGAATGAATATAAATATATTTGAATTGTTTCAATTCATCAGAGGGGTTTACAGAGAAGAGGAAATGGTATATACCTCCATAAATCACACTCGTCGCAACACGACCAATAAGGATTGGCCCCTAGAAGAAGATCACACATTGGATCTAGATGAGAAACAATAGGTATCGTCACTATGGGTCAAAAAAATAAATATATCCAAGAAATAGAACTAATGAAATCAACAGAAATTAAGAAGAATACGAAAGATTTTCTTTCAAGGAGATATGAAACACAACAACCCTAATAATCCAACATTGAACAAATCAATCTGTATTGAGGGGAGGTTCCAAAATTTCTAGAGATGGGATCTAGGTTAAGATAATTGAGGGATATGGAAGAATAAATGAAAAATAATCCATTGGAGCACCTTGAAATCAAACCTCCAAAAAGTTATATGACTTGTAACCCCTTTACACAATATATAATCCATGGGGCTCAATTACACTGAAAAACCCAATGAATTTTTTCTAAAACCTGATCATTTAATAATAAATAGCTTATAAATATTACATGGCTTGTATTGTTTCATGATATGTACCAATATAATGAAATGATACTGGAACCCATTACACATCACATACTCTGATTACATATTGTGTAAATTTTCTATAGATAATGGAAACTACAGATTCTTACCTAAAAACCCAAAACAGCTCAGTTATATTAAAAACAAGGGGATAAACTCTAAATCCATTACCACTATTATTCCCAAACTCTATTAAATAAAACAAACATATATGCAAAATATTTTGGTCATTTTTATGAGAAAATTGTATCCATCCTCAGGAAACTAATTATGCAACCAATTAAAGTGGAAAAAATAAAAGAGGTGGAAGATACCTGAAATTAGTTAATGGGATGTTACAAACTCCCCACAATAAGACATTATGTCCCCAGGAAGTCATGAATAAGAATGAATTTCAATAAAGTGGTGAGGTCACTACTCCCTCATATATGACTCGTTCTCACTAGTCTCATGAAAAATCTAATCAATTCCATAATAACACTCTAAACAATTGAAAATAATTACCACAGTATACTATTACTTCAAATTCAATAATCTCAACAGGTTTCTAAATAATAGATCATTTGGATATAACTCAATATCCTCCCAACTCATAACATGTGAGGGGTTAGGATGAAATTTGGAGATATATGATTTGTTTAAATCATTATGAATTTTTATCAACTTGGCTAGAAATTCCAAGTGATAATAAACCTACCCAAGCCACTGAGTGACCTCAAATGGTCCAACATATCTCGGAGCCAACTTTCCATGTTTTCTAAGTTGATGGTGACCCAACCAAGGAGAACCATTTAGGAAAACCAAGTCACTAATGAAAAACTATGAAGGATTATGTTTCTGATCTACATAATACATCTTCCAAATCATTGCTATAACCAGATAAAAACATATGTTCTAAATCATCACATATGTCTCATGAACCAAATGCAGTCCCATCAATGAAACTTAACCAACAACTTCCAAACAAAGAGGTGATCATCATTGTTGGTTATAACAAGTCTCAAAATAATCCATTTTGATCGACGATTGATAACTATAGATATAAAAAAACTCAACCAATCCCTTATGGATATCCCAATATCCAACAAAATCCTAGACATAGGAGTAGATCATATCGTCTATAATCTAAAAAGCTTGCTCCATCTAACCGTTTATTGGGTGGATGATATGTTTTATTCAATCTGACTTGATTACCCATAAAATCATAAAGAATCTTACAAAACCTTGATGTAAACATAGGACATCTATATGAAACAATAGAAGAAGGAACCCCATGTAACCATATAATTGCTAATATATACAACTTACATAGATCTTCTACTTTAGTGGTCTCTTTGATTAAAATAAAATGGGATGACTTTGTCAACTATTCAATCACCATCTAGATATAATTCCTCCCTTTGGGATTATTTGGTAATCCAACAACAAATTCCATGGATACCTTATCCCATTTTTAAACTAACACTGAATGAGGTTGGAGAAATCCATAATGTTTTAGATACTCTACCTTAATCTTTCGGCAGGTTTCACAATGAGACACATAATCAGCAATTTCAAACTTCATACACAGCCACTAGAATCATCATCCCATGTAATAATAAAACTTCATATTTCACTGAAAACATCCCATTATGATCTATGACAATCAATTAACACTTGTGATCAAAATAGTTTCATGGGAAAAAACCATATCCCCCAAAATGAGAATACCATAGGAAGAGAGATACAAACCATAAATGTTCTTCCACCCATATAGGGTTTCTCAAATCCCTCTAAATTTGACATCTTGATACGGACTTTGTATAATTTAACTAAGGAAATATTATGATAACTGAACATTATTAAAAACCAGGCTTGAAACATCCACTTGAGAATAAATATACAACTGAGAAAAAATCTCCATAAGGATACACCCTTCCTTCGATTAAAAAATTTCGTGTGATGGAACATTACTACTAAGAGTGTATGCAATAAAATTCTCCTTCCATGGGGTACATATGATATAAATTTAAAATTTCTGAAGGTATTCCACCTACCACCTTAGTATAATATTCAATTCATTTAGTGAAAATATATATCTCAAACTCTTATGGTTAGAAAATATGATGAACGTTTTCCCAAAAATATAATGTGACCAACACTCAAGAATATACATAACTGAGGAAATATTTAAATCATGAGTGGGGTAATTATTAAAATATGTTCTATGTTGAAGAAAACTATAAGCCACCACATGATCATGTTGTTTGATTACACAACCCAAAAGAGTTCAAGAAGCATCCCAACAAACCACATACCCCTTATCAGGCTTGGGGAATATATGATTTGAGACAATGTTATAAGTAGATTTAGATCATCAATGGAATGCTAATATTTTTTATCTGATTAAAATTTCACTCTATTCTATGTAAGAGAATTAAATGGTGATTCCAACTTAGATAAATCCTTGAAAAACCATCAATATTATCCAAAAATAAAAAGGAATCTCTGAATCTAAAAGTTATTTTTTGGATATTCTCCTGATAAGAAAACCAGAAATTTATTAGGATCAACTAATAATACATGCATGGAAATAATGTTCTCCATGAACATCACTTATTAAGTCTAGAAATTTGATTTATAAATATTTCCATGAAAATAGTGACACCTAGGTATTTTTAGAAACAAAATCTCATATAGTGCTCATGCTCATGCTTGAATCTTGATTAAACAAAAATGTAATCAGAAAACACTAAAAAAACCTATGAAGATAATGATTTCATATCTGATTCATCAAAGCCCCAAAAACTAAAGGCACATTCGTCAGACCAAATGATTTCACATGATAATCATAATGTCCATTCCCCTACATAAAAGATGTCTTCGATGTATTGGACTCTCAAAATCTAATATTATGATAACATAATCAATGGTAAATATTTGAAAACAAAATTCCCCCTAATAACTAATAAAACAAATAATCCCCATGAGGAAATGGATATTTGTTCTTAACAATTTCCTAGTTTAACTTCCGATAATCTACACAGAGTTGGATAGAACCATCTAAATTCTTGGAAACTAGCACATGGGATTCCCAAGGTGAAACACTAGGGAGAAAAACACCCCTTACCACTAGATCATCCAACTGAATCTAGATAACTTTAAACTCTACTAGTTTCATATGATAATATGTTATCTAAATCGATTAGGTACCTAGAACCAGGTCAATCATAAAATCCAAAAACCTCCCTATAGGAATCCTAATGAAATTGCCTAAAACATCCGAATATACCCAAAAAATAGTTGTAAGATCAATAACATAAGAAAGTCATTGGAAAAAACTTCTACAGTAGGCAAAATACTCTTTAACTCTAGGTGGGAATGTCATGCACAGCCTGACTGTGAATCCCACTCTCCATATGAGATCCCATAGGTCACAAGGAATGAGATGCACCGATGATAATAATAAAACTCATCACAATGATCATCAATCCAATTCATCCCAATAATGATATTAAACAAATAAAAATTTACAACAAAATAATCCTAGACTAACTCCATATATATTATTACTAGGAAATTATAAGTACATCGAAAACATACTCTTTACACTTACTAATAGGTGTCTCTAACTCAATAAAAAGGGACATCAAATTTGTTTGATGTTTTAGAATATCTAAAAAATGGACAGATATAAATTTGAGGGAAGCATAAGTATCAAATAAATAAATCAATATTATGGATTCAATAAATACGTTTCCTTTAAATATCAATGATCCTGCATCCACATTC
This sequence comes from Viscum album, assembly GCA_963277665.1. NCBI lineage: Eukaryota > Viridiplantae > Streptophyta > Magnoliopsida > Santalales > Viscaceae > Viscum > Viscum album. The sequence continues at coordinate 1,702,592,196 of OY728132.1, forward strand.
ACCAGAAAATCTTCTACTCTTTGATGATTCTTCACTCTTGAGTTCTGTGGTTAGAGCCTGATAGTCTTTGAAGCATATAACTAATTTAAAGTAGTCTTTTGAGCAGATGATCCCTAGCCATATCAAGGTGTAGACATAGACTATCATAAATTTTTATGGGACCATAAATTCCAAAAATGTCACACATCATACCCGGAGAAGGAAAATAATATCAGTGGGTCGGACCATTCTACACTAATAGCAAGTAATAAGCATACTACTAGCTACAACTGGAGGTTCTAAGGTGGCCAACTTCCTAGAACCACCTCCAATGCTCGTGTGATGTTATTACCTCTTTATATTATTCCATAGCATGCCAATGAAGCTTCCAATATGTTGACGAGAAGAGTAAAGACATCTAACCTTTCCTTCTATATCAATTAATTCCTTCATGGATCTATCTATTGTATCTTGATAGCTCAAAAGATTCATCATAAAAACAAATGATCTTATCATTAATTTCAAACCCTGAAGGTACATATTAGAATTCAGTAGGTGATACATCACTACTTATGGTGAAAATATTAACCAAATTAGTAAAAAGGTTGGTGAACACTAACATAAAATACTCTCTTTATGCCAATAGAACTAATCTAGTGACCTCTCTATCATCAGTGGTTCTGGAAAATATTTCTGGTAGAAGAGAGTCCTGAAAGCCTTCTAGTATAATCCCATGTGTCGATACTACGACACCATGGAATCACAAAAAATCTTGTTGGGACCCTCAATTCTACACACTATTCAATTTATCTTAATACTCTATGTTGTATCTGGGAAGTCAAAAAATATAATTGATCTGGTCAAGAAAGTCCTCCACCTCTTGGGGCTTGTCTATACCTTTCAAGGATAGTGGATTATCATGAAACAACTCTTGTGATATATCTATTTATGGGATAACTCTTTATTGTACCTCAAAAACTATGTTCAAAACTTTTCATATATTCTGATCGAAACCATGAACTCCTCGCATGATAACTATAATAACATTATAATCCATCAGAAGATTCTCTTGAGAAGAATCAGTTTAACCCTCTTGAGGAATTCGCAAATCATGTCTTAGAGTAACATTACATCACACCAAAATAGAATAAATGATCGGAAAATAAGAAAATCTCAGTTCAAACTAATAATAAAAAATAAAAAACTGAGATTAACATCATGAATTCAAAATTGGAGACACACATCCCAACATCCCATAGAAGCTTTAGTCTCATAATAGAAAGAGATGGTTAGTCACTCACTGCAGTATACCTATTGAGTCCCGAATATTCTATTTCTAGTCTACCAAACGTCCCCATATAAGGAATCTTGAGGATAAACCACATTGGATACCAAAAAATAACGAACCTAACCCAAATACCCTCTCAAATCGGTATCTGTCCTGAATTTTTACATACCCAAGGGGTCTTCTAGATCAACATGATCTAGCGATTATCACCTCGAAATAAAACATCAACCATAGGGAATGATTTCACACAACCAAATGAAGCTACATGGTGCATATATACATTACAAAGAGAAACAGTGAAATATATAGATATATTTCACAATAGATAATGAATAATTGAAGGGATAAAACTAGAAATTGTAGCATATAATCTCCAAGTTACAAGTAAATCTACAATGGACTAAAAATCCAAACAACTACTCCAATAACTCCATTTGATAATGTAAGAAACCTCCCACTATCTCACTACCAACTACCCAAAACCCATTTAATGTAAAACCTTTCTTTCCTCACTATGGTGCATTTCCTTTTACTATATTGAAATACATATCAAATTCTACACACCATTTAAGGGTTATACATGGTGTGAGATAAAATGGTCATTATCATCCCACCCAAGTGTTCTATATCAAATCTCTGAACAGTAATCAAATCAAGCTCAACATTAAAGAAAAATTGGCTTCATAACAGTTTAAAATTTTTTAAATCAAAATCATTGAAAAATAATTTAATTTCCCCTTTTCCAAAATTTCCAAATAAAACATGTAAATTGGTTTCAAATCATTTCATAAACATATACCAAAGATGATATATCATATCGAAACAAATTATTCCTCACATATCATATCAAATAAATAGAAATACAATTTAATTGTACAATCATAAAGTAGAATCTCATGTAAGATCGCACCAGGGACAAAACTAGGTCAAGATAGCTAGGAAACATAATGCTAACATATAAAATATTGCACCCACTAAAAACTAGATATATGCATCGAGTCTGGATAGTAAAGGAACACCCCAAAATGTTAACCCCCTAATATCCCAAATAATTACCTAGAACAACAATCCTAGGTAGTAGTGGAAAAACCAATGAAAACCCCCCTAAAATTGGACGAGACATATTACTAAACCTTCCACCTATGAACCCAAGGATTACAATCTTCTCTAGTTTCCAAATCATTTCATCAATCCATTTCACAAAACCATTTCATAATTATTTGACAACCCCTTTTTAATTATAAAAACCAATAGAAACCCATTTTTTATAAATAACTATTTACATACACAAAAAACAAGTCATTCATATCATATTGTTTCATTTAATAAAACAAGTTTTCAAAAATAGGCACAATGTAGTTCACCAAAAAAGGCTAGAGATTGAACCTTCCAAATAAAAAATTGAGGCCTCCCATGAATTCAAAGGGATCTACTAACAGGGAAGAACCCAATAATAGAAATTGTCACTCTAGAACCAATTTACACATCTTATAATTCATCTAATTCATCAAAATATTTAGTTGGGAATAGGAAACAAAACATAAGTCAAGAACACAATTCTTCCACACCATAACCAATAACTATCAACCCCAAGAATAGGATCACAAAACATATCTATGAGAGAAAGAAATGGAATATTCACTATAGATTGAAAAATCCAATATCACAACCAACGACATTTCCATGATCAAAGGAAACAAATAATATATAAGGATTTATTACCTGGAAATATGAAACACAACTTCCCAAATGATCCAATATGAAACAAATTAATATGGATCAAATAGAGGTTCCAGAAATTTCAAGAGAAGGGTTCTAGGTTGAGAGAGATGATGGATATCGAGGAATTAAATTAAAATCATATAATAAATAACCCTAAAACCCCTTCCAAAAGTTACATGGATTGTTACCACTTTATACATCATGTAATCCAAGAGGATCAAGTACAAAAACAAAAATAGTTACATTTTTTTAAAAAATTTATCTTTTAAGATTACATGATGTGTTACTCTTACTTGGAAATTATCCATTCATGTTGTGTACTCAGTTCATTAAATGATCCTGGAAACCATTACATCGTGTGTATTTCTATTTCACAGTGTGTTAATTTCTTATTGATAACGAAACCTTAAAATTCTTCACAAAAAAACAAAACACCTCGTGCATCCTTTGAAATTAGGGAAAACCATAAAAATCTATTATCACATTTATACTTGGACTCTGGTAAGTAAAATGAACAATCATCAATGAAAATTAGTTCTTTTTTCCTAGAAAATGTTCCTCACCATCAATAGTCTTAAGACACACCCAATAAAAAAGGAAAACAAGAAAATAATAGAAATTTACTTGAAAGTGGGTAACATGGTGTTATAATGGAAATATTTAGTTTTTTTTAATAAATAATCATCTTTTTCAAAAACAATCTCCAAAAAATCATGCAAAGATAATTTTGAAATGAAGAATATGAAAATGAAATTTATATCATCAAAAGAATTCTTTAAGTAAGAAAATTTTAACTTATAAATGAAATATTTCTATATTGAAGCCTTTCAATTTTCTAGAAATATAAATATTCTTAGTATTATAAACATTATTTATGACTTCTTTAAAATATATTTACATTTAACATATTATTTTATATGATTATTTCAGGAAAATATATTTTATTTAAAACTTTTAAATTTATTAAAAAACATAAATTTTACAGCATATTTTAATAGTCTCCATAAAAATAACATTTCGATTATATCATTAAACAATCCAGACAAACACTTAAATACATCTACATAACAAATAAATAATAATGTTAATCCATTTTATAGACTAATGTTCATAATTATAATCAATTATATTATCCAAAAAAAATAAAATAAGATAATAATATTTCCCTTTAAATACGCCATCCTTATTTCACTTCATCAATCACATAAATTCTATTAATGTTTATTATCATTTCAAAAATGAACATTATATTACTAAATTTTTAATTCTTTTTTACAGTGATGTTCATGGGTGTGATGATTCTAGCAGATCAAGGAAGCTAATTTTTTTTATATTTTACTTTATTTATCCTATATTAATCTTCTAATTATAATGTTTAGTATTATATTGGTTATTTTTGTAGATTGGATTTAACATTATTAAATAACGAAATAAAGTGATTATGGATTCTGGTATCTCTTATCAATCCCTTTATTATTCCTAGTTGTACAATTTATTATCAAGAAATCATTTTTAAAAATATTATGAAATGTAAAATTATATCTATGTTCTTCTACTATAAAAAATAAAAAATAGTAAATATATCCATTATAAAAATAAGATCATTTTTTGGGTTGTCACACTCACCCATTCTTATATTTTTCATTTTCTCAGGTTATAAAAAATGTTTTTGAGAAAAATATGTTTAATTTTGGTACTATGTGAGAAGTAATTTTTGGGATATGATTATTATATTTTATGAAATAATTTAATTATGTATCTAATATTCAAATTAACTGAACCTTTATGGTTTCTAGGTGTTTATTATTATGAAAATTATTGAATATTAAACTAAAATTATGTAATAACTATGTACGTTTTTCTCAAGTCGACATAATTGGTTTCAAATCACGTTTTACTTATTTTTTCTATTAATTTATGAATAATATAAGACTAGAACCTATAACCTATGTTGAACCAAAAATGATATATAATGAACCTAATGTTTCATGGGTTGAAATTAAAGAATCGTAATTTAGGAAATCTCATGTTTGATTTTCTTTTTATATGACTTCTCACTTTGATTTTTTTTCTCATGTACATTCATTAACTTTTAATAATTTCATCAGTGGTTTGAACTATGTGGAATAGTATCAGAAAAGGGTTTGAAGGGAAATTGTAACATCCTAGTTCTGAAAGCCACCCAGAGGTGCCCCGTACCCAGTTCGTCACATGGCCTCAAGCACATTTCCCTGAATTCCAGAGGTTGCTGACTAGAAGCGGGGGCCTTGGGTGTGATATTGGGGAAACTATGCCATCATTGGTAGAGTAACGTAGTGGAAATAAATAGATAAAAATAGCAGAATCAATGATAATACCATTAAATAGTAGACAGTAGAATACTGAAATAAATAAATAAATAGAGCACATATATAAATGATGCAAGATACATATGTCTAAGAAAGCAGCCAAACAAGTCACAATGATGGAATACAGTACTAAACCAAAGTATAAAGGAAAAAAATAACTCCAAAAGCATCTTGAGCCTCATCTTGGTCCCATGCTCCCCTTCTTCACAACAATCATGTACCTGAAGTAGAAGGGTTCTTTCCCTTATCTATTCCTGTAGTAATATAAACTATTTGGGCCCAAAATCATGACCCAAACAGGGTGTGAGAAAATTACCAATAGAAAACCACCCAAATATCTATACATAATAGTCAGTGAATATATATGGCAAGCAATAAGAAAAAATAAGCAGTAAAGAAGGAAGTACTACATAGTAACCAATCTTATAGTTTCAATTATGTCATTTACATATAACAATTTAGTCAACCAAACACAATTCCAAGAAACCCCCTAGAATGTTATCATAACCCATCCCCTTTGGTTCAGAAAACAAAAGGAAAGTAACAATGACTCTTTGAGGAAGCACTCACCATCAATCCCCCCTATAGTCTTGTGTAATCACAAACTCTCTAAAGAAGTACTCACTGTCAATTCCCCCTATAGTTTTTTAATGGTAACTACAGACACTCTAAGGTGGAACTCAACATCAATTCTTCCTATGGTCTCATAACATATCGATAGACACTATAGGGGTGCACTAAAATTCAATCTACCCTATGGTCTTGCAACGTGATAATTATAACACACTCTGGGAAAACCCTCAACGTCAATTTCCCCTATGGTCTCACTACACCAGGTTCCCGCAGCCCCGTGTAAAGAATTCATACACAAATGATAAACAGTAGCCAAAGTAATCCTCTAAGTACTACATAACTAATTAGATACAAGGCAATGAATAATATAACAGATAGATAATCACTCCACCCTAATAATACTTGAAATGGGAACAAATATCTTAACAGGAAAAAATAGACAAAATGGTCAAAATCAAACAATCATTATCAAACACATCTATAGAATTTCATTTAACTCTAATCACAAACAACAATCTCTTATTCAAACATACAAGGCATAGCAGGCATTAACAGGGTTAAAACTCCTAGACACGAAATATCCCGAACAAGGGTATCAGGATCTTTTTCTCATATAACTCAAAGACAAAATATAAAAAGGAACAAAACACCTACCTTAGTGGTGTAAAAATTATATATGTCAATCTCAAGCCTTGAATCACCCTATGACATCCTAGATCTACAAAAACGCTAAAAATTTTCAAACGAGGAAAACTCACTAAAGAGGAGGAATTATAAAATGAGGTTCTAGAAGAAAGAAGATCTTATACTGCTGATTCCAATGTAATTGATGGTGGATAAATCAGATATTGAATGAAGAGTTAGAGGCTTTGATAAGATTCATAGCCTACGGTCACTCTTGGATGATATAGGTCAAGAAGGAGAAGGTTTTGTCAATTAGACGCATCCTCGACCCGTTTAATGAAAAAAATAAATTACACAATGTGTTCTTTAAAATTATACGACGTGCAATTGAATTATTCGGACATTGCTTTAGGTGGTATCTCGGTCACCCTACATATGCATGTGTTCGGCCATTACTTGGAAACCACATGGCAACCCATGAAAACTGAGTACACAACGTGTACTTATATGTACATGTTTTGTACTCCTAAAATGTCCAAAAACTCCTCTTTTTCACCAAAACTCCTGAAAACAAGATTCATACCTGAATTGAAGATCTAGGTTCTTAGATTCTCCCCCATCCCCTTAAAGAAATTCATCCCAGAATTTCCCTAGAAAGGCAGTGTAGAAGAAGAAACCTCGAATAGCTCTGGCCACTGTGATCAAACATCAGCCACCCTCTACAGAGGCACATCTTTTACTTTCCCATGCTGCGATGGTGCTCATACCAGATAAAAAGACCGGCAACAGAGAACCATTACATTGTGATCAACTATCTGGATAGAATGCTCCATGAACTATGTGTCCACCTCTAGCTTAACCTCATCAGGTTGAAAGACATGAGATGAGTCTAAGAAGTAACTCCATAGCTGAGAAACGTGAAATATGTCAGGAATAGCCTAGTACCTCTGAGTTTACTACATGTGATAGGCAACCAACCTAGCCCTTTCCAAAACCTCAAACGGTCCAACCTCCCTCAGTGAAAGTTTTCCCAATCTCCTAATCCTCCTGTGTCCCAACCTCGGTGTGACACGTAGGAAAACTAGATCCCCAACCTCAAACTCTACAGGTCGTCTCTATAGATCAACAGAAGACATTTGTCATGACTATGTAGTAGTCATCCTCTTCCCAATCAACACTATCTGCTTTGTGGTCTCTTGGACAAGACTAGCTCCCAGCATAGCTGTCTCTCCTACCTCTAGCCATCATAGAGGTGATCAGCATGGCCTGCTATATAAATCCTCATGAGGTTCCATCTAAATAGTTGCTTGGAAACTATTATTGTAGGAAAACTCCAAAAAACTTATTTGCGTCTGCTAAGAACCTCAAAGACCTAAGATGCATGCTCGAAGAATTTTATCCATCACATTAATCGTATATGCGGACTAACCATCTATCTAGGGTTGGTAAGTTGTACTCAGAAGTGCCTGTGTACCCAAAGTCTTCTATAGATCCTATCAAACCCATGAATTAAAATGAGTATCCCTGTCTGAAACAATATATTGTGGAACTCCCTGAAAAAATTAAAATCTCTGAGATGTATAGCCTTCCCAACTCATCAACACTGAATGTCTCATTGATTGGTAAAAAGTGAGCAACCATCATGAGTTTTTCAATGACAACCCAAACTGCATCATTCTCGTGAGGCGAACTAGGAAAACCTATCATGAAGTCCATCGCAGTATCATTCCACTTCTAGTTTTTAATAGGTAACTGCTGATAAATATCTACTGGTCACTGATGATCTTCCTTTACCAACTAACTGGTGGAACGCCTCATGAAAAAACAAGCAACATCTCTCTTCATAACTGGACATGAATAATAATGGTGCAGATCTCAATACATCTTGGTGACACTAGGATGAAGTACTCAAAATGAGGAATGAAAGTCCCTCTTTAGCTCCTCATGTATGTTTGATGGCACCCACATGCGCCCATGAAAATGCAAGATCTCATCCTCTCCTACTGTACATACTAGAATAAGGTCCTCTCCTAACACACTCTCCCATGGGACTACGCCTTCAAAATCTGATAGATACCTCATCCGCATTTGATCAAGAAGATTAGAGGTAACAACTATATAAGAAAGAAACATCTTCCCATGTCTATCGTGCACCACCAAATGCATCTCAGAGAACATATCCATAAGCTGCCACTCACTGCTGGCCTCTGTAACTGCCTGTATCTGAGTCCTCCTGCTTAACACATTAGCCACAACGTTTTCTTTCCCAGGCATATTGGAAAGCTCAAACATAGAGGAATGAATGTACTCAACCCACCTTCTTTGTCTTAGATTTTGATCGTTCTGAGTAAAGATAAACTTGAGACTTTTGTGGTCGGTGAAAACCAAAAAATTATTTCCCAGAAGACAATGAGCATAAAGCATGAACAACTACAGCCAACTCGAGATCATGATTCGGGTAGTTCCTCTCATGTGGCTTCAACTACCGAGAAACGTATGCAAAAACTCATTTCCCCTAAATATGCACACCCCCATTCTAAAACATGATACATCACAATACACATTGTAGCTCTTTCCTGGAACTTGAAATATTAGTATCAGTGTTGAAGTAAACATCTATTTCAACTCCTTAATGGCTAACTCGCAAGAATCTAACCACAAGTACTTCCCACCCATCTTAGTCATGCCTGTCAGTGGCACTGCTAAGCATGAAATGTTATGTATGAAGCGTCTATAGAAACCACACACCCCTAGAAATATTCACACCTCAAAGATGTTCTTTGGTTTCTCCCAGGAAACTACTGCTCTCACTTTCTATGGGTCTACTAATAATACTATCTCTTAGATAACATGACCCATGAAGTGAATCTAGTCCATCAAAAAGTGGCATTTTGAGAGCTTAGGATATAGCTGATGCTCTCTTAGTGTACTCAAAACTATCTCAAGATGTGCAGCATGGTTATGTCAAGTGTGAGAGTTCACCAAGATATCATCCACGAAGACCACCATGAATGAATCCAAGTACAGACAAAACCCTCATTTCATCAGAGAAATGAAAACTAAAAGCGCGTTCATGAGACCGAACGACATATCCACATACTCGTATAGACCATACCTGCTCTGAAAGGCTGTAAGATGTATATCTGATTGTCTAACACACAACTGATGATAATCTTATCTCTAGTCAATCTTCATGAACACCCGATCTCTTCAAAGCTGATCAAAGAGATTGCCAATACTTGGCAAGGAATATTGGTTCCTGAACATCAACTGTTTGAACTTCCGATAATCCACACAAAGTATGAGGGTACAGTTTGCCTTCTTTGAAAAAATGATAGGCAAACCCCCAGGAGAAGTACCAGGTTGGATGAAACCCTTTGCCTACAACTCCTCCAATAGCTTTTTGAGCACCTGTAACTATGGTATAGACATCCTATAAGGTGGAATAGACACCAATGCCACTCCTGGAACAATCTCAATAGAAAATTCCACCTCTCTCTCCATAATAAAACCTAAAAATTCCCCAGGAAAGACATACCTGAAATGATCAACCACTGGAGAAAAGTCCAACTGTGAATTCCCATGGTCATCCATATAAAGACTATAAATATGTTATGTAATTCCTCCCAACCCATGATGCTCAAGTCCTGCTTTTCTCGCATGGACATCCCATTATCCCTTATAAAGAAATAATCCTCCCTTTGGTGATATAAAACTCACCCTCCGATGATATTAATCAACAACTACCTAGAAGGGGACTAACCAGTCCATTCTGAGGATGACATCATAACCTCTCATCTCTAGGACATAAAGGTCCTATAAGAAGTGACACCCACCATCCTCGACAGGGAACTCCTTGCACTAACGTATACTAGCCGTTCTGGTCCCCAACATAGTGTCTAGTATAAATATGTCATCAGAGGTAATGATACAGAGCCCAAGGCTCTCTACAATAGAAAAAAATATAATGTTATGGGAAGACCCTGTATCGAAAAACACATAAGATAAAACTGAGGAAACTTGGATCGTACCTTGAACTATGGAAGGTATGATGTCCTTCCCCTACTGGATCTGCTCCACTAAAAAATTTTGGCATGTACCGCGACCTTGTGACCTTGCCTGACCACCCTAAGCTGATCCACTCGGTTGTCGCTAAATTCCTGCTGACTGATCGCCATGGCCACAACCTCCACCTTGGCCTGGACGGCTGTAAGTATTATAGTTCCCATACTGATTTGAAACTGGTGGTGTTGCTCATGAACATATAGTTATAGAGTAACTCTGATCACCAACTACTAATGAGAATAACTTACCGAAGTGCTGAAGTTTTACCATCATGCCCTAAGATCGGCACTCCACTGGGTCTCTCAGGCAATGTAGCCTCGTATTCCCAACCATCAAGCACTAGTATCATACCACCTGGATAGATTAAGGTGTATCTTCCCTACTCAGATCTCAATGTGTAGTCTGCTAGAGGCGCATCGAAATATCTACCGGAGAAACACTTACTCAGGTTGTCGAACCGCCCTGGCCCACAGCTTCAGAGCCCCTCAGGTTGTGCTCTGTGATCAGCACCTGGTTGACTATATAAGATATAGTATTCAACCTGAAGATGTTCACCTGAGCCCGAATGTCTTTCCTAAGACCATCCTCAAACATCCTCACTAGGAATAACCCATCTCCCACTAGAAAGGGTGTAGAGCGCTGAAACTTTTTTAAACAAGAAGAATACTCCATAAATGAAACAGTACCCTGCTCCAGAATCATGAACTGTTGGGCTTGGTCGGCCCTCAAAGTCTCTAGATATAAGTAATCATAGAAGGTACACTAAAAATCATCCAAATCCATAACATGTAGTAATCTAGCCTATGAAACCACATCCCACCATCTCTTAGCAGAATCCTGAAGGATATACATAGCGAGCATGACCCTCCTCTCTAGAGGAGTCTCCAGATGCTCGAAGATCGTAATCATGGATTATAGCCATGACTCTGCAGCCTGGGGTCCTCCATCCCCTGAAAATGTGGGAGGATGATACAACTAAAATACCAGCTTCAATTCTGCCATCGAAGGGGCATGTGGTGGTGCTTCTTGAAAGGTTTTAATCATCCTCATAAAGACCTCTCAGAATTTTTCATCAGCACCTGTATCAGGGATAATGGGTAGTACCATGATGGGAATGACTGGAGGATCTGTGTTTGGTCTCTGTGTTGGAACCAGGGTCTTCAAACCATGATTTGGTGTATGTTTTGTGTTTGTTTTCAATCCTCAGTGGAAGTTCAGGGTGTGTACCAACAAAGAGATCATACTGTTCAAGCAGAAAATAGTAGTGAAGGTGGCGCTGTTTCCCAGTGTTTGCCATATTTTTGGGCCTAAAAATCGGCCAATAAAGTAAAGTGTTTTTGGAAAAGGTACTTGCGCGCCGTGCTCTTGGAGGATAAAAGACTTGAGTGCCATATGTTTTTGAGGATCAGAACATCAAAATTTGGATAAGGAAAGAAGGTCGTGCAAGTATTGGTTGGGTCGCGCAAGTGAGTTGCGCGACAGAGGATCTGGAGACAAGACTTGCGCGCCGTCGAGGGACTTGCACGCCGCCGCGCAAGGGGTCCAGTTTGCCTATAAATACTGGACCACCCCTCCTCATTTCTTACAGAGCTCAAGACTTCGAGATTGTTCGAGCTCTCGTTGCGCAGGTGGTTGAGTCGCGCAGGTGGTTGTTTTGTCGCGCATGTAGAGCTTGCGCGCCGGTTTTTGGTTGTACGCCCAAGGAGGTTTGGAAGACAAAGGAAGTGGACCGCGCAAGTTTTAAGTCGGGGAAGGAAGCGTCGCACAGGTTTGTTGATGACAATTGCGCGCCAGTTTGGACTTGCGCGCCGTAGTGGGACTTGCACGACTGTCTTGGAGAAGCCTGCCTGGTTTTTCTGAAGCCCACCGGCCTGTTTGGAGCTGCACGAAAGCTGTGAGACTAACCGATACATTCGAGGAAAAGTGATATTCTTCTTCTCGTGAGAATCGGACTTCAATAGAGCATCTACATACAACAAAGGATTCATTCTTATGCAAATGATGAAGAGACCTTCACATCTATAAACTGAATGGGACTTCACCAATGGCAGTGAGCTAGGGGGAGTCAACGGGAGTGACCTAAGGGAAGCAGTGAGCTATCCCTGAACCAATTGTAAAGGCAGTGAGCCTGGGACAGAGTGTCTGTACCCGAAATTTTGTAATCTACAGCTGGTGAAGCATAGTGGTTTTTGGTATGACCGACAACCTGTCGGCGTATGCTCCTTGGACGTAGCCCTTAGTGGTGAACCAAGTAAAAATGTTTGTGTCTTCTCTGTGGATGTGAATGTTTTCATTCTGATCATAATCATCATACAGGTTCAACATGTTCCTACCAATGTGGGAACAAGATCCATCACATTAAAAGAAAAAGTGGTCACCCTGATTCACCCCTCCCCTCTCAGGGTATCCCGGGGTCCTTCACTCTGATCAGCCATGTCTGATGTCTAATCACTACCCTATAACTGGCGTACAACCGAAGGACATCTTGGTGGCATGACTATGCAAGGTCAAGTGCACAACTTTGTTCACAATTATCAAGCACTGAAACATATAAGTGTAAGAATGGTATAGTATAAGGAAAGAATTCATGTTTTTAAAAACATTGATACACAGCGTTTATAACCCTTACACGGAGTGTTCCTTTGAGATTTCACATGGGAATGTACTTTTTCCTAAACGGGTTGTGTAACACCTCATACACACAGTGTGTTCTCCAAAGACATGACATGCGCTTGATTCTTTTACCCTAACTGAGTTCTTCTACATGACTAGACAACACGGTTCCACTAGAACAAGACTACACAAGGTGTTTGTGTTGGACACAGCGTGTACCACTTAGGTTTCAATTGCCTTTGTTTTTAGTCACATGGTTGGACACACGGCTAACTCTACCTGGCATGTTTATACCAGACACGACGTGTACTATAAGTATTTCCACCATCCCATGTTGTTCATTACACTACTAAATACCATGGTTATACTAAACAAAATGTTCAATCTTTACACGGCATGTATAAGCTATGTTTGATCCATCTGCGTCGTTAGTCACACGGGTGGACACATGGTCTACACAACAGAGTGTGTACATTTGGTAAACAGTGTGTCTCACCAAATATTTTCCAACACCGTGTCTCTGCCCACACATCCAGTGATATGGTTAAATATTACACGACATGTATATAAATTAAACGATGTGTACTTAAGAAAAATATTTCATACCCATATAGCAGGAGACATGGTGTATATTTATCATTACAGTCCGTGTATTCAGGGTTTTTCCTGACAGTTAGCCTCAAAAACTACTCTAGAACCCATAAAACACTGAAACAAACATTAAAGTGCCAAATTATGATCTGTGACATCCTACACTCTTTGAGAATCAAAGCTTGAAATATAATACATGTCATATACATGGAATAACAAGGAAATAATCCACCAAATTCTTATCCATGAGGGCCCATAAAAACATAAAACCAATGTTTGGTGTTCATTCAAGCAAATCCATAAACAAACAATACCCTATCAAACAGTAGGTATTCTATCAAGGCATATATCACAACAACATGGATATTTAGCACAAAATCTATCACAACAACATGAAATCGGTATTGCACACTAAATGGCATAGAAAGGATGCATGAAATGTGATTTCTAACAAGTTACTATATGATGCATGAGATCGAATACCCTCATCTCATCAGCTTGAAATAGAAATAGAACCTCAATAATATCAACAATAACAGAACAAATCATGTGAGTCACCCAACGGTAAAATCAAATCAACTGTAATAATTTCAAAACCAGAAAAATCCTAACATATAAGGTAAATTGGCTGGTCCCTGTACACGGGTTAGATACTCCTGGGCATAGCTTATTACCATGTACCTATTCATTCCTACCACTACCTATAGGCTCCAAATAGTAAGTAAAGAAGAAAATAATTTCCTTTGATAACACTTTGTAACATCTCGGTTCTAGAAGCAACCCAGAGGTGCCCCGTACCCGGTTGGTCACATGGCCTCAAGCGCATTTCCCCGAATGCCCAAGGATTCTGACTAGCAGCGAGGGTCTTGGGTGTAATAGTGGGGAAACTATGCCCTCATTTCCTGAGTAATGTAGTGGAAATAAATACATAACAACAGCGGAAGAAATAATGATAACATACAATATTAAACAGTGGAAGAATGAAAGAAATAAATAATGGGAGCACATATATAAATAATTCATGATACATATGTCTTGGAATTAATCCAAACAAGTCACAATGCTGGAATGCAATACTAAACCAAAGTACAAAGAAAAAAATAAACTAAAAATTAAACACAAGCAGCATCTTGGACCCATGCTCCCCATATCCACATCAATCAAGTACCTAAAGTAGAAGGGTGCTTTCCTTTATATATACCTGCAACAATATAATCTGTTTGGGCACAAAAGTAGGACCCAAACAGGGTGTGAGAAAAATCATGGTAGGCAACCACCCAATGATCTATGCCTAATAGTTAGTGAATATATATTTCGGGAAATAAGTAAAAAAGAATAAGTAAAAAAGGAATTACTCCATATTAAACAATCTAACAGTTTAAATTACATCATTTACATTTAATAATTTAGTCAACCAAACACAATTACAAGAAACCCCCTTGGATGTTCTTGCAGCCTATCCCCTCTGGTTCATCCAACAAAAGGAAATTAATAGACTCTTGTATGAAGCAGTCACCATTCATTCCCTCAATAGTCTTGTGTAATTAAATACTCTCAGAGGATGCACTCATCATCAATTCCCTGTAGAGACATTTAATGGTAACTATAGACACTCTGAGGAAGTACTCAACATCAATTTCTCATGTGGTCTCGTAATGTATCTATAGACACTCTGAGGGAAAACTCAATGTCAATCCCCTATATGGTCTCACAACATGATAATTATAGCAGAAACTCTATGAAAGACTTCAACGTCAATTTCCACTGTTGTCTCACTACACCAGGATCCCGCAGCCCAGTGTAAAGCATTCTTACACAAATGATAAACATCATCCAATGTAAACCTCAAAGTACTACTTGGATAATTAGCTACAAGGAATGTAAAAACATAACAAATAGTTAATCACTCCATCCTAACAATACATGGAATGAGAACAAATAGCCTAACAGGAAAAACTAGACCAAACAGTCAAAATCCAACAAGAATGAGAAAACACATCCATATAGTTGCAGTTAACTCTAATAACAAACAACAACCTATTATTCAAACATACAAGGCACAACAGGCATTAATAGGGTTAAAACCCCTAAACACAAAATACCCTAAATGAGGTTATTGGGAACCTTTTCACATATAACTCAAAGACTAACTATAGAAAGATACACACCACCTACATTGGCATTGTACTAACGATATACGTGAACCTCGGGCCTTGAATCTCCCTAGAATATCATAGATCTACCAAAATGCTAAAAACATTCAATAATGGAAAAATCAAGAAATATGAGAAATCAGGATTCAAGGCTCCAGAAGAAGGAAGAACATACCATGGTGATTCCAATGTAATCGACGGCGGTCACATCAAGGATCAAATGAAGAGTCAGAGGCTCGGAGAAGATTCATGGCCTACAGATGCTCCAGGATGAGACAGACCGAGAAGGAGAAAGCTGTGCCACCCTGAGATTTTATAAGAAATATTGTTTTTAATTTATTTCATATTTTCTTTTGTATTCTACACCAAGGTTATCTTGCACTATACTCAACACCATATTAGCTTGCAGTATACGCAAAAGTAATCTTGGATCGTGTTACACACAATTTCAAGTTTGTTTGATTGTAGTTATTCTACACAACAATGAGTGTATATATATATATATATATATATTCAATGTATAAATGATATATGGTTGTATTTTGTTATATGTAACAACACAAGAGTCTTTTAATACATGCAACCCTAACTTGGCTTGCATTACACGCAATCGCGATTTTCCTCGATAGCCTGTGTTGTACGCAATACCGGGTTTCACTAAACAAAGATATATTGTTATAATATTATTATGGACTAGAAGTTATGAATATTATTAACTAAATTTTTAATTTTTTAACATTATTATTCATATTACACATTTTCTAGAACATGGTATGAGAACAAAATAAATTTTTCGGGTAAAATGAATATTTTTATAAAAATGCAGTTTTGCCACCTTTTGATGGAAAACCCACTTTAAATCTACTTTTTGACATATTTATAAGTTCAATTTGGAAAAATAAAATTCTTATTTGGAATCAGGATATAAAAATTTACTTTGGATAAATTTTTCATATTATTCTGATAACTTTCATATTTTAATGAATAGTAAAAACACACTAAATTTTAATTAAAAACAAATTTTTTCATCGCAATAATTTATATTGTTAAATTATATTATTTAATGGTTTTATAGTATAAATAGAATATATTTATACCATTTAATATAATTTATTTCATTACCATTAATTCTACATTGAATTCATAGGTAAAAACATTTCAATCTTTTGTAATGTTTGAACATTTAAAACCTGTTTTCTTAACAATAGGATTAATTTTAAATTAATTACTGCAAATTCTGAGTTTTTAATTTTGAAAAATGGATTCCATATTTGAATTTATTGGGTCTAAATTATGTTAATATGTTACTTTTATTTTTTTGATATTATGAATAGTAACTACGATAATTTTTATTTACTACAGTTAAAGGTAAATCGGGTAATGAAGGGTAAAAATAAGATTATAAAATTACCCTAACACCAGCCGAAGTTCTATTAGATGGCTAAAAGTTGACCCATATCACAGAAAATTTTTAATAGATTCATTTTATGGACTTTTGACAATGAAAATAATTTAATTATTATTAAAACCAAACAAAGTGACAACATGTCACTCTCTTAAATTTTATAAGTATAATAATTTTAATTTAGTGATAAACTTTATTAAACTTAAAAAATTAATAGTATCCTGAAATATAATAAAATTATATACATAATGTAAATTTATTTATAATTCTTATGTAATAAATAATTACAATTAAAGGTGACACAATAGTGATGTTGAAATTATTTTATTGATTGAAATATCAAATAAATGGTTTTAAAAATATTAAAATAAATATTATATGAACAATTTAATGAGATACACTAATTTTATAGATAAATATGACATGTTATAAATCTATTAAATCTTTTAGTTCGAACATATCTTCTTTGAGCATTTTATTCAAATTCAAATAAATGAATAGTGTCAAAATTGACACTATTGTTATTTTATAAAAATAACATAATATAAAATTGTTTAAAAACCACAAAAATATTTAAAAATTATAAACTGAAATTTATATGGTCTAAAATTTCATAAATTACCCAATTATGAATAATTCACAACACATAAGTAATTTTTTATAACAATTTAAAATTTAGAATATTATTAACACAAATAGATTAAATAAGGATAAATCAAATTGATAAGGTTTAAAATAATTTCCCGACATGTCTAAATTTGATTGGTTGATGATATTACAACCCTATCTTACCTCATATACTAATTTGAATCACTTTGAATGTTTTTAAGGTGGATTTTAATTTATTATAAATTAATATTTTTGAGGTTTCCAAAAGTTCCCCTCTCCTCCCTTATAAAAGGGAACCTCCTCCCTCTCCTCTTCACAACACATTGATCCTTCAAACTTGGAAACCCCGGCCCATTTCTCTTCTCTGCTTACCTAGAAACATTCTAGAGGCTTTGGTCTTCTAAAAAGATGAACTATAGTCCCTTAAGAGGAATCTTAAAGGAGATGCATCAAAGAAGAGGTAATATCTTCTACCGATTCTTTCAAGTTTCTTTCTTCTTCAACTTCTTTTTATTTAGTTTTTTCACTATAAATTAATACAATCAGTATCACTAATATACTGATATAATATTATAAATATTAAACAACCCCATTTAACCTTCTATACATCATACGAAAAATGAAATCACCGCGTGTGCGTACGTACAGAATATCGTATCCACGTCGTGGTGTAATTAGTTTTTCCACCACCATCTTACTTGGATGGGTATAATGGTGTAAAGAATAACTATATATGGTTATTATAACATCATAATGATTCTGATATATTATATCATTCTATTCTATTCTATTCAATAATTATGGGAACGATATCATAGCTCGTGCGTACGTACAGACTACCATCTCCATGAACGTGATGAGATTCATTTTCCATGATTAACCATTCAAGTTTGATTATAATGTATGTATATAATAAATAATCATGAAATATGTTACATAATAATTATATTGGATTTCCTTACAAATATTATTCATTTACTTAATTCCATTCAATTCAATAAGGAAACGAAAACAACATTCATGAATACGTACGACCTACCGTCTCCATGAATGGTGTATTTCATTCCATTTATCGATCAATCATATATATTTCTATACTGAATATATATTATACCAAAATCAGGTTTTAAATTCTGGAATTAAGTAAATCACGATATGAGTAATCCAAACACGTATGATAAATAAAACGATTTTACCCAAATCGCTGCTTTAACATGAAATTTACAAAAGAACAGGTAATATAAAGTCATAAGTGAACCATATATGATATCATAACAATGAATATGATTTTTTAATAAGTAAATGAAATTTTTTAAATCATTATACATGAGTTTCAGATACGTACGAAGCATATCAGACCTAAGGTAAAGGATAATTTTTCAAATCTCATTTTTATCCGAGATTGCTTATACGTAAGTATTTACTGGGGTTATATTTTTCATCCATGCCCATAAAATTTTTTTCATATAGTTTTTAATATTCATCCATATATGTTTAATGTCATTTTTACCCCTCTTTGACTTTTACTTTTTATTATGGAAGGAATATTTCTTTTTTTTAGCATATGTGGTACCTTTTGACTTTTCCAGCAAAAGTACGAGGAGAATGTTTTTTTAACTTATACGACATGAATAGATTTTTACGGTTTCATAATGCCTAATTTTCATGAAGCTTCCTCTACATGATTTCATGACTATTTTCAAAAAAATCCTTTTATTTTAAAATTTCATGGCATTTTGTGAAAAGAAAATGATTTTGAATAAGATAGGATATTCTTCTCAAGAATTAATTTCATGTGGTTTATCAAAACCATTTTCTATCTAAGATGACATTATTTCATATGTGTGTGTCTCAAGTATAATGTATCTATGATTTACATGGTTGAACTTTTATTATGATGAAATTATATCTATTTGTTTTATATGGATTATGTTATGATGGGATGATGTTTATAAAATCCATTTTATTCTTTGGGTTATGATGAATGATTTATGTTTATGTTGTGGCACATGTATGAATGATTTCAATATGAGATGGGTGGGACCTATATCTCCCTCCAGTGCATTGGGTAAATATTTATATCTCACGAGATAGACGTGGCTAGAATGGTAAGTTAATCTGGTTTAGTGATACAGGACTAGAATTAGGAGTGAACTCGATTCCGAAAGAGACTTTGTCCACTAAGATGGTCTTGGCAGCAATTCCTTGGCTATGATGGAAATAATATCATGTTATTAATGTTTTTTCACAATTACATGTTTTATTCCTATGCTATTTTATCATGATTGATGTTCTATTATGATCTATGGCTTACGTACTTCATTGTTTTATTTCATTTCTCAAGATTTTGATGTTTAAACATTATGTTCATGTTTTTATGTTCAAATGTATATGGTATGTTTTATTTTCTCAATATTTACCCTTACTGAGAATTTAAGCTCACCCTTTATATGTTTTATTTTTCCTATGATATAAAGAAAGGCTTTAGGTAAGAAAACAAAAGAGGAGGATCTTTATGGGAGAAATTGAAGATATTTCACCATGATTAGAAGATTATGTTCCGAGTTTCCAAAGACACAAAACTATTACGGTCCTTGAGTGTTGGATTTTGTTATATATTAAGTATTCTGAAAAATTAATGTAATGTCCATGTATGTCAAGTTTGGTGTTTCTACAAAGTTCTGTCGATTAGACGCGGCCCGAATCCATTTAATAAAAAAAGTAAATGACGTGTTATTTAAAAGTACACGGAGTTTACATGCCTTATCTGGCCTCTAATTTAGGTGGTCTCCAGGTCACCCGACATGGCCAGAACATGGCTACCTGTGACAACTGAGTACACAGTGTGTACTTATACATACATGGTGTGTACTTATAAGTACACGGCATGTACTCCATAAAATTCCAAAACTCCTCATTTTCCCAAAAACACCAGAATACAAGATACATACCTGAAAAATATCCAGGTTCTTACAGAAAAGAAATGAATTCCCTAATGAGAAAGAAAATATTATCTGAATTAGAATGAAAAACCTTGTCGAAATGATTTCCCAAATCTATCATGTATTGTATAACAACATGAACCATATTGAACTCCGGAATACACCAAGAAAGGAGTAACATTCCATTGAGTCTTTTATGTGGAAATGTTCAGTTTCTTTTTGAGGTTCCCTAGATCCACTAATTTTTGAGATATATATCAATGTGATGGAAATTATATTTTATGTTCTCTAGTTCTTAGACCATGATAACTTTTTTAGTCATATATTTCTTGGAATTAGTGGCTAATCAATCGTGGAATATCATCAAGAACATGAAGAAATAGAAATAAATCAATATTATTGAATGGGATGATTTTAAAAGGATGTTAATCAATAACTATTTTCATAAAAACTCTCTATACTAAAATATAGGGGTGATTTGTAATTATGAAGAGAAATTATGATTAATCCTCAAATTACTATAACAAAAACATTACCAATCATTCATACAATGAAACTAGTTTTTTCATTAACCTTGAAATAAAAAAAGATAGTTTCTTTGTTGTCTTAAAACAAAGTATCTACAATGTTTTATCGATAATATACATTTATATCTATGAATACATCATTTTATGTGATTTCAATGTGGAAAAAGATATAAAATCTTATTATTAACATGAGTTTGGTGAAAAGGGAATGAAGATAGAGTTTCAAGGGGACTAAAAAAATGAATCATAAAAATAAATGAAAACCATACAACCAACATTACAAAAGTGTAGAAAATTTTACTTCAATAAATGTCCCATAGGGGTAGGATGACACATTAAATGTGGTAGAGGTGACAATCAAGTATATTATTTCTAAATAAATATGGAAATTCCAAAAAAAAATTAGAGGAAAAGAAGGTTCTAGCTAATAAATATTTTAGACACAGGTAGTTTTGGAATTCTGAAAATCAGTATCTTAATGAAATGTATAATGATGAAAATAAGTCTCAATAAACCCTTAAGATAAGGGGAAAATATAAATTTCATACAATCACAACTACATGAGTGGGTTCAAAGTTATCTGGTGAAAGGTACACCTATCATCTATACTAGAACTAAAAAAACTATTATTTGATTTTAGCTAAAACCACTCTTTTATATCTAAATAAATTTTTAAGGGAATAACATCACCTCCTCAAATATTATAAATCGAATTGTTAATGAAAAATCAATATTGTACGATTATTACATGTCAGGTCTATAGATCCTCCCTAATAGAACTTTTTCTGAATATGATTCCTATATATCATTTTATTTTCACAATAATTGTTTTTTTTGGATTTTTTTGCATCAATTGTCTCTATATATACAGATCCAATATCATTTTTCAATAAAGAGTATTTGTATTTTGTATCTTAAATCATCTTATAGTTGTCTATCAATGAGAGGATGAACATGAACTTCTAATTACAATTACTTAAAAAATATGGTTTTTACTACCTTTACATGATGGTTATTTAACTCATATAATGGCGGATAAACTAAAAATACTATATTTACCAATTTTTAAAGAATATGATTATGTATTTCATGAATAGTTATTCTTCCCCAAAATTTTGGTTTTTATTTTTTTAGTAGAAACAACATTTGTGTTTTACCAATTTCAAAGAATCCTTGTAGAATGGCCTTAATAGAGCTATAGGAAATAAAGAAGAAAATTTATGCTAATCTTAATAAGGTATTAATATCACAAAGATATTAACCATGAGATGTAGTAGTTATTTTTCCTGAATAAATATGACAAAATGCATCTATATATTGATTATTGATAACATAATTAGATTAAAATAAAGAATAAGTATAATTTACCCAATATTAATGATTTTATTGATCAAATGTATAGAGATGAATAACTTTCTAGAATTTACCTTCAATCATGATATTATCAATTTACTTTAAAAAGGAGGAAATGCCCATTAGAGCCTATTAGGTGAGGTAAAAACATGATAAATTTATACTGATTCTATTTTGACTTACGAATTTTCTCTCTATATTCCTAGATTTAATTAATATACTCTTTAGATATTACCTTGATCAAATTTTTTAATCTTTATATATAATATTATTATATGCTTTAAGAGAATATAAGAGCATGAATATCATTGAAAAATTGTGTTGAATAAATTTAGTATTGAGAATTTATATTCCAACTTTAGAAACATTGAATTCTCGTTACATAGAGTAACATTATTTGGTTATATAATTACAAGACATGGAATATTATTGGATCCATCAAAGATAGAAGTTATTATGCAATATCAAATACCAATTACTATGATTGAGATATGAAATTCTACTAGATTTTATAGATATTATCAATGTATTGTGATAAATTTTTCATTGACTAAAAATCCAATAAACTAATTGACTCAGAAATGTTTCATGTAGACTTAGATGGATGAATGTGGCAATACTTTTAAGAAACTAAATAGATGGCTAGTTAGTATGCATATAATCACACTACTTATACCTGTAGAAGGATTTATTATCGATAGTGAATCATTAAATAATGTATTGGGATGTATTCTCTTATATAATGAAATGGTTAGAGCATATGGCTCATTCAAATTGAATATTCCTAATAAAAATTACCCACCTAATTATATGGAGCGCAAGTGGTAAATTGTTCATTGATAATATAGAGGAATTTTCTATATAATGAATGGTGTGATATATATAAGTAAAATAAAATATTTAATTTTATATTCCCATATAAATATTTGAATATACACTAAATAATATTGTTGTAATTGAATAAATATTTTGACTACTTAATACATTACCATTGTGGGAAGGAATATAAAGCTGAAAATGATCTAATTATAAAGGAACATTATATATTATATATAATAATGAGTTAAAGGGATACAATACTTATGGATTTAAAAAATATATATATCAAAATCATATGTAAAGTAGAAATATCCTACCTTTCTCATATTAAGGTTCAACCATCATTCTATGTAATGATTAATGTGGTGTGGAAGGGGGTTTGTAACTATAAAAGAAAGTATGGATTGATCCAAATTTCATCAATGACCCTGGTAGAATAATAATATTCAAGAACATTCTATATGTATCATCAATAATATAATTATATAAGGTTATGTTTAATAAATCACAAACCTCATCATTGCATATTTTTCCTAAAATTAGGAATATGTATAGATATATGAGAAAGAATTTCTGGTGGGACAACACAGAAAGGGATATTAAAATGTATGCATCTATTTTATTAATATTTCATCAAGTTAAGGAATATCAATATATTTATAATTTTATGATCTAACCATTACCTAGACTATAATGGAAATGGGAAAATAAAACCATGGATTTCATCACCGGACATCCCAAATAATCCAATGGCTATAGTATCAACAAGGTTGTAGTTGGTGTACATATAAGGATATCTCATTTAATTATTATCAGATACAATTTCTATCTTTATTAACATGAAAACATATATTTTTATTAAACATTAATTATACATGGAATACATATATCAATTGATTCTGATTTGGTTCCATTGTTTAGCTCGATGTTTTGGAGAAGTATTTAGTAGTCGTTGAATACAGAGTTGTGTTTTAGCATTACATATCATCCTCAAATATAAGGTTTATATAAGATAACCATTATAACATTATATGATATTATAATATCATGTTATGTAGATTTTAATGGATTTTTGGAACAAAACCTTCCTCTAATGAATTTTATTACAACAATCTCATTCACTTGAGAATTCATATGGATCCTTATGAAGACCAATATGGAAATAAATATAGAACTCCCTAATTTTAGGATTAATTTGGAATATGTAATATATTAATATATTAATGATCATAGGAAATGATAAAGATGGTTAGAACCATTCAGCAGTACATTAGGGCATATCAAATGAAACAGAAAATTTTTTCTAACCATTTTCAAAGATATATGGGGATAGAAGTTTCTAATAATACATTTATATGAATATATCATTAGAATAAATTTATCATATTTGGGAATAAGTGGATATTTAAAATTATATATATTAGTCCCTTTTAGATCCTTAATTGTATCAGGATGGCTGATTATCACATGGAACATAACTAAATATATCTTAGGTTCATATTTTGTTCCATATATTTCTTTTGAAAAGGTAAAAATATTACAATTCATATATACTAATATTTAGTTTTTTGTAGTTAGAGAATAATATTTCATATGATAAAAAACTAGTAATTATTTTGGAATGACGAGTTGTTAATTTTTTTGTTAAACCATATGTTTTTATAAGGTATGTGGGTACCTAAGGATGTAGTGAGGAAGATCTATCTTCATTTTTTTCATTAGAGTAATTTAATTTTAAGGGAGAAATTAATTTTAATAGGGAAAAAGGTAATATCCCATGATCTAGGAATATATTTTCCATTAAAATAAATTTGAATAATTTTTTAGCATGCTTTACACATAACATCAAACTTAAACAAACCATGGAATATTTTTATTATCCAAAGTCACCATTATAATTTGTCATTAAATTATATGGTATAAATATGTGTACCAAAATTTCAAAATTTATGTGTTAAGGTTTTTTTTCTTTAAATTTATTTCTTGACGATTATGAAATAAGAACTAATGTTTTAAATATAAGATTAAAATCATATAATACCTATTTTTTAAAAAAAATTACTTTCCATATATTCTGTATTTTTTTTCTAGAAAAAATTATTTATCAGTACTGATCATTTATGAAATAAATTTATAATTTATATAAATAAATTAATAATTATTTATAAATTTATTATTGATTTTTATGAAAGGAACATGAAAGCATTAGACGGTAAAACCGGAAATTTTAAAAAAATGCTTTTGAATGTGTGTAATGTATTTTATCTTAAAAAGTTGAATAGATAACTAACTATTATTTACTAAAAATAATCATCAAGATAATATATTCAATAAAATATACTAACATTCATCTAATTTTTATTATGAGGAACGTAATGAAAATATAATCATTTTTATGATAAAAAATACATTTTCTCTAAAACAGTTTTTACACATAAATATTAGAATGAATCTCATATACAAAAATAAATTGAATATTTAAAATTTTATTACTTATTTTAAAACATTATAATAATTATTAGGTAATATTTACAACTTAATTATAATCCATAATGAATAGTTGGAGTGGAAAAAATATTGTGACCACAGTTAATGTTAAAATGGTTTAAAATAGAAAAAGCTATGGGATAAGGATTTTAATATCACAAAGACATTTTCTCTATCTTTTCGGATAAATATATATCAATATATCTACATTTTATATTAAAAATTGGACTAAATTAGAGCCACTTTTATATATATAAAATTATGATGTTTTCAAGTTCTTAACATTCATAAGGGTGCCACTCCCTTTACTAATAGAATGTCATTTCCTCTTATCAAAACTTCATGACACTTTAGAACCTTATATTGATCAATATATTCCAAAATACCATACGAAATTTCCAAAAAAAATCCTTATAGGTTTTTATATTAAAAAAAATTTGATCCAAGATTCCTTAATGATTTTTAAAAGGAGAATATCCAGTGAAGGGGAATATATCCATACAAACCTTTCTCATGTTTATTTCTTCCAAAAACACCTCCAAATATTCTATAACAATATTGAAATAATTAAATAAAAATATTTTTCATAGTTAAATTTTATATGTTAATGATATTTTAATATTCTAATCTTATTTACATCCAATGAAAAATAAATGTTTTTCTCATGTATACAGATGAACTAATATCTCTATGAACCGAGGTGTTTTATTTTTTCATCAACACCACACATATATAGTTTTATTGATGGATTTAATAAAAATATATTATTGTTATGATATAATAATTATTGTTTAATTACAAATTATTATTTACCCACCTTTCATTGCATCCCTTGAACAATGAAAACATCACTCCTCCATAAGTATGGACAACCGTCTCAAAAATGTGTTGTAATTCATTTTTCTTGACCGCCTTACTTGAATTTTTATAAAATAATATATTATAATTTCATATTATATTTATTATATTATTAAAATTATATAATTTATAAAACCATGACAAAGGGTTAAGTGCTAGAATCACTAAACTATAACATGCTTGAAAAATTAAACATTTAATAAAGAAAATATTTATTTTAGTGGAGAATTATTATTAAATTGGTGATTAGAAATTATCAGTGATTAATTTACAATATTATAATTAATAATATAGTTATCATAAATTTATATAAATAATCTAAATTTATTATAAAATGGTTCAGTGTTAATGTGAAAAAATTCCAGACTTAAGGTAAGGGTTTATGTTACAATCTAAATTTTTTAATCAATATTAATCATGTTTCAATTTCCATTATAGGATATTATATAGTATTTATATCTTAAAACCCATATATTTTATTATGATATTGTTATTTATTTATTTTAAAGTGTTCTTTAACTTTTCAACCTCTTTGGTACTCAAAAATATTAAAAGAATATTATTAAGGAAATCTAACCTTCCCACTTCTGTATGGTCAGAAAACATTGTCCCCTATATCAATATTCATAAAAATTATTTTATAGATGTATTTATATATGCTAAAATGTTTAAAAAAATATCTTATACTACCTTTTACTTTATATAAAAATTATTGGATGTAATCTTTTCAAATTCATTCAATGCAACTCACTTTTTCCTTTTTAGAAAAAAGTGTGAGAAGAATGTTTCATTTTTAACATATACAACATTAATAAATTTTCCTAATATAAATTAATTTTTCA
This sequence comes from Viscum album, assembly GCA_963277665.1. NCBI lineage: Eukaryota > Viridiplantae > Streptophyta > Magnoliopsida > Santalales > Viscaceae > Viscum > Viscum album. Next base: position 1,702,619,994 of record OY728132.1, read on the forward strand.
AATATGATTATTTATTCCCATGTTTCATTTTATTTTTCAATGAAATTATTATTCCATTTTTCTGGGAATTTTTAGGTTTCCAGATTTACCAAGTGAAAATAACATTTTTCCTTCTTTTTTGAAATGTGTTTCAAAAAATTTAATAAAAATATTTTTCATCTATGTAAAAATCCCTTAATAAGATATTAAATTAAATATAGTAATTATATAATGATATCATCAACTATTTTAAGATTTATTTATTGTAATTATGTTCTATGAATTTTCTCATGAAACACATTTCATTCCTTGGGTTAATTATGTGGTAATTGAATCTTGAATTTTAAACTCTAATGGAAAACATATTCATGTTTTATTATTATTTTTTAGGTTGATCAATTATAAACCTCTTATTAATTGGGTAAAGGTTTTATATCTGATGATATTACTGTGGTATTCTAGCAATAATTCACGATCCAACATTAAAAGGTATTTTGGTAATAATTCATCATCTATTATACATACAGATTCTAAATATGATGATTTATTCATTATGATATGGAATGATAGTGATGAATCTTGATCCATTATATTATGGTATTTGGGTAGTAATTTTGATCCACATTGATATTACTTATTATTCTTATGTCATACCACATGGTTATGTTATGTTTTTCAAGGCTTATGATAACCGTTTTATTTTGATATCTATGTTTGATTTTATAAATAATATTATGCTATGAACCATATGTTGTGAGATTTATTTTTCTAGATTTAATTCTCATATGTTGTTTAATTAATTATATTCCCATAACCTAATCATATAATTATTCTCAATTATTATCTTTTCATGTTTATCTTCCATTTTTACACTTAGTGAGTATCTAAGCCCACATTTTCTTATGTTTCCATTTACCTAGGTTTTGGAGAAATTCATTAAGTATAATATGTATAATCATGGTAATTTATGAGGACAACTTTATTAGGGTTGTTAAATATTTTTCATAGAATTATTTATCTATATAAATAGTAACCAAAGACAATTAAATATTATGGTTCTCAACTGTGTATTATTATAAAAAGTATAGAATATTTATCTAATGTGATGTAATGCGTATGTATGTTATGTTAACATCACCCCTAATGTTTTAGATCATCTTGATCAAATCCTCTATATATTTTAGTTCTGAATTAACCTTGAAGTATATAGGATCCTACTATTTTAACTATCAATTCTTGTTAACAATTATATGTTTGTTCTTTTCCACATAATTTTATATGGTTTGGATGAAACTCAAAAAAATAGAATTGATTTTCACTTTGGGTTTCCAAAATTAATATGTTTTTTAAATATCCCTATTATTAGTTTATAATACTCTATTAATGTTCCATATTTAAAAAATGATCGAATAAAACTATTAGAATATTTCTTAGGATAAACATTTATTTAGCATTTTATAAATTTATATAACAAATTTCACATTAACTTCCAACTCTTGTAAAGTTTTCATTTGATTCCCCCAAATAAAGACAAATTTTTAGAGATTAAAATAGATTTTTGGATTATAAAATATGTCATATACAATAAAACATAGAATCCACATGTTTAACTTTCATTAAAAGATTTGATTTTCCATACTATGTATCCTAAATGGACGCCTAAATCAATATTTTGGGTTAACTTATATGTGATTTCAATTTTTCATTTACTGAATTCCAAAATTTAACTGTTAAAATAAAAAAATTGGTTGATCATGATCACAACATTTTAACTACACGGTTAATGGATGAAAAGTTTACAGTTGATGAAAGGATCCTTGATTAATTTAAATTGACTACAAGATCAAATGAACCTAACTTCTCAATTAACCATACCATACTAATAAAACAATTGAGGAAATATAATCAGATTTTTTAAGGTTTATCCTTTAATTTAACTTTCCTAGTCGGTCAAAACAACCAAAAAATTAGTCAATTAAATCATCATGATCAATTATTTTTTTATTGACTGAGCACTAATACATAATAAACTAAACTCTATTTTATAATCGATCATGATTAATGTACCACATGAAAAAGTATCCTTATGTTTTGAATTTAGAGTAAAAATTATAAAAAAATAGTATCTCAATAATAATAATAAAAGTGGTAATAGGAGTTCATTACATTCATACTCTCCTCTATTAGTTTTTTTATTCATTTTTTTCAAATATATCTACTATCTTAAATTTAATTTTTAAAATTTTTATATGTCAATTTTAATAAAAATTCTTCTCACTCTTATCAATATTTTAATGATGGGATTTCAAATATTAGTAGTAACGTATTTCATGGTTTCCTAAAAATAAATTAATTATAATCATTTTAAATTTAATGTATTTTAATTCAAAACCCTATTTTTTGAACATTTTCTCATAAAATGTTCAAATAGTCTTATGGGTACAGAAAATAAAATATTTATGATATTTGGACTGTATTTGTTAAAATATTTACATCATATACATCAATACTTTCATGTGAATCTTATAAACACAAATAGAAACATATATTTTATATTATAACACTGAGAAACATCACAATATATTTTATTTAGTTAAGCATAATGTTAAAATCTTATTCTAAACTTAAAAAAAAACTAAAAAGTAACCATGATGTGTTAAAATAAAAAAATTTCATTATAATATAACTACTAAGTTAACTGTATAAAAGGATGTGACAATATTACAAAATCTACTAAAAAAGAAACAAATTTAATAGGGTAGTGTACGTCTTCATTAAGTTACTCATTTATCCAATATCTGTAAGGAGGTGTGTTATATATGGTTTTCTATATACCAATACCATTCCAAACTCAATCAATTTTTGTTTGAGTGAAATTACATTTAAGATAAATTCAAGATTGTTGAAATTTTCTTGAGATCTATACTAGCAGAATCACCAACCTCGGCTAAAACAAATGAATACATTATTCTTAGATAATACATGAAGATATTTAGCTGATATATAACTATAAATTAGGATGATATAAACATGTAATTATTTATTGTTTTAGTTATTTATCACATGTATTTTTCATATTCCACATTTTTGAATTTTAAAGAAAAAGGGGTGTTTATTATTTATAAAAAAATTCTTTATAATTCAAAATTACAAAATAAATATATAATATTAATAATATTAATTAGATAAAAAATTATTTTATTTTTATATTTAATGTGTCTAAATTATATTTTCATCAATTTCTTGTATTTTTCTAAAATGGTCGATTTTTAGGTGAATAGGGAAAAATACTAGTTTTCTAAAATTATCAATTTGTATTACATTGTAAAAATAAAATAAAGAGATAAATAATTTCTAAACCATTTTATATAAAAAATATATTTATAAATAAAATAAATCATTTTAAATTGCCGTTTTTTTATTTATAAAACCCAACTATATTGTATTGGAAACTTTTGTAATATTTTACTCTAAAAACTTTTTTTATATTATTTTATTATAATTTAGTTTTCATCACTTTTGAAAATTAGTTCTATAATAATTAATTTTGTATAATATATCAACATGATCATACTATTTAATCTTTTAAATTTAATTTTTTTACATAAATTTATTCTTACTATGATTAATTTTAATGACCTTAATAATGAAAATTTGTTATTTTCAAAGAATTTCCTTATTAGTATTGTATAATTTTTATCTAATAAAATATGTTAACATCTTCATAAAAGTAAAATTAATATTATCATTAAACCAATATTTATATAAATTAGGACCCATTAAAATGGTAAAAAACACTAAATTACATTAATAATAATTAATGTTGAAAATATGTTTTTATGAAAAATAGTTTCTCTATATATAAACTGTATCAATTTAAATTTAATTCTATCTTAACTAGAAATTTAATTAGATTAGATATATATTAAAGTATGTTTCACAAAAAATTGGAAATATGTATTATTTTATAATTTTAATAAAATATAAATTACTTTGTAAAAAACATGATTCCAATGTAGAACCCAAAATTGTAATATATAAACAAAACTAATTGTAAATTACTAAAATCATGTTTAAAAAAAGAGTTTTAATTTTTTTTTTTAGATATTATCAACTGATGGACTCCCAAATATCTATTATTTATAATATTTTATATCATTTATACTTGAATAGTTTGATGATATCATTGAAAAGGAAAGGTTATTCACAAAAGGGTCCATTTTCACATATAACAGTAGATTCTTCCACCCATTCATGAAAAAATATTACATAGAATACATTTAATAAAATATACAATTTTTTCTTCCAAGGAATCAAAATCCCCTGGTATCCATTATTTAGCTTCATCCCTTCATTTCTAGGGATACATTAAATAGAAAGTTTAAGGTACCAAAGTGAGTATTACAGAATCCTTACATTTTGTTCTAATTATTTCTAATCCATAAGTACCTAAAATTTATTATTATATTTACATAAATTTTATTATAATACTTATGTGTTATTATATTAATGTAAAAACATTAATTACTCATTTCCACACAATTAGAAAACAAAATAATGTTAATAGTGTGTTGTCTGGACAACCGCCCCCATGAAGTATCATTTTTCATTTTTTATCTTTTTTTAATTATATATAAAAAACACATAAAATATTATTTAAAACATAATATTATCTAAATAATATCATTATTATTCAGTTGTAATGATATTATACACATCCTTAATCATACTCTTACATTGACATATTTCATTATAATATTTTGATCGATTTAACCATCTATGAAAACATCATTATAAAACACAATCCTGAATAATTATGGGAAATTAAATAATAATTTTTTATAAGCTAAGAAATATTTAGTGGTTTCTAGTTGTGAAGTGGTTATATTAAGTATTCACTACACTAAAAATTCTTATTTTCATTTGTTTTTTTCTTTTCCGGTTGTTTAAACTACCACTAACAGTTTCTATGATGTTTTCAAGAACCGCTGCTAATGTTTCTATCAGAATCCAACTCATAATGATTCCTTCCATTAAGGAGATGTTTCTTGTAACCATCATATAATTTATATTTAACAGCATTTTTTTCATTTTAGAGATGGGTTTTTAGACCAAAAAATGTCTAGGATTTAGGAATTGCTTAAACCACCACCATATCTTAAATTTTTTTATAGGAAAAATGCCATAGGGTCATATAAACTAAAACCAAACCAAAACAAACATTCACCATAATTGATTTTTTTTATTTTAACATAATTTTTTTTAAAAAATATATATAATTAAAATTCATCGTACGATTTGTGAGATTCCCAAATTAATTCATATTTTTTATGAAGCATATCCAAAAAATATACAAATTCAAAAATTTACACTTTGAAAGAAAAATATTAAAAATTAAAATCATGATTTCTTAAATAAAATTTTAATATCAAAATTTTAAATAAATTTATATCTTTATAGATCAATGTTATATCACAAATCATCTTGAATTTTTAAATTTTATATTATTAACATTGACCCATTTCATCTATTTGTTTGTATTTCAATTAACTATTAAAACTCCAAAATGATGTTTCAAAATTTATTACAAAAATGTCTGAAAAATATCATTCATTATGTTTTAATTAGTGATAAATATACATCATATCAAAAGCATTTCATCTCAATCAATTCCTGACATGCACAATATAATATCAATTTTTTCATTTCATTTTGAAAAAAAAACATTTATTCTATAAAGTGATATTTAATTATGATTATGCATATATTTCAAATTATACCTCCCATTAAAATTAAACCAATATATTTTTTAACCAAAATAATTAGTTTTTAGTTTTACTTAAACATGTTACCTTATATCAATATATATATTACATTTTGTATAAGATATTTGACATCAATATGAAATTTTAATTTATTATTCATCATGTAATATTAAAATCAATCAATGATTTCAAATTTAAAGAATATATGATTATACTAAAAAATTATTCTTAATTAGTAAAATAATCAATTTATTGAATTTGTTTAAATGATTTTTTTTTAAACCAATATAATTTTTGAATCCCATTATTATTTGTAATGAAAATTAAAACTACAATAAATATATGAAGAAAAAAATAGGGGAAATTTAAAACCATTACCTATTAAAAAGAACTTGACCCACTCCTCTAAACAGCCAAACTTGACAATAAAACAAAGTTCAACAAATCATTAAAACGGTAGTAGACATACACAATAGATGATTCCTATAAATATTGAAAGTGAAATCAAATCTCGGGGACACATCAATATTGTACATCAAAATGTCCTTCAAGAGTCCATTAATTTAAACATAGCAAATATAGAAATCTAAATAAATTTAAACATAAGATAGATAATCATAGACACATATTCAATAACCAAGATCAAGGGAACTTCTCCCCTCTGATCAGCCTATTATCACCGAGAGATGGGTAGAGGATCCATGATTGAGGGGTAAGGACTGATGATCCGAGTGAAAGGTCGATGATGAGGGTGAGTTGTGGCTGGGTGATGATAAGGGGAATAACTGTAATGAGTGTTTGATGGAGAGAGGGTCTGACATATCGGTCTTGTGCTTGGGGGGATTGGGGGAGAAGGGTGTTCATATGTGAGGGATTGTATTCTATAGAAAAGGGGGAGAAGGGTCCGATAGTGACATATCATGAGATAAGGGAGTTGGTGTAGAGGGATAACGCTTTTGAGGATTATGGGGAGAGGGTGGTGGATTTGGGGGGAGGGGTTTAGGGGGCGTCTGGGAAGAAGCGTCCTTTTAGAAAAAAGGTTTAATGTTTTTGCAGCAATTATTTAAAAACCACCACTAACTTTTTCCCATTATTTTAGTAGTGGTTTCTTAAACCACCACTAATATATAATTTGGATGTAGTAATTTAATTCTTTTTAAAATATCATTATCAATCTCTAAAATCACCAAAATTAGCTGACATTGAATAAAATTGCATGTCAAAATAATAATAAAATATATATTAAATATGAAACATATAATAAATATTTGTATATATTAAATGAAATATCAATGTATAAGTATGCTAATATGGTATCCAATAAACATAATTATTTTACTCTTAATGATAATTCAATTCATAGAATGAATCGGGAACAGGGTATGAGTTTCATATCTCAATTTTCAATTCCATGAGACATATTATTATACACCGTGTTTTCTTTTTGAATGTTTTATCTACTTACAATTTAATATTTTGTATCATGATACTCTCATTATTCATGGTATTTAATTTTTCAATTAAAATCATCTCCTTCAAGGGGTTTTGACTTGAAAGAATCTACATTTTTAGGGGTGTTCCAAGTCTCAATCTTGATTCATTGGGACATAATACATTTTATGCATCATGTTTTCTTTAAATTGTGTAATTAATTCATATGAATGTATTATTATCATAATATTTTTATTTCATGGGATATAATAATTAAAATAATATTATCTTCCTCAAATGGTTATTTATTCAACTTTTCTAAAGTATAAAGGATTTTTTATAACTCAATTTTTATTCATTGAGTTATAAAATTTCATCTTAAAAATTGATTGGGTTCTCCCAACCTAATATTTTATTATATGGTATTTTATAATCCTATTTTTTAATGATTTATTTAATATTATATAATTTTTTACTATGTGGGATTTCAACAAAGGAAATTTCAAAGTATTTAAAAAGGTTCCCTTCATGATCAATTGTTTAATATTTGGATCCAAATTTCCTATAAAAAAATCATGTAATATTTCATCTTGAAAATTGATTGGGTTATCCCACCCTAATATTTTTTTATATGGGTTTTTATAATCCTATTTTTAAAAAGTATGTGTTTATATAAAATAGAGTTTTACTATATAGATCTTCAACAATCAAAATTTATAAGTTTTTAAAAGTGTTCCTCTCATGATCAGTTCTTTAATATTCGGCTCCACATTTCCTATAGAAAAATTTATGTCATTTTCGTGGATCCATTATTAGAGATTGTTTTTGAATGAATTTTTTTTAAAAGTCATTCATTTCCTAATTTAAAAATCTACTTTTGAAATTAAAATGTATGTTTTTAGGTCGATGTCGAAAGAGATTTCTAACATATATTTTATGTTTTCACAAATTTTTTCCTTTTTATATTCTAAAGAATTAACACCACTTTAATTTTTATTACATGATTCATTTTATAATATATATATAAATATGTAATTTGGGAGATTCATCTTGTAGACCAAATAATTCAATTCATGATCCCTTATTGTGTGATTCCATTCAAATAATTATTTTTCAAGGATATTTTCTATATATTATATCATCCTTATGAGTTAACATTATAACACTAGCTTTATGTTCTTTTTCAACCATACAAATTATTTATTGAGATAGATTATGAAATATTTGTTTTTATCAAATTAATGAACTCTCACTCATTTTTTCTTTACTCTCCATAAATTTTTATAGTCAGGGTTTCTCTTCCAATACCTTTTCTTAATAAAAACCTTTATTTTAATCCATTGATTTAATTGTGTTAAATTAGTTTCCATATGTAATTTTATAGTATAATTTTTGAGATTCTATATAATTTTATTTAGATATGGATGTTTATTCATTACTTATGAAAGGTGATTGTATATTGTTTATCCATCCACATTATTTATTTAGATGGTTTATGATCACATTAACACTTTTACAAACATGTATAAACGTATTATATTTCAATTTAAATGATTATTAACAATTTTTATGATGTATTTTTTACTCATTATCTCATATGATGAATGTATTGGACTTAAAATTGTGACATGTAGGTATTGGAACTTTATATCCCCTCAATGAATCAGTGGGTCCTAAGTGAAAAACATTTTATGTAATTTGGTGTATTTATACCCAATTTAGAAATATGTTTTGACTACAGTCTAAATGACAAGAAAGATGTCTTAGATATGCCTTTTATGGAAAGAATTATATCATGAATGAGTCATTGATGGTAGGATCATGATTTATAGAATTATTTATTCTTTCACAACTAGTTCATTTATTTTTATCCACATGTTGTATGTATTTTAATTACTATCCAGATATATATTATTATCTGGGTTTCTTTTGATTACGGAATTGTGATGATTACTTATCCATTACGTAAAAATTATTTAATATATATGTAATGATTTATATTGATTTATGTTATCCCTTAAAGATCATTTGATCTTACCAATTATAATTATTATATTTCACCATGTAATGAAGAAAATCATTACACATGATATTCCTAACAAGATATATTTTGATGAGAATTAATAAGAGATGTTTTTTAATTTTTATAGATTATTTAGTTTTTTATTGTGGAAATTTTTTCCTTTAGTTGATAAATACGTGGGATTTATTTGCTAATTTTTTTAAATTATTTATATAATTATATCTAAAAGGTTATTATAATTTATATAATAGAATATTTTCTTTTAGTCATGTAATTATAAGATAGTATTGTCCGGGAATCTATAGTTGGTATTGAATCCAGTATGTAGGGTATGTGTTTATAGAACATGGAATAGAAGTATGTGATTGGGGATCCATATTTTATATCAGAGTATGGTTTAGATGACTTTATAAATTATAATGCTTATTTAGGATAATTTAATGAATTAATGTTAGGTTCGATCAAAATTTTGAATGAATGGTTAACAGTTTGACATGGTATATGATTTAATTTTAAGATCAAAATTTATATTTTATTTGGGTAATAAGAAAAGATAACTTTGTTGAAACCCCTAGGGAAAAGACCTAAATTTAATTCAAAGTATATGATAACATCCTTATTTTTTTGGAATATTATATATTATGTGGTTCTACATAAAATTCAATCCCTATCTGAATACTCCTAGTGGATATAGGCTATAGAACATATGTATCTAAGGGTAACAAATAAAACAAGGGATGATTGGATATAAACTTGATCAGCACCTATTGCATGAAATATATTTCTATATACACATTTCATTTCACACTCCTGTGGGATATTCATTGGTTAATCACATTATCCTTACAATGAATTATGATATATTAATCATGTTAAGGAATTAAGATAAGAAATAGTAAATATCCCAACAAAAATAAACCTTGATTAAACCTACAGTGATTTATGTTAAAATGAATGTTAATTTCAATGACTTAATAATTTTTTTATAGTTAATCATTCAAATTAACACTTTTTTATTAATATTTGAATACATAATGAAAAAAGTTAATAATGGATATTATTCAAAATGTAAAGATTATCCAAAAAATAAAATTAATGGTATATGATTTAGAGTAATAAACCGTGTCATTATTCTAAAATATCTATCAATAATTGTTATCAATTAAATGAACATAGTTGATTTTCTAAACACACTAAAAAAGAGAAGGATGGAGTCTCATGAAATTGTTGGTGATAGAGATAAACATGGAAATAGATTCAATTTTCTTCACGCCGTAAATAATTAAAGAACATCTAAGAAAGAATTCTCCAATGAACTATATGATTTTTATTTATGCTATATTAGGGCATATAGTAACTATTTGATGATGAAAAGTGAAGAAATCATCAACATGATAAAAGGAAAAAAAGTTCATCCTATAGTACTACTTATAATTTATGATCATAAATGTGGGAAAATTGGACTTATTTGTGTCAATTCAATATTTCAATTGATAATAGGGATAATCAAACCTAAAAATATCAATACCATGGAATTACTATGAAACCCCAAATATGGATGTGATTTCTAAAGATAATGTGCTGTGAGGAAAATTTATCACCCAGTTATAAACTATTATTATGTTCGTATATTTAATAAACTAATACACTCTTCCAAGTATGTATTCTATGAACATCTAATATCCCCTAGATGTCTAGATGATTAATTATTAATTAAAACTACTAGTTTTATGGTTATCTTTTCCAAATTATATAAATCTTCTCTAATACAAGATTATGGGAATTTGCTTTCTATCAAATTCAATTGTATTACTTTATATAAATTTTAGGTCACATTAGGAATTGATAGGATATGATGACATTGGCGCCATAATAATTTCAAATATAGTATAATCTCATTTAAAAATATACCCATGATCACTTATTAATACAGTTATGACTATACAATCTCTATGAAAAATTACTCTCATTATATGAGTGTATTTTACTCAAATTTAGTTATATTCATTTTATAATGTAGCTTTTGAATTCAATTATCATAAAAAGGTTAACAAGGATGTGGCATCATTAGAAATTAAATCTATATTAATTTATATTTTATGTACATGCTTAAAATTTTCATTAGTTAGTAATAATTAAGATTTTTATGAAGTGATTTCATTAAGGGGAGAATGTAACAACCTGAGACTTTAATACGTATTTTATTTAAGTATATAATATGATAATAGATTATTCTATACCCATAATTAACCTAAAAATAAACCATGATATATTAAAATAAAATTTTTCCATAATAATATATTCATTAAATTAGTGGTATAAAATGATGTAATTATATTATGAATTCTATGAAGAAAAAAGAAAAAAATGACAAAGGGTAGTGTAATTATTCCTTATGAACATCAATTATATGAGATTTGGAAGTTTTTATCTTATATTTTATTTTCTATAGACCATTAACAATCCAAAAAACAATTTATTCTTGATAAAAATCACAAGAAAGTGAAATTCAAGCTCATGGAAATTGTCATATGATCTTTGCTAGCAGAATCACCAACCTCGATTGCCACAAGAACATATATTATATTTATATATTATGTAGACATAATTATAATATTTTTTACTAAAATTAAGATGATATGATCATGTAATTATTAATTTAATAACTTACTTATCACATATATTTTTCATATTTCACATTTTGAATTTTAATGAAAAGGGTTGTTTATTTTCAAAAAATATAATTTTTTTATATTTCATATTTTAAAAATAAATATAATAATTTGAGATATTAATTATATAAAACAAATTTTATTTTATTATTTATAAGTTTATATTATCTATTAATTATTTTTTGGGATTTTTTTGAAATAGATTTTTTTAGTTGAATAGTGAAAAATACTGATATTTCTAAAACCATTGTTTTTATGACATTATGATAATAAAATAATAACATTAATATATTTTAAACCATTTGATATAATATATATACATACAAAATTAAAATTAATCATTTAAATTTTCTATTCTCTATTTATAAAACCAAAGTGTAATTTTTTTAAAACATATGAAATATTTTACACTAAAACTACTTGTATTTTATTTTATTAAAAATTTAGTTTCATCACATTAGAAAATAAAATATATAAAAATGGAATTTATATTTTATATAGAAATCATAATTTCATTTTAAAAATTCAATTTCATTTTTTTCACAAAATTATGATTACTATGATCAATGTTATTAACATCAATAATGGAAAAACTTTTATTTTCAAAGAATTATTTTATTAATATAATATAATTTTAACCTAAAAATATAAATCAATATATTATAAAATGTGGATTTAATATAATTTTTAATATTATATTTAAATAAATTATCCCTCATTCAATATTTAATCAATACAAAAAAATAGTTACAACACATAATGTTGAAATTAATATTTTTCTACAAAACTACTTTTCTATATATAAAATGGTTTATTTTAAAAGATTTTTTCTATAATTAGAAAATAATTTATATTCAATATATCATAAATTTTGTTTCTTTGCACCCAAATTTTCATGATGGGTTATTTCATATTTTATTAAAAAAATAAATTAATTTGTTAAAAACTTATTGAGATATCAAAATCCAAAATGGTAAAATTTTTAAATAAAATAGAAAATATCTAACAAATTATTTAAAACATGTGTGGAAATTTGATTAGTAATTATTTACCCAAGTATACCCCGAAATCCATTATTTATAAAAAAAATTACTCATTGAACCTTGAAATGTGTAATGATTTCTTTGAAAAGTAAAGGGTATTCACAAAAGCTCAATTTTCATCAATTGCACCCCTTCATGAAATAAGAATTACATCTAATTAATTATTTAAAATATTAAATTTATATCATACTAGATAACTTTATCATTTAAATAATCCCTTATTTACCATAATATATCCTAATACCTTCATTTATAAGGAGACATTCAAGAGAAAGTTCAAGTTACCAATGTGAGTATTACTTAATATTTACCATTTATTCTTCATCTCTCTCTTCCAAAAATACCATAAAAATTGTATTATAATTTCCTAGGTATAATTATTATATTCAAATTTTATTATATTAGTGTAAAAAACTATTATTTACTTTTTTCCCTCTACTATGAAAAGCAAGAGAATGTTAACATTGTCTTGTGCGGACTACCACAACCCGCAAGTAAAGTTTTTCATTTTTCATACTAATATTAGTTTGATATAAAACCTACATAAAATATAATTAAATAACATAGTATAATATAAATAATATATTTATTCATATATTATAATTACGTTATACACATCCTTAACTATACTCACCCATTAAGATATTGTGTGTTCATGATTGGGTCAGTTTAACCACCTATTTGAACATTGATATAAAACTCTATCATAGATCGATATTTTAAATTAAATAATAATGTTATAATAATTTAATATGAAAATAATTATTTTTTCTAGTTATTTAATTTATATATTAATTATTTAAATTATTATTAAACTTTTACCAGTGGTCTTTAAATCACTAAAATAATCCAACACTAATTCAATATTCCTAGAAATATAAGAACAAACAATTTAATACATATATTGAATATAATAATAAATAGTTTTATTAAAAAAATAACTATTAATAGTATTATTAAGAAGGTATTTAATAAAATTAATCTCATTAATCATGATGTTAATCACACGTGTAAAAATAGTCGAGAACAATGTAAGGGTTTTTTATCCCAAATTAAAATTCCTTAACACACACTTCATATTATACACTATGTTTTATTTATAATGATCTATTTAATTCCTCTAAAATATTTTTTATCATGATCCCCTAATTATTAAAAAAAAATTGTTTCATTTCAAATCATATCCTTGAAGGGGTTTTGACTCAAAAAAATTTAATGTTCTAGGGTTTTGTTGTCTAAATGTTCTTTCATTGTGACATAAAACATTTTGGGAACCATGTTTCCCTTGTATATTATAGTAAATGAATATGAATTTATTTGTATTATTCACTTTTTATTTCATGGAATATACTAATCCATGTCATATTCTATTCATCAAATGGTTATTGATTAATTTTTTCAACAATAGCAAAGATTTTTTCATAAATAAAATTTGATTCACTAAGTTACGATGTTTCATATTGAAAAGTCATTGGATTATCCCCACCAAATATTTTATTATTTGGTGTTTAATAATCTTGTTTTTTAAAATTATTTCTTAATAAAAATTATTCTTTACTATGTCGTTTTTTAATAAAGGTAATTTCAAAGAATTAAAAAGGTTCCTTTAAAAATAATTTATTTTATATTTGGCCTCACATATCATATATAAAATTTTATTTCACTTTAGATAATCAATAAATATATATTATTTTTAAAATTAAATGATTTCAAAATATTTCACTTCACCTTTTCAAACGTTTTTTAAAAGTAACATGTATGTTGGTATTTATGTCAATGTTGAAAATGTTTTCTAAAAACTCTATTAAGATTTCACCTCTTTTTTCTATTTCATATTCTATAGGATTTGGAATCATGGGATTTATGTTACATTAGTTATATTCTAATATATATATATATAATTATAATTTGGGGATTGAACTAATACTTAATTATTGAACGCTTCTTATGTGATACCATTCAAAGAATACTATTTAAAAATTCCTTTTTTCATCAATGTCATCATCCTTATGAGATTCATTTATTCCCCTAGGGATATGTTCATTTAAAACCATAAAAATTATTTCCATAGATTTCTTCTGAACTTTTTATTCATAACAAATAACTATCCTTCACTATTTTTTTCTTTTTTATCCATCCATTGTGTAAAGTCATGGTATTTCTTCCAATACATTTCCACTATGAAAACACTTTTTTTCCTTAAATTTATTGAAGGTTGTTAACCTAATATCTATACATATATTAATTAGGGAAATATTTCTAATTACAATACTTTTATTTTGGTATGGAAGTTTATTCATTACTCAAACAAGTTGACTATATGTTTTTTGACCATCTACTTTCATTCAATAAATGGGTTATGATCATGTTATGCCTTTTATTTACATAAGGAAAAATATTTTCATTTTTTATATTGTTATTCCAATATGGATTATTATTAAAAATGTTTATTTTGTATTTTTTACTAATTATATCATATTATTAATGAATTGGTCTTAAATATTTTATTTTTTGGTCTCGATTATTATATCCCCTCTATGCATCGGTAAGTCTCATTAGAGAAATATGTAGGGGTTTTTTGTGTATTCCTTGATAATTCAAAAAAATGTTTTAAATATGGTATTTAAGATAAAAATTATTCCTTGAATGTGGGTTTGATGGAAAGAATGATGTCTTAGATATAGAATGTGTGGTAATATCAAGATGTCTAGAATTATGAATTCCATCTCCATGAATTTAGTTATCGTTATCTCTATGATTAAATTATTTTTATTATCATCCATGGATATATTATGCTCTAAGTTTTATTTTATTATAAAATTTTGATGAATAATTATTTATCACATAATTATTACACCATATTTATGCCAAGATATAATTTGTTTAATTTTTCCCTTACTAAGTGCTTCAGTTCCATCCTTATTATCATTCTTACTCAAAACGATATAATGAAAATTAATAAACATAATATGTATAACAATATTGAGTTTTTTGATAATGTATATGAGATAATTAAGAATATTTATGGATTAAAAATTGTTTCTTATATTGAAAAAAAAATCTTTAGTCGATTAATACTTGGGATTTAATAATTTATGCATTTTATTACTTATCTAAATCTATAAACCTAAAACTTATTAGGAATTCATGTAATGAATATATTTATCTACATCAGGTAATTTTGGTATTACTATTTCTAAGAATATATAGTATGTATTAAATCTTTTAAATATAGTATGTGATTATGGATCTAGACTCTAGATTTTTATTTTGGAGTTATATATAGATATTATTAAATTCAAATTTAAAATGAATGTAACCTCTTGAACAACCCAAATCACTCAATTTATTCACTACCAAGTTTCATGGGTTGCCAATTGTAATTATGATTCCCATTCAGATTTATAATTTACCGTCCATGTCAGAAAAAATATCTACACTCCTACATTTAATAAGAATTCCAAAAATAAATTAGTATATTTTTTTAATGACCTAACACAAGAATAACCCCAAATTCAATTTGGAGTCACCACAATACCTTATTTATGTTATTTAAATGACAAAAGGATAGTTAAAACCAATAATTCACTCAACCTATTCACAAGGTAATGTTTTACCTCAAAATCAATGCATCTTCATTGTAAAACAAATATTCCAATATTTTTTTCATGAGGTATAAATATATCAGATTATTCCAAAACATGTATATAAAAGAAATAACTTCTTTCAAGGAATCTATAGTTTCAAGAAAATTTTTAAATAATGAAAAGAAAAACAATTTGTAAAACTTTCTATGAACACCCATCAAAGCAAACATACCCAATAAATATAAATATTCCCAAAGTGGTCCTCCAATATTAAAAATAAAAATACAAAAAATAACAGATGTTTTATCTAGATATTTTTATATTTTAATTATGTTTCCCACCAATAAAAACATTATATAAGAATAAAGATAGATAAAGTGCACTAAGGGGATTAAAGAATAGAACATACCACAAAACAGAAATATAATTCATATCATATATCCCAACCACCTTATGTATTTATGAATTGATAGATTATATCATCTAACATCCACCGAGTCAGTACTCCACTTATATATATTATAATATGTATAATATACATGCATATAAAAAAATATGTAGGGGTAAATATTGTACTCTAAATTTTTAAAAAAAAAATTATTAATGGCCATTTTTGTGTTTCAATTATAGTGTATGAATATGATTGTTTGAAGTGAATGATATACAACATCAAGTAATATATTAGTGAATATACAATAATATCACAAAAAAGTATCATTTATAAAATAATTAAAATATGATCATATAAATTCATGTATATGATTGAGTTACTCCTCTATGTAATCAATATATATATAAATAATAAGCCAATATAATTATTGAGGAACCCTATCCAGCACCCCTATATGTATTATGAATAAATGGATATAAGAATCATCACGAATCACATAATTCAATCACCGCATTGTGTAAGCAATCCAATATTAAAATAAGTAATAAGTATCAAATAATTGTATCTCATGCAAATACATATATTCTAAATAATTTATCATATCAATTTTATTTCAAAACCATTATATATATATATCAATATATCCTAATACAATTGAGAAACTTCCTAAGGAACTCCTATCAAAGTGATTTGTTCAAATACCTATGGATATCAATATCTAAGGTCCACCTCACAATTTTCACATATCATTATGTCCTACATAAAGACATTAAGATAAACCAAACACCTTTCAAAAAAAATTATCAAAATGGAATGGATCTACAAAAAATTATCAAATAATAAAAATATTTACAAAATAATATCAATGATTACTCCCTTGATCAAGGAAATTCTAAAAATAAAATATAATTATAATTTATGATATATGATATATCAGTTACTAATCAATTAAAAAATCAATAACATCATGGATCCTGAAATAAATCAAATAATATATAATGAATAATCTCTAAAAATTCATTCTATTTTTATAATGGTTCAAAAATATACATAATGGTGACATTTTTATGGAAATACAAAGAAGTGTTTTATCAGGATTCAGATTTTTAGGCATATAACACCATACCATAAATTTAATTATAGTGAATTAAATATTTTAAACCCAAAACCCAAAAATATTAATCTTCTTGAAACCCTTAGACATCGTGAAACTTATCATAGATGTGATCGAAGAAAATACACCCAGCTTTATATTTTTTGAAACTAGAACAAATGATGAATCTGAAGATCAATTTCATTTGGGTGTAAATAAAACCCAAAACCTGTATATATGTATCCAAATAAACCATGTTCTAAAATATAGAAAAATATAAATGAATCATCATTAAATCCCCAAAAATTTTGAAATTATAGGAAGACAAGAAGATTTTGAATGTTAAATTATTAATTCTCCATTATCTAACAAAGATTGAGTATACAATACAACTTTATAGAAATGAATTAAATGATGGAAAGAGCAAGGATACTTCTAAACAAGGTAGAAAAAATTATCATGGGTTAGGTGTATTCCCACCTATAATGTAAAAAACATAATTAATAAAATTTAATAATATAAACTTTTCTAAACATTTTATTATTATTTTATTAAACTACTATATTATTGTAATTTTTCAAAAATCCAAAAATTTCATGATATTTTAAATTGACTTAAACACTATATGAAAAAAATTTGGGGACGATTTATTGGAATGCCTTTTGTTTCTATGAAAAAGTGTGATATAATATAAAGAAATTTTAGTTGATGAAAAAATTTTATATTATTATTGAATATTTAGAATAGATATCAACCTGGTAATTTATATTTATTTTATAAAATAATTATAAGCTGAATTTAATAAATGATAAATTAGTACTTTTTATTTTGGGTCAGTCTAATTTTTTGTCATATTAATACAAGATCTTAGGGATATTTTTATAGAGAATATTATTTTCATATTTTATTAATTTTTAGTTTTTTTTAATTTATTATGTGTTCCAATAGTAATAGTTTCCCTTGTATTTCATGTTGTGTCAATTTTTAGTCTTCTTTACAGTAGGTATATGTTTTGCTAATTATAATTATGAAACAACATCTATGTGAACTCAATAAATATATAAATATTACTTAGTTTATCCACATAATCATGGTTTCTTTTATTAATAGAACCCCTTTCACTATCTATGTTTTTAAGTAAAAGTTATCTTAGTAGTGGCAATACACCATGTTAATTATAATTAGACAAATAAGTCTATATTCTCCCATATTAAAAAATACTAGAAAAATATAATAACATTTTTTATGGATTTATTCACTCTTTAGTACATATATTCATCTTAGGGATATCTCATATGGGTTTTCTGAGTGTATTTCTTCATGTGGTGATGAAATTGTTTCTTCTACTTGTAACACCTCAAGCTTCCACGGTACGCTTCTCTTTCAATAATGTAATGGATTGCATTGTACACAAGTTCAAGATTCTAACACACCGCGACCAATCAATGTAGCCGTTATGAATAGTAATACTCACTTTTTGAAATTTTATAAATTTTATTATTCAAATCGGGCTTCATTTTTGAATTCGGAATATTGAAATTATCCTATGTTGAATTTTTCATTTTTTTCTAACTTCCAATTTTTTATAAATAGTGTGAAACAATAAACTTTAATTAAAAACAACGTTCTCAATAAAAATAATTTATAGTGAGAAATACTATTATTTAGTGGTTTTAAAGTATAATTAAAATATATTTTTACCATTTTATCCAATGGTGGTCATTAGAATTAATTTCACTTTGAAATTGGACATAAACAATTGTCAATCTTTTGATTGATATTCTTTCTTAAAAACACACTATTTGTTTTGACAACGGGAATAGATTATAAAATTAATTAATGAAACATATATGTTTTTAATTTGGTAAAATAGACATCATATTTTAATTTGGAATATTAAATATAGCGTTGGGTGAATTTTTGATATTTTTCTGAAAAACATTAATTTTTTATAAATAGTGAAACCACTAAGTGGTGGTTAAAAAATAGATTTTTTGTTTAAATGAAATTTTAATGCTTCTTTTAATTTAATTTCAAAAAT
The DNA here is from genome assembly GCA_963277665.1 of Viscum album. Taxonomy (NCBI): domain Eukaryota; kingdom Viridiplantae; phylum Streptophyta; class Magnoliopsida; order Santalales; family Viscaceae; genus Viscum; species Viscum album. Next base: position 1,702,640,019 of record OY728132.1, read on the forward strand.
ATGACATATATGGTTGTAATTATTAAGTAAAATGTGGTTCAATTGGATGAAAATAATTTTTGGTGAATAGTAAGTTTTGAGTTTTATTAACCGCGATTAGAGGTAATTAATGTTATTTAAGGGAAAAATAATGTTATTATAATATTAAATTACCTTGACACATGTCCTAATCTTATTTGACTACTCATGGCCGACCAAGAAAATCCATGTGTCAATTTTTGGGACCCCATGGAGCCACTTGGGATAGATAATGACATTAATACCTTTTATTTAAAGTAAAAAATAAAAATGTCACAAATATGTATTGTTTTACTAAAAAAATTACAAGGGGTTATACAGGTTATCCTTTCGACTATAAATATCCATTGGAAAGATAAATCTATTTCCTACATCATGGTAGTTTTTTTATAATTTTTAGGGATTAAATAAATAAATTTATTTATCACACCATGATGATGTTGTGATTACCTCATTAATGAACTTTTTAAATAAAATGAAATGATAAGGTAAAATATAAGACTTAAACTTTTATAAAGAATATTGTATGGGTGGATTTAGAACCCTTATTACCTTATCCTCGAAATATATCATTGTGGGACCTTTAAAATCCGAAAATCATTTCATAATAATGTAACATTTCATGACTTTCCAAGAGTGGCCCTCCTCTCCTCTTATAAAAGGCCCCCACTTCTACCACCTTATTCACACCTTCAAAGCCATTTGGATCAGAAAACCACTGCCCAAATACTCTCTCAACTCCCCTCTCTTACTCTTATAAGCCTCACTTTGGGCAGAAGTCTTCCCAAGTAATCCTTTGGCTCAAATCAAAAAGAGTTACCTGATTTTGAGGTAATGTCTTCTCTTAAGTTCTTCTGTTTTATTTTGCTTCTCCAACCCCTTAAACTCTTTTTATTATTTTATTTTGTTACAAAAACAGTATCTTCAATATAATAGGATGTTTTTATGAGAATTATTTTATTTACACTTACACACACCTTCGTCTAATGGTTAAAGAACATATTGTTTCTGTGGGTGGAGAATTACTGTCTCACGAAATGATGATTGTTCAATATTATTTTAACACCTCTCATGGTGGAAATTATGATGAAACTATTTCCATATATGATATATATTATTTTTATGTTTTTTATGCACCTGTATTTTTCATTTATTGCATAACTTTCTGATTTCCATTATGGGTAAACGCGATAATTTCATTTTAGAAAGTGCGGACTACCACCCCCTCAAAGTGATTTGAATCGGTAATGACATATGTGGGATGTATAAAGCATGGATTTAATGATATTATATATTATATTATATTGTAATTATAATATAACTTTATATTATTATGATTTCATTCCATTAAATATGAAATAGAAATCAAAGTAGTGTTAATGCGTACGTATGGCTTACCGTCTCCATGAACGGTGCATTTAATTTCATACCTCTAAATGTTATGTAATATCATAAATGCATGTATCTAATGGATATATATGATATATATGATATCCACATCATGAATATAATTCTGGAGATAATGGATATTCTACCACATAAACAACTTGTAATTATAAGAAGTTTATTCTTGACTCAAGTACCAAAGGTCGACAAAACGACAGTTATTAACTTAAATGGCTACATAATTTTCATAACATGGTAATAAGTGATATAAAAGAGATAATGAACATGAAAAAGGTTCTCAAGAAAGTTTATATTAACTCTAGTTTATTATCCAGGAGATTAAAGAACGATCGAGTCAAGTCGGACACAAGGTAAGGGAATTCGTCTCAATCTCCTTTCATTGAAGCATATTTTGGTTCATACACAAATTTCTTTTATACAGTTTATAAACCCCTTTGAATTTTACTCAAAATGAATTTTTTATTACAAAGCGTTTTTACTAAATGAAAAATGGAATGTTTTGTCTTACGTTTGCGGTGACAACGACTTCTCCACCACCAAGACCATTATTTGTTTTGGCTTCCTCTACAAGCCATAACTCTTTTTCTAAATGGAAAACAAATACTAAGTTTTACTTTCCTTTTATTTTGGTATTGAAAATTGTTTTGATAATGTTTTGATAATATTTATGTTTTTTATTGATATCTTGTGATTGAAATGTGGAAATGTTATGATTCCTTTATGCATATTTTATGTGACATGATTATGTTATGGTTCATGGGGATTATTTATGATATGTCAAAACCTTTTCATATAAGAAATGCATTGGATTTAATAAGTGATGGGTGGAGCCCACTATAGCTCCTCGATGCATCGATAGGTCTCATGAGACAAACTAGTGTCTTGGCACGAGACCTTGACAAAATCTTATTTTTAGTCTTGGCACGAGGCCTTGGCTACGTGGTTAAGATAGTCTGACATTATGAATTCCATAATTATGAAAGTGGTTATTGATATTTCATGTGATTATTCGACTGGTATAATATCCATGTGAATGATTAAATGGCATTATTTCATTTTACTTTTTCCATATTATGCTGAAGATCAAGTATAAAGGGATTTTGTTTTAGTTAAACATTGCCTTAAATGTTTATGTTTATTTATGAAAGTTTCCGCTATATTGTTATCCTTACTAAGCATCTGAGCTCACCCCTTTCTATGTTTTATTTTTCCCAGGATGTGAATAAATATTTTATGACTGACCTGTATGGATAGTCTGAAGGGGATATGAGTGTGGACTATGGAGACTATGTTATTGTAGTTTTTCACTTTATGATGTAATGTAACATTTATGAAAGTATCTAGTGTTCCCAAGGCTACTAAAATAATCGGTCTTTTGAGACTTGATCTTTTGTTATCATGCCAATGTTACGTAATATTGCACAGAATCTGGGTAACTAGGGTCAGGGCATTAAAGTTTCTATCAGATCCAGTTTAGTACTAACCGTGGAAGCTAGATTTAGACAAAATATGATTTGAGCACATATCCCTAAGATAGACTTTGAAGATTAGTAGGGAAGTACTTCCTAGAATTTTGGTATTATAAAGATTTTATGAGTTTTCCAAGAAATACATCCATGTCTGGATACGAGCAGGTAGAGGTGGCTCTGGCACAGATGTACCTAGGGGTAAAACCTGAAAACACCGCTTTGAGCTAGACTCGAACGGGAATGGGTGCACGACAACGGGCCTTGCTGCACTCTTGGTTACGACACTCCTGAGGGATATGCTTAGGATAATTCTCATTTTCATTACATGACATTATGAAGGGTTAATGAGTATATACTTTCTCAAAGAAAAACATTTTTATGATTATGGATTATATCCATAAACTATTCAATTTATGTTAGGTGTTTTGAACATTTGTTATTATGTATTTCAATTCATAAACTAATCTAGTTTATGAAATTGTTTAGAAATGGAACCTAGTGGAAGGAATGGAAACTGTATCAATGCATGCACTCCATGTAGGGATTTCCCTCCTGCTCAAGATAATTATAATTGAGAAGGTGATAAATCTGGTGTTGATCAGCTAATCACCATACTGGGACAACTCACTCAGGTTATGAATAATAACCTTACCCATATGGAGCACCCTGATCTGTAGCATGGAGGGTCAATGATAGATCGCTTCATGAGGAAAAAACCACCAACATTCAATGAGAGTATGATTCCCTTAGTAGCTGTGCAATGGATAAATTCCGTAGAGAAAATATTCCATGACTTTGGGAGTATGGAAATAGAAACATTAATCATGGAAGCTTACCACCTCACTGGAGATGCTGATCAATGGTGGTCATTGATTAAAAACACAAAGAAGATGATGAAGTATAAAATATGAAATGGAGGGAGTTCAAAGTTATTTTCTTAGAAAAATACTTTCCTCATAACCATCGAGCAGATATGGAAGTGAAATTTCTGAGTCTGAGACAAAAGGAGGATGAGAATGTCGCAAAGTATGAGGCCAGCATTACAAGGTTAGCGAGGTATGCTGCAGATTATATACATAACCCAAGAGGTATTATTGATCATTTCTTTGATGGGTTAAAACCATTTCTCTATCGAGAATTGGTATCACAATCCTTCTCGTTATACGAAGACAATGTCTCATGTGCTATTAAGATGAAAAATGAATTCTCTAAGTCTTACAACTTTAAATCAAAGCAAGAGAAGAAGAGATCTGTTGATCACTATGGAAAAGAAAATAAGGGGAAGAAGGGAAATTTTGATTATCCATCCTGTAGTAAATGTTGGAAGAAACACCCAGGTACTTGCTTGAAATGAATGGGAGTCGTTAACAAATGTGGTGAAAAAGGCCACCAAACTCGTGATTACAAGGGGAAGAAAGAAGCTACCAATGTTAAATGCTACAATTACAGGGATATGGGACATTATGAAAATGAATATCCTAAGCGTCCGGGGAAATTAATTTAGAAAAGGACAAGGGATCAAGGACGAACATATGCTATCACTACTGCTGAGGTAGAAGCTCTGAAAGATGCGGTGGCAGGTAGTTTAATGGTTTCCTCAAGTTTAGAAAATGCATTATTTGATTCTAGATCATCTAATTGTTTCATATATTCCTATTTTTCTAAGAAAATTAGATATTTCCAATTTGATTTAACAAGGGAGTTTTCAGTCAAAACTCCTAAGGAAAATATCATTGCAACAATGTTTTGTGGATCAGTTCCCATTAAAGCACATAAATGTTCTTTATCTGCTGATCTCATCGTCATACCCATGATTTAATTTTATATAATCTTTGATATGGATTGGCTTTCAGACCATGATGCAGAGATTTATTTTAAGAAGAAAGAGGTTACAATTTTTGATGATGATGATAAGGAACACCTTATCTTTAGAGCAGAATTGTCACCACCGAATTCATATCTAGATCCACCATTAGTAGCTCTACTAAATTCACATATTGGGGAGGAAGAGATGAAATAACTATGGTTGAGGAAGGGAATGTTCAAATAGATGATGTACCTATTGTGAGATAATATGTTGACGTGTTTCCAAAAGATTTACCTGGGCATCCTCCAGAACGAGAAGTTGAGTTTTCTATTGACCTAATCCCTAGTTCAATGCCCATATCGAAGACCCCATATAGAATGCACACTGTGGAATTAGTGGAACTAAAGAAACAACTAAAGGAATTGAGTTATAAGGGATTTATTCTCCCTAGTGTTTCTCCATGGGGAGCTCCTTTTCTTTTTGTTAAGAAGAAAGATAGATATATGAGGTTGAGCATTGACTATAGGGAGATCAATGCTATAGCAATAAAGAAAAAGTATCCCCTACCTCACATTGATGATTTATTCGACCAACTGCATATAGCTCAATACTTTTCAAAGATTGACCTTCGTTCTGGATAACATCATAAGTGTGTGAAGATGGAATACATTCCGAAGACGACATTTCGAACCAGGTACGAGCATTGCGAGTTTATAGTAATGCCTTTTGAATTGACCAATGCACCCTCTGTCTTCATGGATCTAATGAATAGAGTTTTCAAGGAATATCTAGATGAATTTTTTGTGGTATTTATTGAGGATATCTCTGTATACACAAAAATCTATGAAGATCATGAAAATCACTTGTGCATTATCCTGAAGACTCTTAGAAGGAACGAATTATATGGGAAGTTTAGCAAGTGCGAATTATGGATTCATGAGATTTCTTTTCCTGGCCATATTGTCTCTAAGGATGGAATGTCTATTGATCCTTCTAAGACAAGAGAGATCCAAGAATAGACAACACCGATGAGTATAACTGAGGTATGCTGTTTTATTGGTTTATCAGGTTATTATCGGCGTTTTGTCCAGAATTTTTCCCAATTGGATAACCCCTTAATGAAGATGACACGTAAAGGGGTTAAATTATTTTGGACAAAAGAGTGTGAAGAATGTTTCTATGAACTCAAGAGAAGATTAGTCAATTCTCTTATATTGACTCTACCATCGAGGAATGATGGGTTCGTTATTTATAGTGATGCATCGAAAAAAGGAATTGGTTGTGTCCTTATGCAGAATGATAGGGTTATTGCCTATGCATCACGATAGTTGAAAATTTGTGAGAAAAACTATCATACTCATTATTTTGAGTTAGCAGCTGTGATCTTTGCTTTGAAGATATGGATACACTACCTCTATGGTGAAAAATGTGACATTTATACTGATCATAAGAGTTTGAAGTATATTTTCTCCCAAAAAGAAATCAACATTAGGCAAAGGAGATGGCTTGAATTTCTCAAGGATTATGATTGCACGATACACTACCACCTGGGGAAGGCAAATAAGGTGGCAGATGCTTTGAGTAAAAAATATCATGGAGTTTTAAACAATATTAGAATTAAAAGGGATCATATTTTCATGGATCTAGTAAATATGGACATGGGAATAACTATGTAAGGTGAAACATCAATGCTTTTTCAAATGGTTTCCAAACCATCTTTACTAGAATGTATTAACAGTTCTCAGACCTATGATAAAGAGTTTCATAATAATATTAAAGCTGTGAACGATGGGAGATTGAGTGACTTTGTGTATAAAGATGGAATTTTGAAATTTGGGAAGTGACTTTGTGTTCCCAATATAGATGGTCTAAAAAGGGAATTATTGGATGATGCACATAGTTCCAATTTCACTATAAACCCTTGTAGCACTAAGATGTATAGTGATTTTAAGGAACATTTTTGTGGGACAACATGAAGAGGGAGATTTCTAATTTTCTATCAAGATACATGGTTTGTGAACAAGTGAAAGCTGGGAGGAAACTTCTTGGAGGAGTTATGCAACCTCTTCCCATACCTGAGTGGAAATGGAATAATATTACGATGGACTTTGTCATGGGACTACCAAAGACTCCTAGAAGGAATGATGCAATATGGGTCATTATTGATCATCTTACCAAGTGAGCACATTTTTTTGATATAAGAAAAGATTTACCACTTGAACGTTTAGCAAGACTGTATATTAACGAAGCTGTAAGACTTCATGGAGTACCCCTATGAATTTTTTCAGATCTTGATCCCCGTTTTACATGAAGATTCTGGAAAATTCTTCAAGGAGCCCTGGATACTGAACTTCATTTGAGCACTGCTTACCACCCTCAAACAGATGGAAAATCAGAACAGACTATTCAAACCTTAGAACACTTGTTGAGATCATGATCACTTGACTTTCAGGGTATGTGAGATCAATATTTACCTCTATTAGAATTTTCTTATAACAATAGCTTCCATTCAAGTATTCAGATGACACCATATGAAGCATTATATGGAAATAGATGTTGCACACCGACCTATTGGGATAATGTTGGTGAAATAAAACTCGTAGGCCTAGAACATGTTGAGGAAATGAGGGAAAAGGTGAAGGTAATCCAGAACCACATCAAAACAGCACAAAGTAGGCAGAAGAGCTATGCCGATAACCGAAGGAAGGATTTGGAATTTTATGTAGGAGATCATGTTTTCTTGAAGGTATCTCCATGGAAGGGAGTTATACGATTCGGTAAGAAGGGAAAATTAAGTCCTAGGTACATCAGACCATTTGAAATTCTAGAACTAATTAGGGCTATACCTTAACGTTTGGCAATGCCTCCAAGTCTCTCTAAAGTTCATGATGTGTTCCATGTATCACTATTGAGAAAATACATGCCAGCCCCAATGCATGTACTCACCTATGAGTAATTAGAACTGGAACCAGATCTATCTTATTGTGAACATCCTGTCAATATTATGGATACGAGAGAACAAGTGTTGAGAAACCGGATGACTCGCCTGGTAAAAGTTCTATAGAGGAACAATAAGATGGAAGAGGCAACATGGAAACCCGAGGAACATATGATGAAGAACAACCCATGTCCTTTTATCCAGTAATATTCTATAAATTTTGAGGATGAAATTCTTTGAAATAGGGTAGAATGTGACACCCCATTCTTTCATGGTATGCTTCTCTTTCAATAATGCAATAGCTTGCATTGTACGCAAGTTCGAGATTCTAACACACCACGACCAATCAAAGTAGCTGTTATGAATAGTAATCCCCACTTTTTGAAATTTTATAAATTTTATTATTCAAATTGGACTTCATTTTAAGATTTGGAATATCGAAGTTATCCTAAGTTGAATTTTTTGTTTTTTCTGAGAACATCCAATTTTTTATAAATAGTGTAAAATACTAAACATTAATTAAAAACAAATTTTTTAATCAAAATAATTTATAGTGACATATCATATTAATTAGTTGTTTTAAAGTATAATTAGAATATATTTTTACCATTTTATCCAATGGTGTTCAGTAGAATTAATTTCACTTTCAAATTGGACAAAAACAATTGTGAATCTTTTGATTGATATTCTTTCTTAGAAACACGCTATTTGTTTTGACAATGAGAATTAATTATAAAATTAATTAATGAAACTTATATGTTTTTAATTTGGTAAAATATACATCATCTTTGAATTTGGAATATCAAATATAGATTTGGGTGAATTTTTGGTATTTTTTTGAACAACATAATTTTTTTATGAATAGTGAAACCACTAAGTGGTAGTTAAAAAACTGATTTTTTGTTTAAATAAAATTTTACCACTTCTGTGAATTTAATTTCAAAAATCCTACATACATGGATGTAATTAGTAAGTAAAATTTGGTTCAATTGTATGAAAATAATTTTTGGCGAATAGTATCTTTTGAGATTTATTAACCGTGATTAGAGGTAATTATAGTAATTTAAGGTAAAAATATTGTTATAATAATATGAAATTACCTTGACACATGTCTTAGTCTTATTGGATGACTCATGGACGGCCAGGACAATCCATGTGTTAATTTTTGGGACCCCATGGAGCCACTTGAGTAAGATAATGACATTAATACCTTTTATTTAAAGTAAAAATAAAAATGTCACAAACATGTATTATTTTACTAAAAAAAATTACAAGGGGTTATAAAAGTTATCCTTTTGAGTATAAATATCAATTAGAAAGATAAAAATATTTCCTACATCATGTTAATTGTTTTATAATTTTTAGGAATTATATAAATAAATTTATTTATCACACCATGATGATACAACGATTACCTCATTAATGAATGGTTTAAATAAAATGAAATGATAAGGTAAAATATAAGACTTACACTTGTCTAAAGCCTATTGTAAAGGTGTATTTCTAACCCTTATCACCTTATCCTCTAAATATATCACTGTGGGGCCTTTAAAATCCGAAAATGATTTCATAATAATGTAACATTTCATGACTTTCCAAGAGTGCCCCTCCTCTCCCCTTATAAAAGTCCCCCACCTCTACCACGTTATTCACACCTTCAAAGCCATTTGGCCCAGCCAAACTCGGCCCAAATACTCTCTAAACATCCTTATATTACTCCTAGAAGCCATACTTTGGGCAGAAGTCTTCCCAAGGAAGCCTTTGTCTCAAATCAAAAAGAGTTACCCGATTTTAATGTAATGTCTTCTCTTATGTTCTTTTGTTTTATTTTGCTTCTCCAACCCCTTAAACTCTATTTATTCCATTATTTTGTAACAAAACCAGAATAATCAATATAATAAAATGTTTTTATGAGAAGTATTTGATTTAAACTTACACACACCTTCGTCTAATGGTTAAAGAACATACTATTTCTGTGGGTGGCGAATTACTGCCTCACGAAACGATGATTGTTCAATATTCTCTAAACACCTATCATGGTGACCATTATGATGAAACTATTTCCATATATGATATATATTATGTTTATGTTTTCCTTATGCTCCTTTATTTTTTATTTAGGGAATAACTTTATTATTTCCATTATGGATAAATGCGATAATTTCATTTTATGAAGTGCGGACTACCGCCCCCTCAAAGTGATTTGAATCGTTAATGCCATATGTGGGACATATAAAGGATGGAGTTAATGATATTATATATGATATTATACTGTAATTATAATATACCTTTATATCATTATGATTTTTTTCCATTAAATACGAAATAGAAATGAAATTAGCGTTTATGCGTACGTACGGCTTACCGTCTCCATGAAAGGTGCATTTCATTTCTTACCTCTAAATGTTGTGTAATATTATAAATGAATGTACCTACTGAATATATATGATATATATGATATCCACATCATGAATATAATTTTGGAGATAAGGGACATTCTACAACATTAAAAACTTGTAATTATAAGACATTTATTGTTGACTCAAGTGCCAAAGGTCGACAAAACGACCGTTATTAACTTAAATGACTAAAAAATTTTCATAACATGGTAATAAGTGATATAAAAGGGATAATGAACTTAAAAAAGGTTCTTAATCAAGTAAAGATTAACTCTAGTTTGTTATTCAGGAGATTAAAGAACGATCGAGTCAAGTAAGACACAAGGTAAGGGACTTCGTCTCAATCTCCTTTCATTTAGGCATATTTTGTTTTATACACAACTTTCTTTTATACGGTGTATAAACCCCTTTGACTTTTACTCAAAATGAATACTTTTATACGAAGTGTTTTTAATAAACTCAAAAGGAATGTTTTGTCTTATGTATGCTACGACAACAACTTCTCCACCGTCATGACCATTATTTGTTTCGGCTTCCTCTACAAGCCATAACTCTTTCTTTAAATGAAAAATAAATACTAAGTTTTAATTTAATTTAATTTTGGTATTGAAAATGGTTTTGATAGTATTTTGATTATATTAATGTGTTTTATTGATATCTTTTGATTGAAATGTGGAAATGTTATGTTTCCTTTATGCATATTTTATGTGATATGATTATGTTATGGTTCGTGGGAATTGTTTATGATATTTTTATACCTTTTCATATAAGTAATGCATTGGACTTAATAAGTGAAGGGTGGAGCCCGCTATAGCTCCTCGATGCATCAGTAGGTCTCATGAGACAAACTAGTGTCTTCGCACGAGGCCTTGGCTACGTGGTTATGATGGTATGGCATTATGTATTCCATCATTATGAAAGTTGTTATTGATATTTCATGTGTTTATTAGACTAGTAGAATATCCATGTGGCTAAGTAAATGGAATTATTTAATTTTACATATTCCATATTATATTGATGTTCATGTTTAAAGGGATTTTGTTTAAGTTATACATTTCCTTAAATGTTTATGTTTATTTATGAAAGTTTCTGCTATATTGTTATCCTTACTGAGCATCTGAGCTCCCCCTTTCTAAGTTTTATTTTTCCCAGGATGTGAAGAAATATTTTATGACTGACCTGTAGGGATTGTCTGAAGGGGATATGAGTGTGGACTATGGAGACTATGTCATTTTATTTTTTCAATTTATGAGGTAATGTAACATTTTTGTAAATATCCCTTGTTTCCAAGGCTACAAAACTAATCGGTCTTTCGAGACATGATATTTTGTGATCATGCCAATGTTATGTAATAATGCACCGACTCTAGGTAACTAGGGTCGGGGCATTACACTACTCCCATATTTTTATTCAATATGATCTATCCACTTATTTCATAGATTCTATTAATCTACTACCTTAGGGTAGTCTTTGTTTTGGTTTATTCGGGGTTTGTTTCCTTATTCTTGTCTCTTCATCTAGTTTATTCCTGGTCTTACTCAATTTAGTATCCCTTTTCAGATATCATTTTATATTATTTTACCATGGAATTCTTGAAACTATGGGGTTACTTTACTTTTTTTCATCCCCATGTATTGGTTCTTTGATTATGTTTGAGTATTTTTAGACATCAACCTTAAACGAAATTTATGATTGAATTTTTACATTGTTATCCAATCTATGATGTCTCTTAGTTTATATTGATGGGTTTTCTACCCTAGAGTGTAATTGTATCACCTAAATTATCTTTGAGGAATCATGTTTTATGGTAGCTTTTCTTTGTTTAAATTGATAACGGTTGCGGATTAATTTTTTTAAGGTTCATTGGTGTAAGTTGGAACTGAAGGTGATTTTTTTTATTTATATTACTAAGCATGATCCCTAAAATTATAATTTTCATCATTGAAGAGTAATTCATCTTTGAACTTTTATTAGGATTCCTTCTATTTATTTATGTTGTCTAGTCTAGTTTCCCATCAGTGTTTCCTCAAGATAGTGGTTTCTCTTTCCCTTATAGAATATTTTATACTTTATTCCATTGATTATGATATTGGGAATAAGTGTTATTCCAAATTATTCTCCCCCATAGGTGCTTGTGGTGGCTCATGGTGGTGCTGTGAATGATGCATTCACATAATATCAAACGTAATAAACAAAAAGAAAATGTATTTCATTTAATTTAATTTAAAAATTTCCTCATAAAATTATTTTAACTACACTTTATATATTACTCATTTATCAATAATTCATAATTCATATTCTTTCTATATTAATAATATATTGACTATTGAATATAATAATTGGTTTAGGATAGTCCCATGAATCTATAATGAGTAATTAAAAAATTATATAAAAAGGTGTTCAGGAATCCATTTGAATCCCCACATATATGATCGAATGAAGCCCTATACACACACACAATCATGTTATTGCACACATTCCTTTTGGGATTCCTTTGAAATCCCTCATAATAATCAATCCATACACCCATATGGAGAGATAACCACTTTTTATAGTTACCTCATGACATGGTCAACAATGGAAATCTTGCCTACAAATGGACCACCCAACCTCCAACATTGACATATGAGGACTCCAAAATGATATAAGTGTGCGATTCCCATGTTTATTCACCGAAAAAATCCATGAAATCCCATGGGTTATTTCCAAATTAAATAATAATGGAATGATATGGGAAAAATTGGAACTTCAAATGTAAAAGGGTTTCATAAATAGAACAATTTTGAATGATGTAATGCTCAATCCTAGCTCACTCTGAATAGAAATCGGACAAGAATACCCGGAGACCTATGGTGTGACACCCCATACTCTAGTGTTTGTTGATTATTTCTAGTGGTATAATCTTATACAATGGGGATAATATATCCCCAAATACATGTATAAAATAATAATAAAAATAACTAAACACCATACTTTAATAATAAACATTGTACGAAGTATGCATAATAATAATTGAAACATAAACAAGTTTAAATAAAAGATATTATAGAATACAACTCAAATGGCCATTATATATACACCAACTAGTCACTGACTTGTTTGAACACATATATAATATTAAAAAAATAAAAAAAATGTATAGGGATACTCTACCAACTATGATTTATGCGACAAACCTAGTCTCTAAAACCATATCAAGACAATCCAGTCTGATTATAAGACTATGCACAAGAGGCCCTACTCAATCATAAAATAATGGGCCTCCTCCATTTCCCATCCTATATTTACTCACCCTAGAATTATATGTCTATTATTCACACATATCGAGGTTCCAATATAGGGGGAGAGAAATGAATCTCTATAGGACACCCCCAACTGAAAACCTATATCATGTTGGACTTGCTGTTCTACCACTAAATGTTTTAAATTTTATTACATGTGCATTAAAATATATGAATATTAATAAAACACATTATTATAAATTATTAATTATTTAACATGAATTTGATATAATAATTTTTTATGATATTTTTCTTATTGATAAGGACATATTTCTTCCCCAAAATGATTAGAACCATGACGTGGCTTGATGATATTATTAAATATATTTCTATGGTCTGATATCATACTATTATAGAGAAAATAGTATCTTTAATTTTATTTGTGAGTACCCGTAAGAGTATTATTATTCTTCCCATGAAGTCTACACTTGGTAATATCCTAGAAAAAAGATTATAAGAAGACCTACTAGTAGGAATTCTTTATGTTTTGGGGTCATCAGATATTCCTATATCTTAGAATGTGTAATTATCCTAAGACTTTTTTATTTTCATTATTTATTTTCATGAAATGTATTCTTAGATTAACGGACCATATCCATGATTCCATTCATTTATGGGGATTTGGGTATATTGGGTCCGTCCTGAATGACATGTCATTAATGAGTAATTCGGGGAAGTATTTATCTCTTCCATATTTATGAAAGTTGATATCTAGACCATTTGATTATAATAGACCTGTCACCTTAAATTCCATGGCCATAGAGTGATGACATGTTTATTTTTGATATTCAATGAAATATCAGTTAAGCATATATGATGATGACATGAATGTAAAACTTTCTTGATGAGATATTGAGATAAAGGGATTATATTTCACTCTGATAGTTCATATGTTGTTATCAATGTTGTAACATTATGTTTATTCCCTCAAAATCCATGACCCATTTCTAGATAGTAATCATTGATATTGGGTATTCCTAAATAATTCTAATGAGAAAGAATCCTACAGGGTCACACACTAAGTGTTTCTATTGATCTTGATTAAATTGAATTTTCATTTCATTAATAGAAAAATTATTATTCTCAAAAATACAAAATAATTTTATTTATGTTATAACGATATCAAATATTTCTTTATGAAAAAATATTTAATTAAATATTTATTTAGTAATAAATAAATAAAAAGGAATATAAGTAGACCAAGAATGTTTCTTGTCATAAATAGTATTTTATAAGTATGTTAAATAATATTTACCATTGTTCTAGTTAACACATTCTATAAACTAATAATATAATTTTTTGCATTATATGGCATGGAGTTTGATAAAGATTATTATATTATTTAAGGGTACCTACCCATTTAAATAATATTTTAACATAAACCCTAGATATAAAAATAAATTATAACGTCCACTATTTAGGGATAATTAAGAGATTAGGATTTTATAATTATTGTGAACAAAATAACATATATCTCCCTTCCTCCTTTTATTTTCTAATGAATGAGAAGAAATTCATCAAGCCTTGATGATCTTAAAGCGATCAATATGAATAAAACAAGATAGTCAATTTTCTACACTAGGACCTGATATTACATCAGTGTTTCTCAGATATCCAAGGACTACATGTTGATCCATGATATAGGGATTCAACACATGGATCCTACAATCACAATGAAGGTAATTCGAAAAAGGTTTTTTGGATGATCAACATCTTTAATAAAAAATGTTCCAAATATTAGGTAATGTTTCTTCATATTTAAATAGAAATTAATTTTAAATTTACAACAAAAAATCCTCTCTATGTTTCATGCTTTCCTATGTCAATATTCAGTTAAAAATTTTCATTGTTCATGGTGTCTACGTCATGAAAAAATTAAAAATTATCTATTGAATCTGAAAACCCCATTATTGTTATTCTACATCTAAGGAGAATATTCTTAACCAAGAACCTTCAGGTTGTTTTAGAGGGGTTATGTTTAAAATTTATTTATTTTTTCTGGATTGCTGATCTATATGCATAATAGTGGTTAGATATTTTATTTATGATTTCTTATTTTTCAAATCCAATGTTTAATTATCATGTTTTTGATATTTTAATTTCATTATTAAAGATTTATATTTTTTTAATGTTCTAATAACTCATAAATAATGACTGGATATTCCTTCAAGTGGTGATAAAAAATTTGTCCAATATAACTAGGTTACACAATATGAATCCAGATTACACACCACATACCCAAGGGAACTGCACTTGGACATACCACGTGATACACAACATTCCATGTAGTAACTAAAATTGGTTCATTTATTTCACACCGTTTATAAACAGGTCTAATATATCACTTGACTTGTCATATTACAAAGTGTGTTGATAGAGTACGCATCGTATATTTTTCATGATTTAGTGGATAATTTTACATAAACCATGTGGTCATATAAGCTATCAAGCCTTGCATGAGACTGATAGTATAGAGAATTAATGAAATACATGACATGTAGGTAATGTACATGGTGAATCGTTAATTACTTATAGGATATGAGTTACATACTAATCCATTACAATAGTCAATATGACACATAGCTGGTAGAAGACAAAACATGTAGCTGGAGTACATGTCTTGTTGACCCATTTCTAAAGTACATGTTGATCTATTTGGTGAGTAAAATTTATACACTTAAAGAGGGGAAAAAAGTGTGTAGATGGAGTACACATCATATGTTCCTTCATTTTAAGAACAAGTTGTGTAATTCGCCAGGTTTTATGGACACATGGAAATCACAATACACAGTATGTTGCTAGTTAGTACACATTGTGTAGTTTAGTCGAGGAATATGATAAAGCCCTGTGAATTTTTATTTGGCACAAAGAAAGTGAGGGAAACTAAGTATAGAACATATGTACATTCCAGGTATTCTCCCAATAAAAGAAATAAATAAATTATATTAAACAATTAATTTCATCATTAAAACCTTTTTACTTTTATTATTACCTAATGTGTTTAAAAATATAAAAAATGATTTAATGACTTTAAAATGATCAATTAATTTGTTTTAATATCCTATAATTATTGTTTATTCAATTTATTTTCCATGAATTCATTTATGATTGGTATCTCTAATAAAATTCATACATTTTTTAAGATAAAATCATATTGATTAACTAATACAAGAGACTTTATCCTAATAATAAATAATAAATATAAGTGAAATTTATACAATGTACTATTATATATTTTTCATTTTTATGAAGGATTAATAAAATAACCAAGGAATATTTATGTGTTTTTATTATTTAATTTAATTTATTAAAAGGTTTTTTAATTATTATTTTTCAAATAAAATATAATGGCATGTGAGTCATCCTTACCTATGTTATTACGTTGGATAAGCTTGTTCAAGGTTATGTTTGTATATCCTATAAACCAATCCATTGGTTTCTCTCACCTACATGTGATTTATAAATACATATAACAAATAATGAATCCAAAGGCTCCTAGAGGCAGTTCAAGATGGAACTAAGATGATACCATCTCAAGTGATACAAAGGTTGATAGTTATAATGTTGTATGTTGTGCCAAGACTGACATAATGAATTTCACCTAGGTCATAGGTTGATTTATTATCTACTTATTAAATAAAATATTAGATATTATCATTATCAATTCATTTATTTATTTATTTATTTATTTCTATTTTCCCCATTATTTATTTTATGGATACAAGACCGTTATATCATAAATAAAAGAACTATTGTGCCAAGATGGAATATAAATAAATTAATTATATTAAAAATGCGTCTATCAAAACATGGTAATCAAATATGTAAAATTAAATTATATATTTACGATACATGTTATAGATAAAATAAGATAATTTTTATGCATAATAAATAAAATTCCTTCAATAAATTTAAAATCATACATGAACATTCAATCCATGATTTTGAATGAAATCCCTAAAACTATGTGTTTGACCAACCCACATTGGGGAAATACTTTTTTCATACAGTTCTTATAATGTTTATGGGTTTACTTAATCATATTATACCAAGAAAAGTATCCATCACAAGACATGACGTGACATGGAGGAAAGTGTTGAGGAAATACATATCAGGGATTCTGGATGGGGGAGGCAACTCAATAAAGTGAAGAGATATATGATGAATGATGGAAAATACGTGCCTAAATAAATACCTTGAAGTACCTTGACCAACCATTATTGGTGTAATGCTTTGTGGAATATGGATCCTCACCACATGAATTTCCTAGAAACTACACATTATGATTCCAATGGTGAGGGTCATTGGGACTTTATAAAATAATAGGATACTAAATAAAATTAATATTATTATGTCTAACATAATTTTTAATCAATAAAAGTACTAATAATTTTCACTTTTGTAATTTTATAATAATGGAAATTTCATCATTCACATTATCCCTATATTAAATATTAGAGAACGGCCATCTACTTACTAGAAGTAACATCCATGAAAGGTTCAGAAACTTTTAGGTTGTGTTGTTCCAAGAATGGGGCACATGTGTTGTAATCCTCATTACGTGATCTTCCAGTGAAATAGATGAGTTATAAAGCATTCAATATCTCTAATAAGTTTTTGAGAAACACAGTCTATAATATATCTTTAATGTCATCATTAGTGTCTATTGAAGTCATGAAGTCTCACAAATACCTCAATACATATATCATAATCACGTATCTCTATGGATTATATCATGAGAGAGTTACATAGAAAAGTTTAGAGATATCCAACGAACACTTTTGAAGTAATTTTTGGATGGTGTTCTCACTATGTCGCATGTAGTGAAACTCATTGTCCACATTGATCACATGAGGGTTCTAACATTTAAACTCCCTAAAGAGCTATATATTTATCTTATTATTTCATCACATCCTTATATCATTTTTGATATTGATATAAATTTTAATATGAAGAACATTGATATGTCTCTCCTAGATCAACTCACTCTTCTAATCCAAATTGATAAATGGTTTAAAGTTTGAAAATCCTTCCACCCATATAGTGAATAAATGGAAAGTCAACATGAAGATCTAAAATAAAAAATCTTCTTTACACCCATACCATAGTTTAAAGATCATGTAGAATGAAATATAACATAATGCTATCTTTTTATCATGTGTCAATAAGTGTTATTAGAAAAAAAACTCAACCTAGTAAAAGAATAATGTTGAATCTTTAGGTGAGTTATTATCGAGTGAAATATAATTGTTTCTATAAATTTGTTTTTATATATATCCTATGGTTATCATATATGTATTTAAATACATGTAACAAATTGATTTTGAAATATTGGTAGAAGGGAGGTATAACTATGGGCATCCAATAGAGTTGAACTAGTTGTTGTGGTGAAAAGAGACTATTACCTCATGTTGCTTATTAGAATGATCATGGGTTTTAATGATTAATATTTTGGTCCATTTTTTACCAAATAAATTATCTCTATATTGAAAAATTGTAACACCCCAAGCTTCTACGGTATGCTTCTCTTTGAATAATGCAATAGCGTGTGTTGTACGCAACATCGAGTTCTAACACACACCACAACCAATCAAACTAGCCGTTATGAATAGTAATACCTAATTTTCAAAATTTTATAAATTATATCTCTCAAAATGGACTTCATTTTTGAATTCGGGGTATCAAATTTATCCTAAGGTGAAATTTTGGTACTTTTTGGATAACTTTAATATTTTGATGAATAGTAAAAATTACTAAATTTTAATTGAAAACAACTTTTTTAATCAAAATAATTAATAGTGATAAATTATTAATTTGAGTAGTTTTAAAGTATATTTAGAATATATTTTTACCATTAAATACAATTTTGGTCATTGGACATAATTTAACAATTAAACCGAACATAAACAAGTATCAATCTTTTGATACTTATTATATCTTAAAAACACGCTTTTTGTTTTGACAGCGGGAATTAATTTTAAATTAATTTCTGCCACTTCTGTGTTTTAAATTTGGAAAAATGGATTCCATATTTGGAATCACAATGTCCAAATTGTTTAAATAGGTAACTTTTATTTTTAGACATTTTGAATAATTACTTCGGTAAATATTTTATTTGCCATAGTTAAAGGGTAAATCCGGTAAATAAGGGTTAACAAATAATATTATAATATTAATAAATTACCCTAAAACGTGTCCAAAACTTATTTTTGGATAAATGTCCGACCATGGACATCTTTGGGTCGATTTTGAGACCCCATGGAGCCACTTGTAGGTGATAGGGACACTTTATTTTAATTAAGTTAAAATAAATACAAAAATGACATAAGCATATGTCTTTTAGAAAAACAATTTTTACAAAGGGTTATATATGTTGGATTTTCGACTGTAAATATTAATTAGAAATCTAAAAATATTTCCTACATAATGGTATTTTATTTATAATTTTTAGACATCAAATAATGTAATTTATTTATGACACAATGATGATGCAGTACTTACCATAATAGTGAATAATTAAATTAATTGATATTATAAATACCCAAATAAATATAATATCATTCTTTTAATGAATCAAAATAATTTTATAAGATAATATGACATATTAGTATTGATTTAATTGATTTTTTTCGAAGTAATCATTCTGTTATGATTTTCAAAAAAATCAAAATTCCAAATAGTGTCAAAATTGACATAAAAGAGTTTTTAAAACAAATATTATATTATTAATTGATATTCAATTCCTAGAAATCTAAAGTTCGGCCAAGAGACTTATATCATGATAGTTGTATAATTAATGGATCACTTGGGGGTCTCTTGGATGTATATAGTAAGTTTGTTACCCATATAATATAAAAATACAAAGAGACATTGTAAAAGTGAAACTAATTAACTAAGAGTTAATACTTGAAGATAAGGTTAATATAGTAACCCAAACCTGTCAAAATATTATTGGTTGAGTGGTTTTCAACCTATCCCCACCTTAAACTTTAAATGATACACTTTGTAGCCATTATAAACCGAATATTAATTTATTATAAAGTAATATTTCTAGATTTTCCAAAGGTGCCCCCCACCCCTCTTATAAAAGGGCACTCCCCCTTCTCATTAATTCACACCTTAAAAGACTTTTCGTTCGGCCAAAACCTGCCAAAATACTCTCTAAAATTCCCTAAATTCATCATAGAGGCCTTAATTTAGTCATAAAGCCAGCCTAAGGAGCCCTTTTGATCAAATCAAAAGGAAGAACCCGAAGAAGAGGTAATGATTTCACCATACTTTTTCAAGTTCCTTTCTTCTTCCACTTCATCTTTCTTTGTTATTACCATTCTAAAATAATAACTCCATTATATTATATATAAATTGATGTTATTATAAACATTTTACAACCATATTTATGTATTCTATCCATCCTTTGAATGACATGTCCCCATACGTGCGTACGTACGGTTTACTGTCTCCACGTCGTGGTGTAATTGTTATTCAAAACATTGTTATTTGGATGGGTATAATAATGATGTGTAATTCATGTATCTAATAAATATAACATGATAATTATTCTGTATATATGATATACCATCCAATTAAATATTATTTTAATATCAAAATAATGAAATTGTCGCTCGTGCATACGTATGGACTACCGTCTCCACGAGCGCGATGAGATTCATTCTCCATCGTATCCATTCAAGTCTAATTCTCATTTTAAGATTAATAATAATGTTTATGGACATAATATCATTCTAGATATGAATAAGATACAATATATCCAAAACAATCATGACTTATGTAACAAAACATATAAAATAATACAAGTAAGTTAACACCCGAAACGACGATAATTCTAAGATATTATTAGCAAAGCAATGTTAAAAGATCATATATGATATCATATTAATATATATGATTCTCGTATAATTTAATAACAATTATTTCACCATTATACACGAGGTTCACCTACCCCAACCAAGGAAAAGTTCAAGGTAAGGGTTTATTTCACAATCTCTTCATTATCCGAGGATGTTTATACATAATAATCTACTGAGATCTCTTTATCATCCACATACATGTTTTTAAAAATGTCTTTCAAAACATTTTTACTATTTAATAAAAAATGGGTAAAATTAATTTATACCCTTATATGACTTTATATTTTTTTAAAGGAATCTTTCCATCGTTTTTGAAATAAGTTACTTTTTAACCTTTTGGAAAAAATTAAGGTAAGAATGTATTTTTTTACTTATATGGAGGGTGCGGTTATTCTCCGCCATTATTAAACCATTGAAGCTTCTTTACATGATTATAAGGATATTTTCAAAATAAAGGTTTTATTTTAAAATTATGTGATTTTTAAATGATTTCAATAAAGATATATTTCTCTCAAATATATGAAAACCCAGTGCAAATGTATACGTATTTAACGCAAGCTTAAAAATGTTTTCAGAAAACCTGACTCTTGAGTGTGGTAGATAGGAATGGATTGGGCATGGACCCATCATGGCCTGTAATTAGTTGAGCAGTCTCAGAATTAGTTATTATGTTTTAAGAAGCTTTCCTAATGTTTTCAGAAAAAACACTTGAGTATATTTGAGCAATTTTAAACGTAAGTATCTTCTAAAAAATTTCATCGGTTGGTCTCATGAGACAAACTAGTGTCTTGGCACAAGGCCTTGACAAAATATTATTTTTAGTCTTGGAACGAGGCCTTGGATCTGTGTTTTTGATAGTCTGGCATTATGCATTCTATCATTAGGAAAGTGGTTATTGATATTGCATGTGGTTATTCGATTAGTAGAATATCCATGTGAATAAGTAAATGGAATTATATCATTTTATTTTTTCCATACTATGTTGAGGTTCAAGCTGAAAAGGATTTTGTTTTAGTTATACATTGCCTTAAATGTTTATTCTTATTTATGAAAGTTTCCACTATATTGTTATCCTTACTGGGCATTTGAGCTCACCCCTTTTCTATGTTTTATTTTTCCCAGGATGTGAAGAAGTAAATTATGAATGACCTGTAGGGATAGTATGAGGGGATAAGAGTGTGGACTATGGAGACTATGTTGTTGCAGTTTTCATTTTTATGATGTAATGTAAAACTTTATAAATATATCTAGTGTTTCCATGGCTACTAAACTAATCGGTCTTTCAGGATTTAATCTTTCTTGTGATCATGCCAATGTTATGTAATAATTCATCGACTCTAGGTAATTGGGGTCGGGGCCTTACAGTTGGTATCAGAGAATTTTAGTAAAAACCTTTGAAGCTAGATTTAGATAAACAGTTATTAGAGCACATAGACATAAGATGGACTTTTAGGATTAGTATAGAAGAACTTCCTAGAATTTTGGTATTGTATAGATTTTGTGTGTTTTCCGAGCAATACATTCCTGTTTGGATATGAGCAGGTAGAGGCGGCTCTAACACAGATGTACTTAGGGGTAAATCCAAAAAACACCGCTTTGAGATAGACTCGAACGGGAACTGGTGCATGACAACGGGCCTTGCTGCACTCTTGGTTATGACACTCCCAGGGGATATGCTTAGGATAACTCTCATTTTCATTACAAATCATTATGAAGGGTTTATGAGTATATAATTCCTCAAAGAAAACATTTTTATGACAATGGATTATATCCATAAATAGTTCGATTTATGTTAAGTGTTTTATGTGTATGAAATTATGTATTTTGATTCATAAACTGATCTAGTTTATGTCATTGTTTAGATATGGCGCCTAGTGAATGAAATGGAAACCGTATCAATGCACACACTCCATGTAGGGATTTCCCTCCTGATCAAGATAATTATAGTGGAGTTGGTGATGCAACTTGTGCCGATTATCTAATCACCATACTGGGAAAACTCACTCAGGTTATGAATAGTAGCCTTACCCGTATGGAGCACCCTGATCCTCAACGTGGAGAGTCAATGTTAGATCGCTTCATGAGGAAACAACTGCCAACGTTCAATGGGAGTACAAATCAATTGGTAGATGAGCAATGGATATGTTCCCTAGAGAAAATATTTTAGGCTTTGGGATGTAGTGAAAGGGAAAAAGTTATCATGGCAGCTTACCACCTCACTGGAGATTCTGATCAATGGTGGTCATTGATTCAAAACAATAAAGAAGATGATGAAGTATAAAATATGGAATGGAGGGAGTTCAAAGATCTGTTTTTAGAAAAATACTATCCTCGTGACCAACGAGCAGATATGGAAAGGCAATTTCTGAGTCTGAGACCAAAGGAGGATGAGAATGTCGCAAAGTATGAGGCTAAATTTACAAGTTTAGCAAGGTATGCTGGAGATTATATACGTAACCCAATAAGTATGATTGATCGTTTCATTGATGCGTTAAAACCATTTCTCCATCAATCATTAGTCTCACAATCCTTATCATAGTATGAATACATTGTCTCATGTGCTATCAAGATAGAAAATGAATTCTCTAAGTCTTATGACTTTAAAGTAAATCAAGAGAATGAGAGATCTACTAATCAATCTAGGAATAGAAATAAGGGGAAGAAGGGAAAGGTTGAATATCCACCCTGTGGTAAATGTGGGAAGAAACACATCAGTACTTGCTTGAAGGGAATGGGTGTCTATTACAAGTCTGGTGAAAAAGGCCACCAAGCTCGTGATTGCAAAGGGAAGAAGGAAGCTACCAATGTTTAGTGCTAAAATTGCAGGGCTATGGGACATTATGCAAATGGATTTCCTATCTTTCAGGAGAACATACCTCAGAAAAATCCAAGGGATCAAGGCCAAGCTTATGTTATCACTACTGCTGAGGTAGAAGCTCCGAAAAAAGTGGTGGCAGGTAATTTAATGGTTTCCTCAAGTTTAGAAAATGCATTATTTGATTTTGGATCATCGCATTGTTTCATATCTTCCCAGTTTTCTAAGAGAATTAAATATTTCCAATTTTATTTAACAAATGATTTGTTAGTTAAAACTCCTAAGGGAAGTATCATTGCAGCAATGTTTTTTAAATCAGTCCCCATTAGACCACATAAATGTTCTTTATCCGCTGATCTCATCGTCATACCTATGATTGAGTTTGATATAATCCTCGGCATGGATTGGCTTTCGGACCATGATGCAAAGATTTATTATAAGAAAAAGGAGGTTATGATTTTTGATGATGATGATAAGGAACACCTTATCTTTATAGCAGAATCGTCACCACCTAATTCTTATCTAGATCCACCCCCAGTAGCTCAACTAAATTCAATTATTGGGGAAAAAGAGAATGAAATTACAGTGGTTGAGGAATGTAATGTTCAATTAGAGAATGTACCTATTGTGAATGAATATGTAGATGTGTTTCCAAAATATTTACCTAGACATCCTCTAGAATGAGAAGTTGAGTTTTCCATTGATTTAATTCCTCAAACAAGGCCTATATCGAAGACCCCTTATAGAATGGCCACTGTAGAATTATTTGAACTAAAGAAACAACTATAGGATTTCAGTAATAAAGGATTTATTCTCCCTAGTGTGTGTATATGGGGAGCCCCAGTTCTTTTTGTTAAAAAGAAAGATGGATCTATGAGGTTATGTATCGACTACAGAGAGATCGATGCTATAACAATAAAGAACAAGTATCCCCTACCTCACATTGATGATTTATTTGACCAACTGCATGGATCTCAATAAGTTTCAAAGATTGCCTTAGATCTGGATACCATCAGTTGTGTTTGAAAAAGGAAGACATTCTGAAGACAACATTTCGAACCACGTATGGGCATTAGGAGTTTATAGTAATGCCTTTTGGATTGACTAATGCACCCTCTGTATTCATGGATCTGATGAATAGAGTTTTCAATGAATATCTCGATGAATTTTTGGTGGTATTTATTAATGATATCTTGGTATAATAAAAAAGCTACGAAGATCAAGAAAATCACTTGCGCATTATCCTAAAGACTCTGAGAAGACATGAATTATATGGGAAGTTTAGCAAGTATGAATTCTGGCTTCAAGAGATTTCTTTTCTTAGCCATATTTTCACTAAAGATGGAATCTCCGTTGATCCTTCTATGACAAAGTCAATCCAATAATGGACTACACTGATGAGTATAACTGAGGTACGTAGTTTTATTGGTTTAGAAGAATATTATCGACATTTCGTCCAGAATTTTGCCCGGTTGGATAACCCGTTAACAGAGCTCACACGTAAAGGGGTTAAATTTGTATGGACAAAAGAGTGTGAATAATGTTTCAAAGAACTGATGAGAAGATTAGTTAATGATCCTATATTGACTCTACCATCAGGGAATGATGGGTTCGTTATTTATAGTGATGCATCGAAGAAAGTACTTGGTTGTGTTCTTATGCAGAATGACAGGGTTATTGCCTATGCATCACGAAAATTGAAAATTCATGAACAAAACTATCCTACTCATTATCTCAAGTTAGCAACTGTGATCTTTGCTTTGAAGATATGGAGGCACTACCTCTAAGGTGAAAAATGTGAGATTTATAATGATCACAAGAGTTTGAAGTATATTTTCTCACAAAAAGAACTCAACATGAGGCAAAGGAGATGACTTGAATTACTCAAGGATTATGATTGCACGATACACTACCACTCGGGGAAGGAAAACAAGGTGGCAGATGATTGGAGAAGAAAAGATCATGGAGTTTTGAACTATATGATAATTGAAAGGGATCCAATTTTCATTGATCTAGTGAAGATGGACATTGGAATAACCAGGGAAAGTGAAACATAATTGCTTTTTTAAAATGGTTGTCGAACCATCTTTACTAGAAAGGATTAAGAGTTCTAAGACCAATGACTAAGTATTTAAAAAGAAGATTAAAGCTATGAATGATGGGAGATTGAGAGACTTTGTGTATGAAGATGGAATTTTGATATTTGGGGAGAGACTTTGTGTTCCCGATATACCTGATCTAAAAAGGGAATTATTGGATGATGCTCATAGTTCCAATTTCTATATACACCATGGGAGCACCAAAATGTAGAGATATTTGAAGGAACATTTTTGGGGGGGAAACATGAAGAGGGAGATTGCTGATTTTGTGTCAAGATGTATGGTTTGTCAACAAGTGAAAGCTGGAAGGCAATAGCCTGGAGGAGTCATGCAAACTCTTCCCATATCAGAGTGGAAATGGGACAATATTACGATGGACTTTGTCATGGGGCTACCAAAGATTCCTAGAAGGAATGATGCAATATAGGTCATTGTTGATCGTCTTACAAAGTTAGAACATTTTCTTGATATAAGGGAAAATTTACCACTTGACTGACTAGCAAGACTATATATTAATGATGTTGTGAGAATTCATGGAGTACCCCTATCGATTGTCTCTGATCGTGATCCCCATTTTACTTCATGATTCTGGAAAATTCTTCAGAATGCCTTGGATACTGAACTTCATTTGAGCACTACCTACCACCCTCAAACAGATGGAAAATCAAAACGATCTATTCAAACCTTAGAAGACATGTTGAGATCCTGCTCACTTGACTTTCAGGGTATGTGGGATCTATATTTACCTCTGGTAGAATTTTCCTATAACAATATCTTCCATTCGAGTATTCAGATGGCACCATATGAAGCATTATATGGAAAGAGATGTCGCACACCAACCTATTGAGATGACGTTGGTGAAAGAAAAGTTGTAGGCCCAGAACTGGTGGAGGAAATGATGGAAAAGGTGAAGGTAATCCAAAACCATATCAAAGCAGCTCAAAGTAGGCAGAAGAGCTATGCCGATAATCGAAGGAATGATTTGGAATTTCAAGTCAGTGATTATGTTCTCCTGAAGGTATATCCATGGAAGGGAGTCATAAGTTTTGGTGAGAAATGTAAATTTAGTCCCAGGTACATCGGACCTTTCAAAATTCTAGAATAATTTGGGGTTGTATCTTACCATTTGGAAATGCCTCCAAATCTCTCCAAAGTTCACGATGTGTTCCACGTATCACTATTGAGGAAATACATGCCTGACCCAATGCATGTACTCACCTATGAGGAATTAGAACTGGAACCCTAACTAACTTATTATGAAGATCCCGTCAAGATTCTTGATATAAGAGAACAAGTAATGAGAAACCGGATGACTCGTCTGGTAAAAGTCTTGTGGAGAAACCATAAGATGGAAGAGGCAACGTGGGAACCCGAGGAACTTATGATGAAGAACCACCTGAGTCTATTCATGCGGATGTATTCTCGAAATTTTGAGGATGAAATTATTTGAAGGAGAGGAGAATTTAACACCCCAAGCCTCTACGGTATTCTTCTCTTTGAATAATGCAATAGCGTGTTTTGTACGCAACATCGAGTTCTAAAACACACCACAACCAATCAAACTAGTTGTTATGAATAGTAATACCTAATTTTTAAAATTTTTAAAATTTTATCTTTCAAAATGGACTTCATTTTTTGGATTCGGAGTATCGAATTTAGCCTAAGGTGAAATTTTGGTACTTTTCAGATAACTTTAATATTTTGATGAATAGTGAAAATTACTAAATTTTAATTAAAAACGACTTTTTTAATCAAAATAATTAATAGTGATAAATTATGAATTTGAGTGGTGTTAAATTATATTTAGAATATATTTTTACCATTTAATAAAATGTTGGTCATTGGACATCATTTCACAATTAAACCAAACATAAACAAGTATCAATCTTTTGATAGTTATTATATACTAAAAAAACGCTTTTTGTTTTGACAGTGGGAATTAATTTTAAATTAATTTCTACCACTTCTATGTTTTGAATATGGAAATATTGATTCCATATTTGGAATCAGGATGTCCATATTGTGTAAATAGATAACTTTTATTTTTATACATTTTGAATAATTACTTCGGTAAATATTTTATTTACTATGGTTAAAGGGTAAATCCGGTAAATAAGGGTTAAAAAATAATATTATAATAATATTAAATTACCCTAAAACGTGTCCTAACCTTATTGGTGGATACCTATCCGACCATTGGGATCTTTGGGTCGATTTTGGGAACCCATGGAGCCACTTGTAGGTGATAGGGACACTTTATTTTAATTAAGTTAAAATAAATACAAAAATGACATAAGCATATATCTTTTAGAAAAAAAATTTACAAATGTTTATATATGTTAGATTTTAGACTATAAATGTTGATTAGAAAGATAAAACGATTTACTAGACAATTTTATTTTATTTATAATTTTTAGACATTAAATAATTTAATTTATTTATGACACAATAATGATGTAGTAATTACAATAATTGTAAAAAATTAAAATAATTGATATTATAAATACCAAAATAAATATAATTTGAGACTTTTAATGAAATAAACTAATTTTCTAGGATAATATGACATATTAGGATTGATTTAATTTACTTTTTTCGAATGAATCATTCTGTTAGGAGTTTCACAATAATCAATTTTACAAATAGTGTCAAATTTGACATAAAAGAGTTTTTAAAAAAAATATTATATTTTTAATTGATATTCAATTCCTAAAAATATAATTTTCGGCCAAGAGACATATATCATTATAGTTGTATCATTAATGGACCACTTGGGGGTCGCTTGGATGTATATTGTATGTTTATTAACAATATATTATAAAAATACAAAGAGACATTGTAAAAGTTAAACTAATTAACTAAGAGTTAATACTTAAAGATAAGGTTAATATAGTAACCCAAACCTATCTAAATCATATTTTTTGAGTGGTTTTCGACCTATCCCTACCTTAACCTATAAATAATCCACTTTTTAGCCATTACAAACCGAATATGAATTTATTATTAAATAATATTTCTGGCTTTTCCAAAGGTGCCCTCACCCCTCTTGTAAAAGGGAACTCCCACTTCTCATTAATTCACACCTTAAAAGTCTTTTGGTTCCCCCAACCCCTGCCCAAATACTCTCTAAAATTCCCTCACTTCATCCTAGATGACTTTTTTTAGTCAGAAATCCAACCTATAGACCCCTTTTGATCAAATCAAAAGAAATAACCCAAAGAAGAGGCAATGATTTCACCCCCCTTTTTCAAGTTCCTTTCTTCTTCCACTTCCTATTTCTTTGTTATTACCATTCTAAAATAATTAATCCAGTATATTATATATGATTTGAGGTTATTATAAACATGGTACAACCATATTTCAGTATTCTATCCATCCTTTGAATGACATGTCACCATACGTGCGTACGTACGGCTTACCGTCTCCACGTCATGGTGTAATTGTTATTCAAAACATTATTATTTTCATGGGTATAATAATGATGAGTAATTCATGTAAATAATAAATATAACATGATAATGATTCTGTATATATTATATTCCATCAAATTAAATATTATTTTATTATCAAAAGAATGATATTGTCGGTCGTGCGTACGTACGGACTACCTTCTCCACGAGCACGATGAGATTCATTCTCCATCATATCCATTCAAGTATAATTATAATTTGAAGATTAATAATAATGTTTAAGGACTTAATATCATTATGGATATGAATAAGATACAATCTATCCTTAAAAAAGATGGCTTATGTAACAAAACATATAAAAGAAAACGAGTCAGTGAACACTCGAAAAGACGATAATTCTAAGATATTATTAACAAAGCAATGTTAAAAGATCATATATGATATCATATTAATATATATGATTCTTTTATAATTTAATAACTATTATTTTAACATTATACAAGAGGTTAACCTACCCCAAACAAGGAAAAGTACAAGGTAAGGTTTTATTTCACAATCTCTTCATTATCCGAGGTTGTTTGTATATAATAATCTACTGGGATCCATTTATCATCCACATCCATGTTTTTTAAAATGTATTTCAAAATATTTTTACTATTTAATAGAGCATGGGTTAAATTCATTTATACCGTTATTTGACTTTATATGTTTTGAAAGGAATCTTTCCATCGTTTTTTAAATAAGTTACTTTTTATCCTTTTTGACAAAATTTAGGTAAGAATGTCTTTTTTTAACTTAAATGGCGGGTGCGATTATTCTCTGTCATTATTACACCTTTGAAGCTTCCTTACATGATTATAATGATATTTTCAAAATAGAGGTTTTATTTTATAATTTTGTGATTTTTAAATTATTTAAAGAAAGATATATTTCTCTCAAATATATGAAAACCCAGTGCAAATGTATACGTATTTAACGCAAGCTTAAAAATGTTTTCAGAAAACCCGACTCTTGAGTGTGGTAGACAGGAAGGGATTGGGCATGGACCCATCATGTCCGATAATTAGTCGAGCAGTCTCAGAATTAGTTATTTTGTTTTCAGAAGCTTGCATAATAGTTTCTGAAAAACACTGGAGTATATTTGAGCAATTTTAAATGTAATTATCTTCTAAAAAAATTGCATCAGTAGGTCTCAAAGGAAATACCAGTGTCTTGTCACAAGGCCTTAACAAAATCATATTTTTAGTCTTGGCACGAGGCCTTGTCTATGTGGTTATGATAGTCTGGCATTATGCATTCCATCATTATAAAAGTGGTTATTGATATTGAATTTGATTATTCGATTAGTATAATATCCATGTGAATAAGTAAATTGCATTATTTCATTTTATTTTTTCCATACTATGTTGAAGTTCAAGTTTAAAAGGCTTTTGTTATAGTTATACATTCCCTTAAATGTTTATTATTATTTATGAAATTTTTCTCTATATTGTTATCCTTACTGGGCATTTGAGCTCAGCCCTTTTCTATGTTTTATTTTTACCAGGATGTGAAGATGTAAATTATGAAAGACCTGTAGGGATAGTATGAGGGGATAAGAGTGTGGTCTATGGAGACTATGTTGTTGTAGTTTTCATTTTTATGATGTAATGTAAAACATTGTGAATATATCTAGTGTTTCCAAGGCTACTAAACTAATCGGTCTTTCGAGATTTGATCTTTCTTGTGATCATGCCAATGTTAAGTAATAATGCACCGACTCTGGGTAACTAGGGTCGGGGCATTACAAAAATGATACGAATGGATTTATTATCAAATTTGGGAATAAATTTCGATTATTTTATAAAGATGATATTTTTATGGTAAGAAAAATTTAAATAATAGTTTTTATGTGTTATATTACATGTATCTAGTTAGGTAAATTGATAAGTAAATTACATCATAGGTATCATACCAAAACCAAATTTGGAATCACCAGCTAGGTTATATAAATTAAATGTTTTTTACTAAATTATATCAAAAGGGATATTTATATTTAATTAAACTAAAATCACTTGGTGTATGTCTCACATTTTTACAAGGTAAAATGGCCAAATCCTTGTTTAGTGAAAAAATGAAAGGGTCAATGAGATTATTTAATTAGTTCATAATCATGTGCGTAGACCATTTTCAATTTATGAAATGGTTGGGCACTCAAGCTTCATAACTTAGATGAATGATTTTATTATACATGGATATGCATAATTGATTATGTACAATTAAGATTTCTTTAAGATATTCAAGTAATAAAATAATGAATTTGAGAACCAGTTATTTATGAAGATTAAGAAACTCTTCTTAGATGGTTGTTGATAATATCATAATCAATACATCATTTATTATTTATGAGATTTTAGGATTCAATATCAACTAAATCATGTTTTCAAACCTTAATGTAATGGTGTAAGTGAAATGGGGAACCACACACTATTATACATGGTGATATCAGTAATGATTCATGTAAGTCATCCATTATAATTTGGTGGATATGTGATGACAAAAAATTGTATAAATATGAAACCGAGTTCCATATAAAGTAGAAGATGGTATACCATACAAATTGTGGAATGGAAAGAAACACATGTTTTCAAACTTATATATATGTGGTTGTGAATATTTTTTTATGTCCCCTTCAGGGAAAAATCTTTCACCACAAGTTACAATGTGTACCTTTATAGGATACCCCCAATGAAATAATGTGATATTACTTATACAAACCCTCAGAAAAAAGGGTTACAGGGGAAAAAAATCTCAAATACCTTGAGAGGGAGCACATATCAAAAATAGACACTGGTATCATTGTAGACTTGGATGAAGTTATAGATAAATGTATAAAGGATTTAGCATAGAAACACATTCCACAAATACACATAGAATAAGATTTTTTAGAGACACAAGTACTATTTTGGAGTATAAGAGAGGTTAAAGAGCCATAATGGCATGGTATCTTAGTAACTAATGATAGTTACTCATTATTGGTTAATAACATTAATAATCTAACTTAAAAGGAAGTAGTAAGGGGTACAGATGTTACCATGTGAAAGGAATCTATAAATTCATAAATTTATTTAATATAAAAAAACCAAGTATGTATTTTGGTAGATCCTCCAATGGATATAAATCCTATTGTATTTAAATGGGTATTGAAGAATAAACTAGACTTTCATGGATAATTCAGTACTTATAAGTCATTACTGGTTTCAAATGGTCTAAACAGCATCAATGCATTGACTATGATGAAAACTTTTCACCAGTTTATTTGATGAAATCCATCGTAATCTTAATTTACATTCGGTATTTCCATAAAACACGAAAATCATGGTTTACTGGTGGTTATTTAGAGGTGTCCTATCAAACCACCTATAAATAAAATTTAAATTTTTTAGAGGTGATTTTTTAAAACATCATGCAAAATATTTATTAAGATAAAAATAAATTTCATTCTTTCCCCAAGCCGTATGTACACTTTCTCCCCGCCCCATGTTCACTTTCCCCACCCATCACTAATCTCACCCACTCCACCACCACTCTCACCCTTTCCACTACCACTCTCACCATTCACACTACCAATATTTCTACCACCATCGATGATATAACCCTCACCCATAGTCTCATAGTCTCCCTCACTCTATTTTACCCCTTTTTAGCATACATCCCCTATAGCCTTATTAATCCTTTATCCCCCATTACCCCTATCATCCACTGGTCACCCCTCTCTCCCCTACTGATGTGTCGCTCACCCCCCTTTCTCCCTCTAGATCCCTCTCCCCTCTTTTATCATGTTGATCATTCACCTTCTATTCCCCCTATAATCGGTGAGCATCTCACAACTTAGATGTTAATATGTACATATATTTTCCACCTAAAATCACATATCAATTAAAATTATTCCTATCATTTTTTCAACAATGAATCTTGGATATTATTTTTGGAATTTTTAGGTGTCTTATGAAAATATAATCAATTAATTCATTATATATGATAAGTATTATATGTTATTAAAAATTAGTGTGAGTGTCATTCTTATGCTACACATCACTAATTAACTCAATTAAAATACCCTCAATTATTTTTCATAGAGAAATTAAATTAATTTTTTGTATCTTAAGGTGGGTTGTGAAACAATATAGAATTAACTCATCATATTTGAGAAGTTATATTTTTTTTTTAATTAGTATTTCACTATAAAGTTTACAAAAAAATACACTTATTAACTAAATTGAAAATACATTCTTATTTTATATATTAATAATAAATTGTATCAATTTTGAATGACTTTTATTTTATTATTTTTTCCCAAACAAAACCAACACGACATTTAGAATATTTTTCAATATAGGTATCATCATTAATGTTTAAATTAATCATATGATAATATGAAATATCCCTTAAATAAATATTATGAAACTAAATGATAGTGAATTCTAAATAAGATAATTTCTATTTTTTCAAAGCATACTTTATAGAATATTATTAGATGAAAATTAACATAAATATATCATGATTTTTTAATCATAAGATAGGGAAGATGAGTCTATCACCATTTGTTACCAAAAAATAGTAATTTTTCTTTAAATGAAATAATCATGTGTGTTTTAATTTTCTTTGAAATATTTTGTGAACTTTGTGATATATGGATAAAATATGGATCACATTACCTCGGGACATGCCTCATTATGCTAAGGGTTTGGATGAGGTTTTAGATTTTTAAATTTCATATCAATCTGTTGATGTGAAAATAAGATTTACATTCCCTAATTGTAAATTTAGATCATGGATAAATAGATTGAAGTTCATGAAAATTTGATATTGAAGGAATTTCCTTATTAATATGTGTGTTGGATTTTCCATAGAGAAACAAATTTTTTAGAAATTTTGAGTACTGATTTCAATAAATATAATGAGATCCCAACATCATCAACAATGGGAATTGAAATTCATAACTTAATAAATGACTCTTTCAACATTTCAAGGAAATATCATCAACATCAAATAATATTAATATAACCAGTTGAGGGTGGTACAAATAGTAAATTGGAAAATTAATTTTTTAGGACCAATGGATAACCATATCAAGATTGTAACATATCAGTGAATCCTCCTCCTGAAGCCTTAGAGACTACGGTAATAGTGATCTATACAGAGTAGAAAAATGTCATTCATGATTTAAATGATGATGGGAACCAAAAGTTATTTGTATGACATCTAAAATATATAAACATTTCATTTTTAAAGAATTTTTAAAATATCAAATACCTATGTGAAATTATAAATAAGGTGATTCCTATGATATTTGATTTTTTGTGTGATGTCTTTCCTAAAGGTATAATACCTGAATTTTTTATGATATAAGGAAAATTAACAATCGTTTTCTGAATTATACAAAAATACATTCTTGTCCCCGTGGTTTTATCATTTATTGGCAACAAGATTCAATTAGATACGACTGAAACAAATGTTTTCCTTCCATATGGAAGTCAATGGGTAATGTTGGAAGTATGAATTAACATGATTCAAAGTAAAATAATGAAAAAAACCAACATATAAATATTTTGAATTACTTACCTTTAAAACCTCGATTGATAAGATTATTAATGTCATCAAAATTCACCAAGCACATGAAGTCGTTTTATATATACAATAACAATAATGGGTAAATTTTACCACAAATAGATTCAAAATCATAGAATAAATTTGATTCATTACATAAATATTTCTCATCTGATCTTAGGAATATGCAATTGGGATTGGTTTTTAGTGGATTCAACTAAATCAGGACTCTGATTACCATTTATATCACTTGGATGGATGATTTGATCCCTTACAATATACCTCCATGGATATGTATGAAACAAAAGTCCATTATCATTTCAATGATTATTACTAAGAAAAAAATTCCAAGAAATGATAATGATATATATTTACATATTTTAATTAAATAATTATAGTTTTTATAGGGGAAACGTGTTATTAAGTATGATTCAGCTTCTAGAACAGTGATCAAAATTAATGCTTCTCAAATGTGGACCATTTGGCACTTCCTTGGACATATAAACTTATTTTGTTTGAAAACTTAATTAGGTTTGGATTGACCTATATGTAACATGCATTTTGAGCATGAATGACTACATTATAGTGAAAAATGGCGATTCATGTGTCAACATAGATTCCTTAATGCATCTCATAGATTTCAATTGAAGAAGTCAAATTTAAATCAATCCATTGATTATATTCAACAAAAAAAGTTATTGATGGGTTCTAAAATATCATCACAACTAGTAAATGTTGACAGATATTTTTTGAATTTCCATAATTTGAATGATAGTGCGAAATGAGTTCCAAGTGCAACATTATTGGAAATCATAATGCAACAATGGATGATTGAAAAGTAAATTCTTCAAACATCACTATTTTGAATTTAATATTTTGTGTTATAATCTTGTTTTTATTCATATTAATAATTAATTTTGTGACTCATTGACCTATATATTACCTAATAATCCTAGAGGGCAATCGAAATGTTCATATGGAATTACAAACAATTAATATAAATCATGATCTATGTTCATATGAGAATGGAATGTATGAACCTGAAATGTTTTGAACAAAAAATAGGGATAAATATATACTATTTAAAATTTTAAAACATTTCAACGTATATAATGGGTATGAAAGTGAAATATCAATATTTTTCAATACAACTCATCATATTATACATGGATTAAAAATTAATGATTCTCATATTTTTTATAGTAATTAGTACTATTATAATTGCTTACATCGTTACCTCAAAAGTATAAGGTAGTTGTACTTCAACTATGAACATTCATTAGAAATATATATAATAAAACCATTCAACCTGTTTAGCATGAAAAGCTTCAAGATAGATTTTTCCTGACAATTTTTATAGTTGAGGTGATCTTTACTAAGTCATTTTTTACTATCATGATGCATTTACCTGTGAATTTGGTGGGGGAAACTAATTTAGAATGTCATGTTCTTAATTTATGGATGTATTGAATTGATAGATACATTATTTATAAGTTTTTTATTTTAATTAAACAATTAACAAGACTTAATTAGATACATCACTATGTTTTATTTATTTTATTTCATAGATATCATCATCATTTGGAATTATATGGGAAAAATAAATCCCAACCTAAATGCTCTAGTTCTGAAGTATTTTTTGTAGAATATTTTATTACCTTCTTTATAGAAACTTTGATTATATTTAGAAATTATTCAATATTTTTTTATATTTTGATGACATATCGGCTCAATATCAACTCATTTATAAATTTAAAAATCTTTCCTAATATTGACCGATTGGTTAAGAGGATAAAAAATAATATAATAAGGAAATTGAAATTATTACAAGATCGTGGATATATTCTTCTAAATAGTGAAATTATATATAAATTGTTTATGGTGATCAGGATAAAAATAAATCAATGAATGAGATGTTGATCATGAAATGAAAAAGATACAACAATAGTTGTAAATAAAGATATTTTATAATGGTTTTCACATCTTTTATGTTTTTAAATACTTCAATAAATAGGTATGTTATTTTGAAAAATTTATTTTTTAAATATAGTAATGTACATTAATTTTTTTAGATCTTGAATATAGATACTCATGTTGAGTTGTCAAAAATATTTGTTGCCTCTTGCTTTAGTACCTTAAAACAAGATAGATTTTTTGATGATTATAATTTTAAAGGATTCAAATTTCATACATTCGATTGTGAGGAGGGTTTCAAAACACATAAAATTGGTATATTTATAGTTTCTAAATTGGGATACGATAGAATTTTGAGTGATGATATTTATTTAAACTATTATGTTCATTTTCTAGTTGTTTTATTTAAATTCATGTTGGTCGATATTACCAAAGATATTAAAAACATTCCTTGAAATTTAATTTGGTTAACTCCTCTATGCTGATGGATTTCAGCGACCATGAATTACATGATTCATATATCATCCCATTGCAAGTGAAAACTATATATTCAGTGGAAGATGTTGTGGATGAAGGTTAGAGTGTAGTTGTTCACATTAAACAAACAGACTTGTGTGATATGGGTGACGAAATGGATGTTTTTACATTTGAAAATTAATCATATTAATAGATAGAAATTGACTAATTTTTTCATCATGATTTTTAAAAAATTATTCTGAGTACGG
Organism: Viscum album; assembly: GCA_963277665.1. NCBI lineage: Eukaryota > Viridiplantae > Streptophyta > Magnoliopsida > Santalales > Viscaceae > Viscum > Viscum album. The sequence continues at coordinate 1,702,677,758 of OY728132.1, forward strand.
TTGATTAAATAGAATAATTAATTATGGAGTGTGATAGAAACATAATTAAGGGAAAAAATTATTTCATGCACATTTATCCAATAACTTATCAACTATGTATGATGTGTATTATTTATTTTCTATATTTTTTATTGGTTATAATATTTATATTGATTTTTATTCTTGAGTTTTTTAATTTTAAGAAATAAAATGTTACATTTTTTATATGTGAAACCATTAATTAACATACCTATGTATATTATGTTTCTCAATACTATACATATGTAACAATTTTTAAATTTATTCTCATACTTAAATATTTTTAAATATATGTTTTAATGTTTTTACATAGTTATTTAAATGATAAGAAATCTAAATAATAAGTGATTCACTAAACATAGTCAACTCCTAGTTGATGTTCCGTCCACCATACAGACCTCATCATTGTTACCTAAGGACCTTACGGGTTCTTCCCTATATAATCTAGGACACCCTCCATCTACATTTTTCAGTGTTTTCCACAATCTTTGTATCCCTTATTTTGGAATCTAGAACACTATCGACTAATTCAGCAAGTTAATCACATGATGACTATACCACAATGGAAGATGTGGTAACTCATATTTTATTATGGAGATATTAGAGGGGGATAATTATAAGCAGAAATTTTAATTTGAATAGTGTAATTTCACATTTTTATACTAATAAAATGTTTTTTCAGAAAATATAGAGACAATGTTAATACCGAGACAAATATTTATAGATCAGATGTGTGGAATCTAAATGGTTATAATATATTTTTTCCCTTTGATTGTTATGAGGTCCCCACAAATGATGTTGTGAGAATATCTATCAATATTTTAGGCTATTTGGTGTTGATCTAGTTACCCTTATGATTACATATTTTATTTAGAGGCTTATTCCTCAATCATTGTAGAATGAATTATTTGATACCCCGATAATGGTAATTTTAATACGTTATACCTCACATGAATGAAATTATAAAATTAAATACTAGTATATTAAAAATGAATCTCTTTATAAAGATGTTGTCAGACTTTACTATCGCTAATATTATCACATGGAAGTGGATGTTGAAAATTTTGGGTAAGAAATGTAAAGATTTTAAATTGATATTGTGGAATGAATTCAACATAACATTGTGGAACATTCCACATCATTATGATAGGGTATCTTAAGGGGAACCTAGAGAGTAGTGGAAAGTGTTTTCTGATATCCATAGCCATCAAAAGCACATAGTATTGAAGAATATTATATTACATTAATCTCATTTTACATATATAAACATGAAGGACAAGGATATTTAATATTATACATTATTATTAAATTACATAGTACTTAATTTATGATGTTTTAGGAAACAATATATCATGTCGAGTTAAAAAATCATCCCCACAACTCTACTTCAAATAGTTTTGGATGAAATAGATCAACTATGTTAATATTTTCATCAGTTCAAATATATTTATGAAAATATTATCTATTGAATATATTAAATTATTTATTTTTCACTATTTAATATAGAAATATAATTTAGGGCATTGAGTCTTCTAGACTGAACTTTGGTTGGGTGTTCATATGAAATCGGATGGGTGTTATATTAACAATTCTTCCAAAGAAGTTTGGGTATGAATTTCTTTTTCATTGTAATAGTTAAAAAATATTCTTAAATATTTCAGGAACATATTAAACCAAATATATCAATTAAAATTTTTATTTACGGTCATAAAACTATAAATCTACAAAAATATGTGTTATATTTTATAAAAAACATCAGTTCTTAAAAATTTAAGTATCAATGATCAAAATAAATATAGATGTATAACTAGTATTGTTATAAATATATTCCCTCTCTCTTAGGATCATACTTTATTATCATTTTTCAATTTTATATAATGTATTACTTTAAATTTTATTGATATTTTATTTACATGTAAAAATAAAAGAACTATAGGATTCTGATCTCGTGGATTAATTATCTGTCTCCCAGGATGATCTGGTTGGTTAGTTCCTTAGGATAGAGCATCATTGTCACATAAGTGGGATGGGATTTTTACCATTACCATCTGAGGTATTTGGCTAGTCACTGGATATTGCAGTGGCATCTGCTCCAAGTTGTAGTTACTCATAACCACTTGATTCCTATAGGTAGTTTCTTACAATGAAAAACACAATTCAGCAATAGGGGATCACAATCCAATAGTGTGGTACTCATATATAACATTGGGATGTGAAGTTTTTTTATCTGTAGAAATAAGTAGTTGACTTATATAATAAGATGATTTAATTTTTCCTCGATGACATTGCATCAATGGATATTATGAGTCAGTAGTTAAATCACAAAATTTCATAATCATTTAGTAAATAAAATTTAATTATTTTTTAAAAAATTTAAATATACCTAACAATATAATTTTTTACCAAATTACTATATAGATATTGAGATAATGTACTAGATATGGTGATCGAGATAGAAAGAACCATATTTCATCGGGGATGGGGCTTAAATCTAGATTTGATGGTGGTGATGTACAACTAGACTGATGAAAAACTAAAATAATGATATGGTGATTAAGAAACCATGGAGTGGTTCTGTATATTTTTTGAGGTATGGGAATATCGTATTTATCTTCCATTATATTAAATTTATATGATTTGATTTTTTTTATGTTTTCCTCAAATTATTCTCTTATACTCATTATTTATTTGTTTTTGGCCTATTTTTAAATGACTCCTTGTAAGGTCAACCATTAAATTTTTCTGACTATTTTCCATTTTTTGGTTGAATAATTATATTGGAGTAATCTTGGGAAGCAGAGTGTTATTGTGGATTTTATGATGTATCATGGGTAATAATTATTGGGGGTTTGTGTTTGGAATTGTTTTAATTTATTTATTTTGTTGAGACTAATATGACTAATTTATTTTTTTGTATCCTGATATTGGGGAAGATTGTAGTAAAATAGAGAAATATGTGGTGGCTAGTATCCTACATAATGATATTTTACTTTTTAGGGGTGGTGTTTGGCGATTGGTGATATATGAGAAGGTGAAATCCTCATCTCTTTTTCTTAAATTTTATAAAATAGTTGGGATGCGTAGAATATGATTACTGTGATAAAATCATGGATTTTAGTAGGATAATTTTACGAATGAGGGTTAGGTTTTCACGTCAAAATAGATGGTTAGGAAGTAATTCATGGGTGTATAAGTGTCATTTTTTACACATTTTTTATCATTTTATCATTGTTATTCTTGTCTTATTTTGGGGGTGTGGTGTGGTTTGTAGAATAAAACTGGTGTTCTCAGGAAAATTTTAATATCTTATTGTGAGGTTTGGTAGAATTTAGGGTTCAATGGAGAAAATTTCAATGAGATTATGGGGATGGTTTATTGTTGTGTTATTATGTAGAAGCCTTATTATGAAAATATTATAACAGTAATTTATTTATTTATTTTTTGATGTGTTGGGTGTTTGTAACATCACAACATGGGAGCCATTAAATAGTTCCCTAAGTTGGTCAGTCACGTAGCATCAAATGCACCTCCTTTTATACCAGTGGACTCTGAATAGAAGCTAGGGTCTAAAGTGGTATTATAAGGAGACTGTACTTTCATAATCAAAATATATCATAGTAGTGCAACCACAAAAAACAATAGCGAGAGTATATTAAATAATTGGAAGCAATATCTTATCATCACTATGACTAGAATAATAATCAAGAAATCCAAAAGAAATATCATAAACAAAAGGACAATGTCATGTCCCTATATAGAAATAAAATAGACAGATAATACATGTCATCATACATATAGTATAATTCATGTACCAATATACATGAAAAACTAAAATAACTATCTCCAAATAGTATCATTAGCATAACATGGTATTCTGTTATACTATACATATGCATATTCAATCAACCATAGTAAAGAGGGAACTTTCCCCAGTCCCTACCTTTATCTATGAAGCCTTTCCTGATACCCAATGTTATCAAGAACAGGTTGTGAGATAACACATAGTAGGCCACCACCAATGGTGTCTGTAACAAATATAATCATTGTATATATTTAGAAGTAGTGTGAAATATATGACAATGATATAAAATAATAATAAAGAAGGAATAATAATTTCCTTTCTACCAACATTAATCAAACACCCACACTCGGGCTATCTGTAAACCATGATATAATATCAATTGTGACCTATCCCAATTAATCTAGTGTCAGACCCCAAGGTCTAGATCTGAGGAACAAAGATGAAGTAATCCTTAGTGGCATATTCCATGTAATAATGTTTCAAGACCTGATGGGTATATCCCATGTATAAATACAAAGTAAACCTCATCATGTTAGCCAAAAATGGTCTATATCCAAGTTAAAGATAACCATTTCATCCCCTAAAGTATGTAGAGCATATCCATAGATTCTTGGTAATGAATTGGGTGGAGCCCAAGGAACTTTTCCTTAGAGAATTTCACTATTTTTCTAGGAAAGATTGATCTATGGAGTATAAATGTCTTTGTTATCCAATGTATGACCTAGATAACCATATCTAGGTAGTAGAAATGTCCCCAACATCCAAATAAATAATGTTTCAATCCCACATAGGTCGGATCCATTGAGTATAAATGTTAATGTATTTAAAATCATTTAGCACCTCATCATTCATTTCAAAACCCTTTTCATAATCATACATAGTCTATGAGATCAACAAACTAATTCCATGATTTACATTTAAAAAATTAACAATTTCAATTATAATTTGACCACATGTAAAGGATAGAAATACCCTATCATAACATCTCATCAATTCAATATGAATTCCACTAGGATGGTGAGCACTCACACACCTAACAAGATGATATAGCATGGGGAGGATACAATAACACATCTTTAAGGTGGTCTGGGTTGAGGTTTTAAACCACCAACCATCACATGGCACTTAGTGGGAAACCGAACAAGGTTTAAAAAATTTATTCATGGAATTCATTTAATTTAAGGAGCATCGATAGAAGGTTTGGGTGTGGTACAACAGCAATAGGGTACAAAACAACTTGACCATAATGTAAAAGGTACATATGACATACTATATACCTGTGATAGAACACTCATCTAGTATCATCTCTTAACTCAAACCATATTGGAATTAAAATGAATAATGAACTAACACCCTATAAATAGGGAATATTAGATTTTATGAAAATAACTCTATTGATATGAATACAAATAATGAAAGGCAGAAGATGAATGAATAACTCACTAGTGAAGATCTAGTGAGATGAATGTTGTTTGAATCAATGTATTGATCCTGAAAAGGGATCAAATCCTACCTTGAATTCTTCAAAAGAGCTCCCAAATGTCATGGAGGTTGTTTGATAGAATAAATTGAGATGAAAAATATGTTATAAGTATTTTTAAATGAAATTTGGTCATTTTATCCATGAACACTAGGTCACATGGTTTGGAAAAATAGTTATCCAAATTGTGGGCCAACCATGCACTCCTCTCTATCTAGGAACCCCTCTTACATGGTCATGGTGCACGGTTCAGCAAAGCATTTACCAACCATGAATTTAGAAACTTATAAATATCCATAGTAACTTGAACTGGTGTGTGCCTCTAGTTTCATGTTTTCGTCAAACTGTGTGTCCCTTCTCATCCCTTTGAAATACCCCCACATATTTTACTCAAATTGTGCTTCCTAGGTCACATATTTTCTAAAAACCATGTGGCCTAGATGCCTTTTTCAAAAACTAATCCTTCGGACTGCAAATAAGTCTCAGACATCCCCTGAAACTCTTTTTATTTAATTAGACATTCGCATTAGGCCAAAAACATTAAATTAAACTATAAAAATTGTAATCTTCTCGTTAAAGAAAAACATGGTGTCTTACAATCTTCTTCCCATAATTAAATCCATACCCTAGTTTCCCTTTTAAGGGATGTAAACCATTCTTTTTGAATGACTCAGACCACTCATCTTGTAAATCATCCTCCCAATCCCATGTCTCATCCTATACATGATCGTTCTACCAAAACACTCGTATTAGTGGAACTAACTGGACTCGAAGAGTTTTCATGCACCAATCAACGATACGTATAGGTTTCTCCTTAAAGGACACATACATCTATAACTCAACCTTGTCTGTCTTTAGAATTTGATATGGGTCAAAGTGATAATGTCTTATATGGGATACGTGAAAGACATAAGGAATGGATTGATGCCTCAGAGTTAATATAAAATGATATGATACTAGCATGACTCTCTCTAGAATCTAAAAAGGCTTGAAATATTGAACATAAATATTACAATGTCTCTAAATCTTTATGTTCCCCAACCTTATATAAATTGGTAAAAATTATTGATCCATGTCCTTGAACTCCAAAGGTCTTCAAAGATAAGAAATATAGGATTTATATCTATATTTTTTACTGTCCATATACTTTTTGATATATTAGAGCTACTTTGATGGCAACTACATGAGACAGAGTTCGAGAAGTACTGAATCACCTTCCTCTAACTTACACAAAGGTGATCGGGATGCCCTACCATACAACACCGCATAATTTTACATCTATATAGTCTTATGATAGTTATTATTTTAGGTGAATTCAACATGGATTATATGCCTCTACCAAGAGACCCAAAATTAATGAAATATACTCTATGAATTTTCTCTAGAACATTTATTGTGTTGTCCAATTATACATCAGTATGAGAGTGGTATTCATGCTTAGAAGCACCCATATACCCAACACCCCCTGTCAGCCTTTCCAAAACTAATATGTAAACAAGGTGTACCTATTAAATAAAATGGTGTGAGGATCCCCATGAAGTCATGCAATATAATGGATATAAAGTATTGTAGGATGATCTACTAAGAACTTCTCCCAGATTCACATGAAATGGTTAACCTTCATGAGCCCGTCCAAAAAGACCCATATTGCATCACTACCTTGAGGAAACCTTTGTAACCCTTTCAATAATTCCAATTCAACAACATCCCATTTTCACTCAAGAATTGGTAGCTGTAATAAAAGAAAATCTATTAATTGTTTTCCCCTGCACCTGCAAACAAGTGAAACACCTATGGAAAAAGATAGATATTTCAGGCTCCATACCTTGAAATCAAAAATAGAAATATAAGTCATGGTACATCTTAGTGGTACTAGAATTTACTTCCCAATACAAGGCATGAAATTCCAACATCAATTCATCACTTTTGTCTACTAGATCCCAAATGTGACCATCAATACATAGAATTTATTCTGCTCCAATGGTAAAAACAGAAGGTGGGTCCTCACCTTTCATGATATCCCTTAGGACTAAGCCATCAAAATCAAATAGTTATCTCATCATCACCCTATACCAAAGAGTGGAAGTCACTACTAAGGATTGGAGAAATGTGTGTCCAAGACTATCATGTACCACTAAGTTCTTCTTTGAAAACAAGGCTCTATGTTTCAACATTATACTACCCTCTTGACCTCCATGTATATGAGTCTTACTCCCCTATGAATTGACAACTTCATTCACATTTTCCATGGATATAGGAAATATTGAAGTAAAAATAATGTTGGTACTCAACCAACATTCATTTACTACGATTCAAGTTGTGTTTCTTAAATATGAACATGAGGTTTGTTTGGTCCATGTACACCACAGAACTCCCTCCTATTAAATAATTCCCCCAACAACATAAGGTATGTACAATAGTGGCTAACTCAAGATCATGTGTTCCTTATTCCCTCTCATGTGTTGTCAAATGCAAAGAATTGTATTCCACGTCCCTCTCCTCCTTTAGCAGAACTGCTCCTAGTCCAACACCAGATCCATCACAATATATAGTACAGCTTATTCTCATCTCCTGTAGAATCAGTACTAGTGTTGAATTCAGTTTCCCTTTCATCCCCTTAAATAATTTATCATAGGTATCTAACCATTAATGATTCAAACCCTTATTATTCAAGATAATAAGGGTTGTTGTTAAGCATAATAAGTCATGTACGTAATGCTTGTAATATCTATATAGAAAAAAGTAAAATAATTTTTCAAATTTGTTCTAGGTATTCTCCCTAGAAACTACAACTCTCGACTTCTCTAAGTCAACTGATACTCTCGTATATGAGATAATATGTCCCATGAAGTAAGTCATAGCCATATAGAAGTGGAACTTGGTGGGATTATCATATAGATGATACTCTATCAGAGGATCCAAAATGATCCCAATATGTTTTTCATGATCATGTTGAGTGTCTGAATACACCAAAATATTTTCCATCAATACCATTACAAAAAAATCCAAATATGGATGAAAAACCTATTTCATTAGTTCCATGAAATTTTCTTGTATTTTCATAATATCAAACGACATAAATAGATAATAAAATACACCATAACTACTATGGAAATATATATGAGGTATTTCTACTGGTCAAACACACACCTGATGATAACCTGGCCTCAATAAAATCATCAAGAAAACATGATCTCCTTGGAGTTGGTCGGAGAGATCATGTATTCATGGAAAAGGATACCAGTTTGTAGTTATCAACTGGTTAAATTTTTGTTAATCCAGACATATATTGATGTATCCATATAATTTTTCTCATAAATGATTAGTATACCATGTAGAGTATTACTAGGTCAGATAAACCCATTTTTTCAAGTCATTTAACCTCCTCTTGGGCTCCTAAAACACCATATTATCCATCCTATAAGGTATAATGGATAAAGATAAAACATATAGCACAAGATCAGTGGAAAACACTAACACACTCTTTGGAGGTAGACAAGAAAAGTCATCTAGGAATATTTACCAAAAAAACAACCATTGTATAGAAATCTGTCTGATGGGATCTCTAATTATCCAAATACAAATTAGATATCTAGGTTGTCACACTTACTAGCTGAGGATGATCAGATCCATCTCATCTTGCATGGATATCTCATTCACCCTTGTGAATAAAAACCAAACCCTCTAGTGATGTGAAAGGCACCCTTTAGTAATATAAATTAAAGAACTCATGAAACTTAACCTACCAGTACATACCATGAATGATGTCACACCGTATCATATCGAGGAAAAAGGGATTCCAAAAAAGTGATACCTACCTATCTCTAGGGGAAGTGCGCAACCCTAGAATATATTCTCCAATAATATCCCTAAAAGAGTGTCTAGTGTAATAAAACCATCATAAAATAGAACATTGAGCCCAATTCTCTCCCTTGAAAGGTACAGATATAATTAAATGATAACAATATTTTAATCAAAAAACAAAAAATACTATATTATCGGAAACTAAATTTTTGCCTATTATTGTATATGTCCTTGAGCTCATCTCTATAGGTGTATTCTAAATATAATACATATGGCCTCAACCATATCCCGGAGAAAAAACCCCACTACCCAGAATGGGGTAACACTATTGTCGAGTTACAAATGGTTCTTGGATACCCTAATCATGACCACCACCTCATCCTAAATGACTGGAACTACTCTAGCTCCTAGATTGATGTAGAGTTATCAATTTGACTTCTAATCCATGATTTAGATTTGAATCCCTTATACTAAATACTATAGGTAAGGTCTTATATAATCTCTTTATAGGGCACATCCTACTATAGGCTCGATACTCGACTGGGTCTCTATCACACTAGTTCTGGATGTGTCTCCACTTTTCACAAAGATGACATAAGACATAACCACCATCATTCACACTCTATTTGGAATTACCCTAATCAGAAACCAAAAAATGGAACTTCCTTCCACCTGTCAGTGAACCATTTGGATGAAAAGTTGTACTACCCTACTCTAGACCTCTATAATCCCTCAAATTTTATTCAGTAATCAGTGACTAGTTCACTATCTCATATATCGTACTCAAAAGAAACATGTTAACTTTTGATTGTACACTATACTTGAGACATTCCTCGAAACATCTATCCCAATATGGCTCATCATAAAGATAAATATGATCATATCACTAAATATTTTTAAAGCGATACGAATACTCTATAACGGTCATCATGCCTTGCACCATACACATAAATTCACTGGCTCATTCAGCTCTCATATTCTCTATAAAGATGTAATATTATCAAACTATTTCTAAATCCCTCCAAACCATATCTCAATATCCATCATACTGGTTCAAAACACCCCACTAGCACTTACATACTCCCCAAATAATATATGTTTCAAACTTAACACTCCTCAAATGAGGTGTATCAAGATGATCAAAATTTATAATGTATTCTCAAGACATAACTAAGAAACATGTGGAAATCCATCCCCCAAATATATAGGTTGATTATATTACTAGAACACATGCATCAGCTCATCCATATATAAAGTAGGATATGGGAATCCCAATCGATCTATAATAATCTCATGAAACCCTCTTGGAAATTGGAATCAGCACCCATATTAGGAAGAATGTTCACTTCCACAAGAGAAAATACTGGAGGTTCTACCAATGTCATAGGGCCCACCACCTCTGATGTATAGTCATCTCTGCCCTCCTAGTGAATGATTGTAGGTCTTTGTGATTGAATGAATCTGAAATTCCAAGAACATGCCTCACAAAAGAGTTGATAATCTCAATATCACATATTAAATAAAAGGATAGTTCAAAGCCTTACAATAAACAAGAAACCCTACTCTAACTTCTCCTAAAACTTGGATAGGCTAATAAGAACTGTAAAAAAGAACACTAAAGTCACTACCTACTACCCACTATAATTGTGGGACAGGGTCAAGTTCTCTTTTTCGCGACACATGTCCCCTAATATATATAGTCAATCACAATTGGAAACTCCATTTAATGGAGACTATTCCATTTAAATTTGTTAATTTCTTTTAAATTCATATTTTTTCACAATTATTTTTTAATGGTTGACCAAATGTATCAACACTTATAATCTATAAGTTCCCTTAAACCTTATAAATAATAGTGTGAGGTTTACTTAATCCTAACCATAATAGGTTCCATCTAATGTGGCCCATGATCTATGACTCAACATTCCATATTTGATTTCTTAGGGTCTATGATGTATCCTATGTATGAAAAGACTATTTAGGTTACTAAAAACACTCTATTTACCAATTATGTTTATCAATATCCTGTAATGATTTTTAGATGGTAAAAATTCTATAACAAAAATTCTCACATAACAAATGTCATGCAGTCAGGAAATGAAACTAATATGGAATGGTATATGCACAGAATTACCTTCCTATAGGGTTTCTAAAAATATGAATGATCAATTTCTCTGCACTAAATTAGACCAAGTACAAAAATAAATTCTTCAATCATAGAAATAATAACATCACATTTGAGTTGAATCACCTAATAGTGGAATCAAATAAACTATAATATAAAAAATCTAGAACAACATGTCCCATTCAAGGAAATTGGGATTTTTTCTATATGTAGGTTAGCTAATCCCAGGAATGTATAATCACAAAATTCTAATTTTTCTTGAATATTATGTCTACTTGTCCCAATATAGTAAGGAAATAAAATAAAATCCACTAATACCACTTTGTAGTGTCCTAAATTGGGATCAACTAAATAGTTTTTTGAGTAGGTGGGACACAAGGCCTCCAACACACCTCCTTGTACACCAATGGATACGGACTAGCATCGATAGTATAAGGTGGTGCAGTGGGGAGACTATACACTCATAATCAGAGTGTATCATAGTTGTGTAATCCCAATAAACAATAGTGGAAGCATATCAAATAGTAGGATGATGTATAATAGAATCCATATGACTACAGTAATAATCAAGTAATTCAAATGGAATATAATATAAAAAATGAGTTTGTAATGTCTCTATAAGAAATTTAATAGGTAGACAATACATGTCAACATACATCTAGTACAATACATGTATCAAAATAAAATAAGTTCAGAATAACTATCTCTATATAGCATCAAGATCAACGCTTTTTCATGTGCTTCTCGGATCCTATGTGTAGTCAATCAAGAATAGGAAATCATGTTCTTTCCTTGGTCCTTATATGAATCCATGAAGTATTTCTAGGTAACCATTGGCATCCCAATCATGGTCTGATTTGTCACTTAGTAGGGAACCACAAACAGAGTCTATAATAAATCTAATTAGTGTATATACGAATAAATAGTGTGCAATATATGTTAGTGATTTAAAATAATAATAAAATAATAGTAATACTATCAAGTCTACCAACTTTAATGAAACACCCTTACCAGGTATATCTATAAATCATTATACAATATCCATTTCAGCCTCTGATGAGTAATCTTGCTTCAGACCCCAAGGGATGAATTAAAAATATAAAGACCAATGAATCCCCATTGGAATATGTTATGCAATCTAGTGTCTTGCGATAAGGGTCAAATAAAATGTATAAAGACTAAGGAATCCTTATCTATTTAGGCCTATAGGGGCCGGATCCATGGTATAAATTACTACTCCATCCCCTCAATTCGTTAATGAATCTCCATTCAAACTCGGCAACAACTTGGTTAGATCCCAAGGATTATATCTATGGAGCATGTCCAAGTTTGTCCAAGAGAATCAGATCTAATTAGTTCAATTTCCTTAGCAACCAATTCCATACCCAATGGGCCAAATACAAGGAGTGTAAATTTAAATGTAATCCAAATAAATCAACTATCAGACCCAAAAAATCATATTCAAGGAGTAGAAATTTCCTTATATTCCAAAGAATGTAACATATCATTAATCATTTCATTACACTTTTTATAATCATATATAACCCATGAGTTCATTCAACATATTCCATGATTTCCATTTACAATTTACTCATTTCAATTATCATGCACCCACATGTAAAGAAGGCCTAAAGCCTCTCTTAAAGTAGCATTTAATTAAATAAAGCTCCCATTAGGATAGTGAGCTCACACAGACCCAATAGTATGTTGTAACATGGAGAAGGTACAATAACACAACTCTCAAGTGGTCTAGTTTTAGGTTGAAAACCTCTAACCATCACATGATAGTAAGTAAGAAACCTAAAATGGTTACAAAAATTTAATCAAGGTGTTAATTTATTTTAAGGAGAGCCGTACTATGTTTTAGTGTGATTTACAATGAAAACAAGGAATAAAATAACTTCAAAATAAGGGAAAAGGTATATACCACCTACTATACACCTATGGTAGAACACTCATCCTATATCTTCTTCTAACATGAGTTGTATTGGAAGAAAAGGAATAATTGACAAATATCCAGAAAATATGGCATATTTTTTAACTAGAAAAAAAACTCTTTCAAAATGAGGTCAAATGAAGAAAGGTATAAGTTCATTGAATAACTCGCCAGTTTATATGAAATTAGATGTGAGTTCTTTCAATTGGAGTCGAGATCGTGAAACAGGATCAACACCAACCTTGAATGATTTTAAAGGTATTCCAAATGTCAAGTAGGTTGTCTACTAGAATAAAAGGAAAATAAAAATAGGTTATAATGTGTTTTATGGGATATTTGTTCATTTTAATCAAGAGCATTGGGTCTCATGGTTTGGTCACAAAGTTTGAAAAACCCTGCGCTAATCGTGCACACATCTTTTCTCAAGAACCCCTATTTCATGATAATAGTACATGGCTAGAAAAACCATGTCCTTCCCATGAAGTTATCATCTACTAAATGTCTTTAGTAACACAAATGGGTGTGTTCCCCTAGTTTTATGGTTTCATAAAACTATGTGTCCCTCCTCTTCCCTATGAAACACCCCCATGGTTTACTCAAACTATGCATCCTAGGTTTCATGGTTTCTAGTAACCATGAAGCTCAGCTTCCTTTACCAAAAATCAAGCATTGGGGATCTTAAAAGCCTCTAACACCCCCCCTAAAACTCATGTGACCCCATTATACATCCCCATTAATAAAAAAACCAAGCAATTGAACTAAAATTAAAGAGACCATTACCTCAAAAAAACACAGGATCTTTTAATGTTTTTTGGTGATGATGTGGTAATGGTTTATGAGGATGTGTGGTGGAATTTTAAAAGTGGTGTGCAATGGGTATGTGAGGTGGTGATTTTGAGAAATGTAAAAGTGTTGTGTTCTATGTCTATGGTGGTTTTATGTGATTATGTGGTTATGTAGCAGTATGAAGAGATGTAGAAATATTGTGCAATGTGGTTATATGAAAAAATAGATAATGTGGAAACATGATTAGGTCATTGTATATGATATGATGGGTAGATTTTGTTAAGAAGATGTGGAAGTGTGGTTTTTTTGGTGATTTTTATAGTGTTTTATTTTATTTATCAAGGGGGCATTGTACCATTTTTCACCACCCAATGTTGATTTATAGAGACATCGAAACTAACATATAAGGGGATTTTAGATTTTACATGAACTTATCTTTTTTATTTATTTTAGTGGTAAATTTTAATTTTTTCACATCATCATTAATTCATTGTTATTATATCTTGGATTATGATATTTCTAATCCATTGGTTCTAGATATTATAAAGGAGTGTTTTTTATACAGTGTTATATTTTGTTTTATAAATATGTAATAGTTTATAATATTTTATTTATAGTGGATGTGGTTAAGGAATTTAAATGGTTTTTGTTGATGGTTTATTTCTTAAGATATGGTCTTTTCAGTTTTTCATCAGTTTTTTAATTGGGGGGTCAGATTCTGTAGGTTTTATTTTTTTATAGTGATATATAAAATTGGTTTAAAAAACTTATATATATATTAAAAGTATTTTTATTATTAGTTTAAATCTGGGAAATATATTATTAATTATAACGGTGGTTTAAATCATGACTAATCCTTGGATACTTTTGATTAAAGAAAATGTTTCAATATAACGCTTCATGACACATCCAATGAACCACCACTATATGGTATAAAAATACTAATTGATTCATGACACCAAATTTATTAGTGGTTTACAAAAACCATCATAGAAACAATTGGTGGTGGTTTAAATCACCCATGAACCAAAAGAAAACCTCTTGTAGTCTTCTGTTTTTTGTACTGAAATGTACATGGAGTTTGGTTAACGGATGGAAAAACAACCTTTCAGAATAAGAAACTTCTGTATAATGTGTATATGAGACAACTGGAATGGTTTGTAACTCCAAAGGACTCTAGAGAAGTATTCAAATTTGAATGACCCATGAATTGACTGAAGTAAGAATATAGGTTATGGAATATTCCATTGCATTATTCCATAACAAATTTTGGCTTCACAAAGAATGAATGTGAGCCTTATTTCCATAAAAAATTTGTGGGAGTGTGATCATTTTCTAAATAGTATAAGTTAATAACATATTACTTATTATAAATTAAATACAAGCCTTATTCTATATTAAGGCCTGGTAGAATAAATGATTCTATTTTTATGACATAGGTGAAATAGATTAAATTATTGGAATCAATATCCATCATGATAGATTTAAGAGGTTTTTTCCCAATTTCATAGTAAATATATTAACCAAATACTAAAGAGATTCAATATAAAGCAATTCCGGAGGATATTGTTGACAATGTCACATTGGATTCATCTTTCTAGGAGACTATGTCCTCGTACACTTGAGGAAAGAAAAAGGATGGAAATGATTCCATATGTGTCTTAAATTGGTTCGGTCATGTAATATATGATATATAGTAGGCTATATTTCATTCATTCCTTGAGTGTAAAAGGAAGATATCGAGATGACCTAGGTGACCATCATTGGATGGCAATCAAGACTATCCTAATGTATATAAGGTGTGGTAAGGATTTTCTTTCTCTTGTCTATAGAGGATATGAGGAACTAGTTATTAGAGGATATATAAATACATTTTTTCAAACAAATCAAGATGATCCAAAAACATTAACAAGATACACCATTACTTTGAATAGAGGTGTTTTGAGCTGGAAGAACTCAACACAAGATGTGGTCATATATTATATAATAATTTCTAAGTATATTATGAATTATATGGTATCTAAATAAGAATTATGGATACACAAATTCTTCTAACGGGTTAATTTGGATCTTAGAAGAATTGATAATATCACACTCTATTGTTATAATACTATAGTAGTGGCCCTTTCTAGGGATCCATGGTCACATCAGCAAACAAAGATTATATTTTATAAGTATCATCTCCTTAAGGTTTTTTCTCAGTGATGTGACGTTTTGGTGATAAGAATATCCTTGGAATACAATGTGGTATACACCTTGTTTAAATCATTGACTTATTAGAAACATGATCATCATGTGGGTTCTAGTGCACTGAAATTTGTTGGTACTTGGATTTAGTCCATGTTAGAGATTATTGGAGTTGGTGTTCTAAAATGAACTGTATAATCTTTAATTACATGTATATTAAAATATTTTAATATTAATAAGACATGTTTCTATATAGTTCTCATTATTATTCATGAATTTCATATAATAATCTCCTAGGGAATCTACTTCATTGATAATGTCATTTTAGTTCCCCTCTTTGATGAGAACCGTGAAGTTACATGATAATATTCATAAAAGTAGTTTTATAGTTGAATAAAAAACTATTATTGGGCACATATTATGTTGAATATCAATAATTTTTACTCATAAGTAGAATAGAATTATTTATATTAATGTCACACTTGGTAAACTCAAAGATAGTAGATTATGAGAACAAACCATCTAATAGAATTTCTATATGATTTGGTGTCATTTGAAATTTCTATCTATGAGTGTGTGTAAGGGTAATTATACATTAATTTTATCATTAATTAATATCATGAATCATGTACATAGATTTTATGATAAAAACTAAGAAACTATATGTGAGTGAGAAGTAGGGTATGATTGGTTTGTCATGAATACCATATCATTAATAGATAAGCTGAGGAAGGATTTTCCCTTTCTATCTTTGTAAATGTTAAAATCTCATCCCTTTGATTATAAAAGAACCATCCCCTTAAATTCCATGGTCATGGTGTAAATACGGTTCTATGTTAAATTTTAATTTAAATATGTATCAATAATATTAGTTGATTACATATATGAGTATCTTGATTGATGAGATATTTAAAAAATGGATTGTATTACACAACTACTATTTTTATGTGGTGGTCGATGTTGAGACATTAAGTTATTTCCATTGGCTTCCCTAATTAATTAGTAGATTGTAATCTTGGACATCACATAATACCACCTAATTCTAACAAGAAATAATTCTATAGGGTCACCTAGTAAGTTTTTCTTTTGATCTTGATTAAATTATATTTAAAATCAATTAATGGAATAAATATTTTTCTCAAGACTGGGGAATAATTTCATTCATGATTTAATGATCAGAAATATATATATATATATTAATAAATATTTAATTAAATATTTATTTGATTAACAAAAAAATTAAAAGGAATTAGGGTGTACAATGATTTTTTCAAGTGATAAATATTAATTTAAAAGATGGTAAAATGTTTTTATCATTTCACAAATTAGAACTCACCATAAAATATTATTATTATTAAATGAAATGGTATTTGATATGGAATATTATATTATTAATGAACCGGTACACAGTTAAATAATATTTTAACCTAAACCCTAGATTTACAAATGGATGTTTATGTCTATTATGTAGGATTAATTGAATGATTTAGGTTTTATAATCATTGTGCACAACAAACTTCTCTCTCTCTCTCTTACTCCTTCCCTCATACTCTCAAGAAAGATAATAACTCCATAAAGACTTGAGGATCTTAAAGTGATCAAGATAAATGAAACAAGATTATTGATTCATCATGATAGTACCCAACATTTCATCGATGTTTCTTAGAAATCAAAGGAGCAAGTGAAAATCATTTCTATAGGTATTTTACACTTGGATCATGTATGTGTTGTGAAGGTAATCCAAAATAGGTTTTTTGGATGATCATAATCTTCATTGAAGAAAATTACTAACTTAAGGTAATATTTCTTTAGAAATAAATTTATATTAATTATAAATTTAATGTGAAATTTTATTCTTCAGGTTCTAATCCTTCGTATGTCAACATTCAATGGAAAATTTCATTGGTCATTGAATTTACATCATGTGATATTTGTGAGTGATTCATCGAATTGGACAAAAACATTATGGTTATTTTCCCACAAAGTCACTTCCATTTTACATGAAACCTTAATAACATTATTTAATAATTTTATGATCATGAAATATTCCCATACTAATATAGAAGTTACAAAAATAAATAAAATAAACAATAAAATCACTATAGATCATCATGTCTATGAACCCGTCCAACACAAACCTACTTCATATTGTGTTATTATTTCTCTGAGCACATCATAAATATTGTTCCATGTTCACAATAAGTTGGTCCACCCATCCTAATCGACCCCAGTCTAGCCAAAGGTCACCCCCTAGGCTTTGTCTCCACAAAGTAAAAAAAATGGGTGATCACACACAACCAATCTATCTCCTAGAGTCATAACCTGGTCTTACTAACCAAGAACTATCCCAAAATAACACTAGTTGAGGACCGTGGTAATCCAATTTAATGTCCTCTATCATTTCTCATGGTCCTCATTAGGGTCTCAATCCATTTAATATGATTAAGAGACTGATATATTCAATTACTGGAAAATGATCCTCTTTTTCAAAGCTCACTTTCACTAAATCAGCTCTTAGAAGTCCTCAATATAACCAAAGGGTTCCATCATCACATTCTAGGTTGATAAAATATCATAATAGGATAATCATGGTACATGTTCTAAATCAAATATAAAACTACAAAAATACCTTTGAGGAGGTTTTACGAAGCGTATAACTTTTGTAAATGGAGTCTACATCATGCACACCTATATGGAAATGAGCCACATCTCACCCAATAAATTTTTTACCTAAGTACATGGTTTGAATCTTCAATACATTAAACATACCCTACATGGGGTTACACCCATGATTCTAGATATATACCCCACACAGGGTTCCGACAACTATCATAAACATCCATTGGCTATTTATCCCACATAGAGTCTGGTTGTGTGTTCTACATGTCCATGTTCCCCATGAATGGGGTTTCTATTAGTGTATCTAACTACCCCTTGAGTCACCTCTACATATTATTTCCAAAATTCATTTTTCTTATGATTATCATCCTTAACTATTTTAAAAAAATGAATACATGTGGTTTGTGTTTGAAAACTACATGTCATGTGATTGGAATTTCGTAAATGGGACCCCCTACAATCAGACTGAAACCCATATTTCTCCTTGAATAACTCTATATAATTCTTCAAGGGGATTTAATAAATATTAATAAAGATTTAAAAATTAAAAATTTCAAATCTTTTTGGATTTATGGTGAATCAAAAAAAATGGACCACCTTAGTGTGTAAAACACCAAATCTTCACATCAGATCTGTATAACGCACTTATCAATCTCTTATCCAGGCCTAGATTAACTCTCGGTGGTGATCCCTCCTTACTCTCCCTATTCTCTCCATCTCAATATCCCTCTCTCATCCACATGGATAATGATCCCTAATGGGGTAGTACGTGAGAAGAAAAAGGAGGATGGGATAAAAAATAAAAGAAAAAGGGAAAAATAAATATAAAAAAACGAAAAAAAATAAAAAAGGGGATCAAGTAACTACTCTTAGGCCAATATAATGATGAGAAAAATTATAAGATATTAATTTATATGGTAAAATGTCCTTTTTGACCCTCAAAATCATCTAATCCCAAAAAAAATAAACTTTCTTTTTATTTTAACAATCCAAAAAAAGAATTCATTACATTATCCAAACCATATAACTTCTAATCCTTATGAAGTATCTGTGGCCAAGAAGTATCTAGGATTTCACATTGCGTATTTTTAAACACTGGTCTAATTTTGATCATCCAATAACCCATCCCTGAACATTCTTATAACTCACAACACAAGATATATTCAATCAGGTTTGATTCAATTATCCCCACTATAGGAGTAACCTTATTATCACTCAGTTAATGAACATGAATATCCATATCCCATGATACAACTATCACCAAAAACAATTAATGGACATGAAAAAACCATACAGACCTCATTTCCAATGAGAAAAACACTATCCGCCCATTTCTGGACCACTAAGAATAGAAATCATCTATATTCAACATACCATATAAAATGAGAATCAAATCCCCAAATAGGCTATGGTGTTTCCCCAACCATAAAGATTTATTTACACCATTTTCTGAGAATCGGCATCAATGGGTCTACTATGATTACACCATCTGAGTTTCTTCAATTTCAGAACAAACACATCAAATCCACACACTATCTAATTGGATATTTTCATAAACTACATGCACTTTCCTTAAAATGATAAGGATTTATCCTAAAAAGACACACCAACCACCACTCTCCACACCCAGCTAGAGTGATTATCCTAAAACCTCTCATATGCTCTCATGATCTCATGATCCACTAGGATAAAATGCCTAATACCACCAACCATGCTTCAAATGTAGGTTATTTCCATCAAGCCAGAGCACGCTTTTAACTCCTCTACAAATTGGGCCAAAATCCTAAGGAAGACATAACCAAATTATTATTCAACACAAGGTTCCATTATAAAACAAAAAAAACTACCAAAACCAGCATCTTGCAACTAAAGAAAATCCACATTCAATAGGTTCAGGCCCATAAATGGTCTTCCCTTTAAAAATCCATCCTTGATCTTACTGTTCCATCATTCAATGTGCATAATCCCATAAACCCCAAGGGAACACCATGCCATCATAAAAACCTCAATAGTACCATGTGAGAATCGATCACAAATGATATCACAAACCCATGATTATTTCATAAAAGGAACCCAAAAACATGGGGAAACCCCTCTTTCATGTTTCACTTGATCATCATAAAATCTCTGACTCGCAAAACACTAACTCACATCTCAAGGTATCTAGTTCTACCACCTAGTCCAAAATTCAAGTCTAATATAGGTTTAAAAAAAGTACATAATCCACACTCTTATATCAAAATATACCATGGAATTATTTAATCTAAAATAGCTACACTAGGGTTCCATATATACAAAAGGCATCGCATGCCAAACCAAAATTTTATATAATCATTGATTCTCACTAACCATCCACCAACAAGACTGTTCCCTCAATAATAACAACTTATTTATGGTTAAACACACACACACACATATATATATATATATAGCAGCATTTTCCTAGATGGTCCTTATCTAGGTAAATCCCAATCTCCAGATTGGTTAAGTATAATGTAATTCCAATATATATGGGAAAACACGTCATATACTGTTATTTTCACCTCAAATAATAGTGAATCTAGTCACGTCACACCAAAATACTTTCTCAATCAGAAATACTCTTAGATGATATGTATTTATGGACCATAAAAAAGGCTTGGATTGATATAATTCTTTTCTTTATTATATAATAAAACACCATAATGTGTTTTTCTAGAACATTAAATAACCAAACCTACATGTTACATTCAAATGAAATCATTCAATGGTGATATGTATCAATGAATCTACATCACAGAGTTTTTTTAAGTAGAGTGAAATTAAAAGACATCTAGGGAAACACTATATAGGTTGTTAATTACACTTCAAATAGATGAACCCAAAAATAATAACACACTATGGGATTTCTACAAGGGCACCTCATTGTTCACTGACCCACTAAGGTCCCCTTAACTTCCATACACTGAGAGATCATGTCATCATCATCACCCATATCATCATAGATCCACATGACCATACATAAAAATAAAATACATACACATGTCAGTCCATCTATGTATAGTTCAACTAATTAATCATATAATAAAATTTCTTATGATTAGTTGCTGACACATTAGACTGATGAACCTCTCATCAGGGAAAAAATTCACATAAAAGGCCCCTACATTTCATGTGAATAATACAAGCCAAATCATGATGTATGGGATGCCTTTTGCCTCTACAAGCTAATAGGAAAATCTAAAACTGGTCTCTTTATCATAGTCTAAGAGACAAAATACATAATAGTCATAATAAAAATTTCATCTTAATCAACTAAGGATTAGATCATATAATAGTAACATTGGAAATATAAAACCTCAATCCAATCCCAAGAATCCTGGACTTCATACTCGATAATGATCCCATGACATACTATCTCAGTATCCATTATAGGCTCTGACACATTCCTATAATTTATTTCTACCATATCATAAATAATATGATAGGAATAAGGATTCTTTGATACCACATTGTAATACCTCATTCTGGCTCACTATGAATAGAAATTGGACTGAACCACCATGAAACCTCAACTAATCTTCTTCGAATACAAGATGATTCTGACTTGCAATAAGAGGTATAAGGTAGTATTGTGAGGATAATATACCCCCATATCAACTTTTTAACTAATATTAAAAATAACTAAACATCATACATCAATAGAAAACATCCCTAAAAGTATATATTAAAAAATGGAAAGATAAACATGATATAATAAAATGAAATATGACATTCAACTGAAATGGACAATCTATAAAAACCAATTGGCCACCAACTAGGAAGACCAAATATTCAAGATAAAAAAACTAAAAAATATTTCTATAGGGCCCCTCTACAAACTCTATATTGTACCACATACTCATTCTCCAAAAAAATGTTGAGTTTTTTCATCCAAATCGTCAACATCCACATAAGAGACTCCACTAAGTCATCAAATATTAGGCATCCACCATATCACAGCCACCTATTCTCAATATGAATGAAGACTTTCAGACCGCATTCACACTAAGGATCATCTACAAGAGGTGATAATTAATCTCAGTAGGCCACCTTGAAAAGTTAACCTATAACCTACTGTTATAAGTGAATTACCATGAAATATTCCCATCCTAGTGATGTAATAACTACAATAAATTAAATAGAAACTAAACCACCATAGATACTCTAGTATAGAACCCCAACCAACTCAAAGGCACTTCGAATAAATCCAAAATTTCTCTGAGCACATCAGGGGGACTATAAAAACCATAGTAACATCATATCCCCAAGGGAATACATATATAACCATATCCAATACAAATAATCATCGATGATCCTCTATTAAAAATCCTCAATCTACCATACTAGATTCACTTATCACCATGATGTCTTTGAGTATGAGCATCACATCAAGGGACCAGTTTCCTCACTTTGAGGATCCTATGTTATTTCCTCAATGATATGTAGTGAGCCATAGGTTGTCACTAAGAATCCACCATCCTAAAACCCTCAAGGTGAAACCCAAGATAGTACCAAGGTGTTCTCTATGATATTAAAATTTTTGATTCCAATGTTGGGAACCTTAGTAAATCTTATACATCTAGCAGTTACTAATTCCTAGATAACCCAAGATATCAATGGAAATACCCTCCCTGGATCCCACGGTCAATCTTTTTTGCATAAAATATCACATTTCTACTAATATGAACCATATATAGTGCATTAAAAAGATAATATGAGGAATAAAACGAATTAATAAATGGAAATCAATGTTGTAACACCCCAAAAGTTTAAAATAATAGCATTATTTTCGCTAGTGTATTCAACACAAAACATTGACATTAAACGACATGAAAAATATCTGACCACTATAACCAAGCTGATAAATTAGAATTAATGAAAAATATATAATACATAATGAAATATACATAAATTCCCTAGTAAAAATATATTATTAAAAAAATTATTATTAAATTGTAAATTATCTTTTAGTAATGTAATTTTATTTTTCAAAAATATGTTTTCATAAAAAGAGATTTTTATTTATTTTTGTGATAAAATATTATCATTAATTTTTGAAAATTTTAACAAATATATTTGGAAAAAATAATATCATTTCAAAACTTATCATTTAAAAATTAAATTAGGGGTAATTATTAATTTTTTTAGAAATTTGTTTTGTGAATAGTGAAAATACTGAATTCTGTAAAATTGTCATTTCTTGTTAATAAATTAATTAAATTAAAAGTACCACTATATTTTTAATTTAATTTCATGAAAAATAATTATTCATTGGGTATATTAAATATAATTAATTTATTTTTAATTAATTTTAAATGGGAATTTAGTATATGTTTATTTATGTGTTTAAAAATGGGATTTTCCTTAAAGCTATTTTAAAGTGTATAATGTCTGTCATTTTTAATTAATTAAAATAGAAAAAATAATGAAGTATTTGAATGAAATTTGTATATTATATATCCATAAATATTAATTTAAATTCATTTAATTATTATTAATAGTCATGTAGTTAATATAAAATCATCTATTTCTTAAAAAATACACTTCTAGAAAAACCTATTTTCTATCACACCTACAGGTCTAATTTTAAATTAAAATTTTCTAATTATATAAATTTATATTTTTTAAAAAAAAAATATTTTTAGCCATGTTAATTTATATTATCTAATAGTTTCAATTTATTTTTTTACAATAATGAATAGTTAAAACATTAAAAATTAATTATCACGATTAAGGTAAAAAAATAGGTCTACCAAGGGTTAAACAAAATAGATAAGGGTAAAAATGACCTAAAATGTGTATAAAAATTTTTATGGACATATATTTACCATATGATATCTGATTTTCAATATTTTTTCATTTTTTATCATTATTTCATGATTAAAATGTGGGTACACTATTTTTTTCAAAAATTACAAGTGTGCCTCACACCTTACTTATAAAAGCCCCCACCCCCTTTCATATACTATTCATACCTTCAAATATATTCATCTCAAACAAGAAAAACAATTCCCTAAAAAATTCCCTCCCCATGATTTATACCCCTTTTATTGATAACAAATCAATCTTATGAAGGTTTTTGGTTCTAATCTACGTAGGTTGTTCGGGGAAGAGGTATCATGATTAACGAAGTGTTATTATTTTATTTTCTCTTCCACCTCCTTTAAATACTATTAAATTATTATGGTATAATATCAATATTATCTCCTTTATACTTAGATGATATTAGTTTAATTTAATAACCTAAATCCATCTCCTCTACCGTCAAATGGGATATGAAATCATCATTTGGGTGTACGACATACTATCGCCTGACAGACCAATGTCATTCATTTTTCATCATCACCTCACATGGTTTTTTTAAATGATTTAATTAAAGTATATATATTATATATATAACATTATTATACATTGTAATTATTATATGACATATAAATTCTTACTTATCATTCTATGGTGGATATGATAGCATTACTCGTGTGTACGACGGACAACCGCCTTGCGAGGTGATGTGATTCACTATTTCATAACCAAAACACATGGATGATATATATATAAGTATATTTAAATAAAAAATACTATATTTATTAAATAATTATAATTATTTAAATGTAAAATATTAGTTACCTTATTTCTATAATGATCATTAAAAAATGGAAATGTTACTCATGTGTTTGTATGACCTACCGCATCTTTGACTGTGACATTGTTCATTTTTCATATCAATATTTAATGATTGGTTTTAAAATTATAAATGATATAAAATTATGATAATTATTTAATTATTATTATTATTTATATATTGAAATAATGACCTCTTTGACTGTAGTCAACACACTGAACTTGGTTTTAATCAATGAACTGAACATCCTCAAAACACCCAATGTGAAATTTACTGATTAAGTATTTAAATATTATGTTAAACAAAAATAAAAAAAATTATTTAATTATGATTTATTAAATCTGTGAAATGTTATTAATAAATCCAATAATTAGTATAATCATATTATACCGGAGTTAAGTACATGCACGGAAATCCTGGACACAAGGTATGGGTTTCTAATCTAACTTTTATTTCTATGAGACATATTATATATTCAACAATTATTTTTATTGTGTGGTGTATATAATTACCATTTATTTTTTTATGACTATTTTAATGAGAATTATTTTTATTTACAAACCATTATGAGTTGGTCACTTTCATACGATTTCTATCTAGAGATTATCATAGTTGTAAGGTATTTTGTCTCAATTTAATTTCATTGAGACATATTTTATTTTTATGCACATGATTTATTTTAAATTATGTATATACTACACCATATAAATGAAAAATAATTAATATTTCAAAAAACATGATATTTTATGTTTTAATTTTAAATATTTCTTCCAAGGGGATTTGACTTGAAAGTTACCAAGTGGTAATTAATTTCATAACTCAACTTATTTTCATTGGGTTTTATTACCTCATCATTATATTTAATATTATATAATTATGTGGGTAATGAATTCTGAAAATATTATTTTTATATTCACTTGATTTATGTGTATTTTCATTTTATATACATAATTTATTCACTAATTCATTATCAAATTTAATTGTTATATCCCTATAAAGGTTATTCATTGCAAATTCTCTTTTTTTGAGACATACATTTAAGATATGAATGAAAAATAATTTCTGAGGTGTACATAATAACCTTTTGACAGGTTATATCTTGAATATACTTATTTTATTGATATTTAATGTTTCATTTTAATTTATTCTTTCATAGAGAATTCTATTGAAGAGTTACCAAAGTGGAAAAGGCTTTATGTTTCAATACTCGTCTTTCAATATTGTTTATATTGATGGTTATTTTTGAGTTGTAGTTGGGGTTTAGTCTGAGTGTTAAACACATGGATTTATCATCCAAGAGAACAAGGTTTTAATCCTAGTAAATAACTTTGGGTATCTACATCGTAGGATATCATGTAGGCATGATACAGAGAGACGATGATGTAGGCATGACACAAGCCAAATGATGTAGATAGGATAATATAGTCATGACACTGCACTAGGCCTTTAGTATATGTTAATGGGACACTTGTTATTGATACTATTATCATTTAAATGGTTATCCATCTACCCAGATATAAATATATAGTTTATTTCATAATAAAAAGAGGCTTCGACCCCAATAAAAAAAGGTTCTTTTGGTGGAAAATAATATGACCTTATTTTCATGAACCACATCAATTTATTCTCCACTAGTTATGAATGTGGTTAATATATTTAATATCTATTTAATCTATTATTTATTAATTAAAAATAATAATTTTTTTTATGTAATTTCAATCTAAATTTTTCTTTTAGATCAGGTATCTTTCCTTTACATATCCTTGTTTTCTAAAATATTTTCCAACATTTTCTTTTAAAAAATATATTTCCTAAACCAATTGTACAAGATATTTTAATTTCTTTAAAAAATATGGAAATTGGTTAATTATTTTTGAATGGGTCTCTTTTAACTCCCTTTTAAATAAAATCAAATAAAATTTTATTTTTAACGTTTATGACATGAACGGATTTTCCATCCGGTGTGTCTGTTGTTTTCACAGAAGTTTATTTTATATGTTTTCAAGGTTGTCATAAAATTAAATTTTTTATGGAATATTCTTTCAATTTTTAGTTTTTATAAGTTATTTTAAAAACTAAAATGTTATTTTCCTCAAAAATGTATTTAATGAACTTTTATTGGTATTTCCATTCATCAACATTAACAAACCTTATTGTTTCTTATTCTCTAGTGAGTATATTGTGTAATGATACCATGCTCATTCTCTCTCTAGATGGATTAATATTGTTTCAAAGATATTTACATTTAATCCATTTGTTTTACATGAGTGAATCATCTTACAAAGACTTTTTTATAGTTTTCTTTCATTTTCCATGGGTTAATAATCTTTCAAAGAGATTGTTGTGGAACCTGTTTCTTTTCCATGAGTTAAAAATGTTTCAATGTAATTATTATTGAACAGGTATATTTTCAATGGGTTAATCTTCTTTCAAAAATATTTTTAGGGATATCATTTATTTTCCATGTTTTTATCATCTTCTTAAAGTAATAATTGTTTTTTCAATGAGACTATGATAAAATTAATGACCAATGTCATTTATTCATGATGGGGTTTTTGGAAAAAAATTATAAAGATAGGGGTTCGGTTATAAACCAAGGATGGGTGGTTATGTTATTAACCAAGGATGTTTGGTTCCATGATAAACCAAGGGTGGATGGTTCCATGTTAAATTGAGGATGAGTTCGTCCTTGATAGCCCCCCAATTCATTGGGCGCTACATAGATGGAAGTTGACCATACTGGTTATTTGATTTGTAAGAGTTATATGAAGATAATGGTCCAGGATACCAATACATTTTAATTATACTTTTAATAGATTTGAAAGGTTTCCTTTCATCGATATGGTTATTATGTGGATCATTATTATTGATTTGGATCACTCTTTTCCTTTATTAATGGTTTATTCCATGAATTGTTTTTATTGATATAGGTATTGGTAGATATGAATGTTCTTATATTATTCCAATGAAGATTTATTAGATCACGTACCCTTATTTTCATCTCATTCCCACAGAGGGAATTGAATGGTTAATGATTATTTTTACCCTTACTGATCATTTGAGCTTATCTTACTTAATTTTTATTTTACCCAAGTTATTAAGAATACTATTAAATGAATTATATCTAGAAATATTTCATGTGGATGATGATGATGAATTAATTTTATATTGATAACACTAGGTTAATTTAGAGAAATTCTAATTTAATGAAATGAGTATTATTTATGTCAGTGGTTTTTCTAATTCTATAAAACACTAAACCTAAAAGGTCCTTGATAATGTAGGTTATCCAATATTTCTTTTTTATGTCGTATGTTTTTAATGATGAAAATTGGGTCACCATCATTGGTATAGAATATGGAAATGTAATTTTTATTTTATTATAAAAGGATATGAATGTTTGGGTTTAGGGTTGTTATTGTTGGTATTAGAGGTAGGGTTTAGATAAAATTGGTTATTAATATATTTTCATTTGAGGATATATTAAGATTAATTGATTTCATCAATGGTATATAATATTAAGTTTTATTATAAGTTCAAATTTATAGACAAAAATTTTCAGGTTTTAATTGATTAGATATTAAAGTGATTAATGAAACTTTAAGAAACATTTTAATGGGATGAATTATATGAAAATATTTTGTTTAATATGATTTATTCTTTTACATATTTCATAGCTAATTTTGAAGGTATTGATATCCTTTTCGGTCTCTATGATTTGGATATTGGGGTGATTTTTGGAACACATGTTTTATCATATAGATGACCATTAGATTGAAAAGTGATTTGGGGACTAAGTAATTAATGTTATTCCATAAGAAGATCTTGGAAGCGGATGGCATGTGATGCGGGCTAGTGGGTGATGGCAGGATAATGAGACATAGTATGGCTCATCGTCCAGTGCACCATGGTGGGTAAATGGTGGGGAGGCTAGGAGGGGGGATCCTTAGCATGACGAGGTGGGGGGATCCTCAGTGCAGGGTACAAGATAGTGGGCTGGCTTGGAAAAAAATTGAACATCTATAGCGGATAGGTAGGGCAAAATATCCAGTGGAAAAATACAGATCTAGATGAGGTTTAGAGCTGCTACTCCAAATCGTCATATTGGTTGTCACATTAAATGATCGATAGGGCATGTCTTATGAAATTGGGACCTAGCATCATGAACCTCTGTAGGAGGCCATTATTTTTATGCTTCCTTACATATTTTGAGAGTTTTTATCATGGAAAATGTTCTAGGTAGGGTTTTCTCAGGTAGTGTATTTCTTGAGTATTTATTTGATATGTATTAGGCCTCTGTTCCTAATGGGAATACAAGCCAAGCAAGGGTTCCATACTCGCCATTAAAAGAGGGATTATCAATAAAAAAAGTCATTGGGACATTTTTTTGGAACTCGTTTTAAAATGCTACATTACAATTAAATTTTGGATATTAATTTATTATATCATTAGATGAATCTTTATTTATTTCAAGAATTATATAAACATATTATAACTATTTTGGTTTTAGTTAATGTCTAATGAAATATGGAATAGATTAATTATCCATTTTAGGATTATATGGTCCTTTAAAACTCTATTTTACAGATTTGGGCATGAAGAATTCATCTTGAATAATCGTAGTTTATGAAAAAGATGATATTTTGGTGGAAATTGATAAAAGGATGAAATTAAACTCATTAAATAAGTATATTTTCTTAAGATCCTTATATAGTAATCAAATTAATTTCTTAACTCCAGTTTAATAATAATGAGACAAAATTTTTTCTTATTACCATTATCTTTAATGATATTAATGACCTTTTTCAGAACTATTAGTTTTATGGTTTTGTAGTTGTTCATTTTCTTAGGAGTATTCACTTTTTTATGATGAATAATCTCTTTCACTCTCAATAATTATTTTGAACTTATGATTTTCTACTATATCCAAATATTCAATTCCCATATATATTATTATATTTGTAAACCTAGTATTTTTTTATTCCAGATTACCCACATACTTCATTTGCTCTCTTTCCTAGACGATGTTTTATTAAACCTTTTTACAATGCGGGTTTACAAAATATGTTTTTTTTCAAATGTAAACAAATTTATTTCAATATTCATGTTAAAATTTCTCGGATGAAATTTATAATATATGGAGTATGTAACACCCTATTATTTTAAAATAATGGTATTAAGTTGAATAGCATATTTGATATGCAACACTGAGATTAAATGGCCCTCGAAATATATGATCGTTATAATTTTTCAATTAAAATGGAGTATATCAATATTATTAACTAATTTTTTAAATATATCCAAATTTCCTACATAATATAAATAATTGATAAAGATTAGAAAATTTTCAATAAACTTTTATTAATGCAATTTTACTCTCAAAAATATTATTTCACGAATAATGATTTTTATTTACATTTTGAGAAAACATTATAATAAATTTATGGAAAAATAAGAATTTTTTTTATAATAATAACAAAATATTTGAAATAGGAATATTCAAATTTACTTATGATTAAATTTATGGATTTGTTTGGAAAATAATGATTTTTTTAGTAAATAGTGAAAAATACAGATTTTAAAAATACTATAATTTGTTTTAATTAATTTAAAAAATTTAAAAGTACCATTATGTTTTTAATTTTATTATAATTAAAATAATTATTCATTTTTTATTTTCAATCCACTTAATTTATTTTGAATCAACAACATATTTGAATTTAGTATAAGTTTATTTTTGGTTTTAAGAATTGGATTTTTTGGGAAATTGTTTTAAAGCGCTTAATGATTCTAATTTTTATTTAAATAAAAAAATAATATAAATAATGATTTTAATTAAATTTATATATTATATATCTATAAATATTAATTTAAATTTAGATATTATTTATTACTAATCATATATTTAATATAAAATCATTTTTCCTTTAAAATACACTTCTTGAAAACATTCTTTTTCATCACGTCTACTGGTTAAATTTTAATTTAAAATTGTCTAATTATATAAAATAAATTTGATAAATTTTTTTCATTATTTGGAATAAAAATAATTTATATTATATAAATTGTTCAAAATTATATTTTATCATAATAAATATTAAAAACATTAAAAATTAATTACCATATTTAAAGTATAAATGGGTTAATAGGGGGTTAAACTAAGAAGGTAAGGGCATAAATCACAAACAAATCTATATAAAATCTAGTTTAGGTCAATATTTAGACCTTAGAATTATAATTATCTATAATTATCTATTTTGGATCCTTTTTTCATGTAAAAAATGTGGGTACAACTTTTCTATTCAAAAATTTGAATTGTTCCACTCACCTCACCTATTAGAGGACACCCCCACTCTTCTCCTCTTCACACCTTCAAATTATAATAGAATGTACATAACCTATGAAAATTACTTATTAAAATCCCTCCCCAGGAAAAAGTCCCATTTTTATCATAAATCCATTTGATGAAGGCCTTTAGAGCTAACCTATGGAGGTCATTCAAAGAAGATATATTAGGCTTAAGCGATCATTTTTTTATATCCTAATTCACATCCTTAAAATCATATTAAACTGAGATTATATAGTAAAAATGGAATCTACCATATACTTATATTTTATTATATTAATGAATAAAACTAAATCCATCTTCGCTTTCCTCAAATGGGATACAAAATGATCATTTCTGTGTATGGCGGACTACCGCCTCATGAACCGACATCATTCATTATTCGTTAGTTCATCTCAAAGTTTGTTGAAATGAGAGAATTAAAGAATATATTTAATATTTATAACATAATTATACTTCTATAATTATTATGTCGCATATAAATTATTTCAATTCCATTTCATGGTGGATATGATAATGTCGCTCGTGTGTATAGCGGACCACCACATCGTGAAGCGATGTGATGAATTTTTATCTAATGTTTTACATGGAATATAATAAGGATGAAGTTAATGAATATATTGGATATAAGTGTCTTAATTATTATATTCATGAAATATTTATAATTTTGAAAATATAATGTATCATTCTATTTCTTAGCTTTACACTCCAAGAAAAATGATAATATTATTTGTGTATACATGTATATTAACACCTCTACAAAGCAATGTGACACATTTTCATCACCAAAACAAATGTATGATATATATAAGTATAATTAAAGAAATAATATGTTATTTATTACATTTGTATATATCTAAAAATATAATATATTACATTCATTATTTTCATAATTATCTATGAAAACTATAAATGTTACTCATGCATACATATAACATATTTTCTCCATGACTATAACATTGTTCATTTTTCATAACCTTGTTCAAATATTGTATTTAATTGATTTAAAAATATGATAAATATTTCCTAATTTTTATTCTAGAGATTTTGAATCAATCACTTCTTTGAACACAGTTAACACACTGAAGTTGTTTTGAAACAATGAACTGAATGTCCTCAGAACTCCCGACATTGACATAACTGATTAGTTATTTAAATATTAAATAAAAAAAAAATAAAATAAATTATTTATTTATAAGGTATAAAACCTTTAAAAAATTTATTAATAATAATAATAATAAATATAATATTATTATAAAGAAGTTAAGGACACACATGGAAATGTGAACTCTAGGTAAGGGTTTATCTTTTACCATTTATTTCTATGATACATATTTCATACTAACTACTAAATTGAATTTGTGATGTATATAAATCCCATGAATTTATTTTATTATTATTTTCATGAAAATTATTGGGATTTATAAACCCATATGATGTTCTATATTTTATGGGGTTTTGATGTAATTATTACCAAAGTCACAAGGGTTTCTTCTCAATTTAATTTTATTGAGGCATATTTTATTGTTCGACACCTAATTTCATTTATATGCTTTATATAATTCTAGTAATGGATTTAATATGATTAATATTTAATATATAATGGAATTTTATTTTTCAAATTGAATTATTTCATCCAAGGGGATGTGACTATAAAGTTACCAACTGTTAATTAATTTCATAACTCAATTTCTTTTCATTTGGTTATATAACCTCTTCATTGTATGTGATATTATAAAATTTATTGTGTATTGAATTTTCACTGAATTTTGTATTTACACTTCGTTTATATGGATTTAAATTTGATATAAATAAAATATTCCTTGATTAATTATAAATTTTAAAAGCGAGATCTTTTTTAGGGTTATTTGTCTTAAACACTCTTTCTTTGAGACATGAATTTATGATATGCACCTATACTCATTTTTTAGGTGTATGTAATTCCATATTGACATGTTATATCATATATATTCTTATTTTTATAATATTTAAAGTTCTATTTGAAGTTATTATTTCATGGGGCTTACGATTGAAGGGTTACCAAAGTGGAAAAGGATTTATGTTATGATCTCATTTCTTTTGATATTATTTATGATGAAGGTTGTTTTACATGAAATAATATAATATTATTTTCTTGATACACATCTATTTATTCTCCACTTATTTTGAATGTGGTTGAAATTTTTAATTTTAATTTCCTCCCTTATTTATTTATGAATCCTTAAGAATGTCATTTTTAAGTGATATTGAGCATAAATTTTCATTTAAATCAAGTATCTTTCTCTTCCACATCCTTATTTTCCAAAAAAAATTAAAAGGATTTAATTTATAACAATAAATTAATTCTTAAATAATTTTTATATTTTATTTTACCTTCTTTTAATAGGATTAAAATATAAATTTATTAACTTTTTTCAAATGTGTCACTTTTGACTCCCCTTTTTAAAACGTTTTTAAATAATTTTTACTTTAAAAATTTATGACATGAATGGATTTTTCCACTATCATATCCATTATATTCCTTGAATTATCTTTTATATATTCTCATGTTTGTTTTAAAAGGAAATTATTTTCACAATATTTTTTGAATCGTTAATTTTTAAAGGTAACTTTAAAAATGAAAAGGTAATTATCCTAAAAATTGATTTCAATGACCTTTTAATGGTATTTTATCTTATAAAATTCATTAAACAATTTTATTAATTATGTTCCAATGGTGATATTATATAATGATTCCATTATTATTATTTTTCTTTATGGTTTATTATTATTTCAAATATATGTACATGGAATCTGTTTCTTTTCTATAGGTTAATCATCTTTCCAAGAGATTTTTATAGAACCCATTTCTTTTACATGAGTTAATCATGCTTCAAAGTGATTATTAAGGAACCCATCTTTTTTCCACTATTTTATTATTTTTCTAATATATTTTAATTTAACCTATATCTTTTCCATGGGTTAATCCTGTTTGAAATATATTTTTATGGAAACCATTTCTTTTCCTAGTATTAATCTTGTTTTGAAAAGAATAATGGTTTCTTCAATGAGTTAATGATGAAATTAATTCTCTATTTACTTTATTAGTGAAAAAGTTCTTAGAAATTTTTTATAAGGAAGGGTGGTTTTTTTATAAATCAACTATGGGTGGTTACATTATCAAACAAGGGAGGGTGGCTTCATGATAAACTAATGATGGGTGGTTCCATGATAAACCAAGGACAAGTGGTTCCATGATATTCTCTAAATGCATTGGGTAGTTTGAAGATGTATGTTGACCATATTGGTTATTTAATTTGTAATAGTGATATAATGATTATGATCAAAGATACCAATATATGATCATTATACATTCTATGGGTTTTAAAAGTTTTCATTAATCAAAATTGATAATACATGTCTCATGATTATTGATTCTTACGACACATTAATTTTATAAATCATTATACCATGCCACATATTTATTGAACCAAGTATTAATTGGTATTAATATTAATATGCTATACTCATTCTCTTTGATTATTTCATCATACTCTTATGATCATCCTATTTTTATTGATGGAATTAAATTATTACAACTTATGTTTACCCTTATTAGCCATTTGAGTTCACACTTATTTTGAAACTTTTTCCCTATGTTATCCAGAATTATGTTAAATGAATTATATCAAGATGGTTTTCATATATATAATGATTATGACTTAATTTGAAATAATAAAATATGGTTTTAGTAGGAAATATAATCATATAAATACATGGGTATTGTTTATGTAATATTTTTTCCTTATTATGTAAAATTATAAACCTAAAAGGTTATTGAGAATATAAGTCATCCAATAGTTACTTTTTATGTTGTATGTTTTTGAGGGAAAAAATTGGGTCACCATCATCGATATGAAATCTGTAAATGTAAATTTTATTGTTTTAGCACTAGATAAAATAGTTTACATTTGGGTCTATTATAAAAACTCACCCTTGGGAGGTACAACATCCATTTTCAATGATATACTCCTACCCATAACCTCATACCACTAATCGAATATCGGGAAACATAGGAATTTGTAATTGCCTAATGGTATCTCTAGATGAATCATAATTCTCATGCATTCACAATAGTATCAAAAAATTAGATGAATCCCTTTCATCCTGGGGCTTTATATTTATACACAATGACATGTTGCCTGATGTTGGATCCTAGGTACCACCTTTAGAAATCCACTCCCACATCAACAAGATCACTGGATTCTAGATGAGATATCCATATTTAAATATTTTATAGTGGGATTGGATCTCAAAAAATTCATCCATCCTGAGGTGTCATCTGTGTTAAAAGGTGATCCTCAGGAATCTTGAAAAGTCACAAAATTGTTAGGCCCAATAACCAATTCCCATTCATCCTGGGAAATCACAAATCTTAAAAATGTAATAAAATAAAAAAAATATCATGGGTCATAAAAATTACTATAATATTTATTATCGTACATTCCCCATTGGGATTAAATGTATTTTTGGGTTCATGGTGACACTCATTACCATCTCTACAAAAAATAATATGCACCCACTCCTGGTCAATCTATCAATGGAAACCCCACTGAGGTACTCTGTGTTAGTTTGTAAATGGATACATCACTCAAGGGATCATCAATCATAGACTACTCTCTTTGGAATGTTCCATATAGTTGGGTAGGTCACACTTCCATACAATGTCAACACATAAAATGGACGCTTGGCCTAAAGGGGTAAACCACTTACACATCCGTCTAGGGAGATGTTCACAACCAATATGAATTCTATGGTCACACTTAGTTGGTCTATTGTCTAATCCCCAACCTAATCCATCAAATGGTCTCCCAACCAAGTTATTTCGCTAATAAGGAAAAAAGTGTGATCACTCCTAAATAATCTATCACCTAGAGTTATAACTTGGTTTCCCTAACCAAGGAACTTTTATGATAACACCAGTTTATGACCTTAGAGATACCAAGTGATCTCTTATAACCATTATCATGGACCTAAATTTTTGTCTCATCCTATGTCCCATGATTAGGATACCACTGGATTTAATTAATGTATAATGAACCACTTTATCATAAATTTTTCATCCTAAATTGCCTCATAGAATTCCTCTAAACACCATAACTATTCCATCACATTCTTCATGAAAAAGTTTTGAATGGTCTACTCATAAGTTTTATTTTTACACTAAGGAAAAAATAATGGAAAACACATCCATGTAAGGATTACAAGTAATGTACCTCATGCACATATTGTATACCACCAACATGCCTCAATATATGTGATCCAATACACACTCGACATTAAATTTCCATAAGTACTAGGAAAGAACCATATATATACAATGCATTGCCCTCACTGGGTTACGCTGAAGAATTTAACATTTTACCCAAAAAATAACACATCAAACTACCGTACATGCCCACTGGTTGTGTATCCCACATAGGTTTTGGTAATGTGTTCTAAACTATGTTGTTCCCCTTGAAGAGGGTGTCTAGTTGAGTATCTGGCCACAGCCCAAGTCACATATACAGGGAATATAACGTCATACATTTAAATAGGTATGAACTGTTTAATTTATTTTATCTAATTCTTTAAAGCAACCCTAGGCGTGTTCCTGCGCACCCTATCATGAGTCTCAGGTAGCTATTTAACTAATTAAATAACTTCATCGGATTCATAGAAAAGTGTTATACCGTACTTCAGCATGCTTATTGGGATTAAAATAATTAATTATGGATTGAAAAAGAAATAAGAATATATTTATGGAATATTTAAAATAAAGAAACATGGGATAAAATGATCTTTAGAAATAAAACATAATGGGGATTATATAAAAAGTAAAAAAAATTAAAATGGGATATTACCATTTTTATTATTTTTATCTTCTTTATTTTCTATCCTTTTTATTCTATTTTATTTTCCATTTTATTTTCCATTTTTATTTTCTTTTATTTTTCACTTATTTTATATTTTCTTTTTATTTATTTTTCATTATTTCTTTTTTATCTCTCATATCTTCCTCTTATCCCTCTCATGTCGTGCCTACCCCTCTGCTTAGGTGGTGTACCCCCATTACCCCTATTCTGAAGAGCATCACGCCTCTTTTTGTCATCTGTTTTTTTCTATGTTATGTGCTCTATAAACCTTAAGGTATGGTTAATCATGTGCATTTGGAATTGTATAGTTTCGTTTAGTACCCTTTGTGCAGTTCTTCATGGAATGATTTTACCGTATTTTGGGGATTTTCTAAAATAATATATATTATTCCATTTAGATAAAATAAAATCCTACCATGGATCATAGGATCATATGTGACCTTAATTTAAGGGTTATACTTTCTTTCCCTTTGTTATGTTGTTATTTAAAAAAACACCCGGTTGTGTCGTTCGTTGGTGCCTACCACCTTTGTGAAAATTGACCTAGTATTTTAAATTTAATTATTCCACTTAATTTTTTAAGCCCTATTTATCCTAAATTAAATTTCATAATTTTTTGAAATGTGGTCAGACACCCCTTTGGGTGTGTCGACGTGATTGGTATAAATTCTGTTAGCCTGGGTATTTTATGTATTTAACTACATGTGTTGTCCGTCCAATTTGTGATGTGTTTAATTTAAATAATTATTTTATAATAATTATGTATCTTGAATTGTTAGATTCTTGGATGTTTTTTGGGCTCAATTTATCATTTAATTAAAAGTTAATTTATGTACTTGTGCTGATACATTATCTTGCCATGTTAGTTTTTACACTGTAATATTAAATTAATACCTTGTGTTACACGGGTGTATCTTCTTAGATTTCAAGCTGAAAAATACATATGAATGCTATGTCATATCTTCTTCTTTGATGTTTTAATTAAATTAAAGGTAGGGAGATAAGGTGGGTCTCGTATTAAGGGTCACCCTTAGACCCTCCGTTCCTGAATGGTTACCACTACGTGTCTAGGAGGCTATGTCTTTGGCTTCGCCAGACTGAGACATCCTCAAGATTTCTAAATACATATGAGTGATACTAGTTCCAAAAGTTCCCATAGAATATAGATCCATTGGAAATGTGTCTATTCTAGCCTCGAATGATGCTCGGCCCCTTTTTTCGAGACCAAGAATGACTCATGGTAAAGTCATGCCTCGAGCAATACTCGGTATTTCAGATGATTTCCTTGGACAGGATCAGAGGTATTTGATAATTTGAAGGATGTACCATAATGATACCTTTAGGACGGTCTTAGACTTCAACTCTCAAATTGATCATTAATAATCTTGCACTGAGAATTTATGTTAATGCGGCTTTGAGTCTCTTGAGAATTGTGAAATTTCTCTCGTATGCTGAAGCACACCTGGTTGACACATGATTTCCACCCCAAGTTAAATCACAAGCTTGGGGTGTACCTCTTCCTTGTTCTACCATGTCTTTCTAGTTTTAGATATCTGCATATGTGCATTCTTCTTATTACAGGTGCTTCCCTTATACTCATGGATTAAGTCAAAGCATGTTATTAGGGATGGGTTCCATTTGAAACCTAGTCCGAGTTATTTATATTACTATGCTTAATTAATTATCTGAATTTATATTATAATGACACACTATGTTTTATTACTACACAAAATGGAATGTTTAGATACTGTGGGTTCCAGACTACTGGGATTTTATCTCACACCCTACTCAGGCATCATTTACACCCAAGAATATTACATGCTTGCAGGTATTGACAATTAGAAGTGTGATTC
Organism: Viscum album; assembly: GCA_963277665.1. Taxonomy (NCBI): domain Eukaryota; kingdom Viridiplantae; phylum Streptophyta; class Magnoliopsida; order Santalales; family Viscaceae; genus Viscum; species Viscum album. The sequence continues at coordinate 1,702,717,251 of OY728132.1, forward strand.
TTCTGATGTGTCGTTGTTTCCTTCTTCTAAGAATGGAAACTGGGGAAGAGGACCAAGCCTTGTTTGTGATTAAATTGATGCACTTGGTGTCTTTTTTTATATTTTATAGTATTCTTGGGTTTCTATTTTCTACGGTTTTAGTTTAAACAGACATCATTGTATGACATCGTTTTTGTGAGCTTCCACACTTGATTCGTATTTAATTGGATTATTCATATTACTTATATTGTAGTTTATTCATCTATTTTCTTATGTTATTTATTATTAATTGTTGTTTACTACTATTGTGATAATACATATTACCTATCATAGAATAGTCTCTCCTGCGGACACGAAAAAGGCCCTTGCTGCTAGTCAGCATCCTCTAGAGTTCAAGAATATGTGCTTGAGGTTATGTGGCCAACTCAGCTTGGGGCACCCTTCAGGAGGATCCTGAGATGGGGACGCTAAAATGTGGTATTAGTGGTGGTTTTTCCTTTTGTATTACTATTTCTGTTAGAAATGAGACTATGATATAGAGATTTTAAATATACCATGTGCTTGGATGTAGCTAACCCATGTATAGGGGAAACCCAAATTCCTGGGTTGGGATTACAGTTATTGATTATTCCCGTTATTGTTGATATGATTTCATCATTGGGTGACTCACATGTTATGTGTTTTTATTGTGTTGGTATTGTTGAGATAATGGGTTTTTCAATTGCATCCCGATTATATGAGGGAAATACATTACATTAATCATATTAAGAATCATAAGATTTCAAATGGCATGTATATTCCCATTCCATATCTACTTTGATCATGAATTTTCCTATTTTCATGTGAGTGTTAATGTGCCTAGTGGTAATTATTTTTGAAACTTTGGTTTGTTAAATATACAGTAGTAATATTCTGTTAGATGTTAACCTGAATTAACATGGAAATGGATAGTAGATCTGGTTAAGTAATCCTTCTATGTTTTCTCTTCCATATCAAAACCCATATCTTGATATGGGTTATATGTTATGTAGTGCTCAGAGGAAGGATATGTACCTATCCTCTTTGTCATTATACCTATTTTCTTCATCTTCATTAGATTTATCTAAATGTGTGTGTTCGGATGTTGTAGACCAATGCCGCTGCAACATCTTTGTGTCATGCCTCATGAGACTGGCGATGAGAACATTCCACATATGGTGGGTCCCAAACCACCAGTGGTACCTCTTGTATTGCCTCCTATGGTACTACCTCTTACAAATCATCCAAGGGACCCTAACACTCAGTTCAAGGATAGTCTCCTTAGGTTTATGTAGTTAGTTTAGAATATCCCTAGACCTGCCCCGTCTATGGAAAACCTCACACGAGACTTCCTGCAGAAGCACCCTCCCACCTTCTCGGGGAGTGGTAGCCCTCATGATACAGAGCCATGGTTAGAATCCAAAATGTTTATCTTCCACAACCTAAGGATTCTTCCAGAATGAAGAGTCAAACTGGAAGTCTACATACATCGTGAATCCACCAAGCGCTGGTGGGATGTTGTTTCTCAGGCTGAGCAGACCAGTGACATGGTTTAGGACGACTTCCAATAAGATTTCTACGATCAATTATTTCCTTAAACTATGAGATATGATCATGAACAAGAATTATTATATCTTCACCAGGGTTATATGACTATGTTAGATTATTCTACTCATTTCATAGAACTTCATCATTTTACCCCATATCTGACTGACAACACAAAGACTACACCACGAAATTTGGAGGATGGACTTGAGTATACTATCTTCTCATAGGTGAACATCTTATATTTGACCACTATCACAGAGATCCTAAATTATGCTCTAATTTTGGAGTGAAATGTTAGAGAATCTAAACTGCTGAACTAAGGTGGTTCATTTCTTAGATAGGGTGATGACTCTTCTGGCAGCAGGAAAAGTCATTTTGAAAGTGCATGTGGGGAAAATCCTAGACAAACAGCACATTTTAATGGCTATGTCTCATGTTATCAGTGTAGAAGAGATGGTCACAAGAATCCACAGTGCACGAGAGACCTAAAATACTGTTGAGATTGCAGAAAGATGGGTCACCTTCTGCATTTCTTCTCTTCCCTCTCTTCAGCATTCAGTGGTAGATAATCCACACCTGAAACTCCATTAGGTATGGGATATATGACTCCATATTAGGATATATTTTCTATTTCCACCGATTGATTAGGTCGAGGTAATGGTGGAGGTCGTGGTTGAGGAAATCATGTTCCATATTATCTGTATTAGCAGAGTGGACTTGCCCAGGACAACTAGGCAGTGTCTAAGGGTCGTGGTTCAGGTCTCTTGTACACAGTGCAATCCTCACCAGAGGAGTATAGTACAAGACCATCTATGGTTAGAGGTACTATTCTAGTAGTCTTTACTTTATTTTCTTCTCTTTTTAGTAACGGCATATCACACTTTATTTTATTAGCTACTATTGTTAAATGTCTTGGTTTTCCAATTGAGTATTATTGTGACATCATGTCTCTCGACACTCCATTGGGATTCAGGATAGAGGGAATATGCATGTTCTAAGAGTGACCACTTGAGATAGGTGGGTAACATTTAGTTTTGAATTTCTATATCCTAAATATTTCTGGAATCGAATTTATTCTTCGTATGAACTAGCTTTCTCCTAATAGTGATAAAGTGGATTTATATCACTGTTGGTTGTCCTTTATATTCCATAAGGGCGACACATATCTATGCACAAGAGAATGATATATGTAGGTAGATGGAGCTAATCCTAAATATGTAAAGCTGGGTAGAGTAATAGCATAGTTAGAAAGTCTCTTCATGAGAGATCAAGGGATGCATCTTGTTGAATTCCCTCCAGTTTTGGATCTTTTCAGGGATGTTTTCCCTAGCAATTTCTCTGGATTACCTCTTATGAGGTACATGGATTTTATAGTCAATATTGGGCCAGGTGTGGCACCAGTGTCCATTCATCTTTATAGGATGACACCAACCAGGATATAGGAACTCAAAAAGTAGCTTGAAGGCCTCAAGGCTTGGGGTTTTAACAGGCCTAGCACATCGTCGTGGGTTTAACCTACTCTTTTCAACAAGAAGAAATATGATACCCTTAGGTTATGTGTGGATTATTGTCGACTCAACCAGCTCACAAAAAAGAATTGATATCTATTGCCTTGTATAGATGATCTCTTCAATCAGCTCAAAGGAGCAACTGTTTTCTCCAAAATTGATCTGAGGTTATAATATCACCAGGTGTGCACGCTACCATCTTCCATACCACGTACAACATTCCGAAGTTGATATGGCTTATACGAGTATCTAGTTATGTCATTCGGCCTCACGAATGTTCCATCAGTCATCATGGATCTGATGAACTATTTTTCTCACATGTATCTTGATTCATTGTGGTAGTCTTCATAGACGACATCTTGGTGTATTCAAATTCTAGACATGAACATGCGACCCATATTGAGATAATGCTGAGTACACTGAGGGAGAACCATATATATTATAATCTCCTCAAATGACACTTCTTGATTGATAATTTTCACTTCATGGGTCATAATATATCTGAAGCGGGAGTATCATTTGACCAAAAAAAGGTGGGCATCATAGTGTTATTAGAGCAACCCAATAGTGGCTTCAACATCCACAGTTTCTTGGGGCTTGCTGGATATTACAGGCATTTCTTCTAGGATATCTTCTACTTAGAAGTTCCTGTTATGGTCCTGACTAAGAAAGGTGTACAGTTCATCTGGTCAAAATCTTTTGAAATGACTTTTCTGGAGTTGAAAGGAAGAATAACCTCAACCTAGATCCTAATTCATGCTGAGTAAGGTAAAGGATATACTATTTATTTTGATTCATTAGGAATCAGACTAGGTGCATTTTTGATGTAGGGTTACCGTGTCATGGATTATGGATCCCACCAGCTGAGAACTCATGAGATGAAATATCCTACATACGACCTTGAGTTGGTAGTTTTCGTTCATGATATATGTGTTGTAGACACTACTTTTTGGAAGAATGATTCATTGTTTATATAGATCATAAAAGATTAAAATATATATCTACTCATTGAGACTTGAATTTATGGCAACACAGATTGGTCTAATACTTGCAGTAGTTTGACTTTGAGCTTGCTTATACTAATGGTAAGGGTAATTTCATGGCAGATGCTTTGAGCCACAAGACCCAGACACAAGCCATTGAGCTATCCAGTTGGGAGTGGAAAATGATGGCTTTTTTTCTGAGATGCATTTGGTGGTTTAGGAACAGCACAAGAAACAAGTACTACCAACTCTTATAGTGATATACTCTCTTCTATAGAATGTCTGTAGGCAACAGTTGACTAATCCTGAGGGGCATTTTAGGAGAAGTATTACAGGAGAGAACCTGTCTCCTGGTTGGGTTGTTGATGGGAGTGAAACTCTCTTTTATCGTGGTTGTGTATGCGTACCTTTGGATATATGGGAAGAGCTGATGAGGAATCTCACACCTCTGTTTGGGATGTTCGTCCTGGTCTGAAAAAGATGTAAAAAGACCTATGTTGACAGTACAGGTGGCCTAGTATGAAAAATCATATAGAATGTTCCATAACTTGGTGCTCCACCTATCTACAGGTGAGGGAAGAGTGGTAGTGACATGGTAGACTCCTACAACCTATATCCATTCCTGAATAGAAATGGAATGAAATCACCATCGATTTCGTTATAGGGTTGCCAAGATCTCTTCGAGGCAGCGATGCAGTATAGGTGGTTGTTGACATGTTTACCATGGTTTCACACTCCGTACCTATCTGGGAGGCCTTAGCAATTAATGAGTTAAAAAGTCTTTATATCTTAGAGATTGTGTGACTTCATAGCATACCCCATTCTATTTTCTCAGATAGAGATTCCTATTTAACTTCAAAATTCTGGAAAGGGGTGCAAAAGTTGTTAGGTTCACATGTAGTTATGAGTACTACATATTACCCTCAGACTGATGGGCAGTCTGGGAGAATTATATGATGGTTAGAGGTTATGTTATGATCTTTTATCATTGATTTTGGGGGTTCCTAGGAAAATAATATACCTCTTATTGATTTTACCTATAATAAAATCTTTTAATAAACAATTCAAATGTCTTCATATGAGGCCCTCTATGGTAGACTGTTTCATTCACCTTTATGTTGGCTCTAAGCAGTTGAGGTAGCTCTGTTGGGTACTCATCTTGTTCAGGAGAATTCTAAGAATGTTCAGCTGATTCCAAAGCATATGACTATAGATCAGTCCAGATATAAGCCTTATACTCATCAACGCTGCATACCATTGGAGTTTGAGGTGGGACATCGATTATTTATACATGTTTCTCCAATGTTGGGTCATACGATTATTAGGAGGCAGGGAAAGATATCACCTAGATATGTCGGGTCGTTCAAGATAGTGGAGAGAGTTGGTCTGGTAGACTTTCAATTACTATTACCTTAGAGGTATCATTCCATGTATGTTGTTTCCTATATATCTCAACTTCGACAATTTCATCTCGAACCATCTCATTCTATTGACCCTAACAACATCAATCTTAAAAAAGATGAATACTTTATGGAGAATCCATTTTGTATCATCGACCATAGCATGAATGTATTCCACAATAGGTCAGTTCCATTAGTCCAGGTCTTATGGAAACACAGACACATTCAGGATGAGACCCGGTAGCAAGATACAGATGTACATGCATAGTGGCCGAAACTTTTCTCTAATGACGTTCCACTACACTTGGAAGGGAAACTCGGGGATGATTTGACTTATGGAAGGGATGTTGTAACATCCCAGCTTTAATCAGGTATCGACTATTTAAATTTCTATTATCTAATTCTTTAAATCAACCAAGGGTGTGCACCTGTGCATCCTATTGCGTGTCCCGTGAATCTATTTAATTAATTAAATAACAACATGGGATTTATAAAAAAAATGTTATATCCTGCTTCCGCACGATGTTCAGGAATAAAATAATTAATTAAGGGTTGGAAATAAATAACAAGAGATTTAAATAATATTTAAAAGAAATCAATAAGGGGTAAAATGAGATATAAAAATAAAATATAAAGGTGGTTACGAAAGAAGTAAAAATTATTAAAATGGGAGATTACAATTTTTCTATTTTTATATTCTTTCTTTTCCATCATTTTTTTTCTTTTTTATTTTCCCTTTTTTCCTTTTTATTTTACATTAATTTTATATTATTTTTTCTTTTTTTATCTTTCTTTTCTTTCTTTCTATTCTTTCTCTCCTCTCTTCCTCTCCTACCTCTCTCATTGCGCCTCCCCCTCTCCCTAGGTGGCGCACCCCCTTGCCCCCTTTTTAGAAGACCTATGTGCCTCCATTCGTTGTCTAATTTCTTTGATGTCAGGTGTGTTTTAAACCATAAGGTAAGGCTAATCATGGTCATTTAGAATCTTAGAGTATCGTTGAGTACTCTTCACGTAGTTCGTCGTGGAAGGAATTTACCTTGTCTTGGTGTTTTTCTTAAATCATCCATTTTATTTTATTTTAGCTCAAATAAAATCCTACTGCAGATCATAAAGTCATATGCGACCATAAAGTAGGTTGTCTACTCCAACATCCCTCCATTTTTTTGCAATTTATAAAAACACGTGGTTGTGTCATTCTAACGTTTTACATGGAATATAACAAGGAAGAAGTTAATGAATATATAGGATATAAGTGTCTTAATTATTATATTCATGAAATATTTATAATTATTAAAATATAACGTATCATTCTATTTATTAGCTTTACACTCCAGGAAAAATGGTTATATTGTTTGTGTGTACCTGTAGATTAACACCTCCACAAAGTAATGTGACACTTTTTCATCACCACAACACATGTATGATATATATAAGTATAATTAAAGAAATCATATTTTATTTATTATATTTTTATACTTCCATAAATATAATATATTACTTTATTTATTTTCATAATTATATATGAAAACTATAAATGTTACTCATGCTTACATATAATATATTGTCTCCATGACTATAACATTGTTCAATTTTTATAACCTTATTTAAAGATTGGATTTAATTGATTTAAAAAATATGATATATATTTCCTGATTTTTATTCTATAGATTTTGAATCAATGACTTCTTTGAACATAGTTAACACACTGAAGTTGTTTTGAAACAATGAACTGAATGTCCTCAGAACTCCCAACGCGGACTTAACTGATTATTTATTTAAATATGCCATCAAAAATAAATAAAATAAATTATTTATTTATAAGGTATTAATCCTTTAAAAAATTTATTACGGAAAATAATAATAAATATAATATTATTATAAATATTTTAAGGAAACACATGGAAATGTGAACTCTATGTAAGGGTTTCTCTTTTACCTTTTATTTCTATGATACATATTTCATACTCACTACTAAATTTTATTTGTGATGTATATAAATCCCATGAATTTATTTTATTATTATTTTCATGAAAATTATTTTAATTTATAAACCCATATGATGTTCTATATTTTATGGTGTTTTGATGCAGATATTACCAAAGTCATATGGGTTTCTTCTAAATTTAATTTTATTGAGGCATATTTTATTGTTTGGTGCATAATTTCCTTTATATATTTTATATAATTCCACTTATGGATTTAATATGATTAATTTTTCATATATCATGGAATTTTATTTTCCAAATTTAATTATTTTATCTAAGTGGATGTGACTTTAAAGTTACCAAGTGGTAATAAATTTCATAACTCAATTTCTTTTCAATTGGTTATATAACCTCTTCATTGTATATGATATTATAAAACTTATTATATATGGAATTTTTACTGAATTTTGTATTTACACTTGTTTTATATGGATTTAAATTTGATACAAATAAAATATTCATTGATTAATTATAAAATTTAAAAGAGTGATATTTTTTAGTGTTATTTGTCTTAAACTCTCTTTCTTTGAGACATGCATTTATGATATGCACCTATACTCATTTTTTAGGTGTATATAATTCCATATTGACATGTTATATGTTATATATTCTTATTTTTATAATATTTAATGTTCTATTTGAATTTATTATTTCATGGGGCTTACGATTGAAGGGTTACCAAAGTGGAAAAGGATTTATGTTACAATCTCATTTCTTTTGATGTTATTTATGTTCAAGGTTATTTTATAGGAAATAATATAATATCATATTCTTGATCCACATCTATTTATTCCCCTTTTTTTAATGTGGTTAACATTTTTAATTTCCATTTCCTCCTGTATTTATTTAAGAATCATTAAGAATGTAATTTTTATGTGATATTGAGCATGTATTTTCATTTAGATCAAGTATCTTTCTGTTCCACATCTTTGTTTTCCAAATTTTTTTGAAAGGATTTCATTTATAATAATAAATTAATTCCTAAAAAAATTTATATTTTCTTTTTCCTTCTTTTAATAGGTTTCAAATATAAATTAATTAACTTTTTTCAAATGTGTCACTTATGACTCCCCTTTTTAAAACGTTTTGAACGAATGTTTACTTTATTAATTTATGACATGAAGGGATTTTTCCACTATCATATCCACTATTTTCCTTCAATTATCCATTATATATTCTAATTTTTATTTTCAAAGGAAGTTATTTTCACAATTTTTTTTTAGTCGTTAATATTTAACAGTTACTTTAAAAATGAAAAGTTAATTTTCCTAGAAATTGATTTCAATGACATTTTAAGGGTATTTCCTTTTATAAACGTCATTAAACATTTTTATTAATTATGTTCCAATGGTGATATTATATAATGATTCCATCGTTATTATTTTTCATTATGGTTTATTATTGTTTCAAATATATGTACATGGAATCTTTTTCTTTTCTATAGGTTAATCATGTTTCCAAGAGATTTTTATAGAACCCATTTCTTTTAAATGAGTTAATCATATTTCAAATTGATTATTTTGGAACCCATTTCTTTTCCACTGTTTTATCAATTTTATATGATATTTCAATTGAACCCATCTCTTTTATATGGGTTAATCATGTTTGAAATATATTTTTATGGAACCCATTTCTTTTCCTTGTATTAATCCTGTTTTGAAAAGAAAAATGGTTTCTTCAATGAGTTAATGATGAAATAAAATCTCTATTTACTTTATTAGTGAAAAATATCGTAGAAATTTTTTTATAATGATGGGTGGTTTTTCTATAAACCAATGATGGGTGGTTACATTATCAAAAAAGGTAGGGTGGATTCATGATAAACTAAGGATGGGTGGTTCTATGATAAACCAAGGACACGTGGTTCCATGATATTCTTTCAATGCATTGGGTAGTCTGAAGATGTATGTTGACCATATTGGTTATTTATTTTGTAATTGTGATATAAATATTATGATCTAAGACACCAATACATGTTCATTATACATTCTAGGGGTTTTAAAAGTTTCCATTCATCGATATTGATAATACATGGCTCATGATTATTGATTCTTACAAATCTTGAAATTTTTAAAGCATTATATCCTGCCACATATTTTTTGATCTTAGTAATAATGGGTATTAATATTAATATTTTATACTTTGAGCTCACATGTCTTATATAACTTTTTCCCTATGTTATCCAGAATTATGTTAAATGAATTATATCTTGAAGGTTTTCTTATATATAATGATGATGACTTAATTTGAAATAATAAAATATGGTTTTAGTAGGAAATATGATCATATAAATACATAGGTATTGTTTATGTATGATTTTTTCCTTATTATGTAAAATTATAAACCTAAAAGGTTATTGAGAATATAAGTCATCCAATAGTTAATTTTTATGTTATATGTTTTTGGGGAAAAAATTGGGTCACTATCATCGATATGAAATCCGTAAATGTAAATTTTATTGTTTTAGCACTAGATATAAGAGTTTACATTTGGGTATATTATAAAAACTCACCCTTGGGAGGTACAACATCCATTTTCAGGGATATACACCTACCCATCACCTCATACCACTATTCAAATATCGGGAAACATAGGAATTTGTAATTTTCTAATGGTATATCTAGATAAATCATAATTATCATGCATTCACAATAGTATCAAAAGATTATATGAATCCTTTTCATCCTAGGACTTTATATATAAACACAATCACATGTGGTATGCTGTTGGATCCTAGGTACCACCTTTAGAAATCCACTCCCACATCAACTAGATCACTGGATTCTAGATGAGATAGCAATATTTATATATGTTATAGTGAGATTGGAACCCAAAAAATTCAGGCATCCCGAGGTGTCATCTATGTTAATAGGTGATCCTAAGGAATCTTGAAAAATCACAATATTGTTAGGCCTAATAACCAATTACCATGCATCATGGGAAATCACAAATCACAAAAATGTTATAAAATAAAATAATATCATGGGTTAAAAAAATTACCATAATATTTATTATCAAACATTTCCCATTGGGATTAAATGTATTCTTTGGTTCATGGTGACACTCATTACCATCTCTACGAAAAATCATACGCACCCGCTCCTGGTCAATCAATCAATGGGAAACCCACTAAGGTCCTCTGTGTTAGTTTTCAAATGGATACATCACTCATGGGATCATCAATCACAGATTACTCTCTCTGGAAAGTTCCCTAAAGTTGGGTAGGTCACACTTCCGTACAATGTCAACACATAAAATGGACTCTTGGCCTAAATGGGTAAACCACTTACACATCTATCAAGAGCGATGTTCACAACCATTATGAATTCTAAGGTCCCACTCAGTTGGTCTACTGACCAAACCCAAACCTAATCCATCAAATGGTCTCCCAACCATGTTATTTCTCTAATAAGTAAAAAAGTGTGATCACTCCTAACTAATCTTTTACCTCGAGTTACAACTTAGTTTCCCTAAATAGAGAAATTTTTATAATAATTCTAGTTTATGACCATAGAGATACCATCTTATTTCTTATAACCATTCTCATGGACCTAAATTTTTTTCTCATCCAATATCCCATGATTTAGATACCACTGGATTTATTTAAGGGATAAAGAACCACCTTCTCATAAATTTTTCATCCTAAATTTCCTCCTAGAATTCCTCTAAACACCATAACAGTTCCAGCACAATCTACATGAAAAAAATTCTAAATGGTCGACTCATAAGTTTCATTTTTAAACTAAGGAAAAAATAATGGAAAACACATCCATGTAGGGATTACAAGTAATGTACCTCATGCACATGGTTTATACCAACAACAAGCATCAATATTTGTGATCCAAAACACACTCGATATTAAATTTCCATAAGTACTAGGAAAGAACAATACGTATACAATGCATTCTCTTCATTGGGTTACGCTGAAGAATTTAACATTTTACCAAAAAAAGAATGCATCAAACTATTGTACATGCCCACTGGTCATGTATCCCACATAGGTTTTGGTAATGTGTTCTAAACTATGTTGTTCCCCTAGAATAGGGTGTCTAGTTAAGTATCTTGGCACACCCCAAGTCACATCTACAGGGAATGTAACGTCATATATTTAATTAGGTATTAATTGTTTACTTTTTTTGTCTAATTATTTAATGTGACCATGGGCGCATGCCTGCGCACCCTATCGTGAGTCCCAGGTAGCTATTTAATTAATTAAATAACTTCCTGAGATTCATAAAAAATGTTATACAATACTTCATCATGGTGATTGGGATTAAAATAATTAATTAATGATTGAAAATAAATAACAACAGATTTAAAAATTGATTTAAAATTAAGCAAGACGGGATAAAAAGAACTTTATAAATAAAATAGAAAGGGGGTTACAGAAAAATTGAAAAAAATAAAATGGGATATTACCATTTTTATTATTTTTATCTTCTTTATTTTCCATCCTTCTTATTCTATTTTGTTTATCATTTTATTTTCCCTTTTTATTTACTTTTATTTTTCACTTATTTTTTATTTTATTTTTATATCTTTTCTTTCTTTCTTTTTTTTCTCTCCTATATTCCTCTTATCCCTCTCATGTCGTGCCTACCCCTCTCCCTAGGTGGTGCACCCCCTTTACCCCTCTTCTAAAGACCATCATGCCTCTGTTGGTCATCCATTTTCTTCTTCATTATGTTCTATATAAACCTTAAGGTATGGTTAATGATGTGCATTCGGAATCGTATAGTTTCGTTGAGTACCCTTTATGGAGTTCTTCATGGAAGGATTTTACTATATTTTGGGGTTTTTCTAAAATCATATATTTTCTCCCATTTAGATAAAATAAAATCCTACCATGGATAATAGAATAATATGTGACCATAAGTTATGGTTTTTACATTCTTCCCCTTTGTTATGTTGCAATTTATAAAAAACACATGGTTGTGTCGTTCGTCGGTGCCTACCAACTATGTGAAAATCAACCCAGTCTTTTAAATTTAATTGTTACACTTAATTTTTGAAGCCCTATTTATCCTAAAATAAATTATTAAATTTTTTAAAATATAGTCATTCACCCCTTTGGGTGTGTCGATGTGATCGGTATAAATTCTGTTAGCCTGGGTATTTTATGTATTTAACTACATGTGTTGTATATCCCATTTCTGTTGTGTTTAATTTAAATAATTATTTTAGAATAATTATGTACCTTGAATTTTTATATTCTTGGTATCTTTTTGTGCTGAATTATTTATTTATTTAAAATTTCATTTATCTACTTGTGCTGATACAGTATATTGCCATGTTAGTTTTTACACTGTAATATTAAATTAATACCTTGTGTTGTGTGGGTGTATCTTATTAGAATTCAAGTTGAAATTATATATGCATGCTATGTCATATCTTCTGCTTTAAAATTTTAATTAAATTCAAGGTAGGGAGAGAAGGTGGGTCTCGTATTAAGGGTCACGCTTAGACCCTCCATTCTTGAATGGTTACCACTACGTGTATGGGAGGCGTTGTCTTTGGCCTTTCAGACTGAGACATCCCTGAGCTTTTTAAATACTTATGAGGGATACTAGTTCCAAAAGTTCCCATTGAGGATATATCCATTGGAAATGTGTCTGTTATATCCTCAAATTATGCTCGACCCCTTTTTACGAGATTAGGAATGACTCATGTTAATGTCATGCCTCGAGCAATACTCGGTATTTCAGAGGATTTCATTAGACAGGGTCGAAGGTATTGGATAATTCGAAGGATGTACCATAGTGATACTTTCAGGACGTTCTTAGACTCCAACTCTCAAATTGATCATTAATAATCTTGCACTTAGAATTTATGTTAATGTCGCTTTGAGTCTCTTTTGAATTATGAAATTTCTCTCGTATGTTGAAGCACACCTGGTTGACACATGATTTCCACCCAAAGTTAAAGCACAAGATTGGGGTGTACATCTTCCTTGTGTTACCATGATTTTATAGTCTTATATATTTGCATATTTGCATTCTTATTATTACAGGTTCTTCCTTTAGACTCATGGCTTAGGTCAAAGCAGGTGATTAGGGATGGGTTCCATTGGGAACCCAGGCCGAGTTATTTATTTTAGTATGCTTAATTAATTATCTAAATTTATATTATAATGACACACTGTATTTTATTACTAAAAAAAATGGAAAGGTATAGATATTGTGGTTCTAGACTACTAGGATTTTATCTCACACCCTGCTCAGGCATCATTGACACCCGATTAGATTGCATGCTTGCAGGTATTGACAATGGGAAGTGTGCTGCTTATGATGCCTGTTTGTTTCTTGCTTCTTTGAATGGTGACTGGGGAAGAGGACCAAGCCTTATTCATGATGAAATTATTGCACTTAGTGTCTTTTCTTTTTATTTTATATTATTCTTGGGTTTCTATTTTCTATGCTTTCAGTTTAAACAAACATCATTGCATGACATAATTTTTGTGAGATTCTGCACTTGATTCTTATTCAGTTGGATTATTCATATTACTTCTACTGTAGTTTATTCATTTATTTTCTTCTGTTATTTATTATTAATTGTTTTTACTACTATTGTGATAAAACCTATTACCTATCAAGGAATAGTCTCTCTTACAGACATGAAAAAGGCCCTCGCTGCTAGTCAGCACCTCTAGAATTCAGGAAGATGTGTTTGAGGTTATGTGGCCAACCCATCTTGGGGCACCCTTCAGGTGGATCCCTTGATGGGGATGCTACAATTTCGTATCAGAGGTGGTTTTTTCCTTTTGTATTACTATTTGGTTTAGACATGATACTAAGATATAGGGATTTGGAATGTACCATGTGCTTGGATGTAGCCAGCCCATGCATAGGGGAAACCCAAATTCCTGGGTTTGGATTGATTTTATTGATTATTTCAGTTATTGTTGATATGAATTCATATTTTGGTGACTCACATGTTATGCATTGTTATTGTGTGGGTATTATTTAGATAATGGGTTTACCATTGCATCCCAATTATATAAAGGTAATACATTACATTCATCATATTAGGCACCATACTATTTAAAATGGCATGTATATTCCCATTCCATATCTACTTTGAGCAAGAATTTTCCTATTTTCATGTGTGTGTGTTATTGTGATTAGTGGTAATTTTTTTGAATCTTTGGTTTGTTAAATATACAGTAGTGATATTTTGTTAGATGTTAACCTGTATTAACCTAGAAATGGATAGTAGATCTGGTTATTTAATCCTTCTATGTTTTCTCTTCCGTATCAAAACCCATCTCTTGATATGGGTTATCTGTTATGTAGTGCTCAGAGGCAGGCTATGCACCTAACATCTTTCTACATTGTACCTATTTTCCTCATCTTCATTACCTTTATATAAAGGTTTGCGTTTGGATATTTTAGACCAATGCCGCTGCAACATCAGTGTGTCGTGCCTCATGAGAGTGGCGATGAGAACATTCCAAAAATGGTGGGTCCCGAACCACCAGTGGTACCTAAAGTAGTGCCTCTAATGGTACTACCTCCTACAGATCATCCAAGGGACCCAAACACTTAGTTCAAGGATAGTCACCTTAGGTTTATGTAGTCAGTTCAGAATATCCTCAGACCTTCCCCGTCTATGGAAAACCTCACACGGAACTTCTGGAAGAATCACCCTCCCACCTTCTCAGGGAGTGGCAGCCTCATGCTACAGTGTCATGGTTAGAATCTATAAGGTCTATCTTTGAAAACCTAAATATTATTTCATAATGAAGGGTCAAACTGGCAGTCTACAAACTTTTTGACTCCACCATGCACTGGTGGGATGTTGTTTCCCAGACTTAGCAGACCAGTGACATGGTTTGGACTGACTTCCAAGAAGCATTCTACAATCTATTTTTTCCTCAAACTATGAGAGATGATCATGAACAATAATTCCTATATCTTTAGCAGGGTTCTATGAATATGTTAGATTATTCTACTCGTTTCACAGAACATCAGCATTTTACCCCATCTATGACTGATAACACACAGACTACTACAAGACATTTGGAGGATGGACTTGAGTATTCTATCTTCTTGTTGGTGAACATCTTATATTTTACCACTATCACAAATATCATAAATTAGGCTCTAATTTTAGAGTGAAATGTCATAGAATA
Source organism: Viscum album (assembly GCA_963277665.1). Classification (NCBI taxonomy): domain Eukaryota; kingdom Viridiplantae; phylum Streptophyta; class Magnoliopsida; order Santalales; family Viscaceae; genus Viscum; species Viscum album. The sequence continues at coordinate 1,702,732,803 of OY728132.1, forward strand.
TAAACTGGTGATCTATGGTGGTTCATTTCTAATATAGGGTAACAGCTCTTCTAGCAGGAGGAAACGTCATTTTGAAAGTACATGTGGGAAAAATCCGAGCCAAACAGCACATTTTAATGGCTCTGTCGCATGTTATCAGTGCAGAAGAGATGGTCACAAGAATCCACAGTGCATGAGAGACCTAAAAGAGTGTCGATATTTCAGAAAGATGGGTCACCTTCGGTGTTTCTTATTTTCCCTCTCTTCAACATCCAGTTGTAGAGGATCCACACCTAAACCTCCGTTAGGAATGGGATCTATGACTCCATTGTAGGCTATAAGTTATTTTTCTAGTGGTCTATTTGGCCAAGGTAATGGTGGAGGTCGTGGTTAAAGAAATCATGTTCCATATTATCTGTATCAGCATAGTGGACTTGTTCAGGACAACAAGGCAACATCTGTGGGTCGTGGTTCAGGTCTCATGTACACAGTGCAATCCGCACCAAAGGAGCAGAGTGCAGGACCATCTATGGTTAGAGGTACTATTCTAGTAGTCACTACATTATTTTCTTCTATTTTTGATAATGTCATATCACACTTCTTTTTATCTGCTAATATTGTTGAATGTCTTTATTTTTAAATTGAGTACTATTGCGACGTCATGTCTCTCGACACTCCACTAGGATTCAGGACAGAGGGAATATGCAAGTGCGAAGAGTGACCCCTTTAGATAGGTGGGTACCATTTAGTTTTGAATTTATATATCCTTAATATGTCTAGAAGCGAAGTCATTATTGGTATGAACTAGATTTATCCTTATCGTTCTCAAGTGGATTTATATCATTCTTGGTTGTCCTTTACATCCCCTAAGAGTGACACATATCTATGCATGGGAGAATGAGATATGCAAGCAGATCGAGCTAAGCCTAAATATGTTGGGCTGGGTAGAGTGACAGCTCAGTTAGCAAGACTCTTCATGGTCAATCAAGGGATGCATCAGGTTTAATTACCTCCATTTTTGGATCTTTTCAGGGATATTTTCTCTAGCAATTTCTTGGGATTACCTCGAATGAGGTACGTGGAGTTCCCTATCGATCTCGCTCCAGGTGTGGCACCATTTTCTATTCATTGTTATAGGATGCCACCAACCGGGATACAAGAACTCAAAAATTATCTTGAAGGCCTCAAGGATAGGGGTTTTGACAGACCTAGCACATCACCGTGGGGTTAACCTACTCTTATCACCAAGAAGAAATATGATACCCTTAGGTTATGTGTGGATTATTGTCGACTCAAATAGCTCACAAAAAATAATCGATATATATTGCCTTGTATAGATGATATCTTTGATCATATCTAAGGAGCAAGTATTTTCTCGAAAATTGATATGAGGTCGGGATATCACCAGGTGTTTGTGCAACTATCTTCCATACCACGTACAACATTCCGAAGTAGGTATGGCTTATAAGAGTATCTAGTTATGTCATTTGGCCTCACGAATGTTCCATCAGTCTTCATAGCTCTGATGAACTGTTTTTCTCACCTGTATCTTGATTCCTTTTTGGTAGTCTTCATATATGACATCTTGCTGTATTCAAATTCCAGACACGACCATGCGACCCATATTGAGATCATGCTGAGTACACTGAGGGAGCACCATCTAAATGATAAGCTCATCAAATGAAACTTCTGGATTAATAATGATCACTTATTAGGTTATATTATATCTGAAGAGGGAGTATCATTTGTCCCAAAAAGGTGAGCATCGTAGTTTTATGGGAGAAACCCAATAGTGTCTTCAACATCCGCAGTTTCTTGGGGCTTGCTGGCTATTATAGGCATTTCTTCTAGGATATCTCTTACTTAGTAGTGACTCTTACAGCCCGAACTAAGAAAGGTGTATAGTTCATATGGTCATATTATTTTGAAATGACTTTTATGGAGTTGAAAGAAAGACTAACCACAGCCCCGATCATAATTCGGCTTGAGTAAGGTAAAGGCTATACTATTTATTGTGATGCTTTAGGAATCGGACTGGGTGCAGTTCTAAAGCAGGGTTATAGTGTCGTGGATTATAGATCCCACCACCTGAGACCTCACGAGATGAAATATCCTTCGCACGACCTTGATTTGGTAGTTTTTGATCATGATATATGTGTTTTAGACACTAATTGTTGGTTGAAAGATTATTTGTTTATACAGATCATAAAAGATTAAAGTACATCTCCACTCAATGAGACTTGAATTTAAGGCAGAGCAGATTGGTCGAATACTTGCAGTAGTTCAACATTGAGCTTTCATATCCCCCTGGTAAGGTTAATTTCATGGCAGATGCTTTGAGCCGCAAGACCCAGACACAAGCCATTCGGGTAGCCAGTTGGGAGTGTAAAATGGTGGCTTTATTTTCTAATATGCATTTTGAGGTTCCGGAACATCACAAGAAACCAGTACTACCAACTCTTATAGTGATATCTTCTCTTCTAGAGAAAGTCCGTAGAAAACAGTTGACTAATCCTAAGGGGATTTTTTTGAGGGAAAGAATTACAGGAGAGAACCTGCCTCCTCATTGGGTTGTTGATGGTAGTGAAGCTCTCCTTTATCATGGTTGTGTATGTGTACCTTTGGATATATGGGAAGAGCTGATGAGGAATCTCACACCTCTTTTGGGCAGTTCATCCTGGTCTGACCAAGATGTAAAAAGACCTGTTTTGACAGTACTGGTGGCCTAGTATGAAAAAGAATATAAAAGGTTTCATCCCTTGGTGCTCCACCAATCAACAGGTGAAGGAAGAGAACTAGTGACCTACCAGATTCCTATAACCTTTATCCATTCCTGAAAGGAAATGGAATGAAATCACCATCAATTTCGTTATAGGGTATCCAAGATATCCTCGAGGTAGCAATGCAGTATAGGTGGTTGTTGAAAGGTTGACCATGGTTTCACACTTCTTAACTATATGGGAGGCCATAACTATTGATGAGTTAGAAAGGATTTATATCTTGAATATTGTGTTATTTCATAGCATACCTAATTCTATTTTCCCGGATAGAGATTCCCATTTTACTTCACGATTCTATAAAGGGGTTCAAAAGTTGTTAGGTTCACATGTACTTCTGAGTACTACAAATCACCCTCAGACCGATGGGAATTCTGAAAGAATTATATGACTGTTAGAGGATATGTTATGGTCTTGTATCATTGATTTTGGTGGTTCCTAGGAAAATCATATAACTCTTATTGATTTTAACTATAATAACATATTTTAAGAAACAATTAAAATGTATTCATATGAGGCCCTCAATTGTATATTGTTCCATTCACCTTTATGTTGGCTCTAAGCAGGTGAGGTAGCTCTTTTGGGTCCTCATCTCGCTCAACAGAATTCTAAGAATGTTTAGCTGATTCCAAAGCATATGACTACAGATCAGTCCAGATAGAAGCCTTATACTCATCGACGCCCCAAACCTTTTGTAACACCCCAAGATTTTATGAGATATATTATTTTTAATTTCTTTTATTTATTCTATTATACACTACACCAAGATTAGATTTTACTATACACAACATCGTATTAGCTTGCAGTATATGCAACACTGTTCTTGGCTCATGTTACACACAATTTCAAGTTCGTTTTTTGGAAATTATTTTACGCAACATTAATTATAGATTTTGTTTAATGTATAAATGAAATAAGTTTTGATTATGTTATACGCAACACCAAACAGATCTTTCACTACATGTAGCCCTAACTTGGCTTGCATTACACGCAATCAAGACCTTCTTCGATAGCGTGTGTAGTACGCAATACCAAGTTTCACTAAATGAGATATTATTATAATATTATTATGAACTAGTCGTTGTGAATAGTAATACCCACTTTTTGAAATTTTATAAATTTAATCTTTCAAAATGGACTTCATTTTTGGATTTGGGATATTGAAATTATCCTAGGGTAAATTTTTTGTATTTTTTTGAAAACGTTCAATTTTTGAAGAATAGTGAAAACACTAGGTTACTATTTAAAAACTGACTTTTTATTTAAATAATTTTTAATTTTATTTAAGTTTATTTTAGGTCAAAATTGATACATAATACCTATATAAGTTCAATGTAATTAATTTGAGTCATTTTATAATAATTTTAGATATATAAAAATTTTATTGAACTTTTCACCGTCTTTTACCCACGTCCTAAGAGAATTTGAAAATTTACATAAAACATAATTTTACCTCTTTTGTGAGTAGAATTTCAAAAATATGAGAGACACAGTTAATATCAGGGAGTAAAATTTTGTTCAATATGATAAAAATAATTTGTGGTGAATAGTAACTTTTTACTTTTATTTACCACGGTTAAAAGTAAATAGGGTAATTAAGGGTAAAAATGATATTATTATTACCATAACACATGTCTTAATTCTATTAGATAACTTAATTCGACCAAAACCAACCTTAGGAATATAATATTATCATTTAGGTCCACTTGTATTAGATTAGTACATTTATTATTATTTAATTCAAAGAAGAGTTAAAGGAATTAAAATCAAATTTTAATAACTATAGCATTTTTAATATAGGGTTATACACAAGATAAATTCGACTATAAATATTAAATATAAAGATAAAACTATTTCCTACATAATGGTATTTTAGTAATAATTTTTATACATTAAATAATTTAATTTATTTGTGACACAATGATGATGCAGTAATTAACTTCTTAATGAAATATTAACATAATGGATGTTATAAATACCCAAATAAATGTAATTTGAGACTTTTTATGAATTAAACTAATTTTATAGGTTAATATGACATGTTATTATTGATTCAATTAACTGTTTTATTTCAAATCATGTGGTTATGATTTTCACAAAAATCAATTACCAAATAGTGTCAAAATTGACATAAAATGGTTTTTAAAAAAAATATTATATTATTATTTTTTATTATATTTCTAAAAATTTAAGGTTAGGAAAAATGACTTAGAAAAAGTTATATATATTAATAATGAACCACTTGGGGATCTTTTGGCTTGTTATAGTATGTTTATTAACCATATAGTGTAAGAAAACAAGAAGACACGGTAAAAGTTAAATTATTTAACTTAGAGTTAAATCTAAATGGTATGGTTAAAATAGTAGCCTAGACTTGTCTAAAACCTATTGTTGAGAGGAGTTCGACCCATCCCCACTTTATCTTCGAAATAAATCAATTTGGAGTTATTATAAACAGAATATGACTTTATTATAAAATAATATTTTAAGTTTTTCCAAAGGTGCCCCTCTCCTCCCTTATAAAAAGGGAACCCCTTCCCTCTTCTCTTCACACCATTTTGAGACTTGAAGCTTGACCAGACCCTGACAATTCTTATTATAAATCTCTATAGTTATATCATAGAGGTTCTGGTCTTCTCAAAAGACCAACTCTAGTTCCTTAAGAAGAGTTTTAAAGGAGGTACGTCGAGGAAGAGGTAATCTCTTCTTCTGACTCTTTCAAGTTTCTTTATTCTTCTACTTTCTCTTCTTTAGTTGTTTCATTATGATTTAATAACATTAGAATTATTTATATATGGATATGTTATTATAAATATTAAACAACCCTATTTCACCTTCTATCCATCCTACGAAAAACAAAATCACCGTGCGTGAGTACGTACGGAATACTGTCTCCACGCCGTGGTGTAATCATTTTTTCCACCACCACCTTACATGGATGGGTATAATGGTGTAAAGAATTACTATATATGTTTATTATAACATCATACTGATTCTATGATATTATGTCATCCATTCCAGTTCCATTAAATAAATATTGGAACAATATCATCGCTCGTGCGTACGTACGGATTATTGTCTCCACGACGCGATGAGATTCATTTTCCATGTTAACAATTCAAGAATGATTATAAAGTATATATAATAAGTAATCATGAAATATATGACATAATAATGCTACTGTATTTATGTATATATATGTGTATGTCATCTACTTAATTCCATTCAATTCAATAAGAAAATGAAAAATAGTGTTCATGTGTACGTACGGCCTACTGTCTCCATGAACAGTGTATTTCATTCCATTTATCAATCTATTATATATATGTATATTATGAATATATATTATATATAAATCATGTTTTATATTCTGGATTTAAGTAATAATTATATAAGTAATCATATTAATAATTACAAGTCAAAACACGAACGATAAATAAAACGATTTTACCCAAAACACTGCTTTAACATGGAATTGACAAATGAACGGATAATATAAAGTTGTAAGTGAATCATATATGATATCATAAATATTATTATGGTTCTATTACAAGTTAATAATATGTTTAAACCCACTATACATGAGTCTCAGACATATATGGAAGAAATTGGACATAAGGTAATGGATATCTTTTCTAATCTAGTTTTTATCTATGATTGTTTATTCATAAATATTTACTGGGGATATATTTATCATCCATGTCCATGTTTTCTAAAAATGGTTTCATGTGTTTTTAAAGTCCTTTTTACCCTTTTTTGAATTTTACTACATTGTATGTAATGAATCTAACTTTTTTTACCATATGAGGTGCTTTTTGACTTTTTCGACAAAAGTACGAGAAGAATGTTTTTTTAACATACACGGCATGAACGGATTTTTACAGTTTCATAATGCCTTATTTTCAAGAAGTTTACTCTACAATATTTCATGGTTATTTTCAATAAAATCCATTTCTTTTAAAATTTTGAGACATTTTGTGAAAAGAAAATGATTTTTAAGAAGAAAGGATATTTTCCTCAAGAATTCATTTCAAGTGTTTTATCAAAACCATTTTCCATATAAGATTGAATTATTTCATATGTGTATGTTTCAAGTATAATTTTTCTATGATTTAAATAGTTTCACTTTTCATATGATGAAATGATATCTATTTTTTTATGGATTATGTTATGATGGGATGATGTTTATGAAACCCATTTTATACTTTGGGTAATGATGAATGATTTCTGTTCATATTGTGAAACAAGTAAGAATGATTTCATTATGAGATGGGTGGGACCTATATCTCCATCCAATGCATTGGGTAAAGATTTATATCTCATGAGATAGACATGGATGGAATGGTAAGTTAATCTGGTTCTGTGTTACAGGACTAGAACGAGGAGTGAACTAGATTCAGAAAGGGACTTTGTCCACTAAGATGGTCTTGGTAGTAATACCTTGGCTACTATGGAAATCATATCATGTGATTAATGGTTTGCCCCAATTACATGTTTTATTCCCATGCTATTTTATCATGATTGATGATCCATTATGATCTATGCCTTACATAGTGCCATGTTTTATGTCATTTCTCAAGATTTTTATGTTTAAACATTATGTTCATGTTTTTATGTTCAAATTTATATGGTTTGTTTTATTTTCACCATGCTTACCCTTACTGAGAATTTTTTATCACCCTTTAAATTTTTTCATTTCCCCAGGATATAAAGAAATGTTTTAGGTAAGAAAACTAAAGTGGAAGATCTTTATGAGAGATTTTGAAGATCATTCAACATGATTAGAAGATTATGTTCCAAGTTTCCAAAGACACTAAACTATTATGGTCCTTTTGTGTTTATTTTTGTTATGTTTTAAGTATTCTGAAAAAGTAATGTAATGTCCATGTACATCAAGTTTGGGGACTCTATAGTTGGTATCAGAGGAAAGGTTTAGTTAACCTTTTGAAACTAGGATGCGAAAACTTTATTGAGATCCCTGGATATATTTCTAAGGTTTTTCTAGGGATGTGCCTAAGGTTAAGTATATGTATTGGTTATAGTCCTAGAATTATGGTAACGACCTTACAATTAAACCTAAGATGTTAGATATTGAAGTTACTCCCCCTTTATTATGTTGTTTTCCCTAGCATGATTTTTCCCCTCACACTATTCTTTTTTGGTTTCAGATGATGGATTGAACCCGAAGGAACCGTGTTGATCAGTGTAATGGAAAATGAAATGATTCTCCTCCTAAACAAACCAATGTTATGAGAGATGGAGTAAAAAATATTATCTCTATACTTGCACAAGATATCAATCATTCTAGACTTCCAAATGAGCAGAGAAGGGAAAAATATTCTATTGAGCCCATCATGAGGCAACGTCCACCTTCTTTCAGTGGGTCTTCTGATCCACTTGTTGTTGAACAATAGATCAGTACCATTGAAAGGATATTTTCCATACTTCCTTATTCAGAACATGAAAAAGTCATTCTTGATATTTACTGTTTAAAAGGTGAAGCAGATCAATGGTGGACTCTAATTAAGAATACGAGGCCCCGAGATGAAATTAAATCCATGGAATGGGATGAGTTCAAGAACTTATTTTTCAATAAGTACTTCTCTCGTATTCTTAGAACAAAGATGGAAAGGATTTCCCTGAAATTAAGAAAAAGTATGATGAATCTATTAGTATATACGAAGTGAATTTTACAAGGCTTGCAAGGTATGCATCTGGCTTTATCATCCATCCTGAAAGTAAAGTTGATCGATTCTTCAGTGGGTTAAAATTAAGTCTTCGAAGGGCATTAGCTATAAGAGACTTCAGTAGCTATGAAGAAATTGTGTGTTGTGCTATCAAGGTCGAAATGGAAGTTGGTGTTACATATCCATCTCATGGTTTTGACAAGAAACGAAATATGGAGTTCAAGGAGAAATATCAGAACCATGGTGAAAAGAAGAAGAATGTTTCTTTATGCTCAATGTGTGGAAAGAAGCATGGTGGAGATTTTCTAAAAGGTGCTAGAAAATGATTCATGTGTGGAAAAGAAGGTCATCGAGTAGCTGAGTGCCGAGGTAATGGGAAAAAGGTTTCTAATGACGTGAATAGAGAAAAGACTATAGATAACCCTCCACCAACACTTCAATGCTTAATGTGTAAGGAAATGGGGAATTAAGCTAATCAATGCCCTAATCCAAGGGTAAATGATGATCAATGTGAGCAACCTCTTAATGAAAAGGATAAAGAGAAGTCACATGCGATCACTATTTGTGATGTTGAGTATGACAATGATGTTGTGTAATGATTAAGTGTTTATTTAATGGGATTTCCAAATAGTATCATGGAATTTCATTTATGGCATCGTGGAATTTTGTAATATCTATGTATTGGTTTTTAATAATTATATGGTACCTGTAACCATGAAAAGTGATTGAAATATTTTTAGAAATAAGATGATATGCACATAATGAAGGGATAAAGAGAAAATTAAATGAGCTCATGACTGATATCATGGTTTGAGTATATAGAAATTTTGGGATTTTGGTATGTGGAAAGTGTTAACGTTTGAAAGAATTCATGTTTTCACTAAGGTTCAATGGGCATTTATTTTTCAAGAGAATACATGATTAAGGTATTCACGTGTTCAGAATGTGACCAACATGATATATTGTATGATATATGGGGGATAAATGATGGTATTCACATGCTTGTTTGATGACATTTCTAGTAATCGTTTTCTTTATACAATAAGATTGGATAGAAGTATTTTAGATAAGCATAAAGATTGGAATGGATTATATTGGACATAATTTTTTAATGATTAAGCATAGAAGTTTTTTCGATATTATTGATGGGATTTTATAATAATGTAGTTCTATAAAAATGACAACCTTCAAGACGGGTGACAACCCGTCATGTCGGACAAGGCTGTGGGAATCGAACCCACAATCGAAGTGTGATAGGCCTTTATCACCTACCACTGGCCTACAGGAAATCCCTGGTTAGTAGAAACTAGTTTTATTGTAATAATCAGTATGATATATGAAGTATAAGTCTATTTTAGGAACCATATATGATTAATCTCACTATAGATGGACTTATGTATTTTTGGTAACTTTTTTTAACCTTTTGTTTGAGACAGATGGAATGACCCATCATTCTATCACATGATCTTATAACACTTCACTAATGACAAATTGAACTTCATTTATTTAAGATATGAAGTCAAAATTGTCCATGGAACGACCAACGGTGAGATTGTAACAAAATCAAGAAAGTATTTCTTCTAATTCCAATTTCTTCAACTTTAGGGAAATGATCTTGGAAACAAAAAATGTTGTCCTAGTGCCCTTATATCTGATGAATTATATGGTACCGTAGATTATCACAAATTTATGGCTTTGTGATTGTTGTATTTTTCATATCCATGTCCTCTACCGCACTTCATCAGAAGTTGATGGTTATATTTCTCTTCCATGTCCATATTTTTACCTATGTTGTCCTATGTGGAAACCCAATGCTGAGATACTTTAGGTTACTGTTATGATTCTAACTTCCCTTTTTAAAATTAATTTTTAGTATTCCATCTTATGATGTGGGTTTTTATGAAAGAAACTTTCAAATAGTAAACCATTTACAACCCCGATTAATTTCGAGGGCGAAATTCATATAAATTTATGTGTGTAGTACGCAATACCAAGTTTCACTAAACGATATATTATTATAATATTATTATCAACTTGCCATTATGAATAGTAATACCCACTTTTTGAAATTTTATAAATTTTATCTTTCAAAATGGTCTTCATTTTTGGATTATGAATATCAAAATTAGCCTAGGGTGAATTTTTGGTATTTTTCTGAAAACATTCAATTTTTGATGAATAGTGAAAACACTGGGTTACTATTTAAAAAATGAATTTTTATTTAAATAATAAATAATTTAATTTAAATTTAATTTAGGTGAAAATTGATACATAATACCTATATATGTTCAATGTAATTAAATTGAGTATTTTTATAATAATTTTAGATATATAAAAATTTTATTGAACTTTTCACCGTCTTTTACCCACCTCCTAGGAGAATTTGAAAATTTACATAAAACTTAATTTTACCGCATCTGTGAGTGGAATTTCAAAATTCCAAGAGACACGGTTAATATCAAGGAGTAGAATGTGCTTCAATAAGATAAAAATAATTTCTGTTGAATAGTAACTTTTTACTTTTATTTACCACGGTTAAAAGTAAATAGGGTAATTAAGGGTAAAAATGATATTATTATTACCCTAACACATGTCATAATTCTATTGGATAAGCTTAATTCGACCAAAAAAGCCTTAGGAATATAATAATATCATTTAGGTCCACTTGGATCAAATTAGGACATTTATTATAATTTAATTCAAAGAAGAGTTAAAAGAACTAAAATCAATGTTTAATAACTAGAGAATTTTTAATATAGGGTTATACATAAGATAAATTCAACAATAAATATTGACTAGAAATATAAAATGATTTCCTACATAATGGTATTCTCGTAATATTTTTTAGACATTAAATAATTTAATTTATTTATGACACAATGATGATGTAATAAATACCTTATTAATAAAATATTAACATAATTGATGTTATAAATAACAAAATAAATGTAATTTGAGACTTTTTAGGAATTCCACTAATTTTATAGGTTAATATTACATTTTAGTATTGATTCAATTATCTTGTTTCGAACTAATCATGTTGTTATGATTTTCACAAAAATCAATTACCAAATAGCATCAAAATTGACATAAAATAGTTTTTAAAACAAATATTATATTATTAATGATTATTATATTTTTAAAAATCTAATATTTGGCCAAATGTCTTATATAAGGTTATATATATTAATAATCAACCACTTGGGGTTCTTTTGTCTTGTTATTGTATGTTTATTAACCATATAGTGTAAGAAAACAAGAAGACATTGTAAAAGTGAATATGACTTTATTATAAAATATTATTTTAAGTTTTTCCAAAGGTACCCTTCTCCTACCTTATAAAAAAGGGCACCCCTTCCCTCTTCTCTTCACACCCTTTTGAGCCTTGAAGCTCGTACAAACCGTACCAATTCCTTTTCTCATCCTTTCTAGTTATATCATAGATGTTTTGTTCTTCTCAAAAGACCAACTCTAGTGCCCTAAGAATATGTTTAAAGGAGGTGCGTCGAGGAAGAGGTAATCTCTTCTACCGACTCTTTCAAGTTTCTTTATTCTTCTAATTTTTCTTCTTTAGTTGTTTCTTTATAAAGTAATAACATAAGTATTATTTATATACTGATATCTTATTATAAATAGGAAACAACCCTATTTAACCTTCTATCCATCCTATGAAAATGAAATCACCGTGCGTGCGTACGTACGGAATACCGTCTCCACGCTGTGGTGTAATCAGTTTTTCCACCACCACCTTACTTGGATGGGTATTATGGTGTAAAAAATAACTATATATGATAATTATACCATAATAAAGAATCTAAGATATTATATCATCCACTCCAATTCCATTCAGTAAATATGGGAATGATATCATCGCTCGTGCGTAGGTACAGATTATCATCTCCACGACGCGATGAGATTCATTTTCCATATTAACAATTCAAGAATGATTATAAAGTATATATAATAATTAATCATGAAATATATGAAATAATAATTCTACTGGATTTATTTATATATATTTATGTATGTCATCTACTTAATTTCATTCAATTCAATAAGAAAACGAAAAACAGCGTTCATGCGTACATACGACCTATCGTCTCCATGAGCGGTGTATTTATTTCCATTTATCGATATATTATATATATGTATATTCTGAATATATATTATATATAAATCATATTTTATGTTTTGGAATTAAGTAATTATGATCTAAGTAGTCATATTAACAATTACAAGTCAAATCACAGACGATAAATGAAACGATTTTACCCAAAACGCTGCTTTAACCTGGAATTGACAAATGAATGGTTAATATAAAGTTGTAAGTGAATCATATATGATAACATAATTATTATTATGGTTCTGTTACAAGTTAATAATATGTTTAAACCCACTATACAAGAGTCTCGGACACATAAGAAATAAATTGGACATAAGGTAAGGGATAACTTTTCCAATATCGTTTTTATCCGAGATTGTTTATTTGTATGTATTTACTGGGGTTATATTTATCACCCATGTCCATGTTATCTAAAAATGGTTTCATGTATTTTTAAAGTCCTTTGTAACAATTATTGACTTATACTACATTGTATGTAAGGAATATATCTTTTTTTAACATATAAGGTACTTTTTGACTTTTCTGACAAAAGTATGAGAAGAATGATTTTTTTAACTTATACGGCATGAACGGATTTTTACGGTTTTATAAAGCCCTATTTTCATGAAGTTTACTCTACAATATTTTATGGTTATTTTAAATAAAATCCCTTTCTTTTAAAATTACGTGACATTTTGTGAAAAGAAAATGATTTTTAAGAAGAAAAGATATTTTCCTCAAAAATTCATTTTAAGTGTTTAATCAAAACCAATTTCCATATAAGATGGAATTATTTCATATGTTTATGTTTCAAGTATAATTTCTATATGATTTACATTTTTTCACATTTCTTATGATGAAATGGTATCCTTTTTTATGGATTATGTTATGATAGGATGATGTTTATGAAACCCATTTTATACTTTGGGTAATGATGAATGATTTATGTTCATGTTGTGGCACAAGTAAGAATGATTTCATTATGAGATTTGTGGGACCTAAATCTCTCTACAATGCATTGGGTAAAAATTTATATCTCATGAGATAGACATGGCTGGAATGGTAAGATAATCTAGTTCAGTGTTATAGGACTGGAACAAGGAGTGAACTTGATTCAGAAAGGGACTTTGTCCACTAAGATGGTCTTGGCAGCAATGCCTTGGATACTATTGAAATCATATCATGTGCTTAATGGTTTTCCACAATTAAATGTATTATTCCCATGCTATTTTCTCATGATTAGTGATCCATTATGATATATTCCTTACGTACTTCCATGTTTTATGTCATTGCTCAATATTTTGATGTTTAAACATTAAGTTCATGTTTTTATGTTCAAATGTATATGGTTTGTTTTATTTTCTCCATGCATACCCTTACTGGGCATTTGATATCACACTTTATATGTTTTCTTTTCCCCAGGATAGAGAGAAAGGTTTTATGTAAGAAAAAAAGGGGGAATATCTTTATGGGAGATGTTGAAGATCATTCACCACGATTAGAAGATTTTGTTCCGAGTTTCCAAAGACACTAAACTATTACGGTCCTTGTGTGTTTGTTTTTGTTATGTAATAAGTATTCCGAAAAAGTGATTTAATGTCCATTTACGTCATGTTTGGGGTCTCTATACCATTAGAGTTTGAGGTGGTACATCGAGAATTTCTACGTGTTTCTCCGACGCTGGGTCATAAGATGATCAGGAGGCAGGGAAAGTTATCACCTAGATATGTCGGGTCGTTCGAGATAGTGGAGAGAGTTGGTATAGTAGCCTATCAGTTATTGTTACCTTAGAGGTATCATGCCATGTACGATGTTTTCAATATATCTCAACTCTGAAAATTTCATCTCGAACCATCTCATTATCTTGACCCTAACAACATCAAACTTAAGGAAGATGCATACTTTGCGGAGCATCCAATCTGTATCATCGACCATAGTATGAAATTAATCCAAGATAGGTTAGTTCCATTGGTCCAGGTCTTATGGATACACGGACGCATTCAGGATGAGACCTGGGAGCAAGATACGGATGTACGTGTGTAGTGGCTGGAACTTTTCTTTAATGACGTTCCACTACACTTGGAAGGGAAACTCGGGGAAGAGTTGACTTAAAGATGGGAGGTTGTAACATCCTAGTTTTAATTAGGTATAGGCTATTTAAATTTCTATTGTCTAATTATTTAAAGAAACCCAGGGTGTACACCTGTGCACCCTATTGCGGGTCCCATGAATCTATTTAATTAATTAAATAACATCATGGGATTCAAAAAATGTTATATCATGCTTCCGCACGATGAATAGGATTAAATTAATTAATTAAGTGTTGGAAATAAATAGATAGAAATTTAAATAATATTTAAAATAAAGAAACAATGGATAAAAGGAGATATAGAAATAAAATATAAAGGGGGTTATGGAAAAAGTAAAAATTATTAAAATGGGTTATTACATTTTTTATTATTTTTATATTCTTTTTTTCATCCTTTTTAATATTTTTTATTTTCCCTTTTATCCTTTCTCTTTAACTTTATTTTTCTATTATTTTTTCTTTTATTTTTATTTCTTTTCTTTTCTTTCTATTCTTTCTCTCATCCCTTCTTCTCCTCCCTCTCACATTGCACCTCCCCCTCTCCATAGGTGGCACACCCCCTTGCCCCCTATTTAGAAGACCGATGCGCCTCCATTTTTTGTCTGCTTTCTTTGATGTGAGGTGTGTTTTAACCCATAAGGTAGGGCTAATCATGTGCATTTGGAATCGTATATTTTTGTTGAGTACTCTTCACGCTGTTCTTCGTGGAATGATTTTATCATGTCTTTGGGTTTTACATAAATCATCCATTTAATTTTATTTTAGGTCAAATAAAAGCCTACTACAATCATAAAATCATCTTCGACCATAAATTAGGGTGTCTACTCCCATTTCCCTCCATTTTTGTGCAATTTATAAAAACTCTTCTTTGTGCCGTTCTTCGGTGTCTACCAACTTTGTGAAAATTCACCCAATATTTTGAATTTAATTTTTCCAAATAATTTATAAATCCCTATTTATCATAAATTAAATGTTTTAAATTTTTTCAATGTGGTCGGACACCCCTTTGGGTGTGCCAATGTAGTCAGTATAAATTCTGTTAGCCTGGGTATTTAATTTATTTAATTGTATGGTTACACAACCCATTTTTGTTGTGTTTAATTCAAATAATTATTTTAGAATAATTATGAACCTTGAATTGTTGGAGTCTTGGTAGTTTTTTGTGCGGAATTATTTATTTATTTAAAAGTTCATTTATCTGCTTGGGTGGATATTGTATCTTTCCACATTAGTTTTTACACTGAAATATTAAGTTAATACCTTATGTTGTATGGGTGTATCTACATAGATTTCAAGATGAAATTACATATACCTGATATTCCATATTATATAGTGGAAAATTTTAATTAAATTTAGGGAGGGAGAGAAGGTGGGTGTCGTATTAAGGGCTACGCTTAGACCCTCCATTCCTGAGTGGTTACCACTACGTATCACGGGGCAGTGTCTTTGGTATTGTCATACTGTTACATCCTTGGGCTTTCTAAATACTTATGAGTGATAAAAGTTCCAAAAGGTACCATTGAGGATAGATCTATCAGTAATTTGGCTAAGAAAACCTTAGATGATTCTCGAACCCATTTTTTGAGATCAGAACAAACTCATGGTAAATCCATGCCTCGAGCGATACTTGGTCTTTTGAAAGATTGCCTTGGATGGGCTCAATGGTATTGTATAATTTGAAGGATGTACTTGAGTGATACCTTCAGGACGAGGTCAGAATCTAACTCTCTAGTTGAACATTAATAATAATGCACTAAGAGTTTATGTTAATGTTGCTTTGAGTCTCTTGAGAATTGTTAAATTTCTCTAGTTTGTTGAATAACACCTGATTGACACATGATTTCAACACCAACATAAAGAAAAAGCTTGGGGGTGTACCTCTTCCTTGTTCTAACTTGCTTTTTCAGGCTTATATATCTGCATATGTGCTTTATTTTTATCACAGGTGCATAATTTAGACTCCCGGCTTAGGTCAAAGAAGGTGATTAGGGATGAGTTCCATTGGAAAACCAAGCCAAGTTATTTTTTAGTGCACTTAGTTAATTATCTATATTTATTTTATAATGAAACACTTCATTTTATTACTATAGGAAATATAATGGTTTTTGACACCATTGGTGCTAGCCTACTGAGATTTTTTATCACACCCTTCTCAGCAATCATTGACACCCGAGTAGATTACATGATTACAAGTATTGAAAAATGGAAGCATGCTGCTACTGATGCTTGATTGTTTTTTACTACTTAGAATGTAGACTGAGGTATAGGACTGATCCTTTCTCATGATGCAGTTATTGAAATTGGTGTATTATCTTATTATTTGATAGTATTCTTGGGTTTCGTTTTTCAATGTTTTCAGTTTATAAAATCATCATAGCATGAAATTGTTTTTGTGAGCTTCACACTTTATTCTTATTCATTTGGATTATTCATATTGATTCTACTGTAGTTTAACCATTTATATAATTCCTCTATTTATTATTAATTATTTCTAGTCTAATTTGATAAAACCTATTACCTATGAGAGCGTAGTCTCCCCCATGGACAATAAAAAGGACCTTGCTACTAGTCGGTATCCTCTGGCATTCGGGGAGATGTGCTTGAGGTTATGTGTCCAACCTGGCTTGGTGTACCCTTCTGGTGGCTCGCAGAATGGGGATTATATAAGTAATGTCTCAAACATGCATGTTTTTTATCCTCATCTACAACCATTCACCTAAAATGAAGAACACACAGAGTGTTTTCAAAAAACCTACACACTTTGTGATTGAGATTTTATGAATGCAACCCACTACAATTTGCATGAAAATAGTATTTCTCTAAAAAATACTCCATATCATCCCTCAAGGGTATTCCATCAACCATAATAGGTATTTAATTTTTTTTAAAAATATTAATGTATAGGTATTTATGTTGAAGTAGTAATGGGAATCCTACATATAGGATTAATAAGCCAAAGCTTAACATCGGATCGGCACCACACATCCACCGAGCTCTAATATAAATCCATATGAGCTCCACAGAAGTGATCAATCCTCCCTATCCCTCTTAACTCACTCTTCATATCCCAACCATGATATATAGAAGCCCCAAGAGGGTTTTCATAGGAAAAAAAAGAGTACTAGAGTAAAATAAAATGTAAAAGGGGGAAAGAAAAAGAAGAAACAATGAAAAGTAATTGAAAAGGGTTTTGGGACTAGCACCCATGATGAGGATATACTTTCGAAAGGAAAAAACCCCAATCAAGTATAAACCATAGATTAATAATATAAAACTAATCCTTTGTTAAAAATATATCACTATCCAAAAACTCAAAAATAAAATAATGTTTAACTAATTACAAATTCCATAAAAATTTGAATGCCTCATATATTTACAAAACTCTTATATCAGGGTAAACAATATGTTCCAGGAAAAACATTGTGATAATAAAAATTATCTAATAACATGTTCTTGGGGAAATATCTTGTTACCTCTAATGATTTAGCATCTTTATAGTCTAAGAAGACTAGATACTTACACATTTTTCACATTACACTTGAGAATATAAAATACAACATAAAAACACTATAATATCATTCCTTTAAATTCTATAATATTTATAAAAATTATATATAGTTCTCTTCTTGGTTTCCTGGGGAAAAGAAAAATAATAATAGTGATATCAGATGATCCTTAAATATTATATTACAATGTTAGATATCTTATTATAATCAAAGAATAATTATTATGGTATAATTAAATGATTAAAATAATTACATAATTAAATGAAAATAATTTTATACTATATAACCAAAAATAAATAAAGACATGGATAAAAATTACTGATCTTATATTGATGGAATGTATAATTTTAGACATTATAAACATGTCATTATGTAATTTTTATAATAAATTACATGTAAATATGTAAGGAATATAACAATATCCTAGATTGGTTGTCACATGATACTTATTGATGCATTGATGGGAAATCTATTTTGGTCTCCATCAATCAGTAATTACTTCCAATGAATTAATCATATGAAAGAATTTTTAAAATATATAGTACATAACAAAAATACCTTAGTAATAAATAAACCTACATACTGAAATATTAGGTATATGAAATATCAATATTTTTATTAGTAATAAATAAAATAATATGGCATCTGAAGAGAATTTCCCATAATGAACATAAAAATTATGAGGTATTCTCAATATATAAATAATAATTCTTAACAAAAAAATAAATATAAGGTTGGGAGTGGGTACTTTAAAATTAATTGGTCAGTAATAAAATATAGTAATTGAGTTCATTAGTTTTGCAATGGTATAAGACCACGTAAATGGTTGGAAAATATTTCATTGTTTTTTTTATAGAGAATATGAATTATCCAAGTCATATCTCCCATTAGTGTCTAGCTAGGTTTTAATTCATGTTCCCACTCAACGTTCCTAGAGTAAACATTGACCAGATACTCAACCAATCCTTTTAGGGTGATTACACCTAGAGGAACTTTTTCCACATCAACATCCACTTTCTAAAATCCTTATGGTGAGAAAATTTCTAGGGAAACCCCACACATGATTTAACTTCCAAAATTTTGGATTTTTGGGAATTATTAAGCCTTTAAGAAACATTTCAATCAAAATTAATTAGAGTATATAATTTCAAACAAAGCACTAAATGTAATGACCCAGAAATTTCAAGGAAATATTTTTTTTAATTTCTTTGGAATTTTACGAGTCTATGGCTTATGAGGGCACCTGATTCTGAGGCCCGGTGTGCGCAGAATCAATGCTCGAAGTTTAGCTTGCGTACGTTCAGTGAACGAACGAGTGGGTTTTTCTAACTTTTAAATTCGGTGCTCAGAATCGAAATCTGAGGGCACCGATGAAACCGCAACGTCGATAATTTCTTAAGAAGACCCTTTCTGGAGTTGAATTTTCTCGGGAAGTGTTGTTAAAAAAGTGAGGAATAAAAAAATATAATTGTTTTACAATTTTATTTTTATTTCTTGCTAAGTGGTTTAAGTGTTGTGTCACACCACTTTTTCCCTCTATTATGTGGTTTAACTCCTAGGTGTGGGAATTGGAGTGGGACCCATTGGGTTGCAAACTTCCCTTGGGAGAATAAAGGAGAGGTAGGGCCCACACGAGCCCCACCCCTTTACATTTTCCATAACTCCTCACCTCCCTCATTAATTTTGTAAACTCGTCTTTAATTGAGTAACGTACTCGCACCCCCACTTAATACCTAGTCAACTCTCGAATTTGTTTGGTTTATTAAATGCTTCATTAATTGGTCAATAAACATTAATTAATTCGTGGATTCTTTTTAAATTTTTAAAGGGATGACATGAGGAATAAAATAAGAGAAACCTTATTTTATTATAGTTCTTTCGTTGTGTGGAACAAAGAAGAGACCTCTAGTTTTTAAGAACGTTATTCCTTGTTGAAGAACACGAAGAAGGACGAAGAACGCCATCCTCCGACGAAAGACGATGAAGAACGCTAGTTCCTCGGAGATCGACGATGCGACACTGTGTGCTGCGACGCCGATGATCCTCTTATCCGCAACATCGTGTACCATGACACCGACGATTCTTATGAAGCCTCGTTCTACGAAATTGTCTTCCACGATGACCTTTTCCCGCAACGATCCTCATTTGACAACTTCGTTGAGGTAGGGGTTTCTTTTGTTCATAAATGTTCTTTATCGTCTAATGTAAATTTCTTAGCCGCTTGATATCCGATTAATGAGAGGGGGTCAGACTGCACCAAAATGGCATACTCTCTTTCCCCTTGATGTTGTGTTTGTCGCGGCACGAACAAAGGTAGAACGGTGCAACGGCACCGCACGGAAACAAGTAGGAACATGGTGAAGAAGTGTGGCGACGTCGCGCCGCGCCGTTGAGGCCGAACAAAACTGTGGTTGGAGTCAGGGCCGTAGAGGCGAATCGACGACTCCGTGTTTTGTTTATTGATGTGTGGATCGATGGGCGATGACAGATCGGGCCGTAGAGGCGATTTGAAGCCATCGCAGTGATGATCCGGTCCTGGGTGGACCGCTGGCGAAGACCGCAGGCGAAACGGACCACCAGAGTGCGTCTGGTGGTCCGCAGAATACGGCAGCAGCGCGCCGCCGGAGAAAACTACTGTGGCTGAGCCACGGCGGTGGAAGAAAAACAGGAATGGACGAATCCATTCTGGATTAGGCGACGCCACTTAATGTCGCGTCGGTTCATTCAACCGGGGTGTTATAACCCCCTGCTCCCCGCTGGCCGCGTGGGTGCCGCACCCACGTCAGGCCAACCGGCCGCCCAGGCTGGGCAGGGCTGGGCCGCACCCACCGGGCCGGACCCAGACCTTGTTCGGGTCACTCGGTTCGGACCGACCCAGGGGGTCTTGGGCCGGGTCAGTCCGGGCCCAAAACCCCCTATTTTCGGGCAGTTTCTTTCAAATGCCCATAACATAGGCTACGGACCTCCGATCAATGCACCATCAGTTGCGATACAATCCTTGGATCGAGACGGACGTTTCAGTATATTACACTCAAGGTTTTAGAGAACTTTGGGTAAGGTCGGGTGGGTTCGAACCTGAAACCAACCAGTCCCACGGAGCGGAAACGCTCATAACTTGATCTCCGGACATCCGATAGATGTGCCGTCGAATTTGTTGGATTCTTCTTGATGAGTCGGAACTTTTTGTATACTTATCCTAAGGTTTGGACTCAGTTGGATAGTGGCCGGGTTGGATTGAACATGAAATCCAACCGGGCCCCTGGAACGGGAAAGTCGACAACTTTCAGACCGGATGTACGTTTGACGAACCGTCAGTGGAGTTGGTGATCATGTTGAGGAACGGTCCCTATGAGTATACCCTATGTGAGTTCGGGGTACAGTGGAGATACGTTTCAGTTGGTTCATACAAGAAACCAACCGGGCCCCTGGGACAAAAGGGCTAATAACTCACAGACCGGGCGTCTGATTGACGCGCCGCCTAATGCGTTGAAACACCTGTGACGAGGCGGTCCTTTGAGATACTTCTTCGTGAGACTTTGTGATACATGGAGTATTGAACTGTAGCTCGTGGAGAGGACCGTCCCGGAGATGATCGTACGGAGTATGGAGACCTTGTAGCTGGATGATACATAATGACTGTTTGTTCGATTCGATTCGGGGTGACTTGCATAGCCCAGTTGGGAGCACTACTTTGTGAGCTGGCAGACCCATGGCGGAGAAGCACTACATTGTGAGGTGGCAGACCCGTGGTACTCGACAGGAGGAGTACCTCTGTAGGCTATGAGGGGGAGCACTACTATGTGAGGTGGCAGACCCATGGTGGAGGAGCACTACTTTGTGAGGTGGTAGACCCGTGGTACTCAATGGGATGAGTACCTCAGAAGTCTTAGGTTAGTTGAGCAGTACCTCGGAGTTATGACCGGATCACTGTACTCGTCAGAGACAGAGCTCTTCAGTAGTTACGATTTCGATAATGAAAATTCTGGTTTGAGCTGAGTCTATGACCTTTGTGTTTACCACATGATTGAGACGGGTCACTTGATAACTTAGGTATATGTATGGGCATATACCTATGTAGTTGTTATCCGTTGAGACAATAACTGTTGTGTTTTACTCATTATTTAAATGGGTCACTTGATAACTTAGGTATATGTATGGGCATATACCTAAGTAGAGGTTATCTGTTGAGATCTTTCTTTGTGGTTATCCTTGTTGGATTTAGTGAGACCTTGAGGGTCTCGGGGTCCCTACTGAGTATCATTATACTCACCCCTTCATGGGCTATGCCCACACCTCATTGTGTTGGTTACAGACAATGGGCAGCGCTGACAGAGGCCGAGTGTTCATGGACTGGATGGTACCCGAAGGTGGACCTCACGATGAGTCAGCATCCAGATGTGGACTTCACGACGAGACGATACTCAGAGGAGGTTGACGGGTGAGAGAGTTGTGGAGGCTATCTATACCTACCATTCTGGTAGGATCTAAGGTGGACGACATAGGAGCTGCTTCTATTCTTCCAGCTTCTTGTCTTTTCTGTTGTACTTCCGTTCAGTTGTAGTTGTACCTTTAGTTGGGTTTGTATTTTGCCCCATTTAGTTTTCAGCACTTTCTTTTGTACTTAGTGTATTACTTTCGCTTATACTCTGTGGTGTTTTGTTTACTTTTATAAAGGCAATGCCTTCCCAGTTATTGGGATTTACACATTTGGTGCTAGTCGCCAGCCCCTGGCCTATGGAAGGTGGGCTTGGGGTAGTAACGGCATGGGCCCCGAGGATGGGTCGTGACAAATTGGTATCATAGGAGTCAGTTCTACCGCAGAACTTAGGACTCTGATATTTTCTTTCTATGAAGAAACAGTGTTAAGGGTACTAAGTATGGATTTCAGTTCAGGGAGTCCAGTGTTGGTGCAGTGACCGATGTATCCGTACACCAGGACCCTGACTACTGATTTCTGACTTAGTGCACGAAAACACTGATTGTGTGTGTGTTTCAAATTTTTTCATTAAGTCAGCTCAAACCAGGTCATCTAATCAGGTTTAAATCGTTTGACCGTGTCACATCTGTTCAGGATTTCTCCACGCAGATAGTCAGTTGGAGTTTCCAAGGGAGTACTCGATGAAGGCTCACCGAGCGATGAGGCTCCAGTGCAGGTCCCTCTATCTATGTTGGCTCCTTCAGGTGGTGTACCAGCATCACCACCACCCGTTAGGTAGAAGATTCCACCAGCCGTACTAGTGGATGGTGCACGCTGTCAGAGTGAGTTGCACGAGTTTCAGCATCAGAGGTCTCTGAGGTTACGAGGCGAGGCAGATTCCTAGACAAGAGAGCACTGGCTAGAGACGATTGCTAGAGTTTTCCGCCTAGCTAAGACATCAGCAGAGTGGATGGTGAACTTGGCTACTTGTTTTTTCTTGTGAGTGACCATGAGGATGGTCCGCATAGTGATGAGGCTTCGGTATATGGACTGATGCCTGAGATAGTGCCTTCGGGTAGTGTTCCATCTATACATCACTGCATGTTGGTTAGCAGTTACAACTGGCAGTACCAGTATGTGACACACGTAGACTTACTGCCTTACACGTGGTCCAACATCAGATACCCTCAAGTTTCGAGGCGATCCTGACTCACAAGCAGCTGAGGACTGGCTTGAGGAGGTGGCTGAGAGTTTTCTAGAGCTTATACAGCTTCGGCAGGACGACATGTCGGTAGCTGAGAATTCATCGGGGCGTACCAAACCATTCCTTGTACACGATGAATGCGATGTGATCAGTGCTTCAGGGCTCGGACATCCGATCCAGCACCTTTTTTCTATGCATTCCTACTTAGGCTAGGGTGCTAGAAATAACCTTTGTGGTTGAGAATTCTTTTGTTGAATGGATGCAGTCAGTGAAAGTTAGTAGTGGGAAAGCTGGAAACTGGTGCGAGTCTCAGAGAATTGGGTGTGTAAAATGTTTCAAGTAGAGGATGTAAAAAAGGAAAAATTAATTTTCAAGGAGACAGACATGGAATCATAGCTATGAGAGCAGCATGGGGTGGTGAACATTTTTACATGTTGCAACCACCTACCCTTGTAATCCGCACTAGGCTCGGGGAGTTGGACGGCAGGGGAAAGAGTAGTTGCATGCGGTCAAGGAGTGCGACCGAAAAGCTCTAAGGATGATTCAAAGTACAGATTGTGTCTTCTACTAGCTGCTGTAACAACAATACATTGATAAGAATCATTCCTTCCTTCCACGAATCATATCCCAGGACTAGAGTTTCTGGTAAGCCGTAGACATGACCCTCACGTCTGGAAATACCTTTGGGAGGATACTTGATAATCACACTTACACAGACAGTGTGATATGACCCACGAGGTGAGAGTTTTGGTTGGAATCTCTTGTTGGTAGTGTCGAGGCCTTACCATGTTGGTCTGAGTATGGATTGGATCCACAGTTCATACACAGATTGACTATATTAGGCAAAAGGTTGTGGTTTATCTATAACGTTGGGATGGGGTTTCCTTGGTTGACAAAAAGGAAAACCAAGGCAGCACAGGATGGAATCATGTATAAGAGCTTGTATTCGATCACTTATGAGATGGAAAAACATACCTTTGTGCCAGAATTCTCCATAGTTGTGGCACCACTTCCAGCAGAGCTGACAGGAGGCCTCTAGAGTTCGAGGATGACGACCATGTCCTTATACGGATCTCACCTCAACGAGGTTTACGGAGATGTGGCCGAGGTGGAAAGTTATATCCGAGGTTCAAAATAACTTTCTAGGTCCCCAGTAGGATAGGCGAGGTGGTTTACCGCTTGACCTTTCCACTTCAGTTGCACCAGGTGCATGATAACATTTACGTACTTCAACTGAAGAGATGCATGCATGATCCTTCACAAATCATCGACCTCAGAAAGTAGGACGTCGATGCCTGGGTGACATTCACGGAGGATCCAGTGGGGATCGAGGATCGACAGGAGTGGATCCTATGTAGACGGCTGATTCCTCAGGTACGCTTCCACTGGTAGCACGAGAACCTCCAGGAGATCACATGGGACTGGAAGGCTCAGATGCGGGCTCAATACCACTTTTGTTTCCCTAGTTTGTGTTATAGCTTTATTGGGACATAAAAACCTGAGGTGGGAGTAATTTAAATACCCAGAAATTTCAAGGAAATTTTTTTCTTAATTTCTTTCGAATTTTACGTGTCTGTGGCTTCTGACGGCACCTGATTCCGAGGCCCGGTGTTCCCGAAATCAATTCCCAAATTTTAGCTCGGGTACCTTCAGTGAACAAATGAGCGGGATTTTCTAACTTTTAATCTGGTGCTTGGAATTGAAATCTGAGGGCACTGATGAAACCGCAGTGTCGGTAATTGCTTAGGAAGACCATTTCTGAAGTTTCATTTTCTCAGGAGGTGTTGTTAAAAAAAGTGAGGAATAAAAAATATAATTGTTTCACAATTTTATTTCAATTTCTTGCTAAGTGGCTTAAGTGTTGTTTCACAACACTTTTTCCCTCTCTTATGTGGTTTAGCTTCTAGGTGTGGGAGTTGGAGTGGGACCCGTTGGGTTACTAACTTCCCTTGGGAGAATAAAGGAGAGGTAGGTCCCACATGAACCCCACCCCTTCACATTTTCCATAACTCCTCACGTCCATCTTTAATTTTCTAAACTCATCTTTAATTGAGTAACGCCTCATTAATTGGTCAACACACGTTAATTAATTCATGGATTCTTTTTGAATTTTGAAAGGGTTGACATGAGGAATAAAATAAGAGAAACCTTATTTTGTTACTGTTTTTTCGTTGTGTGGAACAAATAAGAGACCTCTAGTCTTTAAGAACATTCTTCCTTATTGAATAATGCGAAGAACGACAAAGAACGCCAGCTTCCAACGAAAGACGACGAAGAACGCTAGTTCCTCGGAGATCGATGACGCGACATCGTGTACCACGACGCTGATGATCCTCTTCTACGTGACGTCGTGTATCGCGATGTCGCCGATGCTTATGGAGCCTCATTCCGCGAAGACCTTTTCCTGTCACGATCCTCATTCGATGACTTCGTCGAGGTAGGGGTTTGTTTTGGTCATAAATTTTCTTTGTCGTCCAACATAAATTTCTTAGCCTCTTGATATCTGATTAACAAGAGGGGGCCAGACCGAATGAACACGGCTGAATCTTCTCCCCCTTGATGTTGTGTTTATCGCGGCACGAACAAAGGTAGCACGGTGCAACGGCACCGCGTAGAAACAAGGAGGAACATGGCGAAGAAGAGCGGCATCGGCGTGCCACCCCGTTGACGCTGAACAAAACTGTGGTCGGAGTCGGGGTCGTAGAGGCGAATTGAAGACTCCGCAGTTTGTTTATTGATGTTAGGATCGACGGGCGATGAAGGAATGGTCCGCAGAGGCGATTTGAAGCCATCACAGTGAAGATCGGGTCCTGGGAGGACCGCTGGTGAAGACGGCAGGCGAAACGGACCACCAGAGCGCGTCCGATGGTCCGTAGAAGGCGGCGGCGGCATGCCCCACCGGCGTGGCGGTGTGCCTCCAGAGAAAATTTTCGCAGCTAAACCGCGGTGGTGGAAGAGAAACCGAAACGGCCAAAGCCGTTCCGGATTGTGTGGCGCGGCTTAATGTCGCGCCGGTTCGTTCAACCGGGGGTTGTAACCCCCACTCCCCGCTGGCCGCACGGGTGTCGCGCCAGCGCCAAGCCAACCGGCCGCCCAGGCCAGGCCGGATTGTGCCGGTGGGGCTGGACTGCGCCCACCGAGCTGGACCAAGAACCGGTGCGGGTCGACCCGGTTCGGACCGACCCAGGGGGTCTTGGGCCGGGTCGATCTGGGCCCAAAACCCCCTATTTTCGGGCTGTTTCGTTCAAACGCCCATAACATGGGCTATGAAACTCCAATTGATGCACCGTCAGTTGCTATACGATCCTTGGATTGAGGAGTTGTTTTTGGTATATTACACTCAAGGTTTCGGAGAACTTTGAATATGGCTGGGTGGGATCGAACCCAAAACCAACCGGGCCCGCGGAGCATAAATGCTTATAACTTGAGCTGGGGACGTCCGATAGACATGCCGTCGACTTTGTTGGATTCATCCAGATGAGACGGAACTTTTCGAATACTTTTCCTGATGTTTGGACACATTTGGATAGTTTCTGGGTTGGATTGAACTCGTAATTTAATCGGGCCCCTGAAACGGGAAAGTCGATAAATTTCAGAACGGGCGTCCGTTTGACGAACCATCAGCGGTGTTGGTGATCAAGTTGAGGAACAGTCCCTATGATTATAACCTAGTTGAGTTCGGGGTACAGTTGAGATATGTTTGGGTTGGTTCGTACATGAAACCAACCGGGTCCCGGGGACGAAAATGCTAATAACTCACAGACCGGGCGTCCGATTGATGTGATATATGTTGCGTTGAGACCCCTATGATGAGGCGGTCCTTTGAGATACTTCTTTGTGAGACATTTTGATACTTGGAGTATCGGACTGTAGCTCGTGGAGCGGACCATCCCGGAGATGATTGTACGGAGTACGGAGACAGTGTAGCTGGCTGAGACCTAATGACTGCTTGTCCAATTCGATTCAGAGTGACTTGCATAGCCCAATGGGGATCACTACTTTGGGATGTGGAAGACCCATGGTGGAAGAGCACTACTTTGTGAGGTGGAAAACCCACGGTACTCAACAGGAGGAGTACCTCTGTAGGATACGAGGGGGAGCACTACTGTGTGAGGTGGCAGACCCATGGCGGAAAAGCACTACTTTGTGAGGTGGAAGACCTGGTACTCGACGGGAGGAGTACCTCAGCAGACTTAGGTTAGTGAGTAATACCTCAGAGTCGTGACATGATCACTGTAATCGTCAGAGACGAAGCTCTTCAGCAGTTACGGTTTCGATAATGAAAATCCCGGTTTGAGCTGAGTCTTTGACCTTTGTGTTAACCTCATGATTGGGATGGGTCACTTGATAACTTAGGTATATGTATGGGAATATACCTAGGTAGTGGTTATCCGTTGAGAGAATAACCATTGTGTTTTCCTCATGATTGAGATGGGTTACTTGATAACTTAGGTATATTTATGGCCATATACCTAGGTAGAGGTTATCTATTGAGATATTTCTTTGTGGTTATCCTTGTTGGATTTAGTGAGACCTTGAGGGTCTTGGGGTCCTTATTGAGTATCGTTATACTCACACCTACACGGGCTATGCCCGCACCTCATTGTGTTAGTTGTAGACGATGGGCAGCGCTGACAGAGGCCGAGTGTTCGAGGACTGGATGGTACCCGGAGGTGGACCTCACGACGAGTCAGTATCCGAAGGTTGACTTCACGACGAGATGATACTCGGAGGAGGTTGAAGGGAGAGAGCGTTGTGGATGAAATCTATACCTACCCTTTAGGTCGGATCCTTGGTGGACGATCCAGGTGCTGCGCTATCTGTACCTACCCTTCAGGTAGGATCTGAGGTGGACGACCTAAGAGCTGCTTCTATTCTTCCAAATGCTTGTCTTTTCTATTTTACTATTGTTCAGTTGTAGTTGTACCTTCAGTTGGGTTTGTATTTTGGCCCATTTACTTTTCAGAACTTTCTTTTTGTACTTACTGTATTTCTTCCGCTTGTACTCTGTGGTGTTTTGTTTACTTTTATAAAGGCAATGCCTTCCAAGATATCAGGATTTATGCCTTTGGTGCTAGTCGCCAGCGCCTATCCTATTGAAGGTGGGCTTGGGGTAGTCAGAGCATGGGCCCCGAGGACGGGTCGTGACACTAAATATCATGAATAATGAGAAATTGTTATTTAAAATATTAAAGGGGTGTAAATTAAAACAATCGATTGAGAACATGGTTTATAACATAATAATATCTCAAATAATTGAAAATTTATAAAATGAACACTTACAGCAACAGAAACATTCCTATCAAATCAACTTGAATGGTATGATTTAAAATTACACATTAAATACCATTATTAAAAATTGGATCATGGTACCATCTATTAAAGGGAAATTATATACCCCATTTCAAATAAAACATGGTTTATAATAAGAAATAAGTCTTAAGTGGTGAAACTTTGACCTAGGAATACCTTATAAATTTAAAAAACTTTTGAGTTAAACCCCCTTCCATGATATAATTTCAATTTAAATTTTAAATACCATGGATAATTATAACATGATGACACAAAATAATAAAGGTTAATTAGATAAACTATTACAAATATGTCATGGTTTATAATAAGAAATGTGTCTCTAGGGGATATAATTTGAGACCTAAAACCATTAACTTTAATCTAACATAACCAAATTTTCTTTAACCACATGTATAAAAAAATATCGTATTCACCAATTTAATAACCATATTCATATATATATCTTATTGATACTTTATTTATAATTATTCTATATATTTTTATTAGTTAAATAATATATATTTTTAATATTGGGTGTGATAAATCTTAATTGTTTTGTACTAGTTTTTTAGTAGTGGTGTTTTTATTTTTTAATCTCCAAAATAACCTCAAATACTAGACCATTAATGGTATGGGAATTGATTCTTTACAATTATTTAAAATATTATATTTTTATTTTCCCCACTATTGGTGGTGGTTTGATGGGTATGTCATGGGGTTAAGTCCTCAGGCTTGTATGTTAACTATGATTTTCTTCTTTTCAATGATTCTAGAATGGTGTATGTAATAAACCTATTATTATAATTTCATTTTATAGTAGTTCTAGATATGATCCTCAAAGAATAAATTATTGATGAACAATTTCAATTAATTTTAGTAAACGGACAGCAGTATCATAACTAATGATTTTAACTTTAATGATACCATTATAGAACAAAAATAAAATAATTATTTACATCTTTATATCATATGTTACGTGAAATTATATTTCCATAGTCATCCATGATATAAATTCATATCATTGTTCAATTAGGTTGTTCAAATGACCCAAATAAGAATATTCCATAATTGATGGATGATTATGATGTGATTTAGTCTTCATATCACTTACCAAAAGCATAATGAACTTTTTTAGTGTTTATTATTATGTTATAGCATTACTAAAAATAAATATATGAATAATATGACATATATGATGTTATTAAATACTATGAAAAATATTCTTTTCCCTTAGAATGCTCTTGTTGGTCGGAGTGGACACTCAAGAGGGGGGTGAATTGAGTTCCAATTAAAATTTCTGTTAAAAACAATTTCTATTTAAAATCCCCCAATTTCAAAAACAAATTAAACTGTAGTGAATTTATATAGATTATAAAGGTTCAATTAGTTTCTCAAAGATTGATTAATTCTCAGTTAACTTAATCTTATGATTAAATTAACTTTTGAAACTAACTTACTGATTTATAACAAATATAAACACTTGCGAATTTAATTATCAATGTAGCTTTGAAGATAGATTATATTTCAAAGTAATAGCAGTGGAATATGAAATGAATATGTATAGTATGGATATAGAGTATAACTATAAGCACAGAAAATTAACCAAGAGGTTCAGTCTCAAGCCGAGACTTAGTCCTCTCAAAAGTTTATATAAAATGATCCACACCCTAGATCGGGGTTAACAACAGTGAACACACTGTCCAGGTCACAAGACCTCTACCACAGTTCTTCGTGGGAAAACAAACAACAGCAGCAAGCTGTCCAGGTCACAAGACCTCTACCACTATCCACAGTGGGAAATTGGAGTGCAAAAAGATTTGCTGAGGATTTACAGATCCTCCAGTGAAAGTACAGGAGTCAGTGTGTGTGTTTAATACAGCAGATAACACACACTGCTCAAAATGTAGAATAAATCACAGAACAAGAGATGTAGAGTTTAGAAGTGATTCTGGTGATCTCAGTGTAGCTCTTGTATTCGATCAGAAGAGAGTTTGAGTCCTCTTCTCGTTTCTGTTTGACAAACAGAGTGTCGTATGCTCCAGGTTCACAGGTAGTGAGAATGTAGTCGATGAAGTTCTTCAGGGTTCTTCTTGTATGCACAGAACACTTCTCGAGTATATTTGATCGTCTATGTGCTTCACTGTGTTCTTGATGGAACTCGTTTTTATCTTCTTGTGTTTTTGGTATATTTTGTCCACACACGCACTTCTCTGGTTCGCATTTCTATTGTTGGGCAGCGTAGTCTTCTCGTATTTATCTCCCGACAGGGGACAGAAAAGATTTCTTTTCAGCAGGTACGAGGTACGGGTTCCTGACATCCGACAACCTTTATCAGATATTTGACAAATCATCAAAATGTATGATATGACCGTTAGATAGATTAAATGTAGGAAATAAAGAAATTAAAACAGTGAGTCAAGAATGTATGTCACTGTTGACTTCAACTGTGGTCTTCCAACTGTGGACTTCCTTCTGACTGCTGACTCTAACAAAGGGCTTGTTGTCTGTAGGCTTGCAATGGTAGCTTTTACTCCATATAACTGTAGCCTTTCTAACTGTAGACTTGTAACATCAAATTTGTAGAACTGTAACCTTTGTCAACTGTAGACTTCGATCATCAGTAGACTTAGTCGACAGAAGCTGTCTAACTGTAACCTTGACTGTAGGCTTATGACTGTAGGCTTGTTCGACTGTGAACTTGAACAGAGAAAACTTTGAACAGAAGTCTTGTAACTGTGACCTTTGTCTGTGAGCTTTGACAATAGATAGCAGTAGACTCGTAACTGTAAGCTTGTATTAGTCTTCGACTGTAACCTTGTAACTGTGAACTTATTGCAACAGTAACTTAAGGTGACAGTTAACTGTAACTGTGACTTTGAAAAGAAAACTCTGGCTGTTAGCTAACAATACTAAACTTATGTAAATACTACTGTAAGCTGTTACAGTAAATTTATGAGAGTAAGAATATGAACTGTTTAGAATAAAATACGTTTAAGCATAGAATAATAAGATTAATGCAAAGGTTTAATACATCATAGTTAATGTTTAAGCATGATTTGGGATTATCAAAACAGGTGATTCCAACAATCTCCCCCTTTTTGATAATCACAAATTATGTCAGTATGAAATATAGAAGTATCAGAGATAAGTGTGCAAAACACAGTATTAGCAATATGAGCACAAAAATTAGGTATAATCCGCAAGGATTTCTCCTCTTGTATAGGTTCATTTCTCCCTTGAGTTTTCTATTTCTCCCCAGTTCTCCCCATTTCTATTTCTCTTTATTTCTCCCCCTTTGTGATTAACAAAAAGAAAGACAGAGTGAGAGAAAATAAACATTGTATTAATAAGGAGTACAATACATGACCCAAAATGTGAATACATGATCCCTATCAAAAAAAAACATAAACAGACTCAATCCTCTTCATCTGGAGGTAAGGGATCTTTTCCTTTGGAGGAAGAAGATGGAGCAGGAGGTGAAGGATCAACAGGCTGAGGAATGGCAGCAGGAATGTCTGGAGGGGCAGCAACAGAGGCTCCTGAAGGCCGGTAGTGAGTAGCTTGCCGAGGGATCAGTGGTCTAAGGCTTCTGAGGGCATCAGCAGGAGACATTATGGAAGAACCACTGGGGTTGGAGACAGGTAGGGCAGGAGGAACTATAACAGGTGTGCAGTCCACATGAAGAAAAGGTAGGAGCAGATTCCTGAAATCCATGAAAATGTTTCCTCCTCTGTCCATGGCAGATAAGAAGTCATCTTTGTTTTCCAAGAATTTATCCAAAGCCGGGGTCAACTCTCGTAGCTTGCTAACTTGTTCTTTGAAGGCTTGAGTTACTGGAGGCAGCTTCATAGTCTCTAGCATGAGCTTGAAGTGACTGTTCAACTGATGCTTAGTGAAAATCCGATCAAAGTAATAATCCACTTTACTTTTGATGGCCTCCTGAGAAGCAGTAGCAGCCTGCAGGTGCTCACGAACAAAGCCACTGACTTCTCTTGTAGTAGCAAGGATCTGTAGGTCTGATGTATCATTTGCACGGGCCTGAGTAAGCTCTTCTCTGAGCAGGCTTTTAAACTGCTCAAGGTCCACAGGAGAGCTAGATGAAGGAAGGGACTTGACTGAGAATGCCACTGTCTCCTTGAAAGACTGAGTCAGATTTCCAATCACTTTCTGAATGACAGCATCCTGATTGCTAAAGTGTTCTTTTACTGATTTCTTGAAAGCCTCAAATACTTCCACAAACTGCTTGACCACTTCTTTGATGTATCGAATCTCACTGGCCACTTGTGTCTGAGAACTGCTCAGGGTAGTTAAAGAAGCAACTGATTGTCTGAGGGCCACTACTGCTCCAGTCCAGCTTTCAATTTGGGTGTGGCACACTTTCATTTCATCCATCACTTCTTTGATTGGACTTCCCACAACACATCCTAGAGATAATTCTAAGGATTGTTCTACATTTTTCAGCTCATCAAAAAGACTGGTTTTCAATTCAGCAACAGACTGTCTGATGGTCTCCTTCATTTCATTCTTTAAGGATTCAAGGTCTTCCTTGGTGGCCAATCTTTCAGTTTCTAACACTGGAGAACTGTTAGGTAGGATGACTGGATTTCTTGGTGGTTGGTTTTCCTCATCTGAATCCTCATAATTGAGTCCTAACACCATGTATCCTGGATCTGAGGTCCATCCTTCTATATCAAACATTACAGAGACTGAACCAACACGCTCCCCCTCACTTGGAGGTCCTTCCTGAACACTTTCTACTATCTGCTCAACTCTGGGTAACTCTAAGTTCTCTTCTGTAGCTCTAGAAGGTTCCATACTTGCTTCCTCTGTAGGTTCAGCAGTGAGGTTAGCCTCCTTCTCTGTTGGGTCATCAACCACTTCCATGACAACAGTAGTAGAGACCACTCCTGCTTCCTGGTCAGACACTGACTTGTCTGTATACCCTATCAGAGGGCTCATACTAAGTTCTTCTGCAACAGTTTCTTGTTTTTCATTTAAAGCTCCAGCCTCTTCTGCTTCAACTGTATCACCCTCATCAGAGGTGTCCTTGACAAAATATTGAGATTCTTCTTCTTCTTCTGTAGTCTCAGTCTCACTGTCTCTTAGAACAGGTTCTCTACTAGGTAGTTCTTTTGGAGGGCTTGCTGCTCCAAACGTCACTGTCCTGACAGGACTGTGAGTAGTATCAGGATCACTCCCTTCATCAATTGGGGTGTTCTCTCTTGCAGAGTTATCAACTACTGCAGTCTGTTCATCATCTGAGTATACAGGTTCAGGCTCATCAGGCTTTAAGCCTGGATCTCTCCTATCTCTCGGTCTAGAGGGATGAGTAGAAGGGCTAAAATTCTCATAGATTCTCTCCTCATCATTCACCCATGATTTCTTCCAGGGATTCCAACTGATCTTCATGAATTTGCAGATTACTTTCGAGATACATACACTGTTCTTTGCCACTATCAACTCTTCCTAACTTCCAGCTGCACCTTTCACTTTCAACATAACCGAAATGAGTTTAGCATGAAACAAGGCACTTGATTTTGAGCTTGCCTTTATCATGTCCTCCATCTGAGCCATCAGCAACCTACAAAGGTTGACCTTCCTTCCATGTTTTAATAAGTACATCAAGTAAATATCCTGATGCTTCAGAGTTGCAAAATCTCCTCTTCTAGGACTCAGTACATGCTGGATAAACTTAAACAGAAGCATGTCCTCTCCATTCATTTCAGTAGCAATAATCTTCCTTACTGTGCCATTACCTGTCAATTCTTCTAGAGCTGTCTCATGATCAAAGATTCTACTGTTTGGAGGAGCCGCTCCAGAATAGTAGTTGTAAATGCCCTCATGAGGAACTCTTAAACAAGCAGCCCATTCAGCTGATGAAAAACTGACTTCATTGCCGTTTACTCTGGATACTAGTCTATGCAGATCATCCTCTTCCTCGAACTGTAGATATTCATAGAATTCCTTCACCAGCTTTGGGTAGTACGGTCCATTATTGTTTGCGAAGCATTCGGTCCATCCTTGATCATTAAGCACTGCCAGTACTAATGATCTGCTCGATAAAATCCATTCTTCACTTAGCTCCTTCTCAGCAACTATTTCTCTCTTAGTCAGATGTGGATTAACAGGTCTTATCGAGGCGTTCCCGGTGCCACTGGATTCGACTTGAGTCCTCTTCGGCATTGGTGCATCTTCGTTGACAGTCGGGGGTCGCTTTGTTCTGGCCATTGGAACTGAATGAGGTTTCGAGGTTCGGTTGAAGGTTTAGGGTTTTGGACTTGAGAGAGCAAGGGTCGAGATGAGTGGATTGAGATATGCTCGGTGTTCTCAATTTTATCATTTAGGGATTTAGAAATAAAAGAATAAAGAAAAGAAACTGTTCGAATTCCCGCAAAAATAAAATAAGATTAAACAGCGAAACAGCCTACAGAGAGATGTAACAGTGAGGTACACCGGTGAGGTCTAACTGTGAGGTTTCAACTGTGAGGTTTCAACTGTGAGGTTTCAACTGTGAGGTTTCAACTGTGAGGTTTCAACTGTGAGGTTTCAACTGTGAGGTTTCAACTGTGAGGTTTCAACTGTGAGGTTTCAACTGCGAGGTTTCAACTGTGAGGTTTCAACTGTGAGGTTTCAACTGTGCTATAGTTAATCATACCTAACTCATGTTTGATGTAACTTAATCTTTCAAAATTCAAAGGCTTTGTAAAAATATCAGCTAACTGATGTTCAGTGCCAATGAACTCAAGAGTGATATCACCTTT
Organism: Viscum album; assembly: GCA_963277665.1. Taxonomy (NCBI): domain Eukaryota; kingdom Viridiplantae; phylum Streptophyta; class Magnoliopsida; order Santalales; family Viscaceae; genus Viscum; species Viscum album. The sequence goes on from OY728132.1 coordinate 1,702,768,617, forward strand.
TTGATAATGATCCCTCAGAAAGTGATGTCTCACATCAATATGTTTTGTCCTAGCATGAGATACTGGATTTTTTGAAATGTTAATAGCACTTGTATTGTCACACCTTATAGAGACATGTTTGAATTGATATCCATAGTCTAGTAAAGTGTGTTTCATCCACAAGATTTGTGCACAACAGCTACCAGCAGCTATATACTCAGCTTCGGCAGTAGACAATGCAACAGAATTCTGCTTCTTACTACACCAAGATACTAGTGACTTGCCTAAAATGTGACATGTTCCAGAGGTGCTCTTTCTATCTAACTTGTAGCCAGCAAAATCAGCATCAGAATAACTTAATAAATCAAATGATTGTCCTTTTGGATAAAATAATCCCAAATTGGGAGTATGTTTTAGATATTTGAAAATCCTTTTAACAGCAGTTAAATGAGACTCTTTTGGACTGGCTTGAAACCGAGCACACATGCATACACTGAACATGATGTCAGGTCTACTGGCAGTAAGGTACAGTAGACTACCTATCATACCTCTGTAATTGGTTTGATCCACTGGTTCACCAGTTTCATCACTGTCCAACTTGCAAGTGGTGCTCATAGGTGTGTCACTGCCTTTGGTGCCATCCAAAGAAAAACGTTTTAGAAGATCTTTAATATATTTACTTTGATTCAAAATAATACCATTTTTATTTTGAAAGATCTGAAATCCAAGTAAAAATTTGAGTTCTCCCATTAAACTCATTTCAAATTCATTTTGCATTACTTTTGAAAAATCAACACATAAAGAATTTTTAGAAGATCCAAAAATAATATCATCCACATAGATTTGTACTATTAAGACATCTTTAAAAATCCATTTAATAAAAAGAGTAGGATCAGCTATCCCTTTAGTAAATCCTTTCGAAATAAGAAAAGAGCTGAGCCTATCATACCAAGCTCTTGGAGCTTGCTTTAAACCATATAGAGCATTAGATAGTTTAAAAACATGATTAGAAAAATGGGGATTTGTAAAACCAGGAGGTTGTTCCACAAATACATCCTCAATTATATATCCATTTAGAAAAGCACTTTTAACATCCATTTGATATAGTTTGAAATTCAGATGAGCAGCATAAGCAAGTAATATCCTAATGGCCTCTAGTCTAGCCACGGGTGCAAAGGTTTCCTCATAGTCTATTCCTTCTTCCTGACTATACCCTTGTGCAACTAGCCTAGCTTTGTTTCTGATTATGTTTCCAAACTCATCAACTTTGTTTCTAAACACCCATTTGGTGCCTATGGTAAGAGTGTCTTTAGGTCTTTCCACTAATTCCCAAACTTTGTTTCTTTCAAACTGATTTAGTTCTTCTTTCATAGCCATTACCCAGAATTCATCACTGATAGCATCATTGACATTTTTGGGTTCAAGCTGTGAGAGAAAAGCTTGATGTTCAACCTGATTTCTTAGAGAAGCTCTAGTTTGTGTTCCTCTATCAAGATTACCAACAACAACATCTAAAGGATGATTCTTTAGAATCCTAGTTGATTTGGTAAAGGTTGGACTAGAGATTTCAGGTTCATCTATAGGTTCGGGTTCCACAGAGGAAGATTCTGGAAAAAGTCCAGAACTGGATGTTTTTATTGCAGGTTCTTTAGATTTGTCATTTAGGTCCAGAACAGATAAGTCTTCTTCAGCATCTTCAAGAGAAGTTTTAGACTCATGTGGATCAGTCTCATCAAACTTGATGTGAACAGATTCTTCCACACATTTGGTTTTCTTATTGAACACTCTATAGGCTTTACTAGACATAGAGTAACCTAGGAAAATTCCTTCATCACTTTTTGGAGCAAATTTATCAAGATTATCTTTAGTATTCAGAATAAAGACTTTGCAACCAAAAACTCTAAAGTAATTAACCTTAGGCTTCCTATTATTCCACAACTCATAAGGGGTTTTCTTAAGAACCGGTCTAATCAAGACTCTATTAATGACATAGCAGGCTGTATTTACAGCTTCAGCCCAAAAGTAAACAGGCAGGTCATATTCATTGAGCATAGTCCTTGCTATTTCTTGCAGGGTTCGGTTTCTTCTTTCCACTACACCATTCTGTTGGGGTGTCCTAGGGGCAGAAAAGTTATGAGAATAGCCATTGTGTGAGCAGTAAGATTCAAATTCTCGATTCTCAAACTCACGGCCATGATCACTCCTCAAGGTCTTAATCTTAAGTCCACTAAGATTTTCTACAGACTTAGAGTATTTAACAAAGGAAGAGCAGGCTTCACTTTTGTGAGCTAGAAAGTATACCCAAGTATATCTAGAAAAGTCATCTACAAGAACATAAACATAGTGCTTCCCATTTAAACTTGAAATTCTTGATGGTCCAAACAAATCCATGTGAACCAGTTCAAGTGGTTGAGAAGTTGAGACTTCTTTCTTTGGTTTAAAAGAAACTTTGTGTTGTTTTCCCTTTTGACAGGGATTACACACTTTGTCATTTGGGAATTCAAGCTTAGGTAGTTCTCTAACTAGGTGTTTCTTAGAGAGTTTTCTAAGTGAGTGAATGTTGCAGTGTCCTAATATCCTATGCCACAGCCAAGACTCTTTATGAAAAGCATTTAAGCATGTAACATTATGTTTAGCTAAAGTGTTTAAGTCAACAGCATAAACATTTTCATTTCTTAAGGCAGAAAATATTAAAGCATTTTTGGAATTATAAACATCACAAGAATTGTTTTCAAACTTGACATTAAAACCATCATCACACAATTGAGAAATGCTAAGCAGGTTGTACTTAAGTCCATCAACAAATAAAACTTTGGAAATTAATACTGAGTCAGTGTTACCAATCTGGCCTAAGCCGATGATTTTTCCTTTTGAGTTATCACCAAAAGTGACATATCCTCCATCAACCTTTATTAAGCTTTTGAAGCACGAATAGTCCCCAGACATGTGTCTTGAACATCCACTGTCTAAGTACCATACCTTCTTGTAATTGCTTTTCAAACAGATTTCCTACAAAACAGATTAGACAAGAAATGACTTTGGTACCCAGATTTTCTTGGGTCCAGATATGTTAGCAATCAAGGATTTAGGTACCCAGATTTGTTTTATGGGTCCCATACAATTAATAGAAGCAACAGATTTAGAGAGATATACTTTACTTGATCGACAACTATTTAAATAACCAGTTGAGGCATATGAATTTCCAAAACTGGAACTAGCAGGATTTTTTTCAGACTTACTAAATAAATCGGGTTTTAGTAAACTGTCTTTGTCCAGGTTGGTATCCCAATCCAGTAGCATACTTAGGTGCAACTTTCTTTCCTAGCAGTTGGGTTAGAGTATCTTTTCCATTTGTGAATGTTTCTAAGTCCTTTCTAAGTTGTTCATTAGATAGTTTCAGTTCTGTATTCTCCTTTAATAATTGAACATTTTTCTCTTTTTCTACATCAAGTGCAGACTTGACACTTGCAGTAAGAGCATGCTGTTTCTTTAAAGACTTATATTTATCCTTTAGTTCATTACACGTTTCTTCCAGCATATTACAGTATTCAGTCAATTCATCTTTAGACATATTTTCAGAATCAGAACCAGATTCTGTTTCACCTTCAGAATAATAAGAGTTTAAAGTGGGAGTGTCTAAGGTTACCTCAGATGTGTTTGTCATGAAACACATATTAGCACGATTTCTTTCAGATTCACTGGACTCTGATTCACTTGTGCTGTCTTCTGAAGCACTCCAGGTGGCCTTCATAGCTTTCCTATAATTCTTGTCCTTGTACTCATATTTCTTCTTGAATTTTAACTTAGGACAGTCAGCTTTGATGTGTCCTTTCCTTTTACATTCATAGCAAACTATGTCTTCTTCTTTGTCAGTGTTCTTCCAATCTTTCTTCCACTTACCTTGTCTATCATACTTACCCTTGTAGTTTGGTTTTCTGAAGAACTTCTTCTTCCTATAGAACTTCTTGAATCTCCTTGCTATTTGTGCCATCTCGGCATCACTGTCAGAATCTAAGTCTTCACTAGATGAGCTTTCAGTTGGTATATGCACTTTCTCCTTGTCTTTGCTCTTTGATGCAGTAGACTTAAAAGCTAAAGATTTTCGTTTTGGTTCCTCATCTTCCTCTTTATTCACCTTTAGCTCTTCTTCGTACATTATCAGCTTACCAATTAACTCCTTGACAGGCAAAGTTCCAATATCACAGGATTCTCTAATTGAAACGGATGTGCCTCTCCATCTGTCAGGCAGACATCTCAATAATCTCATGATTTGCTCCTTTGCTGGAACAATCTTCCCGAGTGAGCTCAATGTGTTGACTATCTCATTAAACCTGAGATACATATCAGAAATAGGTTCATCAGCTTTCATCTTAAAGTTATCATATTTGATAGTATAAGTGTTTAACCGCATTTCCTTGACATTAGTTGTTCCTTCATGAGAAACAGCTAAGGTGTCCCAGATTTCAAAAGCAGTTTTACATGCAGAAATTCTATTGAACTCCTCATCTCCTAGAGCACAGTAGAGAGCATTCACAGCCTTACAATTATTATTGTAAGCTAGTTTAGTAGGTTCATCCCAAGTTATTCTTTCAGTTTCTGGAATTTTGTATTGAGACTCTATAGCAGTCCAAATATCAAAGCCCATACTTTCTAAATGAATTTTCATTTTGAGCTTCCATTGGGCATAATTCACACCATTAAAGAAGGGTGGCCTGTTAGTAGCAGCACCTTCTAGTCTATTATCCATAAGGAAATTCTAGAAAATATTTTAAAGAGATAAAATTTAGAACTAACAGAAATTTAAGATCTTTTAGATAAAACTACAATCACAGTTTAAAAACAGAGAGTTAAAATAAAACTTTGAGCAAGTATAACAGAGATACACACACCCTCTGATACCAAATGTTGGTCGGAGTGGACACTCAAGAGGGGGGTGAATTGAGTTCCAATTAAAATTTCTGTTAAAGAAAATTTCTATTTAAAATCCCCCAATTTCAAAAACAAATTAAACTGTAGTGAATTTATATAGATTATAAAGGTTCAATTAGTTTCTCAAAGATTGATTAATTCTCAGTTAACTTAATCTTATGATTAAATTAACTTTTGAAACTATCTTACTGATTTATAACAAATATAAACACTTGCGAATTTAATTATCAAAGTAGCTTTGAAGATAGATTATATTTCAAAGTAATAGCAGCGGAATATGAAATGAATATGTATAGTATGGATATAGAGTATAACTATAAGCACAGAAAATTAACCAAGAGGTTCAGTCTCAAGCCGAGACTTAGTCCTCTCAAAAGTTTATATAAAATGATCCACACCCTGGATCGAGGTTAACAACAGTGAACACACTGTACAGGTCACAAGACCTCTACCACAGTTCTTCGTGGGAAAACAAACAACAGCAGCAAGCTGTCCAGGTCACAAGACCTCTACCACTATCCACAGTGGGAAATTGGAGTGCAAAAAGATTTGCTGAGGATTTACAGATCCTCCAGTGAAAGTACAGGAGTCAGAGTGTGTGTTTAATACAGCAGATAACACACACTGCTCAAAATGTAGAATAAATCACAGAACAAGAGATGTAGAGTTTAGAAGTGATTCTGGTGATCTCAGTGTAGCTCTTGTATTCGATCAGAAGAGAGTTTGAGTCCTCTTCTCGTTTCTGTTTGAAAAACAGAGTGTCGTATGCTCCAGGTTCACAGGTAGTGAGAATGTAGTCGATGAAGTTCTTCAGGGTTCTTCTTGTATGCACAGAACACTTCTCGAGTATATTTGATCGTCTATGTGCTTCACTGTGTTCTTGATGGAACTCGTTTTTATCTTCTTGTGTTTGTGGTATATTTTCTCCACACACGCACTTCTCTGGTTCACATCTCTATTGTTGGGCAGCGTAGTCTTCTCGTATTTATCTCCCGACAGGGGACAGAAAAGATTTCTTTTCAGCAGGTACGAGGTACGGGTTCCTGACATCCGACAACCTTTATCAGATATTTGACAAATCATCAAAATGTATGATATGACCGTTAGATAGATTAAATGTAGGAAATAAAGAAATTAAAACAGTGAGTCGAGAATGTATGTCACTGTTGACTTCAACTGTGGTCTTCCAACTGTGGACTTCCTTCTGACTGCTGACTCTAACAAAGGGCTTGTTGTCTGTAGGCTTGCAATGGTAGCTTTTACTCCATATAACTGTAGCCTTTCTAACTGTAGACTTGTAACATCAAATTTGTAGAACTGTAACCTTTTTCAACTGTAGACTTTGATCATCAGTAGACTTAGTCGACAGAAGCTGTCTAACTGTAACCTTGACTGTAGGCTTATGACTGTAGGCTTGTTCGACTGTGAACTTGAACAGAGAAAACTTTGAACAGAAGTCTTGTAACTGTGACCTTTGTATGTGAGCTTTGACAATAGATAGCAGTAGACTCGTAACTGTAAGCTTGTATTAGTCTTCGACTGTAACCTTGTAACTGTGAACTTATTGCAACAGTAACTTAAGGTGACAGTTAACTGTAACTGTGACTTTGAAAAGAAAACTCTGACTGTTAGCTAACAATACTAAACTTATGTAAATACTACTGTAAGCTGTTACAGTAAAGTTATGAGAGTAAGAATATGAACTGTTTAGAATAAAATATGTTTAAGCATAGAATAATAAGATTAATGCAAAGGTTTAATACATCATAGTTAATGTTTAAGCATGATTTGGGATTATCAAAACAGGTGATTCCAACAGCTCTTATAGATGATTGAATTTAATATAGTTTTTTGTTACTCATTTTTTTAATAGGGTGAGGAATTTTTCTTTTCAACCACTTAATAATTTCATGAACACCATATTTATCTATTAAATCCATTCTCATTATTAGATACGAAAGGTAGTGATGAACAGAAAAATCGAAATCAATCGTTCCATAGAGGAGGTTGTCTGAACATTTACATGTTTAATGATTTAGTTTTCCATAGAATGGAAGAAATTTATATAGAATTTATTAATATAAACAAACTTTATTTCATAATATCTCAACATGGATTTTAACACATAAATATTGAGTATCTATAGGTCTTGTGTATTTATATGATTACATAAATAAATTAATTACCTTAAACATTAAAATATATTTATTTAAGACTCAACATGGTACTCCTTACTTCCATAGACCTTAAAAAATTGAATAATATAACATGGGATATTTCATAAGAAAAATTGTGATCAAAGTATCTTAGTAAGGGAATAAACATGAAAATTAAACATAACATGAGACTAAAGAGGCATACCATGATAGAATAAATAGAATCATCATAAGCATGGAAATATATCTTAAATAAAATAAAATATAAGATCATTTATTCATGAAATATGTGGAAACAATATAAGACATGACATCATAAATGTCTGTCAAGGGTCACTCCCATTATCATTATCATAATGTTTATTAAGTCCCATGTTAGATGAGGTTCACTCCCTAATTCTTAATATATCATTATAGAAGATATAAAGCTTTACCCAGTGCATGGGAGGGATATATAGTTCTTTTATAACCATTCATTTAACATTGTATTCTAAGGCTGACCACCCATGATCCATACATAGTGGACAGTATATAGCAGCCTAGAACCCACACTCTGGGATCCTATGATGAAATCCATAACTTTACATTTTCAGCAAAGATTTAAATAATTGTTACCCAATATTTTCTATTAATCCTTATAAAATCAAAATGAATAAATGCATCACTTACAATCTTGAGTAGCTTTTTTGGTTTAGAGTTTTATAGAATTAGGAAAATCTCCAATATAAAAAATTAACAAATCATCACAAGAACATTTCTACCATTTAACACAAATTTCATTATTTTATAATAGGTTGTGAACATACTACTTCTGAAATCCATTATAGAAATAAATCATTAAACATTATTCATTAAAACTTCAAGAAATGAATCATAAGAAGGGTGATCTCAAATGCAAAGTAAGAAAAAATATAGGCATTAACAAATTAAAGTCATCAGTGAGAATAACAAGAGCATAAGAGTATGATGACATAATGGAAATTTTTGAGTGTAAAATAATAATATTCATACCTATAAATACTTGTATTATCGAACATGAAAACATGTTATAAGGATTTATGAAAGGAAATAGTCATATAAATTGATAATCATTATCCATTTGATATCAATATTGGTTAAAATAAACATTATAAACCCATAAAAATAGTATATAAAACATGATAGTATCTTAGAAAGTCATCTCATTGAACCATTACATAACCCTTCAAAAGGAATAAACAATATTATTGACTTCCATCTCTTGAGTACCCAATGCATTGGAGTGCTATCTGAGAACATCCATCGTATAATCTATAATAGTCTCACCTAGTGCTATCTTGGAGAATCCATCATTTTTAATATCCATAAAATGAATACATAGATAATTCATCAAAACACATTGAAACAACCTTTATTCTTTTTTAAACATGGTTAACCCATGGAAAAGAAATAAATTCCATAGCGATATATTTGAAACATGGTTAACCCATGGAAATGAACTGGGTTCCACAACAATCTCATTAAAACATTATTATCCCATTGAAAATAAATTGGTTCAATAAAAATATTTTTGAAACATGATTTACCCATAGAAAATAAATTGGTCCAGTCAAAATCTATTTGAATCATGATTAACCTGAGGAAAGAAAATGGTTACGAAAATAGTCTCTTTGAAACATGATTAAGTCGTGGAAAAGAAATAGGTTCAATAAAATATCATTGAAATATGAATAAACAATGGTAAAAATGGTTTTTTAAAAAATCTATTATTAACATGATTAAAACATGAAAAATAAATGGGTTCATCACAATCTCATTGAAACACGATTAACCCATGGAAAAGAAATGGGTTTCATAAAAATCTCTTTAGAAGATTATTAACCCATTTAAAAGAAATATGTTTTAAAAACCATCTTTGAAATAATATTAATCCATCTAGATAGAGATAGAGGATAGTTTCAATACAAAATATCAACTATTTAGGATAATTAACAACAAGGTTTTTTGACATTGATGAATGTAAACTCCCTTAAAATATCATTAAAACATTCACGAGGAAAAATAATATCTTAGCATTCCAATGGGTCCCATACAACCTTGAAACATTTTAATTATAAAACCCATGATGTAATAACATTAACTAACATATAATATAATCTTAATAATGATACTCATGATACATCATGACAAAGTAGAAGTATATACACTATATAAAAGAATATAGGTGTATAACAAAATACATGTCTCAACGAAAGAAAATTGTGACAAAATTCCATTACCTTATTATTAAATTTGAAACTATAAACCACATGAAATAGATCTCATAGAAAGGATAAATAAAAAACCTAAATTTATATAGAATAATCCTAAAATACATTCATGGTATCTATATAAACTACACAATAAAAAATGGGTGATTATGGAATATATATTAATGAAATAAAAGTGAGGTGCGAAAAAAACCCTTACAAAGATTATATCATTTGTGTGAGAATAAGTTAATGAAATAATTATATATGAAATATTATAATTCATAAAATAAAAGTGGAAATACATTATAATACAATCATAGGTAATTTCACACACAATCTTGGCATAACATAACCAATGACAAAAAAGTTTTGTCTAATGAATGGAAATTGAGTTCGGAAACCCCTTACTACTTGTGGAACTTTTGAATCAAGAGATCCATGAAAGAATAAAATAAAATGAAACTTATAATATTATAATGTAAATTAATCTCATGATATAACAATTCATAGGTCAATAGATATTTTAAATAAAATTAACTAGGTGGATAATAAAAAATAAGTCTCAATGGAATGTAAAATGTGACGAATCCCCTTAAAAATGTGGTAAAATACTAATCGAAATCCCAAAAAGTAATAATTACTAAATGAAACAATTAAATTTCTTGAGTATTAAATTATTAATGATATAATATATCAAAATTGGTAGTAAATAGAACAAAGAAAATAAATAATTTTTTTATTATGGCATATACCTCACCAAAGTAATTGTGAGACAAGAATCCCTTACTACATAAATAACTTTCGAATAGTGGCACCCAAGAAATAATAACATAAATTATAGCTTTTAATATCCTGAAATAAAATGAATTCATGATATAACATTTCATAGGTAATTATATAAACCATATAATAATGAACTAGGGGAATAAAAATATTATATGCCTTAGTGAAATGAAATTGAGACGAAATCTTTAACTACTTGAGTAACATTTGAATCATTAGATAAATAATTGAATAATATAAATTGAAACATATAATATCATGAAATAAATGAAAATCGTTATATAAAAGTCATAGGATAGTAGATACACCATATAAAAATAACTAGGTGCATAATAGAAAATAAGTCCTGATAAAATGTATACTGAGATGAAACCCCTTACCTTAAGTCTGATTTGTCTTGATTTTCCTCTACATTCCTGAATAATAAACTAATTTAAATTATATAATTTATTCATAAAATTTTCCTTGTTTATTATTTCTATTATTTTACTTATTAACACGTTATGTACAACTACTTAATCAATAATGTTTAAGTCAGATGTTTTGACCAAATTCGATTTTTGAGTCCAAAATGACTTATGTAGGTGAACAATGGCTAATGGTTTCAATATTAAAACATATAAATAATAATAAATGTGAAATAATTTTCGTTTAAATACATAAATAATACTTCTAAAAGAAATAATTAAATATATTTATGAAAAATGAACCAACATTATAATCATAGAGACGGTAGGTCATACGTACACATGATTAACATTCCCATTTTTCAATGATAATTATGAAAACAATGTAAGAAAAATTTATAATTAAATAATTATAATTATATCATAAGAACCATATTATTTAATTATATATATGTATGCATATTATTCTCAAAATGTAAAAGGAATCACATCGCTTTGGGGAGGTAGTAATCCACACGTCTATGAATGACATTATCACTTTTTCACTGTGTGAAAAGATGTTAAATAAAATGATATATTATATTTATAGAAATTTAATTATGTCATGAATATAATATTTTTTTCATGTATCTCATATATAATTAATTAAAATCATTATTAATATATTCTAATTAATGTTTGAAGGTATCACATCTCTTTGAGAATGTGGTAGCCCACACGTCCACAAATGATGTTATCGTACTACCAAAAATGGAAATAATGATGGTATGTGTTATATGATAATTTAATAGTAATAAATTCATTATAAATATTATATATATCTTATAAAATTAGTAATTCCATGATTATTTTCATCCTTGAAATGTGGTAATGGAAGAATGAATGACATCGGTTCGTGAGGTGGTTGTCTAACGTACACACAAATGATGATTGTGTATCCAATTTGATGAAATTTTGTGAAGGTGTAGATAAAAATCAAAACTAAAAAATTAATATTATATTTAGGATTATATTTTTATTATATAATCAAGTAATAAGAATAATATATGTGGTTTGATAAATAAATGAAACAATAGTGTTTGTTGAAGAATGTTACCTCTTTTTTGGGGTTTCTTCGTTCGGTTAACACCAAAAAACCTACCTGGATTAATTCCAGCCCAAATCTAGGATTCATGAACAATATTTTAGATTTTGGGATCCTATTTGGGCCTCGTCTGGATGATTCAATCTTATTGAGGTGTGTTAATATGTGGGGAGGGTGATATCATTTTTATGGTGGAGGGGGAGTTTCATTCTTGTCAATATTAAAAGGTAGACACTATTGGGAGGTCTATAATACATAATGTGCCCCTAATAATTTTCACAATTATATAAAATAAGATATATGGTAGAATAATGTCCAATAAATTGGTTTTTTACATGTTTCTATGTCATTTCCCCCTTAAGATTAATGTTTCATCACTAAGTAAACTCATTTTTACCTTAATCGTTGTAATTAACTTAAATTACATTCACAAAAAATTTGGGAAAAAAATAATTTTTCATTAATTAAAATTATAAATTACATTGATTCCAAATATGTAATCCATTTTTCCAAATTCCAAACACATAATTTCCAAAAATTACATTAAAATTAATCCCACATAAGGGATGAGACAACGGGTTTTTGAAGAGAAAAGGTCAAAAGATTGGAAAGTTTTATATCCAATTTCAACATGAAATTTATTACAAAGACCTATACTAGTTTAAATTATATAAAATGTATATAATTATACATCAAACCTAATAAAAATATAATTTAATAGCATAAATTATTTAGATGAAAAAGAAATTTTCAGTTAAAATTTAGTATTATTCTCTATTAATCAAAATATAAATGTTCTCAGAAAAAGAAATCACCCAAAGTAAATTTTGATATTAAAATTTAGAAAAAAAAATAAAAAAAATCATAAATTAAATTTAAATTAGGCAGGCCATTAAATTTTGGTAAAATTTCCTTTCAAAAATATATATCTTTTTGTGAATAAAATTGGAGCTATTCTTATCTTAAGCTTATAGAAATTATTGAATGAGTTACAAAAAAATTTATTAAATATATAAAATTTAAATTTAATTAATATCTTTCAATAATATTCATTAATTTAATGTATTTATATAAATATCCATTCTAGTAATAAAAATAATTTTTCATAAAAACACATCCTTTATATTAAATTTGTATTTGTTTTCATTTATAATGAATTGGTAAATAATGTATATATTTTATAAACATGTTTAAACTATAATTTTCATAATTTATATATTATAATCCATTCCCCTATCCCAAATCCATGGTGATAACCATTATAATAATATAGTATATTGTGTTCAAGTAAGACTTGGTCTTGTGTGTAACATAAGTCATCAAAGTAACTTGATGTTGCATAAAACAAAAGATAATAATGGTGTTAAATATGATCCAAGATAAAACATTTATTTCATGTAACACAATATATTAATGAATTTAAATTAATTTTAAATAAGATATTTCCTAACATTTCAAGATGTTATATCTAGCCCCCCTAAAATGATTTTTTACCTTGAAATTCATATCGGTTATCCTAAGATTAACATTTTTATAATTCATTTATTGATTCCCAAATCATATAAATTGTTAATAAAATATCCTCTTAAAAAGGTATGGTGGCAAACATAATGGTCACCCGAAGATACAAATAACTAGTATTCAACATAGGGATAACTTTGGTGGAAAATTAAAGGATTTATTTGAAAGAAAAAAAAATATTCACATTAACTAATAGATATTCAAAGCGAACATGTCCAAGAGGAAGTCAATGATAAAAAAATTGAAAAAACAAATTTGTGCCAAAAAGTTCATTGTTATCATCATAAAATATAGTAATAATACTTTCCTAATGTTTAAAGATTTATTTCACCTTCTATAATAAAAACATAATGAAATATACTTAATTAAAATGTATAATTTAATTAATTTTTAAATTTCCACAAAAATATCATCTTTTTTTACAAATAATGAGTATTTGAGTTGAATTTTTAATTTATGATGTACTAAAATAATCTTTTAAAAACCACATAACCATGAAAAGGATATTCAATCTATTCTAAATATCTTTAGAAATTATCCAAAACCATAATGGTTAAAACATAGTAAGATAATTATAAAAACAAGTAAACCTTAATATTATCATTAATCTTTAAAAGTAATACCCAAAATGTAAACTAAATTATTTCTAAGATATCCTTAAATTCTTCAAAACATTTCCTAACAATTTTTGAAACCCAAAAATTATAAGTATTTGATCATATATTCTTTTAAGATAAATTTACCATTAAGACACAAATAAAATCACATATGTTTCTATAATAAGAAAATATTTACCAAAAAAATATGCTCACTGGGACATCATGTAGGCATGTGGTAGTGGATGAGAACCTTATCGCCCTTTGGTCATAGGTTCATGCCCCCTTTCCTTTCCATATGTGATATGTTGTCACCGAGCATATGTTTTTTCATTTTTTCATTAAAAATGAAAACTAATTCCTCTCTAAAAGCACTTCACATTGATCCTAGGGTTTAAAAATTCCTCATCCTAAAATAATACCCAAAAAATATTTTAATATCTCATCACTTAAAACCTTAATGGTATTTCAAATACTTTGAATTTAGGAAAATACTTAAGCTTATAGACAAAAGAACGTATCCATTATTCTTAAGATAATCTCAAAGGAAAAAATTATAATCCACAAAGTTATCTAAATAGATATTTTATATGAACTATAATCGCCCAGAACCTGCACTCACGAAACCTGTGCTTAAATCCATAACATTAAATTTCATAATCGGATACCAATAACTGTAAACCATATTTCTTAATCACTTCCTTTCAACATCTAAAAAAAATGGATCACTTACATTATATAGAAAATTTTGGTTTTAGAGTTTTAGAAAATTAAGACAAACTTATATATAAACAATTCAAAGATCATCTAAAGAAAATTTTTCCAATTAAACCAAAATTTTCTTATTTTAAAATAGTTCATCAACATCATCCTTGTGAAATCCTTTATATACATTTATCTATCAACATCATTCTAAAAAACCTAGGGAAAATAGAATATAATAAGGGAGAGCTCAAATGCATATTAAGGGAAAAAGTAAGAATTAACAAATGAATGTCATCAGTGAGAATAAGAAGCGCATAAGAGTATGATGACATAATCAAAATGCATCGGTATAAAATAAGAATATTTATACCCATAAATAATTGTATCCTCAAACATGATAAAATTATATACGGGTTTATCAAACAAAATATTATATGAATTGATAATCATGTGCTATGTGATATCAATACTATTCAAAAGAAATATCATAACCCCATAAAAACATACTGGTATATTGAAACATCATCCCGTTTATCCCTTATAGAACTTTTGAAAATTTAATAACCAATATGGTAAACTTCCATCTCTGGAGTACCTAATTCATTAGATCATTATCTGGTCACAACCATCATATAAGCTATAACAGGCTCACCTTTTACTATTTATGTGCACCCATCATTTATAATGTCCAAGAACTGAATACATAGAGAATTCATCAAAACTCATTGATATAAACTTTATTCTTTACAAAACATTATTAATTCCTAAAACATAAATTAGTACCACAAAAATATCTTTGAAACATGGTTAACCCATAGAACTTAACTGAGTTATATAACAAACTAATTGAAACATGGCTAACCCATGGAAAAGAAATTGGTTTAATAAAAATATCTTTGAAGAATGACTAGACCTAAAAATTTAATTTTTATTTCAAAATAACTTTTAAGGGAAAAGTGGAAAACCTCACAATTTTATAACATAGGAATATTTAACGCAAAAAAAATATGAAAAAAAATCATTAAAAACAAGGTTGATATTGTTAAAACAAGTCACTATATATGGTCTCCATTGTAAGTCAGTTAACTTGGTACCTCGGTATTTCTTGATGATTTCTTTCAAATATTGGGACAAATTTTCATATGTATGGATGTATTCCTCTATTATAATCTTCTTTCCATTTAATCCTTGAGCTAATATGTGGTTATGTTTGTCGATCCATGCCCTTTGATGATCATTGATTTCAATTTGGACCATTCTCTTATATATACAGTTGGACACCTCCTTTGTATCAATTATATGAAAATAAACTTTAAGAATCTATTCTTTAGAGTGGAGTATTTGCTCTAAACAATGATCCTTTTCTATTTCCACTGAATTAGACTTCCCTTTTGAGTATTTTTTAGGTCTTACTTCTTGTGACACCAAGGTACTTGAAACTATTGTCTGCTCTTAGTCCTTAAAAACATCATCTTATTCCAAGTGGTTGGAATTTTTGGGACTAGTGTGTGGCTCATGATTTTTCCCCAGAATTTTCATTTTACAATTTGTTTAATTATATTCCCTTGATTTTTTTATAAAATTGTCTCCAATGGATTAGGTAGGTAGGAATAATATTTACAGCCTTTTGTTTTCTTCCATAAGAACTATCTGATTTCATGAGTCTTGGGTTACATTTAACCCCTTTTCCCTATGAGGTCTATAAATACCACTAACATGTATCTATTCAACACTTTCAACTGATAATTGAATAGAATATTCATCTTCTAACAAGTGGTGATCTTCCACACCATCAAAAACTGGTAAAATTTCTATTCATTGGGTTCCAACCTTATAGATAGATCAATCTTTGGAACCATTACACTTTTTTTCCATTTGGGGAAAATCATATTAAATCCTTCTTGAAGAGAATAATCATCAACTGAGTAATCCAAGGAATATAAGTTTTTTTATGGTGGTTTGAGCCAGTGAGAACACACTAAATTAAAGTCTCCCAAACTAGGTCAACACATTCCATATTTGTAATGCCTAATATATGGTAATAACTAGCTATGTAAACCTATGGTATCACACTTTTCCCCATTATTATAGGGGGAGGTAGTATTGTGAAATATAACTCCTACAAACCACACCCACCAGATGACACAATGTGAAAGAAAGCGGGGCTGTTTTCAAGGAAAATGCACTGAGGCTTCCCTTTCGATGGGACATGATGAAAATAATCATCTGAATCAGTACTCAAACTAGGAGTAATCATATTCTCTTTCAAAACCAAAGGAGACCAATACTTATGAAGGTAAACACCATAACCAACATAATTCAAGGCACCTTCTAATTTCATCTCACAGTGGAATAAACCACAATCATTCATATTTACAGGTTTATGATGTTTTGAACGGAAATAATGTTGATGTATTCCAAGTTAGAGAACATAACATATAAATAATATCAGATCTCAAAATCCACTAGTTTATGGAAGCAGAGCTCATCTTTAACATTTATTATGAAAAATTCAATGGGGGTCTTGGAGATTTTGACTTCCACTCAAATATACGGCGTGATAAGATAGAACATCAACCTCGAACACTCATTGGAATCCAAAATACTTCTGATGAGTTTTCCTAACATATTATGAATAGTTGTATTTTAGAAGGGAAGTGGTATATCATGAAATATCACCTCGATCTCCACGAAGAGGAAATAATACATCCAATTAAATTCATAGCTCCAGCACAAAAAAAAGAAATAGTTCCCTTCACAAGAATGTAGACACTTGGACCAAACAACAGTGAAATCATCCGCATTAGAGATTCACAGAAGGAACTGGTGATGATCCATAAGCACGATGATGATGAGATCTTGTAGGGTTCAAGAAACATTGAAAAAATGGTTGAAAATATTGATAGAGGGGCATTACTGATTGAAAGAAAACTATCAGTGATAGCTCCTAGATAGAAGAAACCTCCAAGAACTCCTAGATGGAGATAAAATGTGAAGGGTAACATCGAAAAAGGGTTGGTAATTTTAGGTTAAGTTGAATGCGAGGGAAGTAAGGAAGGAGATATGGATCATAGAACAGAGAGAATGAAAGAGAAACCTAGCGGAGAAGGGTAGAGGGAGGATTTTTTATCACAGCCAAGTCTTCGAAACATGATTAACCCATGGAAAATTAATTTTTTCAACTACAATCACTTTGAAAAAATGATTAACCAATAGAAAATACATGGGCTTGAAAACACTCTACTTGAAACATAATTAACCCATTAAAAAGAAATGGATTCTATAAAAATATCATTAGAACATTATTAACCCATGGAAAAGAAACGGGTTTAATAAATATCATTGAATTGGGATTTACCATTATAAAGTAAATGGGTTCCTTAAAAATTTCTTTTGAACTTAGTTAACCCATGGAAAATAAATGGGTTAAAAAAGAACATCTTTGACATAATAATAATCCATATAGAGAATGTGGGAAACAAATTAAATACAGAATATCACTAGTAGATGATAATTAACAAAAACATTTGTTGACATTGATGAATGGGAATTCCATTAAAACATTATTGAGTAAAATAATCATTAAACATTTCAAAGTGTATCATACCACCTCAAAATATTTGAATTATAATCCCCATGATGGAATAAAATTTAGTGAACATAAAATATCATGGTAATAAGAAGATTCATGATACAAAATGTTAGAGGATATTTATATACACCTCTTAAAGTAATATAGGTCTATAATATAACAAAAATCTAAAATAAGGTACATTGTGACAACAATCCATTACCGCTTTGGTAACATTGAAATTGTAAACCACATGAAAGAGACATCATCAAAATGATATGGAAAACCCATAAATGTAACGCCCCGACCCCAGCTACCTAGAGCCAGTGCGTTACTTCGTAACATTGGCATGATCACAAAAGATCAAGTCTCGAAAGACCGATTAGTTTAGTAGCCTTGAAAACACTAGATACATTCATAAATGTTACATTACATCACAAAGTGAAAAACTATAATAACATAGTCTCCATAGTCCACACTTCTATCCTCGTCGGACTATCCCTTCAGGTCATTCATAAAATACTTCTTCACATCCTGGAAAATATTAAAACATTGAAATGGGTGAGCTCAGATGCTCAGTAAGGATAACAATATAGCGGAAGCTTTCATAAATAAATATTAACATTTAAGGCAATGTATAACTAAAACAAAATCCTTTTAAACTTGAACTTCAACATAATATGTCAAAAGTAAAATGAGATAATTCCATTCAATTATTCACATGGATATTCTACTGGTCGAATAATCACATGCAATATCAATAACCACTTTCATAATGAGGGAATGTATAATGCCAGACATTCTGAAACATTTTGTCAAGGCCTCGGCCAAGACATCTAAAATGATTAAGGCCTCGGCCAAAACCATAAATCAAATTGGGAAAGGGCCTCAGCAAATTCCACGTCTAGTTGTCTCATGAGACCTACCGATGAATCGAGGAGCTATAGCGGGCTCCACCCGTCACTTATTAAGTCCAATACATTCCTCATATGAACAGGTTTAAAAATCTCATAAACCATAACATAATCGTATCACATAAAACATGCATAAAGGAAACATAACATTTCCACATTTCAGTCACAAGATATCAATACAACACATTGATATAATAAAAACGCTTTCAAAACCATTTTCAATACCAAAATAAAAGAAAAGTATAACATGGTATTTATTTTTCATTAAAAAAAAGGGTATGGCTTGTAGAGGAAGCCGAAACTCAAATAGTGGTCACGGCGGCGGAGAAGTCATTGTCGCCGCATACGTACGACAAAAACATTCCCATTTGTCGTTTAGTAAATGCTTCGTATAAAAAATATTCCTTTTGAATAAACGTAAAAGTCAAAGTGGTTTATACACCGTATAAAAGAAATTTGTGTATAAAGCCAAATATGCCTCAATGAAAGGAGATTGAGACGAAGTCCTTACAAAGATCATTTTTAAAATAAAATAGATATATTATGTGTATTCACTATAGGTACACATAAAGAAATTAAAAATACAAAATAAGACATAATAATATCATGACATAATTTGAAAGTAGGAGATTAACCCCAAGAATGGAAATTGGGTTACGAAGTTCCCTTACCTTGCGTCCTGTCCTGACTCGACCGTTCTTTAACCTCCTGAATAATAAAATAGATTTAATTCCTATTTACTTAAGAAACTTTTTCATGTTCAATATTCCTTTTATATCCCTTATTACCTTGTTATGAACATTATGTAATTATTTAAGTTAATAACGGTCGTTTTGTCGATCTTTGGTACTTGAGTCAAAAATAAACTTCCTATAATTACAAGTTGTTCATGTGGTGAAATATCCATTATATCCAGAATTATATTCATGATTTAGATATCATATATATGATATATATCCAGTATATACATTCATTCATAATGTCACGTAACATTTAGAGGTAAGAAATGAAATGCACCGTTCATGGAGACGGGAAGCCGTACGTACGCATAAACGCTACTTTCATTTATATTTCGTATTTAATGGAATGAAATCATAATGATATAAATTTATAATATAATTACAGTATAATATAGTGTATAATACCATTTAATATATCCTTTATACATCTCACATATGGCATTAACGATTCAAATCACTTTGAGGGGGCGGTAGTCCGCACTTCCTAAAATGAAATTATCACGTTTTACCCATAATGGAAATCATAAAGTATGCCATAAATGAGAAATACAGAAGCATAAGTAAAACATAAACACATTATATATCATATATAAATATAGTGACATCTTAATGGCCACCATTGAAGGTGTTATATGAATGTTGAACAATCATCGTTTCGTGAGGCAGAAATTCACCATCCACAGAAACCGTATGTTCTTTAACCATTACATGTAGGTGTGTGTAAGTGTAGCTCGAATACTTCTTATAAAAACATCCTAGTATAATTAGGATACTGGTGTTGTTACAAAATAAATGAATAAAAAGAGTTTAGCAGGTTGGAGAAGAAAAATAAAACAAAACAACATTAGAGAAGACATTACCTCAAAATCGGGTAACTCTTTTCGATTTGAACCAAAGGATTACTTGGGAAGAGTTCTGCCCAAAGTTAGGCTTCTAGGAGTAATAGGGGGAAGTTGGGAGAGTATTTGGGTAGAGGTTGGCCGAGCCAAATGGCTTGAAAGTGTAAATGAGGTGGGAGACGTGGGGGCCTTTTATAAGTGGAGAGGAGGGGCACTCTTGGAAAGTAATGAAAAGTCACTTTATTATAAAATGAGTTTCGGATTTTAGAGGTCCCACACTTATATAATTCGAGTATAAGATGATAAGGGTTATAAATCTACTCATACAATAGGTTTTTGACAAGTTAACGCTTTGGATTTTACATTATCTTTCCATTTTATTTAAATCGTTAAATAATGAGGTCATCGATGAATCATCATGATGTCATAAATAATTTAATTTATTTAATGTCTAAACATTATAAAAAAACTACTATGATGTAGGAAATCTTTTTAGCTTTCTAATGAATATTTATAATCAAAATTTGGACTTGTTTAACCCCACGTAAAAACTATTTTAGTAAAATAACTCATGTTTGTGTCAATTTAATTTTAACATTAAATAAATATATATTAATGTCATTTTCCAACCAAAGTGGCTTCATGGGGTCCCCAAGTTGACCCATGGGTTGTCTTGGTCGGCCATGACTCATCCAATAGGAGTAGGACACGTGTCAAACTCATATCATATTATTAAAACATTGTTTTTACCTTAAACTACACTAATTACCTCTAATCGCGATTAAGAACTTAAAAGTTACTATTCACCAAAAAATTATTTTAATCTCATTGAACCACATTTTACTTATTAATGACAACCATGTATGTCGGATTTTTGAAAATAAAATCACAGAAGTGGTAATATTTCATTTAAACGAAAAATCAGTTATTTAACTACCACTTAGTGGTTTCACTATTCATCAAAAATTGAAGTTTTTCAGAACAATGCCAAAATTTCACCCTAAGCTATAATTGATATTCCGAATTCAAAAATGATGTCTATTTTATAAAATTCCAAACATATAAGTTTCATTAATTAATTTTATAATTAATTCCCGCTGTTACAACAAATAGCGTGTTTTTAAGAAACAATTTATATCAAAAGATTGGCAATTGTTTATGTCCAATTTCAATGTTAAATTAATTCTAAGGACCACCATTGGATAAAATGGTAAAAATATAATATAATTATACTCTAAAACCACTCAATAGTATAATTTATCACTATAAATTATTTTGATTAAAAAAGTTGTTTTTAAGTATTTTTCATTATTCATAAAAAATTGGAAGTTCTCAGAAAATTACAAAAAATTCAACTTTGGATAATTTCGATATTACGAATACAAAAATGAAGTCCATTTTGAAATATAAAATTTCTATAATTTTAAAAAGTGTTTATTACTATTCATTACGGCTACTTTGATTAGACGCGGTGTTTTAGAACTCGAAGTTGCGTACAATGAAAGCTATTGCATTATTGAATGAGAAGCATATCGTGGAAGATCGGGGTGTTACATTCTCCCCTCCTTCAATAAATTGTGTCCTCGCAATTTGAAATTTTTCTTTGAAAACAAAAGGTTGAAAATATAAAACACCTTTGTGGAAAAACCACATCGGAAATAAGGTTAATAAATATATAACATTAAAAGAAAGCAAGATAAGTACAAAGGTCACCCGATATAGCCCATTCTAGGATTCTATGAAAATATGGATATGGAGGAGAAATAAACCATCAAGGTCTGATGGAGAGTTATAGAAAACAAGATTCGGAGAAAGTTTAACTACAAGAAAATCACAAACTTGTGATTGGTTAAACGGTCATTGAATCCCTAGTTGGAAAAGTTAACCGACAACATTTTTGTTTTAAGTTACCTTTTACAATGTTGAGGAATTTATTTAGGAGATTTACTAAGAACGTAAGGGAATATACATACTTGTTATGTATACTTTCATTCGTTAATAAATTTTTACCACAAACCCAACTTTTACTCCAAATGGTAATGGAACTCAAAAATATTCTATTTATCCTATTTGTATAAGGTTCCAAATGTTAACACATACCATTTAGATTAGTAAAATTATTTTGTAATAACCAGGGACTTCCTGTAGGCTAGTGGTAGGAAATAAAGGCTTGTCTCACTATGGTTGTGGGTTCGATTCCTGCAGCTTTGTCCGACGCCACGGGTTATTCCCCACCCTGCAGGTTGTCCTTTTCCTAAAACTATAGTATCATAATATTCCAAAAATAATCTTCATAAATTTTTTAACCATAAACAATACTATCCAAAGTTCAACTTAATCCATTCCAACCTTTATAGTTATCCAAAATACCTCTGTCCAGACTTTCTCTAAAAGGTCTCTTAATTCCAAAATCAATTTATCAGATTCCCCAAACAAAGTAAAGTTTCCCTTCTTGTCACATACTAAAAATATAATTACCTTCAACATATTAAAACCTTACTGAAATCAACAAGTACTGCAGTACAATCCTTATATATATCACATTATTCTTATAACCAGAATATAATCCTTGAGTCCAAAAGCACCAATACATTAATTATTCTTCTTCAACTGTAGTCACAACATAAGATTGGCCTTGATCCCTTGGCCTTTTCTGAGTTAAGTTTCCTTGACTCTTAGGACATTCATTTGCATAATGCCCCATTTCCCTACAATTGTAGCATTCATCATTGATAGCCTCTTTCTTTCCCTTGCAATCACGAGCCTGGTGACCCTTTTCTCCACATTTATAACAAACTCCCATTCCTTCTAGGCAATTACCAGGGTGATTCTTCCCACAATTATCACATAATGTAAAATCCTTCTTTCCCTTTTTCCCTTTAT
Source organism: Viscum album (assembly GCA_963277665.1). NCBI lineage: Eukaryota > Viridiplantae > Streptophyta > Magnoliopsida > Santalales > Viscaceae > Viscum > Viscum album. The sequence continues at coordinate 1,702,791,955 of OY728132.1, forward strand.
ATGTCTCTTGTTCCACCGTTCTCTTCTTCTCTTGCTTTACTTTGTTGTCATAAGACATAGATAATTCCTTTTCTGTCTTGATAGCACACGAGACAATATCTTTGTATGATGAGAAGGATTGTGATACTAAAACTCGACGGAGAAATGGTTTTAACCCATCAAAGAAACGATCAATCTTACTCCTTGGGTTATGTATATAATTGGCAGCATGCCTCGCTAACCTTGTAAAGTTAGCCTCATACTTTGCGACATTCTCATCCTCCTTCTGCCTCAGACTCAGAAATTGCCTTTCCATATCTGCTCGATGGTCACGAGGAATGTATTTTCCTAAGAAAAGCTCTTTGAACTCCCTCCATTCCATATTCGATACGTCATCATCTTCCTTTGTGTTTTGAATTAGCGACCACCACTGATCGGCATCTCCATTGAGGCGGTAAACTGCCATGACAACCTTCTCCCTTTCACTACTCCCCAAGGCATGGAATATTTTCTCTAAGGAATTTATCCATTTCTTAGATACTATAGGATTTTTACTCCCATTAAAGGTTGGTGGTGTTTTCCTCATGAAACGGTCTAGCATTGATCCTCCACGTTGCGGATCAAGGTGCTCCATACGAGTAAGGTTATTATTCATAACCTGAGTGAGTTTTCCCAGTATGGTAATAAGTTGATCAGCACCAGTTGTATCTCCAGATCCACAATAATTATCTTGAGCAGGAGGGAAATCCTTACACGGAGTTCGTGCATTGATACGGTTTCCATTCCTTCCACTAGACGCCATTTCAAAACAATGGCATAAACTAGATTAGTTTATGAATCAAAATACATAATTCCATACTTGTAAAATACTTAACATAAATTGAACTATTTATGGATATAATTCATAATCATAAAAAGGTTTTATTTGAGTAAGTATATACTCATAACTGTTCATAGTGGTTTGCAATGAAAATGAGAATTATCCTAAGTATATCCCCCAGGAGTGTCGTAACCAAGAGTGCAGCAAGGCCCGTTGTCGTGCACCAGTTCCCATTCGAGTCTAGATCAAAGCGGTGTTTTCAGGTTTTACCCCTAGGTACATCTGTGCCAGAGCTGCCTCTACCTTCTTGTATCCAGACAGGGATGTATTTCTTGTAAAACTCACAAAATCTCTACAATAACAAAATTCTAGGAAGTTCTTCTATACTAATCCTCAAAGTCTATCTTTGGGCTATGTGATCTAATCAGAGTTTATCTAAATATAGCTTCCAAGTTTAGTACTAAACTGCCTCTGATATCAACTATAACGCCCCGACCCTAGCTACCCAGAGCCGGTGCGTTACTTCGTAACATTGGCATGATCACAAAAGATCAAGTCTCGAAAGACCGATTAGTTTAGTAGCCTTGGAAATACTAGATACGTTCATAAATGTTACATTACATCACAAAGTGAAAAACTATAATAACATAGTCTCCATAGTCCACACTTCTATCCTCTTCAGACTATCCCTGCATGTCATTCATAAAATACGTCTTCACATCCTGGAAAATATTAAAACATTGAAAGGGGTGAGCTCAGATGCTCAGTAAGGATAATAATATAGCGGAAGCTTTCATAAATAAATATTAACATTTAAGGCAATGTATAACTAAAACAAAATCCTTTTAAACTTGAACTTCAACATAATATGGCAAAAGTCAAATGAGATAATGCCATTCACTTCTTCACATGGATATTCTACTGGTCGAATAATCACATGCAATATCAATAACAACTTTCATAATGAGGGAATGTATAATGCCAGACATTCTGAAACATTTTGTCAAGGCCTCGGCCAAGACGTCTAAAATGATTAAGGCATCGGCCAAAACCATAAATCAAATTGGGAAAGGGTCTCATCCAATTCCACGTCTAGTTGTCTCATGAGACCTACTGATGCATCGAGGAGCTATAGCGGGCTCCACCCGTCACTTATTAAGTCCAATACATTCCTCATATGAACAGGTTTAAACATCTCATAAACCATAACATAATCGTATCACATAAAACATGCATAAAGGAAAAATAACATTTCCACATTTCAATCACAAGATATCAATACAACACATTGATATAATAGAAATGCTTTCAAAACCATTTTCAATACCAAAATAAAAAAATGTATAACATGGTATTTATTTTTTATTAAAAAAAGGGTATGCCTTGTAGAGGAAGCCGAAACTCAAATAGTGGTCACGGCGGCGGAGAAGTCGTTGTCGCCGCATACGTACGACAAAAACATTACCTTTTGTCATTTAGTAAATGCTTCGTATAAAAAAGATTACTTTTGAATAAACGTAAAAGTCAATGTGGTTTATACACCGTATAAAAGAAATTTGTGTATAAAGCCAAATATGCCTCAATGAAAGGAGATTGAGACGAAGTCCTTACAAAGATCATTTTTAAAATAAAATAGATATATTATGTGTATTCACTATAGGTACACATAAAGAAAGTAAAAATACAAAATAATACATAATAATATCATTGCATAGTTTGAAAGTAGGAGATTAAACCAAAGAATGGAAATTGGGTTAAGAAGATCCCTTACCTTGCGTCCTGTCCTGACTCGACCGTTCTTTAACCTCCTGAATAATAAAATAGAGTTAATTCCTATTTACATAAGAACCTTTTTCAGGTTCATTATTCCTTATATATCCCTTATTACCTTGTTATGAACATTATGTAATTATTTATGTTAATAACGGTCGTTTTGTGGATCTTTGGTACTTGAGTCAAAAATAAACTTCCTATAATTACAAGTTGTTCATGTGGTGAAATATCCATTATATCCAGAATTATATTCATGATGTAGATATCATATATATGATATATATCCAGTATATACATTCATTCATAATGTCACGTAACATTTAGAGGTAAGAAATGAAATGCACCGTTCATGGAGACGGTAAGTCGTACGTACGCATGAGCGCTACTTTCATTTATATTTTGTATTTAATGGAATGAAATCATAATGATATAAATTTATAATATAATTACAGTATAATATAGTGTATAATACCATTTAATCCATCCTTTATACATCCCACATATGGCATTAACGATTCAAATCACTTTGAGGGGGCGGTAGTCCGCACTTCCTAAAATGAAATTATCGCGTTTTACCCATAATGAATCATAAAGTATGCCATAAATGAGAAATACAGAAGCATAAGTAAAACATAAACACATTATATATAATATATAAATATAGTTACATCTTAATGTCCACCTTTGAAGGTGTTATATGAGTGTTGAACAATCATCGTTTCGTGAGGCAGAAATTCACCATCCACAGAAACTGTATGTTCTTTAACCATTATATGTAGGTGTGTATAAGTGTAGCTCGAATGCTTCTTATAACAACATCCTAGTATATTTAGGATACTGGTGTTGTTACAAAAGAAATGAATAAAAAGAGTTTATGGGGTTGGAGAAGAAAAATAAAAAAAACAACATTAGAGAAGACATTACCTCAAAATCCGGTAACTCTTTTTGATTTGAACCAAAGGCTTCCTTGGGAAGAGTTCTGCCCAAAGTGAGGCTTCTAGGAGTAATAGGGGGAAGTTGGGAGAGTATTTGGGCAGTTTTTGGCCGAGCAAAATGGCTTGAAAGTGTAAATGAGGTGGGAGAGGTGGGGGCCTTTTATAAGTGGAGAGGAGGGGCACTCTTTGAAAGTAAAGAAAAGTCACTTTATTATAAAATGAGTTTCGGATTTTAGAGGTCCCACACTTATATAATTCGAGTATAAGATGATAAGGGTTCGAATTCTACTCATCCAATAGGTTTTTGACAAGTGTACGCTTTGGATTTTACATTATCTTTCCATTTTATTTAAATCGTTAAATAATGAGGTCATCGCTGCATCATCATGATGTCATAAATAATTTAATTTATTTAATGTATAAAAATTATGAAAAAACTTCTATGATGTAGGAAATCGTTTTAGCTTTCTAATTAATATTTATTATCAAAATTTGTACTTGTGTAACCCCACTTAAAAACTATTTTAGTAAAACAACTCATGTTTGTGTCAATTTAATTTTAACATTAAATAAATATATATTAATGTCATTTTCCAACCAAAGTGGCTTCATGGGATCCCCAAGTTGACCCATGGGTTGTCTTGGTCGTCCATGGCTCATCCAATAGGATTAGGACAAGTCTCAAGCTCATATCATATTATTAAAACATTGTTTTTACCTTAAACTACACTAATTACCTCTAATCGCGATTAAGAACTTAAAAGTTACTATTCACCAAAAAATTATTTTAATCTCATTAAACCACATTTTACTTCTTAATGACAACCATGTATGTCGGATTTTTGAAAATCAAATCACAGAAGTGGTAATATTTCATTTAAACGAAAAATCAGTTATTTAACTACCACTTAGTGGTTTCACTATTCATCAAAAATTGAAGTTTTTCAGAACAATGCCAAAATTTTACCCTAAGATATAATTGATATTCCGAATTCAGAAATGATGTCTATTTTAAAAAATTACAAACATATAATTTGCATTAATTAATTTTATAATTAATTCCCACTGTTACAACAAATAGCGTGTTTTTAAGAAACAATTTAAATCAAAAGATTGGCAATTGTTTATGTCCAATTTCAATGTTAAATTAATTCTAATGACCACCATTGGATAAAATGGTAAAAATATATTCTAATTATACTCTAAAACCACTCAATAGTATAATTTATCACTATAAATTATTTTGATTAAAAAAGTTGTTTTTAAGTATTTTTCATTATTCATAAAAAATTGGAAGTTCTCAGAAAATTACAAAAAATTCAACTTTGGATAATTTCGATATTACGAATACAAAAATGAAGTCCATTTTGAAATATAAAATTTCTATAATTTTAAAAAGTGGTTATTACTATTCATAACGGCTACTTTGATTAGTCGCGGTGTTTTAGAACTCGAAGTTGCGTACAATGAAAGCTATTGCATTATTAAATGAGAAGCGTATCGTGGAAGCTCGGGGTGTTACAATAAATTAAAGGATAATTATCAAAACATACATTCATGTGTAGAATATACACCACACAACAAAAATAATTCGTGAATATTGAATATATCTCACAAATATAAAAGTGAGACGGGAAAAACCCTTATACTGATCATTTCATTAGAGTGATAATAAAAAAATGAAATAATTATTTGTAGAAATTATAAATACAAACCATAAAGGTGGATATAAATAATAATAAAATCAGAGGTCATTTCACACATAATCGTGGAATAAAATAACCCATGACATTAATGTTTATCCCAATGAATTGAAATTGAGTTATGAAAACCTCTTACAATTTGAGTAACATTTGAATACTGAGATTTTTGAAAGAATAAAATAAAATGAAACATTTTATATCATTAAATAATTTAAATTCATTATATTACAATTCATATGATAGTAGATACACTATATTAGAGTAAATTAGTGTATAATTACAAATAAGTCTCTATGGAATGTGAATTGAGGCTAAACCGCTTACAACTATTGTAACATCTGAATAAGAATCCCAAAAATAAATAATCATTAAATGAAACATTTAAATATAATTAATATAAAATAATTCATTATATAATATATAAAAATGGGATTTAAAGACCCCACATAAAAATATGTAGGGAATATGGTGGTTTCCTCATGAAATTAAAAGTGAGATCAAAATCCCTTACTACTTGAGTAAGTTTTGAATCATGATCCCCGTGAGATAATAACATCAATAAAATCATTCAATATCATGGAATAATTAAAATTTAATATATAACATGACATAAGGAAGTATATACACAATATAAAATAAACTGGGTGCATAACAATATAATTTTCTTCAATGAATTGAAATTCAAATGAATTCCATTACTACTTGAGTAACTTTTGCATCAAGATTTCCATGAATGAATAAAATAAATTTTAACAATTAATATCATAAAATAATTGAAAATAATTGTATAAAAATTATTAGGGAACTATATACACCATATAAAATTAAATAGGTTCATAATAACAAATAAGTCTCAATGGAATGTACATTTAGATGAAACCCCTTACCATAAGTCCGATTTGTCATGATTTTCCTCTATCCTCCTGAATAATATAGTTATTTTAATTAAATAAATTATTCACAAACTTTTCCAAGTTTATTATTACTTTTATTTCACTTATAAACAATTTATATACAATTACTTAATTTATAATTTTTTTATTGGATGATTTGATCATATTTGGTTTATCTGTCAAAAATGTCTTTGGTATGTCAACTACCGTCAAAGGGCCATTATTAAAACATCTCTAGTATAATAATTAGGAAAAAATTATCATATTTATACATCAATTATAAATTCAAAACAAATAATTAATGATATTTTGAAAAAATTAACCAACATTACAATCATGGAGACAGTAGGTCGAACATACGCATAAGTAACATTCCCATTTTTCAATGATCATTATAAAAAGACGGTAAGTAACATTTATTTTTATGGAATGATAATTATATCAATAATACCATATTATTTAATTATATATACATTTACATAGAATTATTGTGATTCAAATAGAATCATGTCGCTTCTAGGAGGCGGTATTCAACATGTCTATGAAGGATATTATCACTTTTTCATTGTGTGAAAAGGTGTTAAGGAAAATGATATATTATATTTCCAAAAATTTAATTATTTTTTAATATAATGTAGATTATATTTATGTCACATATTATTAATTAAACTAATATAGAATACATTTTATGTATATTGTGAATGTTTCACATTGATTTGAGGAGGTTGTAGTCCACACGTACACAAATGATGTTATCATCATCCCACAAAATGGAAATCATGAAGTTATGGGTTATATATAATTAAATAAGAATAAATACATCATAAATACCATATATATAATATAAAATCAGTAACTAAATCATTATTACCAACCATGAATTGTGTTAATGGAAAAACCAATGACATCAGTACACGAGGTGGTAGTCCATCATACACATGAATGATGACTCTGCATCCCATTTGATGGAAGTGTGTGATGGTGTAGCTAAAACCTTAATTTAAATAAAATATCATTATTGAGTATAATAATGTTATTTTATAATCAATTAATGAGAATAAACTAATTGGTTTGAAAAGAAATAAATCAAAACTGATTGTTGAATAATGATAGCTCTTCCTTTGGTAACTCCTTTTGGTTTACATCAAAAGAATTCCCCAGATTTCATTCTGCTGAGAGATAGGATTCTAGATTAATAATATGGATTTTGGATAATATTTGTGTAGTTTTTCTTGAGATAAATATCTTTATAGGTGTGAATAAGTGGAGTGGGTGAGTGCCTTTTTATAATGGAGGGGAAGTTGCATTCTTGTAATATAAAAAGGCAAATTGTATTGGGAGGCCTTCTTCACATCATGTTCTTCCAATAATGATACCAATTATATAAAATATGGGATATGGTCGAATAATTTCCATCCAATTGGTTTTAGAAATTTGTCTATGTCAATTGTACCCTTATGATTAAATGTTAACCACAAAGTAAACTCATTTTTACTTTAATAATTGTAATTAATTTTAATTAAATTACATTACATTTTTGTCAAAAAAAACTAATTTTAGCTCACTAGAAATTATAAATTATTTTTATTCCAAATTAAAATCATATAAGTGGTATAAATTAATTTAAAATTTATTCCGTGGATGGGATAAGACAACATGTTTTTCAGAAGAAAAGTTCAAAACATTGCAATGTTTTTATATCCAATTTTAATGTTAATTTTTTTTAAAATTACCTGAATTGTTTTAAATGATATAAAATATATATAATATACATTAAAAAAAATTTAAATATAATTAAACACTTTATATTATTTAGACAGAAAAATGTTGTCAAATAATGTTTTGGTGCCATTCATTATTCATCAAAATATAAAAATTCTCCAAAAAATATAAAAAAGTAACCCAAAGTCAATTTTTATATTAAAATTTCTAAAAATAATTTTTTTTCAAATAATTATTTGAAATGTTTCAAAACTGCGTTTAAAATGGGTGTTCCATTAAAAGGATATGAAACATACTTTTAAATATATTCAAGTATTTCTATTTAAAATTGGATTTAATTTTATTATAATCCTATTAGAATAATTGTATAGATGTAAAAAATTATTAAATATATAAAATAAAAATTTAATCAATATCTTTAACTAATAGTGATTAATTTAATTTATTAAGATAAAAAAAATTCTTATAATGAAATTAGTTTTCAGGAAAAGACATCCTTTATATTCAATTGATCTTTATTTTAATTTATAATTAATTGGTTACAAATTTATTCATTTTATAAACATTTGTAAACTATATGTTTCATAATTTAGTTAATCTTATTCATTCCCTCCATCCAAAATATAGGTGACAACTATTATAATAATATTAATAGTGTATTATTATCTTATAAAACTCGGGCTAGTTTGTAACATAATTCATCAATGGAACTCAATATTTCATGCACCTAAAGAAAAACTCGGTGTTTCACGTGATTCATGAAAAAATATATAATTTTTTAAACATATCCTATTAAAGAATTTAAATTATTTTCATACAATATATTTCATAAAATTTCAGGATGTCACATTGTTTCCCATGGTAAATTAAGATCACTCCCAAATCCCATACATAACATCTCATGAGATACAAATATTAACCTAATAAAGTTTAGGTTAATATATATCAATTAAAACACATTTAATAATGAAAACCATACTTATGTGTGACCCCTGGGGAAAATAAAATATATATAAACCATAACCATGATCAAACCCATGAGAATATAGTGTGTTTCATAATTATGATTCAATACACAATTGAAGCATAAAACCTAATGATTACCAAGAGGAAAAGGAATTAAATTATTTTGTAATTTATTAATTTAAAAAGATACATAGGTATTTACCATTGAATCCTCGTGTAGAAAATTAATGTAAAAAATTGGGGGAATAATGAATAAAAATTAATTACATGGGTGATTCTTAATGAAATAAGTAAAATATATTTTAAAATATGGAATGATATTATTTTTCCATAAAACGATAATTGAACTAAGATGGTACTCTAGAAAATAATTTTATTTTCTATAATCCATTAATGTTTAAAAAAATGATAGGGGTGATTCTTGACATGAGATAAGAAATAGTATTGTTCCTTTAAATCAGATGTACTTTAAAAAATATTTTCCATAATTGAATTAAAAATATGTATAATACAAGAAATAAAAATTATATTTAACTATATATATATGTAATTGATATTATATATATAAATATATAATATTTTCATGTGAAGAGGACTATATAAAAGGATAAAACAAAAGAGAACTTTTAATTGACAAGTAATGAGGGCCGTAAGGAGGATCCCTTCCCTCATGTCTGAATTTGATCTTCACTATCACTTATCTTCATGAATAATTAAATTAATTTAAATAAATGTATACCCAATATCCTCATTCACCTATATTTAATTTTATAATATCTATTCATCATATTTTTCTATTTATTTTTTATATATTTTTCTTTTTTAAGTCACTCAGGGTTGTCTGGTTCATTTTCTTAGTAACACATTCGGTTTGTTGACCATGGTAAAATGTGATGTAAAATAACTTCATGATATATATATTTGGGTAGTTTTATTTACTTTGTTATTCCATTATAACAATAATTGTACAGTTTCAAAGGTTATCCCAAAATATATCACAATTACGAAAGGTGTACTGATATATCCATTTAAACTGGTAAAAGTTACTATGACTATTTCTTACTAATCACAAAAATTTTATTCTTAATATTATTATTATATAATAATAATGGTTTCAAAAATATAAAATTTAAATTATAAATATATATCCAAATTTATCCACATTATGTTGTCATTGAAAACCAAACATGTCGTTTCTTGGAGGCGGTAGTCCACACGTACGCACGTACGACACTTTAATTTCCAATTTAATGGGAGTGGTAGGATATTAAAAAATTGACATTTCAGAATTATAATAATGTTATGAATAGAATATTATTCAACTAAATGACCTTTTTAACCTTCCATTTAAGGTGGTGATGGGGAATTGAACATGTCGTTCAGGGAGGCATCATTCTACAAACACACATGATGAAGATCTACATTTTCTAAATGAATTTATAGGAAGGTATACAATGGATATTAAATTATAATAATAACACTTAATAATATTAAAAAATATTATGTAATCAAAAATTAATTTATAGAGTTTCTTTGAGGGGTGTATAAGAAGAAAAGACCTCGGGAAGTTAACAATATTATATCTCCCTTGGAAATTATCCCTTGGGTTACTCCTTATGGTTCCTTAGAACGGTATTTTATAGAGACAAAAGATTAAAGGTAATGGGGAGGGATTTAAGTAAATAATTTTGTATTGTTTAGGTTAATCCATATCCTTGTAATGGGTTGGTAAATTATGAGTATGTGAGATAATTTTATAAGTAAATTGTGTGGCATTTTTTGAAAAATCAATTTACTTTTCCATAATGTCACTCTATTATTCAAGCCCAAAGTCTCCAAAAATGAAAAAAACTATTTGTGTGACGATATAGTGAAATAAATATCTCCAAAATAAAAAATAAATCATGTTTTACACATATTTTAACCACCATTATAGTGTTAAACCACTTTTACACTAATTTACAATTACTCTAGAAACTCCACATTCCCCCTTGGTAACTAACTTTAATGTTAAAACTAAAAATTAAAATTATTTAATAATTTAAACATGTTTATTTAAAATATAGAGTCCATTTTATAAATTAATATTTCTAATAGATAGAGAAATTAATTTTTTTATTAGAGCATGTAACGTGTAAATATTGTTTCATAGAAAAAGTTCAATTTAAACAAAAAAATTAAGTGTGAGATAACATTATCAATATTTCCTATTTTAAAGGAATAAATTAATTTATTATAAAAAAATATAATTTCTTTTTATTTTTAATCATGCATAGAATGAAATTTACCAAAAAAAATATTTAATTAAATGAAAAGGAAAAAATAATTTTTTGTTTCAATTAAAATATTACTTTTATTTTATAAGAATAACCATATAATTTATAAAATTAAAATGATATATTTTCAAATAATAAGTTTTTTCTATAAATAATCATTCATAAATTAAAATTTTTTTAAAAAATTCTAAGTCTCTCTTATATACAAATAAAGTAACAAAAGTCACTATTTTCTGAAAAAATGTATTTTTTTCAATATACATCATAAAACAGATTATTAGAAAAATAAAAGAAAAATTAATAATAAGATAATTTATACATGATTAAATCAAAAATTGAAGCTATATTGTTACATTAAATTTATATAAGTGATAAAAATAATGTTAAAATAGTAAATGTATAATATATTAAAAAATATATAATAATGTTAGTTTTAAAATGTAAAATATGGATTTTTAATTTAAAACAATCATTTTTGCAAATATAAATTCACTTATAAAATGATTATTTAGTCTTAAAAATTGTTTTATGAATTTAAAATTCAAAAAATTATATTAAACATGTCATAAAATTCATGTTGTTTATAAAAACACAATTTTCACTATTTACCTAAAAATCAATATATATAGATAAAACCAAAAAAATTCTATTAATCAAATATTGATATTCAAATTTTAAAAACAAATTAAATTTCTCCAATTAAATTTCAATATTTTTTAAATTTAATATATTAAATAAAATCATTAAAAATAGAACTTATTTTTATAAGAAAAGAAATTTTTTATAATATTAGTTGTTCTTATAATTAATTTCTATAAAACATTAATAAATCTAGTATTAATAAATAAATAAAATTTTTATGAAATCATCATTTAATTTAAAATTCATAGTTTTATTTACTAAATATTAAAACAAATTAAAAGATAGGTCCTTGAACATAATAATTAATTACATAAATTTTATAAAATAACCTTTATATATAATTATTTAAATTAATATATTTCATAATTCATTTCATACTATTTATAACTAATAATTCAAGGATTTTGATTTTATAATATAAACATATTTTGGATTTTTTTATAGTTTTGTGTTGTGTATGGAACATGAAATCTAAAATAACTGCCTTAATTAGAGGAAAACATATATTAAAATCACACATGTTTCAATGTATAAACTGTTTTATCATGTTAGAATCTAAAATATGTCATAAATATCATACTTAATTATTAAATTAAATATAATTAATCTCCATGTAAGGTGATTAAAGATAACGAAACATGACGCTTTTTGGAGGTGATAGTCGACAAACATGCATGAATGTCATTTTTCTCTTAAAGTAAAAATAGGAATGGTGGTTAATATTAGTTAAATTAGTATAATAGCTTTCAATATAAAATAATAATAATTTAATTATATATTAATGATAAAAAAAATATTTTGGAAATTAATTTTTTTTTAAAAATAATTTGGAAAAATTAGTACTCAGGTCGAGGAGTTAGGATTTTCCAAAGAATACTATTTAGAAAAATAGGTCTCAGGATATTTTATTATGAAAATAAAATCAAGGAATAAGAACAAACTTATAGGGGAATAAAAATGGTATATTTTTTAGAAGAAATAAAATTTGTATGGTGGTCTTGAAGGAGTGGTGATAAGACCCATTTATAAGTAATGAGAATGGAATTTGTGTAAATGTTTAAATTTAATATAATGAGGGAACATATTTCATAATTAAATGGATATGACAATAGACACTAATTGAGTGGGATATGATATATGTTTTTTAATCACTCATCCATTCAATTTAAACACGTTTTAAACATTTTTTTAAGTCCCTTACGTTAAAAATTTCCATTTTTACCATTACCTAGGTAAATAACATTTAATGGAAAAAAAAAATGGACCTTATTATATAACATGGAACTGATGATTATAAATATAAAATAAAATTCATCAAATAAAACATCTATTTGTATCAAAACTCAATTTTAACATTATCTCATTTAACCTGTGAAAAGGGATTTTTAGAAAAACATTATTTTTATGCATAAAATTTATATATAGAAACAAATTTCTTACTTATTTTATATTCATAATATAAATTAGTTTACAATATAATAAATAAAATTAATGTATCTTTTGAAACTACCCAAAAATAATTTTTTCAAAAAATAATTTTTAAATAAAAAAAAAGACAATATTAGTTTATTTCGTAGGAAATTATTATTTAAGTTCATTAGATTTTAAGCTTTGGGTTTATAAATTCATAATAGGATTTAAAACATTTAATTTTACCATGTAAATGAATATTTACAATTAAGAGTTTTTATTAAATCATATGACTTTATTATATATTAATAAATTTCTTAAAGTTGCAGTTTTGATAAAAAAAATATTTTTTTCGTATTAAACTAAAAATCATAAAATTCAAAAAAAAAATAATAAATAATTCTCACAAAATGAATATTAAAATTATAAATACAAAATTGAATTTAATTTTGTTAAATACAAATTAAAAATTTACTTCTAAAATAAATTCATGGATTAATGATCTTTAAAGTGAAAATTATGTAATAGTTTGGGGATGTAGTGTGTAACTTCTATAGTAGGGTCTTAGGTTTTACATTCTCTTCCCCTTAAATGATTTCATCCTTGATATTTAATACATTTCATCTAATGAAAAATGTTTCTTAATTATTGATCACATCTTCATTGGGATCCCATATTTCCTCCTCTAGTTTGTGATTTCTCTAAATGAATTTCACCTGTAGAGTTATCTAATTCCACAACACTTTTTCTCTATTTTCAATAATATGGATATGTTTTTAGTTATAAAAATAATAAAATTCAAACTCTATTTCCAATTTTTTGATTATCTGAATTATATTTAGTATGTATTTACTTAATAATAAAACATTTAAGATTACATGTAGATTATAAATGTTTTTTTGGAATAGTCATTTGGTAATATAAAGCTCTAATTCTCTCTAGAATGTCAAAAGTCCCAATATACCAAGGTCTTAACATCCCTATTTTCCAAATCATAAAACTCATTTCCTTATTGAAACCATTGAGAATACATAATCCCCTACTTAAAATTCTAGAAATTTCCATCAATTTTTTGTATTACTCTTTTTTTGTTTTAAACTACATTGATATGATCATGGATATTTTTTACCTTCACATTTGTCTCCTCCATAAATTATTGACCTCTTAACTTCCATTCTTCAATTTCATACCATCATTTTGGGGTATTACATGGATTACATAAAATACCTCATACAACACCATTTGGATTCTCGAATATAAACTATTATTGTATGTAAATTTCATCATAGGTATTTATTAATCCCATTATACATATTATTCAAGAGAATGTGATCTCAATATTTATTATATTGTCTAATTATTATTATCAAAATACCCATCATCTTGGGGATGATAGGTTGTGTTTAAATTTACTTTATGGTTGATATACTTTTAAAGACTATTCAAAAAAAATAGGTGTTCTGAGAGTCATGATAAGATAAAATAAATAGAGGTTCCCTATAAACTTTTGTAATATTTGTGTTATAGATCCAAGAAATTAGATCAAGGGGTAGGACTTCCCTTACTGCTAAGAAATTAAAATAGTTGGTATGGTGGTCAATGCTAACCCATATAACATCAATCTTCCTTGGAGTTTTTGGAAGTATTGTAACAAAGTCCATTGAAATATTTTCCCACTTATATATCGGTATATAGAGAGGTTTCATGATGTCATTATAATGTTGTCTTTCAGCCTTTACTTATGGATATACAAATCTTGTATACACATAATTATCAATTTCACACTTCATACAATCCCAAAAGAAATGTTTCCTGAAATCCTTATACATATTTGTTCCACTAAGTTTTAGAGATAATTTTAATCTATGTTCTATATCTAGTAACTTCTTTTTCATTTTTGGTACGGATAAAATAAATAACCATGAATAAAATTTCAATAATCTATCTTTATAGGTGAAGTCTATCAATTTCCCATTATTCACTACTTTAATCATATGTTGTATATCCTTTTCATTTTTCATGGAAATATATATATTTTCTAGTAAATATAGACTAGTAATTTTTTAGAAAATTAATGATTCCACAACCTCAAAATTACCATACACATCTTTACTAGATTTATGAATAATTATCCTTATTAATCCTCATCATGTTTAGAACTCTATGTTATGTTCTACTTAATTCTTGATCTACCTTGTTTTCCTTTCCAGGGGGTAATTTTCCAACCAATTATAGTCCATTAAAAGATCTAACTATCTTTATATCCTCATATTAATATATTTCTACGAGAAAATATACTTAATACTTTGGTGGTCTTTATATATGTCACATCCTTCAATATAGATATTATACCTCCATGCCCTAAAGGAAAGAATTGTTACCTCCTAATCAAGGCAATGAGTTGGATAATATTTTTTTATTTTTTATTTCTTTGATCCATAAGAAATGATTCTATCAGTATACATAAAGATACAACCCAATAATTTCATTAATAAATCACTATATGTTAACAAAAAATTCATTACTAGTTAAATATAAAATCATGTATTTATCTCTTCAAAACATTCTTCACATTCCCTAGACTATGTGAATTTGACCCCATTATATGTTAACATGGTTAACTGGATATCGAATTGGTTAAAAATTTTGGAAATCTACTGATAGTGACTTGTTAAATCATAGATACTACATAACTTAGTTATATTCTTCTATGTATGAAAATATTTAACTATGTTTAAATTTTATGTAATAATAGATATTCCATCATTGTAGACAATATGTATAAGAAAAAAACGTTATGGAGCATTACTTCATACTCACTAAATTTATGATATACCTTCTTTTGTCTTGGGGGATAAATAATTATTCATAGATGCTTCTCACAATCTTCATTGATTTTGGAGTATGTGCAGTTATCATCAATAAATACCACTACAACATTATAAAGTAAATACATGAATAATATTTTTATCATATCAATAAAAATATATGGTGGATTAGTCAATTAGAAGTATATTACAATAAAATCAAAATTACCATATCTCATATAAAATGTCATCTTTGTTATATCCTCATTATTCACCCTTAAATAATGATATCAAGTGTGAATATTTCTATGACAACTCTACTTTTTATTACCACTTAAACATGATTTATTACATAAAACTTCAGTTGATACAACAAGAAGATTGAGAGGTTTAGTGTCTTTGGGGCTTAGGATCATTACATAAAAACTTAAAACATGAAATAAAACATCTTTATTGAAAAATTCCTTTACATGACCACTACATTACCTTGTACTTAGCATTGCAGGGGATAACCTGAGGACATGAATAAGAAAAGGGTGAGCTATAAAGCCCAGTTAGGGAATACACATGGAATAACAAGAGGAGTACAATACATGTTAGACATTATGCATATCAATGGAGAACAAGATAAATATGAACAAAAAGTCATGATAAAGCATGATAATCATAACATGGAAATGTGGCAACAACACGTAACATGGAATTAGCATGAGCCAAGAATCATTGCACATGAACCATGAGTAAATCCTCACTGCACATGAAGTACGAGTAAACCCTCACTGCACTTGAATTATCATGAGTCAACACTCATTGCACATGAAGTGTCATGATACTAGACTTTACCCAATGCATTGTAGCACTATAAGGGCACACCCTTCTTAAACATTTCATTTCATGCATAAGTGTGCCACATGGATCATTAAACATTGATTCATAAAACATAATCATTTATTCCATAACAAAGTAATGTGTAATTCATACATGAAACTTTTTAATCAATAAGTAAATGTGCATAAAGGTTATACCCTTGATGGAGAAATGGGCATGGTATTCACTACACAATGGCATTGGATTAGAAAATTGGTGTGATTTCGGCAGCGTAACGGTGTGACAAAAGAATTCATAAAAATGGTTGATGAGAGAGAAAGGGGTTCCTCATCATATTTAAATGTAATGTACAGTAAATAGGTCATATAGATACATGTCCCAACAATTTTAATGGAATTTAGATTCATGATACAAAAGTATTGCTTGAATGTAAATGAGGTGAAAGTAGTTCCTTTCGAAATTTCGTCATAGTAATGGGTGTACATGGGAGGCATCTAATGAGAGAGAAAGGGGTCTCCCATTATTCAAACATATTGAGGGAAGTTTGTGGGAGGTGTGAAACCATACCCCAACATTCATAATTGAAATTAAATGGGAAAAACAACTTAAAGAAAATTGGACAAAAATGAGAAAGGAATAAAAAACCCTTACTCGGAAGTGTGCTTCCAAAGGCTAGAGAGAGGCTTGTGAGAGGATTCTTGGGAGCTTGGGGCACCTTGGGAGGATTCTAGAGAGATTAGGACCGAGGTTTGACAAACTCCAAAGGTTTTGAGTGGGGATGAAGTGGGAGATTTGGTGGGTTTATATAGAAATGGTGAGGGAATTCTTTATTATTTAAGTTTGGGTCCCCTTACATTAAATTAATCCAAAACACAAACCATCCCATGGTTATTTCCCATGTTTATTGGCAAAAAGAAGAGGAAAATAATATTTTATAAGGCCAAAGTCCAAACTTCTTAAAATAATAGGGTTGCTTATGTGGAGGTGAGTCACACTCCCATGGAAATTAATTTAAAAAGACAAGGTGTTTAATAAGTCTTGAGGGGTCCATTATTGCTTTGAAAAGTAAATCAAACAAACCCAAAATCACATTATTTTAATGGTAAAACATATATTTGCCGAACATAAAGATTATAGTATTTTATTACATAACTATTGGGTAATTATGAAGTCCTAAAACACATTATATATTTAAACGGTATTTAATTTTTACCCAAAGATTTGACTGTCTCAGAAACTTATGAAAAATTCACCGATGGATAATTTCAATGTCATGATTCCAGAAATAAAATTTATTTTATCTAAATAATATTCTAATTATGTTAATTTTCACTTTTCAAATAAAAATAGACATTTATCGAAAATTCACGGGTTATGACAGAAATGGCTTTCAAACCTTAATAAAAATTATAATTCCATTCATAAAATTATAAGACCATTTATATTTAACAAAAATTAATTTAATAATAATAATATTTTATTAAAATAATATTTAATTCAAAAATCCCTTAATTTTAAAAAATATATAATTCTTAATTAAATAATAACTAAAAACACTATTTGTAGTTTAAGAACTATTTACAATGTATAGATAATGAAAAAAAGGTATATTTATTATTATATAAAAAAATAATATACATGAACATAGTACTAGCGATTTGTTACAAAACCCCTTAAAACAGCCGCATAAGACCTAAGGGTAAGGTGTGCGATGGTGACCACTCGTGGGGTGGCTCGGATAACATCGCTCGATTGGTAATTTCTATCAACTTCCACTTCTCCCGTAGACGGTTCCGTTCGAGCTTGACATGATGAAGCTCAGCTTGGGCTTGGTCAAGAGTGAAGCTAAAGGATGCCACCTCTTTTCCGAGTTCTAACAAATGGGCTTCGTATAGTGCAATTCTACTGGATGAGGCTATCACTTCTCTTGTCTGAGTAAATTGGATTCATTAAAGCCCTATATTTATACTAATCATGTGATCACTGTTCAAAGGCTATATTAGCAACGATCAAAATTCTTGACATAAAACCAAAGAAGCTGACATTTTATATAAACATAAAGATATATTTAATTAGATCAAGAGGGATTTCCATTAATGAAACTTTGGGTCATTTCAATATTCCCACCTTAAGAAATTTTGCCCTCGAAATTTTCCTTTTCTCACACTAAAATAGATCTGGGTAACTTAGCTTCATCATTTCCTATAATTCCCAAGTCGCTTATTCAAACATGTGGTTTTTCCACAACACCTTTAAGAGGGGCATTGTCTTATTTCGTAGAAATTTTTCTCTACGATATAAGATCTTCACTGGTTGCTCCTCATAAGAAATATCATCTCTAATTGTACCACCACAGAAGAGAGTACATGTGAAGGGTCCGGTATGTACTTAAGAAGGATACATTAGAGACATCATGTACTTTGGTTGTGGTAGGTTGAAGTTCTAGTCGATAGGCCATATCCCCGACATGATCAATAATATCAAAGGGGTTGATGTACCTTGGACTTAACTTCCATTTCTTTCTAAACCTCATGACCTTCTTCCACAGAGATATGCGTAGAAACACCATGTCTCCAACTTTAAACTCAAGGTATCATTGACGGTTATCTGTATAACTCTTCTGTCGACTCTGGGCTGCCTTGATATGCTGCTGAATGGTTTTCACCTTCTCCAACATTTCTTCATCCATTTTCGGTCCAAGAAACTTACGTTCACCGACCTCATCCCAACAAGCCGGTTTTCTGCACCTTTTCCCAAAGGGCTTCATATGGTGCCATTTGGATGCTTGAGTGAAAACTATTATTATAAGAGAACTCAACCATAGGAAGATGTTGATACTATCCTCCTTTAAAGTCCATTGATAATTCTCTCAACATGTCCCCAAGTGTTTGGATAGTCTTCTCGGATTGGCCATCATTTTGAGGATGATAGGCCGTACTGAAGTTCAGTTCAGTATTCAGAGCATGTTGAAGACTCTTCCAAAACATAGAGGTGAATCTTGGATCTTGGTCAGGCATAATAGATAGTGGTACTCCCTGAAACCTTACCACTTACCTAATATATATCTGTGCTAGTTGATCCAAAGATAAATCCTCCCGAATAGTAATAAAGTGTGTAGTCTTTGTAAGACGATCCACAACAACCTAGATTGTATTGTTGCCTTTGGATGTCCTTGGAAGTCCGGTGACAAAGACTATGGTGATGTTCTCCCATTTTCATTCTGGTATGGGAAATGGTTGCATCATCCCCTTAGACTTCTGCCTCTCTTCCTTCACTTTCTGACACACTAGGCAGTTTGATGTATATTCAGCGATCTCATTCATCATATTATCCCACCAAAAGTTTTCTCGGAGATCTTGATACATCTTTGTGCTCCCTAGGTGAATTGAGAAATTTGAACTATGTGTGTCATCCAAAAGTTCCTTTTTCTGCTCCGTACCTGATGGAACACGTAGTCTTTTCCCAAATCGCATAATTCCTTCTTCATTAATATTAAACTCTAAGGATTTCCCTTTTTTCCACTTTTTCCAAAATTCCCAAATCATCGTTTTGAGCATACTTTAACCTTTCCAAAAGAGACGGTTGCACAATCATTTGTGAAAGGATTGATGATGTTCCCTTATTTATGATTCCCATGTTCATATTCATCAAGTCTAAGAAGATTGTATCCTTCTCAATTCTCATCATTGATAGAATCGATGGGTCCTTTCTACTTAGGGCATCTGCCATCTTGTTCTCTTTCCCAGGGTGGTAATGCATTGAACAGTCATAATACTTGATGATCTCTATCCATATTCTTTGGCACATATTAATCTCTTTATGTGTGAATATATATTTAAGACTCTTGTGGTAATTATATATCTCACATTTCTCCCAATAGAGATAATTCCGCCAGATTTTCAAGGCAAAGATCACCGCTGCCAACTCCAGATCATGTGTTGGATAGTTTCTCTCATGGATTTTCAACTGCATTGAGGCATAGGATATCACTTTATCATTCTACATCAGCACACAACTTAATCCCTTCTTCGAATCATCACTAAATACAACAAAAATTTCCCCACTTGTGGGTAATGTGAGCACAGGAGCAGTGATAAGCCTCCTTTTCAACTCCTTGAATCTTTCTTTGCATTCATCACTCCAAGAAAACTTTACTCCCTTCTGAGTTATCTTGGTAAGAGGGTTGGACAATCATGAGAAATTCCTCACAAATCGTTGATAATATCCAGCTAACCCCAAGAAGCTACGGATATCTGTTAACAATTTTGGCCTTGGCCACCCCTCAATTTCATCTGTTTTGGAGGGATCCATAGATATCCCATTGCTTGTGATGATATGGCCCAAGAATGAGACCTCCTTTAACTAGAACTCACACTTGCTATACTTTTCATAGAGCTTCTTGTCACACAAAGTCTCTAGTACAGTTCTTAAATGCTCCTCATGATCCTCCTTGGTTTTGAAGTATATTAGAATATCATCAATAAAGACTACCACAAATTTGTTAAGGTAATATCTAAAGACTCTATTCATTAAGTCCATGAAGATTTCAGGAGCATTAGTGAGTCCAAAAGGCATTACTATGAATTCATAGTGACCGTATCTTGTGTGAAAAGAATACTTGGGGATATCTTCCATTTTCACCCTCACTTGATAATATCATGACCGCAAGTCCACGTTGGAGAAGTATTGTACTCCACACAGCTGATAGAACAAGTCATAAATTCATGGGATAGGATACGTGTTCTTTATCATGATTTTGTTAAGTTCACGATAATCTATGCAAAGCCGCATTGACCCATCCTTTTTCTTGATGAAGAGGACTAGTGCACCCCATGGTGAAGCACATGGTCGTATAAACCCTTTATCTAGACTCTCTTGTAGTTGTTTCTTCATCACTTCAAGCTCTACAAAAGCCATTCTATATTGAGTCTTGGATATTGGTAAAGCCTCGGGTATATGTTCAATTGAGAATTCAACATCTCTTCTAGGAGGAAGACCTTGCAGTTCCTCAGGAAACACTTCAGCGAATTCCATCACAATTGGCATTTCATCAAGAATGGTTTCTTCTTTAGACTCAATCATCTGATCCAGATACGCATGCTCATAGGGCAGTAATATCCATGCTTGATATGATGAAGCTAACGGAGATTCATCTTCCTCCTTACACTTGTAATGAATCAGGGATCGATTCTCCCTATGGAGTGTGATTTCCCTCTCCTGACAATTTATGTTGGCTTTATATAAGGAAAGCCAATCCATTCCAAGAATTACATCAAATTCCACCAGAGGGAGTATGACAAGTTTCGTCGGGAAATTAAATCCACATATTATAATAAGGGAGGACCTATATTCATGGGATTCAATGATTGCCCCATTTTCCGTAATCACCGATATCTTCACTTCCATGATTTGTGGTGGTGCTGGGATTGTTCTCCTAATCATTTGAGATATAAAAGAATGCGTAGAACCTGAATCAAAAATTACATTCGCTATTATTGAATTAATAACTAGCGTACCTTTCACCACTTCATTGTCGGGGTTAACTTCGGTAGAAGTGATGGAAAAAGCTCTTCCTTGGTGCCTTGGAGGTTGTTGGTTGCCTATGAAAATCCTTGGATTAGGGCACTGATTTGAAAAATGACCCAATTATTTGAATTTATAGCATTGAACAATGTGTTGAGGTTCGAATAGAGCATTCATCTCCTCTGTTGCAGCCGGGGGTCTTTCTTGCCGATAGTTAACAGCTAGGTGCCTATCTCTTCCACACCTGAAGCATTTCCTTGTCCCCTTAAGTCAATTTCCAGGGTACTTCTTTCCGCACTTTTGGCAAGTGGGGTGCTGCATCTTTTTAGCATCGTTGGATTTATCCATCGGACCACCAACATTGAATTCCACCTTACGCTTCTTATCCACATGATACCCTTGTGATTCTATGATCACTATTTCGACCTTGAGGGCACATCGGACAATTTCCTCATAGTTGTCAAAGTCACAGATTGATAATGCTTTCCATAGGCTAGGCTCTAACCCACCAAAGAAGCGGTCAACTTTGCATTATGGGTTAACAACAAATCCAGAAGAGTATCGTGAAAGACTTGTACAGTTTTCCTCAAACGCTCCAACAGATTCTTCATCTTTTTACTTGAGATAAAGGAATTCCCTTTCCATCTTAAGCCGGAGGGTGCACGGAAAATATTTATCGAAAAACATCTTCTGGAAATCCTTCCATTACGATTCCTTGATCTCCTCCTCAGGCTTTGTATTTTTGATCAACGTCCACCATTGATCAGCTTCACCCTCCATACGATAAGCCGCCAGGAGAACCTTCTCTTTTTCAGAAAATTGAAGGATGGAGAAGATCTTTTCAATGGAGTTGATCCATTGTTTAGAGATCATGGGATCGGATGATCCACTAAAAGTAGGAGGCCTTTGTCTCATGAATATCTCGATAGCAACTTGTTCTTTCTTGGGGGGGGGGGGTTGAACATTCCTCTTGACCCGTTTTTCTATTCAAAACTTGAGTTAAATGAGAGAGAAGCATGAAAAAGTTTTCGATTCCCGCTCCCATTAGATTGGGAATCTCATTAGTACAGTCATCACACTGATCCTCACAACGGTTGTTAGTTCGAGTCCTCATATTACTGGCCATTGGAGGGTATAAAAGGAAAGTTAGGGGTAACACATAAAGGTCAATCCAAAGACAAAAGTTGATGACATATAAATATACTTTTATTTCCTTAACTCATGAGTCTATAGGCTTCAATCTAGGCTTTTCATGATCTACCTTCTAACATATATTCTTAGGGGAATTTTTTTTAATTCCCTTAATAAGGGTTCATACTAAGATTGTGAATTTTTCAAAACATATCCCCTGGGAGTGTCATAACCAAGAGTGCAGAAAGGCCCGTTGCCATGCACCAGTTCCCATTCGAGTCTAGCTTAAAGCGGTTTTTTCGGGTTTTACTCCTATGATACATCTGTTCCATAGCCGCCTCTACCTGCTCGTATCCAGACATGGATGTATTTGCTTGATAAAACACTTACTCAGTACTTACCAAAACATAGGGATGTTTTTATTATACATAGTCTTGTCTCTAAGGCTTTACTAGGGTTTTCTAATCCTAATCCGAAAAATAACTAAACCTATCCTCTAATACCAACTATGACAACCCTTCTATTTATTACAACTTAAAAATTATTTATTACATAAAAATTCACTTGATAAAACAAGAATATCGAGAGGTTTAGTGTATTTGGGGCTTAGGATCATTACATAAAAACATCAAACATTAAATACAACATCTTTATTGAAAACTTCATTTACATGACCACTACATTCCCTCCTACTTAGCATTGTATGGGATAACGTGAGGACATGCATAAGAAAAGGGTGAGCTATAATGCCCAGTAAGGGAATAAACATGGAATAACATGAGAAGTACAATAATTTTTAGACATTAGGCATATCAATAGAGCACAAGAGAAACATGAACATAAAGTCATGATAAATCATGATAATCATAACATGGAAATGTGGCAAAAACACATAACATGGAATTAGCATGAGCCAAGACTCATTGCACACGGAGCATGAGTAAATCCTCATTGCACATGAAGCACAAGTAAACCCTCGTTGCACTTGAATTATCATGAGTCAACACTCATTGCACATGATTTATCATGATACTATACTTTACCCAATGCATTGGAGCGCTATAAGGGCACACCATTCTTAAACATTTCATTTCATGCATAAGTGTGCCACATGGATTATAAAACATTGATTCATAAAACATAATCATTTATTCCATGATAAATGAATGTGGAATTCATAAATGAAACTTTATAATCAATAAGTAAATGTTCATAAAGGTGAATACCCTTGATGGAGAAATGGGCATGGTATTCACTACACAATGGCATTGGCTTAGAAAATCGGTGCGATTTCGGCAGCGTAATGGCGTGACATAAGAATTCATAAAAATAGTTGATGAGAAAGAAATTGGTTACTCATCATATTTACATGTAATTTATAGTAAAGAGGTTATATAGATACATTTCCCAACAATTGTAATGGAATTTAGATTCATGATACAAATGTATTTCTTGAATATAAATGAGGTGAGAGTAGTTCCTTTCGGAATTTCGGCATAGTAAAGGGTGCACATGGGAGGAATCTAATGAAGTATAAAGGGGTATCCCATCATTCAAACATAAAGAGGGAAGTATGTGGGAGGTGAGAAACCATACCCTAACATTCATAATTGAAATTAAATGGGAAAAACAACTTAAAGAATATTGGACAAAATTGAGAAAGGAAGAAAAAAACTTACTTGGAAGTGTGCTTCCAAAGGCTAGAGAGAGGCTTCTGAGAGGCTTCTTGGGAGCTTGGGGCACCTTGGGAGGATTCTATAAAGGTTAGGGTAGAGGTTGGACGAACTCCAAAGGCTTTTAGTGAGTAGGAAGTGGGATCTTGGGTGGGTTTATATAGGAAAGGTGAGGGAATTCTTTATTATTTAGGTTTGTGTCCCCTTACATTAAATTAATCCAAACCACAAACCATCCCATGGTTTTTGCAAATGGTTTTTGGAAAAGGGAAGAGGAAAATAATATTTTATAAGGCCAAAGTCCTAACTTCTTAAAATAATAGGGTTTCTTATGTGAAGGTGAGTCACACTCCCATGGAAATTTATTTAAAAAGACAAGGTGTTTAATAAGTCTTGAGTGGTCCATTAATGCTTTGAAAAGTCAGTCAAACAAACCCAAAATCACATTATTTTAATGGTAAAATATATATTGGCCAAACATAACGATTATAGTATTTTATTACATCACTATTGGGTCATTATGATGTCATAAAACACATTATATATTTAAACGGTATTTAATTTTTACCCAAAGATTTGACTCTCTCAGAAAATTATGAAAAATTTACCGTTGGATAATTTCGACATACTCATTCTAGAAATAACATTTATTTTATCTAAATAATTTTATAAATATGTTAATTTTTACTTTTAAAATAAAAATCGACATTTTTCAAAAATTCACTGCTTTTGATAGAAATGGCTTTCAAACCTTAATAAATTATAATTACATTCATAAAATTATAAAATCATTTATATTTATCAAAAATTAATTTAATAATAATAATAATATTTTATTAAAATATTATTTAATTAAAAAATCCCTTAATTTAAAAAAAATAGAATTCTTAATTAAATAATAACCAGAAAGACTATTTGTACTTTCAAAACTATTTACAATGTATCGATAATGACAAGAAGGTATATTTATTATTAAATACAAAAATAATATAGATGAAAATAGTACTAGAGATTTGTTACATAAACCCTTAAAACAGCCGCATAAAACCTAAGGGTAAGGTGTGTGATGGTGAAAGACTCTTGGGGTGGATCGAATAACATCGCTTGAGTGGTAATTTATATCAACTTCCTCTTCTCCCATAGACAGTCTCATTTGAGCTTGACACGATGAAGCTCACCTTGGGCTTAGTCAATATTTAAGCCCAAGGACACCACCTCTTTTCCGATCTCTGACAAATGGGCTTCATATGGAGCAATTCTACATGATGAGGTTATCGCTTCTTTTGTCGGAGTAAATTGGATTTGTTAAATCCCTATATTTATACTAATCATGTGATCACTGTTCAATGGCTATATTAGCAACGGTCAAAATTATTAACATAAAACCAAAGAAGGTGTCATTTTATATAAACATAAAGTGAAATTTAATTAGATCAAGAGGTATTTTTATTAATGAAACTTTGGGTTGTTACAATTTCTCTTTGAAAAATATTGAGCTTTTTGAAGTTAATCATATGATATATCTATGAATAGTAAAGGATACTGATTCATTATAGTTATGGGATTAATGAATCTGTAATAAATTAAAAATCTTATAGATTCATACTTCTTTTTCATGAATAAAACAGGGGACCACATAGTGAAACACTTGCTAAAATTAATATTTTATAACACAAATCCAAAAAGGGTTTTCTTCAAAACTACCAACTCTACTAGTTTCATTCTATAGGGGTTTTAGATATATATATTATTTCAATAATTCATTCAACGTAAAACTCAAATTCACACTTAGGTGGATGACCATGTAATTCCTCTAGAAATACATCAATTTGTTTTTATATAATTGGTAAACACTATGTTAGAATTTTCTTTTCATCCATAGATAATGTTTTCTCTTTAACTTTTAACATAATTTCATTAAGGTGGGCTACTAGATGTGGTTCTACAAAAGATTTATGGTTTATGTCTCTCCCTTGATAACAAGGGTTTCTATACCCTCTATAATAATATTAATCTCCTTATCTTAGTAATGAATTCTATAATTATACATTGTAAACCAATCCATACCAAGGATTATTTCAAAATCAACCATATGTATAACAATCATGTTTTCCACTAGGGTAAATCTATGCATCTTAGTAGACACATAATGATAAATCTTTGTTGAAATAGTAATCTTATTATCTGTTATAAATGAAAAAATATTTCTTAGAGTATTAGGGGATAATTCAACATTCACAATAAACATGAATTATTTGAAGGAGTAAGTAGATATAAAGTAGATTAAATAATTTTATAGATTGATGTTTATGATCAAGATATAGGCTATCATGCCATTTATTACATAAAACTCAATTATAGTGAACATATAAGATTATCATTTCTCTATAAACAATTTTTTAGGTTAATTCCCTAAAATTTTGTGGAATGATTTCTCATAGTTCCTCAACTCCTTACAGTTAAATAATTTAACCACAGAAATATCTACATTTCCTTTACATTCATGAGCTCTATATCCTTTTTCTATATTCTTAAAAAACTACCATTCACTTCAAGAAAGTCCCTGAGTTTTTCTTTTAATAGTACTTATAAGTTTGAAATTACACTCTACATTTATTCCCTTTTGACATAATTTTCTAATTGTGGTTATCAACAGACCTACTTTCTTCTTCATATTTCCTTTAAAGAAATAACTTTAGGAGAAATAATTTTTATCTTAATGTAACTTGAGTATATATCCTCATATAATGAATATGTATAAGATACTAACACCCTTAAAAGTATCAACATTAACCAGTCAATGAAACATTCAATCTGGATTTCCAGTAAAAAAATAGTCTACAAAATTTCTATATAACCATATAAAGTTTTCCTTGTAGTCAAAAACATTTTTCCCTTGTCTGTCTAATATTGAGAAATTTACTCTCCATTTATCATAAAGAAATAATTTTTAAATGAATATATTCTTAAAAGTTATCCATTCCATGTTCTTTATCTCTACTTTCTCTTTATATTTTTGAATTAATATCCACAATTAATCCATATCTCCCTTTTAATAATACACTAATTAGAAGATGGTATCCCTTTCCCTAAATCCCATAGTATGAAATTTATTTTCTCGAGACTTGATCTATTGATTATCTACCAACTTATTAGTAATTTCATTAGGTTGTGGAGGTTTTTATCATATGAATAGGTATAATATAGTTACACAATATTGTGGATCGATATATTTCTCTTCATGGGTGAATTTATTTTTCACAAACTCGGTTAACATCCTCAATATGGTTATGATCTAATCATCTAAAACCATATCCTTAATGAATTAAAAGTGAGTAAAATACCTAAATTTAATACTAGTTTTTATATAATTCCCCTTCCTTCTATTAGTCTCAAATTATAAAAAATTTTATGAACACAATTATCATGTTATATTGAATTATAAAATTTAATTTCTGTTAGGTTTTATAGGAAACAATTCTTTAATATCATAAATATTATCCATAATATTTGTGATATTTGACTATGTTCCTCTAAATCAATTCCCTAGGGTTTCTACCAAACTTCCTCTCATAACAATTATAAAAAACCAATATCCATAAAACTAGTTCCATTAGATATATGACAATATAAGTATCGAGTAATAGATCTATTGAGTGATCCAAAAAAATAGAAGCCTTTGAGGAATGGATACTTACATATTATTCATATTGAACATAGAAACATAAAATGTTGTATAGAGACACCCTTATAACATTCTTATATCTTCTATATGATACATTAAAATTATATATTATTATTTTTATCTTTTATAGGTAAATAAAAACATAATAAATATGATATTAGATACTTAGTAAAGAGTATATTATAGTATAATATGTTATAGAATAATCATGAAATAAATAGTATGATATAATTAAATGATCAAAATAATTTAAAAAACAAATGAAAATGAAATCATGGTATATTCATGATTATAAATAAAAACATAGATAATAATTATTGTACTCATACTGGTGGAATGTATAATGTCGTAAATAATAAACATGTTGTAAGGCCTTGTACTACAACATAATATGTAAATAAGTAAGGCATATGGAAATACCCATGCATTTTTTTAATGAGACCTAAAAATTCATCTATGGGATATTTATACCGGGCCCCACAAACCACCAATTAATTCCATTTCATTCAACATGTAAGGGAGTTAATAAACTATAAAATACATATATTTAAATAAAACGTATATGGGTTTTTACTATGCCCCCAATCAATAAATTAAGTAATATAACTCTCTAATAGAATATCCTATAATCAACATAAAAACTATGAGTTATTATCAATGTAATAAGAATCACCATAATCATCAAAATAAAGATAATTTGGTGGAGAGTGTACATTCAATGTTTTGGGTTTAAAATGGAAGATTGTAATTGAGTTCCATAATTTGAAAATGAAGGAGACTAAAGAAGTGTTTGGAAAATCCTTTAATAAGGTTCATAAGAAGCATGTTAATTTTCCAAAGAATATCCCTCAAAAGTTTTTCTCCATGTATGCAGTATTAGGCCAACTCATTATGCACTAAGTGAAGAATGAGTTGATACTCAACCATCCTTTTAATGGTTATTACCCATAGATAAATTTGTTTCATAACCACATCTACTTACCAGTATCTATATGAGGATGTAATTACTAATAAAATCATACCCACATACTTTACATTTCATAATATAGTATTTTTTGAAATTATGATGATTTTTGGTTACATTTCAATAATAATACCATGAAGGATATAATTTAAAATTGAACATTAAACGTAATGAATAATCATAAAATCATGATATATATTGTTAAATAGTTAAAATTTGAACCATGTGATATAAAACATAGTATACTACAATTATTTCTCAAGGAATTGTTTTTTTATAGATAAACCTTACTAGATTAGACGAATTTGATTCAAAACCCCATGAAGGATTTGATTTAAAATTAAATATTAAATACCATGAATAACGAGAGGATCATGAATAATGGTGATTTCCTAAACATGGTTCCCCAATCTGGTTCCTTGAGCCAATTCATCACATGACCTCAGTCACCCCTCCCCCTATACAAGAGGCTTCCAACTTGTAGTGAGGGTGTGATATATATTATGGGGAGACAATACCATCTTTATCAAATCATAATGGAAATAGAAATAAATAAAAATAGAAAAATGATATAAAAAACCAGGATAGTGCTATAACAAATATAAGACCAAGCATCACATGATGAATCCAAGACAATGGAACAATAAACAAACCAAATCTATAAAACTTTCATGCATGAGAAGTGTCATGTATCAAATAAAAACCCAAAATAAAGACACAATGACCACTATTAATAGGTTTTGGACATCATGTTTAGTTCCCAAATCCATGCCTCATCCTGAATTTTGACTCAGCTATCTAACATAGGGCTCTTGCCCTTATCCTTTTTTGCAAACATAAATTCTATTCCAGTACAAATTAGGTAGCCTGAGTAGGATGTGAGTAAAACTATGTAGGCCATCACCAACGAAATAGAAATTAATATCCCTTATATAATAGTGTATACAATTGTATAAAGAATATAGGGGAAAAAGATAAAATAAATAGTTTTAAAATATCATTATTCTTTAACCAGCCATCATACAAGCTTCATCCTATGTTAGAGTATGAACCATAAAACAGGAGGATATCACAATTATTTATATCATGGGATTTAATTATTCATTTAATGCCAATTTTATATTTGATATATTGGACATCAATACACGTAAAAATATATCAGTCACATGGAACATCATCCCAAACTAATATATTGGGGTCTTATAGCATCAGTCTAGCACCCCATGTGTATTTGAAGAAATAGTCCTTCTCACACACCTCATGGATATTTGTGGGATCATTACCTATCACATAATTTATTTTTTAGATGATTGAATTTGGGGTCTAGAGCATCATTCTTGAACCATATGGGTATTTTGATCATCATTCTTTGACTCACACCCCCTTTATCAACCAATCGTAGATATCACATATAACACATTCATATCAAGGTTCAATATCATTGACCTTTATTCAATCATTCTCAACATAGAACACCATATCATTTATTAAACACAAAAACAATACATTAATTTAATTATATGGAATAATATAAGCAATTCACCATTAATCCATTTATCATCAACTAATAATAGAATTCATTAACCCTTGAAGGTTATACCAACCAACACCTTTGATTCATATTATCAAAGTGAAACAAGGATTTAATTAAATTGAAATAATAAATACTTCCCATTTCCATATTCCATAATCATATTTTCAAATATATTTTTACACCTTATGAATTTCTATTAAATATAGTTTCCAAATATTCA
This sequence comes from Viscum album, assembly GCA_963277665.1. NCBI lineage: Eukaryota > Viridiplantae > Streptophyta > Magnoliopsida > Santalales > Viscaceae > Viscum > Viscum album. Next base: position 1,702,823,439 of record OY728132.1, read on the forward strand.
ATGGGTCGAACGGGAACCGTGAAGGGTTTCAAAATTTCGCATAATTTTATTAATTTTATTATTTTACATTGAAATCACACAACATGAAAATTAAATGGAATAATTTAAAAAACATTATAATAATCAAGACTATGAGAATTATTAATCATACCACCAACATCAATATTTTTGATGAACCCTCTACAAATAACCACCCTCAATTTGATGTAGAACAGTAAAAAACACAACAATGAAAGTGTTATATGATCAAAAACAAGGATCGAGATCCAAAAAAACTATACCCATTAAAACCTATATCAAAACCAACTACCAATGGAGGAAAATACATCCCTCTCCATAAGATAAGAGTATGGTAGAGATAGGAATATTAAACAGAGAAGAAAACACTTACCAAGGAGGAGTCGATCCTTCAACCAGATCGTTGATTCCCTAATAAAGGGGTTCTAGGATTCATTCAATACTCTATAAAGCTTCCAAAATTTATGTAAAAATTTACATCTAGAGTAAGGTTTAATGGGAATAAAAATAAGGGGGTTTGTGAATTTTTTATAAAAAATTTGATGATTTAAATTCTACATAAATAGCTTCCTGGGATGGGCCACATGGTTTCCCAAAACATGTGCCCTTACCATGCCCCAATTTTAATGTGGTGAATGTTTTATTTTATGATGGTCATGGTTTGAAAATCCATGTTCCAACCATGCAATTCACCTCTTTCTTAGATTCACTATTTTCTTGGTGTAGGCTCATTTTTTTAAGCTGTGCACCAACTGTGAGCTTCCCAAAAACCCCCCCAAAAGTTTTTAAACCTCACCCAAACTCACCTAATAAAAGATCCAAAAAAAATATGAGCAATTAAGAATTTAAATTTTACCTAAAATTTATTATGAGGAATCTCTAGAACGTTTTGGACCATAAAATATCCCCACCTTATAATAGATCATCCCCAAACTGTACTCCCAAGCAGCTCTAAAATTATAAGGTAAAAAGGTTGCACCTCTGATCCCACATATCAGATTACCTCTCCTATGTTTTCTACTTAACATGTCCATGTTTCAATAATACTCATTCCATAATCGTATTCTTTCCCCAAAACACTTTCTCATCATGATCCAAAACACAAATCGGATGCTCCCCAATGGATGAACCGGCCTCAGTGTCAACATCATCAACATCGAAAACAAGATAAGGGTCAACTTGATACTGTCAAAGTTGTAACACATGGAAAACAATATCTATAACACTATAATTATGTGTAATAATAAATAAATATGTCACTAGTTAGATTATATCCACATTCTCTAATGTTCTATCAAACCTGGGATCTTACTTTCCCTACCTCTATATCCTACGATAACACAATCTTGGTTACAACCAACGTAATACATGATCACCCTTTGTAAACTCAAGGGGTTGAAGATTTTGATCATTATATATATTATTCTTACTCTAGTCTATATCCATACTTTTTTTAATCAATTAAACATGTCCCCATGTCTCCTATATGAGACTTGGTCCCAGAAAATCTATGTCACCAACCTCCAACCAATATAGAGGTGATATGAACAAACTACCATAAAGTGACTTGTATGGTTAACTCAAAATATTCTCTTGATAACAGTTTTTATATGTGAACTCAATGAGTTCTAATTATTATTTCCAATACCCTAAAAAATCAAGGATGCGTTCCCTCAGAATGTCCTCTAGAACCTATATAGTATGCTTTGATTTTTTTCTCTCTCTGGGTAGAAATTTGTACATAGAAACACTTGAGTGCCCAATGCCTTATATAGACCCTTCTAGAAGCATGAATTAAACTGTATGTCATGGTCTAAAACTATACTCCATTGAACTTGAAGAAAACATACTATCTCTCACATAAAAATTCACTGAATAGATCTACTTTGAAAATCTTCTAGCTAGGGAAGAAATGGGTTACATTTTTTAATTGGTCCACAATCACCCATAGAACATCATGTTTCTAAGGGATCCTCAATAAACCCACCAAAAATTATATATAAATTTTTTCCAACTTTTATTATAGAATGGGTAATATTTGCAATAAACCACCAGGTCATTGATACATGGCCTTCACTTATGGATATATGTAGCATCTTTTAACAAAACCTAAAATCATCCTTTTCATGTCTGGCCACCAATACTATCTCTAAAGAGTTTGGTACATTTTGGTCAAACCATGGTTCACCACCCACATAGAGGTATTAATTATGTTAATTAGCTCCTCAAACATACACCTAAGTACCATAACATGACCCTGAATATATATGATATCATCCTCATCTATTTCCCAATCGGAAGGTGACTCCCCACCTTCATGGATTCCCCTCGAATCCAAACACTCTAGATCATTATATTGCATATATATTGTTTGGATCATAAGTGTGGACTCAAAAAATAATTATTTTAGGGTGATATTCTCCTAGTCCTTTTAAAACACAATATGCATCTCAATGAAAAAGTTCATCATCTCCCACTTAGATCTCGACACTTGTACTACCTAAGTTTGTGTCTTTCTCCTCAAAGAATCAACAATGTTAGTTCCCTTCCTAAGAATATATTCTAGATTAAATCCAAAATACTACATACACTCAATCCACCTCCACTAGTGGAGAATCAATTATCACTATGGAAAGATATAAATTAAATTTTCTTGGTTAGTATACATATTAAACATTTCTCCCAACAAGTAATGTTTCCACACTTTAAGGCATAAACCATTACTACTAACTCGAGATCATGAATATGGTAATTTAATTCATGTGGCCTTAACTATTATTACCCATATTCTTTAAATAGATCTACCAATATCAACAATGATCAAATTATGATCCTAAACACATAAGAAAAAAATCATATACTCCTTTCTTGGCTCGGATGGCATCAAGATCAGTGCCGCAGTCAAACACTTCTTCAACTTATGTAAAGCATCCTCACATTATCTGGACCATTTAATATTTATACACTTCTTATTAATGAATTGAATTGGTTATTGAAAGAGGAAAAATTCCTAGATAAACAACCAATAATAACCCTCCAATCCCAAAAAGATTCAGATATCAAAAACAATCTTGGGATTCTCCCATGAAACCACTAACTGTACCTTTCATGGGTCTAATGACACACCTTATTCATATATGATGTGGCCTAAAAATTTTAACCTGTCAATACAGAATTGAATCTTAGATAACTTGGTTTATATCTGATGCTCTCTCAGTATACTTAGGATGATGTCATGATGTTGAGAATGATCATCATGATTCTTAGAGTACATGAAGTTGTCATCCACAAAACAACCACAAACTGATCTTGGTATGGTCGAAATATTTGGTTTATCAAGTAAATAAATACAATTAGAGAATTTTTTGTCCTAAACAGCATCATGATTAACTCGTATGGGTCATACTAAATTCTGAAATCAGTCTATCGTATATCAAAAGGTAAAACTCTAAACTGATGATACCATGAACTCAATTTAATCTTGGGAAATACACAATATCCTCTCAAGTATTCAATTACATCATTCATATATAGAATAGGATATCGATTATTACTATCATTCGACTCAACTTCTGGTAATCTTACTTAAATGAAAATTTCTACCATCCTTTACAGAAAACAAAACTAGAGAACCCCAATGTGAAATACTCAGATGTATAAATCCCTTATCCATTAATTATTATAGATGAGTCTTAAACTCTTAAATATTAATTTTTGAAATACTATAATGTGGAATAGAAACTAGTTCATTTATAGGTATCATCTCAATTGGAAACTCAACATCCCTATTAGTTGGAATCTTTGATAAGTCCTTAAGAAACCCATCCTAAAACTGGTCCACTATAGATTAAAAGGAACAAGGGTTTAAAACCCCTTAATACCACAATAGTAGTACAACCTAGGAAGTGAGATCCCCCATTTGCTGATAAACTAGCCATACATGGCTCGCATGGATATCCTATTCTCCATGATGAACAAAATTGTTACTCTTATCAGACATAAATGTCAGTCTCCTAAGGTATCAATTAATGTGGGTATGGTAATATAATGTCTAAACCATATCCAAAATCACATAACAACCTAAAACGACACATATGTAAAGATACCAAAGGAAATTATGCTTCCCAAAATCAAGATAAAACACTAACATAAAGATATTTCCTTCTGCCGTATAATGAAATGTGTATTGATAATCATTATCCCAATCACAAACTCCACCATGAGACTCAAACCATTCACAAGTTGACAATATATGAATGAATGATAGGATCTTGAATCAAATAAAGAACTGTAAAGGGTAGAACCTCTAAGAATAGTACCTCAAAATTTTCATGGTCCATCCATGCTATCCAGTAGTGCAGGATGAACTATATAAAACTTTCTTTTCCCTCTACCCTATGATTCAGTTTGAGTCCCCTGATTCTCACTACTATGTTGATATGTGATCTCCTTCTCTATATTACAATATATGTCCCCTATACCACCACAAATAGTAGTACTCCAACTGACATACTGGAATGGTGTAGAAGAACCCCTTCTTATACTCTAGTTTTTTCAAGCTCCTCCATTGAAACTCATCTATCATGGGTTCCTACAAAACCAATATAGATGTACCATCCTACCACAAGCTATTAATTCTACCATTGTTTATGGAGATTGGTTAAAATAGTGACCCAAACTACCAAAATAACGGAGAAGAACTTGATTATTTCCCTAAGTAACTGATCCTTCCCCTCGTCCACTTGGATTTCCACTATTCCGGGTGACATTCTCATGGTGATCCTTCATAACATGGGATAAAATACCTCCTAATAATCTAATAGAAACCACATGAACTCCACTAGAAACCTCTTTTAGGTTACCATCTTAAATTAGAGCCAGATTTACCACCTCAGAAAACAACATCAGGAAAAACATGCCCACATGGGACTTAATCTCACATTTAAGTATATCCTGAAAAATTTTAATCATAGTTGGCTCATCAACTATCGTTGTTGGGGAAAATCACTACATATTGGTGGAGGGACCAGCATAGTCCATCAAGAACATACTCCCCTAGGTCAACATAATAAATTCTGATGGTGTCTCTTTTCTGAGTGTCTCTTAGTGAAATTGTCCAATGAACTTCTCCTAAAAGTCCTTCAACATGATATTATTTACCTTATCATATTGAGATAAGAAAATATGACCATCTCTTCTTTGATCCCAAAAACATATAGGTACACAATTTTAATCTTCTCTCTATCAGATTCTCTAAATGTTTATGGATCATCTGAATAGAATCAATACTGAACTTAGCTTCTTTAGTTACACTCTCTTTAGTGAAGGTCGGAGGATGCTACAACTGAAACTCTCATATCAGTTCATACATATTCTACACATCCTTACTAGGTTCTCTATACATAAACTATATAAGCAACCAATGATATCATAGAAATGATATCCTTCTCCTTCACTTGGAAATATTAGAGCCTCTATTTGCACTACTAGAGGCACATTTCCAGCCATATCCTCATATCTTCCTATCAATAAATGTTTTCCTTGAGGCATGTCACTACAATTCCAAACACATGTATTATAAGACATAACACATCATTATCAAATTTAGAAAATAGGAATTCATATAAGGTTATAATATTTCATCCCTCATAAGTTTTCACTTGGTCAAAACTAAGTCATAATCACTACCCTCAACCGTCCCTCAGCTAGTTCTTAGCTAACATAGGTTAATCACATTCATAATTGAGGTTTCCCATTAGAAATCCATTTTATTCATTTAAAATTACTAGAATCATTTAAAATTAGAAATTAATTATTTTGAACAATTTCATTTCAATTTACTCAAGCCATTAAAAGTATTTAAATTGAAACAACTCGTCCATAATCTTTTTTCCATGTTTTCCTTTAATGATTCATGTAACATTAAATACTAAGTCTCTATAATGGTTCATGAATATGAAACACTAATTCCATACTGACCCATGAGGAAAATCTTAATAAATGATAACGTCAAAAAAACATTTATTATAAAAGGTGAAATAACATTCAACAGTAATAGAAATCGTCAAGAACAACAATCTGACACTTGATTACATGTGTTTTCCCATTAACATGGGTTATCTACATTGATTCATGAGCTCATGAATAAGTTCCAACTAATCCTAGACTCCTCTATACCCATTCCAAATAAAAATAAAATTGAAAATTAAATAAAATCAACTTTTATTCTACTTTGTGACATCCCAAGATGGGCTCCCGGAGCCGGTTCATCACATGATCTTATGCATGACTACTCATATTCTAGAAGTATTTAACTAGAAGTGAGGGTCTGATATGTATCGTATGGAGAAAAACCCCACATTATCATAGAATATTGATCGCTAAAATAAAAAATAATATCCAAATTATAATAAAAAATAACCAAGATAGTTGCATAACCAATATAAGACCAATCAACACATGATGAATCCAAGACAATGAAATAATAGCCAAAACCAAAGTAGTAAATATCTAATTCCTAATAAGTGTCAAGTATAAAATGGAAACCATAATAAATAAACACCTAAAACTCCCGAGAATGTCCAAATAATCGGTATGGTTCCCCCATCCATGCTCTATCTTGAATCTAGACCCATCCATCTAATAAAGGTCTCTTTCCCATATCTTTTCCTATAAATATAAATTATATTCTTATACCGATCAGGAATCCCAAGAAGTATGTGAGCACAAATCAGTAGGCCACCACCAACTACATCTAAAGAGATATCTTATCTATACCAAAGTATTTATTTTTCTAATGAATAAATATAAAAAAGATCAAATAAATAGGTTTAACATTTAATTATTCTTTAACCAACCACATCATAACTACATCATCTCATGTTGGCGTTTGGAACATAAATCAAAGGGTTATCACAATTCATTATATCATGGGATTTAATTATTAATTTAACTCCAATTTCGTATCTGGTATTTTTAAATCAACCCAAGTACACATATCTCAGTCACTTGGAACATCATTCCAACGAATTTTTTTTGGCGGCCTATAGCATTAGTCTGAAACCCCATGGGTATTTTGAGCATGAATCCATCTTCTACACCTCATGAGTATTTGGATCATTAGTCCATGTCCAATAAATTATTATTTAAATTCATGCATTGGGGTCCCATAGTAGTAGTCTGGCACACCATGGGTATTTGGAGCATAATTCATTGACCCACAACCCATTTATTAATCAATCATAGATATCACATATAACACAGTCATATGAAGGTTTAGTATCATTAACATTTATTTATCCATTCTAATAACAGTGCACTATTTTATTTATCAGACACATAAATGGTTTTCTACTTTAATTATATGTAATAATATGTTTTATTAACAATTAATCTATTTATCATCAATTAATCACATATATCATTATCCTTATAAGGTTATACTAACCAACCACATTAATTATCATTATAAAAGTGAAAAAGTATTCAATTCAATTCCAATAACCCCATAATTCCCCTTTTCACATTCCATAAGCTTCATTTCATATATATTGGAACACCCCATGGGTGTTAATTAAATCAGGCTTCATAATCTCTAATGGGTTTAATGGGATTTGTGAAGGGTTTCCTAATTTCACATTATTAAATTCATATTTTTTATTTCTATTTCAATCACACAATGTGGAAATGATTGGGGATAATTTCACACACATTATAATAATCAAATAAATGGGAATTAAAAATTAACCACCTACCTTAAGATCTTTTATGAAAGCTCTCTAAATAACAACCCTCAATTTGATGTTTAATGGTAGAAAACCCAATGATGTAAGAGATCTAGGATTGAAAACTAGGTTAAAGATTAAATGAAAATATATCCATGAAAACAAAGATCTAAACCAATTTCCAATATTGAAAAATTAATCCTTTTCTATAGGGTAATAATATGGGAGAGAGGGGGGAAGATTAATTAAGGAATAAAAAACATAACAAGGAGGATTTCATCCTTCAGCTAGATCTTTGATTCTCGGTGAAAGGGGTTTGTTGGGCCTTAGAATCCCCTATGAAGCTTCTGATATAAAATTAAATAATGTTAGGTCTAGTGTGGTGAATGAGAAATAAAATTTGGGGTTTTTATTTTTTTATACAAAAAACATGTTTTTAAATTGTGCAACCGCAGTTTCCGGGGTGGGGCCCCATAGTTTTCCAAACTGTGTTCCCTAACCATGATCCCCTACTATCTAGGGTGCACATTTTCTACTAAGTGTCACATATTTTAAAAAAAAATATTCCAACTAGGAAATTCCTCTCTTTATGGGATGCACATTATGTTGGGGGTAGTTTCACATTTTTGGAAAAGCATGCACGAACTTTGCACTACCAAAAAACCCTCTAAAAGTTTCTAAAACTCTTCTAAAATCACCCAAGAAAAGATACATCCAAAATTTTATTGAACATGGATGAAAAGGGACCTAAAAAGAGTAATATGTGTCTCCATATAGTTTATGATCTTAGGTAAATATTATTTCCAGGTATGTTTATATAACATTCCAAAGAAAAAACGTTATATTATAAAGAATATTTCTCATGGAGTGAAAATTTGAGATAAGAAACACATATAACCATAAAAATTTTCAAGACAATGAATTTATAAGGGGTGAGAATGAATACTTTTTTGTAAATTTATCAACTAAATAAAAAGAAGAACACTTTTCAAAGGTCAAATTGCCTCCAAATTTATAATAATGGAGCTGGTTATTATTTAATGTTAATAATAACCCAAAATTTTATTTTTACACATGTTTTAAACATGTTTTTATGTTCTTTACTTGTATAATTTTAACTTTTACCATTTTCTATTTTACGGTGGAAATAATGTTTTACCTAGGTAATTTTATTTTAATTTATAAAAATAAAATATCCCTTATTAAATAATTTTTACCTTATAATTCCTAATATTAAATCCATTTTATCATATAAAATTCATATGTGTAATAAAAAACAATTTTAACATTAATTAATGTAATGCGTAAACAAATATTTTTAAAAGAACTATATTTTTACGGTTAAAATTTATGTGTAGGATAAAATTATAAATTTATTTTATTTTTATGATAAAAATTGAATTATAATAAAAAAATTATGTTTCTTTAATATCATACAGAAACTGAATTTTCCAAAATAATATTTAATTAAAAAGGATCCAAACGGTTTCTTTTATTGGAAAATATTACTCACCTTCATAAAATATTAAACAAGGGGTTTTCAATTTCAAAATAGTGTTTCAAAACAAATAGTTTTACTGTATAAATTAATATTTGATCAATGAAGTGGTTTTGTATATTTATTTACCTTGATCATAAAATATTGCGGTTTTAGAATTTACAATTTTGATAAAAAACTATATTTCTCATTATTCACCAAAAAATAAACTATTTTAGAAAAATCCTAAAAATTAAGCTATAGCTATTATTAAAATTAAAAATATAAAAATGGATTTAATTTTGTTAAATTAAAATTTAAAATAATTTTTTAAATAAATTCATTTATATAGGCTTTTTGAGTGCGCATTATATAATATTATTTAGATGTAATGCTTAGTTGATATTGTAGGGTCTCAGGTATTATTTAAACTAGTTATGTAAGAAATAAAGGAAAAACATTTATGCTATCTAAGGCCTTCTAATATGGACTAGAAATGATCATCCCTTAAGTGATAATTTGTGTTCCCCAAACACCTAGATCACCTCCTCAAATGAATTTGCATTACTTCATCTTAGCATCTTCTAGTACCTTATAATCTTTTATTCATCTTGTTCAACCCCTTAAAAATCAATTTTACCTAAAAATAAACCTCAACCTTCTAATATATATGACTGAGTTATTTTCCACATTAATTCTATCTTGAAAATTATATATTACTTAGAAAAAATTAATCCCTAATCCTATAAGATATTTAACCTTGTTTTCCTCCATGTAAAAAAATTATTTAAGTCCTAAAAATCATGTGATCCTTTGAAAATAAATATCTATAACTACCAATGTAAATTTTGTATTATATTCAAGAAAATAAATGTGAGCTGAGAAAACAAAGGAATTGCAATCAAGGAAGTCATATCCCAAACTTCCCATGATTCCAATCAAGTTTCTACCAATTTATTTTATAATGTGTATGGGATATAAATAGGATACCATTCTAGTTTATGTACCTCATGAATTCATAATATTTTTCTATAAATATAAACTATATTGTGTCGCACATACATAAGACTCATCCTAAAACATTAATAGCCATTTTTTCCTAGGGACCCTGATAATATGACCTTAAAATAAAAGACACTATAGTCTTACTACCTTATCTTAAAAAGGAACTCTATTTATCCTCATTACATCAGTGTAAAAGGTATTTCATTCTTCATTATATTACACTAAACTACATGGGTTTTTATTCCCTTTATTGGGATATATAGGATTCCCTCTTTATGTGACCAATATCTCCCCTATAACACCTTATACTCTCTAGATAGTGATAAATTCCATATTTTAATCCCATATATCTTTAAACTATAGAGTAATTAAAAATTTGGATCAATCCTAAGATAGTATAATTACATTGTTTAGGTTTATTTTCAGTTCATGTTTTCAATCAATGTTTTTCAAAAAATATATAATTGTACTGTTTCTGAGAAGGATTTCATGAATATGATTAAATCTATAAGATAGATATAGACTAGACAATGTTATCCTTTATTAGATGATTAATCCTTTGATACTTTTCATTTTAATATGAATTAGATAGAAAATAACTAAATGGTCATGAAAAAAAATCTAAAACAAAAAAATAGGGAACACAAAATGAAATCCTTTAATCTTAAAAATAGATATCTTGTTAATTCATACTCACTTGTGATACTTCACTAATGGGTTTCTTTTTTACTTTCGCAAAAAATCAAAATGAAATTCTCATAAAACACACCATAATGAGTCTGGCTTTTTAGTGGGTATAGAGGAAATTTCATAATATCTTGGTTTACGTGAAATAACTTTTCGATGGAACCATAAAATTATATGGCATAAACTTTTTTGACTACCTCAACTCCATAGCACTAATAGAAATTATCACCCACTCAGTGTTTACATTGGAAAATAGTGAATACCATGATGTGAGAATACCTACACATATGGATAATCTTTGTATTAGAGATAAAACATGTCAATTTTGATGGGATGGGTCTAATAAATATATGTACTCAATGAAAATTAAACAAGGAAAGGAATACAACATCACAGCATCAAACTAATTCAGGAATATCTCCATGAAGTGAGACAACTACCACCGTACTTATTTAAAATAGGACGAGGAAGACACATCTTTTGTAAAACAAACTACCCTAAATCCACTTATATGTGATTCTTTTAAATATAGCCATCATCACCACTACATAACCCTAACCCCTCAAGTAACTACTGATGACATTGTGCCGACCATGGTCATCAAGAGTAGGGAACCCAAAAATAGATCTTTTTGGTGGAATGATCATATACCTACAAATTCCTCAATCTACATGAATTTTCATCAAATTATGATGGTTTCATGGTGAATTTTTTTCATAATCATCACGAAGCCTATATTATTAAGGTGAACATTTTTGGTTGCATTAAAAAATTATTCACCTCTTAGGAATAAAAATAACCACTAAATAAGTCATCCACACAGTGATGTGTCAAGTTTCTCTTGTGGTAATTCCTAAAGTACACATCATGGAGGTACACCCTATGGTTACATGATGCTCCTAAAAAGTGGTCATTAATAAGAATATAAAATCCATAGAGGTATCACCCATGGTGAACCACCAAAAAGAAACCATGGAGGCCCTCCCCATGGTACCCATTATAGAGGTCCTCCATATAACAAAAAAAATCCAATAAGTAGGTTATCCCCTTACCAAAAATATTTAAAATAGTAATCATCAATGTTCTCCCCGTGTTACTTTTCATGAAAAAATACGCTATGATATAGTATCTATCCTAAGTGGAGGTCCTTCTTGTACTATAAATCGATAAAATTTCATTCAAAGAGGTCCTTATTGTGGTATTCAAGACTATAGTCCTCCCCAGGACAATAATCAGTAACCTAGTATCCTAAGAGGTCCTCAATAATGTTCTTATTATGCATTTCCTTCCCAAAAAAATATTGAACACAACCATGTAGATCCTCTCCATTCTAACTATAACAAACTAATTCCCCCTAACAAATCATATATCTACCATGGAATTCCTCCTTATACCAACATATAAGAAATAATTAACTGTGAAGATCTTGGAGGAAAATTAATCATATCTGATATATAAAATACATAATTTTACATGATAATTAATTATATATCATGATAAATCACACACAATAACATATATATTTTAGTGCACTTAGAAACTAGATATATAGCCAAATTATTTTTAAAAAACATTATTCAAAATTTATCACAAAAAATCTTCACACATAATACCTAGCTAGAAATTTCAAAAATAATACTATTCATCTTATCATGGTTAATTGAAATGAAAAAAAGTTTGAGCTCATATGCTCAGTAAATTATGAAAAAAATAATAAGTATTGAATATCATATGTGGGAATATAATGAACATGTGGTTATGAGAACATAACCAATGTGCATCAGAATAACTTAATAAAATAATATTAAATAAAACATGGATCATAATCTTGAATCATAAATTAAAGATTTGGTAATTATATAAAACATGAGTCCTAGGAGTTTGGAAACATGAGTTAATAATTATTTTCCATAAGAACATACCATATGTAATTATCAAAATATAGAGATGTGGAATAATAATGTGGCACAAACATAAGTGTATAGAAATTTTTCTTAAGTAAAGTTACATTGTTAATACTATCATTAAAAATTGGATAGAGACCTATAGTGGATTGGGTTTACTCCAAATTCCCATAAACATAATGGTAGGAGTCTTATATTTTATTGGGTACACTCCCCATTCCTATATAAATAGTATAAATATTTTCATAGTACATTAGTTTAACTCTTTAGTCCCTTTCATGTCATATCATGAGATATAATTCATTACCCAATGAATTTTAAGACAATATAATTCTAGTAATTCCCATCAGATAATTCCAAATTATACATATTTGGTCCATTTTAACATAAATATTTTCAATATTCCATCCTTGATTAATTATCCAATTGGAAAGAAATGGGTTTAACAAAAAATACTATTAGAAAAACCCTTAATCCATCCATAGAAATAATGAATGGGGTATCATTAGAGAATATCCCCAATAAATTATAATAAATTTTTAAGAACACTGGAAATAAAAAAACAATTTACAAGTGAATTTGAAAAATATTTTAGATAAATAAGAATAAATACCATTTAACTTTTAAATATATTTTATTTTAAATAAAATAATTCATAAAAAAATAAGCCTAAAAATTATTTTGGAAAACCAAGAAAACATTTAAACGAAACCTTTTAGAGAAATCCATAGAAAATGGTTGTAGAATATCAACTTGATAAAATTAATAATATATTATTCTTTACTAGCATTTGTAAATAAAGTCAAAGTCACCATAAAATTATCTTAGTAAATCAATGATGTTTTGAGAAGGATAATATAAAGAATAAATAAAAAATAATATGAAAATATATGGGTTATTATAGATAAAAAATATATAAATTTCATAAATGTGAATTTAAACATTGATCATCTTCATTTTAATGGGAGATTGAAAAAGAAACCCATAAACCAGATGTCTTCTTTATCATATTTTCTCTCACTCCCTATATAATAAATTTAATTATATTAATTTTATGTATAAGAACCTTTATAATACATATTTTACTTTTTAGTATTCACCTATAATTATTTATTACCCACATATTAATTTTTTGTTGTTAAAATTAGTATTTGGGTGTTAACTATTCCATCTTCCATGAATGTTTTGGTATAGTGATCCTAGTCCCCTCTCCATGATCATGAATGTTTAATCAATATAATTTCAATATATATATAGTATATTTTTTTATATAATTTTTGGGACCCGAGTTCTTTTCATAGAATTTATGGTGATAATTTTCATGGATTTATTAAAAATATGATTTTTTGTGATTATTGAATTTATAAAATAATTAAATTAGATGGAAAATATACTTTTACATATTAAGTTACAAAGTTATTTTTTGATTTTATTATTTTTGAATAATTTTTTTCAACATTATAATGAAAATATTAGGTCTCAAATAAAGAAGTAAGAAACCACCCATGAAATTAGTGTTACTACCATAAAGACTAAATGGAAAGGAAGAGACCAAAAGTCCTTATAATAGATGCTAGTATAGGTTACTTGATACGTAAAGAAAAAACCATATGTGGAGAATAAATATGGTCAGTTTCTACAATAATTTTTCATACACTCCTGAGTGATGACTATTGTCTAATAGATATGTCTCTAGATTTATTAAATAAGTATTCAACTAATATGGAAGATATATTAATCAAAATACACTAATTTGAGTATTTCATATATTGAAACACATAAATAATAATTTTGAAAAAGTTTTTAATTATTATATTAATTGTAATAATAATTTAATTAAATTAAAATATTATTTGGATCATTTTAGAAAACCATTAGATCAGGTAGAGTTTCATTCGAAGAAGTATTTATAAATATTTATTTTAGATTTCATAAATAATGGAAAAGTTCTAAACATAAGGCTATTCCTACTGTCATCATATGTATTTTTTATAGATTATAATACTTTTTTTACTGTAATTATTTGAATCAGTCATAATACATTGATTTCCATCATATAAATATGTTGCTCATAACTTCTTTCTTATCGTAAAGAATTTTTATATGACTTCCCGTACCATTAGAATACATTAAAGTCTTTTATAAATTATAAAATTCATGAGTTTAAGGATTTATATAAGTAAATTTAATCCTTCCTTAACTTATTATATGTCTTTAAAAATAGATATTATTTCAAATATAATACTTTTATGTTCTTAATGTAAATATTCTATGCATATAGAAATTTCAATGTTATCCAAGAAGATATATCAAGTATTTAGATTTCATAAATAATGAATATGAAACAAAATGGAAGGATGAAATATCTGTTTGATCATTGTATAAACATAAAAAACACCTAGATTAATTTTTGATCGAATATAGAGTATAAAAATAAGATTTATGTCTTCCATTGATATGGAAGATAAATGAAATAAGAAAAAAGAGTTTATATAATTTGTTTATTATGAGGAAATGAACATTTTAAGATGAATTTTATTTTTCCCTTCAGTTCAAAAAACTGTGATTACTATTCCATACATGATCAAACATTATATTAATAATATTTTATTATTATTTCCACTAGTTTTGTTTCTTGAAGAAGGAAATGGAATTATCAGGTTTTCAAGAATAGTGAAAATGAAGAACCATCAAACCTCTATCTTCTATTTATCATATCCTTCATCTTTTTGATCTGATGATGAGTGTTTGAGATAAAATAATAGTTAATTATTATAATTATCATAATACTATAAGTTTTATAAATAATAATTACTTTCAATCCACTTAAGAAATATTTTTAATACTTTTTATTCTTTTTTTGAGATCTTTTTAGTGAAAAAAATAGATGCTTTAGAAGAGAATAATACAATACTAAATTAGAATAATGGAATGATTTATTATATCATGTTAAATAAATAATAATAATTTAATAAGGGTATTTTAGGAATAGTATTTGATAAGAGAAATTGGTGCATATGAATTTATTTAAACCAAAACTGGGTATTATATTATGGTGATTTTGTACTGGAAACCCTTTTTTCTTCTCAACACACCATTAATGGTATTTGAAAATTAATAATAAATTTACTATTACCACGTATGTGAGGGAGTTTTAAAATATTTAATGGGGATTAAAATAATAGTAATAAGTTACTAGTATTATATTATACATAAGGGAATACAAATAATATGAGAGAACTAAGGCTCTCAAAGATTAAAAGGAAGAAGCTGCTGTATATTGTTATGAAGTATAGAAATAACAAGTGACTAAGAAAGATTAAACTCCTGTGTTAAATTATACATCACTAATGAAGATAATGAGACTATTTTCAAGTGTATACAATATAGGAACAATATATTATAGGTCATATTCCATTACCGTGAGTTGAGAAATCCTAAAAATGATTCTGGTAGAATTTAAAAGTTATGTAATATATAAAGACTAGGTTTCATATATGTTTTTTGGGAATATATTGGTATTTAGAGACTCTATGAGGTTGAGTAATGGGATTATAGTTTTGGATGAAATGACATCCATTGACTACTTTTGATCTACTTTAGGAGGAAGAAATCACTGTACCAGTGATAAAATAATATTTTAGAAGAAGTATAAATACCCCTATACTTGCGTCAATAGTGGAGGTTTTTCACTGGTGTAATATGGTGACCACCCAAGTAAAATATTGTGTGATTAAGTTTCCACAATGATCCCTATCCATCCTTTAAAATTTTGACTTGTTTATAGATGATATTTCATTAGTTGATGGGAGTTAACATGGTAAGGAGTAGGTTACCCACACTATGGTCGAGCCTTATAAAAATACATTCGATATTTTTACTTTTATCATCTGAACTACAGATAATTGTATCTTGGGGTAAAATAAAATAAGTTTTATATATATCCTAATAGTTAAAGGAGGTTAAAAATCAAATTTAGTTTCATCCAAAGGAAGAATTTGGTTTTTTGTTAAATCATTCCACACCTGATTCCATCTCCCCCCTTCTCAAGTGTATCAGCATGATCCACTATGAAATAAAAGTGTTATGAAATCTAGTTTACTTATTTGTTAAGAAAATTTTATTATTTTTATTTATTACATAATGTTAAAATCTTAGTATCTTAAAGATGTACCTCCTTGGGAAAAATTAGATTTTATCCCTATCAAAATTGACTTAAAAGTATTATCCATGAATTTGAAAAATAGTAATAAGAGTATGGATAATAAGAAAATAAAGATAGAAAATAATAAATTAGTAATTAAATTAGCTAAATATAATCAAGATTTTAATTATTTGGTAGTTAAATATATTTATCATCATTCCACTGGTGAAATAAAGTAATGCTTTGAAGATAGATGCATTGAAACTGGTGAAGACTTCAATCTTCATATTAAGGATCATTGAAGGAATGACCCAAATTAAGTGGTAGTTTATATATTTAAATTCATCAAATTTAATTAATAATGATATGTCACATCATGATTAATAGTCTAATGAAATGGATAATTCATTATTAAGAATATGACGAGCTATAATACTATCAAAATTCTTGGGAAATCAAAAAGATAAATTGAATCAATTTTCAATGAATAATTCTCTCAAACTGACAAAGTATTTAAATGATTTATTTATGAGAAATAAGTTTTATTGAATGTATTAATGGATGTACTCAATGATTTTTAAAAACATTATAATTTCTCAAAAGATATAAGATTTTACAATTAGACATAAAGGAAATTTGGGTGAGAGTTGTAGGAAAACATTTGAATGAGACCAATAGAGAGCAAGAGGTTCATTTTCAAAGGATGAAAATAGTGATTATGGATATAAGTTTTTATTTATGTAATATAATAATTACATCCTCAACAAAAAATTTATTGAGCTAAAAATAAAACTAAAACATCTAAAAGGATGGAATTATAAATTATCCTAAATAGTTGAGATGAAATATTATTCCATAAAAATTTTGGCTATGGTTACTAATTAAAAGAATACTCATAATGGTGTAAAAATATTCTATGATCGTATAGAGAATATTATTCTTCTAACTCTTGTAAAATGATACCCCATAATGTAGATAAAGTGGAATACTCTAAATCTAGAATTTCTAGAAGTGTGGTCCAAAAGCCTAAAATTGTAAAAAACATAGATGGATTAAAATGATGGTAAAAAAAATTTATGATAGTTTTCATAATGTATATGAATAATAGCCCCCATTAAAAAGTATTCCAAATAGCTGGGGTTTTAACCCAAAATCAAAAAACATGAATATATATAAAAATTAGATCTAAAAGCAATAAATTTGGATTGATAGATAATTTCTTGTTTTATTGTATAATCATACAAAAATCCATTTTTTAATATCATAAAAATATAGTATATAAAAAATATAAAATCCATAATGTTTTGGAAACAAGTTTAAATAGAGAAGAAATTTTTTTTTAGTAAAGCAGACATTAGATGAAATGAATAATCTATCTCTGAATAATAGATTTGTAAGTCTTAAAAATTAATTGTATTTGGGTAATATTGGAGTCCATGGTTATTATGGATTCTTATATAACCAATATAATTATCAAATATGTAATTAAAAGGAAATGGAATCACACTAGGCATAGAAGTGGGTTATGAAAGGATGTGTGTCTCCCTTGGGAGAAAAACCAGTGAAAAAGATTTCTAAACAATCCACTAATACGAATAAAATAAGGAAGGATGATAATTATTTTAAACCTGTTGGAAATAAATGATTCTATTTTCGCAAGTGAGGATACACCATATACCATTGCAACATGCCCATGGAAATCAAGATGAAAGGGATAATGATGAAACTAATAAAGGAACCAATTTTAGAATGATATTTTTAGGTTTTGATTGTGATTGAAACTCCATATAAATAATTAGATAATTTTAAAAATAAGAGAAAACCAAAGCAATCGAAGAGATGTGTGAAAGGTGAAAAGTGGAACGACATAGTTTTGTTAAACGTATAGTGTGGATACCTCATCAAGAAGTGATGATGAAATATAAATGGAAATAACATTTGAGATCATGTTAAAAAACCAAATGTTCAAATAATAAATTCATGAATAAGGAAAATTCTACGTATATACCAAAAGTTAGTCTAATCATATCTCTAAATCAATTGGAGTTTACTCAAAATATAGAGAAAGATAAAAAATTGCTATTTATCTATTTTCTAACGTTGAGAATATAATTCCATTTATGAAAGATGGTAAAAACAAAGGATAGCCATACTAGCCAAATGTGAAAAGAATAATAAATAAAATATATGAGAAATTATGTAGAGGTTGGGACATTTCATTCCAACTAATAAAAGATAATCTATGTCAAAAAATTATTATCATCCCTCCTTCTAAAATTGAAGAGATTATGGAATATCCTGCCCCACACTATTTTTATTTTATGGGTTTTAAATAATGGTAAATGAAAGTGATAATATAGGATAGTATTCCCTTGAGAGAGATCTCTAAAAATGTATGAAGGTTCTAAAATTTATAAAATATTCTTGAATCTATAAATCTAGAAAGCAACTTCAAAACCTGAAGGATGAGGTGTGATTTTATTCTCTCATCAATTGTAATTAACATTTATATATTATGTCTATAAAGGGGGTGCTTAGATTATAATATGTGTATTTCCTAGTCCATTAATGGGTTTGGTGTTTTTATTTATGTGAGCGTATGTTCTTAAAAATTTATGAAAATCAGAATTACTTCCCTCATTAGATAAAGATGTACCCTATTATCACACTAGAAAATATGGAAATCATGGTTATATAAAAGTATTTTCACATTTTTACATAAATGTTTGTCACATGTATATGTGGATCTAATTTTTTTGATGGAACATTATTAAGTCAAATTTGATATTCACGAATTTTATATGATATTATCCTATTCTAAAGTTACTAAATCACATGTAACTAGTAACTAGTGATTCTTACAAATACTCCTATTAGTGTTATCCTAAAATTGAGGGGAATTTTAATAAGAACCTCTTCTTGTATCTTATTTGGTATAAAACATGTTAGAGGGGGAGAAATTAAAATAATGGAACCTATAGTATCAAAAGGGGGGTGGAAAAGAATCCTCTACATTGAATTTATTTCTAATTGTGGGGATAAATATCAAATTTTCTACTGAAGTATTTATAGATGTTTTTGAATTGAGAAAAAACACAAAGGGGGTTTTGAAGTAACCAAATGTGGTGTTTGATTGTATTTTTTCAATTAGGCTTTTCAATGTGCCATTGCAAAAAAAAGGGATCAAGTGAAGAAGTAAGAATCCCCGCAAGAAAGTGGTGTTCTGAACATAAGAAATAAAAAAAGAAAAGAAGGAGACCATGGGTACTTAGAATATCTATCTAGAAAGATACCTTAGTTCCAAAAGGATAACTCATTAGAGTATGAAAATGAATTCAGGTTGTTGTAGTCGGTGTTTAAAAACTCTTGGGTGAATAGTGAAGCAAAATAAACATTCCTCGGAATTGATTGAATAATATTACACTGGTGATGGTAGATATATATATATATCAGTATACTCAAATATAATTATTTTATATTCCAAAACAAATCAATAATATGTTTGAAGGATTTTGGAACTACTCTAATAATTTAGGCAATCAATTGAATAAATTATAAGATGATTTAGAAGAGTTTAGAGAATCCATGGAGAAAGTATAATTTCATTTGGAGTTATCTATACGTATGAATTTTATAGATCATGAAAAATTACTTATTCCTTAAATGTATGGATTTTCCTTATGTCATCATAATATTGTGTTTCAAAGAAATACTCCATGTGCTAAGCATTAATTTTTTGAAGTGATCTTAATACTTTTAGTTCTATTGTACAACTATTTTGATCATAAGTATTTAGTGATCATAATGATTTATCATATAAATTCACTATTAATCATAAGGTATTATGTATACTATAATTTAACAAAGGAAAAACCATAATACATATAGAGTTGAACAAAATTATTTTTCCAATTAGCATAAGACACTGAAAATAGGTATTTTTCAAATTTATGACTTTAAAGTTACTAGTATAATGATTCAATAGTTATAAAAATTTCAATATTCAACTAAATGAAAATTAGATTTTCTTGATTTAAAATATGATGAAGATAAAATAAAATAAGATGGTAAAATAGTTTTTTGATCATGATATGAACATCAAAAAAACTATATTATTGTGTGATCTTAGCATGTAAATTAATATAAGTTTATCATCATTAATGGACTGTGAAGATAAAATAATGAAGAGATGAGTTTCCAAAAAAAATTGAGGTAATATAAATTTTAAGATGAGTTTTTTTTTTGAGTTGAAAAAGTCATCAATATTATTCATGAACTGATATTATACTTTTTAGAATAATGAATAAAGAGTTCAATTGCAGGTATTTCTTGAAGATAAAAATGGAGATATGAGATTTTCAAGAATAATAAAGATTAAGAACTATCAAACCTGAATATTATATTTTTCAAATCCTATATCATTTGAGTGTTTTATAGGAAATAAGATTGAAGTATTGGAATTTTTCCAAGGCTTCAAATTTTAGAAAATAATAATGAGTTCCACATCATAGAGGAAATTATTTTTTGCGTACATGTTATATATCTATAGATATTTTTTAAGTGCATATTGTGTATATTCGTTAAAGAATATAAATCTACAGCTATAAAAGGATAAGGTAAAATTTTATTTGGTCAAATTTTGTAAATGTAAATCATTTAATAGGGGTATTTATGAAATACTTGTTGAGAAGAAAAAAAGTGTAAAAGGATTCATTAGAACACAAACTAGGTATTATATCATAATGGTTTTTCAATAGAAGAAATATTTTAATCTCAATATAGCATTTAGGTTATTTGAAAAGGTAATAATGAATTTATTATAGTTTCATATTCATGGGATTTTGAGGTGATCAAGAATAGAATAAAAATATGAAGTTAATACTGGTATTCTGTTGTATAGAAGATAAAATTGAGAATCCAACAAAACTGAAGCTATTAAATAAGAATAAAAATATGTCCATACATGTTTTCCTGATGTAAACTAATAAAAATTAGTGAGTGAGAAATATCATACTCGTGTATTGAAGTGATAATATCTAGGAATGACTTATTCTAGGCTATGTGATTTTGAAGTGAGTTTGGAATGCCAGTAATAGATTCTGAGAGCAACTTTGACGATGTGGAATGCGTAGAGACTGAGTGGCATGTGAGTTATTTAAAGTCAGCTTGGTAGTCAAAGACTATTTGCAGGTGATGAATTGGATCATCATTTTGTGTTCATCCATAACCCTAAACTAATTATAATTTACTTTTCATAGATGTAAGTAAAAAACTGGTAAGAGATGAAAACTATGGAAGAATTATAAATACCTTTTCACTTATGTCATATATTGGATGTTTTCAACTATATAATATAGTGACTACACATGTATTATAACGTGTGATGATTTTTTGGGATGATATTGATTCATCCATCTTAATTAGTTATATGATTAAAGATGATAATATTTGACTCAATGGGATTTTACATAGTAATTTGTAGGTTTTCCATGAACCCCTCCCCAATAGGTGTACCTCTCCAGGTCATGAAATGGGAGACAAGAGATAGTGACTCCCCACTCTTGCCACCGCTATGACCAGTGGTGGTGACTAGAAACAAGGGTATAGTAAACACACAAATGGGAGGAATTACTCTCTAAGAGAACATATGAAAGATAAATAGATAATATAGACACCAAAAACTCCATCTTAGGGTACAATATAAAAGAAAAACCAAGTGCACATACGTAATGACATGAAATAAATACAAAAAGTAAAAAAAAAACCTTATGTGCCAAATAAAAAGTAAGGATGATAGTGACCACGAATGCCAAATAGCTCCTGCTGAACCCCAACATAGTAGTAACTATCCCAATATCCAACCTTCTCCAATTGTCCTGAAAAATAGTTTATATATACATAGGGTGATTTAAAAAGTATATTCTGTAGGATCATCCCAAGATCCTCCATGAAAAGGGTAATGAAATAATTCTAAAGCATAATGAATTACAAGTGAAACTATTTCATCACCTAAATAGGTATACTAAGTTCACATCCACACCAAGTATCTCATAAAAGAGAATATAATATAATAAATATTATAAAGTGTACCCTACTACTGCATCCCCACTGGTTTTTTGCACTACCCCAATGCCGCATGTCTTGAGAATATCTCTCAAAAAGGCTAGACCATAGAGACCTGAACAATGCACAAAAATGTGAACCTAGTGAAAAAAACTACCACATAAATGTTACCAAAAGTAACCAGGTAGTTTTCAAGAGTCATAATAGCATGTATGACTTTTATCATACATTGGGTATTATATATCATGAAATCACAACCCATACACTGAGTAAGGATCCTCAAGACATCACAACCTATACAAGTTATACCTATAGTAGTATTTAGAATACTATATCCATAATACATGTGTGTGAAATAACCACAATCCATTACTTCCCTCTGTACACATATATGGGTAAAAACAACCACTATTCATACTAACACAAGTAATTACCAAGAAAAGACAGCATGTCCAAAGGGGGTAGTCAGCCATCCATCCTCTCACCAGAATTTTGGGGACCCCCTCCCCCCCCCCCCACCAAGGCTTATAATCCGTAGGGTGTTAGTTGAAATAACCACCAGGGTGGAGTAGCATATAAAATAAAAAAATACATGATATAATATATCTCACAACCACAATATGGGAATAACCTAGTCTCAGACTCAACTACAGCTAAAATCTCTTAGACTCTCAGATTCTACTTATAAGATCAGATATTCTATACACACACACCCATTTAAAGATCTACATTTAATTATTTATCCTTTTTCATTAGTTTCACTTTATTTTAATTAATTATTTAACAATTAATTAACCATTAACATTCTCGAAATTATATTTCATTCCCATTACAACAAAGTTTCATAACCTATGAGCATATGTAAACTAATTTCATGGATTCCATGAGTGCTAACTCTCCTGGGTCAGTCCAAAAAATTGTTGACCTATAGGATTTATCATACAAAGCTTCAAATGGTTCCATACAAATATTGTAATGGTAAAAAAAATTACACAAAATACACTAGTAGTACATGATCCTCTCAACTATATCCAAATTCTCACATGAACGCTCGAAGCATGTCCTCCAGAACATGAATGGTCTACTTAGTGTGGTCATCCGTTTTTGGGTGAAATGCTATGCTCAAGCATTAATGAGTCCCAAATGCCTCCAATAATCCCTTACACAAATAGGATATAAAGAGATAATCACGATTATAAATAATCATGCATATAACTCCATGGAGTTAAAATATATCCTAAACATAGATACCTCACAAGATCTCTACTAAACTCTATTCTTTAATAGCTAAGAAGTGGGCTAATTTGGGAGTTGGTTAATGATTTTCCATATGGCATCATGTCCCCTAAACATATGTGGTAATCCCATCATGAAGTCCATAGATATCACATCCCACTTCAATTTTAGAACCTCAAGGGCTTGAGCCAAACATGTTGGAAATTGGTGCTCAGCCTTCACTTACTGATAAGTATGGAACTGAGAGACAAACTTTGCAACTCCTTTCTTCATCACTGTCCACAAAAACTAACATTGGAGGTCCTTGTACATATTTTTCACATTTGGATGTACCACCAAATTGGATGTATGAAACTTCCTCAAAACCTACTACCACAAAGTAACTGGTATTATAGTTTGTTCTCTGAAAATAACAGTGTTCTATCCACCTTTGGAATATCCATCAGCAGCATGTCCAATGGATATTCAACTACATAGGGTCTCACATTCAATATCCCCAAGTTGTGCCTCCATGAATCGATGTAAGAGTATATGGGTAACAACCATAAATTGGAGGTAATTTACTCCATATTCATCCACAAAGAATAATTGTAATGAGGATAACTACTCTGACACCTTGCTCAGCAACTACGAACTAGATATTCTTTTGAGAGAATCTTCCACCACATTCTCCTTCCAAGGAGTATAGAAAATATCAAAGTCATAGTCCTGGATGAACTCAATCCATAACATCTATGTCAAGTTAAGATCCTTCTAATAGAAGGTATATGTTAAGATCCTTCTAAGAGAAGGTATACTTGAGACTCTTGTGGTTAGATTACATGATAAACTACTAACCCATCAAGTAGTGTCACCACATCTTCAATCTAAAAACTATTGTTTTTAACTCAAGGTCATGGTTTTCATAGTTCTGCACATGTGATCTCAAATAGATTGAACCATAGGCAATAACTTCTTACCTCTACATTAGTAAATGACCAAGTCTAGTTCTTAATTCATTGAAGAACACTGCATACTATACACCATCCTCCGGTAACCTCAGGATGGGAGTTCTCATAAACCTCTACCTAAACTCCTGAAAGTACTACTGGAATTCTTCTATATATATAAATGGTTTCCCTTTATTTTTTAAGTATTTAATGGGTGCTTCCACTCAAGAGAATTCAGCTACAATCCTTCAATAGTACCCAGACATTCCAAGGAAACTTCACACCTTGATAAAACTCTTGGGTAGATCCCAATCAAGCACTTCCTGAACCTTTACTCGATCCAATGAAACTCCAACCTCTGAGATGTTTTATCCTAGAAAATGGAGCTATCAAATCAAAAAATTACACTTTGAGATATTTCTATAAATTTGGTTCTATTAAAGTGTATCTTGGACCATTCTTTAGTGTCTCGTATTCTTCTCCTCAGACACTGAATACACTAGGATGTTATCAATGAAGACTACCATGAACCAATCTATGAAAGGTTGAAAAATACATTTCATGAATCCCATTAACACTACTACCAATTAATAATGCCAAATTAAATCACCAATTAATCATAGTGATCATAACCACATATGAATCTAGTCTTTAGTATATCATCATCTCTTGATCGCAGGTGGTGATAGCCTAGTCTAAGGGAAACCTTCAAAAACCATCTCAACCCCTTTAACTGATCAAATAGTTCATCAATTCTCCATATTGGGTACTTGTTATTCATAGTTACTTGGTTCAAGAACTGGTAAAACACACATAACCTTTAGCTCTTGTCTCCCTTCATGAAAAACAAAATTGGGGCTACCCAGGGTGAAATATTGGGTCTCACGAATCCCTTCCTACATAAGTTTTGTAATTTCACCCTCATCTCATGAAGATTTTCAGGATCTATCTGATATGAAGGTTTAGATATAAGTTTCTTCTCAAGGTGTAGATCAATGCAGAAATATATCTCTCAGTAGGGAGGAAAAGCTAGATCTTCTTCAAGAAATACGTCGTCATACTTTGCCACCACTATAAAAAACTGAGTACTGAAAACATCCATTACTTTGGGGATATTTCTACATAATTGATAAGTAATCAGCTGCACCATTATCTGCATGAGTCTATCCTAAACTTCCTATATTTTATTTTCACTGAAAAAGGAAAATATGGTTCCATCACTACAGACACACCTCACTCTTTACCTAAAATATTCAATCCAAGCATGAACTGTGGATAAATAATTCATAACAAGAATGATGTCATAAGGCCTTGATGTCGCTACCATGAGATCTCAATTGATACTTTCACCTCCAAGAGTCATTTCGCACTGTCAGTACCAGTGTGTGATCATTGAGTCTCCTCAAGTAGGAGTCTCCAAGAGTAACGGTCGAGTCAACGATTCAACCGAAATCTTAGAGTCTTAAAAAATATTCGTGGAAATAAAATAATGACTAGAACCTATGTTTATCAATACTATATCTAAGGTAAAAAAAATACATATATGATACCTAATATCATCCCTAAACCATTAAAATTATAGGCCTCTATAGCCTTTAGATGGCCTCATCCATTCCCACTGGCTCCCTGAGCCTAGCTTGGACCTCCTGGGGGTGGTGGAGGTAATAAGTCGAAACTCTAACCATCTCCCACTACCCTTATAGCCCCTCTATCACATCCACTTCCCTACGAAACAACCTAATACTACCTTTGAATTTTTCTTAGAAGTCCCTAAACCATCTCTTGGTCATTTGTACGGTGGGATATTCAATCTCATGCCAGATGTCCCTGGCCATTATAAGAGAAACAATTCCTATCCATTAGCTGATTCGAGCCACCTTGAGAGCCCTTCACCACAAACCGTGAGTCCTAAGGTCACCTCCTATAGCATATAACCATCTTGGATACATGTTACTTCTATTGGCTACCCATTTTGGAGGTCTCAGCTACCAGGTTCCCACTACTAGTTCTCATTACTAGAATATTCTATTCCAGAAAACATTCTACCAAAATCGGTCGCTCAAGTATCCCTATATAGTTGGATATGATAGGGGATACCACTAAATCCTTGAAGTCACAGTGAAATCCCTAATTGATGTTTCAATCTATAATGAACTTTTCTCATACCATATCCAAAGAGTAGCATGAGAGATGATAAAACATTGTTGAATACTATTCCATAGTTATACTACCCAGCTGTATATGTTAAGGCTCCTATATGTTTACCGATCATAATGTTTCTCGATTGAATTACTCTCTAAAGAGATTATCTACATTTTCAAGGAGAGATTTATCTCGTTATGTGACTGAGTTACCAAGATCCACAATTACCCCATAGAACCCTAAATAAGACTCATGATAAGGAATTTAATATGATCGGAAGGAGTCCTCATAAAGAATAAAACACATGTAATAGTCTCAAGCTAGTACTCAGCCACCTGGGGGTCTAGCTCACCCTATATCCTAGGAGTTCACTACCTATGAAACTCATGAAATCCACTTAGCCTATGTGCATCGTTAGCTGGTAGTGCTGGTACTAGATACTTCTCAATAGGTGGTGGTATAGCTGGTAGACCACTTAGAGGTTCTATCTCTGATATAATCCCCTATTCCAATGCCTTGTCACTAGGCAAATCATCCTCATTATCACATGGTGGAGTCATGGCTAACTATATATGCGGAGGCGTCCTAAAATTAAACAATTTGTACCATGGTAAAAATAGTATATTTGCAGAGATAAATCAAGAACGACATGGAAAACACAACTGTTCCCATGTGATGCATATACAATTTTTTATTGAAACAAGTGTTCTCATGTACTTAGTTGAAAAGCAGCTGATCAAAGTCTTGGTGTAGGGATATGTTGGTCTCTACACCAACACTACAGTCCCTAGCCTAAAATATGAAATCAAAACAAATAACATTATTCTCCCAAACCAATTTCAATGACTGTTTGTCCTAAAGTAGAACTGACCTCCTCAGATACAACTCTTTCACAACCCGTCCAAGAGGGGATGGTGCTACATCTACCCCGAGCTCACCTTTAGTAGGCTAAGGGCTGGTTAATAGGACCGAGTAGGTATATCCCCCAAATGGGAGGAATTATCCTAAAGTTCATGTACACACACACACACATCTCCAAGACATAAAATTCTAAAATGTAAAACAACAAAAATAATGAATGAATACAACTAAGATCCCCCAACTAGAGTATGATAGAAAGTAATGGAATAGTAAACAGTGCTAAATACAAGCCCACCATAAAGAGTATATAACACAATCTTACTAAAACTATAAATATTCCAACATGATCTATGGTTGAGTACTAATTCAAATGTACATGCTCAAAAATATACATCGGTCTGCCAAGATCCATCTATGCATCACCCACTCCATGTCCTCCTAGGAAACCATTGAAAGGGTCATCATCTGCCTAAAACATGACACTTACAGGAAGAGCCCATATAGGGGTGATTATAACAACACTCATTAGGACACCCTAAATAAACAAAGCACAAATTATATTCAGCTCAATACAAGATACAAAAATCTATGTATAATAGAAATGAAAAGAAGAACCCAGATATACTCAAGAGAGACACAACACCATAAGCAGGTTGTAACCAACTGTCAACCACATTATTTTTCATTAAGAAACACGTGTTCTGGGAGAACTCACTCCACAAGCCATGCTACCATAAAATACACTCCACAAAGGGGTTTGGGTCATTGGGCCATGCCCAAGGAAGCTCACTAGTCTTAGGGGACCATGATGAAAAGACAGTGGGTAATGCCCAGAACTATTGGGGGACACCATGAACCTAGTCCAAATCAACCCTCTATGTATGGGATCCTATGACAATAACTCCATAAACCCTACCAATATGGCATGCTAGATG
Organism: Viscum album; assembly: GCA_963277665.1. Lineage (NCBI taxonomy): Eukaryota > Viridiplantae > Streptophyta > Magnoliopsida > Santalales > Viscaceae > Viscum > Viscum album. The sequence goes on from OY728132.1 coordinate 1,702,852,564, forward strand.
GAGGATTGATTCCCTGCTCAGGGAAGTCACATTGATTCCACAAACTCTAAATAGGGATGATAGATGATCACACTCTAGTCTCTCAGAGGGACACCATAACTCTATCTAAGACTCAGCCTCTAGAAAAGATTACAATCGAGTGATATGGATGTAATGTCACACCATAACCTCATGGAAAAAGGACCAAGGGAACACACTCAACCTATAAGATACCAAATTAAGAAAATGATGATCCTAAATCACTCTTGAAGGGGGTTCATAGCGTGTCCCAATGGGTACTTGGCATGTTTAGTTATCCCATGTTATGGCCCTATTTAAGAGCCTTACACGATATGTAGTCTCGATATACATAGTGTGAAGAAATATATACACAATGTGTAGAGATACATAGTATCCTTACCATGTCACCAAGCTATGTTTGTATATCAAAGTTTTGTCTATGTACTGATCTCTGTATTCCATGATGTGTTCGTGTATAAGTACACAACATGCCATCTCATCATATACTATTGCATATGTCTGTCTAATCTCTGGAGTACATGTCGAGTCAACTAGGAGAGGACATATTCAATGTGACAGGGTCACATGACATGTGATCCATAACTTCATCTGAACCCCAGCACCACATCCAGTGGTCCCCACATGTTGTGTAATCTGGTATTACACACCGTGTTCTATAAGATTTCCCAGAATCCTTTATTCTTACTCATGTACCTCGAACAACGCCCCGACACTCGATCCGTCTGTCATTTTGTCTTAAAACTGAAGATCCAAGGTATTTTTTTCCTGAAATCACCAAATCAATGCATTCCAACAAAATATCATGTTAGAAATTGGATCAAATTTTTATTCATCATTTTGTGCCAAATAACGTTGAAGAACACGAATATTCAGATTCATGCATCATCTGATTCACTCTATCTCTGTCGTCGTGTCGTGTCAATCTGAGATCTATAATTTCATAACATCATTCCAAGAAATGGTTGTTAAATGATTGATTGACTCAGAATAGTCAAACCTTGGGCCATCGATGAATACCCATGGTGAATCACAGAACTGGGGGAGAATAGTAAAATCAATAAGATGAACAAACCTCGATTGATATTCATGCCGATCTTGGTTCATTTTTTGTTAGAAATAAAATATAATCCATCAAAAATTAAAACCAAATAATCTCTCTTGTAAATCCACAAATTATAAATCCCATCCTACAATATGCATGATCCATGAATCAATTTGTTCATCAATTGATTCATGTTTGTCATAGAAAAAAAGAATGGAGAATATCTAAAATCAAAAACATGCCCTACCTCAATCTGGTTCGATCATTGATAAAGAAAATTCACTACATTGTGTATTTTTGTGAGATTCATCAAATCTGAGGATGCACCTATCGATCGATCCATGATTAGAAACTTCATCATCATTTATTTGAGATAATTCCCCATGGGTTCTCAACAATGTTCCTCCAGATGTTCCAATGATATAAGACTAACCTTGGAATTCTGAAATAAGGTTATATTTAAAGAAAATCAAGCCTTTGTTTCAACATAATTAATTAAAATAATTTTTATTAAATTATGTTATTCATTTTATACCTGTGAATGTTTTTTATAAAAGGCATGTGACAACCAATGTTAGGTCACACCTAGTGTAAAAATAGCATCTTGAAGTCAAAGGATCCCTCATATTTCTAATCTGGGAACTTGTTTAGAAGATATTCCACCTTTTTTAGGAAAATAGCATGTGAGTGCTATTTAATAGTTTAATATTTTTCAAATATTTATTCTTGGAACACCTGGCCTTGGAATTTCATGTCATCTCAGTTCCTGGTCTCGATATTAATCTATATAATATTATAAAATAATATATAGAAAATATGAGACATTACATTAATATTATCAAGGTTTTGGGTAACTCCATTGGAAATTATAATGTTATATTTATTTATGATTTTATAATTAACCCCTTGATTGTTATTTTTTTAGTTTTTATTATAGTAAATTTACTTTAGATCACCTATAATAAGAAGCTTCTCACTTAACCTCAATGGTACAAAAAGAAGCAGAATTAAAATCCTTATGGGGGTGAAAACCTAAGAGATCCTATAGAAAACTATAAACAAAATAGGATTATAACTTGAAATTTGAATTTTATTTTAAAGATGATAAGGCCCTATACTTACTTGACTCAAATAAGTAATTGGATCCTATTGTGAGATTTTAATCATTAATGTAGCTAGTGTCATTCATACTAATACTGCAGAGGAAAATTATATGAATGAATGGGTAAAGGAGGAAGTTTTTATTGAGAATATTATTTCCCCAAAATTACATGAATAATAAATACTTTCTTATCACTAGATACAAGCACATGGTTTAGGGTCTCCTATAGATATCTCATTACCAAACTTTTTTTAAGCTTGTTTTAAGATCAGAGTAAACTGTGTGGCTATATCCATATCCCACCCATTATTAAAAAAAATTGACATAATTCCCATAAAATAATGAATGGATTAATATGATACCAAGATAAAAAATCTCAAGTCCATTAATGTAAAACTACTCAAAAAAATACACCTATTGAACGTGACTACCAAGACAGTGTCATTATAACCCCCGTAGTTGATATCCTTCAAAATGATACCATGAGATCAATGATAGTTTATTCTAGACATATAGGTAACTGAAGTCCATGATATCATATTCAATTAATTAAAAAAATAACTACTTTATTTTTTCAATATTTGGATACCATCAATCACAATCCTAGGAAAATCACCCAGTACAAGTTTAGGAGAGTCATCCAGGAAGAATATCATCTTAATAAAAATAATTTAAAGTAGAAATTATAGATTTAATTATCATTTTATTATATTTTTTTAATGTTAGAAGTATTATAATAAATATGTAGAGAAACAATATCAAAAGTGGGTGGATTTGACTCCTCTCTCTAACATTAGGAATCTAGAATTCCAAATATTCAATGGAATAAGAGATCTAGAGAAACATATCACCAAATATTCATCTTGGTGTGGCATGATGTTGGGTACTATAAAAAATAAGAATCAACTAAGATCATGGGTTCTATGTATACACTACAAGGTCCCTCATTTGTCAGTTATAGAAACCTAACACCAAGACCCATTGCTAGTTTTGATGATATTCATAGATAATTTCCTTACCTATTCAACTACGACTTGAAGAAAAAAATTATAGGTTACCCCTATAACTATAAACATAATGAGAATAAAAGGGATGTGGATTTCATTCCAATGTGGAAGGTCCTTTCATATTAACGATACATTCAACTTCCCTAGGAATAATTGTTGAAAATTTAAATAGTGAATCAATATGATGAGTTATAAATTATAATAATTATATATAAACACTTCTAATGGATTATGGGATTTTGTTACAATAATATAATATTTTAATTATTCCATTTAACATACCAAAATGAAATCTCAAGGAACACCCACATCACAAGAATGAAACTTTAGGAAGGTAAAAATAGTTATTATTTCTCTCAAGACATCATATTCAAAAACCTAAACCCTTAAGATAGTCATGATTAATGCATTACATCCTCGTATACAATAATAAAAAATTTCTTCTTCCAATGAAATAACACATGTTGTGAACAGGGAGAAGAGGTGCCTATATTATGAAAATAATAAGAATATAGTATATTCCTATAAATTTGTAAAGGTTCCCATATATTTTATATAAAACCTAGAGGCCAGTAATTGAGGTTATATGGTTATTTTATTACATTTCTATATAATAAAATAGATAATAATATATAAGATCTTATAGTGTAGTATTCTAAGAAGACTAAATACATAAAAGATCCTTAAATTTCATTTGGAAACATAAAATACATAATAAAAATTTAATGAAAACGTTATTATTCCTCTTAGAATTACCTTAGATGTTTCACTATTATCTTCTTGGTTCCCTAAGGAAAAGGTAAACAAAATAAATGAGTTATCTCATTTTATTAGTAATTTTTAACATAAAATAGAAGATATAATGGAATTAATAAGGCATAAATAATATGAAAACAAAAAATAATATCAAATAATTTCATATAACAGATAACATTAGCATGAAAGATATCCATGGTCATCAGGACAATGAGAATAACAAACCAATTATATATTAATAATTTCTTTCATTTTCATGGAATGAATAATTTTAGACATCATTAATATACTATCAATTCCCCATGCTAAGAAATCATATATATATTGGTATAACATACACAAAATACCCAAGCTAGTTTGTCTCACACGCCCTATCGATGCATATAAGGGCTATAAAATTTTATTCTCTACTCATAAAAAAATAATTATAATGAATCCATCATATAAAATATTTTTGTTAACCATAAATATCATAAATTTCTTAACAAACCACTTATGTACACATCTCTTATTAATCAATATTGATCTGTATATAAGAAATGAGTATACAGATAGTCAGAGTTCCCAGTTTATTGAATTACGTGGATATATTGGTGAATATTCATTATTCTAGTAGGAATTACATAATATTTATAATTAAATGGAATTCATCCTTGATAATGGTCTTGTAAAGTTTGATGTTTTTATTATATATGGGTATTATTATTAATTGATCAAATGAAAGAAATGGTTTGACACCAAATAAGTGGCATAAAAATACCCTATTGATTGAATTTTATGGAAATATTATGGACTATGAGGGTAGTATAACAAGTGGAAATGGAAATATATTTATTAAAACAAAATCATGGATTTAAAATAATGAAACATAACATCATTATATATTAAAATGTAAAGGAATTAAAAAAAAATTCAAAAGTGAAATAGACACAAGGGTATGGAAACCCTTACCTTGTAATATCATTTACAAAATATTTAGAATGACTCCTTGTATACATAGAGTTTGTGATCTTGGAATAAATATATATATATTGATTTTTTTAACCCTTACCTCACTAAATCTCTTTAGGAATGATTCTTGGACTAGCTTTGAGAGAGAAATTACTATATAATTTGAAACACTTATGTACCTAATTATATTATGAAATGATATTGAGAGTGAAAATGTGATAAAAACATGATAAATGGTTTTGGAGTGGGGAAAATGAGAGGATGGTGGGTATTTATAGAAAGTGAGGGTGAATTATTTAATAATTTATAAATATAGACCTTGGAATTTATATTGTCAAAAAATTGAAAAAATGTGTCTTTACCATGGTTTCAAAACATGGTATTTGAAATTTAAGGCCTTATTTCTTACTTACATAAGATTAAGTACTGAAATTATGTAAACTATATTATTTTGTTCATGGAAAATATATTTATTCATAAATAATTATTTTAAAAATATAAAAATATACTTTAGGATTTGAAAACATCTTAATATGTTTAGAAAATTAATTTGATTATTTTAAAATACATTATTTTAATTAATTAATATATTTATTATTGAGAAATACTTTATATTATTTACTAACTCATTTTTAAGTCATTATTGTGTCATTATAATTATTTTTTATTTATACTATATTTTACTATTTACCCAAAATTCAATTTTCTCAAAAATTAATGAAAAAGACATTATTGGATAATTTTGATGTACTAATTCTAAATTTTAAGTAATATTTATGAAAATAATTCTTATAAATATGAAATTTATTTTTTCAAACCCTTAGATTATTTCAAAACCATTCATTTAGCACTAAAATTTTAAAAACATTTCTTTTATAAATATTGTTCTTATTCTAATACATATTTTAGTAATTTTATTAGTATCCATTTGTCAATGTAAAATATTTATAATTATTAATTATATTATTAACCATTTATTTGTGTATCTTATTAGAAAATTGTTTTTATAAAGTTTTAATTATAATAAAAATCATCATATATTAAAGTTTTTATTCCAACATTCTCATTCTCAATGGCCAGATTCCAATGCTCACCTTGCCTATATGTTGGTCACAATAAAATTTATATTCAAAATTCATTATAAAATCTAAAATAATTCATATCCTTCTATTAATTCATATACTATGTATATTAAAATTCATATTGTCTACTTTATAATAACAATGTATTTCATATTATCGTCCTTATTTTAATAGTAAGATTCTACATAGTTCAAAAGTATGGTTTTAAAAAAAAAATCCAGTTCAATAGTATGGTGTTTCACTATATTCTTACTTATTTTTTGGTACTAGTTGCAGCTATTATAGTGAATTTAATCTTCTATATTTCTGTTTTACTATTATTATTATATAATATAATGTGAATTGTGAAATGGTTTTTATGATTAAATGTTTATTTACTGTAGTTGAATTATAGGTATTATATCCCCCGCTTAAATAATTTTATGCTTAAAATTTGGGTTATACATTAGCTAATAAATAGATATGGGTAATTTTTTATCATTTCATCAATAGGATCCCATTGTGATTCCTCTAACATGTTATTCCTATAAAGTACATTCATTTGCGGAGTTTTCAGATTCCAAAACTCTTTCTCTTTAGTGTCTTAAATCTTACTAATCCATTAATTATAGTGCTAGTTAGGCTCTAGCTCTATTTATTTGGTGTTAAGTACATGTTTCGGTTTAGGAATATAATTTCTCAATAGTGAGACATGAAATATCCCATGTACATCAAATAGGTTAGGTGGTATAGATTAATGGTATTCCCCATATCCAATTTTCTCTAAAATTTGGAAAGGTCCAATATATCATTGACTTAGCTTCCCCTTCCTGAAAAATATTATAAATACCTTCCAGGGAAATAGATTTAGTTATTTACGATACCCTAGTTTATATTTCAAGCCTTACACCAGTTATCATCATAGCTCTTTTATAAATTTGAGTATTTTTTATATGATTGTGAATGGAATGAACTTTTTTAGTTTTCTCCTGAATATTTTTAAAACCAACAAACTTTCTTCCCCCAGCTTCATCCGTGTAGGCTAGGGTATCAATTATTATCCCATAAAATTATTTTTATGGTTCTATTTAAATGATTTAATGAGACCAATTATTCTATAAAAATACCTAAAAGGTAATTACTAGCCCCAAGTTCTTTAAAAATAAAGTAATCATGACGTTAGTATGCCCTCTATTGTTTTCATAGTCCATTCATTTTGCTCATTTTTTTGGATGGTTTGAGGAGCTCAAATGTATCTCAATTTTAAAATACTTTTAAAGACTAATCCAAACCATTATTGTGATATGAGGGTCGTGATTAGATACAATTGACTTATGTAGACCCTGAAGTCTCATAGCTTCACAAATATAGAGTTATAAAAGATAATCATGGGTAATATCATCCTTTATTTCTATGAAATGTGTATAATTTATTAGGAAATAGACAATAACCATTATTATATCATTATTCTTATATTTATAGGTATGTCCCATGATTTTTTTTATATTATCCTTATTACACATTGATATAGGGGGAGTTTTCATAAAACCCTTAGTTATTTATCTCTGATCCTTTACTTATTGGCACATGAAGCATCTTATCACATAGTCATAAATTTCCCAATTAATGTGTGTTCCTATAGAAATTTTAACTTATGTATTTATACATTATGGTTCTGCCATGGTGTATGGAGAAATTTGATATTATAGCTTCACCTATAAATTATATCTTTGTATAAGGTACTAGATGATTTCATAGTATCTTTATAAACTTCAATACACCATATTCATAGATGAATTGTATCCATTTCTAATAATTTATGGATTTATTTTACATTAGTAAACACTTTTAATTTTATTAGGGATTAATTGTCTACTCTAGTAATGTTGGTTTTGAAATCACTTAGAAACATAATGATGTTTCCCCTTCCCAAAAAACATAATATTCAAAATTACTAAATCCATTACTATCGGTTCCTTATTTATACACTTCTTGGATAAACCATCATAATACTCCCTACTCTAGAGATTTAATTATTAATTATTATTATCTTAGAATTTCATCAATATGATCCTCTATATTTGGTTCTATACAAAACTCAGTTTCTGAATTATCTCCTCTTAAAAATGGATTCCATGCCTCCCCTAATAATCATAATATTCTTCTCTAAATAGTAAATTATTTCATTACACATTGGGAGACAATCCATACCAAAGGATTATGTCAAAGTAAACAACAATTATAATAATAATGTTTACAAATATGTATTATTTATGAAACCTAATAGAAATTACATCATATATTCTCATTATATTAAGATTATCACTAGTTATTTTCATTTTCAACAAATTTAATTTTATTTTAGTGGATAATTTAATATTATTAGAAAAAATATATATTTAATAGTGTATTGAACAAAAATTAAATAAATAATTATCTAAAATTGATTTTATGATGAAGCTACCCACTAAATTAAACTTATATTGTAGTAATCACATAATATCATCCTTTTTCCAATGGCCAATTTTGAAGTAAATTAACTTGATGCTCATGGAATTGGTTAGAATCATTTCCCATCTCTTTTAAATTGAATAATTTGAGAATGGAAACTTAACTATTACCTTTAAAATCATGATATTGATGGAATTTTACACCATTATTATAGAAAACTCTTGTTCCCTTCAAGAATGTTTCAGGGTGTTTCATCACATGGCTATTAAATAATGGGAATTTCACCCTTCCTTTTTTCTCCCTCAGTAATGTTCCCACTATGTAATACTTATATTTTCTAATATTATCCTAATTTAATTTGAAAATAAATGACTTCAATAACTGTTTCTCGGTCTCGATATAAATTTTAACTCAAAAATCCTATAAAGAGAATCATTGAGAAACCAATTCCATTTAACGGTTTGGCTTTATCCCATCAAAGAGTCATTCAATATTTCTTTATAAAATACCTACATTATATGGAATGTCTTGATAAACATGTAATTTTATCCTCATAATCAATGAAATTTTCCTCTTCATGTCTTCAATTTAGAAATTTTCATTCCATATCAACTCAATAATCATGAGTATATTACTTTTTAAGGGTATCACCTTAAAAGTTTTACATTCCATGTTTTCTATTTCATCATCCTTATTTTTGTTTCTAATCAATGACCAATATTAATAATAATCTCCCATTATATGATATACTTCCATGATAAACTTCTACGTTTCACTAATACCTAAAGTAAGGAACAACTTCTAGAGGTATATGATCCATATTTTAGCTACTAGTAGATTAGAGGTTAAATTAAAGGATGATTGGTTTTACCCTAAGTAGTGGCCCAACATTTTTACACCGTGTTATGGATAAATAGTTTTTAATATCCATGAATCCAGTAACCCATATCCTTTGGTTAAATAATTTCATTGGTATATGAAATAACCTATCACATCATATAGATTTTCATATTTATGTGGTCTTAGGAGACTAGATACATTCATGATTCTCATAATACATTTGAAAACATGGAATAAGAATTAAAATTCCTTTGATATCTTTTTTATTTATAAAATTATGTCCCTAAAATAAATCAAAGTTAACTTCTTGATACCTCAGGGAAAATAGAAAAAATGGTAATATATTATTATCATTAATGAATTACATATAGCAGTAGCTATTATAGAATAACCAATGCATGAATAATTTGGTAAATATAAAAAATAATAAAATGTGACATATAACTAATATAATGAGGTAAATATATCCATGGATGACATAAAAACATAAATAATCACATTAATAGTATTAATTAGTTTCATAGTGGTAGAATGAATAATTTTATAATGCATACTTTTTCCATCATGTCCTTGTGCCAATATATTTTACATAAATAGGAAAGGAATATGAAAAATACCAAAACAATTTTATCTAATGAGACCTATCGATGCATTTAAGTGATATTTTGTCCACCACCTTTTACATTATAAGACCAATGAATTCACCATATTAAGGAAATAAATAAAAATACAATGCATATTAAACATTACATAGTAATCAATAAACATATGTATTGGAAATAATAATCTTATAGGATGTTAATAGCTTCCATATTAAATAAAATGATCATAAGAAATAAAAAATGAAGAAGTTGGATGGTATCATTAGTGCATATCCCAAATGAAAATTGATCAAATTTAAAGGATTTTGACATAGATGGAAAACACTATTATAAAGAAAATTAAAATTTTACAATGGGAATGAAGAATAAGTACAATTTACATTTTTTATAACCATTTTAGAATATTTTTTAAATAAAATGGTATAGAAAATTCTTTGAAACACCATAAAAAATGGTAGTAAGTTTCATAAAAATTTTATAAGGGTTTCATGAAGATTCACTAGTAGGGAAAAATTTTAATAGAATATTCCATTCACATTTTGAAAAGAATGCCATATTTAAACTAAAATAATGTCACGAGTCACTTACAAATACCATTTCTAAGAATATTACCAGAAAAAAATTTATAAACATTAATTCAAAATTTAAATCTTCAAAAATTAAATATTTAAAAGAAATATCGGCTAAGTTGTCATGGATGATAAAACATGTGAACACAAATAAATTTTCAAAATATATTTATTGAAACCCAAATCCTAAAAAAGGACAGAAATAAATTAAATTTTAAAATTATTTAAGTTAATTTTGAGGGTCATATAAAATAATAAATATTTATATTTCAAAAAAGAGTAAAATTTTTGGGAATAAGAATATTGATATGGTGGAGAACTATTTTCAACAAAAATGAATCAAGATTTGAAATATTATTTTGGTTTTGGTAGAATTTGAATCAAAATAACTTGTAGGATAAACCTTGAAATAGAATGTAAAATAACATTAATAAGGATATTCATAAAAAAAATATTTCAAAAGGGAAGTATATAAACCAAGTAATTGAAAAAAATTATTATAATACAGAACCTGACATAAATAATAGAATTGGAGGTTAATAACCCTTACTATTTTAAAATGGATTTCATAAAAGCTCTTTAACATCATATATAATAACCCTAAAAATATTATTCAATTATTTCACATACTTATTCATATATTTTATGTTTTATATACTTTAATAATAATCATTCTCTAAACATATATTATTTATATATAATTTATTTTCACCATCAGATGATCATAATTTTGATTTCTTCATATTTTCATCATAATGGCAATGTAAAACACCTTTACTTAATGAAAAGATCATAATTAAAAATTTATTTAATATATTGGAATCATTTTGTTTCAAAAATTAATGAATTCCCAATTTTATTCCATGTAATTTATGGGAATCGTTTGCGTATTTGGAATCCCAGATGAGCTTATAGTGGGTAATTTACTAATATAAACGAGTTACTCTATAATAATTATTAATTATTGTCTTATAATTAAATAATAATATTCATGACATATATTTTTCTTTAATATCCTATATATTAATAAAATATATTTTTATAACCATCCTTGTAAGGTGGTGATGAAAACTGAAACATGGCACTTTGTGTAGACGGCTGTCCACACGTATACACGGACGACGTTTCAATTTTTCATAGAATGAAAGGAAGGAAGAAAATGGATTACCATTTTAGGGTCATAAAAATGTTATAAATATAATATTTTTTTTATTAAATAAAATATTCTGACCATATATGTAGATTGGTTATGATAAATAAAATTGGTCACTTCATGTAGGTGGTAGTCTGCACGTACGCATGAAGAATGTTCTCAATTTTCTAAGAAATTGGGAGGGGAATATAATTGTCACACAAATAAAATAATATCATTTCAGAAGAATAATTATACTTACTCAATTATTATATAATGGGTAAAAAGTGATTTTAGGAGAAAGTTAAAGAATAAAAAATTTAATAAGTGATTTTTACTCATGATAAGAATTTGAACATCCCCTTAGAGGACCTCTTAAGAAGGGAAAATTTAGTGATTTTAATTAGTTTAAGGGCTTAAAAAATTGGTAGAGGGATAGATTATAATTTTATTTTTTATACATTCATGTGGAGTTTTAATTCTTAGATTATATGAAAATGGTTGGTATAATAACCCTTTTATAAGTGAAAAGGGTGGCACTTTTTTAAATACCAATAACTTAATTTAAATGTCACGTCACATTCAATGTAAAGTGGCTCCAAAATTGGAAAATAATAGAGAATATATTATTTTATCAATAAAACCCTTTATTATACATTTATATATTTTTTTGTGGAATTTTATTCTTGTTCTCCTTAGTTTTAACATTTAACACTATTTACTTTTACCACGGTAACTCATTTTTTATCAATGGAAAATTATTTTAATGAAATAATTTAAAATTAACCTTATTAACTCATTTATATATTATTATTAAAATTTTAAAAATAAATTTATAACATTAAATTTATAATAGTGATAAAAATGAATTTTAAAATAATAAGTGTATAACGTATAGATATAGTATTTAGAGAAAAATATATATTACTTAGGTCACAAAATTTTAATTACAAGTTTATAAATTAAATATAACATTTTAAATGTATAATTTTACATGTTAAATACATATTTGATTAATTAAAATTATTAACATAATTTCAGTCCATACTTATACCCTAATGATGTCACAAAATTCATTCTATTTTAAAAAAATGGTATTTTGTTATATTCACCAAAAAATTCAACCTTTTTATAAAAATAACACAAATTCATAAAAAGTTGATTTTTACAAGATTTAACCAAAAACAACATCCTTTTTATAAAATTTAAATTCAAAAATTTTTTAATTAAAATTTTAAATATAATCATAAATAAAGGGTATTTTTAGTGTATAGTGAGTAATAGTAATAGGATGCAGTGTTAACTTGATACAGTAAGGTCTCAGGTATTACAAGGTGTCTCCATATGGGAAAGGCTATTGGCCATAACAAGAGTAAATTGCCCAAATATAGGGTTAATCTTCTTAGTTATAACACTACCCTCATTGACATACACTAGATGGAAACCCTTAAATTGATTATGGGTGGTGACATGATTTTAATTACTTTTATTAGGATCCATTTATAAATAATAGAATACACATAATTAGTTTATAACACTGTGAATATTGAATCATGGTATAGAATTCATATGTAGGAAATTATTTTTGAAACATTTATTGAATATCATTATATTTTATCATAATGTATGTGTTTTAAGGCTATATTCTCTAAAATCTAGTTCCCAATGTTACTAATAAATAATATTTGGTACCAATTATAACACTCCATCTCTAATAACCCAGATCTGGTGATTTTTTATTATATTGATAATAATTTCAAGAGATTGAATTACACAGGATCAAATAGATTAGTAGTCTTAAGTGACAATATAAAAATAATATCCTAACATTACTTTTGAAAACATATAATACCTCATAAAATTTTATTGAAAATATTATTATTCTTTTTTGAATCTCCTTGAATAATTCATAAAACTCTTATTGGTTTTCTACGAAAAACGAAAACAAAATAAAGGGGTGATCTTAGATTTATAGTAAGTGTTATATTATAACATAATCTATCAACAAATATAAAATATTTGAATAATATGTAAAGAATAAATAAAAATAAAATAATTTCATATTAAAAACATAAGCATGAAATATATCCATTAATATTATAATAATGGAAAAAAATAATTACATGGATAGTAATAAATGATTTCATGGTAATGGAATTCGTAATTCAATACAAAATTTATTTTCCCATTGGATTATATTTATATTTGTTTTCAATGTTCATGTCAATATATGTCATCATGTAATGGGTAATATAATGATTATCCAACCAATGATGAAGAAAATGTGATACCCATGAAGTATGGGAAACGAAGAAAATATAAATGACATTGTTCATAAAAAAAGAAACATTCATGGGTTTAGAATGGATATTGTAATTCTTGTATACTATGGTAGAATCCCTAAAAATTGAAAAAATTATAGTGATTATCTTCATGATAAAAAGTATTAAGTATTGAAGGAATAATTTCAGTGATATATAAAATGTCACTCACCAGCCTGAGTCAACCCTGAACCAGTCAGTCTGGAAAGCCCGCGACAAGTCACAAGAGGCATTCCCAATCCTCCCGGGATCGAGAAAAGCACCAAGGGAATCAATATAGTAAACAAGGTAATGATTTTTCTTATATAAAAACATCCAAACAAATATTAGAAAGAAATGGATAACCCAAAATATAGTTATATAAAAATTGAACTGAACATTATTTGTACAAGAAACTGAAAGTGCAACTAAACCAAAAACTCAACTGACCAAACCCGATAACCAACTAACATCATGTTACCCCACTGGTCACTCTCCAACACAATTATCACACATCTCCCAAGGCGATTAAACTCAAGATGAAACCTACACAATGGCTAAAAATAGAAGAAAAATATAGGTGTGAGTATTAAAACTCAGTAGGGCAGCCCGATATTCTATTCCCAATGCACATCCTTTAAAATAGAAGAAACATAAATTTAAATTTTTAAATAAAAGTTATAAAGGTATGTTTTCCAAATGAGGTCCCATGCAATAAAAAAATTACCACATAGAAACTTGCATGTTTTATAAACAAGAATTCTTGTAATAGTTTTCCAAGAGGTGCAACTTCAAAATGAAAATAGTTTTCAAGAGGGATACTTTAAATAATGTACACTTTTAAATAAATCATACACACTACTGAATTTACCAACCAAACACACCATATACTGATGGTGAGTACAAAATAGACAATGAGAATAACTCACGGGAACACCCCTGGGAACTAGTTAGTTGTGAGCCCCAGGTACCTCGTATCTCAGTGAAAATAACCATAATAAATATCTATTCTCATGAACACGAGCCACTAGTAGGGAGAATACCCATAACCTAGAGATCCCACAACATCATCATCATTATAGTTTAGCTAGTGTTTTCATTGTCAAACATGCTACATGAAATAGGGGCCAAACCCCACGGGATCACCAGCAAACTAGTACATGTCCACCCACCTAGATATTCGGGATTCCCTTTAATGCTCAATCATGTTAGGAATATTATAAAATAAACATTTCACATCAGAATTCCATTCCCAATCCATAATCAAACAAACATATAACAATCGTTCTTCACATTTATCTCACAAATCAATAAACCACTAAAAAATTTAGTAAAACAATTTCACGGAGTGTATTGAGGCTTCGCACTTAAAACTCATTCAAAAGAACCCTTTTAAGTATAAAAACCCAACAATACCATACACATCCATATTTTCTTGTCCAAAAACATTTAATAAAATCATTTCATGGACCATAAAACAATCCCAATTGGAACAACATTGTATATACATGTAAAACACTCATTCTTCATTTTTAGGAAAGGCCAAACGGGCCTTTAAACATTTTCTCAAAACTAACATTTGACAAAGTTATGTATTTCAATTTTATTAAGGAGGGGTATAAACACCATTTACAACAGCAATAAACATTCATAAATACCATAAAACACTCAGGTTACATATTCAAAACCCAACCACTGTCAAAAGGATGTGAAACAAGCCATTTTCCGGCAACTCGGGCCAAAACATGTTGTAAAAAAAACAAAATTGTTTGTAAAACCAAATACAAATTAGAAATCCATAAAAGGATCCCAAAAATAATTTTTTCCACGATTCTAATATATTTATAATTCCAAACAAATCATTTTAAATTGCACTATACACATAATAGCCAACCGGGCAATTTACCGAACACATGGCATGTACTCTTTAACAAAATAAAATATTTTAAGCACTTAAAAGGGATAAAATACCATTTTCATGCCATAAATTTATTCAAGCTACTAAAACATATTCAAAATACCATAAATAGTGTGAAACATTTTATGGAATAATTTTTCAAACAAGATGAGTGCACATTTATACCAACACAACTATATTTTTAACAAAATATGGTATAAAACATCATTTGCACACAAAACAATTAAAACCATGGTTTCAAAGAAGCACATATCATATAAATAATGTTATAACAACATTATAATGAAGAAACTTAAATGATAAAGGCCTATTCAAGGTATATCCTACCTTAAATCCTTGGCATAATAGAAATGCACACCCAATATCACCATCCAAGGGTTTACAAACCCTAAAGCTAGGACGTCCATCCCCAAACGAAAAAAAACCCCATCTAAAATCATGGGAAACCAAAACCAAGGTCGATCATGACTTAGGTAGATTATAAAATCAATAGATAAATAAAGGAGGAAGAAGAGGGAGGATAAAAGGGAAAGAATATCACCTTTTCAACTAGAAAACGCTTCACCTTTATATATGCACCCTTAGAGAAAAGGGAATGGGTTTGAACTTCTTTTAGAGGATCCTAAGGTCTAGAAGGACTAGGGAAATAATATATTTGTAAAAAAGAGCACTAATTGAATGATTTATGTATGAAACAATTTACCTTCTCAATTATCGATTATTTGAGGAAACCTGAGAACATTCGCCCTAATATTCGATAAAAATGAGCTCTAAATAGGTTAACTCGATAATGGGGGTGATTCTACATATTTTGGATTCGGTTGGGAGGTTGAATCACCAAAAAATATTAAAAAATTAAAATGATATAAAAGAAAGATATTATTTTTTTAAAACTGGAAATGGGACCATGGGCTGGCCCAATACCGAAATAAGTAACCCACATTCATCATGATTATGAATTTATAAGGGGTAAAAAATGATATCGAGGTTTGAATATGTTAGTGAGGGAAAATTATGAAATGTAATGGGTGAAAAATATTGAAAAAAAAGGAGTTATAAAAGAAACAAATTTGGTTTTTGAAACTAGAAATGGGCTCATGGTTGGCCCAAATCATGTAGTAACCACCCTCTCTCCAAAAACTCTTAAACAAGAAATGGGGAACCCAAATTAGGGAGATTAGACATATATATTAGTTAAAAATAAAAATTAATCTCACCCAACACCCAAGAAAAGTATCAGGATTCTCAAAGAACCGGATCAAAACAATGACATGAAAAGAACAAAATGGGTGTGACAATTCTCTCCACCATTAATGCTTTCTGCCCCTGGAAATCCATAACACTTTTGAACTGACACAAAAACACCTAAGTATTCTTTATCAACATAATATAGTCTCTAAATCTAAGGAAATATCATTCACCAATAATGTAACTTTATACTCTTTCCTGAAAAAACAGCAACTCACAACCACTTTCAGAGAATCAACGAACAGATAAAGCCACCACCTCTAAAACCAAGCCAAGAACTAGATTGTTGGGCCTTCTCCCAATGAACCAAAAGATCACCCAAACCATAGTTCACTCACAAAATCTAATGACATGGGGTGGAGGCCATAATGGGATCCCCACCATTAAATCACAACTACCATCTGATGAATCCAAAAGGAATGATCTTTGAGACGCACAGTGGGTCTCCCCACCATTAGAGACCAACAAGAAATGAACAAAAAGTAAGGAGTTCAAAATAAACTAGAATTGAGACTCGCCTAAACAGGACCACCAAAACTCTCCCACAAAAACATACAAACCCATGTTAATGGGGTAACAACATGAACATCTAAACCACCCACACCCAAACGGAGGGGACAAGAACTGAGCCAACACTTTTGGCATGGATCCAGACCCCCACCACACGAGGAGGGGAGGGAAGGGGACCCAATAATTTTTCCAATGAAACCACAAAAGAAATAAAGCAACTACCCAACACTCTCCACCTATGAATAGGTAACACCAAGACTACACACAATTTTCACAAGAGGTCTACATAGGGACATTGATAGAAAACCCTCATCCATGAAGGAATAACCATAGACATTGTGTGAGGGGTAAGTCCACCACCATTTTTGTGAAAAAGGGAATTTCATAGTACTAAGGAACCATAGTAGATACATATAAAGTACCATAGCACAATGGTGGAGTCAAAATACTGGTCAAGATCCCCACACCTCTGTAAATTTCTTGACAGCATGAAAAGCTTCACTCTGAGGCCTATGGATAGAGCCCTAAATCTTGACGCATCTATTGCACCGCAGTCAGGTGCTAAGGATCACACCACTCAAAAAACTCACTTTCTCAACAAAACACCTTTATCTATATAGGAACTCATAGATACATATTGAAATTATATCACACTCCGAATGAGGATAAGAAAGGACAAGGAATACGATGAAACACATCAACATCAAAGAGCACAATTGCTTTGTCCAAAAGAATTTTCATGACCTAGAATCACTTTAAATTGATCCCAAAAAACACTATATTTCAACTAAAGGGACAAGGAATTATTTGAGGAGGTGGATCTAGCTTGTGAAACATGTAAAATAATCCTTAGGTTTCTCAATTAGAAATATTACAAACATAGAACTATTTTTGGCCACATCAAAACATCCAACACATCTTTAGAAAACCACTGAACAATACTCCAAAACTGAGCCACCAACAAGATCTCATCTCAAGATGAAAAAAGAATATGACTTCTAGAACAAAAGGAAGCTTACTGAAAAAAAAATTATAATACATAGAAACAATTATCCACATAACAATTGGTTAATAAAAAAAGGCCACAATTTTTAGCTCAAAAAACTTTTGAAAAAAAACTAATTTGGTGGGCATCCACATTCACCAATGGTGTTTCATCAAGTCTCACCCTCATTCACATTTCCATTCCACCACGGCACCCAACCACCATGCCATATAACCCATCCTTCTGGATAAAAATAAAACCATGCATGTGAGCACCCATGATAACACCATAGTCTAAAACAAAATAACATCATTTAAAAAAACATGTACCTTATAAAGGAATACTAACCACCAAGTCAAAACCCCTTTTCATATTTCACATAACAAACCACACTTCATCAAGAAACATTTTCTTAAAAAACGTACCCCTTTTCATTTTTAACAAATTTTAAAACAACAATGACACTCCAAACAACCACTTCCCATTTAATGAAATTCAGCAAGGTATATTTTCATAATATGATGTCCATTGAGACTAATACCCTTTCTAGGAAAACACCAACTGCTCAAAACAAATTTCGAAAACTAATTTATCATATTAAAAAACATTTCAACATCCCAAAACATCTCATTTAAAAAAATATTCAAATTCACATTAAAATGATTCACACTTTCAAAATATTTTATTCCAAAAATCCACAAGTTTTGATTATGGATAATCCAATCCCGTTAAATCATTTCCACTTCCTTATAATTTTTTTCACAAAAACACAACATTCTAAAACCATTATTATATTTAATTTTTGAAAACCCCTTTTACCACTTTTAAAAATTCAATCCTTCCTTTATAACCCATTTTCACAATTCAAACATAGGTATTTTCAAATCAAAAATTCATAATTAAAGAAAGGTTAAAGAGACCCAAAAAAGGGAACTAGTGTTGGTGGGTGACTTGACCATATGGTTGGCAGCCACATGTCAAACACAACACTGACATGGAGAGACTTATTAGGACCATGTCCCAACTACACATGGCTTTCCATGACCTGAAAGCTCATGGAGGCCATTAGTCAGACTCCCCTTGTCATATCCCAACACCAAACAATCAACAAGAATAAAGGACACTAATAAAACCAAGCTTCCCGTGGAAACCCGAGGATCAGAATGAGCAATAGTACATGAATCTATTCCCACACTCACCCCTAAAGTCCCAAAAATCCTACTACATCTACCTTGACATCCCCAAATTAACAAGGGTGATCTAAAAATGAAGGTCTACAAAGATACAACCTCCTTTGATACCATTTTGTCACGAACCAGCCCAAGTCGACCCTGAACCGGTCACCCTAGGAAGCCCGCGACAAGTCCTGAGAGACGTTCCCGATCTTCTTGGGATGGAGACAAGAACAAAGGTCATCAATAGAGTACACAAGGGAACAATTTTTCCTATATATAAAAAATAAAACAAATAGTGGAAAGAAATGGACAGCCCAAAGCACATTTATATAAAAATTGAGCTGAAAATTATTTGTACAAGAAACTGAAATTAAAACTAAAAAAACAACTCAACTAACCAAACATGATAACTAACTAACTCCATGTGACCCCACTGATCACTCTCCAACACAATGATCACTTGCCTCCCAAGGTGATCGAACTCAAGATGAAACATGTACAAGGGCTAAAAATAGAATTAACATTATAGGCATGAGTATTAAAACTTAGTAGGTTAGCCCGATATACTATTCCCAATGCACATCCTTTAAAATAAATGATACATAAATTTCATGTTTTAAATACAAGATATAAATGTATGTTTTCCAAATTAGTTCCCATGCAATAAAAAAATTACCATAAAAAACATTCATGTTTTATAAACAAGAATGTTTGTAAAAATTTTCAAAGAGGTGCAACTTCAAAAAGAAAATAGTTTTCAAGAGGGATGATTTAAAAAATGTACACATCTAAATAAATCATACACACTGCTGAATTAATCAACCAAACATGCAATATTCCAATGGTGAGTACAAAATATCCAATGAGCACAACACACGGGAACACCCGAGGCACTAGTCAGTTGTGAGCCTCGGGTACCTCGTATCTCAGTGAATGTAACCATAATAAATATCCATTATTGTGCACACGAGAAACTAGTAGGGAGAATACCCATAAAATAGTGGTCCTCCATCACCATCATCATCATATTTAAGTTAGTGTTGTCACCATCAAACATTCTATGTCAAACAGGGGCCAAACCCCATGGGATCACTTCCATACTAGTACACGTCCGCCCAACTAGATACTCGGGATTCCCTTTACTGCTCAATAAAGTTACACATATTATCAAATACACATTTCTAATAAAAATTTAATTCCCAAAATATAAGCACACAAACATCCAACAAAATTTCTTCACATTTCCTTCACAAATCAATTAACCATGAAATATTTTCGTAAAACAATTTCAAGGAGTGTATGAAGTCTTTGCACATAAAACTCTATCAAAAACACTATCTTAAGTATAAAAACACAATAAAACCATACCCAACCATGTTTTTAAGCCATAGAAACATTTAATAAAATCATTTCATGGACCATAAATCAATTCCAATTGACACAACAAGGTATATACATGTAATATACTCATTCTTCATTTTTAGGAAAGGCCAAACATGCCTTTAAACATTTTCTCAAAACTAACATTTGACAAGTTATGCAATTCAATTTTATTAAGGAGGTGTATAAACACAATTTATAGAAACAATCCAAATTCATAAATCCCTAAAAAAACTCAGGTTACATATTCGAAACACAACCATTTTTATATGGATGTGAAGCGGGCCATTTTCCGGCAACTCGAACCAAAACATGTTGTAAAACAAAACCCATTTGTTTGTAAAAGAAAATAAAAATTGGAAACACATAAAATAATACAAAAAATAAATTTTTCTATTCTTACAATGTATTTATAAATCCAAAAAAACATTTTAAATCGCATTATACACATAAAATCCAACCAGGTAATTTACCAAACGCATAGCATGCACTCTTTAACAAAAAAACATATTTTAAACACTTAAAAAGGGACAAAATACCATTTTCATGCCATTAATTTATTTATGTTACTAAATGATATTCGAGATACCATAAACCAGGTGCTAAATTTCATGGAATAATTTATCAAACAAGAGGAGTGCACATTTATACCCAAACAACTATATTTTTAACAAAATATGGTATAAAACATCATTTTCAAACAAAAAAATTTAAAAAAAATGTTTCACAGTAGCACATATCATATAAATAAGGTTTCAATAGCATTATAATGAATAAAAATTAATTATAAATGCATATTTAAGGGATATCCTCCCTCAAATCCTTGGCATAATGGAAAGGCACACCCAATATCACCATCTGGGGGTTTAGAAACACTATACCTATGATGACCAGACCCAAACGAACAAAACCCCCATAAAAGTCATGGTATAATAAAACCCTAGGTATATCATGACTAGGTTATATTATGAAATCAATAACTAATTAAAGGAGGAAGAAGAGTGATGATAAATGAGAAATAATATCACCTTTTCAACTAGAAAACTCTTCTTCATCCATTAGATTTGCACCCTTAGAGAAAGTGAAATGGGTTAGAACATCTTGGACAGGCTCCTAAGGTATTTACTAACTAGGGAAAGAATATTTATGCGAAAAATAGCACTAATTGAATGATTTATGTATGAAACAATTTACCTTCTCAATTCTAGATGATTTGAGGAAACCTGAGAACATTCACCCTAATATTTGATTAAAATGAGATCCAAAGAGGTAAACTAGATAATGGGTGTCATTATAGGTATTTATGATTCAGGTGGGATGTTGAATCACAAAAAAATATTAAAAAAATGAAATTTCCATAAAATAAACATATTATTTTTTTAAACATCAAATTGGCCCACGGGCTGGCCCAATACCTAAATAAGTAACGCAAATTCACCATGATTATTAATTTTTAAGGGTCAAAAAATGATATGGAGGTTTGAATATGTAATTGGACGCAAATTTTCAAATACAATGGGTGAAAATGTTGAAAAAAAGGATTTATAAAAAACGAATTTGGTTTTCAAAACTAGAAATGGGCTCACAGTTGGCCTAAATCATGAAGTAACCATAAAAACACCTAAACAAGAAATGGGGAACCAAAATTAGGTTTATTAGACATATATGTTAGTTCAAAACTCAAAATTAATCTCATCTGACACCCAAGAAAAGTATCAGGATTCTCAATGAACTGGATCAAAACCATGACATGAAAAAAAACTGTGTGTGACAAAAAATGTCTTGGATAAGTTATATTGAATATGGATAATTGGAGATCCTAAAGATCTATATTTAAATTAATAAAAATTGAGTGTAAGTAGTTAGAGAATCCATCCTAGTGTGTCATTTTTATTTACTATTAAAATCAATCTTTAACAACACTCAGATAAAGGTTTGAAAATACTAGAGTCAAAATCGAGTTTAAAAGAAGTGGAAGTACATGAATCACTCACACTTGAGTTTTTAATATGTTTCAAGTCCATTTAAATTTTCTTATGTGTTTAATAATTTTTTATATATTCTCAATGACTATTTTATGTGTCTGTGAGTGATTGAAAATCCCCAAAGATAATTTGAAGAAGCCATCAAGTTTAAATTTGAAATATCACTAATTCTAGTAGAAACATATGTTTTTTAAAGGAAACGTATATGTGACATAGAAAAACATATGTGTCAATCATGACCTGTGTATGTGGAAATAAGGACTTACATATGTGTCAATTATGACCTATATATATGTCATTATCTTCACTACATATGAATAATTCTAATTTTTTTTGTATAGAATAGACCGATATATGTGTCCATTAATATTGTGTATATGTATAGGGAGGAATTGAATGTGTCATTAAACACTATGTTATGTAAATAGGCCTCTTGTATATATTATATGTCCACTACGTATGTTTCATGCAACACTTAGTGAAATATGGGGTTTCTGTAGACTAATAAATATGATAATCTATAAAATTAATATACTCTAAAAAATTAATTAGCATGATTCTTGAACTATTATACTAGGATTAAAACATAATAAACCCAAATAAGGATGTATTATTTAAGCTAATAAACCAGATAATATGATCCTCAGTCCTGGTTAAGAGGATCAAAGTAAGAAAAAATCTAAATGATTTATGTTTTATTTAGATTATAAAATTCCATAAATAAGAGAACATTAAATTATATTTATGATTTAAGTGACTATAAAATGATATGAAAAACATGTTACTATGAAAAAATGATCCAATATTGATTTTATTATTAATAATTATATGATATGAAATAATACTATTTTATTTAAGTTTGGAATTTCAAATGAAATATTTGAAAATCATTATATTTGATCAAAATAGAATGGAAAATTTTAAAAATGTATGTGATAATATGAAATGATCTAAATAATACAGTGAGTTGTGATTCCAGAATAGTATTTACATTTTGAGTATTCCAACATTTCTGTTCTAGAAAGATTGAATATTCTAGTTATTGAGTTGATCTCAGTAGAACTAATGTCTGATTCTAACAAAAGAATCAGATGATATTGAGTTATCTTTGTGAGATGAGAAAGTTGCGTTTGAGATATTTTAGTGGATTTATTTTGATAATAATATAACTAAGAAACCAATATTAATGTAAGTATCTAGTTGAGTCATTTGATAAAGGAAAAATTATTGTTAAATGATAATAAAAGGAAAGAGTGGTCTAGTGAATGCACATGAGACAATGGTTATGGAGACAAAAAGAATTTGATATTATAGAGAAGTCCCATATAAAAAACTGAGGTAAAAAGTTGAATGTGATCATGGGTACCAATTTTAATAGATACGTGTGTTCTAACATCCCTCCTCTAGTAGCCTTTAAGGGATGATAATGAGTAGAATGAGTGACCCACAAGTCTTGCCTCCAGTAGATCCTAGGCTGGATACTTTTATCGAGAGTATAAACATACATATGTGAGCAACTACCAATAATATAATAAAAATTATTGAGAGATAATATTTTAAAAACCAAACTAAACCATCATATAATATAAAAAAAACCAAACCCCTTGACAATTCACGTAAAAGAAATGTGATATATGTCTCCAAAATAAATTACTAAAAATGTAAATTAAGGCATCGACTCCACAACAGCTCTAACCTCAAAGTTAGTAACACCAAACATAGTCTCTATAACCAATATTGACACAAAAATATAGTTTATAGATAGCTAGGGAAACCATAACAAGTATACTCAATAATATTATACACAAGGTCTCTCATGAAAATCTGAAAATATAATACTAATGCACTAATAAAAAAGAGTGTAACCAACATCACATAAATAGGTCAACTACCCATTCCAACCTCCCCAGGGCTCCCTATCCATATAACACGTCGAAGGTTGTATAAAAATAATGAGAAAACTTAGTTAAATTCACCTTATATCCACCTCTACACTGACTTTCCTCTCTCATTTCCCAATGTCCAATGTATTATGCTCTTATCTCTTTCATGTCATCTCGTTACCATGTATCATGTCATCTTTGATTTGGGACTAGCTACAAACTTATCTATTCCATCCTCCCATCGGGCCCGACATCTTGTACAGGAATCAGTTAATATCTGCATCTCACTTATGCTACCACATCATCATCTTCTATATCAACACTTATCCAACTATAACCTCATATCCTGGGAAGTACAATATCATGAATGTTAAAGACATCAACTTTATTCCCTCATCCTACCACACACTACCCACACTAAATATTACCTCTTATCATCATAAAAATCACCAATAAATACATCATAGTTGGTTGGTAATCCCTACCAAATGGATAAAACTACCATGTACTTCTTCTGAAGGAAGAGTTGTGAAATGGGGTTAAATAGCTATCAATATTTATAACTATCCTAGAATTCAGGGAGATCATCTCCTGAAATGTTTTCGTGTCAGTATGCAGTACTTGATACTGGTGGGGTGCATATAGAAATAAAGAGTAAAATACCAGATATATAGATATACCTATCTACATGTAAGACAAAAATAATTGTTTTACATCAAAACAATATCATCTTTATCAATCATCAATACCATATTATTTTTACTACATGATGACACCCCTATAAGAAATTATACCACACTCAACAGCCACACATGGCCTACATTTTTATTTCTTTCAATTATAGATTCATCCATATTCTAGATTTAGACATTTCCAACCACCAATCATTTGTTAATCCATTTAATCCCATTTATTTCCATCTATATACATCTCATATATTAACATTTGGTTCATTATCAACTACCACCCAATAATTTCCATCCCACATTATTCAATTCTCATCCATGAACTTTTTAATTCTATCATTAACCATTTTATAATCTATCGCTACCAAGAAACTATAGAAAATGGACCACACAACATTTCATTCTCCCCACAATAGAATCCATCAAATATCTTCGCAAATCTATCACCACAACCTAATTTAGTCACAAGAAAAACAATATATCAGTAACCATACTTCTAGCCCTCAATAAATCCTACAACTTTACCACACACCACTATCACCATTCAACCCCACATACCCACAAAATCATAATCACAACAATAACCATACTAGCATAACATAATGATATATTTCCAATTCACATAAATTTCACACATTATATAAAAGGGTATTTCACATTAATTCATCATCACATGCATGGTTATTTTCAAAAAAAAATCATATTCACACATAAATTTTTTTAACCATATATATGTTGTTAACCTTTTATCAGTTTTGGGTTTAATCAAAAAACACGTCAATGGTTCTCAATCTATAGTATGGTTTTATAATTAATAATAGAAAAAATATATATATAACAACATCTTTTAGGTCCAATTATGTATCATCAATAAAAATAACAAAAAAACTAGTAAATAATATACAAACACACCTCTTACACATAATTTAAATTTTATCCAATTTGTTATCCTCATTAATTAATTTTTACTACACATCCATTGAAAATAAGAATTAGTCTAGTTTCATAGTTTCAAAAATAAAATAGAATACAGATTCCCTACCTAGAAAGTTTTTATGTCATACTACAAAAAAATATGGTGAAGAGAGATGATGTCGAGGCTTGGATATCCCTAGGGTCAATTATTGATCAATTTTAAAAAAAATAAAGAGAAATAATATATTAGGTAATGATAAAATCCTACCACAAATGTAACAAACTATTTCTGAAAATGGGAGAATGTTTTTTTGAGCATTCCTATATAATCACAAGATGAAAGGTCTATAATTATGGGAGATGAATCCCAAGGCTGAAGAAAAAGGTTCTTAATTGTTAGGATTCAGAATAAATAATAAATACTCAAAGGTGGTAGATCTATAAATTTGTGATTATAAATAGATATCCCTAAATATCATTGAAAGATCATGTGGTAAAATATCCTTTTGTTTACCTATTTTTATTTTTTATCAAAAACATGTGGAACGATCCATTTAGACTCCCTATAATTTTGGATATTCATGGAATTAAAATATAATTTAAAACCCTTCTTAATGAATTCAAAAATAATTTTTTAATCATTAAATTCCATTTTACACATTAAAAATAATTTTTACATAATTCTAGAAAAATATCGATATTTTTAAAATTTTGGATTTTTCTAAACTGTTGGAGATACTGCATCATGGGATCAAATGAAATAAGTGAAGAGACCATAAAGATTGAACACACAAAGGAACTAATTGGAGACAAAACTAAAGTGATCAATTTTAATAAAAACTTATCTACATTAACAATAACTCAACTGATTGCATGACCAAACCAATGCACCATAATAAATCAGTTGATTTCCTGAAAGAATTAATCGATCATTTGATGAAATTGATCATATAAAAGAACAAATACAATACAGTGAAAGAAACCTAGATAAATGCTTGATCAAATAAAGTAATAGAAACCACCAAAGTGACCTCGTGAAGGAACCAATCAGTCACAATAATAATATACCTACAATAAAATAAACTAATAGACTGCCAAACCAACTGACCAACTGCATGGTCATTCATTTGGCCATAAAAAAATATAAATTTTAAATGTAAAAATATTTTGAGAAAACTATTAAAACCCCAAATAATATTTTAAATGTAATTTAAATATTTTACACATATTTTACATTAATTCAGTTTGGTGATATTAGGATGGATAGTTGACATGTTCAGTTGATTTTTTTTATATTGATTGTTCTTTGTGAAATTAGTATACTCCTTTCACATTTTTAAGAGATTTCGTTGGGTATGATCAAATGGGGTTTAAATTTCCTAATCACTATATGTATATATAAATAAATTTTTAGGTTTATAGATGGATTAAGAAGAATGGGATGAGAATTACTAGCTTAGTGGTTGGAGTTGTTATAGAGTTTATTCCTTAGTTTTCCATTTTGGTACATTATTTTGGATACTAGTATTATAGTTCGTATCTTACATTTTAGTATGGTATGTTTCAATTTATATTATAAGATGGAGTTTATTTTAGTTTTTTATCTTATATCATAATATTATACATTATATTGAGGTTAATTATTTTTATATGTATGTTTATATCCTCATTATTAGTCACAAACCTAGGGACTACTAGGGGAGGGACATAGGGTTCACTCCTTTTATTCACTACTAGCCTAAGAGGGGTACCAGTGGAGGGGGTTGTGATATAATGGTATCAAATCCTTCAGATTGAGAGTTGGGATAGAGTTTGGAGTTAGTCACTTGTGAGGATTACATGGGTTGGTGGAAAAAAATGATAGTTAAAATTAGTGTGTGATGTAAGATGGGAGACCGACAAAGATATAGGCGTTTAGGCCCCCCTATGATCTAATTTATGAACCTTAATACTAATGGAAAAACTGGGTAAAAAAATATTGATTGTGGGGTAGATACGCATGATAGGTACACACGTCATAATTTTTTTATGTTTGTGATTGGATAGTGTGTTTTGGGGAATTAAAATAAATTTAACTAAATGAATCTTATAAATTTCCATTCAACGAAGCTTATATTTTTTTCATGGATGGATCATGGTCATCAAATTAATTCTGTGTAGTAAGTATATGTTCATTCGGATGATCTAGTGTATCATAATAGGATCAATTAGATTGAGGAGGAAGAGATGTTATATATGGAATTGAGGGATTTAAAATTTTAGGGTCAGGAAATGTAAGAGAAGATCATATTTGATCAATAGATATGGCATTTCTTATTGGGGCTTTAGATCCCCTTCATTCTAAACAATGTATGATATGGGAAATAGGTATTGTTTTATTTAGTTATAAAATATTAGTGTCATATTATTGGTGTAAATTTTATCACAGAGAGTTATAGGAGGTCATTGTTTCATAGGATAACTTTTAAAAGGATTTTTGTTAGTATTATTAACATCAATGATGAAGGAAACAAAGTGAAAAGAGTTACTCTCCATTTAGTAAGGGATCATAATCATGTGATATCCTGTGATTAGATTCCTAGAAATTTGGTAGTATTATCTTAATCTCTTTCTATATGAGTATTCCATATCCTAACATCTTGAGGAAGTGATTCATAAAGTGATTATATATACACCCACCCCATTTATGTTTCCTACGTATATGGTGTTGTAGATGAAGGTGGATATGATCAGGTAGGTTAACTCATAGAGAGAAGTGGCTCAAGATGGAGGTTAGTAAAGCTTATAAAGGAGTAGAGATCTAGTCACAGGATCTAAAATGTATAAGAAATCATGAATTTTATCAATAGGGATTCGATCATATTTTTTAACTTCACACTTCTCAAGTTTTGGTGGTTCCTAGGCACTAAATGGGTCTTTTTTGGGTTTTTTATGTCTTTGGGTGTCATATAAACTATAAAGATAGTACTTGACAACTCCGAGGGGTTTTTTTGGTGTGGGTGGATAGAACCATTTACAGTAGTAGAGGCCACCATTATCTTTTTAGTTGCAAGGTTAGAATTACTATGATCACCCAAGGGGATATCACGCTAGTATAGCTCATCCCCATGGTGGTCCTATCCCTCAGAGACTCAAACAAAATCATGGTTGTGGAGGTCATCATTTGTGATGAAGAAGAGTTAGGAATGTAATGATTCATTTTTTGGAGGTTCCAACACTAGAGGGACTATATATTGTTTTATGTATGATTATATTCTTTCCTACCTTAGTTTCTACATTCTTTGATCTCTGATCTTTATAAATCAATGTTGCACACATTTTTTCTAGACATTAAGATGGTTTTTTGAGAGTCTTTTAGTAACCCTGGTGTTATCCACACCAGTTGGAGGTTGGTCTTGCTTGTTTGATGTGTACAATTTATATAGAATATTTGTTGAGAAGCATCAGTCAGTGGGGTTTTTTTTTCTTATTCCAGATAGATACATTTGATGTCATATTTGGTAATGATTAGTTGTACTCTATGTCTATATTAATGAAATACATCATGAGGAGAGTCACCATCTCTTATTTCATGGTGTATTGAGTCATGTTTGTAGTAATTTGGGGCTATCAGATGGGAATTAGTCATGTAGATACTTCTATATATCTATTATAATAGTTATCAATGAAAGTTCTGCTAGTGAAGGTTCTCAGACTAATTGGGAAGTTCCCATATATCTTTCCATGAGAGGTTGTGCAGTATCCCCTTAGAATGTTGTCATGGATGGGGTAGAATTATAACCAAGTGCCTCTTTGATTTTTTAAACCCTATATCATATATCAATCATGGATCTGCATGATTTGATACTATGGATCAATTATTTTCAACAGAATGGATTCTTCTGGACTACTATATCTCATGGGTTTTCTAAAATTCTATTAGCCAAAATGGAAAACAATAGTCTGTGGTTGAGTGTAGACTATAAAAACATGAATCATGTGAAATTAATGAACTTGTACCCCCATAAAAGAATAAATAACCTATTTGATTAGATTAAGAGAGACACTTTGTTTTTTGAATGTCGACTTGCTGTCCAGATATCACCATCTGAGTATCAATGAGCAGGACATCTTGAAGACTATCTCTCATATAATGTTTGGGAACTTCACATTTTTTATCATGTAATTCAGTGACATGAACATGATATATGTTTTCATGGGGCCCATAAAATCAATATTTCATATGTTCATGGTCAATTTTGTATCCATGTTAATCGATGAAATCCTTATGTACTCAAATTCATAGGAGGAGCCTATCTAGAATCTGAGAGATTTGCTATAGGTTCATCAACACCATCAAATCAAGGGGAAGATATCCATGTGAATGTTTTTTATGTGGGGGGCTCATTTACTTAGACATGTGGTTCCTAAACATAATTTTCTATGGATCCATAAAATACAGAGTTATTTGTTTCTTGGGAAGCACCCAAGAATGTGGTAATGGTTTGCAGCTTCCTTGGACTTATAGAGTATTAGTAGAGTTATTTTCCAACTTATCTTAGATTATATAAACATTGATATATTAAACTAGGAAGTACTATGGTTTCATATATAATTATCAATACAATTTAGTTTTTATACTGCCAAAATGAAAGATTGATTGGTTTCCCAATGCTAGTTTTGTTGGAGGAAGGGGAAATGCTTTTAGTATTTTGTGACCTTTCTTATCAAATCTTGGGTTGTGACTTGACGAAAAAATAGAAATGATCTATTATGGGTCCAATAAGTTATTTTTTCTAAGTATAATTATTTTACATAAGATATAGAGTTGGAAACTATTGATTTTTCCATGAGTTTTTGGTGATATTACCTCATTAGTGTGTGATTTGTGGTCTTCACATACCACAAGAGTCTAATGTTTTTTTCTCTTAGTGGTATCTAAACCTACATCTATTGAGGTGGTTAGGGATTAATCAGGTTTATGATTTTGAGATCTTATATACCCTAGGAAATGGTAATGTGGTTATTAACTCATTGAACTTTATGTCATGGGGATATATTATTTACAAGTTCAAGGATGTTTGGAAAGGTATATACCAGACTGTAGTTATTGATCTTTATGTGGATGA
Organism: Viscum album; assembly: GCA_963277665.1. Taxonomy (NCBI): domain Eukaryota; kingdom Viridiplantae; phylum Streptophyta; class Magnoliopsida; order Santalales; family Viscaceae; genus Viscum; species Viscum album. The sequence goes on from OY728132.1 coordinate 1,702,884,191, forward strand.
AGTTAATGGAAGTAGTTTTCTATATCATATGATGTGAAATGATATATGATTTTTTAGGTAAAGTAGTTGAATTGGGTTACTAATAGGTATAGATGATGTATGACAGTGTCGTTCATGGTTATAGTTTGTAGGGTTGGTTCAAGGATGGTCAGAATTAGAAGAAGTTTAAAAGGATGTTGTTTCTTCCATTTTCAATGCATAAGGGAGTTATACATGAGTTTCATATCTCATATTTAGAAATTTATATGGGTGTTTCTATGATTTAACATGGTTTTAGAAGTCATATTTGGTGGTTTGGCATGAAATGGTTAGTGGCGGAGTTCATGGAATGGTTTCTAGTTTTTTATCTGGTGAATGTATAGTGTAATGCTCCAAATGTTTTTATAAAAAATTGATATCATAGAGTGTAAGTGCGGTGACATATTGTAACATCCTAGGTTTTTTTCCACTATAACCTATTCCCCAAGTCAAGTTTATACATGACCTCAAGCATTCCTCCTCATATTTTAGAGGCTACCGAATAAGAACAAAGGGATAATAGATCTTAGAGGGAGACTATACCCTCTCTACCAGAGTAAGAAAACAATGGAGATTAAGATAAATATCAACATGAAATAAAAATAAATACCAAGAACATCAAAAGTCACATTCCCAAATAGAGGATGTACTTATAACCAATATAGTACAACATAACATTTCATTATAATCTAATGTGCTAGAAGTAAATAAAAATAAGGCACTAATGGAAATACCCAAATTGAGTCTTGACATCCAGTTTAGTCACGTCAACTATGATCCATCCCATATCCCACATCAACTATCTAGAATAGTTTATTTTTCCTAATCATGATCCGAAGCCATGAAGTTTTCTTGGGTATGTAGTGGTGGCCTAAGAAGGGTGTGAGTAAAACTCAGTAGGCGACTAAAAACAATTTCTATAATAATATTTATTCTAATTTTAGTATAATAAGTGATAAAAATATATAATTAAATATAAAAATTTCATTATCATTCATTATTTATTAGTATTTAAATTAACCACTCATGTTCATAGTTCTCGGTGTCACCTATACTCATCAAACCTACTTCAACCCAATGTTAGTCATCTGAACAATGTTTCGAAGAGTTCACGTGTTTAAAAAAATTAATCAGTTCAAGTACCCAATCAGGATTAAGAATGTCGTGTTTTCCATCCCATACATGATATGGAATTCCATATCCATGCCCTTGGAATCAGAAGCATCATTCTTTATTTGAAACTTACTATGCATAGAAGTGCCTGGAGTATTAGTATGGACCACCCATGGGAGAGAAGCATCCGTATAACATCCCAACCAACTATATGTTCACATGTTTCTAATGATCATTATCATAAACCCTTTTATAAAATAAAGACAGCAATGTTGTACAATTTTATTAATCACAATTTCATGATTTTTTACATTCAACATATTCCCTATTACAATATTTAGGATATTTTACCCTTAAACCATCACTACAACCATCTATAACCCCTTTAAATCTAGTTAACCACATGGAAAACCCATTTAACCATTTCTCACATTTAACCATTTACAAGAAATTACACATTTAGCTTATTCAAGTCATTCCAACTTCCCTTCATAAAATCACAAAATTCTTACCATAATTATAATTGGTTTAATCTCATAAACTCTTAAATCATCATTTAACAATTCAATTATCATGTTAATGGAAGTGGTACACCTCATGGGTGACAATAGGCCTAGTCTAATCAACCTCAATGAACCGAACGAAGATTGTGAGGGTTCAACACACCATTTACATACCCCTTTTGTCATTCCTTACCATGGATTCAAATGAACAGCACGATGACACAAATGCACAAACCCACACATGTGAATTAAACAAAATGGCTATGAGATAAAAATTGTAAACCATATAACATAATTTCATATATGTACACTCAAACATGACCCTTGATTCAATTCCAAACAAACCTCAATGTACAATCAAATAATATACTATAAAATAAGGATTGTGGGGCATTAAAAGATAAGAAAAATTATAGAATGCATATTCATTATAAAATAATAAATTGTCATGGTACACACACCCGAATCTTTGATTTGAAACCAATAGTGATTCAAACTACCAATGAGTGAGGTACAGTCACCCTTGAAGGATGATGAATCCCTTAGTTTGCTGCTCTAGCTACTAGAGTGGGAAGGAGGGGAAAATCATTTAAGAACTCATAAATCCTAAGGGATGGAAATGGAAAATTCCTCCTCATTAATGAGATGCATGTTATGGCTGAATGGTTGGCCAACCCATGAACCAGCCATGCACTACCAACTTCCCAAGAGGGTGTCTGGGTTGCATGGTCTCCTACGAAGCTCGCATAGTTTTCCAAACCATGTGGAGGCTGTAGATTTGGTTCATTACAAAGACATATAGTTTTCATGCTACCCCTTTCATGGTTTTTCAATCATGAACCATCATGTTAGAGTCTACATGGATAAGGCACATGGTTGTTACTAACCATTTTCCGATTATGTTTCATGCACAGTAGAGCCACATTTCCCCCATTTTCATGTCTTAGATTCCATGAACATGCTCCAAGACCCCTCACAAACACTAGAAATATTTCATCAACCATTTTAAAGGAATTTAAATCAAACTTAAAATGAAAAAACACCTCATTGAATTTTGGGATCTTACAACCTCCCATCCTTATAATAGCTTTTCCTCATATTGTACACCCATGAATAACTATGCTTATAATGTAAAAACACTAATCCTCCATGATTTCATATCCTCTTATATCTCCCAAGTGTCCCCATAAATGTTATCATACTTCCACAACACTCTGGCTAGTGGCATAGTACTTCACTACAAAACATTATCACTAAGATCCAAAAATATGAACTCGATGATCCTCAAAGGGCACATCATCTTCAAGATCCATATCATCAGCATCGATCATATGAAAAGGGTTGGGGTGATACTATTGAATTTGTGACCCATGCAAACTATTTTTCATTGAACTATACCATGGTGGAAGAGACAATCATTAGGACACCATTATGATCTATTCTATAATATAAAATGGCCCTACATACCTAGGCATCAGAATTCCCTATTTCTATAATTGATGGTGACCCAGCCTCAGTTAAACCTGAAAGAATACAAGATCACCCACCGAAAACTTAAGAGGATGACAACATCGTTTATAATAAGTATTATGTCTACTCTATATCATAACCATATGATTACAAATCAACTAAAACTTCTCTGAAATATCCTACATGAGGCTTAGTTCCAATAACTCTAATTACCCAACTTCAATATACTATAATGGAGATCTACATGTCCTACCATAGAGAACCTCGTATGGTTCCATATGAATAGTTCCCCGATAACTAGTATAGGTTAAATCAATGAGTGCTACATGTTTATCCAAAGAACCACCATAGTCTACGACCAATTTCTTCTAGAACCTAAATAATACATTCCAATTTCCTATATATATATGGGTAAAAATCTATACTCAGAAACACCAGAGTACCCAGTGCCTTATTCAAACCTTTATAGATGCATGAAGTAAAGCACAGATCATGATCTGAAGCTATAGTCTATGGTAACCTAGAAAACATACTATATCATGGACATACAATTCACTGAAATGATCCATGGTGTAATTATATCTAACTGGTATGAAATTTGATACCTTTTTCTACTGATCAACTATCACCCATATCAGGTCATTATTCTAATGTTTCTTTTAATACCCACCACAAAATACAAGGTAAAATCTTCCCACTTCCATTTTAGAATTGGAAATGCAAGTAAAATTACATAATGTCACTGAAGCTCAAACTTCGCCTTTTAAGATAATTATACAAAAAAAAATTGAGGAATAAACAACTACTGCTAATTGAAGATCATGCATAGGATTGTTTCTTTCATGTGTAATAAACTTCCATGATACATATGGCATGAAATGATGTCCCTATATGTACACTACCCCATGTTCGATCCTAGATTCATCACAAAACATGGTATAATCCCTAACTGGATTGGGTAAGATCAAGAATGATGTAGTGGTCAAGGGTTTCTTTAGGTCATAAAAATCATTCTCACATGATTCCTACCACTCAACCCTTATACCCCTTTTGGTAAAGCCCAATAGTGGTGCTTCCAAGCATGAAAATTATTTTATGAACCTCATATCATAACCTACTAAACACAAAAATAGTTAAATATCAACAATATTCATGGGCCAATCCAAAGAAACCACTACTGAAACCTTATTTAGGTCCACTCAAACACTTTCCTCTAAGATGACATGACCCAATAAATTTACCCTTTCAATCCAAAAATGACACATTGATTTCTTATTGTATATATAATTCCCTCTAAATATACTCAATATGATGTCAAGATGTTGGTCACGATCATCATGAGTATGGGATTACCCCAATATTTCATCTACAAAACAACTAACAAATAATCATAGTTTTGGTGAAATATTTGATTCATAAAATCTATAAATATAGGAGGAGTGATTTTCAACCAAAACAACATTATGATGAACTCATGTAAAACATAAATTCTTCAAAAATTATTTTTTAATCTATCAGATAGCCTCACCCTTAGATGATGATACCCTAACATCAAATCAATCTTGGAGAACATATAATAACCCTTCATCTAGTCAAAGAGTTCATTAATACTTGGGGGAGGATAAAATTTCATAACCATCATCGGAATAAACCTTCGATAATATGCATAAAACTATAGTGTTCCATCATCCTTATTTGAAAAAAAAACAAATAACCCCATGGTGACATTCTCATATGGGTAAACCATTTATTCTATAAATCCAATAACTGAGTTTTATGTTCTTATAGTTCTTTTGATTCCATTTTATGAGGTGGTATAGAAATAGGCTCGACTCCATGAATCTGCTCAATCATGAACTCAACCTCTCTCTCATGTGGTAGCCCTGATAAATCTATAGGAAACACACCCTGAAACCATTTTACTAAAGGATAAAATACATTACACTCCATTCCCACATTATCCAAAAAAATACTCAAAATATGGTTCATGAGCTCACCCGGTTTTGGACGAACTTTCCCTTCACATCCTACCAATATATCCCATTACCCTCAATGAACACAAGTGTCACCCTTAGGAGACATGAAACTAAATATCTTACTATACCAATCAATGTGGTCAGGGTATCATAGAAAAAAGTTCATCCCTAGTATCTGGTAAAATACTAACATATCAAGAATGTACAATTACCAATGGAGATGGTACTCATGAACCTTGAGGGAACACATCATGTATTATTAGATAATTTCTTCTTGTACTCATAATTGTGTGTTAATTAACATAAACCCACACATATTTTCCAATTATATACCCAAAATATAAAAAAAAATTAGTATAAAATAATGTGAGTCCCTTATATAAGAAATCACTACTAAGAATCGAATCTATAAGAATTGTACCTTAAACAGTTGATGGTCCAAACATGCTACCTCCAGCTACAGGTTTAACTGCATGTAGTTGACCTTACCCTCCACCTTGATCTTTGTTCTAAGTTTCTAGTGTTATAATTCCCTAATGATATGGAAACTCTTATCCTGAAGTTCCACATCTCCCTCCCTGATCGATACAATTTGTAGAACTCCAATTACCAGACTAATAATCAGTAGTAGACCCTGTATCATTTAATTGCACCAGCCTAGATCCTCCACCACTACCCACATATTATGGGTTCCTACAAAACCTCTATATATGACTCATCATTCCATATGTTCAGCATTCCATTGGTGTTCTAGGATAGTGACCTCACATGTGGACCGGTCTTCCACACTTATAGAAGATGACTGAACTTTCTCTTTGAGAGACAGTTCCTCCTCTCTAGATACTTTTTCTACCACCAATCTGATGGAAATTCTCATAACAATGATTCTTACTATCAAAAGATTTACTACCATATTGCCTAACTAAAACAATATATCTTCTAGTAGAATCATACTTCATTTTTTCTTCAATTATAATATCTTGATACACTACCTCAAAAAAGCTCTCCAAATTAAATATATTTACATGGGACTTTTTCTCACATCGTAGTACATCCTAAAAACATATTGTCATAGCTACCTCATATCATACCATCATTAGAGTATAATTCTACACATCAGGGAAGAAGATAAAAAATCCAACACTTTCATATTTTCCTAAGTCAAATGAATAAACTCTTAATTATTCATTTTTCTCAGTGTCTTAGGTTAAAATTTTTCCAGGAATTTCTAATGGAATTCCATTCATTCCATTCCCTACATCTTCCCATTTTGAGCCTCTATATCCCACCAGAGCATCTTTTGAACACAAAACATATAAATATCCATCATAAATCTTTTCATTATAGGGGTCTCTAAGTGATGTAGATTCAACCCAGAACTTTGATACCTTAGGTCAACCTTATCTGGTAAATGTCAGAGGGTGACAAAGCTGAAACTCTTTAGTTAGGATGAACATACTTATTATAACCCTACATGGGTCTCTCTCTATAAACTACATAAAATGGGAAAATTTCCCATGAATCTTCTCTTTACCCCTATTATACAGAACCAATAGGGGTTCATTCCCCACTACTGGAGGAGAATTTTCAGTGGTCTCCTCTTGTCGCCCAATCAGTAGGCATCATAATAGTGTCTTCTATCTAAAATTCCAAAAACATGTCTCAAAACACATAACATAAGGGTATCACAATTACTGAAAAAAGTGCTCACATCTAACAATAAAAAATTACCATGCATACACTATACCAACAGGCATAAACACCATAGTATCACTACCCTCAACCATCCCTATCAAGGACCATGGTCAATACAAGGTAAATAAAACCAACATAATCAAAAACCATTCATTATAAACCCATTTAACCATTTCACTTTAAACATAATAAAACGTTATCATTTAGGCACTATTTTTATCATTACAATTAAACTCTTCACAATTAAAACTGTTTACAACTCTTTATGTGGAACTATTTTTTCCAATTATATTTTCACACCTTTGAAATTTAAAAAATTGAACAATTTTAATTTGTAAATAATTATATGAATCTTAAATAGAGACCAAATTAATTTTTAAATCCCATAACCCAACAACATCAATATTTTTGTGTGTTCCTAACATGATGTATGTCACATATATCTCTTAGTTCCTAAAATGATGAAATAGTGCTCAAACATGATGTCATACTAGATCATTAGTAATGTATTATAATATAATAACATCACAATACATGTGGATCACCCATGGTGAAATAACATACAACTATAATACATGATCATTTAGAACAATAATCCCACACTGGGCACATAGGTTTTCCCTGCACATGGGTTAGATACTCTCATGTATGACCTCCTTTACAAGGTACAAAACATCCTAATATATCATCTTCCATTCCCAAATAGTAATGTAATAAAAAAAACACCATGATATTATTTTTAATGCCTAATATGGGTTTCACAATAACCAGTTTCCTGATCTGGGTCACCACATGACCTCATGCATGCCTCTACAAATTCCAGAGGCTACTGAATAACAATGAGGGTATAATTGATATTATAGGGAGTTTATAACCTATTTATCATAGTAAAACAATATTATAAATAAAAATAATAATTGATAAGAAACAATAATAAATACAAAAAACATCACACATCACGTTCCCAAACAAAGGAAGTACCCACAAACAATACATTAAAATATGACATGTCAGGGTATTCTAAATTCCCGAAAGTAAATAAAAATAATACAATAAATACAATACCCAAATTTATTCCCAAATCATGGTTGGTCCCATTATCCATGAACCATCCCATGTCCCACATCAACAATCTGGAATAGGTCATTTTCCCTTATCCTGGCCTACAACCATGAAGTCTGCTTGGGGACCCAATGGTGGATTGAGAAAGGTGTGAGTATAACATAGTAGGACACCACCAATTTTGTCTAAAATAATATCCATTATAATCACAGTGTAAGAAGAAGTAAAAATAAGTTATAAAAGGAAATAACTAAAAGATTTTTCATTATTTATAGTACATTAATTTACCACCCTTTTTCTTAGTTCACAGCTTCACCCATACTCATCAAACCTAATTCACCCTAATGTTAAATGTTTGAACCATGTTTCCAATGGGTCATGGGTTGGGACATAAGAAGAATCATTCTATGTATCCAAACTATATTCATAACACCATGTTCGACCATCCTAACCCTAATATGGAATGCCATGTCCATACGCTTTGATTTATCAGTGTTAGTACTTTCTCTAAAAATTACTATTAATAGGGGAACCTAGAGCATCCGTCTAGCCCGCCCAAGATAGAGGAGCCCCAATAAAACTCCTCAACCAACCATTTGATCATTTTTTCTTCAAAGTCACTTCATTATTAAACTTTTTATCAAACAAAGACAACACAGGTGTACCATTTCATTTATCACAATTCCATGGTTCATTACATTGAATATATTCTCGATTTCTATAGTTAGACCATTTCACACTTAAATCACTATTAAAACCATTTATCACCCCATTCATTAAACCTAACTACATATAAAACCCCCATTAACAATTTTAAACATTTACCCATTTTCAATTTTTAATTCATTTAACTTATTCTTGCTAAGGATAACATGTATTTTTCCCATTGTAACATGATTAACACAATTATAATTGTATTAATATCACAAACCCATCAATTACTTGTTTAAAAAATCTCTTCTCTTGTTCATGTTAGAGGAACACCCCATGGGTGACCATAGGCCTGGTCTAACTGACCTCAATGAATCCAATGGGGATCATTAGGGTTCTAAACACCATTTACAAACCAATTTTTTCATTCCATTCCAAGGATTAAAATTCACATCACAAAAAAAACAAATTGAAAACTAGATGAAAATAAATGAGACATCAATACTATTGGATATCACTTTTATACCACCTACATCATGTTTATAATAAAACACTCTCTCAAACAAAGCCCTTGATTCAAGCCCAAAAATCCCTCAACACCCAATATAAGAATGTACTGGAAAATAAGGTATTTTAGGCTTTGTATGGAGAAGAAAAAATTAAAATGTATCTTCTAGAAAATATAAGAAATAAGAGTGATAGACTCATCCAGATCATCACTTCACAACCAATGATGCTTCAAAAAACCTAAGATTGAGGATGAATATCCCTCGAGGAGGATGAAGCACTTGGTTAATCAATCTAGCTATTGTAGGTGGGAGAAGGAGAAAAATATAGTAAAAAATAAAAAAAATAAGGGTAAAATGGTAAATTACCTCTAATTTAATGAAACACATGGTTTGGCCACACTGTTGGACAAATTGTGTGCCAACCATGTGTCACCCACTATCTAAGAGGGGTTATAGGTCGCACGATCTCCTGGGGATTCTGCATAGTTTTACAAACCATGTAGAGGTCGTTCATTTGGATATTTCCAAATCCAAAAAGCTTCTAGTTTTACTCAAGAATGGTTTATCAACCGTTCACCATCCCCCTAAAGTTTTTATATTTAATTTGAAAGTTTAGTACAAATTTTGAGCCAAATATACGCACTAAAAAGTATGTACACTTTCCCCCCATTTTCATTTACCTAACTCCCTAAACACCCACACAAATCCTCATAAACTTGAGAATCATTTAATCATCTATTTTAAAGAAAGTTAACTAAAAAATTAAAATGATTGTGTACCTCATAGAAATTCAGGATCTTATAAATATCAATGGATTTCTTCAACGGTTTTCATAAAGCTCTAGGTGGTTAAGATATTACTTCGGTAATCATAGAATAGATGATGAAGTCACACTATTTTTTGGAAATTAGTTTTTCAAATGATGTGGATTCTCTAGAAAGGTAGAACATGGATAAGGTGGTGAGACTCCATGGGGTTTCTAAAATCATTCTATTTGTCTCGGGATATTGTTTTACCTCATGGGTCCAGTAGAGATTCATTCATTATTTTACCCTTATCAATACTTTAACAATGTTTTCAATCCCAAGGTATATGGGAATACAAAGAGAACTATCCAAACACTAGAGGATATCTTACAATATTTCATATTAAAATTTGAAAAAATGTGGGTAAATCACTTACCATTAGATGACTTTGTTAATAATAATAGCTATCACTCAACTATTGGTATGTCTATAATTGATGTGTTATATGGATGGTAGTTACATTCTCTATTATGTTGGACTGATGTGGATGAGATATCAGTAATGGGTCAAGATGTGGTGTAGAGAAAAAAAGAGAGAAGATAATGATAGTTTCAAATATGATTAAGGTGGAACAGGATTGTAATAAGTCTTATTCCAGTCGTAAGTGGAGTCCTATAGAGTTTGAGGTTGGAGAATATTTGTTTCTAAGGGTTTTTTATTCATCAGTGGTAGCGTAAGTTTGGTTGTTGTAATAATATTTATCCCAAATTTCATTAGGAATTTTTAGATTTTTGAGAACGTTGGTGTGATATCTTATCTATTGTCACTTAAACAATGGATGGATAGGGTTCATGACATCATTCACATGCCCCATCTTCATCACTATATTCATGATGAATCTCAATTCATTAATTGGGTGAGTTATACATATAGGATAATTCAATTTTCATGGAATGGTTAAATGAGATATAGAATCATTAGGATATGGTATTGTGTGGGTGATTTATCCCTTTGGTTCGTGGGTTATAGAGTCAGGTGGTTTGTAGGATATCACTTTCAAGTATGGGTTGCAAATGCATTCTTAATATTTCAATTTTGTTGATTTATTTTTTTCCTTTCCATTGAGATTATATTATTTTAACTATAATTTTTTATGATTTTAAATATCTTCATTATTTATAATTCATTGTAGATATTATTTTTCTCCTCTAATGCGTGGTTGTGTTTTTTGTTTAGAGAGATTCCTGAGAGGTATCTCATGGTGCGATTTTTCACACCCCTATTTACTTTTACTTACCAGTTTTTGTTTTTTATTAATGATTTTAATTTTTTGAAAGACAAATAATGTAATGTATTAGATTTAAAAAAACCTTTAATTTGTTTTTTTAAGGCCTAGAGGTGTTAATAGGGTTATTTTGATCTTTTACTTTTTTAAATTTTTATGTTTAATATCATGATTGGTTTACTAAATTGTGGTTGGTTAGTAGTTATTATAGTCAGTTTTTAATTATTATGGTATATCTATCGTTCTTATGGTTAATTATTTTCTTCATTTTTTTCTCTTCGGTGGTCTTATGGTCACTTGGTTTGATCATTCATTTTCTCGGTTTATAGTTTTTTTATGTTGATTGTTCTTACATTTGAACAATTTCTTCATGTAATCAATCAGTTCCTTCATGTGGATAGTTTATTTATTCTGGAGTTCACTTGGATTTATCATGTAGTCAGTCAATTTATTATTATGTTAGGACAATTATTATTTTGTTGGATCTATTTGGTCATCTGGTTGATCACTTCCTTTTTATAGTCAATCTATATGGTCACTTAACTTCATGTAGACAATCCCTTCATCTAGTAGCACCAACAATTTTCAAAAATACCAAATTTTCAAAATACCTTGTTTTTATAAAATGATATAGAATTAATTTTGAAAATAAAATATTGGATTTTTGGATTGAATAATTTTTAAAAAAATATGTTAAGTAAATTTTTAATGTATATTTAAATGACTTCACTCACCTTAATGATAATGCGTTTAAATATATCATTTTGTGGGTTTTTAATGATACCGAATTAAAATATAACTAAAAGAGAATTTTATTTTCTTATCTCCCAAAGAAGTTAGGGGATCTGTATATGGAATCTTGAAGTATGAATCTCCTCCCATTTGATTATTTAGTTTTTTACTTCAAGTCAGGATGATTTTAAACATCATTTTTTATCCTTATGAGTTGTCTTAATTGAACCAATACCTTCCTACTTTAAAATTTCTAGGCATTTTATACAACCATTTCCCTTTCTTTTTTAGGAAACAACGTTTCATATTTGAGATAGGTGTTTTTTCCTCTCTTCTGTGATCTTTATCTTCAAGTATTTTACGATTTATCAATCCCTTACCCCTTATAATATCCAGGCTATGACATCATCTATATTTATCTTTTTTGTATTATGGAATAAATCATTTGAAGTTAAGGGATCCTTATTCTCTTTATTTTGGTAATATGTTCAATTAGCATGATTTTTATTTTTAGTAGGTGGGTAGTACCGATTAACAAATGAGGATAATAAAATGGATTAAATTGAAATGAAAGGGATGGGTTTTGTTTGTATACTGTTTAAAAAATTTCCTTTTATTGTTACTGATGATCCCTACTTGAACCCAAAATTTGATGTTACATGCATAATGTGGTTTTTATGAACAATAAACTCTTTTGTAGATTTAGAACCACTTTTGTTTTTTTTAACCCACCAATCATAGATGTTTAATATATGATATATAGCTGATGAATGTGTTTTGTGAGAATATGGAAACTGTGTGAAAATACCTATGAATTAGATGATGAACTAATGATAAATAACCCATTAATTTTATTTTTGAAATTTATGTTAATTGGGTATATTATGTTTTGTGCAACAAGTTCAGTTGTTTTTGTACTTTTGGTTGTGTGGGGTTTTGGGGTTTATAAATGATGTTGATGACCAGTATGGATGTGGGATTTGTTAAGGAAAGGAAGAATCATTGTTGATATATGGTTTTTGTGGTAATACGGTTGGGTTGTGGTGATAGTTCGTGAAGGATATGTAATAGTTGCTATTTTTTGGAGAATGGTTTGTTGTGTGGTTCCTTTTCTATAGTTGTATTATAGTTATAGAGTATAAAATGGTTAATGTTAAAATATAAATGGTCGTGGATTGGATTTGAATATTGTTGGATGGAAATTATTATGTTTTAATTGACAATGAACTATATTTTAACATTAGGGTTGGATATAGATGAAAATAAATGGAATAAAGTGTATTAATAAACAATTGGTTGTTTTTAATGTGTTAATATAGAATATTTTTAAATATATAATTTAAATAAATGAATCTATGGGTCATTTATAGTTTTTTGGCATTATAAAGTTACATCTAGAGGTGGTATCATGCAGTAATGATAGTATGGTGTTTATAATAGATGTAGATAGTAAATTATTGATATTACACCTTTAGGTATGGGTTGTGTGTCAATATGTAAACAAATATATATATGTGTGTGTGTGTGTGTTATATTATCCTTGTGACTTATATATTCACCCCAACCACATTGATTAATAAGTATGGCCACCTAAATTTGGGGGGGTGTTCACCCAAATTTATAGTATTGTTAATAAAATGGATAACTAATTACACCATCTTCTGTGATTTTCCATTAGAAATAGTGGATAGTAGTTATAACTAGTTGGTAGAGATTAAAAACCAATGAGGGTGTAGTTGGTTGATTTTATTGATGATAAGGGGATTTGATATGTAGTGGAAATCATTCATGGTAGTAGGAGGGTATGATATTGATGTTATTCATGCTCATGATACCCTATTTCGCTATATATGAGGTTGTAGATGGATAAGTGTTGATGAGATTGATGATTTTGAAATGATAATGATATGTTGATATTAATCGATACCAACATGGACCTATGGTTGTACAAGGTAGGTAATATTATGACCCTTCCAACATATGAGACAACACGATACATGGTTATGAGATAACATAGTAGGGATGAGATCACAATACATTTTATATTAGGGAATGAGAGTGGTTACTTAGTGTGGAAGTATATTTAAGGAAAATTAATTTATGTTATTTCATTTTTATTTTACTACCTTGGATTCCTAATATGTAAACAGAACCTTGGTGTGGTCAGGATGGATAGTAGACCTATTTAGGTGTTATTGGTTCTGTTGTTTGTTGACTAGGGAAATATTATTCTTTTTTTTACATTTGTATGTGATACTTTGGGTATGATTCAACTAACTATTCATTTTATGTTAAACATACATATATATAAACTATTTTTTTGGTTTCTATGTGTGTTATAGAGACTAATCTAATTATTTCTAGCTTAGAAGATATAGATATTGATGAGTTGATGCTTTAGTTTTCCTTATGGGAGCTTTATTTTATAGAGTTATATTGTATTTTTTCGTGCATTATTTGATGGTTTAGTTTATTTTATATTTTATTATGGAGTTATTTAGTTTTTTTTATCTTATTACAAAATAATTTTCATTATACTGAGGTTAATGCCTCCCATGCATATGTTTATACCCTCAGTGCTAGTCTCAAATTTGAGGACTATTAGAGGTGGTTCTCAGGGGGATACTCATTATCTTCTCAAATAGAAAAAAAGGTTTACCAGTGGAGGGGGAGTCATGATAATATTCTATATTCAAAAAATAAAAAATATTTATGACCTACGTATAAAAATTAGCAAATAAAGTGTGTGACAACTTGAAGCTAAGCTCTAGAGCTATAGAAAAGAACTTGGATCTCTTAAAGAAGAAGCATGAGGATCTAATGTTAAACTAAATAGATGATCCGGTAGTTATTAATACTCAAATAATATGAATTATTTGGACATATTTTTTAGATATTATTATTGTTTCGATGTAGTGAGAAGAAAATTATAAAATAGAGCATATAATGACTTATTGTACATGGTTTTATTCTTAGTGTCGAGCCTTTCATAATTAAAGAGGTGATAATTTTGAGAAAATATCAGGATATTAATTAGTTGATAAATCCATGGGATTATATTTTTTGTATAATTTTGAATCTAATATAGAGTATAGACCATGTTGTCGATATTGTTAATTAAGACTTACTATAATTTATAGACGATTATGAGATGAAAGATATCAATTCTGGTATGCAATAAACCCCATGTTGATCAGTTATCTACTTCAATGAAGGAACATAAATAAAAACTTACATATATATAGTGTGAGTCTATAGAACTAGTGGGACTCTAGGAATTCAGAGAGATCATAATGTTACTATGTTACTATAGTTAAAATCGATTGAGATTATGGAAGTCCTGTAAGAAGTAGGAAATTATATACATTGTGATAGACTTTTTAGTTGTGTGAGTTTCCAACCATTATATTCATCTATAATTATAGTATAGAAACCAATATTGGGTAAAATAAAAAATCATGGTAAAGATTCATCCTTTTAAATTAACCTTTTAAAAATATTGTTTTTAAATTTTAATTACTTTCCTACATTTCATGTTGTTTTAATTTACCGGTTTAATTAACGTGAATGGAAATATGATAAATAGAAATAGAGGTTCATATCCAATGGGGATTAAATATTCATTGAATATTTTTAAATTTGTAAAAATATGTAACAATTGATTCACCCCTCTAGCTCTCAAGCATCTTCACTTATCCTATGTGGCAACTCAAGTTGTATAAAATCATAAGTGCCCCTTGGTTTGATAGAATCTTACATGCCATAATATTTTTTCAAAGTTTGTTTAAGTATATATTTTAATTCAAAGAAGATTGTACAGAGAAATAAGGTTTCATACCTATTTGTGTATATTTTTAAGCCACTTATAAGACCCTAAAAATTGGATCAAATGGTGGCAAATTAAGTAAATAAATTTTTAAAGAATGAAAAGGATCTATAATTACATTAATTTTTTCAAAGTGTAATTTCTTATTTAGATGAATCAGTTCTTAGAGATCCTTTTGATAACTCTAGTTCAAGTCACTTAGAGTGTTAAGATATAAAAATAGTTAAAGACTTCAACTATCATGTTAGAGATTATTTGAAAAAGGTTCTTTCTATATTTTTAATTTAAATTTTTAATTTTATTAAGGAAAATTGTAATGAAAAATCATATCTATAGAAGAAAATTCATGTTATGGAAAATGAATTGGCTATATGGGTTGGAATCTGGAACCCACTCACAAAAAAAGTTAAGTTAAATGAATAAAATTCCTCAATTTTCAATGATAATATATCTTCTAATGATTAAAATTTTAAAAAATTTGGTTAATCTATATTAATTGTTAAGGATATTTCTCCTAAATCATTCCATACATAAGAAAATATTTATAAAGTCACTTTGAATTTCAAGGATTTATTGTTTTATTTGAAGTAAAATAAAAGAGTGAAAGATATTGACTGTATATAACAAGAGATTACAATAATACATGAAGAAAAAAATCCTAATATAAATAAATATAGTGAAGAGAGATTAAAATAAGTTAACATAGATAAATATTCCCTCAATATGAAGTTTCTAGTGCTAGAGGTTGTAACACCCCAAGCTTCTACGGTACGTTTCCCTTTGAATAATGCGATAGCGTGTGTTGTACGCAACCTCGAGTTCTAACACACACCACAACTAATTAAACTAGCCGTTGTGAATAGTAATACCTAATTTTTGAAATCATATATATTCTATATTTCAAAATGGACTTCATTTTTGGATTCGGAATATCAAAATTAGCCTAGGGTGAAATTTTGGTACATTTCAGATAACTTTCATATTTTGATGAATAGTGAAAATTTCTAAATTTTAATTAAAAACAACTTTTTTAATCAAAATAATTAATAGTGATAAATTATGAATTTGAGTGGTTTTAAAGTATATTTAGAATATATTTTTACCATTCAATTTAATGTTTATCATTGGACATAATTTTACAATTAAACCGAACATAAACAAGTGTCAATCTTTTGATAGTTATTATCTCTTAAAAACACGCTTTTTGTTTTAACAGCGGGAATTAATTTTAAATTAATTTCTGCCACTTCTGTGTTTTGAATTTAGGAAAATGGATTCCATATTTGGAATCAGGATGTCCAAATTATGTAAATAGGTAACTTTTATTTTTAGACATTTTGAATAATTACTGCGGTAAATATTTTATTTACCATGGTTAAAGGGTAAATCCGGTAAATAAGGGTTAAAAAAATAATATTATAATAATACAAAATTACCCTAAAACGTGTCTTAACCCTATTGGTTGATACATGGTCGACCATGGGCATCTTTGTGTCAATTTTGGGACCCCATGGATCCACTTGTAAGTGATAATGACACTTTATTTTAATTAAGTTAAAATGAATACAAAAATGACACAAGCATATATCTTTTGGAAGAACAATTTTTACATAGGGTTATACATGTTGTATTTTCGATTATAAATATTAATTAGAAAGATAAAAAGATTTCCTACATAATGATATTTTATTTATAATTTTTAGACATTATATAATTTATTTTATTTATGACACAATGATGATGCAGTAATTACTAAAATAGTGAAAAATAAAAATAATTGATCTTATAAATACCCAAATAATTATAATATGAAACTTTTAATGAATTAAACTAATTTTATATGATAATATGATATATTAGGATTGATTTAATTGACTTTGTTAGAAGTAATCAATCTGTTAGGAGTTTCACAAAAATCAACTATTGAATAGTGTCAAAATTGACATAAAAGAGTTCTTAAAACAAATATTATATTATTAATTGATATTAAATTCCTAAAAATCTAAGGTTCGGCCAAGAGACTTATATTATGATAGGTTAATAATTAATGGACCACTTGGGGGTCGCTTGGATGTATATAGTAAGTTTATTAACCATATTATATAAAAATACAAAGAGACATTGTAAAAGTGAAACTAATTAACTTAGAGTTAATACTTAAAGATAAGGTTAATATAAGTACCCAAACCTGTCTAAATTCTATTGGATGAGTTGTTTTCGACCTATCCCCACCTCATCCTTTGAATAGTCAACTTTGGAGCCTTTAGAAACCGAATATGAATTTATTATAAATTAATATTTCTAGCTTTTCCAAAGGTGCCCCTCACCCCTCTTATAAAAGGGCACTCCTCCTTCTCATTTCTTCACACCTCTAAAGCCTTTTGGTTCGGCCAAACTCTGCCCAAATACTCTCCCAACATCCCTCAATACAACCTAGAGGCCTTAGTTTGATCAGAAAGCCAACCTAAGGAGCCCTTTTGATCAAATCAAAAGGAAGAACCCGAAGAAGAGGTAATGATCTCACCACCCTTTTCTAAGTTCATTTCTTCTTCCACTTCTTCTTCCTTTGTTCTTACCATTCTGAAATAATAACTCCAGTATCTCACATATACTGTGATGTTATTATAAATATGGTACAATCATATTCAGTATTCTATCCACCCTTTGAATAACATGTCACCATACGTGCGTACGTACGGACTACCGTCTCCACGAACGCGATGAGATTCATTCTCCATCGTAACCATTAAAGCGTAATTATCATTTTATGATTTAAAAATGATGTTTAAGGACTTGATATCATTCTGGATATGAATAATATACAACCTATCCTTTACAAACATGTCTTACGTAACAAAACATATGAAAGAAAACAAGTAAGTTAACACCCGAAACAACGATAATACTAAGATATTATTATCAAATCAATATTAAAAGATCATATATGATATCATATTAATGTATATGATTCTTGTATAATTTAATAACAATTATTTCACCATTATACAGGAGGTTAACCTACCACAACCAAGGAAAAGTACAAGGTAAGGGTTATTTCACAATCTCTTCATTATCCGAGGTTGTTTATACGTAATAATCTACTGGGATCTCGTTATCATCCACATCCATGTTTCTTCAAAATGTATTTCAAAACATTTTTACTATTTACAAGAATATGGGATAAAGTCATTTATACCCTTGTTTGACTTTTTATAAGAGGTTTATAAAGGAATATTTCCGTCGTTTTCAAAACAATGTCCTTTTTAACCTTTTCGACAGAATTGAGGTAAGAATGTTTTTTTAACTTATACGGCGGGTGCGGTTATTTTACACCGTTATAAAATCTTCAAAGCTTTCCTTACAAGCTTATAAGAATATTTTCAAAGAAAATGTTTTATTTTATATGGATCTTAAATTATTTCAAAATAAAAGGAGATATTTCTTTAAAAAGAATTTTGATTTCATCTATGTCAACATCCTTTGATGGATTTTAAGATTATTTGAAGTTGATTTATTATGATACAAAACTTCTATATTGTATTGAAGGTTTTGTGATATGTTTTACTGTGGATGTGCTATTTTTATACCATTCATAGTTTATTGTGAAAGTATTGACATTTCGTATACTAGTTTTAATACGAATGTTTATGTTATGTTTAAACCTTTTCATATGGGAATGCATTGGACTTAATAAGTGACGAGTGGAGCCCGCTATAGCTCCTCGATGCATCGGTAGGTCTCATGAGACAAACTAGTGTCTTGGCACAAGGCCTTGACAAAATCTTATTTGTAGCCTTGGCACGAGGCCTTGGCTATGTGGTTATGATAGTCTGGCATTATGCATTCCAACATTATGAAAGTGGTTATTGATTTTTGCATGTGATTATTCGATTAGTAGAATATCCATGTGAATAAGTAAATGGCATTATTTCATTTTACTTTTGCCATACCATGTTGAAGTTCAATTTTAAAAGGCTTTTGTTTTAGTAATGCATTGCCTTAAATGTTTATTCTTATTTATGAAAGTTTCCGCTATATTCTTATCCTTACTGGGCATTTGAGCTCACCCCTTTTATATGTTTTATTTTTCCCAGGTAGTGAAGAAGTAAATTATGAATGACTTGCAGGGATATTATGAGGGGTTAATAGTGTGGATATGAAGACTTTGTTGTTGTAGTAGTTTTTCACTTTGAAATGTAATGTAAAACTTTTTGATTATATCTAGTGTTTCCAAGGCTACTAAACCAATCGGTCTTTCGAGATTTGATCTTTCTTGTGATCATGCCAATGTTATGTAATAATGCACCGACTCTAGGCAACTGGGGTCGGGGCGTTACAGAGGTAAAGTTTAATAATTTAGAAATAAGACAACCAAAAACTTTCCAATTTGTTGAGAAAATATTTTCCACCATAAGTACTTTATAATAGAGTTTAAATAATAATAATGTTAAATGTAATGGAATGGAGTTTTGGGGTCCATTACATGGTGAAAATATGATGTTTGGGGTGTTTTGTGAGGACTGGAAGGCCATCTTAGCTTCTTGGTGATGCTTAAGACTCCTAACGGTAGCCTCGGCCAACCGGTGGCCTTAGCCTATCGGTAGCCTCGGCCAATAAGTAGCTCTACCTACCAGTGGCCTCGGCCTACCGGTGGCATCGGCCTACCGGTTGCCCGGCCTATTGGTGGCCTCGTCCTACTAGTGGCCTTGGCCTACCGGTGGCCTCGGCCTACCGGTGGCCTCAACCTACCGCGAATTAGTTTGTAAACCATGTTTTGACCCCTTTAAATCTTTTTTAAAGCCAATTAACGGCGTTTAATTAAATGATTGGTGAGGTACCCTCCTTAAATGAGAACCCATGCATTCTGGTCATGCCTTTAACCGAGGTTTCAGAAACACCTCTATCACATCTTGTGAAGATTCCTTCCTTGTTTAAGGAGGTGTGCGTCGGTTTTAACCACCCCGATGGGTGGAGACTTTTAAGTTTGACATGTGGGGTGTCCGAGCCACGTGGTCTACCCACAATCACGATTCTTCTGCGGTTTTGAGTTTTTCTCCATATATTAACCATCTCAGGGATGTTGTATCTCAGCCATTATAACCTAAAGGCTTTTCTTCTCCCTAGGTTCTTTTTTCTCTATCACCCTGCGCTCGGAATACCCTTCCTCCGGATGATTTGTACCCCCGCGATGTTTTCCTTGATCGCGTTCCGTGGAGTTCCTACAACTCCTGATTTCCAGTTTCCATGCGAGGACTTAACGTCGATCCTTGATCAATCAGGTAGGGATTTTCTCCTTCGTCTCTCCTTTCTGTGCATCATGCGGGGTGGGTATGATTTTGTCTCCGTGGAAATTGATGAAACCAAACTTAATGAATATAATGAATGGACCTCTAAATAAGGAAAGGGGGGTGTAATCGATGTTCTGTTATACTCTTTTATGTTGATATGTGTTGTGAATTATACGAGCATATTCTCACTGAAAATCATGGTCGTTGGTGGTCTTTCCCTATAAACTAATGAACCTCGGTGCTTCTGGATGTTTAAATAAACGTAACATGGAATTGGTTAATTATGTATACTCAGTTGAATAAATTGAAAGCACCAGGATCAACCCTTTTCTATGATAACTCTGGTTAAAGCCCAGTGGAATTGAAACCATGGAGTGTGTCAAATCTTTTAAATCTGAAAATAACTTCCAGGGCCTACCTTGTGTTGGTGGTAGTGATTTGGTTTTTTTCTTTCACGGGTCGATTGCGGTTGACTTTATGGTTTTCTTGGATGGGGGATTAGATTGCTGGGGTGATATGGGTGGGGATGGGATCCCCTGTTGTTATACTTTCACTGGTTGTGATTCTAAAGTTGTATGGTTTCTCTGCTGTGACATGAATTTAGGTGGGATCCTCTGTTGTTGAGAAACCATTCTTTCCTAGTTTTTGGGGACATGGGGCTGTGTCTTAGGGTTTTTTTTATTTCCAGTACTTCGATGGATCTCACTTTATCCCACGTTGTTGTGACTTTGCAAGAGAAGCGGGTGTGAATGCTTAAATTACCTGATGATTTTCCTTTCTTCCTTATTGTTGTTTCATCTATAAATGTGTCTATTAGTTGCCTAGTAGTAAAGGGATTAAATCATACTGAACTGTTATGAAATGATAACTTGTATAGGGAAACTGGGAAATGTTTGTTGTGTGCCTATTTTCTGAGGTAGTAGTGCTTTGACACCTACTTGTATAGGTTGGGGAGCCATAGGTTGGGCTGTGTGTAGGCATATATGTGTAATTGTATGTTTTGTGTTTAGTCGCATCCCACCCACTTTTGGAACTTAGTTTCGGACACCCCATTTCATGGGGAAGGGTGTTTCCCCCAAGTTACTCTCCATGCTGCTCCCTCTTCCCTCGGCTGTGATGGCTGGAGGTGACTTTACACCCAAGATTCTTAGGGTAGGTTTCGATTGGTGTGTTGTTAGCCCAAGACTCTTCAGGAAGGTTTGTTTTCCCAGGTATCTTCAAAATGAGGCCCAAGTGTGTGTGGGAAAGGATTGATGGTTTTGAGGCCCATGTGTGTGTGGGCAGGGATGTGCATGGTTGTGAGGCCTAGGTGTGTGTAGGTAGGAAGAGCGTCGTAGTGTCAGGACATTTTCCGTTAGGGATGAGCAGCTAGCTTGTGGAGGAAATAGTGGTTCGGGGTACCCAAATGTTTTGTTCTTACTATTACCCTACTGCTTGTGTTATTTAGTGAGTGTGGTCGATGTGGTGGGATAGATAGGTTCCTTGATAGATGATGTTTCTTCTGCTTATCACAGGACTTTAGGATGTCTCCCCACTTTTTCATGAGAGGTTTAGGTTTTTCTACTGAGTATACTTTGTATACTCACCCTAAGTTTACTTTCAGGTTTCCAGGAGGGCTTCGGAGGCCGTGCGGGACCTTACTAGTCTGGATTATGGAGTTTTTTTGGTCCGTGTTGGATTTCTGCATAGCCTTTTTTTCCTTTCCTTTTGGGTATTGTAATTTGGGATCCTTTTACTTTGTTCAGTTTTATTATTAAAACATGAATGTAGTTTGGTTTTTACCTTGAGTTTTCTATACTTGGTGGGGTTTGGTTTTGACTCATTCTTTCTCCCAATCTTGGTTTACTAAAAAGGTTAATGCCTCCCATATTGTGAAAATGTTATACCTTTGGTTCTAGTCGCCACTCTGGGGCCTACTAGAGGTGGGACTCAGGGGGTCATTATCTCTCCTTCAACTTAAATAAAGAAGGTCTTGACAATCTGCTTTCCCTTCTCTCCATTCGGTGAAGGCGGGTCATGACAGAATAGTGTCAGAGGGAGGTTGAGGGATAGGATGGAGTCTAGAGTTTGGCATAGTGAGGATTTCATGGGATGGTAGGGCCACAATGTTAGGTGATCTTGGTTCGTGAAATAGACTAGGGTGGACCGGCTCGGACACGGGATTTTAGGGCCCCCTGTGATCCGATGCAAGGACTCTGAGCCTATCAAATGACCAAGTGAGACTACATTTATTACAGGGTAGAGACCCCAGTGAAGGTACATGAATCATACTGATTGTGTTTTTAATTGATTTGGGGCACCTTGGGGAGAAAAATTTAATAATAATAATAATAATAATAATTCCCTTGCTACTCAAGCTTAGGCATTCTTTGTTTACCTTGCAGTGATGGCACCCAGGCATTATCCATGAGCGACTCGGGCGGTTGAGCCCCAGTGGATCAAGGAAGTTGACCAGTAGAGGTTTGACCAAGATGAGGAGGATGACTTGTGGCAGAGGACTCTACGCTCCTTCTAATGACAAACCCTCGAGAAGTACGAGGGAAGCGTTTCTGACTCAGTAATGGAGGGATGGCTCGGCGAGCTGGCCATCACCTTCTCTTTGATCTGTGCTCCGAGGGTGTACCGGGTTCCGTTGGCCGTCAGTCAGTTGAGAGGAGCAGCGCGTCAGTGGTGGATGCTTTTCCTGAGAGAGAGGATAGAGACAGTGGTTTCTTGGTCCAGTTTCAAGAAAGAATTTCGTGAGGATTTCCTCACCTCTACGGCGAAGGCTAAGAAGAGACAGGAGTTAAGCTCCCTTCAACAGGGAAGCATGTCACTGAGGGAGATGGGGATCAAGTTAAAAGATCTCTTGCGCTTTGCCCCGGATCTCTTTTCGGATGGGGAGCCTCGGGCAAGACGGTTAGAGGAGGCACTCCGTCCTTCTCTTTAGTACGTTGTCACTCCCTTCACTCTTCCAACGTACCTAGCAGTACAGAAGAAGGCTGACATAGTAGAGAGGATGCACTCGAAGGGAGGCACACCATGAGAAGGGAACTAGATGAGTTCATCAAAGGGGAAGGCGTTCAACAGCAGGTCTCCAGCGACAAGGCCTTCTAGGTTTCGATAAGTAGGGATTAGGCCTCATCAGTTCCAGTCACAAGCTTCCAGCCCTCGCCCCTTTTCCACAGGTCCAGGACCGAAGTATTTCTCTTGCAGAGTTTTCGGGCACGTTCAGAGAAGGTGTCCAACTCGAGATCCACATGGAGGAGGTGGGCAATTTCAGGACCCACCTTAGCAGCATTTGTTGCCGGTGTGGCCTTTTAAGTAGTAGCAGTAGGCCCCTGGCCCTCCGAGGGACGACATTTCGGGAGGAGACCGACACCAGGGTGCTCCTCGGGGACCTCGACCAGGGCGTGGTTGGGGAGGTGGTCGACAAAAGCGCGGAAGAGGATATGGGCATGGAAAATTTCACGTCGTAGAGTTAGTATCTGTGGCAAGACCAGAGGACATTTGAGGTACGATCAGTTTATTCAGCACTCTTGTTTCTGCCTAGTTTGATTCATGAGCTTCGCACTCCTTTGTTACACCCGAATTAGCCAATTCTCTGGGTCTAGATGCCGAGAGGATTTTTGTGCCCCTATTGTTGAGAACAATAGTTGGGGGTCAGACAAGTGCATCTTACTTTTTCCAGGGATGTAGACTGATGTTGGGATTGCATCAGTCCAGTGGAGACCTTCTTTCATTACATATTCAGCAATACGATATCATTCTAGGCATCGACTGGTTATTCTACGTTCATGCCATCATCGACTGCTATCAGAGGAGTATTGAATTCTCCAATGAGGATGGACGGCATGTGGATTTTTTTGGGAGCAGAGTTATTAGGTGGGGAGTCGACACGTGGAGCCACTCCTTTCTATGATGGATGGGGTGTCATTGGAGTCGGCAGAGGCATGAATTATGGATGTCCCATAGGTCATAAGAGAATTCCCTGATGTCTTTCCTAATGAGGTTGTGACTCTACCCCCTCAACGTGAAATTGTGTTTGGGATAGACTTAGAGCTTGGTGCCTACCTGATCTCGATGGCTCCTTATCGGATGGAACCTTCTGAGTTGCAGGAGTTGTGGATTCAGATTGACGATCTGATGGATAGGGCTTTGTTAGACCTAGTGTTTCGTTGTGGGGTGCTCCTGTTTTGTTCGTAAAGAAGGAATATGGTAGTAAACGACTGTGCATAGACTACCGGAGGTTGAATCAGGTGATGGTCAAGAATCATTACTCCCTCCCGAGGATAGATGATCTTTTCTACCAGCTGACGGGAGCAGGTTGGTTATCTAAGATCGATCTGAGGTCTGGATACCACCAGTTGAGAGTGAAGGAATGTTATATCCCAAAGACATCTCTCAGATGCAGATATGGCCACTTTGAGTTCGTGGTCATGCCGTTTGGCGTTACAAACACACCAGCTATGTTCATGAACCTCATGAACTCTGTCTTCCGAGAGATTCTAGACCAGTTCGTTGTGTTGTTCATCGACGACATCCTTATCTACTCAAGATCAGAGGTAGAGCACATTGAGCATCTTAGGGTTGTTTTGGGAGTCCTTTGACACCATCATCTTTATGGGAAAATATCTAAGTGAAATTTCTTAACATGGGAAGTACATTTCCTTGGACACGTAGTGTCTCAAAAGGGAATAGCAGTAGACCCGTTGAAGGTCAAGGCAGTCGTTTCATGGGAAGCACCCAAAAATGTGGCGGAAGTTCGTAGTTTCCTGAGTTTGGAAGGATATTATCGGAGGTTTTTTCCTAACATATCTCATGTTGTGGATCTATTTAAAGCTTTGACTTGGAAGGACCATGCCTTCATCTAAAGCGACCAATGCCAGATAGCTTTTGGCTGCCTAAAGTAGAAGCTGGTTAGTGCTCTAGTACTCAGATTACCAGAGGAAGGGGTGTTGTTTGAAGTGTTTTGTGATGCTTCTGGCCTTTGGTTGGGATGTGTGCTGATGCAGCAGCGAGGAGTGATCTCTTATGGGTCTAGTCAGTTATGTCCTCATGAAAGTAACTATGCCACCAACGATCTAGAGCTTGCGGCTATAGTTTTCGCATTGAAGTTGTGGTGGAATTATCTCATCGGAGAGCACTTTGTGGTCTTCTCAGATCACAAGAACTTGCGGCGTTATGTCTTTTCCCAGTGGGATCTGAACTTGCAGCAGCAGAGATGGGTTGAGTTCCTCAAAGACTACAACTTCAAGATCTCTTATACTGAGGGCAAGGGTAATGTTGAGGCTGATTCCATGAGCAGGAAATTGCAGAATGAAGTAGTTTGGGAATCTGCAGATGCTTGGAGAGCGATGGAAGAGTTAGTGGCCTTGCATTTGGATTCAAGGGTGGAAGGTGGAAGAGGTTGTCTGTTGCAAATGACTGTAGTTTCTTCTTTAGTGGTGCAGGTGGCAGAGTCCCAGTGGGGGGACTCATAGGTGGATGTGATGCGAGATCGTTTTTATAAGGTAAATGCTTCTAAGGGATGGTTGGAGGATGGTCAGCATCAGATGATTTTCTGTGGAAGGACTTTTGTTCCGGAGATGATGCGTAAAGGTGTTCTCCGTGAGTTACATGGATCGGCTTTAGCGGTACATCCTGGGGTCTAAAAAGTGTACCATGTAATGAGGGGATAGTTTTGGTGTCCTGGGGTAAAGCGGGTGGTGGCAGAGTTTGTAGCTAAGTGCATAGTGTGTCAGCAAGTGAAGGATGAACACCGTTTTCAGGGAGGGTTGTTACAGCCTTTAGATGTTCTCGAGTGGAAGTGAGATGACATCTTGATGGACTTCATCACAGGACTACCCAGGGTTCAGGGAGGCAATGATTCCATCTGGGTAGTGGTGGATCAGTTCACAAAATCAGCACACTTCTTGGAGATTAAGAAGTCGAGCCCGGTGAGCACCTTATCCCAGAGGTACATTGATGAGGTGGTGTGGTTGCATGGGATTCAGATATCTATTGTCTCTAATTGAGACATGTAGTTTACCTCATGAGTCTGGAGGCGATTACATCATACCTTTGGCACCCAACTATGCCTTAGCATTGCTTTCCACCATTAGACAGATGGGAAAACAGAACGAACGATCCAGACATTGGAAGACATGCTGCGGGCAAGTGTTCTGGATTTTGGGGGATCATGGATATGACACTTTATTCTGGTGGAGTTTTCTTATAACAATATCTTCCAATCCACTATTGGCATGACACCATTTGAGGCATTTTTTGGAAGGTCATTTTGTTCACCCGTTTGCTGGACTGAGATTGGGGAAGTAGTTGTTCTTGGGCCAGAAGTGGTGTAGGGAACCACTGAGAAGGTTCAGCTCGTGCGCGAGAGGATGAAGGAAGCCCAGGACTAGAAAAAGTCTTATTTCGATCATAGTAGGAGGCCCTTGGAGTTCGAGGTTGGAAATCATGTGTTCTAGAAGGTTTCCCCTCGACGTGGGCATCGAAGTTTTGGGAAGGAGAGTAAGTTATCCCCTAGGTTCATCGGATCTTTCAAGGTGTTGCGACGAGTTGGTGGGGTGGAATATTTGCATGTGTTTCCACCTCAGTTGGAGAAAGTTCATAACATCTTTCACGTCTCCTAGCTTCGTTGATATCTACACGACAACTCCCACATCATCGATTGGGGAGAGTTAGATGTCAAAAATGATGCGACCTTCAAATAGTGACCGATCAAGATCGATAATTGTAAAGATAAAGTTCTTTGTGGATAAACCATCCCCTTGGTTCGGGTGTTTTGGAGGCATGGTGGCCTGGAGGAGATCACTTGGGGGAGGAAGGCCCAGTTACGAATTCAGTACCCAGAGCTGTTTTGACTTCCTTATTGTTGTTGTTGTTCTGAGTTTTGTCGAGATGTTTTACCTTGTGCTTTAATATATGAAATGATTGCTTTGCTTATATATTAGATGATCTATTCCCTATTCTCTGTGTGTTTGAATGTGTGATGATGGAAAAATCTGACTGCTAATCAGGACGTATTAATGTGGATGCGATTAAACCCATGCGAGCGAGTCAGTGACACCCAAAGCGGATAATATCCTGACAAGTAGGAAGGGACTCCCTGACTCAGGTGATGGACAGTGTGATCCTTATGCCTATTGTGAATGTTTGTGGTTGATAACTCTTGGGGGAGTATTCATGGATGTAGGGGGTTCTGTTCCAACTTTCAAACAACTCAGTGGTTTTCCCCTGAGAAGTACCTTTAGAGGGTGGTTATTTGGACCCCACTTTTCTCCTTTCTGGTTTGTTCTTATATTCTCGGGGATGATAATAGTTTGAGAAGTATCTGATGTAATGGTCTGGGGTTTTGGGGTCTTTTACTTGGTGAAAATCTAATGTTTGGGGTGTTATGGGTGGTCTGGAAGGCCATCCCAGCTTCTCGGTAATGCTTAAGACTCCTAACGGTTGCCTCGACCTACTGGTGGCCTCAGCCTACCGGTAGCCTCAGCCTACTGGTCGCCTCAGCCAACCGGTAGCTCGGCCTATCGGTTACCTCGGCCTACTGGTCTCCTGGCCTACCGGTCGCCTCGTCCTACCAGTCTCCTCGGCCTACCGGTGGCCTCGGCCTACCGGTGACCTCTCCACGGGTTTTCTAGTAGCGCCTCCTTTTTGCGCGAATTGGTTTGTAAACCATTTTTTGACCCCATTAAGAATTTTTTAAAGCCCATTAATGGCGATTAATTAAATTATTGGTGAGGTACCCTCCTTAAATGAAAAACCATGCGTTTTGGTCATGTCGTTAACCTCATTTTCAGAAACGCCTCTACCACATCCTTTGAAGAGTCCTTCCTTGGTTAAAGAGGTGTGCATCGGTTTTAACCACCCCGAAGGGCAGGGACCTTTTAGTTTGGATGTGTGGGGTGGCCTAGCCATGTTTTCAACCCACGATCCCACTTCTTCTGTGGTTTCGAGTTTTTCTCCATATCTTAACTATCCCGGGGATGCTGTATCTCAGCCTTTATAACCTAAAGGGTTCTCTTCTACCTAGGTTCGTTTTTCTCTATCACCCTATGTTCGGAATACCCTTCCTCTGGATGAGTTGTACCCCCATGAAGTTTTCCTTGACCGCGTTCCATGGACTTACCGCTACTCCTGATTTCCAGTTTCCACGCGAGTACTTAACGTCGATCCTTGATCAATCAGGTAGGGATTTTCTCCTTCGTCTCTCCTTTCTGTGCATCATGCTGGGTGGGTATGATTTTGTCTCTGTGGAAATTGATGAAACCAAACTTAATGAAGATAATGAATGGAACTCTAAATAATGAAAGGGTGTGTGATCGATGTTCTGCTGTACACTTTTATGTTGATATGTGTTGTGAATTATACGGGCCTATGCTCACTAAAAATCATGGTCATTAGTGGTCTTTCTCTATGCACTAATGAACCTCGGTGCTCCTGGATGTTTAAATAAACGTAACATAGAATTGGTTAATTACGTATACTCGGTTAAATAAATTTAAAGCACCAAAATAAACCCTTTTCTGTGATAACTCTGGTTAAAGCC
Source organism: Viscum album (assembly GCA_963277665.1). Lineage (NCBI taxonomy): Eukaryota > Viridiplantae > Streptophyta > Magnoliopsida > Santalales > Viscaceae > Viscum > Viscum album. The sequence goes on from OY728132.1 coordinate 1,702,913,595, forward strand.
TAGTGTAATTGAAACCATAGAGTGTGTTAAATATTTTAAATCTGAAAATACCTGCAAGGTCCTACCTTGTGTTGGTGGTAGTGATTTGGTTGTTTTCTTTCAAGTGTCGATTGCGGGTGACTTTATGGTTTTCTTGGATGGGGGCTTAGATTGCTGGGGTGATATGGGTGGGGATGGGTTCCCCTGTTGTTATACATTCGCTGGTTGTGAATTTGAGGCTGTATGGTTGCTCTGATGTGACACGAATTTGGGTGGGATCCTCTGTTGTTGAGAAACCATTGGCTTCTGGATTTTGGGGACATGGGGCTGTGTCTCAGGGGTTGTTTTGTTTCCAGTACTTCGATGGATCTCACTTGATCACAAGTTGTTGTGACTTTGCAAGAGAACCAGGTTTGAATGCATAAATTACCCAATGGTTTTTCGTTCTTCCTTATTGTTGTTTCGTCTATGAATGTTCCTGTTAGTTTCCCAGTAGTGAAGGGATTAACTCATACTAAACTTTTATGAAATGATAACTTGAATAGGGAAACTGGGAACTGTTTGTTGTGTGCCTGTTTTTTGAGGCAGCAGGGCTTGGGCACCAGCTTGTATCGGTTGGGGAGCCATAGGTTGGGCTGTTTGTTGGCATATATGTGTAACTATATGTTTTGTGTTTAGCCACACCCCCACCCACATTGGACACTTAGTGTCAGACACCCCATTTCATGGGGAAGGGTGTTTCCCCCTAGTTACTCTCCTTCCTACTCCCTCTTCCCTCAAATGTGATGGCTGGAGGTGACCGTACACCCAAGATTATTCGGGTAGGTTTCGATTGGTGTGTTGTTAGCCCAGGACTCTTCGAGCAGGTTTGTTTTCCCAGGTGTCTTCAGGATGAGGTTCAGGTGTGTGCGGGCAGGGATGGATGGTTGTGAGGCCCAGGTGTGTGCGGGTAGGGATGGATGGTTGTGAGGCCCAGGTGAGTGCAAGCAGGGATGTAGATGGTTGTGAGGCCCATGTGTCTGCGGGCAGGTAGAGTGTGGTAGTGTCAGGATGTTTACTATTAGGGATGAGCATCTAGATAGTGGGTTAAATGGTGGTGTGGGGTACCCAAATGTTTTTTCCTTACTATTACCTTACTAGTTGTGTTATTTGGTGAGTGTGGCTAGTGAGATTGGCTGGATATATTCCTTGATATATGATGTTTATTCTGCTTCTCACAGGACTTTAGGACGTCTCCCCCCTTGTGCAAGAGAGATTTAGGTTTTCCTATTGAGTATACTTTGAATGCTTGCACTACGATTACTTTCAGGTTTCCAAGAGGGCTTCGGAGGCCGTACGGGACCTTACTAGTCTGGACGTTAGAGTTTTTGTTGGTCATTGTTGAATTCCGGGTTTACCTTTTTCCTTTTCTATTGGGTATTTTACTTTGGAGTCCTTGTACATTGTTCAGTTTTATTATTAAAACATGCATGTAGTTTGGTTTTTACCTTGTGTTTTCTATACTTGGTGGTGTTTGGTGTTGACTCATTCTTTCACCCAATATTGGTTAACTAAAAATGGAATGCCTCCCATATTGTGAAAATTTTATACCCTTGGTGCTAGTTGCCACTCTGGGTCCTACTGGAGGCGGGACTCGGGGGTCTTTATCTCTCCTTCAACTTAAAGAAGGAAGGGCTTAGAAATTTGCTATCCCTTCCCTCCTTTCGGTGAAGGCAGGCCGTGACATTTCAATAATTGGAAAAATAACATGATACATTTGGAATACTAAAATACTACATGATCTTAGATACAAGTATCCCAAATTACTAAAGAATATTCTGAAACCAAATATATGGTGATTACTAGTGCTAAATTAATGTGAAATATGGATACATTTTGAAGGAGAAATATATTTTTAAACCAACCAATGTATTAAGGTTATAAGTGAGAAAGTTTAAGAGATGAACCTCTCCAATTGGTCCCATATGTGTGTGTTTCTAACCCAAAAACAAAAATATCTAAAATATAGACAAATTATTCCTATAAGAAAAATAAATAATTTTTTAGGTATTGATGTTGTTGTTTGAGGTTTGGGAATATATTTGTGGAATGTTGATATAATGTGTCCAACTATACAAGTGGTAGAAGGCTAGAATCCATGGGATAAAATCTAAAGTGGGGGTGAAATATTCTGGAATGAAGTTAAATGTATAGATGAATAATAGTCTATCTTGTAATAATTGATATAGTGTTCTAGATAAATTCATTGATTATTTCAACATGGGATCAGTCCTACACTCCCAGGCCTGGTGCAAAAAACACATTATTTACAAACTATCATTGTTACCTAGTGATATGATCCAAGATAAACTTGTAAATATTTCACAATAATTAAAATTTATATCTCACAATAATCCCACAGTCTAGGAACCCAAAGTTTTAGTGTCTTCATATATTATCTATATAAAAATATTATTTTACATAGTTGTGGACATTTAACCATAATAACACTATAATAGACCCCCTTCTAAACATCTCCTTAGACATACTCATTTTCATAACCTGGGGATGGACATCATAATAAAGGGGTTACCTCAAATTCTTAGTTAGTTAAAAACATATTAACATGTCTCTATGGGTTATATCATAAGCATGTGATAACATGGTCATGGGAGAGAAATTTCATTAAAAAGAACATGGGGCAATAAGAGTTTCTAGTGAGGTATAATAAAAATTCATATATTATCAAATGATTAAACATATAACATGTAATAATAATTTGGAAACATGAAATTATTAAAATAATCCACAATTCATAACAAAATAATATAATAGATAAATGTGTTAAAAGAATAGAAGTAGTAAATAATAATATTGTGGACAAAACTAACTGCCTCCAGTCTATTCTCAATCCTATGAACATAGCTAACTACATTAATTCCACCATTGATCTTGTAAAAATATATAACTTCTTGGATTTCATGCTCAATCTTTTGAACATGGATAACCACATTGATTTTATACTCAATCTCGTGAACATAGCTAATGGCATCATGTTCGTACTCAACATCACTATCTCATAAAAAATAAAACCATAACCAATTCATTAAAGGTCAATATAAGATCCCACCCATCACATAATGATAATCCATAGACATTTTTACCACATTAAACCATTCATACATCATAACTTTAAAAATACAAGGAAATAAAATGTGTTTCATATCACCATTCAAGTAGTAGCATATAAAATGAAAACATGAGTGAGATTGGTTGATTCCAAAATTCCAATAATGAAAAAAATAATGTATAAGATAATTTTAAAGGTGATTTATTAAAAAAACTCGAAAGTAGATATATATTTTTAAATGTTAAAATTAAAATGTAATTGAAGTCATAAAAATAGATTTCATAAAATATTTTCAATAATAACATAAAAATAAGAAGTAGTGATTAACATTCAAAAAGATAATTTTTGAGAAATATAAATGAAATTTTTTTAAAATAAATATATCTAAATGAATATATTAATAAATTATCCTTGAAAAATAAATAAATTTTATCTATAAGAAATATATAGTGTAAGAAAAATATGTGATCGTAAAAGGAAAGAACATTCTAATATTTTAAAATTTCCTTTATTGAATCCCAGATCATAAAATGGATAAAAAATAATTTTAAAATGTTTTAAGAGAAATATTAAGTTCAAAAAAGATAATACATATTTTAATTTCAAAATAAAAAAATTAAAACATTTTTTTAATGAAATAATATGGACATGGAATAGAAAGAATTTATTATAGAACATGGGAATTATTCTAAACAATGTTATACCTTTATGAGAAATAAATTAATCAAGGAAGAATATTTGAATTAAAAATTTAATTTTCTCTAGAGATAAATATAATTTACAATATAATAATTTCTTATTATATAAGAAACCAAATTTATAATAAATAAATTTAATAGGAAACATTATAACTCATGAAAGGATATTTTAGTTTACCAAATCCCTTATGGATTTGGTAACATTTGAATCATAACCCTTAGAAAGAGAAAATTTGAAATAGATCATTAAATACAATGAATAAAATATAATCATTGTTAAATATTCTACATATTTAATGAATACACCATATAAACAAAAATTGGTGAATAATAAAAAGAATGTCTCAAAAAGGATGTTTAAGAAGAAAAACCCTTTCCTATAATCTTGACTTCCCTAAAAAAACATAAATAACCAGTAAAATAAACATAACAATATTAATGAATTAGTTAAGAAACTCATTCATATCTATTTACTTTTATATTCTATGTTATTTAATTATAATCATTCACTACCCATATATTAGTTAGTTATAGTTTCTTTATTATCAGATGTTAGTAATTTCAATTATTTCAATCATGTCGCATAATAGTGATGGAAAAACCCATTATTTGATTACAATTTCATCATTCATAGACTATAAAAGATATTGAAATAATTTTTTTCAATGAATTAGTTTAGAATCTCAACCCCAGTTCACTTATAAGTAAATGAACCCAGTTGGCCACATTTCCTCAAGCGCGCATCCTTATTTTCCAGAGGCTGCCGACTAATAGTGAGGGTCTACAGTTGTATTGTGGGAAGACTATACCATTGAGTTCCGAGTGTAGAATAGTGGTATAAAATAAAATTAAGTAGTGGAAATAAAATAATAAATGATCTTTGGAAATATAAACCATCCAAATTTAATAAACTAATAGAAGCTAAATCAATATAATATAAAAAAATTATAATCATGTGGTGATTTTATAAAAAAGGGGATGTGCATAGGATACAAGATGTAGTCATATCAATCATCCTATAAAAATGTCAAAAAAATACCAAAATTTGTCTCCAATAGAATCATAATAATAGGCTCGTTCCTCTACTCACATACATCATCCTAGGATAGTAAGGGAGGAGTCCAAAGCTGTATGCTTCCCTTTGCCCCTACATGCATCCATAAGTTTCATTCGGGTATGAACTGGTCACCCACACATGGTGAAGAATTTTCTATGTAGTTCACCATCAACAGTATCTAGAACTATAAATAAAGTTTATATAAGATGAATTATATGCAGGTAATAATAAATGTAAGTTATAAAATAAATAAACTACCTCAGACCGGGTTCCTCATGGGATACACGATCGACCCTACCTGCTTCATCCTAAGCTAGATTCCTCTAAAAAGATTTCACCCAACATGTATTTTTATATATAAAAATATATGTGTTTATATGCCTCTTATACATATATATATATATGTTATAATAGTGTGGACTCGAGTCATCATCCTAATTCATAGATATATACTTTTAAGGGGATTTATAACTGTCATAGAATATGAGCATGTAGGTAAAACTCATCAGTAATAAAAGTAAGTTATATATCATCGATTGAACTTGAGCATGTTATTTCAATTTACAGATACATCCATAGCTTTAAATAATTAAAATATTTGGACTATACAAGGCATTCCATAAAATGGAAGCCATGTGTGCCTCTAGGTGAACAATAAAACACATAACTGTAGGACTACGTACAAGGTGTTCCATATTAGGAACACAAGTATCACTCTCAACATATGATATATGTAAAAACCTATGATCCCATCCAGGGTATATCACATATGGTACTCGGTATTGTTCATGGAATGGTATAACAACATTTCCCATAGAGTCCATCCAAGGTAATTCACTAGGGAACTAGGTATCACTCATTGGTAAATTAAAGGCATCATTTTAGTGATCCCATCCAAGTTATTCTATAAAAGAAACCATGTATTTCCCCTATAATGTTGCAATACAATTATAATTTCTAATTCTTAAGCTTGGAAACTCCATCAAATGAGTCCTTAATTAGGACCCTTGTATCACCCTATACATGGTGTAAAGTAATGGTCATATCATTCATTAAACACATACCATTAAAACAATAAATTTTATTCTTGTTGGTCAATTATTTTAAAACAATTAATTCAAGCTATTGAAAGAATAAAAAGGACTATACAGAAGGTCTCCCATTTTATTTAGGGTCAATTCAAAATACATTTCATTCAAAAGGGGAAATTCAACACACCTAAATAATTGGTTTGATTTAGTTCCAAGGCATGAGTCTCTTATAAATTTAAGGACGGTACACCCTTAATGGTGGCTCACATCGAGGTGGTCATCCTCAAAAATCGATTCATGGGTTTCTAGGTCTACACTAATAATTAAAACATAATTTAATTTAGTTAATTATAAATTTAAGAGGCATCTTCATAAGGGTCTAGTCTACATCATATTGGCTCACCAAATAAGAAAAATGAGAATTTAGGGGGGAAACAAGACCACCCACCATAAGTTGGTAGATGAGCCCTCATCCATTATTGGCTTCATATTCAATGTATAATCAGATAAATAATCAAAATAAGAAAATACATAGAAAATATATCATATTATCTCATGCCAAAATATAACCACGAATGGTTAGACAAAATTGATAGAGGAAGGAATAGGAATAAGTGCTTACCGTCGGCAATCCAACACAACCAATGGTGAAGGAATCAGACACCTGATGAAGAACCTAGCTCAAATCCTATGTTGGGGGAAGAGGAAGGGCTCCCACAACCGTGAGAGGTGTTCCACGTGATATGGGAGAAACAATAATGGATATAACATAAAAGGTGATAAGAAAGAAATTCATTTTTAAAATGTTTTTAGGAGTCTCATGAATTGGACACACGGTTTTCCAAACCGTGCGCTTAAACTGTGTTTCACAACTGTTAAGTGGTACTGAGTGTGTGGCCTTTGTTTCACATTTTGGGAAAACCGTGCGGCCTCTTCTAGACCAATGGTGTACCCTACATGGTCATGCGAATATAGGTGCATGGTTAGAACTCACTCTCCACCTAGTTACAGTTCACTATAGCACCCTCTCAGTTGAGTCGCATGGTTATCCCTAACTATGTGCTAAAAATGCAGCTCAGTCTTCCTCTCCAAAATTTGGAGCTCTAAGCTCTGAATCTGTCCTAGAATCTCATGAACCATTTTTAATCCTCTTATGCACTTTACTAGCATAAAAAATAGGGTTTTTACAAAAAATTAATTATCTACACCTCCTCAAAAAATCTATGAATGTTACAACCTCCCCTCATTAAAAAAACTCATCATCAAATTTACCTTCTCATGGTGGTAAAATGTCTTCTGAGAAATGTATAGACCATTGAGAATGTACATCAACCTCTCACTCCTATGTTTCATCTTAAACATAGTTGTGTTTCCATAGCACCCATACTATAGTAATTTTCCAACCTATGAGAGACTTTTTGCCCTTATTAATAATATTTAGAGGATGATCCTAAAAGGACATATCCACCACTATCTTTATATACTAATGTTAAAAAGAATGAGACGGGTTAAAATAATAATTTTGAAGATGAGACACATAGAATAAATCATGCATGTCCTAGTACCTCTAAGGTAAATCCAACTAATAGGCTATCAGCCCAACTCTATCCAAGATATCTATAGTCTTGATGTAAAGATACAATATCCTTCCTAGTATATGAATCTATTTATGACCCAATCTAGGATAAACATAAATAAATACATGTTGTCCCACCTCAAAATCCAAAGTTTTATGGTCATGATTGGTATACTACATTTTCCTAGACTGAGTTGTATCCATAGGATTTTATATATGCTACACCTATTATGAGGTCTCTTAAACAATACAAGGCCCCAGTAGCACTGCCTCACCAACCTTTAACCATCACAGGGGTGAATGGAATGATGCATAATATAGGTCATCATAGGGATCCATCTAAATAGTTTTCTGAATTTTTTTATTATATTAAAACTTGATGACTGGTAGGTATTTTTACCAAGAACATCCAAAATAAAGATTGCATGCTCATAGAATGTCCTCTAACACCTGTATCATATACTCGGAATAACCATCGGTCTGAGGGTGGTATGTTATACTCAGAAGAACCTATGAAATATGTTCCTTCATTGACTGATACCCCGATTGAGATGTAAATTGAGTGCCCATATTCGAGATGATATATTAGGGAACACCATTAAAGAGTTAAATCTTCTGAATGTAAATCATTCCTTGATCATTAATGGAAATGGTCTCAATGATATTTAGAAAGTGTGTGACCTTGTAATCCTATCAATGATCACACATACTACATTGCTACCTCAAGGGGATCTCATAAATTCTGTTATGAAATACATGGTGACATCATCTCATTTCAAATCTGAAATGAATAGAGCTTATAGAATTCCAATAGGCCATTGGTGCTCTGCCATCACCTTAATATATATTGAAGACTATCTGGTATGAATTATGATCTATCTATTCATGATTGGTCACCAATAATGGCGACATACATCATAGTAAATCTTGGTAATCCAAAAATTTAATGTTCAAACAAGGTCCTAAGACTCCCAAATCAATTATTCTTGCATGTTTGAAGGAAACTAGACAATACCATGAATGTATAGAATCCCAATCTCAAAAATTACACAATCAAGTGGTGGATTTTCACCTTGTATACTCTATATCTAGTCTAAGCACTCATTATCAGAAATTTTTCTAATCCTAACCCCTTCCAAAAGAGAGGACATCACGTATAATAACATGAATATAATTTTTCCATCATAGTATTGTACCTCCAAATGTATTACGGAAAAGAGTTCAATCAACTACCTCTCACTATGGGCCACCTGAATAGTCTATTTCTGGGTATTCGGACATGGGTTATCAGCTACTACTTTTCATTTTATGTGTGTATAAGTGAGATTTATGTTGAAAAACTGAAGGTAATCTAACCATTTGAGCTTCCAGAGATTCAAAACACGGAATATGGAAATTTATTTTTTACTTTTGTGGTATGTGTAACTTAAAATCCATTACACCAATAGATAATTCATCTAACAGAAAAAAGAATAAACCACAACTTCAAGATTGATGTTTTTTTAGGGAACTTCTCTTCATGAGGTCTCTTCTAGAGGGGCATGTATGGTATACCTTGATCTCTCTTCATAATAACAACTCCTAGCTTGATTTTGGACACCTCACAATAAATTTTATAGCTTCTTATATGCTCTTGTAGATTCATTATTGGAACTAAATTCAATATTCCTTTAAAATATTGAAAGGATCTCTCTCATGGTTTAGACCATAAATATATAACACAAATTTTAATCAAAACCATGAGAGGCACTGCTAGGCATGAAAAGTGTAGAATGAAATTCTTATAATATAAATATATTCATAAGAAATTTTTTATATCAAAAACGATCTTGGGATGATCCTAGGAAACCATAGATATTACCTTTTTTGGGAAAACAAATACTTCTACCTCTAAGATTATGTGACCTAGGAAGTGAACCTTGTCACTACAAAAGTGGTATTTGGTGAGATTATCATAAGCATGTTTCTCTATTAGTGTAGTCATCATGATCTATAGATTTTTGGAATGGTCCTGTTTAGGATGATAATAAAACAAGATATTATCTATGAATACTACCAACATTTAATCTAGATACAGTTATAAAATGTGATTAATAAAGGCTATGAAAATTTATAGTGTGTTCGTAAGACTAAATGGAATAAATAAAGACTCATAGAAGAAATATTTTCTCTGGAACACTGTACATGGTATGTCTAATGGCCAAAAAACACATGATGGTATCTAGACCTCAAATATATCTTGAACAAAACCGCCATTCCTCATAACTATTCAAAAAATTCATTTATTTGAGGCAATGGATACCAGTTCTTAATCCTAAGATTGTTCAACCTGTGATAATCTACAAAAATCCTGAAGGCACCATCGCCCTTCTTAGCTAATATCATATGTGAACCCCATGGTGAACTAATGGATCGTATAAATCCCATATCTTCCAAATCCACCAGATACTTTTTATATTCTGGAATCTTAATAGGTTCTATCCAATATGGATGAATGGAAAATGGTTCCACTCTTAGAACTAGCTCAATAGATAACTCCACCCCTCTTATAAGATCTAACCCAAAAAATTCATCCGATAATATGTATGTGAAATAATCAACATTTGTAGGTGTGTCTAACTGTTGTGTTCAAAGACCCCCCCCCCCACCATAAGACTAGTAATTTGGGTTATCACTATACCCAGTCCAAAATTCTCTAGTCTCGCTAGAATTTTCTAGATATCCTATTCAACCTTGTGAATATAAGTACCACCCTCAAGTGATGTAAAGGACACCCTCTAGTGATCGAAATAAACATGATCATGATAAGATACTAACCATTATATCTTGGGTATGATGTCAGATCCCATCATCTTGAGTAAAAATAGGTTCTATGTAAAAAATAGAACCACCTATAATAAGGAATAATTACTTACTGTGGTGTACGCTCGCGGATCAAATCCCCAATGGTGTGTCAAGAGTCATTACACCACATAAGTAATCTCTTTCCCACATTATAAATTCCATAATTGATTCAGATATAATGTAATATTAATTACCTATATCTAATACTATAGAAACTAAATTATATGCTACTAAAATAGTATCTCAAACTATATAAGGACGTCAACTTTACTCTTTGAGAGGATTCTACACTAGATAGATATGGACATAACCATGACCCTAAGATGAAACCTGACTAACCTGGGTGGGTCCACACTATTGGAATTTTATATCAGTAGTCTAGATACCTTGGCCACATCCCCCACCTTTTCTTGATCCATTAGTAGTATTATAGATCCCTAACTGATGTAGATCTACTGATCTTGTACCTAAATTTGGAGTCAGTGCAGATCACTTTTTTCTATTAACTATAAGGAGAGTTCAAAAAAACATACAAGGTTTCCCATCCCTCCATGTAATTGACACTCAATTGGGTCACTCATACACATGGGATTCTTATATCCTTCCCTATCATACTTTTGAAACACCACATAACTGTAAGTGTGTGTAATATGACTAGAGTTATTTCCATGAGATGGCTCAAAGTAATGTTTCCTACCACTAGACAAACCACATCCATGCCCCTTTATTGAATTGACTTGTCCCAAAACACCAGATTCCCTTAGGATTTTCTTGGTGATGATGTTATAGTTAGATGTATCAGAAATAGTGGTAAACTAAAATACATTTAACTGTGGTTGAATGGTATATGTAAGACCATCCTCAAACTGTCTCACTACTATCAACTCTTCACTAACAAGTATCGGTATTAAATGATGAATCTTAGTGAAACATGAAGAATATTCCATCATAGACATATTACCCTAATGTAGGTGTATAAATTCCCTAGTTTGGTTTTATATTTGAATCTAAGGGGAGAACAAAACATAGAAGGTTTTTTGGAAGTCTGTTGAGTCCACAACTTAATGTTGATCATCCCAGGTGGTAGTGTCCCAACATCACTAGGGGAATTACAAAGCTTATAGGTTTTTAGAATGACAATCCACTCTAGGATTATCTCCAAAAAATCTAATATGTATAACATGAACTCAAGAATGGATCAGTAGCCTGAGGACCTCCATACCTTGAGAATGTGGTATGATGTTGCTACTAAAATTTTTTCATCAACCTTTCCATGGTAGTGGAAGATCATGGAGCACCCTATACATGCTAAATGAAGTGTAGGGATATCTCTCATAAATGAGCATTGATTCCTAGTTGAGGAATATCAGGAGGTTCCTTAAGGGGAACCATAGTAGGCAATACATGTTGATTAGGGCCCACCACCTCTGGAGCATGGTCTTATCCACCCTCTGGATGCACTAATTGGGGATATCATGGTGAAATGGCATTAAATTTTCCAACACATGCCTCGAATAAAGACAAACATAGTTTAAATAAAATATATTTCAATAGGATATGTGTTCATCCTTCAATATAAGATTAATGCCCCCCTAACTACTTCTAAATCCAAATTTAGGTGATAAGAAAAATAAAAAATGTCTCAAGAGATAATACCTACTTACCACTACTAAGGTCAGGCTAGGGTCAAGGTCTCACATTACACAAAAGAGGACCAGATATATAGAGTTTCAATTAAAAGGTAAAAAATAAAACACCCTTTACTTTGAAATTAGAATCATAATTTAATGGTAACCCTTTTTATTTAAGAATTTATAGTTCAATAAGTTTGTACTAATTTTCATGTATATAGATATCATGATCCTATAAGATGAGTCTTTATTCCAAATTTAAAAAGTCATAAGATTTATAATTTTCATTTTCCATGTTATATAAATGTGATGTGACCCTTACATCTAATATCAGGATGTAACATGTCATATATAATGATTTAATAAAATTAATTACCATTCCTAATTTATATAAGTACATGATTCATAAATTTCAATTTTCATTCACGTAATAAAAATAATCTAACATTTCAATCCACAGAACTAGTGGTCCATGGATCAAACAAGGAATAATTTTTTAATTAAGTTTCCACCATCAAGATATAATGGAAACACTATTTAGGTTTATGAATACACATTAATTAATCTAAATTTTTTATCCTTTAAATAAAGAATAACAAATTTTCAAATAAAACTATCAATGAATAAATAATATACAGTAGGTAGTGCATGAAACAATACAAATATGGCATGGTATATGCATAACATGTGCATCCTAACGGGCCTATAATGATTCAAGAGATGACACCTCCTTTCCTCATCGAGACAGTGTAAAGGAAAACAAACAATAATATAAAATTTCATAACTCATGTGAATCACCCAACGGTGAAATTAGTATAATTGTAAAAGGCACAAATCAAAAAATCAATATCCCCACTCAAGTAATTTGGCTTTCCCGTGTACATGGGTTTCCTATTCCGAGGCACAGGCTCATTAAGAAATTCTAAAACATTTATAGTCTCTTATATAATACATAAATAGTAAGATAAAATGAAAAATACCTCTGATGGAACATTTTATAATCCTAAACCCATATTACTTATTAGTAACTAAACTTGGATGGCCATAGAGCCTCAAGCGCACCCCACCATACCACCATAAACCCTCATTGCTAGTCGACATCCTCTGAAATACATGGAAGTATGTTTTAGGACATGAGTCCAAACATGTTTGGTTGCATATAAGTTAAACTAGTTTAATATTAAATATTTATGCATCCTAATGTTCATTTTAGGGAAAAAAATGGGTATATATTATGAGAACAGAATCCATAATGATCTTCTTTTATGTAATTTATTGATATCAATGGTTTACTTAATAATGATCATTAATTTTTGTATCATTATTTTATATCCATATTGATGATATATATTACTCCCTAATATCACATATATTACTCAAATAGTTTTTATAAATGTCCATGTAATGTGGTGATGATAAACAAAATATGGAATTCATGGAGGTGGTAGTCTGTACATAACACGAGAGGCATTTTCATTTTATAAAAATTTTGTTTGTTAATAGAATACCTAATTTATATATATATTATAATTTTTATGTCATAAATATTATATTATTCCTTAAATATATTGATATAACTATACATGTAAGTTGGTGATGACAAATGAAATGTGCCATCCATAGAGGCAAGAGTCTGTAAGTAACACGGGTGAAGATTTCATTTTTCTTATGATTGGGAAGGTAGTATTAAATTTTTTTACATCGACATAATAAAATTTCAATATATATAAGATACCTATGTAATTATTTTGACATTGGAGGAATATATTTTTATGAGGTTGAAGAGGAATAAAAGGAATGGAAATTAAAAGGGGTGATTTGGATTTTTTACCATACTCCTCAGGATAATTTCTTTAACCTTATCAGGATGGTCTTTTGATGTGACATGAACCTATATAACTTGAGTAATAGAGTAATATAGAGATTTGGGAATAATATATTCAAGCTAAAAGGATTATTAGGTGCAGATAATCGGGTTAGTGAAGGACGCCTTTTAAAAGTGATAATGGTGCCACTTTTGTAAATATTCATTACTTTAAGTTAAAGGTGTGTCACTTTCAAAGTAAAGTGACTCCAAAAGTTGAATATAATGGAGGGTTGATTATTTTTTATTAAAATCACTTAAAAATAAATAATGAATGAGTTTTGAGATATTTTAGTCCTTTTATACCTTAATTTAACACTTTACCATAATTTATGATTACCACGATAACTCATTTTTTAACCACGATAACATATCTTTATTACTAAAACTAAAATTACCATTATTAAATATTTTGGATATTCTTATTAAAAATATGAATACAATTTTATGAAATTATATTTCGAAAATGGATAAAATTTAATATTTAATTAATAAATGTATAGCGCAAAAAAAACAATTTTATAATATAACTTCCAAAATGTCAAACATAGGTTTCTAAATTCAACACAATATTTTTAAATGTATAATTTTACTTATTAAATAAATATTTTTCTAGAAAAAAGTTTTATAAATTTTCAACTCACATATATCATGATGATGTCATAAAAGTTATGATATTTGTAAAAACTATATTTTGTACTATTAACCTAAAAATCAATATTTCTATAAAAATCATAAAAATTTTCTCTAAGATACTTTTTATATTATGACACCCACAAATGAATTTATTTTTTCAAATTATAATTTTAAAATTTAAAAATCTAAAATCTAAATTAGAATATAAAATAAAATGAATTTTTTTGAATATTAAGATGACATTTTTTTAAAATATTAATTTTTCTTATTTCATTTTCTATAAATTTATAAGAATATAAGTGTTAATATATTATTTGTATCAATAATATTTTTCCAAAATTTAAATTTAAAATATTAATTTTATTCAAATAAAAAATAATAACACATAAAAAGGAAATTTTAAGTAAAAATAGATTTTTAAGAAAAAATTATTTTTTCTTATTACTTATCTAGTAACAACTATTTTATGGAATTTAATTTAATTTATTATAAATATTATCAATACATCACTATAAATCATTATTAAAAAATATAGATCACTTTAAAGAATAATTCTTTAAATAATATTGTTTTTATATTAAATAATCCTCACCAAATACCACTACAATTAATTATTTATATTATAGAAAATTAATTTAACTAATATATTAATATTAAAAGATTTAATTGAATTTTAAAAATATATCATATCATACATTGATAATAAAAATATTTAATGCATAAAAATATTTTTATAATTAAATATTTTTTATAAATATTTTATTTTGTTTTATTCATTATTCTTTATTAATTATGTTATTTAATTTACCTCGATTTCCAGAATTCTTTCCCCTTTAATTATGTTCTTTTTTATTTCTATTTTTTACTAATGGTGACTCTTAATGTTGAAGATGATCCATGGGTTCACCTAGTTTTGAATATGTTATTCATCTTTTTATTTTCTCTTTTTAATTTATGCAATTTTGTTGGATATAATCATCCATGGGATGTTATACATAATTTTACACACTTTTTTTGTAATTCTATATTATGAAAAAAATAAATTTTTTCTCTTTTGATACATTTTTATGGATTATTTTCTACTCAGTTTTAATTCTTTTAAATGAATAATGAAAATAAAATTTTAGACATGTAATTTAAGCAAATATTATGGAGGGGTTACATCCCCCCTGAAATAAATTATATCCTCACAATTTTTATTTTTACCCACTAATTAAAATATATCATTAAGGTAGATAAGAATCAAGATATAATATCAATGTCATGATCTTATGTAAGAAAATGAAAGTCGTGTTTTTATTTATAGTAGGCATATATTGAGATTCTATACAATATTATACAAATATACCACCTTAGATGACTATAATTCATATTTTTTTCTATAGAAAAATCTTCCAATTATTCATTTTCATGATCCAATTTCCCAAAAAATTATAAAAGTAAGATGTGTATGGTAATTTCAATAATAAAAATGTAAATTATCAGATGAATATGAAAACTCAAACCTATGATTTCTTCTCCTATGAAATATTCAATTCAAACTATGATACTTTTGGATCAATTATAATATAATTGAGAAATCTACAACTCCTATAGTGTAATATGGGTATTCTATGTTCATTTTTCTTCCAGTTTCAATAACCTAACTTGTTTTATATGACTTCATCAACTTCTATTTTAATATTTTCAAATAGTTCTTAAATAAAATTAGAATCAAGCAAAGAATATACCTTAATAGTGTCATACGAGATGTAAATTTATGAATATATTTTGTGCACTAAGTTAAGATCATATTAATTCCTAACTGACCTTATCACGGTTATTACCTCTTGGTGCATCTGAGCCAAATCCAGCATCCACTTATTTTTATCTAGACAGGGATTTCATTTCTAAGAAACAATACACTCTATAAATTACCAAAATTATAAGATATTTCACTATATTTAGGTTTATCCCTATGGTTTTCACATATTTTTTCTATTTTTAAACCTTATAAATAACTTAAATTGTCAACAAAAATAACCAAGCATTTCTCTAATACCAAATGAGAAGACTCGTAGTCGCACCCACAGGTTTGGTCTTAAAAACACATTCTTTAGAAACTAGATTCAATACTATGTGAGAAAATACATGAAAAACATGTATATTTTTCATATTATTACATCTCACAATAATATCATAATTTTATAACCCAAAGGTTTAATATCTTTGAATATTAGCTACATAAAAATAGTATTTCACATAGTTGTAAACATTTCTCTATAATTTCACTATACAATAACCCCCTCTAAACATATCCTAGGATATAATCATATTCATAACTTGCAGATGGAAAACATAAGAAAGGGGGAAGGTAAAATTCCTAGAAAGGAAAAAACTTATCAATATTTTATCAAATTTTTTATCATGAGCATGAGATGACATGAGCATGGGAAAATTTTGATTAAAATTAACTTGGGATAACTATATTTTTCCATGAGGTATGATTAAAAATACATATAATCTCAAATGATCATACATAGTCTATGTCATAATTTTACAAAACCATGAAACCATAAAAATGATCCATGTTTTATAACATTACCATATAATGAATAAATATTTCATAAGAATAAGTATATAAAATCATAATATAATTGACATTGCTAACCATATTGAGACCAGTATTAGTTTGGTGAATATAGATAACTTCATAAATTCCATAATAAATACTGTGATTATATCTAACTAAATTTATTCAACCCTCAATCTTATGAATATAAAAAACAATGTGGAGTCTATACTCAATCCTGTGAACAAAACTCACCACATAGTATCCATTCTCACCATCATTATCTCTTGAAATATAAAACCTTATCCAAATAATGGGAGGTATATATAATACCTATAATGACCTAGTTTTAACATACAAAAGCATTACATATATTTTGTGGAATACTTAAATCATAACAAAAATGGGTGCCCAATGACCATATTATTTTAGGGCCTTTGAAAAAATTTAACAAAAAATTTCTATCTTGGGGAAAGATCATAAATGTTCCCAAAATGATCTCCCCCTTGGTAATTAAACTTAAAAAAATGTATTCAAACATATGGGAAAAGAAACACAACAAAGGTGTGAGATCAAATTCTCGGTAAGGGTAATTAAAGTAAATTCATAAGAATATCATGAACATAAGGGTATAATAATGTAATTGTGATCATTATAATATCATACCCTAAATATCAAAGATCATAAATTAGAATCACGAAATAAATATTTAGTGTTAATAAGACATGAATCATTATGAAATCAAGAGAATAATACATAAAATCATTACATAGGAATAAGACATGGATTTATGGAATACACATCGACGCATAACATCGTGAACATGTATAAGTTGAAACAGGTTCACACATTGAGTTAAGGACATCAACTCAAAACCTCTCAAAGATGTATGTACATACATAAAAGCCTATGCATAATATCATGAACATGAAATCAGGTTCAAGCATAATAATTTGAACAAGTAATCAGGTTCACGCATAAACTTATAGACATGAATATTGACCCATACCTATCATTATGAACATGTAATCAGGTTCATGCATAACATTATGAAAACATAATAAGTTTCACTCATAACATTTTGAATATGTCATTAGGTTCACACATAATCTTATGGATATTCAACCAAGTCCATGCATAACATTTTTAAAATGTAATAAGGTTCATGCATAACATTTATACTCATGATTCATCTATCATTAACTAGTTTATTGGATGGACATATAGGTCCCACCCATCAAATAATAAAATCATGCATACATTTTCCAAAAGATAATTAAACATGCATCATATCCTAACCAATAAAAAGGGATGGGTTTCATAAACATCATATCATAACCCATGAAATGAAATGGTTATCATAAAATTATGTCAAGTAATTACATATGGAAAATATATAGTTTTAATTTCATCAAATAATACCCAATGAAAAGAAATGGGTTTCAAAAGCATATAACTCATGGAGGAAGAACAAGTGTCAAAAAAATCATTCCATCAAAAAACAAACCATTAAAGAAATAATATAAATGGTATTCCTGGATCATATCCCAGAAAAGAATAAAAATTTTCCAGGTATTCCATCTTAGATGGACAAGTATTTTGAAAGATCATATGGGACATTTCATAAGGAAGATATCATTTCTTTGAAAATCCTTTTCATAAAACCATTTCAAAAATCCTCTTCTTATATAGAAAGATTTACCATTTCATTTAAAAAAATTATTTATTGAAATATCATTTTTCTTTGACATAATATTTTTAAAAAATAAAACCTCTTGTAAACCATTTTCTTGGAAAATAATTTGATAACATGAAAAGAATGATTGAAATCGTATTGAAAATTATTTTCCCTTGAAAACATATAAAATAAAATTCAAAACAATTTAAAAAAATTGTTTTTTTAACTTATAAAGAAATCCTGAAATTGTTTCGAAATACATTACCTTGTAAATACATTGAAAACTTATAAATAAATCCTGAGGAAATTTTGAAAATCATTTCTTTGAAAATACTTGTAAAAATTATAAAATAATATTTGAAAATAATTTAAAATAATAAAACCATTTTAAATTTTTTTTTCATATAACATACCGTTAAAATAAATAATTTCTAGAATATTAGGAAAAAATTTCTTTTTAATAAATGAATTTTTAATCTTTTAAAGATGATTCAAGGTAATGATGGTCATAACTGTGGGTAAATTTGTAAATGTCAAACATTCATTTTGTGATGTGAAAATTTAAAAAAGTCCCTCGACTGGAAAATGAAATGAAAATTCATTTTTAAGAACACTTTTGTTTAAAAAGTTAAAACATGTGTAAACGTATCTTTTAAATATCATAATATAATAGTTGATTATTTTTTAAAAACCTTTTTTTACAAATCATAGTTTTGAAGGAACACAGATTTCGGACCGAAGAGAGGGTGAATTCCATATTTCTTAAAAACACTTTTTTAAATATCTTATGTAAAAAATAGTGTGAAAATGGTACAAATACATGAATATGTTATTAATAACAGTATTATAATCAAATTCATCAGTTTTCTTGAGATATGGATCATAATATTTTGTCGTAGTAAACATAAACATAAATAATCTTGAAAAGTGAAGAGATTATTTCAAACAAATCTTACAACATAGTAACATTGAACCATACTCATCATCTATCAAAATGAAATTAAAGAAAGAATAAAATATTAAGAAAATAATTAAATTCATTATATAACATTTCAAAGTAATTATATACACCTCAATGAAAAATATATCTGCATAACATGTAATGTGTCTTAAAAAAAGGAAAATTGAGAAAAAATTACTTTATTGATTTGGTAACTTTTGAAACATAAAACCTATGAATAAAAGATCATAAAATGGGTATGAAAAAATCATAAATTTATTTATAATAATCATATAATATATCCATGTTCAGTATACACACCACACAAATGAAATGGATGGTTAATAAAGCATGTATTTCAGAGAAATAAAAAAGTGAGATGAAATTCCCTTACCTTGAGTCTGGATTTTAATGCATGTATTTGTATTACTGAATAAAAAACTTATGTTTATTAATTACTTTATTATAGAAAAAATTAAATATTATTATTACTTTAAAATTACTTATTACCTAGATTTACACAACAACTTAAACAATGAAGTTTTAGTTGGTTGTTTTGATTAAATTTGATTCTTGTATTGAAAGAGAATTTGGTTGGTCAATTATGGTCAAATGTTTCATTATATGAACATCTCCAGAACAATAATACTGACATAATTATCATATTTTTACATTAATTATAATTTTAAAACCAATAATGAATTATTTTCATGAAAAATAAACCAACGATACAATCATAGAGACAGTAGGTCGTACATAAGCCTGAGTAACATTCCCATTATTCAATGATCATTATGTAAAGAAGGTAAGAAAAACTAAATCTTTCTAGAATGATACTTATATAATAAATAAAAAATTTAATCATATATACTAATAAACTTAATTATTATGATGTGCAAGGATTCACATTACTTTGATGAGGTGGTAGTATACACTTCCACGAACAACATTATCGCCTTTTTAGTGTGTGAAAATGGTATTAAAGAAAATTATATATTATATATCCAAAAAAGTAATTATTTTATAATTATAATATAGATTTTTTTATTTTACATGTTTTTAATTAAAAACATCTTTAATATATTACATATACTATGTGAACGTATCACATCTCTTCGAGGAGGTGGTAGTCCACATGTCCACAATTGGTATTATCGAATTTATACAAGATGGAAAGTATAAAGGTATGTGTTATAAAATTATTAAATAAGAATAATGAAATTATAAATATCATATATTATATATATATAAATATTCTTCATCATATTTCCCACTATGAGAGACATTAATGGAAGAACGAGTTATCATCATTTTGTAAAGCAGTAGTTCATCGTACCTATAAACAGTATGTTCATTGTCCATTAGATGGAATTGTGCATAAGTTTAGTTAAAACCCTTAGCATAAAAATTTCTCAATATATAAAGGATACATTTTTATAATAATGGAATAATTAGTGTGTAGTGGGTGGATAATGAAAATAAAATAATGGGTCTTGAGGACGGATGTTAACTCTTCTTTGGGTAACTCCATTTGGTTTACACAAAAAGGATTAATTAGATTGTTTCTATAATAAGGTATTATTCAAGGTGGAAATTAGGGATTTTGGGAAGTAAATTAGGAAGATCATGTCTAAACCTAGGTGGTTTTAGAGTTGTGAGGAAGAGGGAGAGGTGGTGGCCTTTTATAGGAGAGGGATATGACTCACTTAATAATTTTGAAAACAAGTTAGGTGTACCAACGTTTTTACCTAAAAAAATTCATCCAAAGAAAAAACATAATGGA
Source organism: Viscum album (assembly GCA_963277665.1). NCBI lineage: Eukaryota > Viridiplantae > Streptophyta > Magnoliopsida > Santalales > Viscaceae > Viscum > Viscum album. The sequence goes on from OY728132.1 coordinate 1,702,934,973, forward strand.
AGGTTCATGGAAAAAATGACCATAAAATGAGTTTTTTAAATGTCTCTAGGTCATTCGGTCCCTTAATTTTAAGGCTTATTCCTTCGTTATGCATAATCATTCCTTAATCATTGTAATTATATATAATTACTTTCACAAATAGTTTTTTTCGAAAACTAAGTTGATCTTATTATACCTTATAAATTATGATTATTCCAAATATTTAATCAATTCTTCTAATTTTAAATAACTTAATTGGTATAAATTAATTTAAAATTAATCCTAAAGTTGGGATGACACTACGGGTTTTTAATGTAAAAATGGTTGAAATTTTTCTACGTTTTTATATCCAATTTCATTGTGAAATTCATTCAAATGAACTAAATTAGACTAATTGATGTATATTTGGTCTAATTATAATTTAAAAGAAATTAGAAATATAATTTAAAAATATAAATAAATGATAATAAAAAACTGAATTAAAATTAGGGGTGTCCAAACCCGACCCGACCCGACCCAACTGGGTTGGGTCAGGTTCGGTCAGGTTCAAAATTACAGATGCATGGGTCAGGTTGCATCGAGTCGACCCAAGGTCGGGTTGGGTTGGGTCATGGGTCGGGGAAAAAATAACCCGACCCAACCCAATGACCCGACAGATGCTGCCCCTCTTGCGTGTGCACTGCCTTTTTGCAAAACCCTCCATCATCACTACCATTTCATCCCCCTTCCATACGAACCGAGCAAATTACTCCTTCCCCTCTCGTGCGCGCAGCCTCGCCTAGCTTGCAACTCATTGTCTCACCACTGTCCTTCTATCTCCACCATGACAGGCAACCATCACGACTCTAGATCCACCGAAGACTGGCCCCTCCACGGCCCCTGATTCGTCAAAGGATACCCCCTTTCACTTTTGAATTTTCCTCTATCTCCATGTTCTATCAATGAACCCTAACCTTCAAAGTTACCCCTTGTTTTCGGCTTAATCCATCACTGGAGATCGAGATTGAAGCTGGTTTGAATCTATTCGCTCGCGTGTGAGTCGGTGATCTAGGTATTGTGATTCTGTCATTGCTACTTCAGTCGAAGATTGGTGGTGGTGTAATTTCTTCATATACTATAGTTGAGGAATTTGAATAACGCATATGAGTAGTTCGTGCTGGACCGCCATGTCAATTCTACTACTGAAATCTACTTCTCGAAGTCATTCTTTTTTTGAGTGAAGCTGTTGGTATCACACTGGAGTTATCTGGTTCGAGCTTTCGGATTCATGGTTAGCTAGTGTTACGGTCAAAGTAGGATGGATGTTGGATGTCTGATATTCTAGGTGATTGTATTTTCTATAGTTTCTATTTATGAGTTTGGGGGATTTGAGTTTTCTGTTAAATCGTGGTTCGATTGGAGGCTGAGAAACACCTTAGGGATCTTCGATCAAATGTTTGAGATATCTAATGTTGGGAGCTGAACTTTGGGGTTGATTCGTCACCAGGATGAGGTTTCCTCCTGGTGTGGTGAGGAAGGAAAAGTGTCGAAGTGGGGGAAGGATACATGGACGCGTAGTGCCTGGGTTATTAAAACGAGAGCAGTGCTGGCCATTTTTTTTCATAACCCATTGACCTGACCTGACCCAACCGGACGTGAGACGGGTTGGGTCGGGTCGGGTCTCAAATAAAACCCACCCTCGACCCAACCTGACCCAACCCGACCTATTATGGTTGGTTATGGTCTAAAAAATCCCCAAACCTGACCCGAACTGACCCATGGACACCCCTAATTAAAATTCATTATTTTTCTCTATTCATAAAAAAATGAAGTTTCTCAGAAACATCCAAACAATTCACCCTAAGATAATTCCAAAATTCAAAATTAAAAGTTCATGTTTATTTTTTCAAAATAAATTTATAAATTTTTCTAAAATTAATTTTATTTGTTTTTATAGTAGGGCATGAAATGGAGATCATGTGACAAAATAGTATTTTTAAACATATAAAGACATTACCAAAAAATATATTTTTTATTATCATTATACTTTATTTATATAAAATTATAATAAATTATATTTGAAAAGTATTTATTACTATTCATATTACTGATTTTAGTATCCAGGTTATATTTATATTTTTTTAAATAATAATAAAAATAAAATGATGTTTTGTAGAAACTCATTGTTGCGTGTAACGCACGCAAAGTCGGTGTTGTGTGTAGTGAAAGTCAAGTTGGTGTTGAGTGTAGTGAAATTAAAGTGGTTGGTGCATGTGAAAGGAATGTTTTTCTTATTTAAATGTAGTAAATCAATGGAAATTACTTCATTCATAAAAATGGTCCATAAAAACTAAGTGTCACATTCTACCTCCCTTAAAATGAATTTCACCGTCAAATATTTTTTGGGTTATCAATGTTTTAATACTTGAAAGTTACATTAATTGAAAACCACATCATAAAAATGAATATTAAATATTTTTAAAAAAATATTGAAGTTAGAAACATAATAGTTACCCAAAATAACTCTCAGTTATGTTTCCACATAGGATAACAGAAATTGAGAGTAAATATTGGACATGGAGGAAATGAATAAATATTCATATGGGTGATTGAGTTCGTCAATCATAAACTAGTTAATTATCAATAGAAATTTGAGGATTTAAAATTCATAAATCTATGATGATTTAAATGGAAGTTAGTTCAAAAAAATAAGGACTTAGGATAACATTTTATTTATAGATCATCTTCCTAAAGTCAAATAATTTTCATTAAAAGTTATAATTACATGATTTCATTACCTTTCATATGTAAACTATCACCCTTTGTTCATGTCTTGACCAATTTCTACTACACCTCTTTCTGCAAAAAGGGATGTGAATGTTTTGTTCCAAAAGCACTAACAGATCATGAGGTTCATGATAATTTATCCCATCTCTCTTTAGTCACCATCAGCACAAGGTTGTTATATTTGGTTGCCCAATATGTATAAATCCTCATGTTGTGTCATAATATTTTAATCCCACAAACTTTATCTGAAGTTTAACTTAAAAATTAATAAATTTTTTACTTTATAACCCTTCTGAAAGTTGAAAATCAAAAAAAAATGAAATAAGGTCACAAAATTACCATAACATTGTTCCTCGATATAACACAAAGTAGCTATTGGTTTTCACATTCCAAACATGTGAATGAGCACATCATATATTCTCTTAAAACATGTAACTAACCAAAATTACTATAAATACTTTTGGAGGAAAATCATGCTTCTTTATTTAAAAGTTTTCTAGATATATTCCTTAAATCCAAGAAGCTTTAAACTTCATCCATTATGACATAGACCACATTTTCAATGAATCAAAAATCAGATCCAGGGTATTCAGTGCTATGTAGTTTACTTTATCTAAATTAATCATCTCATTATTCAATCTAAGCACAATTTTTTCAACATCATGATCACATTAAGGATTAAATACCCATAAAAATATGTAACTTTTTAAGTACTCATCACCATTAAACATACCAATTTCCGTACTTAATGAAAACATATACTAAAAATACTTATATAATTCATGATTCATATAAGTTAATTTTTGAATTCCAAAACATAAATACTTAATTCATCCAACATTATTCATAAACTATTACTCAGGCTTCATCAACTTATTACATAATAATTTTTTCCTATAATATGAAATAATAATCATGTCTTTAGATTACAAAACTCAATCTACTCATTCTTTTTATGTTTAATGTAAACAATAATAGATGAACACCACATATCTTTCATGTGTCTTTTGTGGTCTCTTTATCTTCATAATCATAACCAATACACATACCATATTACTAATTCTCATTATGATATTTCCACATGGGAAATTTATTTTTATAATGCCCATAATTTCTACATTTCAAAGATTCAATGTTAACCATGTTCCTTCTAGTTATCTCTATTGACTAAAACCAGAAAGCATAGGGTGAGAAACACATATCATAAAAGAAAACCACATAATCACGAAAAAATAATTATAGGATGTCTAAATCATGACTCCTACCTTAATCATTATCACCATTGGTTTATCATAGGTTATTTATAGGGAACATTCATTTAAATAGTTCATGATGGTTCATGAAGAGTTTATGAATTTACAATGAATATCCTCATGGAGTGTGGAACTAGGTGCATAGTAAGGCACATTGTTGTATGCCAGTTTACGTCGAGTCAGGCCTGACACACCTTGTTAGAGTTTTTAATCATACGTACATCTATTCTAGAACAATATCCACTTATTGTATCCATACATGGATATATTTATTGAAAACCAATCATTTTATCCATTAACAAAATTCTAGGACATTTTCCCAAACATTAACTCCTCCTTATACTTATCCTTAGAGAAATCCCTATACATATCCTTATAAATATACCTAGGGATCTCACTAAAGTTTTCTCATACTATTTTCTAATGGTTGACTAAATATTCACTCTTGGACTAACAATATTGGCCCAAAATTAAAATACATGTACATTACACCACTTTTTTAGAATACTTGAAACATTACAAAAGAAAACACCCAAAGACTGTATTAGTTTAGTGCCTTTGAAAACATGGAAAAAAAATCTTCTAGCTTAGTAAACGATCTTCAATATCTCCCATAATGATCATCCCCCTTAGTAATTATACTTTAAACCCTTTCTTAATAACCTATGGAAAGGAAACATAAGAAAGGGGTGTGATTAATTTGCGAGTAAGGTTAATTAAAGAAAATGTGTAAGAATATCATGAACATAAGGGTATGATAACAAGATCATGATCATTATAATATCATACCCAACATATCAAAGATTATAAATATGAATTATGGAATAAATATTGGAACTTAATAAGACATGATTCATAAGAAAATCAAGAGCATAATCCATGAAAGCATTACATAGTAATAAGAAATGTAATTGTGGCATACACATCAATGTATAACATCAAGAAAAAGTATAAGTAGAAATAGGTTCCCAAATTGAGTTAAGGACATGAAATTAGGACCTCTCAAGGATATATGGACATGAAACTAGGTCCACACATAATATTGTAAACATGAAATTAGGTTCATGAATAATATTGTGAACATGTAATTAGGATCATGCATAAACATATGGACATGAAACCAAGTTCATGCCTAATATTGTGAACATGTAATCTGGTTCACACATAACGTTATAAACATATTACAATGATTACTCATAACATTGTGAACATGTAATCAGAATCACACACAAACTTATGGACATGAAACCAGGTCCATTCAAAACATTGTGAACATATAATCAGGTTCACACATAATATTTATACTCAAGAGGAATTAATCATTACCCAATGCATTGGAGGGAGATATAGGTCCCACCAATTACATAATAAAATCATGCATACATGTTTCATAAGATAATAAATCAAGCATTATATCCCAACCAATAAAAAGGGATGTATTTCATAAACATCATAACATAACCCATGAAATGAAATGGGTATACTAACATTATATAATATCCTTACCTATGAAAAATTTATAGGTTTAATTTCATAAAATCATAACCCATGAAAAAAATGTGTTTCAAAAGAATATAAATGATGGACAAGGCGCCTCTTATCCTATGTTAGGATCCTCTTATTCATAACTGATGAAGGAAGAACGGATGTCACAAGTATCATTCTGTAAAAACATAAACCATTCAATAAATAATATGAATGGTATTCATGGATCATATCTTAGTAAAAAATAAACTATCACAAGGTATTCCATCTTATATGGATAAGGATTTTGAAAGATAACATGGAAAATTTCTTAAGTAAGATAGCCATTCTTTGATAATTCTTTTTTATAAAACCATTTAAATAACCTTTACTTATAATGAAATATTTACCATTTAATTTGAAACACTTATTTAGGGAAATATTATTTTTTCTTTCAAATATAATTTTTAAAAACTAAAAACTTTTGAAAATAATTTTCATTTAAAATAATTTGAAAACATAGAAATAAGGATTGAAATTGTTTTGAAAATCCTTTCTCCTTGAAAACTTATAAAATAAGATTCAATTCATTTTAAAAACATTTTTATTTGAAAATATAAAAAAAACTTATAAATATGGATTGATTTTTTTTAAATAAATTCCCTTATAAATACATTAAAAACTTATAAAGAAATATTGAAAATGTTTTTAAAACCTTTTCTTTGAAAATAATTTTTAAAATTATAAAATAATATTCGAAAATATTTTGAAACAATAAAACATTTTTTAAAACCTATTTCATAGAAATGATCTTTAAAAAAATCCATAATATTAGAAAAATATATTATTAAAGAAATGACTTATTAGTCTTATAAAAGTATATTCTTGAGAATTATGTTCATGATCGTAGGTAAATCTGTATATTCTGAACATTCCTTTTGCACCATGAAAAGGATAGAAAAGTGCTTCAAAAAGAAAATGAAATGAAAATTCCATTTTCAAAAACTTTTTGTTAAAAAAGTTAAAACCTGGGAAAAATATTATTTTAAAGATCATATAAGAATATTAGATTATTTTTAGGAAAATTTTTCTTAAAAAACATGGTTTTGATGGAACACATATTTCTGACCGAAGATTATGTATATTCAGCCTTTCTTAAAAACCCTTTCTTAACTATCTTATGAATAAAAGTGTGAGAAATAGTACCAAATCAGGAATAAATCCTGAATAACCATAGTAGAAGAATATTCATGAATATTATTGAGATATTTATCATAATATTTCATCAATGGAATAAAAAACATAAACAATCTCCAAAAGTAATGAGATTGTTTCAATAAACTCTTTCCACATGGCAACTATGAACCATAATCCCCATATAAGAAAATGAAATTAAGTGAAGCTTAAAATATCATAAAAATATTTATATTCATGATATAATAATTCGAAGGCAGTATATACACCTCATAGAAAAATATAGGTGTATTACATGGTATGTGTCCCAAATAAGTAAAATTGATACAAAATTATTTTATTGATTTGGTAACTATTGAAAAATAAACCCCATTAAATAAAGATCATAAAATGGGAATGTAAATACATAAAAATTAATTTATAATAATCATAGATACATCTATGGGAAGTATTCACACCACAAAAAACGAATGTTTTATAAATAAATCATGTATCTCATGGAAATAAAAAGTGAGATGAAATTCCCTTACCTTAAGTCTGACTTTTCACATGTTTCATTTTCTTATAGAATAATAAACATATGATAATTAATTACTTTATTCAAAAACTTTTTAATTTTTATTATTAATTTTACTTCACTTGTTATCATGTTCTATATAAATACGTAAGCAATTATGTTTAAGTTGGTTTTTTTCATTAAATTCAATTCATGTGTTTAAAATGAATTTGGTTGGTCAACTATAGTCAAAGGAGTCTTTATATAATCATATAAAAAATAATAATCATGAAATAATTATCATACTTATACATTAATTATACTTTTAAAAAAATCATGAATTGTGGTTATGGAAAATTAACCAGTTTTACAATCATGAAGACTGTAGGTTGTACGTACGCATGAGTAACCTTCCCATTTTTAATGATCATAATGGAATGAAGTAAGAAACGCCATATATTTACATAATTATACTTTTATAATAAATAACATGTTATTTAATCATATATAATTATATATGAAACTCTTTTTATGTAAAAGGATTCACATCGTGTTGAGGAGGTGGTCGTCCACACATCTGCGAACAACGTTATCATCTTTCTGGTTTGTGAAAAGGGTGTTAAATAAAATTATATATTATATCTCCAAAAAATTAATAATTTCATGAATTATATATATATATTTTTTATGTCAAATGTGTTTAATTAAAACCATCCTTAATATTTTCCTTGTATTGTGTGAACGTATCATGTCTCTTTGAGGATGCAGTAGTCCACACATCCACAAACAATATTATCGTATTTACAAAAGATGGAAAGTATAAAGGTATGTGTTATAAAATAATTAAAAAATAATAAAGAAATTATTGATATCATATATATTATATATAAATAAATTTCTTATTATAATTCCAACCATGATATATAATAAAGTAATAATGAAAAATCATTGTTTCATGAGGTGTTAGTTCATCGTACAAATAAAAGTATATTCATTTCCCATTAGATGTCAGTGTTTGTAAGTGTAGGTCGAAAAATTAGCGTAAAAATATCTCAGTGTATTTATAATATTGGTTCTGTGTTATAATAATGTAATAAGGATATTTTAGGCGGTGTATAGTGAAAATAAAATAAAGGATCTTGAGGAAGGATGTTACCTCTTCTTTGGATAACATCTTTTAGTTTATACCTTAAGGCTTCATGAACTGATTTCTGGTAAAAGTGAGAATTAATGGAGGAATGTAGGGATGTTAGGGAGTGGTATGGGGATATTGTGGCCAAACCATAGTTGTTTATGATGTTTTATAAAGAGGGATAGGATATGGCCTTTTTAGGGGAGAGAAAGGACTCACATGGTATTTTTTTAAACAAGTTAGGTGTAATAACGTTTTTACGTAAAAAAGTAATAAAAACAAACATAACTTAATAATTTAAGTTAAATTTTTGAAAACTGTCCATAAAATGGGTTTTGAAAAGTTTCTAGGTCATTTGGGCCATTGTGTTTAAGGATTATTCCTTTGTTAAGCATAATTTTTCCCTAATCGTTGTAATTAATTTTAATTACTTTAAATAAAAATTTCAGTCAAAAATGAAGTTTACCTAATTATAAATTATAAATTATTCTAATTCAAAATATTTAATATATTTTTTCAAATTCCAAACACATAATTGGATGAAAATCAGTTTTAAATTAAAATTCAGTATTTTCACTATTCATACAAAAAATGAAGTTTATCAGAAAAAATCGAAAAAATTAACAATAAGATAATTTAAACATTATAAATAAAACATTTAGGTTTATTTTATAAAATTAAATTTTTAAATGTGTTTAAAATTAACATTATTATTTTCTCAAAAGGACATGAATATCAGTTCCTTTGAGAAAATAGTATTTATAAGCTTATAATGTCTTTAACAAAAATTATATTTTTCAATATAAATTAATTTAATTTATATAAAAACATTATAAATAATATTTTAAAATTAGTTATTACTATTTATATTACTAAGTATAATGGTTAGGTTATATTTATCTAATTTAAATAATTATAACATTAAAATGATGTTTCTTAGAAACTCAATGTTGTTGTGTAAGGCACGCCGAGATGGTGTTGTGTGTAACGAAAGCCAAGTTAGTGTTGTGGGTAGTAAAATCCATTTTGGTGTTGTGTGTGAAATAAATGTTTGACTTAATAAAATGAAATACATGAGTAATATAAGGCCACAGACTTAAACCTTAATTAATATTGAATTAAATGAATAATTCACATTGAGGATCTTTTCAGATATAGAGTTTTAGAGAATTAGGACATAACTATTACATCTCAAAAGATTACAAAGTAGACACTTCTAATAAGTTTCCATGGAATAAAAACTCTTAAAAAGAAACATTTCAAGTTCCATGTTTTATATAGCATGACTTTCCCTTGATCCCATCCTTGACCCTATTCCACATTCAGTCCTGTGAAAAACATTTCAAAAAACATAGGGTGAGCATAAAAATCTCAGTAAGGGATACACAAAGAATGAAAACTGTTAGTTTATCAAAACAAAAAGTAAATCATGTATATTTTATCAAAGTAATACTTTTCACCTTTATGAAGTAGTAAAAACTCTTCACTGAATAAAATATCATTACTTACCCTTTTGTAACCAAAATATTACCATAAAACCCATATAAAGATCACATAACATATAAAAGTAACTTCAGACATAAACATACTTAAATGGAATAACCATACGGTCGACTTCAACACATATCACTTAATTGAATATCCATACGGCTGACTTCCATACCCAATTCATTGGAGGTTATAACGTAACCACTCGTCCTGGTATTCATGGCACCCCCAGTCATATGGTTCATCTGTAACCACCCATCAAATGTTCATGTATCATTATAAAATCATAAGACATAAAACAAATACAATGGAAATAAAAAATTTCCGCACTTTGATCACAATATATCACTTAAATATATTCACATAACAAATCCCTTATAAAAACCATTTTCAAAACCAAAATACATGAGTATATGGTATTTATTTTATTTTAAGAAAAACATTACGGCTTGTTCAGGAAGGCATAGACCAAATAATACTCACGACGGTGGAAAAGGTCTTTATCACCATATAAGTTAAAAGAAACATTCCTTTTTGTCATTTTGTAAAACGCTTCTTAAAAAATATTCCTTTTTTATAAAATTCAAAGTCAAAGGGGATTATACACCGTACAAAAGAAAGTTGTGTATAAAACGAAATATACCTCAATGAAAGGAGATTGAGACGAAGTCCCATACAAAGATCATTTTTAAATAAAATAGATCTATTATTTGTATTCACTATAATTACACATAAAGAAAGTAAAAAATACAAGATAGGACATAATAATATCATGACATAATTTGAAAGTAATACATTAACCCAAAAAATGAAAATTGGGTTAAGAAGTTCCCTTACCTCGGGTCCGACTTGACTCGATCGTTCTTTAACATCCTGAATAATAAAATTGAGTTAATTTCTACTTTCTTAAGAACCTTTTTAAAGTTAATTATTCCTTTTATATCACTTATTCCATGTTATAAACATTATGTAATCATTTATGTTAATAATGTTTGTTTTGTCGATATTTGGTTCTTAAGTCGAAAGTAGACTTCTTACAATTACATGTTGTTCGTGTGGTCAAAGGTTCATTATATCCAAAATGATGTTCATGATTTTGATATCATATATATCATATATATCCAGCATATAAATGTATTTATAATATTACATAATCATTTAGAGGTAAGAAATGAAATGCACCGTTCATGGAGACGGTGGGCCGTACGTACACATGAACGCTACTTTCATTTCTATGTCATATTAATGGAATTAAAACTAAATGAGAGGTATGTATATTTTAATTCCATATTTATATTAATAATTTATATGTAACATACATCATATATAATAACTTTAAATCCATCCTTTATATGTCCCACATATGGCATTAACGAATCAAATCACTTTGAGGGGGCGGTAGTCCGCACTAAAATGAAATTATCGTGTTTACCCACATTGGAAACCATAAAGGTATGACAAAAATGAAAAATACAGAAGCATAAAGAAAACATAAACATAATATATATTATATATAAATATAGTTAAATATTAATGGCCACCTTCGAAGGTGTTAGAAGAATATTAAACAATCATCGTTTCGTGAGGTAGAAATTCTCCATCCACAGAAACAGTATGTTCTTTAACCATTAGATGTAGGTGTGTGTAAGTGTAGATCTAAATATTCATATAAAAAAATCATAGTTTATTGAAGATACTGGATTTGTTACAAAATAAAAGAATAAAAAGAGTTTAGGGGGTTGGAGAAGCAAAATAAAACAAAAGAACACAAGTGAAGACATTACCTTAAAATCGGGTAACTCTCTTAGATTTGAGCTCAAAGGCTTCCTTGGGAAGACTTATACCCAAAGTGAGGCTTCTAGGAGTAATAGAGGGATGTGTAGAGACAAAAAGAGCAGATATTGGCCGAACCAAAAGTTTGAGAGGTGTGGGTAAGGAGGTCGAGGTGGGGAACTTTTATAAGAGGAGAGGAGGGGTACTCTTGAAATGTTATAAGAGTTTACTTTATTATAGAATGATTTTTGGATTTTAAAGGTCCCACATTGATATAACTCTAGGATAAGGTGATAAGGGTTCAAAATATACTTATCCAATAGGTCTTTGACAAGTGTAAGTCTTATATTTTACATTATCATTTCATTTTACTTAAATCGTTAAATAATGAGGTAATCGTTGCATCATCATGGTGCCATAAATAATTTAAATTATTTAATGTCTAAAAATTATAAAAAAAATATCATGATGTATGAAATATTCTTATATTTCTAATTAATATTTATGGTCAAAAATCTGACTTGTATAACCCCATTTAAAAAGTGTTTTAGTAAAAAAACTCATGTTTGTGACATTTTTACTTTAACTTTAAATAAAAAGGTATTAATGTCATTTTCCTTCCAAAGTGGCTCCATGGGGTCCCCAAGTTGACCCATGTATTTTCTTGGTCGGCCATTACACATCCAATAAGGGTAGGACATGTGTATAGTTCATTTAATATTATTAAAACATTATTTTTACCTTAAACTACACTAATTACCTCTAATCGCGATTAAAAACATAAAAGTTACTATTCTCCAAAAAATTATTTTAATACCATTGAACTAAATTTTACTTATTAATGACAACCATGTATTTTGGATTTTTGAAATTCAAAACACAAAGGTGGTAAAATGTCATTTAAACGAAAAATCAGTTTTTTAAGTACAACTTAGTGGTTTCACTATTCATCAAGAATTGATGTTTTTCAAAAAAATACCAAAACTTCACCCTAAGATATATTTGATATTCCGAATTCAAAAATTATGTCTATTTTACAAAATTCAAAACATATAAGTTGAATTAATTAATTTAATAATTAATTCCCGATGTCAGAGAAAATAGCGTGTTTTTATGAAACAATAAGTATCAAAAGATTGACACTAGTTTAAGTCCAATTTCAAAGTGAAATTAATTCCAACGACCACTATGGGATTAAATGGTAATAATATATTCTAATTTCACTTTAAAACCAATTCAAAAGATAATCTAATCATATAAATAAATTATATTAAAACGAGGTTTTGAATTAAAATACAACATTTTTCACTATTCATTAAAAAATGAACTTTATCGGAAAAATACCAAAAATTTACACAAAGTAAATTTTTATGTCCTGATTCTAAAGAAGTGTTTCATTTGGTCCAATAGAATGTATAAGAGTGAAAAAAACTATATTTAATGATGGTTCTCCATCAAAAGGCGGTAAGTGAACCTTTAGTGAAAATTCGGGTATATATGTATAAAATTGAATTCTTTTCGTATTTTAAGCATTTATCATTATTGGATAAATGTAAAAACATTTAGAAAACATATATAATCATATTTTAGTTATTTCTATCCATTCCCACCAATACAACGGCTATGTGTTAACTACCATTTAAAATATTATTATTTTATTACTATTGTGCAACGTAAGATTTCAATGAAACTCTTTGTTGCGTATCGGGTATGCTATCGAACATAGCAACCCATTTAAAGTAAAATTAATATTTAATTCTTAAATATTAATACATATAAAAATTATTTATTATTTATTTACCTGGGATGTTACTTCCTTCCCCCCTTTTGGGAATTGCGTCCTCGCAATTTTATTCACTTATCAAAATAAGTGGGGGTATTTATCCCTCATAGCATTTTCAGATTCCCACGTTGCCTCTTCAACCATATTGTTTTTTCACAAAACCTTTACCTGATGAATTACCATATTTTGCAACACTTTCTCTCTTCAGTCAAGAATCTGGACTGGTTGTTCTTCATAAGAGAGATTCTCTTCCAACGGAACTACCTCCGGGCTCAAAACATGAGATGGATCTTGAATATACTTTCTCAACATCGAAACATGAAAAACATTGTGTATTTGAGATAAAATCGGAGGTAATGCCACACTGTATGCAACTGATCCAACTCTCTCCATAATTTTATATGGTACAATGAACCTTGGACTCAGCTTTCCTTTCTTACCAAATCGCATCACACTTTTCCATGGAGAAACCTTGAGAAAAACATGATCACCTACCTTGAAAGATAGATCCTTCCTCTGGTTATCCGCATAACTTTTATTTCTTCTCTGATCTGTTCTAATGTGTTTCTGAATCAACGGAACTTTTTCTGTCGTCTCTTCTACCAATTCTAGTCCCATCTGCTTCCTTTCACCTATTTCATCCCAAAAAGCTGGAATTCGACACCGCTTCCCATATAATTCCTCAAATGGTGTCATCTGTATACTAGAATGAAAACTGTTATTATATAAAAACTCAACCAAAGAAAGATGGTGGTCCCAAATTCCCTGATAATCTATAGAAAAATCTTGTAGCATATCCTCCATGGTTTGAATTGTTCGTTCTGACTGCCCATCTGATTGTGGATGAAAAGATGTTCTAAAATTTAATTCAGTACCCAACGACTTCTGAAGGCCTTTCCAAAAGTTAGAAGTAAACCTGGGATCACGATCTGACACAATGGAGAGGGTAACCCCATGTAACCTTACTATCTCTTTAAGATACAATCTAGAAAGTTTATCTAGAGAGAAATTATCTCAAATAGGAAGGAAATGAGTAGATTTAGTCAAGCGATCAACAATAACCCAGATTTCATTATTACCTCGAGGTGTCTTCGGCAATCCCACAACGAAGTCCATAGATATATTCTCCCATTTCTACTCTGGTACTGGTAAATGTTGAAGCATCACTTTCAGAAACTGCCACTCTTCTCTTACCTGTTGACAAGTCAAACACTTCACAGTAAAATAACCAATATCCCTTTTCATTCCGTCCCACCAGTAATACTCTCAAAGATCTCTGCACCTCTTAGTACTGCCAGGATGAACTGAAAACGGGGAACTATGAGCTTCACATAATAAATCTCTCTTCAACTATGAATCACAAGGCACACACAATCTCTTCCCAAACCTCAAAACACAATCATTATCAATGTTGAATTCAGGCAACTTACCCTTTTGAACCAGCTCTAAATTTTTCTGCAACTCACTGTCTTCCCTCTGTGCTTGCTTAATTCTGTCTGATAGGGATGATCTCACGGATACCTGAGATAAAACAGAAGAACTTCCTGCACCAACAACTTCTATTCCAAAGTTCATCAAATCAAAAACCAAAGGATCTCGTTCCAAACGTAGCATGGTTAATGAAGCATTGCTTTTTCGACTCAACGCATCAGCCACTTTATTTTATTTTCTCGAATGGTAATGAATTGTACAATAATAATCCTTGATTAATTCCATCCATCTCCTCTGTCTCGTGTTCAATTCTTTATGATTGAATATATACTTTAAACTTTTGTGATCAGTATATATTTCACACTTTACTCCATACAAATGATACCTCCAACTTTTTAGAGCAAAAACAATATCATCTAATTCTAAGTCATGTGTAGGGTAATTTAGCTCATGAGTTTTCAACTGACGTGAAGAATATGCAATTACCTGATCATTATACATAAGTACACAACCAAGTCCCTTCAACAAAGCACCACTGTATATAAAAAACTCACCATTCCTAGAAGGAAATGCCGGAACTGGAGAATTCACCAATCTTCTTTTCAACTCCTTTAGTAGTAACTTGAGTCAACTGAGCCATCACTGCAACAAACTATTTAGTTCTGATTCGGATTATCTCAGGATATTGATTTCAAAGTTCATTTCCCTCTATATGCCTTCCCAGAAAAGTTGTTCTGTTTCCTTTATGAAAAACCATTCTTAACCTAGAAATATCTTAGGCGAAGCAACATGGTAATCTTTAAATTCTATATCATTTCAATCATACCATAAATTAATTCATAATTTAACAATTTTATAACTCCTAAAGTTGTCTAAACCGACCTCTGATACCAACTATAAGGCCCCGGCCTTAACCCTTACTTAATATTGAATGAAATGAATAATTCACATTGAGGATCATTTCAGGTTTAGAGTTTTAGAGAATTAAGACATAACTATTACATCTCAAAAGATTACAAGGTAGACACTTCTACTAAGTTTCCATGGAATAAAAACTCTTAAAAAGAAACATTTCTAGTTCCATGTTTTATATAGCATGACTTTCCCTTGATCCCATCCTTGACCCTATTCCACATTAATTCCTGTGAAAAACATTTCAAACAACTTGGGGTGAGCATAAAAAGCTTAGTAAGGGATACACAAAGAATGAAAACTGTTAGTTTATCAAAACAACATGTAAACCATGTATGCTTTATCAAAGTAATACTTTTCACCTTTATGAAGTAGTAAAAACACTTCACTGAATATAAGATAATTACTTACCCTTTTGTGACCAAAATATTACCATAAAACCCATATAAAGATCACATAACATATAAAGGTAACTTGGGACGTAAACTTACTTAAATGGAATAACCATATGGTCGACTTCCACACATATCACTTAATGGAATAGCCATACGGCCGACTTCCATACCCAATTAATTGGAGATTATAACGTAACCACCCGTCCTGGTATTCATGGAATCACCCTTCATATGGTTCATCACATAACCACCCATCAAATGTCCAAGTACCATTATAAAATCATAAGACATAAAACAAATATAATGGGAAGAAAACATTTCCACACTTTGATCACAATATATCACTTAAATATATTAACATAAAAAATCCATTATAAAAACCATTTTTAATTCCAAAATACATAAAAGTGTACATGGTATTTATTTCATTTTAAAAAAACATTACGGCTTGTTCAGGAATCCAAAGACCAAATAATACTCGCAGTGGCGGAAAAGGTCATTGTCACCGCCTACGTTAAAAGAAACATTCCTTTTTGTATTTTTGTAAAACGCTTCATAGAAAAAGATTCCTTTTGTATAGAAGTAAAAGTCAAAGGGATTTATACATCGTAAAAAAGAACGTTGTGTATAAAACGAAATATGCCTCGATGAAAGAAGATTGAGACGAAGTCCCATACAAAGATCATTTTTAAATAAAATAGATCTATTATGTTTATTCAATATAAGTAAACATTAAGAAAGTACAAATACAAGATAGGACATAATAATAACGTGACATAATTTTGAAGAATGAGATTAACCCAAAGAATGAAAATTGGGTTAAGAAGTTCCCTTACCTCGGGTCCGACTTGACTCGATCATTCCTTAATGTCCTGAATAATAAACTTGAGTTAATTTATACTCGCTTAAGAACATTTTTGAAGTTCATTATTCCTTGTACATAACTTATTTCCATGTTATAAACATTATTTAATCATTTATGTTAATAATGTTTGTTTTTTTGATATTTGGTTCTTAAGTCGAAAGTGGAATTCTTACAATTACATGTTGTTCGTGTGGTCAATGGTTCATTATAAACAAAATGATATTCATGATTTAGATATAATATATATCATATATATCCAGAATATACATGTATTTATAATATTACATAATCATTTAGAGGTAAGAAATGAAATGCACCGTTCATGGAGACGGTGAGTCGTACGTACGCATGAACGCTACTTTCATTTCTGTGTCATATTAATGGAATTAAAAATAAATGATAGGTATGTATATTTTAATTACATAATTATATTCATCATTTATATGTAACATACATCATATATAATAACTTTAAATACATCCTTTATACGTCCCAAATATGGCATTAACGAATCAAATCACTTTGAGTGGGCGGTAGTCCGCACTTCCTAAAATGAAATTATCGTGTTTACCCATATTGGAAACCATAAAGGTATGACACAAATGAAAAATACAGAAGCATAAGGAAAACATAAACATAATATATATCATATATAAATATAGTGACATCTTAATGGAAACCTTTGAAGGTGTTAGAAGAATATTGAACAATCATCGTTTCATGAGGCAGAAATTCGCCATCCACAGAAACAGTACGTTCTTTAACCATTAGATGTAGGTGTGTGTATGTGTAGCTCGAAATCTTCTTATAACAACATCCTAGTATATTTAAGATACTGTAGTTGGTACAAAATAAAATAATAAAAAGATTTTATGGGTTGGAGAAGAAAAATAAAACAAAAGAACACAAGTGAAGACATTACCTTAAAATTGGGTAACTCTCTTAGATTTGAGCTCAAAGGCTTCCTTGGGAAGACTTATTCCCAAAGTGAGGCTTTTGGGAGTAATAGAGGGATGTGGAGAGACAAAAAGGTCAGATCATGTCCGAACCAAAGGTTTGAGAGATGTGGGTAAGGAGGTAGAGGTGGGGCCTTTTATAAGAGGAGAGGAGGGGCACTTTGGAAAGTTATAAGAGTTTACTTTATTATAAAATGATTTTCGGATTTTAAAGGTCCCACATTGTAACATCCCAAGTAAGTAATGAATAATAGATATTTTTATCTATGTATATTAATGATTAAGATAGTGTTTTAGAGGCTTAAAATGAAAATAAATCCAATCTTAAGCATGGAATACACTAATATTCTTAAAAGATTGTTTTACTGCCTTATGATGGAAAACCCTTTTTAAATATATCTTTTGACAATTTTATAAAGTATTTTTGTCAAAATAAACTTATTCATTATGATTGGGACATCAAAATTTACTTTGAGTGAATTTTTGGTATTTTTCTGACAATGTTCATTTTTTTTAATGAATAGTGAAAAAATACTGCATTTTCCATCAAAACTGCTTCTTAATCTAATTTATTTATATAATTAGATTATCTTTTAAATTGGTCTTAATGTGTAATCTCAATATATTTTTACCATTTAATCTAATGGTGGTCATTGGAATCAATTTCACTTTGAAATTGGACTTAAATTGGTGTCAATCTTTTGATACTTATTGTTTTATAAAAACACGCTATTTGCTCTGACAGTAGGAATTAATTATTAAATTAATTATTGTGACTTATATGTTTTGAAGTTTGTAAAATAGTCTTCATTTTTGAGTTTGGAATATCGAAAATAGCTTAGGGTGAATTTTTGGTAATTTTCTGAAAAACTTCAATTTTTGATGAATAGTGAAACCGCTAAGTGGTACTTATAAAAACTGATTTTCCGTTTAAATGAAATTTTGTCATCATTGTGTTTTGATTTTCAAAAATCCGACATACATGGTTGTCATTAAGAAGTAAAATGTGGTTCAATGAGATTAAAATAATTTTTGGTGAATAGTAACTTATTAAGTTTTTAATTGCGATTAGTGGTAATTAGAGTAGTTTAAGGTAAAAATAATGCTTTAATAAAATAAGATGAGCTTGACACATGTCCTACCCTCATTGGTTGTATCATGGCCGACCAAGACAAGCCATGGGTCAACTTGGAGACCCCAGGGATCTACTTTGGTTGGGAAATGACATAAATAACCTTTTATTTAATGGAAAAGTAAAAATGACACAAACATAATATGTTTTACGAAAACAATTTGTACATGGGGTTATAAAGATCAGATTTTTTATTATAAATATTAATTGGAAAGCTAAAACGATTTCCTATATCATAGTATTTTTTTTATAATTTTTATACATTAAATAAATTAAATTATTTATGAAATAATAATGATGCAGTGATGACATCATTATTTGACGATTTAAATAAAATGGAAAGATAATGAAGAATCTAAAACCTAAACATGGACAAAACCAATTGGATGAGTGGATTTATAACTCTTATCACCTTATCCATGGATTATATCAATGTGGGACCTTTTAAAACCGAATCACATTTTCAAATAAAGTAATATTTCTTTACATTCCAAAAGTGCCCCTCCTCTCCTCTTATAAAAGGCCACCACCTCTACCTCATTTCACACACTCCTCAAGCCTTTGGCTCAGCCAGAACCTGCCCATTTACTCTCTCCACATCCCTCTCCTCATCCTAGAGGATTACCTTTGGGAAGAATCCTTTCAAAGGAAGCCTTTAGGCTCAAATCAAAAGGAGTTACAGTTTTAAAGGTAATTCTTTCTCTCTTGTTCAATTGTTTTATTTTGCTTCTCCAACCCCCTAAACTCTTTTTATTTACTTATTTTGTAACAGCACCAGTATCTAAAATATACTAGGATGTTGTTATAAGATTTATTTGAGCTACACTCTCACAAAACTACATCAAATGGTTAAAGAACATACGGTTTCCGTGGATGGCGAAATTCTGCCTCCTGAAACGATGATTGTTTAATACTCATCTAACACCTTCAAAGGTGGCCATTATGATGTCACTATTTTTATATATGATATATAATATGTTTATGTTTTCCTTAAGCTTCTGTTTTTTTCCATTTTGGGCATACCTTTATGGTTTCCATTATGGGTAAACAAGATATCTTCATTTTAGGAAGTGCGGACTATCGCCCCCTGAAAGTGATTTGATTCGTTAATACCATATGTGGGATGTGTAAAGGATAAAGTTAATGATATTATATATGTTATTATACTGGAATTATAATATACTCTTATATCATTATGATTCCATTCCAGAAAATACGAAATAGAAATGGAAGTAGCGTTCATGCGTACGTACGGCTTACCGTCTCTATGAACGGTGCATTTCATTTCTTACCTCTAAATGTGATGTAATATTATAAATACATGTATATGATGAATATATATGATATATATGTTTTAAAAATCATTAATATCATTCTGTATATAATGAACCTTTGACCAAATTAACAACATGTAAGAGTAAGAAGTCTATTTTTGACTTAAGAACCAAATACTGACAAAATGAACATTATTAACTTAAATGATTACATGATGTTCATAACATGGTATAAAAGGAATAATGAACATGAAAAAGGTTCATAAGAAAGTAGAGATTAACTCAAGTTTATTATTCCGGAGACTAAAGAACGGTCGGGTCAAGTCGGATACGAGGTATGGGACTTCGTCTCAATCTCCTTTCATTGA
This sequence comes from Viscum album, assembly GCA_963277665.1. NCBI lineage: Eukaryota > Viridiplantae > Streptophyta > Magnoliopsida > Santalales > Viscaceae > Viscum > Viscum album. Next base: position 1,702,955,634 of record OY728132.1, read on the forward strand.
GGCATATTTTATTTTATACACAACTTTCTTTTATACGGTGTATAAACCCCTTTGACTTTTATGTTTATTCAAAAGGAAAATTTTTTATACGAAGCATTTACTAAACGACAAAATGGAATGTTTTGGTCGTACATATGTGGCGACAACGACTTCTCCGCCATCGTGACCGTTATTTGAGTTTCGGCTTCCTCTACAAGCCATACCTTCTTTTTAAAAGAAAAATAAATACCATGTATTACATTTCTTTTATTTTGGAATTGAAAATGGTTTTCAAAATGTTTTTATATCAATGTGTTGTATTGATATCTCGTGATTTAAATGTGGAAATTTTATGTTTCCTTTATGCATGTTTTATGTGATACGATTATGTTGAGGTTCTTGGGAATTATTATGAAGACGGGTGGTTCCGTGATAAACTAAGGGCGGGTGAGCCCGATATAGCTCTCCAATGCATTGGGTAATGTGAAGGAGTGAAACTTTAAGGTTTCTCCGAAGATATTTAGGGAATATACTGTGATGGGTATTCCAAACGTAACCAAGAGGGTTACTCCCTGTGTAAGAATGTTATGAATGCCTCAAGTTACCTCTATGTTTTATGATTTCTATGATTTACTCATGATTTGATGAGGTATGTTAAAGTGCTTATGTTTTATGGGTAAAGTATGATTTCATTCTTATGTATATATGTACCCATGTTTCCTTTCCATGTTTTTATAACCCATACTGAGCTTTTTATGCTCATCCCAAGTTTTTTTTGAAATGTTTCTCACAGATCAAGGGAAAGGTACACGATATGATGATAGTGTCAAGGAAGTGTCAAAAATAATCCATGTTTTATTTTAAATGTGTTTCCATTGATGGGAATGAATAATAATAGATTTATGTAACCACTTTGTTTATATGTGGAATGTAATGCAAGTTTTATGATCTAATTCTCTAAAACTCTAAACCCGAAAAGATCCTCAATGTGTAATCTTGTAATAACTCAAGATTAAGTAAGGTTTAAGGCTGGGGCCTTATACACATTGATATAACTCTAGGATAAGGTGATAAGGGTTCGAAATATACTTATCCAATAGGTCTTTGACCAGTTTAAGTCTTAGATTTTACATTATCGTTTCATTTTATTTAAATTGTTAAATAATGTGGTAATCGTTGCATCATCATGGTTCCATAAATAATTTAATTTATTTAATGTCTAAAAATTATAAAAAAAATATCATTATTTATTAAATATTCTTATCTTTGAAATGAATATTTATAGTCAAAAATATAACTTGTATAACCCCATTTAAAAATTGTTTTAGTAAAACAACTCATGTTTGTGACATTTTTTACTTTAACTTTAAATAAAAAGGTACTAATGTCATTTTCCTTCCACAGTGGCTCCATGGGGTCCCCAAAATGTCCCATTGATTTTATTTGTCTTCCATGACACATAAAATAAGGGTAGGAAATGTGTATAGGTCATTTAATATTATTAATGCATTATTTTTACCTTAAACTACACTAATTACCTATAATCGCGATTAAAAACATAAAAGTTACTATTCACCAAAAAATTATTTTAATCCCATTGAACCAAATTTTACTTATTAATTACAACCATTTATGTAGGATTTTTGAAATTCAAAACACAATGGTGGTAAATTTTCATTTAAACGAAAAATCAGTTTTTTCAGTACCACTTAGTGGTTTCACTATTCATCAAAAAATGAAGTTTTTCAGAAAAATACCAAAAGATCACCCTAAGCTATATTTGATATTATGAATTCAAAAATGATGTCTATTTTAAAAAATTCAAATCATATAAGTTTAATTAATAAATTTAATAATTAATTCCCGATGTCAGAGCAAATAGCAGGTTTTTATGAAATAATAAGTATCAAAAGATTAACACTAGTTTAAGTCCAATTTCAAAGTGAAATTAATTCCAACGACCACTATTGGATTAAATGGTAAAAATATATTCTAATTTCACTTTAAAACCAATTCAAAAGATAATATAATCATATAAATAAATTATATTAAAACGAGGTTTTGAATTAAAATACAACATTTTTCACTATTCATTAAAATATGAACTAAATCGGAAAAATACCAAAAAATTATCCAAAGTAAATTTTGATGTCCCGATTCTAAAGAAGAGTTTTATTTGGTCCGATAGAATGTATAAGAGTGACCAAAACTATATTTAATGACGGTTCTCCATCAAAAGGCAATCAGTGAACCTTTAGTGAAAATTACGGTATATAGGCCTAAAATTGTATTCTTTCCATATTTTAAGCCTTTATCCTTTATTGGATAAATGTAAAAACTTTTAAAAAACATATATAATCATATTTTATTTATTTATATCCATTACTGCCAATACAACATCTATGTGTTAACTACCATTTAAAATAATATTATTTTATTACTAGTGTGCAACGTAAGATTTCAATGAAACTTTTTGTTGCATTTCGGGTACGCTAACGAACATAGAAACCCCTTTAAAGTAAAATTAATATTTAATTATTAAATATTAATACATATGAAAATGATTTATTCTTTATTTACCTGGGATGTTACAAGTAAAAATTAATTCATTCGAAAAAAATGGTAAATAAAAACTTGAGGTGTTACAAGACCCCACCCATCACACAATGATAATACTTACATATATGTTAAAAAATTCATTCATAAATCATATCAAGAAAACTTCAAGGAATGAAAATGGATTTCTCATTATCTTTCAATTGGTATCTTATAAAATAACAAAAAGAGTTGGATCTGTTGATACTAGAATCTGAATTTTCAAAAAGGATTATTTTATAAGAAAATTTAAAAGGTGAACCATGAAACATAACTCTAAAAGAGAAATATATTTATTTATAAAATGAGTATAATATATATGAATTCATAAATATAAAATTTATAAAAAAAATTCAATAATATCATAAATGGAAGAAGTTATATGACACTTTGAAAAAGATCAATTTTGGTAAATTGAAATGAAGAACTTTTAACAAATTATTTTTTAGGTAATATTAAAAATTGATAATAAAAAATAGATAAATTTTATCAAAATTAAATTTATAGCGGATTAATAAAAATATTATCTTGAAAGAAAAAACCATTTTAATATTTTAATAATAACGTTTTTGAAACCCACATCGAAAAAAGGACAACCGAACTAATTTTTAAAAAAGGGTTAAGGGAAATATTATAATAAAAATATATAATTAATATTTTTATTTAATAATAATAAAGTAAAAAAAATTTAAAATAAAAAATATGGACTTGGAAGAGAAATAGAATATTTAATAGAATGAGACTTATTCTTAACAACATTATACTTTAAAGAGAAAGAAATTCATCAAAGAAGAAGATTACAATAAAAAATTAATTTTATATAGATATAATTATAATTTAGAATGTAATAATGTATTATGAAGTAATAATCCAAATATAGAATAAATAATTTTATGAGGAAACATTATAACTTAAGAAAGGATATTTGAGTTAACAAAATCCCTTAAAGTTATGGTAAATTTTTAATCATAACCCTTTGAAAGAGAAAACTTGAAATAAAACTATAATTTCCATGAAAAAAATATAATTATGATAAAATATTATGCATAAGTGTTATATAAACCATATAAAAAAGGTTCATAATATGAATCATTTCTCAATGAAAGAAGTTTGTAATGAAATACTATTAACTATAAACATGGCTTCCCTAAAATTTATTTAATCAACATTATAATATACATGACCATATTAATTATTTATTTAGGAACCTTATTAATATATATTAACTTTTATATTATTCAATTATAATTATTTAGTTTCCATATATTAGTCATTTAATTTTTTTTATCATTGGATGTTAGTAATTTAGATTTTTTCGTGCATGTTTCATAATGGTGATGTAGAACCCCATACATTCATAAAAAAATAATCATTCTTAGATTAGAATACATTTTGAAATTATTTTTAAAATTATTTATTCATCCCCATGTTCATTTTATGGAAACCATGGTAATGGTTCTCAAGAATAGATTCCCTAAAAAGCTTATTTTGGGTAATTCATAGACACCAATCGATTACATTATAATGATCATCGATTTTTATGTCATCCTTTCAGAAAAATTATTTATAAAATATTTAAATAATTGTTATTAAACATATTCCTAAAATATATTTTAGAACTTTATATGTAATTTGGAGATGAAAATGAAATACATCGTTAATGGAGGTGATAATCTTCATGTAACTTGAGTGATGTTTTCATTTTATGATGAATGGGATTTTGAAGAGATTTATTAATTTATCATTAAAAATGATAATTATGTCATAAATATAATATTTATGCATTAAATACAATCATTTCACCATATATTTAAGGCGGTGATGAAAAATGAAACACATTTTCCATGGAGGTGGTATTCCTCACATAACACGAGCGATGTTTCCATTTTTCAGATGAAAAGTAAGGTGGAAGAAAATGATTATTCCATAAATATAATAACATTTAAATATAATTATAATACTAATATAATTATTTTATCATGTTTAAAATACATTTATAGGGTGTATGATAATAAAGATAAGAAAATAAATGAAACTTGAATGATTAAGATTTTTTATCATACTTCTCGGGACAACTCCTCAAACCTTCTTAGAATAGTATTTTGGTAAGAAAAGTCCCTATATAATTTGGGGGAGATATGTTTTCTGAATCTTTTTGTGCTAAAAATATTTTCTAGTTAGAAGGAGTTGGGTGCAGAAGGGAACCTTTTATAAGTTAGAGGGTTATCACTTTTGTAAATATTGATGCTGTTATGTCAAAGGTTAGTCACATTCAAATTAAAATGGTTCCAAAAGTGGAAAATAATTGGTATAAGATGGTACATGGAAGACCTAACACTTAATAACATAAATAATAGATAAGTTTCGTAATATTTTAGGCCCTTTTACTCTTAATTTAAAATAATAAATATTTAACGCATAAAAATAGTTTTATAACATAAGTTCCAAAATACCAAACAAAGGTTTATAAATTCAGATTAATATTTTTAATGTATAGTTTTATCTATTAAATAAGTATTTGTCTTAGAAAAATGTTTCAAAACGTTTTATTCAAAATTTTGATTATAATGGTGTCATAAAAGATATAAAATTTTTAAATACTATATTCTATACAATTCACCTAAAAATCAATCTTTTTTGAAAAAAATACCGAAAATTCACCATAAGATAATTTAAAATTTTTGAATATAACTTTTTTATTTATTTTATTATTTTAAAATTCTAAAATTTAAGAATCTCACCATTATATAAGAATATAAAATATAATGACAAACTATTTTAAAAGAAAAATGTCTTTTTTAATATTAATTATTCTCATTCTTATTTCCAATTAATAGATCATTAAAATACTATTAATTTATCATTTGTATAAAAAATATATTTCCCATCATTTAACAATAATATATTTGGTTTCTTAAAATAAAAATTGATTGTGTATAAAAAATGACACTTTTAGTAAAATAAGTTTTTAAGTATAAAATGAATTTATTCTTATTATTTATCTAGTAATAAATATTAGATGTATAAAAATTTATTTTATTATAAATATTATACTTTAATTTCATTAAGATCATAAATAAAAAATACAACACACTTCAAAAAATCCTTTGAAAATTATTTATTATATTAAATAATATTTACATAATACTATTAAAAGTAATTATTTATTATTATAAAAAAATTATTTTTTAAATCCATTGATATTAAAATATTACATTGAATTTTATAAATACATCATATCATAATTTTATAATAACAATATTTGGAACATAAAAATATTCTTATAATTAAATATTTTATTTAAATATTATGTTTTTTGTAACACCCAGAGACATTATGATATATATTTCCTTTTAGAAAAATCCAACCACTCTTATATCTTAAAATGAATGCAACCACAAGTCTAAAAGAACCATAAATTAATATATTGTTTTTACATTTCCATTAAATTAGTGGATATCAATAGGAATGACTAAATTATGAGAAGTATTTTTTTTATAAAAATATAAATAAATTCATTAGTTATAATTTATTATAAATAAGAATAAAAATTATCTTAAATAAAAAGAATAGTTTTCCTAGAAATCTGTATTTTTTCTAATATTGGTTTCATCACATTTTCTATAGTTATTTTAAAATTAATTTTTACCAATTTTAGAAAAAAAAATTAAAAAATTTTAACTCTATTTTTGGAATAATCTTATCAAAATTATCTTAGAGTGAATTTTTTTATTTTCTAAAAATATTAATCTTTCAATGAATGTTAAAAAATATTGGTTTTTATTTAAAACATATTTTTCATTTGAAGAATTTATAAAGTAATATTTGTCTTAAAATTATTTTAAAAATAAAATTAGTTTAACTATATTATAATTAATCCAATTTAGGTTATTTTAATCAATTATATTTTCAATTTTAATATAAAAAACTCTTTATTCTTATGAAAACTTTTCTATTGGAAAACTGTTTTTTCCCCATGTCTATGAGATGAATTTTAAATTAAATTATTCCACTTCTATGAATTAAATTTGGAAAACTGTATTCCATATTTTTAATCAGAATAATTAATATTATATAATAATTTTAACATAATCTTGGTCCATAATTAATAGTAAAGATTGTAAAATTTAGTTACCATGATTAAGGTTAAAACATGTTTACCAAGGGTTAAAATGACCCAAAACTTATCTAATTACTATTTTATGGACATAATTAAAACTTTAGTCATCCTTAGTTCTATAATGATCCTTTTTTATCCTTTATTAATTTGTAAAATGTGGGTAAAACTTTTTATTTTAAGCATTTCCTAGCGTGTCCTCTCATAAACTTATAAAAGGTCAACCCCTATCCTCTTCTATTCAAACATTAAAGTCTTTTTTATTCATCCAATCTGTGAAAAAATTTCTTAATTACATCCCTCTACATGTACTAGATTTCATGGTTTAAACATAAATCCAAACAAGGAAGGCTTTGTCTATAAACCTAAAGAGGTTGTTTGAAGAATTTGTAAAGCTATCATGCATTTTCATTTTACTTCTTCTTATAAATCTTAAAACATTATCCAAGTATGATAAATTAATAACAAAATTATCTAATATATACTAGTATGTTATTATTTTAATTTAATAACCTATATCAATCTCCTCATCCATCAAATGGGAAACAAAACTATCGATCATGTGTACGATAGACTACCGTCTTGCGAACTGATGTAATTTTTTCCCTCAAGGCCTATTATAAATTTATATAATTATAGATTTAATATATTTAATTGATAATTATTATATTAATATAATTATCTAATTATAATATCACATATACCTTCATTCCTTTTAATACTTTAGAATAAAATAGTGTCTCTCATGCGTGTGTGTGGACTACCACATCAATATAGCGATGCGAAATGTTTTTCATTTATTTTGAATTGGATTGACATAGGGATATATTAAATGAATATAAAGGATATATTGGAAATAAAAATGTATCTTTAATGATTCAATATTATTTAAATTTCGTAAAATTTCTCTTTTGAGAAAATATAAACAGTTTCCATGGATACATACAGCCTACCATCACCATGAACGGTGTAACTCATTTTCCAATATCTAACTATTATAAACTATTATAAATACATATATAATTATATATGATATTTATTTCATGTTTAAAATTTTTTAAATTATGTAAAAATTAACCAAGAAAAAGGACTGAAATTACCAAACCAAAACATATAATAAAAATAAACCAATTATCACCCAAAATAGTAATTTTAACAAAGAATTGTTAATAAATTCGTCATAAAAGATTATAGGTCAAGCATATATGGTATGAAATATTTTTTCATTCTTATTTAATATATTTATAGTAAATATGTATTTATTATACATGTGTTATGGACATATATGAGGGAAATCAAACTTAAGGTAAGGGTTTCTCTTCTCACTTTTACTTCCATGAGACAAATATCATATTCACCACTTAATTATTTTGTGTGGTGTATATATTTCCCCTTTTATATTTTATATCATGAATCCAATTATATTAATTTTATTTAAATTTTAACTTGAATTTATTTCTTATAGGGGGCTAATAACTCAAATGTTTACAAATCATTAAGGGTTTATTTCAGAATCTTCTAACTATTCAAGATTTTTTATATTTAAGACTGTTGGAAAAATTATTTGATCCATCTATCTTAAACCCATAAAATTCATTGTATTATACTAATTCATCAACATATGAATTAATTATACCCTTTTCCCATCATTAGTAATTAAAATTATTGATAAAATGTTATTAAGAAAAGATGACTTTATTTCTCACTTCGGTTGAAAACCCCTTTTCCTCTCTATATCCATGTTTTCTAAAAATATTTTCAAAAAGGTTTTTAAAAACCTAAAATGATTTATTGATTTCTTTTAAATTTTTTATTTTTCCAAAATGGTTTGAATGGAATATTATTAACTTTTTTCGAACAAGATTCTTGTTGACTTTTACTGAAAATGTAAAAGAAATATTTTCTTAACAAACTTGTAATGTATTAAATTTCTCACCATCATGAACACTCATAGTTTTTAATCATCCTTTATATTTTTGAAATTTTATTTTTAAATAAAATATTTTTTCAATTATTTTATAAATTTATAGTTTAGTAATTTTATTTTTAAAGTTAAAATTATGTTTTCCTCAAAAAATGTTTAAGAAAATTTTCATAATATTTCTATTCATCTTTGAAAACTGCTCATTTTACATTATAATCCATTGATAATAAGTTTTAATGATACCATAATTATTATTTCTCTAGATATTTTATGATTGTTTTGACTAGGATGTACTGTTTTGATAACATTATCTATAGTACTCTTGAATGTTTATGATTATCATTATTGAGTGTGGAAATTATTAACATTTCGTATGATAGTTTTTCAATATAGAAATTTTCATTTATTATATTTATCCCCTCTAATATAAGGAATGAATTTTACTTATTAAGTGATGGGAATTACCTGATATATCCCCTCAATTGATCATTAGGTCTCTTGAGACAAACTAGCTTGGTTTTTTCTAAGGCCTTACCCATTTATTTAAGATGTATTTCTAGGAGACCTTGATGGTATGTTTATAATTTATATCCTTATGAATTTTACAATTATGTGGTTTTTTTTAAGTTCCATGTGATTATTATATTAGTTAGAATACCCAAGAATAAGTTTTAAAATCATGTGATTATTTATATGGAATTATTTGACCATCAGTTATTCCTATAATATTATTAATCATGTTTATGTTATTGATTAATTGACCTATTCTCAGTTATATATATTTATATATTTATTATGAATTATTTTTTATGATATATTCCATTGTATACATATCCTTACCAATCATTAATGCTTTACTATTTCTTAAGTTTTCTCTTCCCAAGATTTTAAGAAGTCTATTATGATTTATATGCGAGGATATGAAAAAGGTAATAATATTTTTCTCAAATAAAATTATATGTTTTTTTAAGGTTCAAAATATAATGTAAAAATTCATGTATGTCTCTAGTATTCATAGAAAAATAAACTATTTGGTTCTTTGGAATGTGAACTCTTGTATCTAGAACCAATATAATAAAGTAATCACCAGCTCTAGGTTATTTGGGTCAGGGTTTTTTCATTTTCTTTTATTCTTTATTATTTTTCCATTGTATTAGTGTAATTTTTTTATAAAAATACACATATTCAGTATATATATAATATATATGTATATATAATTAGCATATTTCTAGTTACTATATTTGAAACAACCATATTTCCATTTATAATGGCCATATTTCCCCCATTATATCCTATAATTTCATCTCATTCAAACTTATAAATCAATTTTCTCATTCCTTGAATTTTCATAATTATTTATCATGTTATGATGATATTTTTTATTTAAGGTTCAGTAGTATTTACATTGATTCTTAATAGGGAGTACAATCCATGGGATCTCTTATTCTTAAAGATATTATTCTTTTCTATTTATTTTTTCAAATTAATTTATGCACTTTTAATATATGTAATCAACCATGTTATATAACCATCCATATACTAATATACCATGTTTCATGTTATTTTATTGAAATTTTATATTATTAGTGAATAAAGGGTTTTTATTTTGATTCACATATTATATGGATTATTTTCCTCTAAATTTAATTTTTTTTTGAATAATAAATAAATAATTTTTTTAATTATAGCCATTTAATTTAAACAAAGTAAATGGGTCTTAAAACTTGGTCCATTACATAGGTGGTCACACATATGATTAATTTTAGTATTTTACAACCATTTATAACTTTTATACCAATCTGAATAATTTTCCATAATAACATATGAAAAAGAAAAATAAAAAATAAAATTTTGTCAGTATTGGGAAATAATTTAGGGAACAAGACTGTTGAAATCATAACTCCCAATAAGTAAATGGAGAATATTTATTATCATGGTGCCTCTAAAAAATATTAATATTTTGGATTGAAATTTCACACTATGGACCATTATAAGATGGAAATTAACTTCTAGAAAGAATGAAAATATCAAAAACCAAAAAAAGGAATCAATCTATGAAAGTGATTGTGAAATTGGATTAGTGTGTGAGAATTTTGATGAAGTAGAGAGGATACCCAAAAATATTAAGTTTGATACTTATGAGAATATATGGGTAATATTAAATATTCTTATACACATTCAAAATAGATTTATTATAGTTTTCTAGGATAAATGGAAGTTGCAAAAAATAATGAAAATTCATCAGTTTATCTTAAAATTATAGGGATTTTTGTGAATATGGAGTATACAACTAAGAAGAAGAAATGTAATGTTCTTGAAGATTACATAATCATTTTTATTATTCAATTTTCAAATGTTAAACAAAATTATAATGTTAGAAACATTAAGGGTGATCTAGTTTCTCAAATAAGGAATTAAATTTCAACTAATAAGAAAACTAAAATGTAAGATAAGTCTATAATGTGTAGATATGTTCATATCTAGAAGATAATAAAAACATGAAGAGATATATCAACTTAATAGTTGTAAAGAAAATTTTTGTTCTGTTAAGGAATAAATCTATTACCGAATGCTACAACTGAGGAGTAAAAAAGATTCATTGTGTTCCCACATTTTGGAAGTGGCGTTTTGAAGATGGAATTGAAGGTGAGACTAGAAGAAATATTTTCATCATGGTGACTCTTTATAATTTTATTATTTTAAATTTACACCATACATCAAATGGTACCAAGGCTATAGGGATCATGTTTTTCATTACTATGGGGAATTGTGGAAAGTATCCCTTGAGTGGGAGCTAGTAAATAAATTAAAGCTGCTGGATATTTAGTGTTTTCACATAAATATGGAATATATAAGGACCCTTAAAAAGTTTTAGTTGAACTAAAATTATCACCCTCATAAAACTATTTTATTTTTACATGGATATATTATCAATTTTGAGTAACTATATAAAAAAGAGGGAGTTATACTTCCTTCACTTAAATAAGTTTCATGTGTTTCATTGAGTTGAGTGTTGGATAATGTATTTCATGTAAAATTGTTTTAATCGTCTCATACGTGATGAATACATAGTTGGTACTAAATTTAGGAATTAATATATATAGATTTTATACTTTAGTAAACTCACTTTTTCTTTCTATAATGTGGTATCCCATATAGAATTAGAGCTGACTTGCTTCTGGTACTTTACTAAGAAACATTTGGTTCCACCCTTATCCAATTTCATAAATTAAAAATAATTTAAGTGGAATAATTAAATAATAAAATGAGGATATTTAATTGAGAAGAGAAAGGGGGAATAATTTTTGATTGAAATACCTCCTCATGCATTTATAGTATGAACAAGGCAGTGAAAAAACGTTTCCTCTTTTATATTAATTTTCATCAATGGGAAGAAGAAAAGTGAATTCCTAATGGACTATTGACATTTATATACAATATTTGTAAGTTCAAAGTATTGAAATAAATCTGAAGTATTGACTTAAGATACCATAGAATTTTTTGTATTTATTTTTAATGTTCATGTCAATATATATTATGAATTAATGGGTTTTGGATGAGCATCCACCCGATGATGAATAGGATGTGTTTCCCATGTAGTATGGGTAAACAATAAAAAATGTTTGTAATTCTCTGTGCATGGAATACACATTTATATTTTGGAAATTAATATAGTAATAGTTGGACGTTATATTTGAATCCTCTAATATTATATGATTGATAGAGATGATATTATTAATAATTAATTACAAGTACTGAAGCAATATGTCCAAAATAGTCTACAAAATCTTGGATAAGTCAGATTTAAGATAGATAATCAGAGGGTTTGAATATATGTGTTTAATGTAAGAAAATATGGCTATAAGTTGTTTGAGAATCCATCCCAGTTATATGTTATTGCTTACTATTTAAATCAATTTTTAAAAACATTTTGATGAAGGTTTGAAAATACGGGAGTGAAATTACATTTTACAGGTGTTGTAAGTACTTAATGTACTCACATTCGAGTTTTTAATATTCTATAAGAACTTGGGAATGTTTTTAAGCGTTCAATAAGTTTTTATAAATTCTCACTATTTTTTTGAAGTGTAAGGACCCATCCTTAAACGTTAAATAATTTTGAATTAAGTTAATAATTCACATTGAGGATATTTCCATGATTAGATTTTAAGATAATTAGGCTATAACTATTACATTACATCTCAAAAATTACAAAGTAGACACTTCTACCCCATTTTCATTTTTCTTCATAAAATAAAAACTCTTACAAAAAGATACATTTCTAGTTATATGGTTTAGAAATCATGACTTTTCCTTAATCCCATACTTGAACCTATTCATCTTTATGTCATGTGACAAACATTTCAAAAACATGGGATGAGCATAAAAAGCTTATTAAGGGATAAAAAAATAAGGAAAACTGTTAGTTTTTTTCCAAATAATAAGTAAACCATGAATTCTTTATCATAATTAATACTTTTCACATTTTTGAAGTATTAAATGATCTTCATTGAATAAAAGATTATTTATTACCCTTTTGTAACCAAAATATTACCATGAAACCCATATAAAGAACACATAACATATAAAGTTAACTTGGGACATAAATAAACATTAATGGAATAACCATACGGTTTACTTCCATACATATCACTAAATGGAATAGCCAAACGGCTGACTTCCATTCCCAATGCATTTTAGGTTATAACATAACCACCCATCCTGGTTTTTCACAGCACCACCCATAATTTGGTTTATCACATAACCACTCGTCAAATGTCCACGTATCATTATAAAATCATAAACATAAAATACTATAATTATAAACATTTCACTAATAACATTTCATTTTCAATAACAAGAAATAAATTCAAGATATTGAAATAATCAATCCATTTAAAAACCATTTTCAATACCAAAACACCCAAAAATAGAATAAGTGGTTTTTTCATTTTAAAAAACATTAAGTCTTATAGAGGAATCCAAATAACGATTACGATGGCAGAGAGGTCAATATCGCCGCAAATGTTAAAAACATTCATTTTTTCATTTAGTAAAATTCTTTATAAAAATGATTGACTTTGAATTAAACTAAAAAAATCCCAAGGGGTTTATTATATACCATATAAAATAAAGTTGTGTATAAATTATAATATGCCTCAATGAAAGGAGATTGAGACAAAGTCCCTTTCAAAGATCATATCATTACATTAAGGATAAATTAATTACATAATTATGTATGAAAAACATAAATTCAACCAATATAAGTGAATATTAAGTGTAAAATAATCACATTTCATTCACACATATTCATATCACTACATAATCAAGAAGTAGAAGTTTAACCCAAATAATGGAAACTGGGTTAAAAACTTCCCTTACCAAGAGTCTGACTCGACTAGTTCGTTCATTAATTTTTTGAATAATAAACATAAGTTAATTTATAATTTCATAATAACATTTTTCAAGTTTATTATTCCTTTTATATCACTTATCACTTTTCTAGAACAATTAGTTAATTATTTGAGTTCATATCAGACATTTGGTCATTGTTTGGAACTTGAGTTAAAAAATGAAATTATTGCAATTATAAATTGTCCATATGATCAAAATTCCATTATATATAGAATTATATTCATGATTTATATATCATATATATCATATATATCCTGTATTTATGTATTTATAATAGTCTATATCATTTTTATATATGAAAATGAAATGCACCGTTCATGCAGACGGCAAACCGTGCGTACGCATGAACGCTACTTCCATTTTTTTATTTTAAAAGGAATGAAAACCAATTTATATATAGTTATATTATTATTAAAGTATAATATAATATTTTATATATGATATTTATGTTCATTAACACCATCCTTTATACATTTCATGTATGGTAGGAATTAGGTCATATCACTTTTAGGGGGCGGTAGTCTGCACTTTCTCAAATGAAATTATCGTATTTACCCATTATGGAACTATAAATTTATTCTATAAATAAAAAATAAAAAATCATAGAAAAAATATAAATATAATATATATCAAATATAAATATAGTTCCATCACAATTTTAACCATGAGAGGTGGTATGAGATAATTGAAAAAACATCATTCTGTGAGGCAGTAGTTCACCATCCATAGAAATAGTATGTTTGTATCCATTAGATGGAGGTGAGTGGAAGTGTAGTTCGAATCCTTATCATAAAAACAACTTTGTATATTTAGGATACTATTTTTGTTATAAAATAATGTAATTAAGAGAGTTTAGGTTGTTAGAGAACTAAAATAATAGAAAATAACTTAAGAGAAGACGTTACCTTTAAATCGGGTAACTCCCTTTGGTTTGAACCAAAAGGCTTTCTTAAAGTGACTTATTCCTACGGTAAGGATTATAGGAGGAAGATAGGGATGTTTAGGGATTCTTGGATCATATTTTTTATTATACAAGTGGCTTGAGTGGAGTGTGTAAAGGGTTAGAGGTGATGAATTTTTATAAGGAAGAGGAGGGAATCTTTAGGAATGTTCGATAATATTATTTTATTATAAACATATTTTCGTTTTCAAAGGGTCCAAAACTCATTAAATTCAAATATAAGATGAATATTGTTCTAAATAAAATAATAAAATAATAACTGGACTAGTTTTTGATAGTTTTTTAAATTTTATAATCTCGTTTATTTAAATCATTCATTAATAAGGTAATCACTATATCATCATTGTGTCATAAATAATTTTATTTATTTTATGTATATAAATTATAAATAAAATTCCATGATGTAGGAAATAGTTTTATATTTCTAATAAATATTTATAGTCTAATAGATAAATTAAATAAACCCATGTAAAAATTGATTTACTAAAATATATATGTTTATGTCATTTTTGTATTTACTTACAATTATTTAATATTAAGTGTCATTATCACTCCCAAGTGGCTCCATGGGGTCTCATAATCAACCCAAGGATTCCCATGGTCATACATGTATCATCCAATAGGAATAGTACACATGTTAGTGTAATTTTATGTTATTATAATAATATTTTTTTACCTTTATTTAATACCCTTTAACCATGGTAAATAAAATATTTACAAAAGTTAATATTCATAATTTATAAAAATAAAAGTTACCTATTTACACAATTTTAACTTAATGATTAAAAATATGGAATCCATTTTTCAAAATTCAAAACACTGAAGTGGCATAAATTAATTTAAAATTAATTCTCGTTATCAAAACAAAAAGCATGTTTTTAAGAAATAATAACTATCAATAGATTGACACATGTTTATGTCCAATTTCAAAGTTAAATTACTTATAATGAACATCATTGGATTAAATGGTAAACATATAATCTAATTTTTCTTTAAAATCAATTAAAAATATAATGTAACCATATAAATAAATTAAATTAAAAGGTAGTTTTGAATTAAAATATAGTATTTTTCACTATTAATTAAAAAATAAACATTATCAAAAAAATACCAAAATTTTACCCAAAGTAAATTTTGATGTCCCTATTCTAAAAAATAAGTTTATTTTGTCAAATATAACATATAAAATTGAAAAAATCTATATTTAAAAAGGATTCTCTATCAAAACGTGGTAAATTGACCATTTAAAGAATATTAGAGTGTTTATGCATAAAATTATATTCATGCACATTTTAAGATTCTAACATTTGTTGGATAAATATAAAAACATTTAACAAACATGTATAATCATATTTTAGTTAGTTCTATTCATTCCCATCATTACAATGGCTAGGCATTAACTACCATTTAAAATAATATAATATCATTATTTTTCAGTATGACTCAGGCTTGTTTGCAACATAAGATTTCAAAGAAACTCATAGTTGTGTGTCGGGTACACCATCGAACATAGAATCCACTTTAAAGAAAAATTAATATTTAATTCACAAATATTAATAAATATGAAAGTATCATATCCTTTATTTACCTCGGATGTTACATCCTTCCCCCATTTTGAAAATTGTGTCCTCACAGTTTTATAATTGGTCTCAAAAACTTCATTGAATGTCCCACATCAGAAAAAGAGTTAATAAAACTATCACTTTAAAAAAAAGAGATGTAAAAAAGTTCATCTGAGATAACCCATACTAGGATTCTATGAAAACATGGATATGGAGGATAAAATAAGTGTTAAGTTCTGATAGAGAGTGATAGAAAACATGATCAGAAGAAATTTAACCGCCAGAAAACAACAAACTTGTGATAGGTTAAATGGTCCTTGGTTTCCAAATAAGAAATGTAAATGGACAACATTTTTGTTTAATGTTTCATTTAGTAAATCTGGAAAATTATTTAATTATATTGACTAAGAACATATGGAAATATACTTACTTTTTAAGTAGAGTTTCATCCGTTAAAAATTTCTACCAAAAACTAATATTTTCTCCAAACAATGAGTATTCAAGATGACTTGGTAACACCTAAAGAACTAGAATAAACTTATAGAGAATCACATAATCCGCAAAAGATTAACTATATATTTCCCATTTCTTTATACATTAACCAAAACCAATATGGTTAGTACAAGATCAGATAATCCCCAAAAAGGATAATAATTTATAAATAAAATACTACTCCTAATCTCGAAAATTAGACATATAATACCCAAAGTTCAACAAAGACCATTCAATAGAAAACTATCCTTAAAATTCATCAAAATAATCTAAACTAAGATTGAAACCATAAATTCAAAAGGATTTGATCACATAGTCTTCCACAAAAATCTTAACATATATCTCTAAATAACATCGATTACTCTTAAAGTCTCATACTGAAAGGTAATTAACCTAGTAACATATTCTCAAAGATAGGTTAATCATTTCCATAGATAACCTTAATATCCATATTTCCATAATAAAACATAGAGTCTTCAAAAATAATATTTCAACCATTAGTGTTTACCCAAAAGAGAGAACATCTTCCAAAATAACCTTTATCGCTTAATCACCAAACCATTTTCTTATAAAAGGAATATCAATTTGATAAAACATATGTAACTCCTTGACCATAGAATCCCAGAGTTAGTGCATTATTATGTATCATTGGAATGATCATAAAAGATCAAGTCTCGAAAGACTGATTAATTTAGTATCCTTGGAAGTACTAGATACATTCATAAGGTTTACATTACATCATAAAATGGAAAACTACAACAACATTGTTTCCAAAGACAACACTTAAATCCCATAGGCTATCCTTAAAGGTCAGTCATGATATACTTATTTGCATCCTGGGAAAAATAAAACATAGAAAGGGGTGAGCTCAGATGCTCAGTAAGGATAGCAATATAGCGGAAACTTTCATAAATAAGCATAAACATTTAAGGAAGTGTATAAGACTAAAACAAAATCCTTTTAAACATGAACATCAGCATAATATAGAAAAAATAAAATGATATAAGTCTATTTAATTATTCACATGGACATTCCACTATTCAAATAATCACATGTAATATCAATAACCGATTTCATAATGATGGAATGCATAATGCCAGACTTTCATAACCACATAGTCAAGGCCTTGTTCCAAGACTACAAATAAAATTTTGTAAAGGCCTTGTTCCAAGACACTAGTTTGTCTCATGAGACCTACCGATGCATCTAGGAGCTATATCAGGATCCACCTGTCACTTACTAAGTCCAATGCATTCCTCATATGAAAATTTTGAAACATAGCATAAACATTCATATTAAAACTAGCATACAAAATGCCAATACTTTATCCACAAACCATGAAAGGTATAAAAATATCACATACGCAGTCAAACATAACTCATTCGATAAAATATGGATGATTTTATTGTAATAGATTAACCTCAATCGAAAATAATGAAGGATATTGACATAGATGAAAATAGTCATCAAAACTATTTGAGAGAAATATCACCCTTTTTTATGAAAACATTTAAAAGTCTCCCTATTTATCAAGAAGCCATTTAAAATAGATTTTTGAGTCAAAGTGTCCCATACCACATTGAAACTTTTAAAGTAATTTTAATTTTAAAACATTATTGTCCATATAAATAAATCCTTAAAACAATTTTTAAAACATGGAAATTAATGAGAAATATTTAGAATAATAAATCATTAGAACATTTCAAAATGATATTTTAGTTAGAGTTCCTTACAAAAAGAGACACTTTAATACAAATAATTGAGGTAATCAAAACTTCATAATATCATGAGAATAAAGGGATTCATGATATACTATTTCAATGTACATTATATACACCATATAAAAGTGATTTGGTGTATAACAACAAAGAAGTCTCGATGGAATGTAAATTGAATATAAAGACTGTATCCTCAGTTTAAGGATAAAACAATGACCTAATTATGTGTAACAAATAAAAATACACTCAATATGATTGGATATTCTGTGCAAATAAATCAGAGGACATTCACACATATTCTTGTAAAAACAACACCTATGAATTGGCTGTTTAACTCAATAAATGGAGATTGAGTTAAAATTACTCTTATCAGGTTCATATCAATGAGTTGAGAATTTATCAATGGGTTGATTATGTGTATCAAAAGTATATCCACATAAATTGGAGTAGAAATTATGACATATGCAAATAAATAGTGATTCCACACATAATATTGAAGTAAAATAATCAATGAAGTATGCGTAAAGCCAAATGAGTGGAAATTGACATTTCAAATGCCCTTATAGATTTGGTAACTTACGAAACATACACCCATGAAAGAAGTATCATACAATTATTATTTAAATATCCATAAATTAAATTACATTACACAATTAATAAAATCAAGGGCATTACACACACCAAATGCAATAAATATGTGGGGAACAATGGAAATCTCAAGGAATTAAAAATGAGATAAGAAACCCCTTACCAATTTGGTAACTTACAAAACATACACCACATGAAATAAGTATCATACAATGAAGATGTAATTAAACATAAATGAAATTTTATTATATAAATAATATAATTATTGGTAGTACATACACCACACAAAAGGAAATAGTGGAAATATAGCATGAATCTCACAAGAATATGGAGTGAGATGAAAACCCCTTACTTTGTACTTTTTCATTGGTCGAGGGTAGGTTAAACTCCTGTATAATGGTGAAATAATAGTTATTAAATTATACAAGAATCATATACATTAATATTATATCATATATGATCTTTTAACATTGACTTGTTAACAATATCTTAGTATTATCGTCGTTTCAAGTGTTAACAGATTCATTTTCCTTTATATTCTTTTTTATGTGATTCATATTTATTATGGATGGGATGTATCTTATTCACATACAGAGTGATATAATGTCTCTAAAAATTATTTTTAACCATAAAATAAAATTTATTCTAGAATGTATATGATGGGGAATGAATCTCATCGCGTTCGGGGAGGCGGTAATCCGTACGTACGCACGAGCGACAATATCATTCTTTTGATATTAAAATAATATATAATTGGATGTTATATCATATATTCAGAATAATTATAATGTTATATTTATTATTTACATCAATTACACATCTTTATTATACCCATCCAAATAATAATGTATTGAATAACAATTACACCACGACATAGAGACGGTAAGCCGTACGTACGCATGTATGGTTACATGTCATTCAAAGGATGGATAGAATAATGAATTTGGTTGTACCATATTTATAATAACACCACTGTATATATAATATATTGGAGTTATTATTTTATATTGTAAACAACAAAAAAAGGAACTGGAAGAATAAAGGAACTTGAAAGAGGTGATGAAATATTTACCTCTTCTTCGGGGTATTTATTTTGATTCGATTAAAATGGCTACTTAGGTTGTCTTTATTACTAAAGGAAGGCCTCTAGGATGAAGGGAGGATATTTGAGAGGGTATTTTGGCAGAGTTTTTCCAATCCAAATGGCTTTGAAGGTGTGAATTAGAGAGAATGGGGAGTCCCCTTTTATAAAAGGGGTGAGGGGCACTTTAGGAAAATCTAGAAATATTGTTTTATAATAAAATCGTTTTCGGTTTCTAATGGCCAAAAAATGGATTATTCAAAGTATATCGTGGGTATGGGTCGAAAACCACTCAACCAATAGGTTTTAGATAGGTTTGTGTCACTATATTAACCTTATCATTTATATTTAACTCTTAGTTAAATAGTTTGACATTTAGCATGTCTCTTTGTATTTTTATATTATAGGGTTAATAAAATTACTATATACTTCCAAGAAAACAAAAAGTAGTTCATTAATGATACAAATATCATTATATAAGTCTTTTGGACAAAACATAGATTTTTAGGAATAGAATATCAATTAATAATATAATATTTGTTTTAAAAACTCTTTTATGTCAATTTTGACACAATTTAATTAATTATTTTTTGTTAAAGTCCTAAAAACTTTATTAATTATAACTATATTCATTTAATCAATAATAACATGTCATATTAACCTATAAAATTCTAGGAGGTCATCAAAAATTTCCAATTATATTTATTTCAACATTTATAATACCATTTATTTTATTCATTCATTAATAAAGAAAATACTGCGTCATCATTATGTCATAAATAAATTTAACTATTCAATGTCTAAAATTTATAAATAAAATACCATTATGTATTAAATATTTTTATCTTTCTATTTAATATCTATAGTCGAAGAGATAACATGTATAACCCTATGTAAAAATTGTTTTACTAAAAGATATATGCTTATGTCATTTTAGTATTTACTTTAACTTAATTAATATAAAGTGTCATTATCACTTACAAGTGGCTCCATGGGATCCCAAAATCAACCTATAGAAGCCCATGGTCGGAAATTTATCATGAAATAAGTTTATGAAACATTTTAGGGTAACTTAATATTATTATAATATTATTTTTGTACCCTTATTTACCGGATTTACCCTTTAACCATGTTAAATAAAATATTTACCGATGTAATTATTCAAAATTTCTAAAAATAAAAGTTACCTATTTACAAAATTTTGACCTCCTGATTATAAATATTTAATCCATTTTTCTATATTCAAAATACAGAAATGGAAAAATTAATTTAAAATTAATTCCCATTGTCAATACAAAAAGCATGTTTTTAAGAAATAATAACTACCAAAATATTTACATTTGTTTATGTCCAATTTCGAAGAAAAGTAACTTCCAATGACCAAAATTGTATTAAATCGTAAAAATATAATATAATTATACATCCAAACCATACATATTTATATTTAAAACCCTATAAATTATTTTTATTAAAAAAGATGTTTTCAGTTAAAATATATTATTTTTTACTATTCACCCAAATATGAATGTTATCATAAAAATACCAAAAATTTATTGAAACAAAATTCTTATGTCCCGATCCCAAAGAAGAAGTTTATTTTGTCAAATTGAATATTTAAAAGTTTCAAATATTGTATTTAAAAAGGGGTTCTCCATTAAAAGGCTATGAAATTATATTTTTTAAAAAATACTTCTTTTATCTGAAAAAAATGAATTTGTCCTCACATTATGTCTAAGAAACTCATAATATGGATTCTAAAATTATAAGGGTTATATAAAGTTTAAAATTCTGTTAATACTATTCATAACCACTTTTTAACAGCTATTTTGTTAAGTCATGGTGCGCTTGAACTCGATGTTGCGTGTAATGTAAGTTATTGAACTACTTTGAAGAACTAACATACTATGAAATATTGGGAGGTTACATTATTCCCTCCTTCAATGAATTGCGTCCTCATAATTTTTAAAATTTGGCTTGGGAATATAATGTAAATTTTGACATCAGAAAAAGATTCAATAAAATAATCACATTAAAAGAAAGAAAGAGAAGTACAAAGGTCACCCAAAATAACCCATACTAGGATTCCATGTAGGAAAACATGGATATGGAAGATAAACTAATTGTCAAGTTATGATGGAGAGGGATAGAAAACATGATCTATAGAATGTTAACAATAAGAAAACAACAAAATTGTGATGGGACAAATTTTTATTAGTTTCCCAGTAGGAAAAGTAAATAGACAACATTTTTTTAAGTTAAATTTCATAAAGATGAGGAATTTATTTATGAGATTGACTAATAACATAAAGATATATACTTACTTTTTAAGTAGAGTTTCATTCTTTAATAAATTTCTACCACTAACACATTTTTTTAAAATGATGAGTATTCAAGAAGACATGGTCACAGCGGAATAGCTAGAATAAACTTCTAGAGAATATCATGATCCACAATGGATAAACTATATATTTAACTTGTCTTTAAAGATTAATCAAAACCAAAATGGTTAGTATAAGATCTAATGATCCCCCAAAAGGATATTCCTTTAGGGAAAGAAACACTGATATTAATTTCTAAAATTAAACCAACAATACCCCAAATTTAAATAAATACCATTCAATAAACAATTGTCTTTAAAATCCTTCAATATAATCCAAACTAATATTGAAACCCAATAATTAGAAGAATTTGGTTTCATAGTGTTCCATGTTAAAATGTACCACCAAATGACATCAACTACTCTTAAAGTCACATACTTAAAAGTAATTAACCTAATCATGTATTATCTATTATAGGTTAATCATGTCTATAAATAACACAAATTAGTATAAATTTACAATTAAACATAGATAAAAAAATACACCATTACTCTTCAAATTAAATCCCATAGTATCCTATTTTCCTTGGGAAAATAGTGTTCCCAACAAATCGAACGTCTTCCAAAATAACTTTCATCACCTAATCACCAAATCATTTTCCTATACTAAGGGTATTCATTTGATTAGACATAAGATCCCAAATCAACTTATTATTGATCAATAAAATCATTTAACTATAAATAATTAGTCACACTAACCATGGACTTTACGTAGTATACTGGTAGGCGATAAATCCCAATCACACTCTGGTTGTGGGTTTGATTCCCACAGATTTGTCTGTCGCGACGGGTTATCACACGGTCTGCATGTTGTCCTTTTTCAAAAACTATATTTTATAACATTACCAAAATGAGATAAATTCCTCAAAAAACCATAACAAATAATAACCAAAAATTTTATCTCATACATTGAATTTTCATCCCAAAATATAATAACTTGTAATTACCTTAAAGACAATGATTATATAAAACCATATGGTTATTTATAACTATATCCACAAGAGAAAAGATAATTCTTCCTCAAATATCATTTTAACATGACAACTGCAGGGTTGCAAATACAAGTGAAAATTATTCCAAAGTAATCCCATCAACAAGGAGCACTAATACTTTTAAACATTTCTCTAACCATTTATTTCCACATAGCTTCTTCTTTGACCAAGAAAATATCCTATAGAATAGGGGATTCACTTGGGTAATGGCCAGGTCCCCTGCATTTATCGAAAATGACTATAAATGGATTCTTGGGACTATTTTTATTATCTTCCACAGTACTCTTCTTTTATTTCTTGGAAATTATTCACATTATGTCCTTCTTTCCCACATGTAAAGCATTTATTTGTTCCATTAAGACACTTTCCTGGGTGTCTCCTTCCACATTTCCTGCATGATTGAAATTGAGGATTCTTTTCTCCATGATCTCCACTGCTGGAGCTCTTATCATTCATCACATTTCTATTCTTTTTTGAGTTTTCGAGTTGGTTAATAAATATGTTGTTGATCATATTTTTGGAAAACTAATTGGGCATGAACACGATATCTTTTACACCTATCAACATTCGATTTTGTTTCTCATTTCCACCACCATTTCCACCTTGTACGTCATTCTCAAATTTACTATGACTTCCTTGGAATCTAGACATTGACTAAAACTTGAAAGCATTGTGTGAGTAAGAGTAGTCAAAAAATCATTTAGAGAATATCATGACACCATATTTTCAATTTGAAACACATTATAATTAACCAAGGTCATTTATTCTCATCTTATATTAAAATACTTCAAATTGGTTTGTAAAGAAAATGTAAATTATCCTAAGCATATCCCCCGGGAGTGTCGTAACCAAGAGTGCAGCAAGGCCTGTTGTCGTGCACCAGTTCTCGTTCGAGTCTAGATCAAAGCGGTGTTTTCTGGTTTTATCCCTATGTACATCTATGCCAGAGCCTCATTTACCTTCTCATATCTTGACAGAGATGTATTTCTTAGATGACTCACCAAATCTCTACAATACCAAAATTTTAGGAAGTTCTTCTATACTAATCCTCAAAGTCTATCTTAGGGCTATGTGCTCTAATCAGCGTTTATCTAAGTATAGTTTCCAAGTTTTATACTAAACTTCCTTTGATACCAACTATAACGCCCTAACCCCAAAAGCCCAGAGTCGGTGCATTATTATGTATCATTGGCATGATCATAAAAGATCAAGTCTTGAAAGACCAATTAGTTTAGTATCCTTGGAAGTATTATATACATTCATAAGGTTTACATTACATCATAAAATGGAAAACTACAACATTGTTTCCATAGACAACACTAAATTCTTATAGACTATCCCTACAGGTCAGTCATAATATACTTCTTTGCATCCTGGGAAAAATAAAACATAGAAAGGGATGAGATCAGATTCTCAGTAAGGATAACAATATAGCAGAAACTTTCATAAATATGCATAAACATTTAAGGTAGTGTATAAGACTAAAACAAAATCCTTTTAAACTTAAAATTAAGCATAATATGGAAAAACTAAAATGAAATAATTACATTTACTTATTCACATGAACATTCTACTATTCGAATAATCACATGCAATATCAATAACCACTTTCATAATGATGGAATGCATAATTCCAGACTTTCATAACCACATAGTCAATGGCTTGTGCCAAGACGACAAATAAGATTTTGTAAAGGCCTTTCCAAGACACTGGATTGTCTCATGAGACCTACCAATATATCAAGGATCTATAGTGGGCTCCACCCGTCACTTACTAAGTCCAATTCATTCCTCATATGAAAAGTTTGAAACATAAAATAAACATTCATATTAAAACTAGCATATGAAATGTCAATAATTTATCCACAAACCATGAATGGTATAAAAATATCACATCCGCAGTCAAACATAACTCATTCAATAAAATATGGAAGATTATATTGTAATATATTATCCTCAATCAAGAATAAGTAAGGATACTGAAATAGATGAAAATAGTCATCAAAACTATTTGAGAGATATATCCCCCTTTTTATGAAAACATTTAAAAGTCTCACTATTTATCAAGAAGCAATTTAAAAAATGATTTTGAATCAAAGTGTCCCGTAGCACTTTGGAACTTTTAAAAGGAATTTTTATTTTAAAATTTTAATGTCCATATATATAAATCCTTAAAACCATTTTTAAAACATGGACATTAATGAGAATGATTTAGAATAATAAATCATTAGAACATTTTTTTAAAAGATATTTTAGTTAGGGTTTCTAACCAAAAGAGAGACACTTTAATAAAAATAATTGAGGTAATAAAAACATTGTAATATCATGATAATAAAGGGCTTCATGATATACTATGTCAAAGTAAATTATATACACTATATAAAAGTGATTTGGTGTATAATAACAAAGAAGTCTCAAGGGAATGTAAATTGAATATAAAGACAGTATCCTTAAGTTAAGGATAAACCAATGACATAATTATGTGTGACAATTATAAATACACTCAATATGATTAGATATTTAGTGTAAATAAATTATAGGACATTCAAACATATTCTTGTAAAAACAACACCAATGAATTGGATGTTTAACTCAATAAATGAAGATTGAGTTAAAATTACTCTTATCAAGTTCATATCAATGACTTGAAAATTTATAAATGGAGTGATTATTTGTATAAAAAGTATATCCACAGAAAGTGGAGTAGAAATTATGACATAATCAAATGAATAGTGATTGCATACATAATCGTGAAGTAAAATAATTAATGAAGTATGTGTAAAGACGAATGAGTGGAAATTGAAATTTAAAATTCCCTTATCGATTTGGTAACTTACGAAACATAAACCCATGAAAGAAGGATCATAAAATGATTATGTATATATATATATATAAATTAAATTATATTACACAATTAATACAATCATGGGCAGTACACACACCACATGAAATAAATAAGTGATCAAAGGAAATCTCACAGAATTAAAAGTGAGATAAAAAACCCCTTACCAATTTGGTATCTTACGAAACATACACCCCATGAAATAAGTATCCTATAATTAAGATGTAAATACACATAAATTGAAGGTTATTACACGAATAATATAGTTATGGGAAGTACATACACCACACAAAAGGAAATAGTGTCAATATAGCATGAATCTCACGGGAATAAGGAGTTAGATGAAAACCCCTTACTTTGTACTTTTTCTTTGGTCGACGGTAGATGAACCTCATTTATAATGGTAAAATAATTGTTATTAAATTATAAAATAATCATATACATTCATATTAAATCATATATTATCTTTTAACATTGCTTTGTTAACAATATCTTAGTATTATAATCGTTTTGGGTGTTAACCGATTCGTTTTCCTTTATATTATTTGTTATGTGAGTCATATTTATTATGGATGGGATGTATATTATTCCTATCTAGAATGATATCATGTCTCTAAGCATTATTTTTAATCATCAAATGAAAATTAGTCTTGAATGGATACGATGGGGAATTAATCTCATCGCGTTCGTGGAGACGGTAATCCGTACGTACGCACGAGTGACAATATCATTTTTTGATATTAAAATAATATATAAATGGATGTTATATCTTATATGACTAATCATTATCATGTTATATTTATTCTTTAAATCAATTACTCATCATTATTATACTCATCCAAATAATAATGTATTGAATAACAATTACACCACGACGTGGAAACGGTAATCCGTATGTACGCACGTATGGTGACATGTCATTAGAAAGATGGATAGAATAATGAATTTGGTTGTATCATATTCATAATAACATCACAGTATATATAATATACGGGATTTATTATTTTAAAATTTAAACAACAAATAAAAAGGAAGTGGAAGAAGAAAGGAACTTGAATGATGTGATGAAATATTTACCTCTTCTTCAGGTTCTTCCTTTGGATTTAATCAAAATGGATCTTTAGGTTGGCTTTATGACTAAAAAAAGAATCTTATATGAAGGGAGGATAGTTGAGAGGCTATTTTGTAAGATTTTTTCTAATCCAAATGTCTTTTAAAGTGTGAATTAGATATAAGGGGGAGTGCCCTTTTATAAGAGGGGTGAGGGGCACCTTAGGAAAAGCTAGAAATATTATTTTATAATAAAATCATTTTCGGATTATAATGGCTAAAAAATGGATTATTTAAAGGATAAGGTTGGGATGAGTAGAACACCACTCAACCAATAAGTTTTAGATAGGTATGGGTCACTATATTAACCATATCATTTATATTTAACTCTTAGTTAAATAGTTTGACATTTACCATTTCTCTTTGTATTTTTATATTATATGGTTAACAAACATACTATATACTTCCAAGAGAACCCCAATTGGTTCATTAATGATACACCTATCATTATATAAGTCTTTTTTCTAAAACTTATATTTTTAGGAATATAATATCAATTAATAATATATTATTGTTTTTAAAAACTCTTTTATGTCAATTTTGACACAATTTAATAATTGATTTTTTTGTAAAGTCCTAAAAACTTTATTAATTAGAACTAAATTCATTTAATAAATCCAAACATTCCATACAATCATATAAATTTCTTTTATGTCATCAAAACTTTGAAATTAAATTTATTTTAACATTTATAATACCATTTATTTAATTCTTTCATTAATAAGGAAAATACTGCATCATCATTGTGTCATAAATAAATTTAACTATTAAATGTCTAAAAATATAATTAAAATAAAATTATGTAGTATTTATTTTTATATTTCTAATTAATATTTATAGTAGAAGATATGACATGTATAAACCTATGTAAAAATTGTTTTAGTAAAAGATATATGCTTATCCCATTTTTGTATTTACTTTAACTTAATTAATATAAAGAGTCATTATCACTTACAAGTGGCTCTATGGGGTCCCTAAATCGACCCAAAGATGTCCATGGTCAGAAATTTATCATAAAATAGGGTCAGGACACATTTTAGGGTAATTTAATAATATTATAATATTATTTTTTTACCCTTATTTACCAGATTTACCCTTTAACCATGGTAAATAAAATATTTACCGATGTAATTATTAAAAATGCCTAAAAATAAAAGTTACCTATTTACACAATTTGTACATCCTGATTCTAAATATGGAATCCATTTTTCTAAATTCAAAACATATAAGTGGATGAAATTAATTTAAAATTAATTCCCGTTGTCAAAACAAAAAGCGTGTTTTTAAGAAATAATAACTACAAAAATATTGAAATTTGTTTATGTCCAATTTCAAAGTGAAATTACTTCCAATGAACAAAATTTGATTAAATGGTAAAAATATAATTTAATTTTATATCCAAACCATTGATATGTATAGTTTAACACTATAAATTATTTTGATTAAAAAGGTTTTTTTCAGTTAAAATATGTTATTTTTTAATATTCACCCAAATATGAAAGTTATCAGAAATATACCAAAAAATTATTGAAACTAAATTCTTATGTCATGATCCCAAATAAGAAGTTTATTTTTCCAAATTTAATATATAAATGTTTCAAATATTGGATTTAAAAAGGGGTTCGTTATTTAAAGGATGTAGAATTTCATTTTTTGAAAAATACTTCTTTTATTTGAAAAAAATTAATTTGTCCTCAAATTATGTCTAAGAAACTCATAATATGGATTATAAAATTATAAGGGTTATATAATTTTCAAAATTCTGTTAATACTATTCATAACCACTTTTGAACAGCTATTTTGGTAAGTCGTGGTGCGCTTGAACTCGATGTTGCGTGTAGTGTAAGTTATTGAATTACTTTGAAGAACTAATGTGCTATGAAATCTTGGGGTGTTACAACATAAGTTTCCAAAATCAACTTATTCTTGATCCATAATTTATTTAACTAAAAATAATAAGTCATACTAACCAGGGACTTCACATAGTCTAGTGGTAGGTGATAAATACCAATTTCACTTTGATTGTGGGTTCGATTCCCGTAGCTTTGTCCGACGCGATTGGTAGTCACACGGTCTGCATCTTGTCCTTTTTCAAAAACTATATAATTTTATTACATTTCCTAAAATGATATAAATTCCTCAAAAATTACCATAACATATTTTAACCACAAATGTTTTCTCATACCTTGCATTTTTATCCCAAAAATTAATAACTTGTAATTGCCTCAAATTGAAGGACCATATAAATCCAAATGGTTCTCTATAACTATATCCACAAAAGAAAAGATATTTCTTCCTTGAATAACATTTACACATATCAAACTCCAGGTTTATACATACTAAAAATAGTCTTCCAATGTAACTTTGTCATTATTATATTTAAACCCATCATCATTAATAGATCCATCATAACTCTTCAATTCCTAAAATGTAGACATCTTAATAACAAAACATTCTTCCTAATCCTTTATCCATGTTTTTTCAACTAATTCTTTTATTCTTTGTTCCTAAAAAATCATGCATAATGCGCTAAGATTTATGTAATGTCAAAACATGAGCTAAGAAATAATCCATACCTTTCATTGGTCATTTTCAATTTCCTCATATTCAATTGGAAAGGAATTATGTATTAGTAAACATATATCTGTATGATCATGCTGATCCCATTCCTAAACCTTATTCATAGGAAATCTATTAGTGTAATGACCAAGAACACCACATTTAAAACATTCAATTGATCCTTTAGAGAGAACTTCTTTCCCTCTCCTAGAGTCAACTGGACACTTCCTTTTTCTAGGGCAGATTTTTGCTTTATGGCCTCCATTAACACATCTTAAACATCTTCCCGTCCCTTTTAATAATTTTCCTAGGTGTTTCTTTCCAAATCCATGACACATATGTTTTTGAATATACCTACCTTTATGATTATTTTCTGAACTTATGTTGGGATTTATTTCTCACATATACAATGCCTTATAAAAAAATCACCAAGGTTTAGGTGGTCATCCATGACTCCAAATAGTTGGTTGAGAATAACCAAAAGTGTTCTCACTACATCTCCCACTTCATTCAGTTGCTTATTCTGAAAACCATCACAGATTTCATCACATCCATCGTTACTTTGGTTCCTACTAGATCCATTCATTTACTAAAACGAAAAAGGTCAGTCTTATTATATCAGTAAAATCATCAAATAATATCTTATGAGGAGGGAAAATACTAAGACATATGTATTCATGTTATCTTAAACTCATTAAATTTATCTAAAGTTACTATGACTCTTTGTAATATTCTAACCAATATGGTGATGTCAGTTATGCTTAAATAACACCCTAACCTCTAAAGTTATCTAAACTGACCTCTGATACCAATTGTAAGGCCTCATCCTTAAACATTACATAATATTTAATTAAGTTAATAATTCATATTGAGGATCTTTTCAGTTTTATAGTTTTAAATGTTTAGGTCATAATTATTACATTACATCTCAAAAATTACAAAGTCGACACTTCAATTCAGTTTCCATTTTTTTTCATAAAATAAAAACTCTTAAAAAAATAAACATGTCCAGTTCCATGTTTTAGACAGTATGACTTTTCCATGATCCCATCATTGACCTCATTCTTATTTATTTCCTATGAAAAAAATTTCAAAAACTTGGTATGATCATAAAAATCTCAGTAAAGGATACACAAAGAAGGAAAATTGTTAGTTTTTTTTTTCAAAAAACAAGTAAACCATGAATACTTTATCATAAGTAATACTTTTCACATTTATGAAGTAGTAAATACTCTTCACTAAATAAAACATAATTTCTTACACTTTTATAACCAAACAATTACCATAAAATCCATATAAATAACACCTAACATATAAAGGTAATTTGGGACGTAAAAATACTTAAATGGAATAACCATGCGCTCTACTTCCACACATATCACTAAATGGAGTAGCCATACGGATGAATTCCATAAAAAATTCATTGGAGTTTATAACTTAACCATACATCCTAGTTTATCATGGAACCACCCATCATTTGGATTATCATTTAACCACCCGTCATATGTCCAATTATCATTACAATATAATAACACATAAAATATTGAAAATATAAACATTTCACAAATAAAATTTCATTTTCAAAAAAAAAAGAAATCATTTCAAGATATTTGAATAATCAGTCCATTTCAAAAACCATTTTCAATACCAAAACACCCAAAAACAGAATAAGGGGTTTCTTTTTCTTTTTAAAAAACATTAAGGCTTATAGAGGAATCCAAATAACGATTGCAACGGCAGAGAGGTCATTGTCATCAAAAATGTTAAAACTTTCTTTTTGTCGTTTAGTAAAACCCTTCGTAAAAAAAGATTCACTTTGAATGAAATTATAAGCCAAAGGGGTTTATTATATAACAAATACAAGAAATTTGTGTATAAATCCAAATATGCCACAATGAAAGGCGATTGAGGAAAAGTCTCTTACAAAGATCATGTCATTACATTAAGGATAAATTAATTACATAATTATTTGTGAAAAACATAAATACACCCAATATAAGTGAATATTAAGTGTAAACCAATCATATTTCATTCACATGTATTCATAAAACCACATAATCAAGAAGTATAAGTTTAACCCAAAGAATGGAAATTGGGTTAAGAAGTTCCCTTACCTCGTGTCCGACTTGACTTGTTCATTATATAATTTCCTGAATAATAAACTTAAGATAAATTATAATTTCTTAAGAACTTTTTTCAAGTTTATTATTCATTTTATATCACTTGTTACCTTTCTATAATAATTATCTAATTATTTGAGTTCATATCAGACATTTTATCGATGTTCAGAACTTGAGTTAAAAAATAAACTTGTTATAATTATAAATTGTCCATGTGGTTGAAATTATATTATATCTAGAATGATATTCATGATTTATATATCATATATATCATATATTTTCAGTATATATGTATTTATAATAGTCCATATCATTTGTATATATAAAAATGAAATGCACCATTAATGGAGATGGTAAGTCGTACGTATGCATGAACCCTACTTCCATTTCTTTTTTTCCATTTTAAAAGAAATGAAAACCAAATGATAAATAGGTATATTATTATTCTAGTATAATATCATATTTTATATACATTTCCTATGTTTATTAACACTATCCTTTATAAATTCCATGTTTGGTAGGAAGGGTCATATCACTTTGAGAGGACGGTAGTCTGTACTTCCTCAAATGAAATTATCATATTAACATATTATGGAAACCATAAAAGTATGATATAAATGAAAAATACAGAAGAATAGATAGAATATAAATATAATTTATATCAAATATAAATTGTTTTCCATCATAATGGCCACCATGACAGGTAATGGGAGATAATTAAACAATCATCGTTTCGTGAGGTAGTAGTTCACCGTCCATAGAAATAGAATTTTTGTATCCATTAGATTGAGGTGTGTGGAAGTGTAGTTAAAATACATCTAATAAAAACAAACTATTATACTGATTATATTGTTTTTGTTATAAAAGAAAGGAATAAATAGAGTTTATGTGGTTGGAGAAGTAAAATAAATGAAAAGAACTTAAGAGAAGACGTTACCTTTAAAACGGGTAACTCCCTTTGGTTTGAACAAAAGGCTTCCTTGAAGTGCCTTATGCCTATGGTAAGGATTCTAGGAGAAAGGGCTATTAAGGGATTCTTGGAATAGATTTTGGAAGGTCCAAGGTCATTGAGAGGTGTGTGTAATGGGTTAGAGGTGACGACTTTTTATATGGGAGAGGAGGGGCTCTTTAGGAATGTTTGAAAATATTATTTTATTATAAACTAATTTTGGGTTTAAAAAGGTAAAAAACTCATTAAATTAAAATATAATATGACTCTTGTTCGAAATAAAATCATCCAATAATAATTTGATAGGTTCTGTATAGTTGTTTAAATTTTATAATCTCATTTATTTAAATCATTCATTAATAAGGTAATCATTTCATCATCATTGTGTCATAAATAATTTTATTTATTTGATGTCTAAAAATTATAAATAAAATACCATGATGTAGAAAATAATTTTATATTTCTAATTAATATTTATAGTCAAAGAAATAACTTATATGACCCCATGTAAAAATTGATTTACTAAAAGATATATGTTTATGTCATTTTTGTCTTTACTTTAAATTAATTAATATAAAGTGTCATTATCACTCCCAAGTGGCTCCATGGGGTCCCAAAATCAACGCAAGGATTCTTGTGGTTGTACATGTATCAATCAATAGGAAAATGACACATGTTAGGGTAATTTAATATTATTATTATAATATTTGTGTACCTTTATTTACAAGATTTACCCTTTAACCATGGTAAATAAAATATTTACTGAAGTAAATATTCATAATGTCTAAAAATAAAAGTTACCTATATAAAAAATTTGGACCTCATGATTCTAAATATGATATCAATTTTTTCCAATTCAAAACATAGAAGTTTCAGAAATTAATTTAAAATTAATTCCCATTGTCAAAACAAAAAATCGTGTTTTTCAGAAATAATAACTATCAAAATATTGACACTTGTTTATGTCCAATTTCAATGTGAAATTAATTCCAATGAACATCATTGGATTAAATGGTACAAATATAATCTAATTACACTTTAAAACCAATTAAAAAGATAATCTATCCCTATAAATAAAATAGATTAAAATATAGTTTTGAATTAAAATACAGTATTTTTCACTATTCATTAAAAATTGAACATTATTAGAAAAATACCAAAATTTAACCGAAAGTAAATTTTGACATCCTGCATCTAAATAAGAAGCTTATTTTTTCAAATATAACATATAAAAGTGAATAAAATCTATATTTAAAAAGGGTTCATCATCAAAAGGAGAAAAATCAACCTTTTAAATAATATTAGAGTGTTTATGCTTAAAATTGTATTCATTCAAATTTTAAACTTCTAAAATTTATTAGATAGATGTAAAAACATTTAACAAAAATCTATAATCATATTGTAGTTATTTAAAGTCATTCTTGACATTAAAACAGCTAGGCGTTAACTACTATTTAAAATAATATTATATTGTTATTTTTTAGTATGACTCATCCTTGTGTACAACATAAGATTTCAAAGAAACTCAAAGATTTGTGTTGGGTGCGCCATCAAACAGAGCATCCCCTTTAAATTAAAATTAATATTTAATTCACAAATATTAATAAATATGAAAATATCATATCCTTTATTTACATAGGATTTTACATGAAGTGTTTATGAGTGATGAGAATAGTCGGGGCTAATTTGATGAAATCATAGAGTTTAAAGTAGATAAATATTGATATGTCTGGAAGATGTGTATTCGTTATTTAAGGAAATTTATATTTGATGCAGACCTACATATGTATCAATCAAGAATTTTATATGTGTTATTCATAACATTCTTATATTTCAATTTTTATTTGAATATATGTCATTTTCTATATTGCTTATGTGTGTTTTTTATATATGTAAGTGTGAAACATAACTTTGTAAGTGTTAATGAAAAGTGTGATTGTGTCAATAGAAGCAATGCAAGTTTCATTCAGAACTTTTTGTGGGTAAATAGGCCTATTTGTTTGTATCATCAGTCCATTATGTTTGTTTTATGTAATACATAGTGAAATTTTAGGATTTTGTATATTGAAAAATGTGATTATATTTAAAATTCATATATTTTGAAGGAATTTAATTGGTATTATTATGAGACAATTCCTATAAGGAATAAAATATATCCAACACTAATTTTTTTTGTGATTTAAGATAGAAAATCAAGAGAAATTGATCCTCAATATTGGTTAAAAGGATTAAAGATAGATTAATTCTTGACGATTTAAATTCATTTTAGATTTCTAAATTCAAAAATTAATTGAAAACGAATTTCAGTTGATGTTTGATCTATTTTCAAATAATCTAAACGTGATTATTTTTTGATTCAATGATATAATATATTTTTTTGAATAACTATATGAGATTGAAGAACAATGTTTTATTTGTGTTGTTATTTTAAAATGGAATATTTGAAAATCATTATATATGATCAAAATGGAATGGAAAACTCTAAAGTTGTATATTATTATCTGAAAAGTTTTAAATATCATAGTAAATTGTGATCTAAGATTAGTCTTTTGATTATATATATCTAAATAACTATTTTATTGAGTGATTGAATATTATAGTTGTTGAGTTGAGTTGATTTTAACTATTATGTGATTCTAACATAATAAAAATATGATCTGGTGCTATTTTAGTGAGATAAAGAAGATGATTTTGGTCTATTTTAGTGAAGTCATTTTGAGATGAATATGAAGAACAAAATGATATTACTATAAGTATCTGGTATAAATATTCATAGGAGACAATTAGAAAGTATCATGAGAAGAAAAAAAAGAATTATTACATTTGTAAATGTATTATAGAAAATGGTTGAGGATACAAATGAAATTTGAGATCATGGATCACTTACATTTACAAAAAAGTGATATAAAAATATTTTAGGGATCATAAGTACTGATTTTAATAGAAAAAATTTATATTCTAAAAACACAAAAAAAAAATTGGTAACCTATGAACAAAAAGAAAAAAAATAAGAGAGAAAAAGTGTTACAAAATTTGTTTCCAAGATATGAATTACTAGAGAGGAACTTTAATATCA
Source organism: Viscum album (assembly GCA_963277665.1). Lineage (NCBI taxonomy): Eukaryota > Viridiplantae > Streptophyta > Magnoliopsida > Santalales > Viscaceae > Viscum > Viscum album. Next base: position 1,702,992,091 of record OY728132.1, read on the forward strand.
CATATAATAAGTGGGATGATCTAATAATTAACTAAATAGAAGATATACAAGGTATCAAATATCAAATAAGAAGTGGAATTCTATGTTTCTATTATCTAAACAAAGTTTCAATGTAGTGAATGTGAGAAAGAAATAAAAAAAATGAGTAACTAACCTATTGTGCATATATTTATTCTTAGTTTTGAGCCTTAAAGAATTGAGTAGCTATTGGATTTGATAATATTACATGTTCTTAGTGGGTTTATAAATCTTGGTGAGAAACTTTTTTGAAGAGCTTTGAACACGAGATAGAGAAAATATTAATTAATAGTTATTGTTCTAGAATAAATTCTAGAATTTGAAGACTCTTCAATGATAAAAAGAAGTTCTATTCTTGAATTCTCTAACATCCTCATGTTGATAAATGATCTACTTCAAAGAAGTATTTTAAATAAATTATTTCATTTACATTGTATAAAACCAAATAACTAATGGGACTCTGGGTATGTAAGGAGATCATAGTGGGACTCTATGATTATAATGAAAAGATATTAATCTTTCTGAAGTCCTATGAGGAATAGAAAAGTGTATGCATTTTGATACTCTATTGGTATGAGAAATATAAAGTATTTTAGTCATCAATGAATTATATTGGAGAAACCATGATTTTGGTGAACAGAGAATAATGGAAAGTAGTAGCCTATTAGTAGAAACCTTATAAAAATACTATGTGCATATTTTATGTTATTTCCTTAATTTCTTATGGAGTTTATTTCTTGGTATAACTAAAGTGAATCCAAATATCATAACCACTAATACAGTTTCAAAAAAAAGGGGTTAAAAGATTCATATAATATTTGGAAATTTATAAAAATAGGCAACACCTGATTTACCCGTACCTCTATCAGGTGTCTGCACCGATCTTAAGAGTTCTTTCAATCAAAAAAATATTTTTAAGGCCTTAGTACAAGAAATCATACATAAATAGGTTTGGAATACACCAAATACCTAATCTAATTTTTTTAATTATACCTACTGATTCATCAAAGGGATATAAAATTCTTGTCCCCACCCATCCCGTAATAAGTCTAATATATCCATCATATAAAAGTGTTTCGATAATAATGTCTATCATAATATTTTAAAGTAACCACTTACATAAACATTTCCTTGTAATCAATACTTTTCTATTTAGAAATTGTCACGAACCAACCCGGGTCGACCTTGAACCGATCATCCGAGTCAACCTGCGACATGGCTCGAGGGGCGTTATCGATCCCCCTAGGCTCGAAACTAGTGTCGATCATCAAAACTAAACAAGTGGGAATGATTTGTCCCATAAATGAAATACAAATAAATAAATAAAAATGAAAAATGGAAACAGAATCTAGGAGCAGCAAGAAAACAAAGTTGTACATACCTCTATGTGACCCTATGGGTCACCACCAACCTCAAACCAACATCGCACTATGGCGACTGAATCCAAGCAAGGCACAGAAACTGGAGCCTAAATAACAATGGTTAAACTATAGGCATGAGTATTAAAACTCAGTAGGCATGCCCAAACAATCTATTATCATATGAATTTTTTTTAAATAAAAGATCCATCAATTCTAAGTTTGAAATAAAATGTATAGAACTTGGTTTTTACACATTTTCTTATTTAAAAGAAAATCACGATCCATTGCCCTTCATATTTTAAACTAAGTTCTTTTCCAAGGATGAAGATTTAACCTTTTTAGAGAAAGAGGGATAGTGAAGTGTAAAACACTTTAGAAACCTTTTTCCACAAACTTTTGAAGATCACTTTTATCCCCTTTAAAAAAGAGACGCGTCATACACGATGGCAAAAGCAATAATCACACAAGGACAATGGAAAATAACGTGGAAAAGTAATCAACCAAAAAAAGCACCTCAATCATCCGCCACAGATAACTAAGTGCTGAAATACATGGGAAAGTCTAAGAGCTCAGGAATAGTCTAGAACGTACTATACATGTGACTCATCCTGAAAGCATTCCTACTCTTGATGACGTCATAATGCCCTAACGCCTGGTGTTCACCTACATAGCCTAACTGAGGTGCCCAATCCCCTAGTATAGTATAATCCGTACTAAGGGCCACAAGCCAGTGCGTAGTCTAATCTAGTACAAAAATCATTCACTGAAAATCAGCTTTCTATGCTAGGTTCTCATGTTCAGACAAAAAGGGGGTGAGCCAACAATGTCAAACAAGTAAGTAGTCACAAGTACATTCCTCACACATAGTCAACACACACAAAAAAGTCACCCCCGAGTCACCCCAAGGAATATGACCCTCGCCTTTCAACCATTTGATCATAAGAAAGTCCTACCAGGCGGACCTTCCATAACATATAAATCAACCAAAGAAAGGGGACAACATCCAAGTAGAGTTTTCTTAAGATAACTAGTTTTCCAAAATTGCCAATTGGGCCTCACATAATTTTCACATGCCAAACCATTTATTAAGTAATCACATGCACGCCACATTGAAAACCAGAAATACATTTCAAAACCCATTTCAGTAACTTAAACTAGAATTTTAAATCTAAAACACATTTACTAAGGACAAATGGGAATTTCATCAGGGAATTTATGTGAAAACACAATCAAACCACTTACTAAAACACGTTACAAGAAATAAACCACTCTAATTCAAAACAGAACATTTTATTAACAGTTGTATAAGAATAATTAATATTAAAACTATGTGTGAAATGCAAGAAATAAATGATTCTTAAATTTAAATTTTAATGCATAGAGATCCTACCTCAACATGCCGCTTTTTGAAGACGACCACTCGAACCGACCCTTAACGCTTATACGCACATTCATTTATAAATATATATATATCAATGCTGCTAATTTCATTGCACATATTCCTGGTGCCATGAGGGAATATGTACAAAAAGGTCATATATATGTGTGTGTGTGTGCTTGTGTCTTACCCTATGCATATACCTGTAGGAATTCATGACACCCGCAGCTCGAGACCACAAAGTAGAGTTCAATGCACTACACCACAAATAATACAAACCTTAAAACAAATAAAGACCCTAATTCAGATGGTGTGAAACCAAATAATAGAATAAAATCTATACCTTGGATGGTGGCTGCGAACAAAAATATTCTGAACCGCCTCACCTTTGGCGACGGTTGACGGAATCCACAAGAATAGGTCTCAAGGGATCATTCACACAACCCTAAACCGCAAGAAATAGTAAAACACAAATCAAACCCTAACCTAGGGTTTCAATTAATAGATAAATAAATCATTCCTTCATTTAATAAATCAATGGAAAACAATATCACATCACAAGTGACAACCGGACCTTCACCCATATCAACTACATTTGGAAATTCTTTTTTAAAACAACTTGATGTTTGGACTCAATTGGAGGAAAAGCATACATATCCTAGAACATAACCAAATAGATCAACCAAACTCCATTTTCTCTTCATAAAACCAAAACACCACTTTAAGGCAAGGAAACCCCTTTAAACATAGAATAATCCCACTCAAAAAAACAATTTGGCCAAAAACACTATGATGAAGTGTATTTCGTTGTGAAGAAATTCTTTTGCATTTTTTATCAAACATAAAGAATGCATAAAACCCCATTAGAATAAAAGTGAGAGACCCCATTTAAATTCATTTGAGGGAACACCTCAATTTAAACTCAATTCACTTTAAAAGAACATATTCACCCAATGGAAAATCCAATAGTCCAAGACCCATTTCCCCACTTTAAATCCATTAGAAATACGCAAATTCATTTTATGGAAAGCCTAGAACAATTAAATGATCCAATTTAAATCATAAAACAAGGACACAAGAAACCAACCATTTATGTCAAGGCCAAGAACTAAATTGGGTTCAAATCAACACAAGGATTTCAAATATATTTATACTTAGAATCAAAGGGGAAAATGCATAAGAATAATAGAATTGTAGAAATTGATAGAGAAGGGAGATGAAACTTACTGGAGGGAACTGAAACGGCCACCAAAGGAATAAGTGGATGCGCTGGCCAAAGTTGTTGCGAGCTGCCACTGGGTCATCGAGAGAGTGAGAAGGGAGGGGGTCAGCCTGTGAAGGGGAAGGGGTGGTGCAAGGAGGTGCTGGTTGGAGGAGGGTGGATTCATCGAGATGGGGGATCATGCCCGAAAGATGGAGGGTGTGGGCCGGATAGGTGTGCGCAGGTGGATAGAGCTACTGGAATAGGGGGGTACCACTGGGTTGTGCACCGCTAGAGGAAGGGGGATGTGGCACAGGAAGAGAGGAGGCGGCTAGGGTTCGGAGTGGTGAGGTCGGCCCGCCAGAGCAAGGGAAGAGGGGAGGGGTTCTCTGCGTACAGGCCGCCATAGGGAGGAGCTTGCACTGGGGTCTGAGCACGCCACATGGGAGAGGTAGAAGGTTGGAGAGCATCGTCCGACTGTGCGCATAGGTGGTCGAGGGGGGAAGCGATCGCTGCGCCACATCGTGGGGAGGGTGAGAAGGCACCTCCTGCATAGTAGAAAGAAAAGGGGGGTGCGACGCCCCTATGGTTCGACCAACATATTTTTTTCCCCATAATAATAATAATAATAATAATAATAATAATAATAATAATAATAATAACATAAATAAAAATAATAACAGAAATAATAATAATATTATAATTATAAAAATATCACAATATTTTTACTATTATATTAATTAAACTTTTTTTCCTAAAAAAACTATTTTATTTCATTGTTATCTTAATTTTTTTCATTTATCATTTACTTTATTAATTTATTTATTTTCAATGTTGGGGAGTTGTATGGCTTGAATTCCGTCATGAGTGCAGTTGAGAGGAATGCACTCAAACTATTTCTCTCAGCACTGACCATTTAAAGGGTTATGTTGCGTGATTGTTGTGTAGTTTTATAACTCGCTCACAAGTCACGCATCAAACCCGGTCGGGGTGTGATAGAAGTAATGATAATATTTAATTTCTAATTTCATATTAAATTTATTTACATGGTTATGTTGGTGAATATCTATAAATATAGTAGTATATCTATGATATTCACACTTATATAGAATGTATAATTTATGATTGTGTAATATAGTGGGACTCTTCCATCATATACGGGTTTTTTTAGAAATGGATTGAATGAATAAAACGGGTGGAGACCAAAGAAATGATATAAATATCCCCTCTTTAATGATTTTTATATAAATATAATATATTATGAGGGTGGTATAATAAGGGGTAGTTAAAATGACATATTCACAAAACAATCATGTATTTGTAACAATGAAACATAAAATCATGAAATATTGAAATATAAATAAATTTAAAATAATTTAAAAGTTGAAATGAAGAAAAAGGTATGAAAACCATTACCTTTATATGTTTCTTTCATAATATTTAGAATGAAATACTTGTATCCTTTTAGTTTGGGTTCTAAGAAGATAAATGTAGATAAGGGTTTTTTGTAACCCTTATGTCACTATGTATCTTGGGGAAAAATCTTAGGACCAATTTTAAGAGAGAAATTGATAAATGGTTTGAAACTCGTATCTAACTAATTCTGTGAAAAAAATCTATTGAGATTACAAATGAGATAAAATTCATGACAAATATTTTTGTAGTGGATATGAATGGGAGTATGGGTGGGTATTTATGGAAATTTAGGGGGGAGTATTTTTTAATTTCTAAACATAATCCTTTGAATTTAGATTGTGGAAAATATAAAACCAATGTCCTTACTATGGTTTTAAACCATGTTATTTGAAAATTAGGTCATAGTTTTTGGATGTTACAATTATAATAACCAAAATCCTTTAAACTATTTTATTTTAGACATGAAAAATATATCTATTCATTGATATTTTTTATAATCTTGAAATTTACTTTGGGATTGGGAAAAAATTAAATGGGTCTGAATTTTATTTATTTTAAAATACATTATGTTAATTAATAAACATATTTTTGTCTGATCAATCCTTAATATTATTTATTGTGTCATTTTAAAGTCATTATGTTGTCATAATACTTATCGTATATTCACACTGTAGTTTACTATTTACCAAAAAAAATTAATGTCTCCAAAAAATATTAAAAATTAACCATTGGATAATTTTAATGTAACACCCTAATACTTTATTATTTTTTCCATTGAATTAAATTTAATCTATTTTATATCTTTTGATGCAATCAACACTAAGTTTAAATTAAAATACTCTATTAAAATATTTTTTTTAAACGGCCATTATAACCTAGCCATTAAGTTCATGAGTATGTATAATACTAAATAAATTATAAAAAAATATAAGTTATATACATGTATAAAATAAAATAAATTTATTTATATTTTTTATAAATAAAATAAGAATAATTTGGAAGAAAAAAGAAAAGTTTTTTGAAAATTGTTTTTATAGAAAATGGTTTCATCAATTCTTATGAAATTATTATAAAATTACATTTTTACACTTTTATAACATTTATTTAATAAAATGAAATTTATTTTTGAAATAATCATATCAAAATTATATTTGGTTTAATTTTTTTCATTATTCTCACAACTTTTGATGAATAGTGAAAAACAATTATTTTTATTTGAAATTTGATTTTTCATTAAAATTATTTACAAGGTTAATTATATTTTAAAATTGGTTTTAAAGTAAAATTAGTTAAATTATATTATAATAAAAATAATTTTGTTTATTTAAATCAATTTTATTTTTAATTTTTGTCTTAAATCCTTCAATTCATATGATAATTTTCTCTCTCAAAAAATCACTTTTTCATCACGTCAACGGGTATAATTTTATATTGGTTTCTATCACTTCTATGGATTTAATTTTAAAAAATGGTCTCTAATTTTCAAATTATAATAATTTATTTTTTCTAATATATTCAACTAAATTTTTGACCATTATGAATAGTAAAAACATTAAAAAATAATTGTCACGGTTGAGGTAAAAAAATAGACCTATTGAGGGATTAATTAATAATATAAGGGTTAAAATGGCATATAAACTAGTCCAAAAACCATTTTATGTATAAATATAGACCTTATTGCCAATAAGTGTCAATAATGACCCATTTTAGAGGCTTCTTACAAGATAAAACCACGGTTTCAATTTATTCATTTCAAAAATTTCATGTATGTCCTCTCCCCCACTTATAAAAGGCCACCTCCACTGCTCTCTAACTAAAACATAAAAATCCATTTTATTAGTCAATACCTACCCAAATCACTTACTTAATCCCCTAAAAAATCTTATATCCATTTTTTGTTCATAGATCCATACAAGAAAGACCTTTTGTTCCAATAAAAGATATCCCCCGAAGAAAAGGTAACATTCTTAAATGATTATTTTCAATTTGTTTCTTATACCACCTCCATAAAATTTTATTCAATAATGATAGTATGATAACACAAGTATATAAAACATAAGGATATTTTATTATGTTTATGAAATAATTAATATCCATCCACTCTTCCATAAAATGGTAAATGAAACCATCGATTGTATGTACGGTGTACTACCACCTCACGTAATGATATAATTTTTTCCCCATCAACACCTTTAAAGAATTGATATAATGATAGATTTAACAAATTTATATTATATTTATGATATTATTATACTTATTTAGTTATATTATAGAATATACCTTCTTATATTTCATTTCTTTTAAAATATGATAACATCGCTTGTGTGTACAACAGACTATCGCCTCCTGAAGCGATTTGATTCGTTTTTCACATAGAGTATACATTGAAGGTAATAAAGATAAATTTAATTAATATATATGATATATATGACATGATATCAATTATTTAAGATAAATATATCACCCACTTTCTTACCCTTACACTCGTTAATGTAATGTTATCATCCCTCATGCGTATGTATGACCCATTGTCTCCACAAAGTGATGCAATTTTTTTCCATGAACAATCTTAAAGAATGATTCTAAAAATTTATATAATTAGTAAATATTAAATTTATAGCATTAATATAACTATGTATATAGTTGGACTATGTAATATGTTGAATAATGGGAATATTCATGAAAAAATACGTATTAGAAAATAAGAAAACTAACACATGAAATTATGAAAATAATGAAATACTATTAACAAAAGGGTGGTAAAAAGTTATGAGTGCATAATATATGAAATTATAAATATCAATAGGGTTCTATAATAAATTAATAACATTCCTAAACCCATTATAAATTCTATTAAAGAACATTCAACAAAATGAAAGTGTGGGGTAAGGGACTTCATCTTAATTTCCCTTCATTGATGTATACTAAAATGTTATTCACCAAAATTATTTTATATAGTTTATATACTTCCAAGATGATATGTAATGTTATAATTAATTAATAATTAATTTTATTTTAATTTTAAAACTGAATTATTTCAACTAATGTGATTTGACTTGAAAATTACCAAGTGGTAAATATTATTGTATAATCTAAATTTCTTTTATGATTATTAACTTTATATAGAAACAATCACTTTCCTGTGGTCATTTTTTATTGAGAATTAAATTTATATTAAATATACATATTCTTGGACGATGTATATTATTATTTCATAAATTTTAATCCAATTTTATATGTGGTTTTACTTCATAAGTTATTTGATTAAGTAGAGAAATATTGATAAATATATATCCTTTACTCTATCAAATGGACCCAAGGCCTTCATTTTTTATTAATTTTTGATAATCCACCTTTCAAGGGGTGAGGTGGAACCCTTAAAATGCATGTAGGTGTAAGTATTACTTGGACTTGTTGTCCTTAGATTAATTCATTTCCCGTAGACTTCAAACATTACATACAACCCAGAATAACTACTTGGAACTGCTCCTCCAAGCATCTTCATCATTAAATTATCTCTCCACCTTCGCATGGCTATTCGACTAGGATATCCTAGGAATTCACATGCTTGTCCCGATGGAAGGTGCCATACCCTCTCATTCATGCAATTTGTGTAGCTTATGCTGTGGTGAAAGCTCATTGCTCATCCAACTATAGAGCTTGTTCCATGTAGGTTGTCTGGTTTGTATCTGCACTAAAGGTGGCCCAAAGGCCATGAGGTGGCCTGAAGGCCTTACTGTCCCAAAGGATTGGGTGGACCTAAGGACTTAAAGAACTCAGGGACCAAATCAGTGGCATGAAGGCCCAAATGAGGGAAAATTCCCAACTGCTACAGTGCCAAACAGTACTTGCTATAGTTACCGCTACAGTACCTTCTACAACACTGCACAATTCCCACTACAGTACTTATGCAGTCTGTTACAGCACCCAGAAATTGTACCTCCACCTAAATTTTATCTTGAGTCACCTAAATGCACTTAAGAATCCTCACCAACTTGGTTGAGGCTCATGTGCTACTCAATACCAATGTTAGATTATAAGACATATTGATTCATGAATTAAATTTATTATTATATATTTGATTAATTAGTTTTATGTGAATATATGATTGGGGGATAGTTACATATAACCCATCGATGCATCTATAAGTATCATGTGACAAACCAGTTCCCCAAATCAGATTGGTTTTTACCAAGTAGTTTTAATTTTTCTTGAAAAAGGTCTTGATAGTAGAGGTATCATGATTCCTGCGATCATGACATCCAATAATAAGAATTTATTTCCTGAAAAATTCAATTATTATTATCCATTATATTTCTCTATGATATTATCTATCGTTTCATTTCATTCTCAGTTTATTAATTAATTGGGAGGTGTTTTAATTTATTTATCTTATGAAATTGATTATGTTGTATCCAATTATAATAGTCAAGTTATTTATTAAATAGAATGTATGTTTAGTTATTTAAATTTTCATAATGATTATGATTTATTATTTCATGATATCTTCTACTATATAAAAACCTTATTGAGAATTTGAGATCCCCCTTATCTTGTTTCCTTTTCCCAAGGTATGAAGAAGAATTATTGGAATGAGTTCAAGAATAAAAAATATTTTTTATTACTATGCTTATTATTTTATATTCTTATATAAAATGGGTATAATTTATATATATGGTTCTTCAAAACTATTAAATTGATCAGTCCTTCATGATTTGACCCCTTGTATATATGTAAATGTAACAAATTAGGCATTATATCTGAGTTACTGGAGTCAGGGTCATCACAATGGTCATCAAATGAAGCTTATTATAAATATTGGGAACTATTTTAAGGAAAATATAGATTAAGGAACATAACTCTATGATATACATTGAGGATAATTATAGAATAACATCCTAATGTTTTTGTATGGAAGAGATTATCTGGTTTCCAGGAAATAAATCTATATATGTATACTACAAGTAGATATGGTTCTAGCATAGATATACCTAGGTGTAATAACTCTGAAAATGGTACATTTTTCATGACTTGATCATCACCTGGTTCATGAAAAAGGGCCTTACTATGAACCATTATTTTCACTCTCAAGGGATATTCATTGGATAATTCACATTTTCTTTACAAACCATATTAAAGGATTTAAAAATAAATATATCCCCAAAGAAACCAAATTTATGATTCTGAGATTCAAAATGCAAAATATTTGGTTTATGTTAAGTGTTAAACCATATTTATAATTATACATTATGATTCATAATTCATAATTTTATAATTTATTCCAGTATATGAAATTTTTTATAAATGGTTCTTGGAAGGAAGAAGGGTATCAATACTCATAACCAATGTAGAGATTTCCCTGCTGAGAATGTCAGTATAGCTTGTATTGAAACTAAGAAGATCAATTCTATATTAGGGAAGATTTATAAGTTTATGACTAATTATATTTTTGAGATGGATCAACATATTCCAGGGTGTGATTCACCTATTTTGGATCGCTTTATGTGGTCAAATCACCCATAAATTGGTGGAACTACAAATCCAATCGTAGCTAAGAAATGGATTAAGTCTCTTGAGAAGATATTTATGGTAATTTTGAGAATTTAAAAGTAAAAAGGTTACAATTTCAGTGTATTGTCTCAAAATAAATTTGGCTTAATGATGTTTATTGATCTAGAATACTGAGGAATAAGAAATAGAACTCATGGAATATAAAGCTTTTAAGGAGACATTTTTCAAAAAATATTTCCTCGTGAACAAAATAATGGAAGGAAGAGAAAGTAAATAAGTTTAAATAAAAATAAATAATAACGTTTTTATGGGTATGATGATACTGTTACAAGTTTATCTAGGTATTCTATGGATTATATGTGAAACTTGGACTGCCAAATTGACCATTTCTTTGATGTTCTTAATCCAATTCTTATGAAGGGTTTGGTCTCTCAAACTTTTTCGACATACGATGAAATAGTTATATGTTTCATATAATGGAAAAGAAATTTTATAGATCCTACATGTTCATTTGAAATTAAGAAAATACTTGTTTTAATGTGTAAAAATAAAAATATAAGGATTAAAAGGAGAATAAGAGAAAAATGTAATTTTCTCCTTGTAATAGTTGCGGAAAGCATCATCCCTGGAAATTTTGATGGTCTTAGGATTTTTTTATAATTGTGTGGATAAGTTTTATTAGGATAAATAATGAAAGTGGAATAATAAAAGACCTAATATTTAGTGTTTCAACTATATGGATATTGGGAACTATGAAAACAAATTCCCCACTATTCAAGGAAATCTACCATAGAAGGGGCCAAGGGAAGAAGGTCAAGCTTGTGCGATCACTATAACTGAAGTGGAAGTAAAAAATGGTGTTTCGGAGGGTAATTTAATCATAGATTCAAATTTATATATATATTTATTTTATTTTGGATTACAGAACTCATTTATATCTTCAATGTTTTCAATGAAAATTAGATATTTTCCTATCACTTTAATAAGGGAGTTTTCAATCAAAACACCCAGTTAAAGTCTCACTATAACAAGGATTTGTAAATAAATCCCCATTATGACACATAAATTTTATTTATTCACTATTCATTATATCATACCTATGTTATAATTTGATATAATTTGAGTTTTATACTTTACAAGTTTATAGTAATGTCATTTGGATTAACTAGTGAACCCTTTGTTTTTATAGTTCTAATGAATAGATTATTCAAAAAATAACTTCAGGATTTTAATATGGTATAAATTGATGATATATTTGTGTATTATAATTTCTATGAGGACCACGAGAATAAATTTTATATCATTCTTGAGACTCTTATAATGAATGTTTATTATTGGATATTTAGTAACTATGATTTATGGCTTCATTATAACAACCCAAAATTCTAAAGTAATAACCTTATGACTCATAGCACCAAGTGAAAAAGGTAAAATAATACCATGATACTTTAAAATGTATTTAATATTTTAAATATATTCTATATATTCTATATTTATTAATACACTTGAAATATAGTTACCTTCTATTTAATGTAAGAAAAACTTTCTTAGAAATCTTATATTACATGCGAGACTGAGTTTTACCGAATAACCATATATTATTAAGTATAATAAGATATAACATAGAATATAAATTTTAGATATTAAAGTGGAAAATAATTAATTAAAATCTATGGTTTTCAAAAAAATTAAATGAATTCATTGGTTATAAATTAATTAATAATGAATCTGAAAATAGATTGAATAAAAAAGAAAATATTATTATTTTCAAAAAGTTTTTTTAACCTAATAAATTTTATTAATAAATAAGTATTGGGTGATATTAAATTAATGTATAAATATATATCATATATTCAATATAATATTTTCTATTTCATCCAATATATTTGACAAGAATAAGATAATAACAAATAAAATATTACAGTTAAAACCCAATATTTTTATAAAGGCAATTTTATCACCTTTTAATAGAGAACACATATTAAAAATGAATTTTGACACTTTAATGGATTTAATATTTCAAAATAAACTTCATATTTTAAATATAAACATAAAAATAAGTTAGGGTAAAAATTTGATATGTTTTGGAAATATATCATTTTTTAATGAATAGTTAAAGATGCAAAATTTTAATTCAAAATAGCTTTTTAATATAATTTATTTATAAAGTTAAATTATATTTATAATTTGTTTTAAAGTTTAATTAGATAAAATATTTATCAATTAATACAATTAATATAATATAAATCAATTTCAGTTTGAAATTTACTATTAAAACATATCAAACTTTTGTACTTGTTTACCTTAAGAACATGTATTGTCGTCCCGTCTGCAGGATTGAGTTCAAATTAAATTATGCCCCTTATGTAATTTAAAATTTTAATAATTGATACTATATTTGAAATCAGAATAATTAATATTTTCTTATAAGACCAACTTTTTTAACCAAAAATATTAATGAAAGTAATTAAAAATGATTACTTTTATTAAGGTAAAATTAATCTTAATAAAGGACTAAACCTTTATCTTAAGAGGCCAAGTGACCTTGAAAGTTGTCCAAAACACGTTTTATAGATATAATTATTTATTTAAACTTTTATTATTATTTTTTCGGTTTTTTATCTCTTTTTTTATGTTAAAATGTGGGTTCACCTAACTTCTTTTCCAAAATAACAAGTGAGTCTTTTTCTTTCCTTATAAAAGGCCACCACCTCTCCCCATTGCTCACACCTCTCAAACCACTTAGTTTCGGACAATATATGATCATATAGAATCCCAAAATCCCTCTTATTTATCCTATAATCCTCCCCTTGGGTATAAAGTAATCTAAGGAAGCATTTTGGTAAAAAACAAAAGAAGTTATCTAATTAAGAGGTAACGTCTTCTCTCAATCTCTCTAGTTTCATGTCCATTACACACCCCCTGAAATCTATTTGTTACAAGATTATATAAAAACACAAGTATCCTTAATATAGTAGGGTGTTTTTATAAAAAGTTTCAGATCTACACTTATGAAAAACTCCATCTAATGGATAATGAACAGATTATTTCTTTGTACGGAAAACTACTTCCTCACCAGACAATGATTATTAATTTATCCTCTATCACATCTCATGGTAGACATTATGATGGAAAATATGTTTATATATGTTATATATGATATTTATAATGTCATTATTCTTTATTAATTTTTATTTGAAACATACCTTTATGCTTTCCACCTTGTGTAAATATGATAATTTAGCTTGAGGATGTCTGGACTACCACATTGTCAAAGAAATATCACTCATTCATGCCATACATGGAACATATATAAGTTGTTTTTAATAAAACTATATAATATATATAATATATATATGATTATATAATTATATTATACATTTATATCATTAAATTTTCATTATTTTAATACAACAAATAAATGAATTTAGTGTTCATACGTACGTCTGACAAACCGTCTCTACAAACAGTGCACTTCATCTCTAATATCCAAATATAATGGAACACTATAAATACATATATAATTTATATATATGATAATTGATTCATGGTTAAAATTATTTATATTATTAAATAATTGTCTAATAAATAGTAACAACAAGTAACAATTCATAACAAATTTGTTAAAACTAGGCAATTGACATCCGAAATAGCTAAAATAATGAAAGAGTGCTAAAAAAGGGTACTAAAATATTGTAAGAAGTTAATATATGATATTATAAACATGAGTTTAATTCTCTTATAATTTAGTAACATATTTTAAAACACTATAAATGAGGATAAATACCACACAACAAAAGGAAGTTTTAGGTAAGGGATTTCATCTCAATTTACATTCCATTGAGACTTATTTGTTATTATGAACCAATTAACTTTTATTTGGTGTATTTAGAAAAATTTAACATTTCATATCATGACTATCCATAATATCATGATATTCAATGTTTCATTTTGTCACGACCCGTCCTCGGGGCCCGTGCCGTGACTACCCCAAGCCCGCCTTCCATAGGCCAGGGGCTGGCGACTAGCACCAAAGGCGTAAAATCCCGATAACTGGGAAGGCATTGCCTTTATAAAAGAAAACAAGCACCACAGAGTACAAGCGGAAGTAAAACACTAAGTACAAAAAGAAGTGCTGAAAAGTAAATGGGCCAGAATACAAACCCAAAAGAAAGTACAACTACAACTGAACAAAGTACAATAGAAAAAGACAACAGCTGGAGGGACGGAAGCGGCTCCTGGGTCGTCCTCCTCGGATCCTACCTGAAGGGTAGGTACAGATGGCGCAGCTCCTCGATCGTCCACCACGAATCCTACCTGAAGGGTAGGTACAGATAGCCTCCACAGTGCTCTCGTCCGTCAACCTCCTCTGAGTGTTGTCTCGCCGTGAAGTCCACCTCCGGACACTGACTTGTCGTGTAGTCCACCTCCGGGTACCGTCCAGTCCTCGAACACTCGGCCTCCGTCAGCACTGCCTGTCGTCTGCAACCAACACAACGAGGTGCGGGCATAGCCCGTGTAGGGGTGAGTATAACGATACTCAGTAGGGACCCCGAGACCCTCAGGGTCTCACTAAAACCAACAAGGATAACCACAAGAAGATCTCAACAGATAAACTCTACTTAGGTATATGCCCATACATATACCTAAGTTATCAAGTAACCCATCTCAATCATGAGGAAACACAAGGATCATGAGATCAACGGATAACCAATACCCAGGTATATGCCCATACATATACCTATGTTATCAAGTAACCCATCTCAATCATGAGGAAACACAAAGGTCAAAAGTCTCACCTCAAACCAGGATTTTCATTATCGAAACCGTAACTACTGAAGAGCTCCGTCTCTAGAGTGTACAGTGGTCCTGTCACGACTCCGAGGTACTGCTCACTAACCTAAGACTGCTGAGGTACTCCTCCTGTCGAGTACCGCGGGTCTGCGGCCAACTACCGGGCGCTCCGTCCGCTGTGGGTCTGTCGCCAAATACCGGGCGCTCCCCCCAATAGCCTACAGAGGTACTCCTCCTGTCGAGTACCGCGGGTTTGCGGCCAACTACCGGGCGCTCCGTCCTCCGTGGGTCTGTCGCCAAATACCGGGCGCTCCGTCCACTGGGCTAGTCGACCTACTCCAAGTCGAGTCGGTCAAGCAGTCGTCAGGTCTCAGCAGGCTACACGATCTTCGTACTCCGCACGCTCGTCTCTGGGAGGGTCCGCTCCACGAGCTACTGGCCGATACTCCAAGTATCTCAAGGTCCCACGAAGAAGTGTCTCAAAGGACCGCCTCATCATAGGGGTCTCAACGCAACAGACGACGCGTCAATCGGACGCCCGGTCTGTGAGTTATTAGCCTTTTCGTCCCAGGGGCCCGGTTGGTTTCGTGAGCAAACCAATCCCGGCCGTATCTCAACTGTACCCCGAACTCCCATAGGGTATACTCATAGGGACCGTTACTCAACGTAATCACCAACGCCGCTGACGGTTCGTCAAACGGACGTCTGGTTTGAAAGATATCAGCTTTTCCGTTCCAGGGGCCCGGTTGGATTTCGGTGCGATCCAACCCGACCACTATCCATCTGCATCCAATTCTCAGGCGGAGGATGCCAAAAGTTCCGTATCGACAACAGGAACTCAACGTCGCAGACGGCGCGTCAATCGGACGCCCGGTCTGAGAGTTATTGGCCTTTCCGTCTCACACCCACCCTGGGAAACTTCCCAGGAGGTCACCCATCCTGATCACTGCTCTAGGCCAAGCACGCTTAACTACGGAGTTTTATCTACGTAGGCTCCCGAAAAGGAAGGTGCACCTTGAGTATAGTATACCGAAACGACCGTCTCGATCCAAGGATCGCGTTGCCGTTGACGGCGCGTCGTTCGGAGGCCCGTAGCTCAAGTTTCAGGCGTTTGAACGAAAACCGTCCGAAGGCGGGGGTCCGGGCCCGGGCCGACCCGGTCCGACCCGGTCCGGTCCGGCCAGGGCGCGGCCCGGCCGGTCGGACCGGCCCGGCCCGGTTCGGCCGAGCGGCCGAATGGCCAAGGCGCCGCGGGGCACCGCCCCCGCGGCCTGCTGGTGCCACGCCCCCCCGCGTGGGGCCGTGCTGAGTCGGGATGCGGCTTCAACCGCATCCGAGGGCACCGACTCAGCGCGGCCTCCTGAACACGCTCGGGGTGGGGTCAGAGCCAGGCGTGCCAGAAGCAGACTGTGTTACTCGTGCGGTGGAAAGGGGAACCTGGCACGTGACTGTCCGACTCCTCGTACAGTTGATCCATAGGCTTTTGAGGAGCCACCGAGGCAGAGGCAGCGACGAATGCTTGAGCAACAGTAGAGCAGTGGACAAGGCAGTAGAGCTCCTGGAGCAGGTGGACAGGAGCGGAACTAGTGGATACGTCTCTTGTACTTCTAGTTCCATGTTGATGTTGTTTTTGTGTCTTTGTACCATGAGCTGCAATAAAATAAAGACACTTATCTTTTGATGTTTGCCTTCCTGTCCTCTTTTGTGATGTTACTGAGTGGTCCCGGTTAAACTGTTGACTTGACCCTCACTTTCGAGATTTCAACTGGAGGAGACCCAGTGACCTCACACTGATGCCGACAGTGTGACTCGACCCTTGGAGGTGAGAGTGACAGTTGGATCTCTTAGTAGTTACGTCGAGGCCTTACGACGTCATCCATGGCATGAATGCATCCTTCATGCCAGGATTGACTGTATTAGGCAATGAGCGTGGTTCATCTAGAGAGGGGATGAGACCAGGTTTCTCTTTTCGGCAAAGGAGAAATTTTAGCAGCTCTTCCAGATCATATGCAAAGGAGGTGCAGTTCATTCAGGAGCGGATGAAGACTGCACAGTGCAGTAAGAAACAGGAAACCAGTGCCAGTCTTAGAGACTTGGGCGTGTTAAATGTTTCAAGAAGAGGAAGCTTAAAGGAGAGATGAGTCTACAAAGCAGCAGACGTGGAGGAACTGCTAGGTGAGAAGCATGAGGTGGTGTACATCCTAACTTGCTACAACCACCCGCCTTAGTTATTCCCGCCAGGCTCAGGGAGCTGGAGGGCGGAGGAAGAGTGCGGCTGCATGCGGTCAAGGAGTGTGACCCAATGGCTCTAGAAATGATTCAAGGGACAGTCTATGTCCACTACTAGCTGCTGTAGTAACAGACGTCGATATGAATCATTCCTCGCTTCCACAAATCTTGTTCCAGACCTAGAGTTTCCGGTAAGCCGTGGACTTGACCCTCACGTCTGGAGATACCTTGGGAGGAGACTCGATAATCACACTTACGCCGACGGTGTGGTCAGACCCTCGAGGCGAGAGTTCTGGTTGGAATCTCTTGGTGGCAGCGTCGAGGCCTTACGACGTTAGTTTGAGTATGGAATGGGCAATAACTGTTCATACTCAAATTGACGGTTTTAGGAAAACGTTGGGATGGGTTTTCCTTGGTCGGCGGAAAAGGAAACCCCAGGCAGTGCAGGGTAACTCTTCCACAGGAGGGTGCGACCGATCACTCTTGAGTCGGTCAACCTTACCCTCCTAGCAGCAGTCGTTTTGAGTTTCAGTTCTAACAGAAATGGAGACCTCTGGAGTTCGAGGATGACGACCACGTATTCTTACGGGTCTCACCTCGACGAGGTTTACGGAGATGTGGCCTAGGAGGCAAGTTATCTCCGAGGTTCAACGGACCTTTCTAGGTCCTCATCTGGGTAGGCGAGGTGGTTTACCGCTTGGCCCATCCACTTCAGTTGCACTAGGTGCACGACGTTTTCCACGTATCCCAACTGAGGAGATACGTGCTCTACCCCCTTCGCATATCATCGACCATGAGGATCTAGATGGTGGCGATGAGTGTCTTATACGGAGGTTCCTGTGGGGATCGACGATCGACAGGAGCGGATCCTAGGAGGATGGTCGATTCCTCTTGTGCACTTTCTTTGGCAGCGCGGGAACCTCCAGGTGAGCACATGGGAGTGGAAGGCTCAGATGCGTGCTCAGTACCGCTTTGTTTCCCTAAGTCTGTGGTGAAGCTTTACGGGGACGTAAATCCCTGTGGTGTGAGTAATGTAAAGACCCATAAATTTCAAGGAAATTTTTTTCTTAATTTTCTTTGGAATTTTACAAGAACACAGTTTCTGACGGCACCTGATTCCGAGGCCCGGTGTGCCCGGAATCATTTTCCGAAGTTTTGGCTCGGGTACGTTCAGTGAACGGACGAGCGGGTTTTTCTAACTTTTGAACCGGTGCCCGGAATCGAATTCTGAGGGCACCGATGAAATCGCAGCACCGGTATTCGCTTAGAAACGCCTCTTCCGGAGTTGCGTTTGCCCGGGTGTGGTTTTTAATTTTCGGGCTTAAAGTTAAGAAATAAAATAATTTTGCGACAACTTTATTTTATTTCGCTTAAGCCACTTGAAGCCACTTAAAGGCGGCTTGAACTGAGTTGAACTGGATAGGATGCTATCCAGAAATATCCTACCCCCTTGGTAGGATATTTGTGAGGTGGGGCCCGCACGAGCCTTGTCGTTTCTTTCCGCTAAGAAACGCACCCGTGAAAACCCGTCTTAATGAAAGTCAACTGACGCGTTTCTTAAAATCTTAACAGACCATTTAATTGGGCTGTTTCATTCGTAAATTAAATGTGTTGTTTCTTTCGTTGAATTAATTCTACGAATTAATGGTTCGTTTCTTATCTTTTGAAATTCAAATGTTTAGTTGTGTAAATAAAATAAGGCTTAAGCTTATTTTATTTTGGGTTGAAACTTGTGGCGTGGAGAGGATTTGGAGGAAAGCGTTCTTCTTCGGCGAAGAACGCGAAGAACGCGAAGAACGCGAAGAACGCCAAACCTGCGGAGATCGACGACGCGAAGCCTTGTACCGCGACGCCAACGGATCTCCCTTCGCGACGCTTCTTCCGCGACGATCCAACCCCGCGACATCCTTCGATCGACGACGAAAAGGTAGGGGTTTATTTTCTTGATGATTCATTCCCGTGTTCTTATTTCTTTTGAATAAAGAACCGGCATGAATAATTTCAATTAATTAAAAATTGAAATGTCGTTTAAAAGAAAAGGAGTGAACAATTTTTATCTTTGATTAAAAATTTGTTGTAGCCTTTCCTCCCGTTGATTATGACTAACGCGGAGGGTGCGGGTCTAACGAACAAGACCCGGCAACCCTCCGCCGATCTCTTTTGTTGTGCGGATATGGCGGACGACGACGAACCGCACGGCAGGGGCGATCTGTTGATCCCGCAGTGAAGATCGGCCCCCGGGAGGAGCAACGGCGCAGACGGGAGGCAAAACGGGCCACCGGAGCAACTCCGGCGGCCCGCGGAAGGTGGCGGCGGCGCGGGTCGCCGGCGCGGCGGCACCGGCGACCGGAGGCGGTGGTGCCCGGCGCGCCGCCGGAGGAGTCCGCCGCGGCCGAGCCGCGGCGGCGGCGAACCGCCGGACCGCGTCCGCGGTCCGGCCACCCAGCACGCGGCCCGCGCGGGCTGCGTTTCTCCAAAGTCGCGGGTCAAACCCGCGGCGGCTCACTCGGCCGCTCGGCCGAAGCCGAGCCGGCCGGTCCGGTCGGCCGGGCCGGGTCGGATCGACCCGGTTCGGGCCGACCCGGTTCGGCCGACCCAGGGTGGGTTCGGGCCGGGTCGCCCCGGGCCCAGAACCCCCGTTTTCGGGCCTCTTCGGTCTTTTGCCCATATCTTGGGCCTCGGACCTCAAATTGACGAACCGTCAACGGCTACGCGATCCTTGGATCGAGACGGTCGTTTCGGTATATTATACACAAGGTTTCGGAAGACTTTGGGTTCGGCCGGGTTGGTTCGTACACGAAACCAACCGGGCCCTCGGAGCGGAAACGCTCATAACTTGAGCTACGGACGTCCGATCGACGTACCGTCAGCTGTGATAGTTTCCTCTAAGTGAGACGGAACTTTTGGCATACTCCGCCCAAGGATCGGATACAGGCGGAGTACGGTCGGGTTGGTTTTTCCCTAAAAAACCAACTGGGCCCCTGGGACGGAAATGCCAATAACTCTCAGACCGGGTGTCCGATTGACACGCCGTCTGTTGCGTTGAGATCCTGTTGTCGATACGGAACTTTTGGATACATCAACTTCGGAATACGTGTCAGTTGATGTATCAGCCTCTCGGCTCGTGGAGCGGACCCTCCTAAACGAGCTCGCTATGTGCGGGAACCCTAGCGCTGGCTGTGACTTCGACGACAGAGCAGAGATCCTCCGTGGACTGCGACGACGGCAGAGAAGAGATCCTCCGTGGACTGCGACGACAGC
Source organism: Viscum album (assembly GCA_963277665.1). Taxonomy (NCBI): domain Eukaryota; kingdom Viridiplantae; phylum Streptophyta; class Magnoliopsida; order Santalales; family Viscaceae; genus Viscum; species Viscum album. The sequence continues at coordinate 1,703,013,260 of OY728132.1, forward strand.
AGAGAAGAGATCCTTCGTGGACTGCGGCGACGACTGTGTAGAGATCCTCAGTGGACTGCGTCGACTACTGCACTCAGCGATCCTACGTGGATCAGTGCTACAGGTTCTGTGTGAGCCCGATCCTATGTGGGTCCTTACTACCGGTTCTGTGTGAGCCACTGCCTACAGGTTCTGTGTGAGCCCGATCCTTCGTGGGTCTTTTGCGGGGGTTAGTACCTATCGATCCTTCGTGGGTCCGACGACTTAGATGGATCAGTGATCATCTTTGACGTCATCTGAAAAAGTATACCTGGTTGAGCTGAATCTTATGTTACTCTCCTTTGTGGATTGTGTTGAACTATCCTAGGTGGATTTTACTGTTTACTCTCCTTGTGGATTTGAGTCTTGCTTTCCTTTGTGGATTGAGTTGTTCTTGAGCTCGTGAGCAGAGCTGGAATTGGGGACTTAGGTATATGTATGGGCATATACCTAAGTCGAGTCAGATGTTACTTCGTGATTGCATCTTTCTTTTGTGCTATATCCTTTGTGGATTTCGGGAGACCTTCGGGGGTCTCGGGGTCCTTACTGAGTAGCTTATACTCACCCCTGCACGGGCTATGCCCGCACCTTGTTGTGTTGGTTGCAGACGACGGACAGCGCTGATCACGGTTGGGGCGTGGAGCAGGACGGTACCTGGAGGTGGACCACTGGGCGGGACGTGCTCGGAGCGGACATGGGACCCGAGGAGCCTGGAGGCTATCTGTACCCACCCTTCAGGTGGGATTGCCAGTGGACGACACGAGGCCGCCATCTTTTCTTCAGTTGATGTACTTTACTTTTCAGTTGTACTTTACAGTTGGGCTTGTATTTCCGGCCCCCCTTTACTTTTCTGCACTTTACTTTCCGCTTGCTGACTCTGTGTGGTTGTTACTTATAAAGGCAATGCCTTCCCTGTTTACTGGGATTTTACGCCTTGGTGCTAGTCGCCAGCCCCTGGCCTATGGAAGGCGGGCTTGGGGTAGTCACGGCACGGGCCCCGAGGACGGGTCGTGACACATTTAATATTATTCCTTCATGGGGTTTATGATTTAATCTTTTCAATATGGAATGAGAGACATTAGAATGTTTAAAATGTCATTTCCCTCAAGATTTTTTTTATGATATTTCACTGCTATTTCCATTTGTTAATATCAACAACACTTGTTATTACTTATCCTCAATTGGGGAATTATTGATAAATATGTATCTTTTAATAAAAATGGATATTTTGATATGGAACATTTTTCAGGAATATAAGGAATTCTTTGGACTGGTATGACACGAGTGTGGTTCAGTTGTAGATAGCCCCCTGATGCATCGATAGTCTCATTAGACTAGTCATTTGTCCAAACTAGAATGGTTTTTAAACTATTTATTGTAAACCATATTGTGATAATTCTTTATGGTAAATGTAACATGTACCTAGGAAACATGGCATCTAATAATTAAGCATTTCCCTCATTTAGATTCAGTTATTATTTAACCATGATATTTTTCATTTACATATATATGGATACATTCCAGTTTCAGTTTATGGATTTATATGGCATGAGTTTCAGTTTCTTACCTTTCCATACTAATATTTCCTTATCTAGTTATTTTAATGGCATTTGTTATTAGTTATTTACCATTGTATTTTAATTTATTCTTATTAATTCATTATTTATTATTATTATTTAACCTTAATGATCATTTAATATCACTTATATTATGTTTCCTTTCCCCATGTTATGAAGAAGAAATATTTAAATAAGTGTCCAAGGATGCAGTTTATTTCATTTTATTATATATCATGTCTGTATTTTCTATTTCTTAATTTATTATGGGTATCATGTTTATAATCTGGACTTAAAAGACCACTCAAATAAGTAGTCCTTTGGTATTTTTTCCTTTTAAACATGGCAATGTAATAAAATATTGCATCGGCTTCGGGCTTCTTGGGCCGGGGTGTTATAGTTGGTATCAGAGAAATTTTAGTAGGAATCTTAGAAACTAGAATTATAAAACATAGATTTGGGAGCACAACCCTAGATTTAAATTGAGGATAAGTATATAATAACATCCTAGAATTTTGGTAAATAAGATATCATGTGGGTATCCTAGAAATACAACACAATCTCAATACTACTAGTGGTATTGGTTTTGGAACATATGTACCTAGGATTAATAACTTCAACAACGTGTTATGGGCCTAACTCGAGGTAACATGGTACATGACAATAGACCTTACTGTGCACCTAGTTTGATACTCTTGGGATAAATGCTTAGGATAGTTCATATTTTCTAATCCTATCATTTTGAAGTATTTTAATGTAAATATTTCCCCAAAGTAACCAAAGTTTATTTATGTTGAATAAATGTATGTTATGTGCTATTACATATTTTTAATTATACATTATGACTTTATTATCTAATATAGTATATGTCAATATTTAGAAATGTAACCTGAAATGAGAAATGTTATATATAACTGTGGAAAATGTTGAGATTTTTCTACTGAGGGAAATTAATTTGGCTGGTATTAAAACTAAAAATGTTACGGAAAAATTAAGGTAGCTTAGTAATTTTATGAAAAATAACCTTTCTCGAATAAATCATTCTATTCCATAGAGATAATCTTCTATGTTGGATCTCATTATACATTAGAATCCCTCATCATTTAGTGAGACTACTAATCCAATTAAATCAGATAAAAGGATTAAGTATCTAGAGATACGGCCTTGGAATATAGTGAATAGGAAAGGGTTACACCTTCTGTTTATTGTCTCCAAGGTGATGTTCATCAGTGGTGGTATATAATCTAGAATATTGGGGAGGAATGTGAAATTAAATTTATGTTATAAAAAACTATTAATGATACATTATTTGATAAATACTTCCCTTGTGATCAAAAAATTGATATGAAGAGAAACTTAAATAGATTAAATAAAAAGGAATAAGATAGTGTACTAGTTTATGAAGCAACATTTACAATGTTATAAAGGTATGCTGCTGATTATATATAAAACATGAAGTGCAATATTGACAACATAATTTAAGGTCTTAAGCCAAATCTTCAAAGGGCGCTAGTTTCACAAAATTTCTAATCATAATAAGAGATATTTTTTTATGCTATCAAGACAGAGAAATAATTCTCCAAGTCTTATTCCTTTAAGGATAACCAAGAGAAGAAAATTTATTCTAAACACCATGAATGGAGATACAGGGAAAGAATTATTTTCCAATATGAGATAACTGTGGAAAGAATCACCCTGGTAAATGCTTGAAAGGATTGGGAGTTTGTTATAAGTGTGGAGAAAAGGGTCACTAGGAAAAAGAATTTAAAGGAAATAAGGAAAATATTTATATAAAATGTTAAAACTTCAAGGATATGGGGTAATATTCAAAAAAAAATACCCCAATAATTGTGATAATATACCTCAGAATAAGATAAGGGATCAAGTTCAAGAATATGTTATTGACACAATCGAAGTGGAATGATTAATTTACTTCTGTGTTTTGATCTAATAAATATGTTGTAAAAGTAATTTTTTTATGATATTCTCATCATATGATTTATGAAATATGTAATTATTTTACTATAGTAATTTTCATTAAGGATTTAAGATCATATGTTGAATGGTACTAAAAAAGGTTATTCATTAGAAATTAAAATTTTTTAGGGAAATAAAGCCCTTAATATGTTCCTGATATTGAGATAATGATGAAGAAATAATTGATTTGGACAAGTGATGACTACCTTTAAACTGATTAATGACTTGTTGAAAAGTTTTATTTTCTGTCATTGATAGAGATTACAACACTTCTGGATTTAAGTAATATATCCCATAATATATTTATTCCTTAAGGAATAAGGAATAATTCATTTTTCCAATAACATTTTATAGTGATTTGATTTATTAACATATTTCAAGAGGATACATGATGAAGTTATTCAAATTTTAGGAATATGAAAATTTATAGATTCTTCATGTTTATTAAAGGATAAGGATGATTTCATTTTGTAAATTTAGTGACTTTCCTTTAAAATTGATTGGATCATAATTTGTTAGAAAAGTTTATCATTTATAAAATGGTTTAAGTTGATCTTTCGATTAGATTTTAGTGTTTAATGTATTACTTCATAATACTATGTGTCATGTGCTAAGAGATTATGTAGAAATAGTTCAATTCATAATCAAATTAAAATATTAAGTTTGTAAAAACATATATTTACTTATGTTCTTAGATACTGAAAGAATTCCCCAACTTCAAGAAAAATGATCCTGAAACCAAAAATGTTGTCCTAGTACCTTCATTTATGATGAATAAAATATCCCTAAGATCATAATGAATTTAGGAAATTTTTATTGTTGTCTTTATCCTAACCATGTTCTCTACCACTCTCCATCATTACTTTATTGTGAAATTTTTCCTTCGTATCCATATTTCCATTTACCACCTACGTTCTCCCACTAAAAGGATTATTTATATGAGAATTATAATTTGATTTCTCTCTTATTAAGAATATGTGATATGAACACTTTTTATAATGTCATTATTTCAAAAATTGTTTAATTTTCAACCCTATATTTCTTAGATAAATTTTAAATTGCGGGGAGGTAATTTATTTATGGTGCGAGAATGTAACAACCAGAAATTCTAAAGTAAGAACCTTATGACACGAGACACCAAACACATAAGGGAATATAATACCCTAATAATTTATTTAGTATTCTAAATAGATTTTATATATTATATATTTGTTAATTCACTTGACACCTAGTTACATTTCATTACATGCAAGAGAGACTTTCTTTGAAAGCTTATATTACACACAAGACCAAGTTTTACCGAATAACGATATATTATTAAATATATTAAGATATAACATAGCCTTTAAATTAGTATTTGTAAAAAGGGGTAACTAATTTATGAAAATATATGGTTTAATCAAATTTAAAATGAATTCATCAGTTATAAATTAACTAGAAATTAATATGAAAACTGATTGAATATAAAAGAAAATTTTATTATTTTCACAAAGTTGTTATACCCTAATTGATTTAATTCATAAAAATTAGTGGATGATATTAATGTAATATATATTTACATATAATATATACAATATAATATATTTTAAGTTCATCCAATATATTTTAAATTAATAAGATAAAAAGAAACCAAATATTACACTTAAAACCCTATATTTTTTATAAAGGCAATTTTACCGCCTTTTAAAAGAGAACCCATTTTAAATATGATTTTTGAAAATTTAATTATTTTAATATAACAAAATAAACTTCATATTTAAAATTTAAACATAAAAATTTGGTTAGGGTGAATTTTTTATATTTTTGGGAAACAAATTGTTTTTAATGAATAGTTAAAAATACTGAATTTTAGTTCAAAACTACTTTTTCATCAAATTTATTTATAAGGTTAATTATTTTATTTGATTGTTTTTATAGTTTAATTATATGATATTTTTATAAATTAATACATTTTATGTCATTGTAATCGATTTCAGTTTGAAATTTTCTATAAAAACATAGCAAATATTTTGATGTTTTCAGCTTAAGAACGTGCATTGACGTCCCGTCTACAGGATTAAATTTAAATTAATTTCCACCACATCTCTGATTTTAATTTGAAAAAATTGATTCCATATTATTAAATAGACTAATTTATTATTTAAATTAAAATCAACTTTTTTTACCAAAAATATTGGTGAAAGTAATTAAATTTAATTACAATTATTAAAGTAAAGTTAATCTTAATGAAGGACTAAACCTTTAAATTAAGGGCCCAAATAACCGAGAAACATTTACGACACTAATTTTATGCCCATAATTTTTCCATTAACCTTTCACTATTTAGTTTTTTTTTGTTTTTTTAAGACTTTTTTTTGGTAAAAACGTTGGTCTACCTAACTTCTTTTCAAAAATACCAAGTGAGTCTTCTTCCTTCCTTATAAAAGGCCACCACCTGTCCCCATTCCTCACACCTCTCAAAACACTTAGGTTTGGCCAATATATGAACATATAGATTCAAAAATTCCATCATTTAGATCCTAAAATACTCCACTTTTGTATAAATCAATCACAAGAATCTTTTTGGTACAAACCAAATGAAGTTAGTCGATTAAAAGGTAACGTCTTCTATCAAAATCTCTAGTTTTATTTCACTTATCCACCCCCTAAAATCTCGTTATTCCATGCCTATATAACAAAACCATTTTTATAAATATAATAGGATTTTTTTATATAAATTTTTCAACCTAAAAATACACACACTTCTATCTAATTGATAATGAACATATTGTTTCTGTGTACGGCGAACTACTGCTTCATGAAACAATGATTTTTCATTATTCATTTTCCACCGCTGATGGTGGATGTTATGATGGAAACTCTATTTATGTATGTTATATATGATAATTATAATGTATTTATGATTATTTAATTTTTATTTTAAATATACCTTCATTTTTTCCACCTTGTGTAAATATGATAATTTCTCTTGAGGATGTGTGGACTACCGCCCCCTCAAAACAATATGACTCATTCATTCCATACATAGATTGTATAAAAGATGGTCTTAATAAAACTATGTAATGTATATGAAATAGATATTATATTTGAATTATAATATACAGTTTTATCATTTTGTTTTTATTCTTCTAGTACGACAATGAAATGAAAGTAGTATTCATGTGTTTGTATGGCCTACCGTCTCCATGAACGGTGCACTTCATTTAAAATCTCCAAAATATAATGGACTAATATAAATACATATATACTGAATATATATAAAAATTATGTCATGTTTTACATTTTTTATATGATTAAGTAATTATCTAATAAATAGGAACAACAATTAACAAGTCAAAACATACTAGAGAAAACTAGGCAATTAACATCTGAAATAGATAAAATAATGAAAGAGTGTTACCAAAAGGGTAATATAATATTTTAAGAAGTTAATATATGAGATTATAAAAATTATTGTGGTTATTTTATAAGTTAGTAACATATTTTAAACCCCTATACAGGTGGATAAATATCACACAACAAAATAAAGTTTAAGGTAAGGGATTTCTTCACAATTTACATTCCTTTGAGACTTATTTGTTATTATGTTGCAATTCACTTTTATTTTGTGTATTTACTAAAATTTAACATTTAATATCAGGTATATACATACTCTCATGGTATTTTAAGTTTCCTTTAATATTTTTCCTTCATATTTTTTATGATTTAAATGTTTCAATGTGGTATGGGACACATTGGAATGTTGAAAATTTAATTTCCCTCAAGATTGTTTATATGTTCATTTAATGGTATTTCTATTCATTAATCTCAACAAAACTTATTTTCACATATCCTATACTAGGGAATTATTGATAAATATATATATATTATTTATCACATATATTTTGATAAGGTATATTGTTCATGAATATTAGAAAAACTTTGAACTTGTATGACATGGGTGGGGCCCAGTTATAAATAGCCCATCGATGCATCGGTAGTCTCATGAGATGAATCATTTATCCAAATAAGATGTGTTTTTAACCTATATGTTGTAAACTATCTTTTGAAAGGCCTTTATGGTAAAGGTATGATGTAGCTAGGAAACATGGCATCCAATAATTAATCATTTCCCTAATTTAGATTCAGTTATTATTCATCCATGAGATTTTGCATCGACATATCTATAGATATATTTAATCCTTGGGTTATTTATTAGATGTCATGAGTTTCAGTTTCTTACATTTCTATATTGATATTTTATAATCTAGTTATTTCAATGGCATGTGTTATTATTTATTTACCTTTCCAGGTTAATTTATTCTTATTGATTCATTATTTCTTCCACCTTACTTACCCTTACTCATCATTTGAGCTCACCCTTTTTATTTTTCCTTTCCTCAAGTTATGAAGAATAAATATTTGAATATGCATCCAAGGATGTAGTTTATTTCATTTTATTATATACCATGTATTAATTTTTTTATTTCCTAAAGTATTATGGGGATCATTTATGTAATCTGTCTTTCCAAGACTGCTAAACTTATTGGTCCTTTAGGATTTGATTCCATGTAAACATTCTAATGTAATAAAATAATGCAATGGCTCTAGGATTCTGGTTTCAGGGAATTACATTCATAAAATTTCTTTTCTTTTCAATATTATCTCTAATGATGGAATCTTAGTTGATCATGTTAAGACAAAGGCAATCATAGAATGGCATGAACCAATAAACACAACTAAAGTACATATATTCATTGGTTAGGAAGGTTACTATAAACTATTCATTCATAATTTTTCACAAATTTCAAACCCTTCAACCATGATTATACATAAATGTGGTTACTTTCATTTGGAAAAATTAATGTGAAGAATATTTTTATGAACTGAAGAGGTGATTGGTCAATGATCTGATTTTTACTCTACCATCTAGAAATGATGGTTTTGTGATATATAGTGATACATAGATGAAGGGACTTGGTTATATATTAAATAAAATTAATAATGTTTTTTCATATGAATCAAAGAAATTTAAGACTCATGAACAAAACTATCCAACCCATGATCATGATTTGGAAGTTGTAATATTTTCTTTGAAGATATGGATACATTATCTCTATGCTAAAATATTTGAGATATATACAGATCATAAAAGCATAAAATTCATCATTTCATAAAAAACTATATCAATATGAGAAAAAGGTGGTAGTTTGAGATACTCAAAGATTATTATTTCACAATAAACTACCAACTTGGTAAATAGAATAAGGTCGTAGTTGTATTGAGTATTAACGATCACGAATTTATAACTCAAATGAGGATTGAGAGTGATCATATGCTCATGAATCTAGTAAATATGGATATTTGAATTATAAGGAAAGGGTGTACATCACTCCTTTTTCAAATTATTATGAAACCATATTTATTAAAAAGGATAAAATGTTCTTAATATGATGATGAAAACTTTTACAATAAAATTAATGTTTTGAATGATGGTAAATGAGCAAACATTTTTTGTGAATATGGAGTTCTAAAATTTAGAAATATATTATTCATTCTATATATACCTCAGATAAATTGGGAATTTTTGGATTACTCTCATAGATAAAACTTATCTATACACCCTAGTAGCACAAGGATGGATAGGGATTTGAGGGAACATTTTAGGTGGGATAACATGAAGTGGGAAATTATTGATTATGTGTCCAAATTTTTGGTTTTTCAATAAGTGAAATATATGAGACAACATAATTGATGATCCATTAAAAATATTCCTATTCTTATGTGGAAATGGGATGAAATTACTGTGGAATTTTTCATAGGACTACCAAATACTCCTAGAAATAATGATGTAATATAGGTTATCATAGATTTCCTAACCAAATTTAAACATTTCCTCACTATAAGAGAAAATTTACAACATTGGATAATCATAAGGATTTATATTAATGAATTTATAAGACATAATGGAACACATATTTTGATGATTTCTAGTTTTGATACCCATTTTACATTGAAATTATGGAAGGGTCTTTAGAGGGAGCTTAATACCAGGATTCATTTGAACACTACCTAACATCCTTAAACTAAAAGACAGTTTAAAAGTACTATTAGAAAAATAAAATACATGTTAAGGTCATGATTACTTTACGTTTAAGGTATTTGGGATTAGTATTTAACTTTGGTAGAGTTTTCTTATGACAATAGTTTTCATCAGTGTATTCAAGTGGCAATGTATGAAGCATAATATGGAAAAGGATATTATACTCCAACTTGTAGAGATAAAGTTAGTGAAAGGAAAATTATAGGCCCATTAATTTCCAAAGATATAAAAAATAAATGAAATGAAACTTCGGATCACATTAAAGTATCTTAAATTAGGGAAAAGATTTATATTGATAATCGGGGGAAAGATATTGAATTCTACGTTGGAGATCATGTTTTCTTAAGAGTATCTCCTTGGAAGGGTGTTATAAGGTTCAATAAGAAAGGTAAACTAATCCCCAGGTACATAATACCCTTTGAAATTTTAGAAAGTATTGGAGTTGTGTCTTACCGATTGTAATTTTTTTCAAGTCTCTCAAAATTACATTATGTGTTTCATATATCATTGTTATGGAAGTACATGTCAGACCCAACACATGTGCTCACCTCTAATGAAATTGAATTAGAACATGATATATATAACTAGTGAATAATCCTTCTAGATTCTTGATAATACAAAAAAAAATTGTGTAATTTTATGAATCTTCTGGTAAAGATACTTTTTATAAATCAGAAATTGGATGAAACGATGTGGGAACCCGAAGATGTTATGAAGAACTACCCACATCTGTTTAGAAGGTAATACCAATGAAAATTCAATGATTAAATTGTTTTTAGGATGGAATTATGTAACACCATAATACTTTATGATTTATTTCCTTTTAATTAAATTAATTCTCTTTAATATCTTTTGATGCACAAAACACCACGTTTAAATGAAAATACACTATTAAAATATTATTTAGACACAACCATTATTACCTAGATATTAAGTTTGAAAGTATAAATATTACTAAATAAATTAATAAATTTATATGGGTTTTACATTTATAAAATAAATAAATTGATATATATTTATTATAAATAAAATAATTATCATTTGACATAAAAATAATTTTTTTCTGAAAAACTAATTTTTTAAAAAGAAAACAGTTTTTTCACTAATTACGCACTTATGATAAAATTAATTTTTGAATATTTTAGAAAATTTATTTTATCAATTAAAATTTTTTTTTCAGTCATAATATGAAAATTATCTCAGTGTGATATTTTGGGATTTTTCTGAGAAGATTCATTTTTCGATGAATAGTGAAAATATTGATTTTATTTGCAAACGGTCTTTTCAAATAAATTATTTACATTCTTAAATTTAATTTTAAATTGTTTTTATAGTAAAACATTTTCAATTATATTATAATAATTACAATTTATTTCAGTATAAAAAATTTCATATTGAATTTTGATATTAAAACCATCTATATAAATGAGAATTTTTTCTTTAGAAACCCACTTTTTCTTCACGTCTGTGGGTATAATTTTAAAATGGATTTATGTACTTATATGAATTTTATTCAGAAAAATATATTAAATATTTTTAAAAATAGTAATTTATATAATATAATAAGTTAAACTTAATTGCTGAATATTATGAATAGTAAAATCAGAAAAAATTAATTACCACAGTTAAGGTAAAAACTAACTTATCAGGGGTTAAGCTAAGAATATAATAGTTAAAAATGACCTAAATTTTTTTACAAAACCCATTTTAATGGAAATATTATTACCATAAAACTTATAGGGGCCGATAATAACCCATTTTTTGGGCTTTTGACATGATAAAAACATGGGTGTAATTGATTCTTTTCAAAAATTCCATGTGTGTCCTCTCCCCCACTTATAAAAGGCCACCCCTCCCTTATTCTCTTAAAACAACCAAAACCATTTTTCCTAAAAAATATTTATAAAAATCAATTATTTATTCCTCTTTATGAATCATATATACCTTTTTTTTCATAAATCCTTCATAGAATTGATTTAGTGGAAAACTAAAAGAAGTTACCTCAAGAAGAGATAATATTCTTAAGCGAGCATTTTCATTTTGATTCTTCTACCACATTCTTCAAATAGTATTCAATAATGATATTTTTATAACACTAGAATAAACCATATTTTTATATGTTATTGTGTTAATGTAATAACATGTATCCATCCCCTCTTCCATAAAATGGGAAACAGGTCCATCAATCATTTGTACGGAAGACTACCGCTTCGTGAACCTAATATAATTCATTTTCCATCACCAGCATTCAAGTATGGATATAATGATGGATTAAATGAATTTAAATGATATTTATTATATTATTATACTTATTAAATTATAATATCTCATATACCTTCTTACTTTTAATTCATTTTAAAATACAATAATGTTGTTTGTGTGTACGACAGACTACCACCTCATAAAGTGATGTGATTCAATTTTCACATACGCATTTCATGGAAGTTAATAAGTATAAATTTAATTAATATATGAGATATATATTATTTAATATAAATTATATATGATTAATATCTCACCCAATTCCTTGCCCTTTAACTCATTAATGGAATGAGGTCATCGCTTATGTATACATATGGTTTATTGTCTCTATTAAGTGATGTGGTTCATTTTCCATGTCCAACATTCAGGAATGATTATAAAAATATATATAATGAGTAAATAATATATTTATAACATTAATATCATTATGTATATTATGTTACTATGTAATATGTTCAAGAACCAGAACATTCATGATAAAACGTGTATGAGAAAACAATGCATTTAAAACCCACAAAATGAAAATAATGAAATATTATTAACAAAATAGTTGGAAAATGTTATAAAGGGATAATATATGATATTATAAATATGAATATATTTATAGTATATATTAATATCATTTATAAAACCATTATAAAATAGTTTTACTCATGTTCAATCAAAATGAAGAGTAAGGTAAGGGACTTCATCTCAATTTATCTTCTTTGAGGAATATTTTAATTGTATACACCAAATTTAATTTATATTTTGAATATACTTCCAATTTGGAATGATATTTCATTATTAATTAATAATTCATTGTATTTTAAGTCTAAAATTTAATTATTTTTTCAATGTTAAATTGACTTGAAAATTACCAAGTCGTAAAAGTTATTGTACAATCTCACTTTCTTTTGTGATTGTCAAATTTCTCCTGAAATAATCACATTATTAGGATAATTATTCATTGAAAATTAAATTTATATTTAATATAAATATTATTAGATTATTGATATGATTATTTTCTAAATTATATATCATTTCTATTTATTTATTTACTTTGGAGGTTATTTTATTAACTAGGTAAATATTGATAAATTTTTATCATTTTCTCAATAAGGATATTTAAGGATAAGTAATATTGATTCCTGAATTAAAAAAATTGTTTTATATATCAGGAATGATTTGAAAAAGAATATATGGGTGTGGACCATTTATAGATATCCACTCGATGCATCAATAGGTCTCATGAGATAAATCAGTTTTCCAAATAAAATGGGTTTTTACCTAGTAATTTTAAATAGTATTGAAAAAGATCATGATAGTAGAGGTATCATGATTGCTAATATCATGATGTCCTATTATTAAGCATTTACTTCATTGAGATTTCAGTTATTATTATCTATGATATTTTCTCTATGATATTATCTATGGATGCATTTAATTCTCAGTATAATAATTAAATGGAATGTGTTTTCAATAATTTATCATCCCATATTAATTATTCCTTATCCAATTATTATAGTCAAGTTTTTAATTAAATTTAATTTTTTCCTGGTTATTTACCTAGATATATTGATTATAATTTTCATTTTCCTGATAGCTTCCAATGTATGTAACCCTTACTGAGCATTTGAAATCACTCTTATTTTGTTTTCCTTCCTTGGGAAATGAAGATAAATTCTTGTAATGAGTTCAAAGATGCTAAATATTTTCCATTAAAATTATTTTTATTTAATTTTCCTACCTAAAATGGGTATCATGTGTGAATATGGTTCTCAACAACTTCTAAACTGATATGTATTTTAGGATTTTACCCCTTGTATCTATGTCAATGTAATAAATTATGCATCATCTCTAGGTTACATGAGTCAGGGTCATTACATTCAACATGCTAGATCTAAATTTGATTTTATTTTAATGAAATTAATTTATTATATATAATAAATTTTATTTTAATAATAAAACCCTTAGTGTATTTCAAAACCATGCATTTGGTGCCAAAAATTAAAAAAATATTATTTAATTTTTTTCTAACACATGTGTGGAAAATTATATTACAGTTAATTAATCATTTTACATTGTTAGTAATTATTAATTATATTATTTCCAAATTATTTTATGTATTTTATTTGACACGTGAATATATAAGGGTTATATTAATTTCATAATGGCGATATAGGGAAGTAACTATCTTAATTCTTTCATTCACAATGATTAGATTCACATGATCGCCTTACCCTTCGAGAGGTTATATTACCCCTTATATATATAGTTCATTATAATATATAAAATCACTCATATCCTTCTCTTAGTTACTATACATGGTTTATTATATTTATTATTATTTTCTTCATAGTTACAATGTATCTCATATACTTGTAATTTATTTTATAGTATGGTCCTATGGAGTTCAACATTATGGTATTTCCCTATATTGATACTTATTCTATGGTACTAATTGATGTTTTTGAATTGAATGTAATCTTCTAATTTTGTGTAATACTATTGTGATTGAATAATATAATGTGAATTATGAAATAGTTTTTATGAAAAATTTCTTCTTTACTATAGTTTAATCATGGGTCTTAAAATTTCTATAGACTTTAAAAAAACACAGGATTACATTTCCAAATATCCAGAAGCATGATGACACAAGGCTGAATAATCACCTCAATTATTACCCCTACCACTGGATGTTGGGTTTTTCATTCTAGGATTTTAATTTCTTCAAAGACCTCTTAATAAGTATAGTAGATAAAGATCAAGTTTCTATGAATAGTCCCAATAAACATGTAACATGTGTGTTAGACACTTTGTAAAGGAATAAGAATGGAAAGAGGTTCCAAATAAGAATACACAAAATTTCAATGACTTGATGAATCAAAATTTAGTGCACCATATAAATGTAATTATTTGTTCATGACTAAATTATCTAGTCACAAACCAAATTATCTCTGTAATTCATAAAGAAATATATTATTATTCATAGACATCTAATAACCAATTTGATCAACCCCAATAAAGTAACGAACATGAAGAAGACCCCAATAAGTCACCAAAAAAAATTTAAATTCTTATGAACTTTATTCCATAATACTTTGGAGTACAAGAACCACCTCATTAAATAAAACCCCCTCTAATGAACAATCACAATATAGTTTTATAAATTTCATCAAACTATAATTCATGTACCCTAGTGAGGATGAATCTTATTAACTAAAATCTCCCATAAACCATTATAGAGAAGGAAACTAAGTTAGAGAAATAAATACCAAGGAAAACCTTGGAGTTTAAGAGTAATACCTGGTAAAATTATACATGCTAAGGATACAACAATAAAGTCCCCTAATAATCCCAAAAGGGGAATAAATTACATATAGATCTCTCTAGTACTTATCTCACTCCAGTCAAGATAATAGAAAAATTGGATCATAAGAAATTTCCATGTTGGGTTTATGAACCATCATGATAAATCCATGTTAACCTAAAATATATTATAATTCATACCAATATATTTTTAGGATCATTATATTAATAGATAGTCATCTTTTGATTCCTAAAACATAATAATATGTGTATAACAAATAACATTAGACATTAGATAAAAAATGTTATTCACTAATGAATCTCTCTATCATCTTAATATGACTCTTGATCTTGGATAAACTCAATCTCTAGAAAGTAAATATTTTTTCATTTATCAAGGCTTCATTAAATTTTTAAAATTTTAAAATTTATGTTTCTGTTAATAGAACATAGAATACTATGACTAAATTTATTGAATTTTTCATAGTCATTTCCTTTATATAATTAGATCAAAAGAAATACATATAAGGGAACATTGGACACTTATATGTGTCTCAAAAACTAAACGATGACAACATTCATCATGATGTAGTGGTAAATGGTATGATAAAGCTGAATAGAATCACCTGAGATATATTATATTGAAGACCAAATTTGGAGAATTCAAGTTTCATTTTAAGTTCATGGTGGTTATCCATGACATCACCTCTAATTGAATGTCTATATGACCATTTATTCATCTATATATAGTATTCACCTATTCATAATACAATTTCTTAAAAAATCTAATAATGGAAAATTTTGAATAATTTATAGTAACAAGTCTCCTTTGAACTCATTTAAAGTTTTATATATCGATGAAAGTTATTATTAGTGTTAATGGAATAAAATGTAACTAGAGGAAATCAAAAATAAAAACTCGTTATGGGTTGAAGGTTTATCCCATCAGTCCTTGGGATATTGTTAATGGATGTTTTATACTCATTATCTATCATATTAAAAAAACAATTTTGGATTTAGAAAATTATAGGGGCCTATTAGTAAAACAAAATGATCCTCAAATCAACTTCTTCTCTTGTGATGGATAAGAAAATTTTATTATTAAACTACCCCCATTGATATAAAGAATGATTTTCATGCAACTTATTTACATTAATCCTATTTTTGAGAACCCTTATTAGACTATAATACTGACTAAAATATATCCAATACATCCAAGGACTATAAATCAAATGAAAATTTATCATTGGTAGAAAAACATGGGTTGGGTGACTTTTCCTCCATTCACATTTTATTCCCTGAATTGGAGGAACCTTCACCTACAATGGGTGATTTCAACCATAAAAAGTATCATAATTTTGCTATGAAATATTCTAGAGCTTAATAAGTGGATCTATCCACCACCCCTAATTTTAATGAAGGATAAAAACTTAGAGATCCAAATTGGACTTTGGGGATGGTGATTTAACTACTCTTGATGTGATTAAGAATGTTAATATAGGTGCTATAAAATATTTATGACCTATACAGGTCAATGTATCCATGAATACTAGGGATTAATGGAATTATATTTCCTTTTATAAATAATACTAAGATTTATTCATGTGGATTTATATAGAAATGTTATCTTCATATTCTATAATATATATTCATAACTTGGGATCACTATCTAATCACCATGGATAAAAACAATTTCCAATGAAAATAAACCAATCTCATAGTGATAAAGTGGATGTTATGGTGGATAAACATATCAAATATGTCATTATATGTGAATTCCAATACCCTAAATCACTAATTTAAATCATCCACATTACGAAAAATAATGGATAAATCAATTTTTACAATGACTTCAAGGACTTCAATCATAATTTCCAAAAGAATAACTTCCTTTTCCTAGTTATAGAACTACTAATTAATGAAATAGCTAGTTTCCAATCCCAATAATTCATGAATGGATATTATTGAAACAACCAAATCCAAATATATCATGAAGACAAAGATTCCACAGGCTTCAGGGTGACCTAAGGGGTTTATTTATAAAAATTATTACCTTCTAGTATTAAAATTTTCAAATACATTTATCAAAGGATGATACACCACATCCTAAATATTCTCCTTGAAAAATACAAGGAATGATATATTGATGATTTTTTATCAAATCACATGAGTTCACGACTAATTTTACTAATTTAGAAGTTCTTTTTCAAAATCTGAATATACTACTTACAAATGAACCTATTAAAATGTTAACTTGTAGTAATTTATAGAATATTCCTTGAATTTTTTTACATTACCAAGGTATCAAAGTTGATCTCCAAAAAAAATTCAATACATAAGATTCCAAAACCTAAAAATATTTAAGAGTTGAGTGGAATTTTGGTAAGGCTCAATTATATTAGTAATTTCATTAAAATACTCTTTGTAAAATGTTACCCATTTAATAAATTGATAAATAAAGGTACATTATATTACTAGGGTGAATATTTTTAGAGTGATTTCAATAGTCTTTAGAAATATCTCTTAAACCCTCTATTATTGATGCCACCTATGGAAGGAAAGTCTATTATTCTTTATGTGGTAGTTATGGAATGGTCACTTTATTCTCTTCTTTCTCAAGTGAATGAAGTGAGAAAATAAAATTACATTTACTATCACATTTCAACAATTTTGAAGAAAACATTCAATATACTATCATGGAAAATAATTACCTCTCTTTTATTTTTATAGTGTAGAACCTATATTATTATTTATACCATTATAATATTCACCTGATCTTATACACAAATCCATTAAAGTATATCTTTTTTAAATTATATTTATGGTATGATTAGAAAATATTTTTTTCATTACCTAATAGTTTTACATTCAATTTTTTTCTCCAAATGATACTAAAGGTAAATAAGTAAAAGGATTTATGATGGTAAATCCTTCACCGAAGAAGTCACCATTAGATTTGAAACTATATAATGAAGAGTTTCCCTCTATTTATAAAACTTTTCAATCATGGTAGATGAATTTATAAACACTTTTTAAATTTTAACTAGAATGAATTTAGAAGACCCAAAAGTCAATCGATTCAGTTTATGGATTATGTTTATATCAATAATAAAGGTAATTTTTCCAAAATCATTTCTCATTTTAGAAGGATAAATAAGAAATTATGGAATGTTTCAAACCCTCATTATATTCTTAGAATTAGCCTTGAATATTCCAACCATCTAGTTTAATGTCAAGGAAAACTCAATGTTGGTGATGAAGTACATCAATGGACAGTACACAATCATTAAAGAGGATTTGATATATTTTCTTGAAAATATATATTAACTAATAACTCAATTTTCCTCATATAAAATTTTGTCTCATATTCTATATTTTCATAATTCTCAAGTGGACATGTTGTATATTCTAGATATAATTATTTTTGATTTAGATCAGGATGTGAAGTTCATCCAAAACACATATCAAAGAGTGGTTCTCCCATTAATCAATAAAGAAATGGAAAAGATCAATGGGGTTGATACCACATTTGATCAAGTGGGAGCATCATCCCTATCAACTAATGTAGTATTAAAAAAATATGAATCTTGTAGTAGAGTATCTATAGAGTGAGGTTTTACCATAAGAAAGAGAAAATAAAGATAAATTTTCTTAATGTATGGTGATTTTTTTCCTTTATAAATTCCAAAATATTCTCTACAAAAGAGGTCTCAATGGAGTCCTTCTTAGGTGGATTTAAGGAGAAAAATATTTTTTTATTATATAAAAAACGTATTTTGGAACTTATGGTGTTCATTAAATAAAAATAAATATCTTTCATCAAATAAAAACACTTGGAAAATTTTAGACTGTAATGATCCACAATTTCATGGATTTTACAAGAAGGATTCATGCATATCAAATGCACACCATATTTATTAAACTATAACAAAATTTGATGCACATTTCCAAATATTCTAGTATATTTTCTATATAGGGGAATGATTTCATGGGTACGTACCCTATGGAAACCATCATGAAATTAAAGTCCATTATCATTGACACCTATTTATTTTCAAAATGGAATGAAGTTTTAATGGTAAAGGTGATCAGGAAAATATTTGTAGAGAACTTTTTAAACTAATATATCATCACCATATTTAGATTTCTTCACATAATTATTATAGAAAATAGAATAAAATTTTATGCATCTGAGTTCAAAAAATCTATTTTAATTACAAAATCCTATTTAATTACCCATATCATTATCACGATATTATAAATGGATATATTGAGACATTAAACAAGAATATATAAAATATATTATAGAAAATAGAAAAAAATATAAAAATATGTGTCATGATAAATTCCTATGTGCATTGTTCAATTACAGCACCACCACTCATACTCCTATAAGGGAGACCCAATATTCACTAATGTATGGAATCAAATAACTTTTTCCAGTTGTAGTCAAGATTCATTCAATCCAAAGACCTATTAATGAAAAAATTATTGAAAATGAAAAATCACAAATCATGTTATTTGAATTAGAGAAACATGGTGAGATGTGGTTGAAAGCATTACAAAATCATGAAATTCATCGTAATTTTGTATCTCAAGTATTCAATAAGAAATCTAATATTTGATTATTTTTTCAAGGAGAATTTTTTTTACATATTAAGACACCAATGAAACAGAAGAAGAAACTCCTAATGATAGAATCTAAATATTAATGACCTAACATTTTATAGAAATTCTACTTTAATAGAGTATACTCCATGATCACTATTCTTGGGTAGTGTATTTTCCTCTCACAAAAGGGGGAATTATCAAGAAGTGCTTTTCATTAATACATATCTGGTATAAATAAATTCCTTATCTCATGACTCATTACTATATGACATATAGTCCTTATTATGTGAACTTAAATTGTATGATATATATTCCTTACAACATGACCTTGAATATTATAGTATATGGTCGTTATAAGATGACCTTAAATAGAGTGTCACATGGTCCATCTCAAAAGAACTTAAGTTAATCAAAGTGGACCCACTCACATAAACATAAATTAATTAGAGTGTTCCATCCAATATGATCATAAAATTATTCATGTGATCCATCACTTATGGCCTAAAATTATGGAAATAAATTTATCTAAAATACAAATCTATATATGAGTTCCTGACATATAGTCTACTAATTCATGTCAAGTTTCTTCATTATTATTGGGCTTGCATATAACACCCCTATTAAGAACTATATACGGTTTAATTCATGTTCCCATAGGATACACATAAATTCCTAAATCTCATATCATATGCACAACCAAAACTTCACTTCCCATCTCTATATCTGATGTTAGCTCATGTTTATGGGCCTATAATCGAGTTACTCAAAAAACACTCTTTGAAAATTTAATTCTCATATAACACTCTTCATATCCTAATTGTTTGAATCACTATTAACCTTTTATTATTATTGGTAATGATTTCATATAATCTAAATGGACCACTTTAGTTTGATAATAGAACATATGACACATATATATCCCATATATATCCAAAAAATAGTTATACATTTATCCTGATAAAGATATTATAGAGTCCTATATTACTAGATAGTATTATAGTGGAAACCATAATCCAAATGTACAATTGGTATATTTTCATGATAATATAAAAATAGACCCATTATTTGAATCTGATAAATGGTTGTCCCAAACTATATATTATCATACCACTATAACTAATTTAAACGCATCAATTTAATATTTATATAATCCATGACCACAGTGTTCAATGACATAGAAATTTCCTTGAATCTCATTCCATAATAAATATATCACATCATAAGTACTTGAAATCCCGTCTTATTATGGTTTTCCATAGCAGCATTGCTTTATTTCACATTGGGTTAATTATGTTCATTGAGTAAAAGCCCACTATTTTCCTTTGCTACCGGCATTGAGGTCTAAAATTCATTTCCATAAACTGGGATCCAATCATTGGTTAAATCTATACATTTATAAATATCAATCATCTGATACAATCCATGAAATATAACCAAAAATTTCATGTACAAGTTCTACCTTATTTTATGTTACTTATGCTAGAATTGTGTTCATTATTCATTTTAGGTTGTTTACACTCTTGTTTAGAATAGATCACCTAACCCTTTGTCCAAATTTATTTGAAATTAAATAGAACCTCCACTATAGTCTATGTTTTATGACCTTAAACTAAGAGACACCTTTTTGTCAAAGTTTTTTGACCTTAAATATAATACCCATTCTATTTGAGTTATAAAAACTAAAACTATATACACATAAAATTATTATGTCCAAAAAAAAATTAAACTATAAAACAAAGATACATAATGATTATTAGGATGAAAACTTATAAACTCAAAAATAAGAAAAAGTTGTGTTTTTTCTCATAAAGCTATTTAATTTCATGGATTAATCAAATGTTAGAGTGTAAAAGGAAAAGGCACGAAGATTTTAGGGACCAACTATTTTTCTTATAAAATTTAAGTCTATGATCACTAGATAAATGGATCTAGAAAAAAAATAGATTCCTTTATAGTACTCACATACATGGGTTCAAATAATATGTGCAAAGAGCCATAATTTTTTAATTTTGATTGTATTAAAATACTTATTGATTCTTATTTCATTTAATATAGAAAAATACTTTATGGTATTATCTATCTTGTGTTACTCATAATTTCATATTTAAATGAACCAACCCTTTCCCACAGTGCATGTGCTACATATTTATCCCATATATACCCATACAATAGAACTCATTTTTAAGGATGCTAAATCACTTTTATCTTTTTTTTACTATCTAATATCAGTTATAGTGATTGAAAATACACTATATATATCCAATATATACCCATATAAGAGAATGTATTGTAAAGGGTTATAGATTTATCAAACCTTTTTCGTTATTGACTATATTATATTAACGTCATTATTTAAAAGAATATGATCATTATTAAATTTTTAAATGGATTTGGTTACTTTGAGATTACTCTTTGTGTACTCTTAAAAAGTTGTTAGGAGTTGGTTTGAGGTAACAAAAATTTTATTTTATCACAAACGAATCAAGAATTATTGTTGTAAATCCATCCATGATCTACTAATATGTTATTTAGTGGGGTGAAAAAAATTTCTTTAAGAAAATAATTTTTTATTGTTTGATAAAGAAAAGATAAAGCAGTATATCCATAAGAGAGAGCCTTCCTACAATAGACCAACATAGATGAATATATAAATCAACAGAAAATTATAAAAAAAATTATTAGTTTAAAATTATAACTCAACTATTGATCAATAAGAAAAATAAATTTTCATTCAAGATCGTTTTATTTAATAGCCTACTCTTTTGAAAATGGGTATCGCTACTCAAATATTACGACTCTTCTAAAACCCATTATGAATGTTTTCAACCATGGATATTATGTCAGTTAGTTCCACCACCTTTATATCCACTATGTGATACTTATGTTTTTCAATGTTTATTTTTTATGGATATAAAACTCTTGAATCAATATTATTTTTCCTTTTTATGATGAATCTCCTAAGTAATATGCTCCAGTAACCCCATATAATGATCTTAAACTTTCCTTACAGAGAAAATTTCTTCTTGAGGCACTAGTTTTTTTCAAATAGTTACAATTTTTTGAATAATATTATATAATGATCTATAATCAAATACATATAATCCTAATATAGAAAAAAAAATTATGAATTTGATCATCGATATTACCCATTTTAGTTAGGGGAATCTAGGTAATAAAACCATGTATGTTGTTTTATTCCTTTTAAAATATTATTTCATTTTCATGTGTGGTTTCAAATAAAAAAATCACTTCAAAAACTAGGATCAAAACATATACATGAATAGGAGTTCACTATGAGAAAATACCTAAATATAACAAGGAGGATACAAATGAGATAAAATATAATACTCCCTTATTAGGATAAATATTCTTTAAAGGGAATCAATTAGTGTTGGTATTAGGGATGTTCTAGATAATAAGGATTATTGGAAGTGTTTTAGGAAATCCATCTTCTTGATACTATTAACCTATATCATCATACCCAAATAATAAAATAATTATTACTTAGCATCCATGATTTATGAGAATTAAAATGTCTTTGTCTAATACCTATCTTTAATTCTATACATTTATTGTTATATCACATGGCTAGGATCTATTCTTCACTATTTAGGGGATAAGACTTGATAAAAACATCATCCCTACTTTTTTCCCCATCATACATTGTGAGAAAATTTCAGCGCACATCATCTTTTTACTACAATTATTTTTTCTTATAGACACTTGATCAGAAAAAATCTATGTGTATTGTTTTGAAATGTGGCCCATATATCTGAGTAACAACCCCTCTAAATATCATAATTTATAAACATTCAACCCATGTTTAAGAATATTACTTAGATATAATGGAACATAACCTATTCAGGGGTGTGGAAAAATCAATTATTCCTATATTAAAATGTAGTTTAGTAGTAACCTATGGATTTATCCACGATTGAGGTAATCAAAAATCAGTTTTCACTTATTTATTAGTTAAATTAAAGTTAATTTTTAGCTTTGTATTTGAAAAAAATTAAAAACTTAAGTAATAACAAGATATGGAAATAATTTTAATGAGATAAGTGATCATGTTAGGAAAGGCTCTCTAATTTAGATCCTCTCCTAGTATCAAATTCATTCAAATCATCTTCTTATTAATTGGTATGTGAGGGGATTCAAAGACACTTCCCCCATTACCCCAGATTGAATGGTTATTGTGATAATATCCCTGACATAATTATTAGGTCGATCTATACTTCTTATTATGTTTGCAAGAGCTATAATAAATCACCCCCAACTTAATAAGGTAACACCTTATTGGTTTTCTTGCTTCTTAAAAATCAAAAATGGCCCCTACCCTTTCCACATGTACTGATAATGTTTAAGAACTTAAATGCTTATCCTTGGTCCATTTAATCATTGATAGCACTAAACTAGGTGGAAGGATGTGATGGATCATTAACTAAGAAAATAAACAGTAAACTAAGTTTCAAACAAACACAATAGTATCTTATAAAAACTACTCTCATTGAATATAGAAACTATTTGACGAAAATAAAGATAATTTACTCATTCAAGTACAGGTCTTATGCACTATAAAAGGGTTTCCTTTCCTTCCCTGATCACTAAGAAGTTTACCCCTCCATGTAAAGAATAATTGATATGATAGATGATGATGAAGTATTTACAAGGATTAAAAATGAGTAAAAGAAAATAGAAATAGTAGGTTCTACACCATCCAACATTCTACAACAAAATCTATTTTCTTTTTTTCCATATTTTTGTATTTATAGATATTTTATTTCCTTCTTCTCAACCTATGTTAAAAACTCTGAGATTTTCTCATTTTTAATATCTTAAAAACATCCTTATTTCCCATGGCTTAAAATACCACAAGATCATTAAATAGAAATTTGTTTTTGAAAGTTTCTTTGGATATTATTTCATTAATAATAGTCTATATAACTGCCTCATATTGATTGGATGAATGCTAACATGGTAACCCAAAACCTTATCTTGAAGTGAACATGAGATCACTAAAATCCCTATGTTTTTATCCTTCAGGAAAATTTTCATAAAATAAATTTTCTTATGCAATGAATTATAATATAAATTACTTATTTGGGGTAAATTATTCTATAGTATGATAAATTCATATTCCATTTTCTCTTGAATTATTCAAATTCTCTTTATCCCCACAAAATATCTCCTCGGAGCAGCACACGTAGGTGATTTCTCTTATGAAGGTCCCACTATGGGATAAATTATCTTGTATGGGGTAAAATTACTTTTCCAAACTCCTAAAATTTTCATACATGTGGAAAAATACCTTTTCCATTATTCTTCTTCCAATTCAGAAAATTCTAAAATCTCTTAAAATAAGTTTTTAACATTTTGAAGTTAAATTTGGGCCTTCAAAATAACCTATAGGCCTCATGTAATGACATAAAAACAACCAAAATTAAGAGTAGTATTTATTAAAATAATTACAAAGATAAAATAATTAACTAAAAATAACGTTTTAAGTAATTTTATAATTAAATTCTTGATCATTCTTAAAAATAATAAAAATTATATTTATAAATGAATTTATCAATATGGTGGGATAAAAATAATGAATATCAAAGTAAGATACATTATATTGTCTTTCTCAATTCCACCACACATAATTCTTGGACACTAGGAAAGTGATCTTCCTAAAGGTTGCCCAAGTGAAATTAAAATACTAGGCCAATGTAAGTTTTCTTTATAAAACCAAATTCTTCAAGTCATCATGACTCTACAAATCCCTTAATTATATTTTATACAATAAATATATTCAATTAATTCCAATTATTTTATCCTATCATGCACACTTATACTTAACTCCCCATAAGTATTTCACTCAACTATAAAGAATTAATTTTAATGAATTTATTTTCTTATTCCAAGCCCATAAAAGTTTCACCATATTCTTGATGAATCTAGTCATCTCCACTCAATGATTAGTGTATATTTTTATATCCTAATGGATTCTCAAGGTTGCTTTGAGTAATAATGTTGATGGTTATTATTGTATATATTTTAAGGTAGATTTATGGGTTCTAGTTCTAAGTTTAAAAATAATGAATTATTATTAGTTTCCTACAAGAATTAATTCCTCTATATATCCTCTTATATTGATTTAGCTTCACTCCTTTTGAGATTAATGAGTACATCTCATTCCCTTGGCATTCTAGTAATAGTAAACATTCCATTTCTCTCTTTTCTTAAGCTAGTTAAATTTTTTCACTTTCAAATATACTCTTGAAGGCATAAAGGGACTTTTGAAATGTTCTATTGTGGGTGTGAGATCTACATGTCCATATTTATGAAGTAATTTTCTTCTTCTGAGGTGTT
This sequence comes from Viscum album, assembly GCA_963277665.1. Lineage (NCBI taxonomy): Eukaryota > Viridiplantae > Streptophyta > Magnoliopsida > Santalales > Viscaceae > Viscum > Viscum album. The sequence continues at coordinate 1,703,039,414 of OY728132.1, forward strand.
CCATGGAATTAATTTCATATCTTCAACACTTATTTTCATATAGTTCTTAAAAATAGCATAGTTAAGTATATTTCAGTTCAATTAGTCTACTAATCTTCTCATGGTCTTCTGTGTTAGTCCACCTTAATGAAATTTTAATTTTATTGATATGTTACTTACCCCTTTTCAACTTTTCAAACTTAATTTATCTTAAATTTAGAACTTGAATTTTGTGAAAATTAATGTGTCCATAGAAAAATAGAGGTAATTTAGGGTTCAAAATGTCATGGACTTTTCGGCACATACTTGGTTGATATCTTGGTAATTTTTTGAACTTTTCCATCATAATTTCATTCATAAAATGGAACCAAATACTTTTTACCACTTAATTTCATTAAAATAATAAAATATGTTAAACATCTTCCTCCATCTCACTTTCTCTCTTCCCCTGCACTTGAATTCAACCTAAATCATGCATTAGCTTCTATATAAGGTTTATAGGTATGTTTTTCTTATAATTTGGTTTCCAAAAAAATAATTCATTGATGTTAAGGGTTATAAATAATAATATGAAGGTAGGATTGAAAATAGAGTTTATTGTAATAAACGGGTTTCCCAATCAAAATAATGACTCAATATAGGACCTATCATCAAGGAATGACAATCAAAAAATAATTATACATGCATCAATTTCACTCACATATAATTTGAAAACTAGTTTTTTTGGTATAAAAAAAATAATTTGTGGTTCAAATTAGTTTCTCAACATTATAATATTTCCAAAAATTTCAAGGATATTTAATATAATCTCAAAATATTTCAAAAACACATTGAAAATGAAAAATAAAACAAACAAAAAATATTGAAATGGACAGAAAATTAAAATACAAAATTTTTAAAATATTAATCTAAAAAGGGTACCTCCCCCATGCATAAATTATTTCATTACCTTATTAATTTAAAATTCAATTATTTGGTAAGAATATTTAAAAAGGAAACATTTGATGAAATCATGTGTTAATGAGAGGTATAAGAAGATGGGTCATCATTAAAAAAGAATGTAGGAGTATGTACTTTTCTAATAGTCCTTAGGGAAAGTTCTCAATAAATTTTTTCATCATACTCCCATTAATAATAACTATTTTTTGGTTTTCTTTCTTCGTGTCCTACAACATTCTAAAATCATACACATTAGTGACTACAGATGGGACCTCCCATTAAGAACAAATTTTTCCTGGCATCATCTTTAGTTTTGAATTGTATAATAGCACTTGGTATTTTATATAAAAATATATTATTGAATAAAAGTATCATGGGATAATCTTTTCCTTTATTTTAAAATTATAAAATTTTTATAATATTCTCTTTTAATTTCCTCTAGCTCTTGTAGCTATAGTATTGTCACTTTTCTAACTCTATCTAGGTCTAAATTCATCTCTCTCACAACCCAATATGTTGTTTGTTCTAACTCCACTGCTATATAGGAACTACTTAGATAAATAAATTAGTAGGTGATCATTATTATTGGTGTCTATTATGTTTTCCTATAATCAGATATCTTATATTTAATTCTTTTTCTCTAGTCTTTTCTATTTGGTTTTATAGTCTCTTCCAAAATTCCTTTGATTTATCTGTTTGAAATTTCAACTCGTCCATCTATTTATGGGTGGAAGAGTGTGTAAGTAAAATGTTTTACTCTATATCTTCTCATAAAATATTCCATGATTCAATTTGAAAATTGTGTCCCTTTATCAATGATTATGGCCCAAGGAATTCCAAATCTATAAAATATAATAGATATGACACGATCACATACAACATTAGCATTATCAGTTTTGGTGGCTTTGGATTCCACCCATTTTAAAACATAATCCACCAAAACTTATATATAATAATTAAAAAAATAAATGGGAATGGTTCTGATAAAATCATTTCCCTAAATATTAAACACATCACAAAAATGATTATTATTTAGGGAATATCATGTCTTTTTGATATATTTCCCAAAAATTGACATTTCATATATTTCTTAAAAAACTAATTTTCATCTTTAAATAATTATTGATAATAAACATGATAGTATAAAAATATTCTTAATAAAATTTGAGGTCTAAAGTTTCCTCCACATGCTAGTGTATAAAAAATCAATAAATGATTGTATTTGCCTGGTAGGACAACAATTTCTTATTACCAGGTCATTGAAAATTTTCAACATGTAAGGATACTTAAAAATATTAAATTTTGATTCTGATTTAATTCTAATAATTGTTTGTGCATTTAAAAGAGATGTAACTGGAGAAGTTACCAAATAACTTACCTTTTCAGCATACCAGGGTAATTCTCCTTCAATCAAATATAACTTATCTCCAAAAATATAGTTATTTAGTGGATCCTAATCCATAATTACTGCTTTAGTTAGGTTGGGAAATCTACTCTGGTGATCAAAAACATGGTTCTCAGTTTCTATATTTTACTTAATCTATATGTTGATATCTTTAACAAGTAAGATCCATAATACTAGTATAGTATTATCATCTTATTTCATCATCAAGTACCTAAGGGTTGCATAGTCAGAAAATAAAGTTACTTTAATTCCAAGAAAATTTTTTCTAAATTTATCTAAGGGAAAAACAACCTTAATAAATTCTTTTTATGGGGTTGTGTAATTGAGATGGTAATTGTCTAAGGTTTTTAGTTATAAGAAATTACTTGAGTCCTTACTTGAATTATCAAGGAAATAAATTATTCCCTGGCTTAGTTGAAAGCATCAAAAGGTAACTCAAATGAGTTCTCTTGGTTGGATGGATGCATCAATGGTGACTTGATTAATCTTCATATTATATAACAAAAATATTCCTTGCACTCAATATTAATATAAAATTCATCTTCTTTAAAAATTATTTTGTAAAGTTAAAGATAAATCTTACAGAAATATTTGTTGAATCTTCTATTGAAACCTAAATTTCTTATGTAATATCTAACATTTTTTAAAATATTGGGTATGGTAATAAATTTATCACTTACATTTTTTAATTATCTACATCAATTTTTATTTTTGAAAATAAATTCCTAAAGACTACTTCATGTTCCACCATGAAATGAAATTTTTTAAAATTCAAAAGAAGATATTTTCCAACTTAATTTTTCAAAAAAAATTCAAAATTTCTCAAATAGTGATTGAATAAATTTTCAAAAAATTGTAAAATATCCAAACAAACTTCCAAGAAGTCCTTGATGTGTTAAAAAAAATATACTTACAATGCACCTCTGAAATATACCTATATCATTAGAAAATTAAAATGAAATCATTTTATATAAAAAGGTGTTCAAAGTACATGTAATGGTTTTCTTTTTCTTATCCCTATAGAGTAATGGTCTCATGAAAATATCCTAGAAATCATATATAAAACAATAGTGAGTTATTCTTTCCAATATATCTAGACTCATATTAATTAATGTGATAAATAATGGATCCTTCTTATTTAATCGTTCCATCTTCTTATAATTTACAAACACTCTATATCTATTTTCAATTTTTATAGGGATCAAATCACATTAGTAATTATTCAAAGTAGTTAATAATTTTTTCATGGGAACTATATTGATTGGGATGACCCATTGTGAGTCAAAGATTGTATAAATGGTTTTTGTTTCCAAAAATTTATCTATATCATTTTTCACTTCCTTCATTATGGTGGGATTTATATTTTTTGGGGGAATCATAACAGGTCTTGAATTATCCTCAAGTAAAATTCCATGTAAACATATTTTTTGGATAATACATGGAATATCACCTAAATTCCAACATATATCTTGCACATTTTTACTTAAAATTTTAAAAAATATTTTTTCTTGGTTTGTGGATATATTATTATCAATTATCACTGGTATTTTTTTCCTTCCGTTAGATACAAATATTTCAAATCAATGGGTAGTGGTTTTAATTCTAGATTTTATTGTTTTTATAAAGATGAAATGAAATTTTGTTTTATCACTTGCACTTATTGTATTTTATACAAAAAATATGAAATATAAATTTCATCTTTATTTAATAAATAACTACATCCATCTAGGTATTCAGGGGTTAACTCTTCCTCTAAACTAAAGATAGATTCTTTATAATTCTAGATATATTCATCCTCAATGGTGTTTTCAAACATTGATTATTTTCCTAGATCTAAAAATTCATGTGATGTACTTGAATCATTAATAGGCTCAATATATTCAATGTGAGAAAGTTTAAGGTGTGAATTTACCTTGTATTCTACATGGTGAATTTTACGTCATGTGCATTGATTATGGTACTGTATGTCTTCATGAATGGTATTTCTGAAATGATGGGTTAGAGGATTAGTGAAATTTATTCCTTTATATTGAGAATAAACAAATATTTGGGAAAAATCAGGTCTTGTACTCTCAAAATGATATCTTCTAACACTCCTACTATAAACACAATACATCATTTGAAATTTTCATAACCACTTTTATGTTCTTCAAGGATCCAATATGTAAATACGTAAATACTGAGTAAGGAATAAAATGTATGGAAGAACATAAACCATAAAAATCATCTCAAAAATTATATATCCAATAGTGAAAAGGGATATAAGATTTCCTAATATATTGGATTTTTTGGGTAATTCTGGTGTGAAAAAGTCCAATACACTTCTTAATAAATTAATTATTACATTCCCTTGAAGTTTTATTTTCATTGTGAAAAGTTACTTGAGAAATTTATCATATTTTGGAACATTATTTAGTCAATAATGAATATTTATTTTAACCATATAAAAACATATTTAGAATTTATATTTTGATTTCTTGCTATTGAATCTTTTTAGACTTAATCATTCTTATTGGTAAAATAATTAAAACAGATTTTTTTCTTTTTTACCTTTACCATGGTGTCTCTGGTCACATATTTCTTCTAGGATTAGTTTTCTTATATTACTTCTTGTATTATTCCTAGGACTATTTTCTAGAAGTATACGTAGAATTTATCACTTTGTTTTAACAATCTTTCTCTACATTAGGCTCTTCAACTCTGGGTTTTTCTTGTTCTGGTTAAATTCCATCAGCTCCATCTTATTCATTTCCTAGTTTTTTTGTTCCATATTAGGTATGGTCATGGTGTTAGTCTATTTTCACCTTATTAAATACCTAATTATTATATTATAAATTTTTTTATGAACTACTTAAGATATAACCTTTATTTATTTTTTTATATGAATTCCACAAGGCTATAAAACACTTTTGTTAACTCTTCCACCTTATTTATATGGTCCTCTACATCTGATCATGGATGTTGTATTGGGGTTTATAAATTATTTAAATTTTTTAATAGGATCTATTTTATTATAATGGTGGTATTAAATAAGTTGGTTATTTATAAGGCTCCTTGTATGATTGTTGAAAGGATGGGGGTATTGGAATATTTTTTCATCTTAGTAAAAAGGGAGTTGTTGTGGGTAATGATTTTGATGGGGTGTCCTAGTTTTATCTTATTGATTTATAAATCTATACTATTCTTGGTAACTTATCTTTTAACATTTATTTTTTTACTGAATTTACCTTGCTAGAAAAGCTCCAAAACAACTCACTATTCCTTGTTCCTCAACACATTGATTATTAAAATAATATGGTGAAGAATATAGACCAAAAACCATTACGGGTAATTACTGTTCACTTGGTTGATTAAAGGAAATATATCTTAGTAAATATTTTAGGACATTAAGTCTAGATTCTAATAATATAGAATATTCAGAAGTTATTACCTAATTTATATATCTTGTACCAGTATCACTTATACTATGTTATTGTGAACTCTGAGAAATCTTATTAATCGGGACCTTTGTTTTTATTATTTACTTTTAAATCAAATAACCTCTAGATGAGGCATCTATTAAGTTTCAATAATTCTCCAAAAATACTTATAAAAAAGGCTATAAAGTGGTTCTCTCTGTTGTATTAGTGTGAGAAACTAGAACAAAATTTTTTTAACCTATCTTGATACACATAAAGAGTGTCTCCTAATGATTTCCTAATGGTTTATAGTTCCCTCTAAATTTATATATTTCTAGAAGTGAGTAAATTTATTTGTAATAAAATTATTTTCAAATCACCCCAATCTTGAAATTATCCTGGTTTAATTCTATATGACCATTCTTTTGAATCTCCTTCAAGTGAAAATTGGAACTACCACCACATTACTTGCTTCTCAACCACTTCACCTGGATTTAGTTTAGGGAACACTGATCTAAAAACATTGAAATTTTTGTAAGGTATTTAACTTCCAATCCATGGAATTTGGGATGATTTTAGACCATACCATATTTTAAATTCAAATTAATTTTTTAATGACAGCACGGAAATTTTTTTTTTTTATAAGTTATGGTGAACACAGATCCTTAAGGGTTTAGTTGGAATTTCATTCCATGATTACAGGATAAAATTAAATACTTATGGTTTCACTTGATTATAAAAGGCTAATATCCTCAAAATATGATTTTTGATTAAGATCTCTCATTCTAATTAGAATTGTTTACTCAATTTCAAGGTTTAAATCATCTAATTTGTGACTGGATAATCGGGCCATGAAATTATAAACGTAATATTTTTTATTTTTAAATTTTTATAACTTGCATCCTATAAATGGTATTAATTTTTTACACATAACCTATTGTGGTGTGTGGAAAAAGTAATTATTCTTAAGTTAAAATGTAGTATTAGTGGTAACCTGATGTTGTTTCCAATATAAGAGTGATTAAAAATTAGTTATCTCTTATTGATTAGTAAAGTAAATTAAACACCTAATTATTGAAAGGATATTAAAATCATATTTATGAGAGATTTTATTATTTAAGAGATGTTTGTCCAATTATAATATAATTAAAGACTCAATTTTATTAAAATATTCTTCTTCTTATTTAGTAATTGAGAGGATTTACAATCTCTTCCACTATCACACCTAATTGAATGGTTATGGAGAGAATATCCCTAACTGAAATCTTAGTTTGTTATATCCTTCTTTACATGTTTTTAAGAGGTGAAATAGATCACCTCCAATTAATCTAAGAAACACAAGATTGATTTTTCTTCTTCCTAAACAATCAAAAGATACCACTACCCCTTCCACATGTGATGAAAATCAACAAGAAATTCACCACTCAGCCTTGGTTCATTCCATTATTTATATGATAAAACTATGAAAAGGGATATGATGGCTTATTAACTATGGAATTAAATAATAAAGAAATTTTTTAAAAAAAACATGATTGAATCTGATAATAAAAATTATCATTAAATATTGAAACTAGTTAATAAAAATAAATATAATTTATTTATTCAATACATGACTTGGGAATTTTAAAATTTTATCCATCCTTTCCCTAATCACTCAGAATTTTACCCCCTCAATTAAAGGGTAACTAGGATTTGAGGAGAAGGATTCACAATAAGGCTTATAACAAAAAAATAAAATAATGAAAAGAAAATAGTAGCAGTAGGTTCTTATATTGGTCGCAAACCACAACTGAATACCTTTCCTCTTTGACCTCAGGTTTTCTTTATAGATGCATGGTTTCATTCTTCACAACAGAAGGTAAAACCTTAAATATATTATCCTTTTTAATATCTTTAAAACTTCTTTCTTTCATGTAGAATCAAATCCCATATGATATATGGTTGTAAATTTTAGTTTTTATATTTCCTTGTTTGTGATTTCATTAATCATAATCCATGTGGAAGCCTTCTATTGATTGCATGCATGCTGACATGGAAGCCTACAACTCATCTTTAATTATATGAGAGCTCACTAATAATCCCCATGTTTTTATTCTTTGGATGAATTTTTTCAAAGTATATTTACATAATTGACTCTTCATAAGATAATTTACTTATAAATGGTTAATTATTCTATAGACCAAGAAATTTTTTGTGATTTTATTCTAATTTATTGAAATTATCTTACACACCTAAAAAATATCTTATGGATAGCTCATATAGATGCACCCTCTTATAGAGGTGTCTTCATGAGATAAATTATCTTACATAGGGTAAAATTAATTCAACAAACTCATCAAATTTTATTACATGGGGTAAAATTCATTTTCCATTATTCCTATTTCCGTGAAAAAAAATACTAGAATCTATTTAAATAAGATCTAAAATCTTTGAGATTAAATTTTTGACTTCAAAATGACCTCTGGACCTCCTACAATGACAACATAACAACTATAATTAAGTTTAGTATATAATTCATTAATTATAAAGAAGAATTAATCAATTAAAAAACATGTTTTCATTCATTTAACCATTGAATTGTCACATAATTATGGGATTTCATTCATCACATACCCCATAGTAGATAGATTTTTTTATCTCTTTTAATTCATCAAAATTATTATTCTAATCAATATAGTGTATAAGGATTATAAATTGAAATCCCATAAAAATGGGTTATTTTCACTGTATCTCAGAATGATATAATATAATAAAGATTATAAATCACATCAAAATAATAATTTATAAATACTATATTTTATAATTTATATGGAATTAATGTTAACTCATAATGATATTATGATAAATCAACAAGATCTTGGGTATTCATAGTTATTGGTCACACACAAGAAATATCCAATAAAGTTAGACTAAACTTAAAGCATGGAATTAATGTTGAAATTATTAACCTATAAGTCTTGTTGTTATCCATCCTTGAAAGAGTTATATTTGTATACAAGTCTTATGTAGGACCTCACCTCATTGAACATAACCAAAAATTTATAATTTCTTCCTAGGGAGAGTATAGTAATATAGATTTTATTCTCTAATTCCATGTTTGAATCCATAACAATTTTTTTGTCTTGTGTGAATATCCAAGGATGGTAGTAGCCATATAATAAAGAGAATTAAGAAAAAACATAAAATATGAAACCTAAATATAGTTAAAATATAATTATATAACCCCACATCACATATTTTCTTTTATAAAAAAGTGACCAATATATACCCTTTTTCCCCTAATCATTTCAGGCATGAAAATTCCTTGGCCTCTTTGTTTTTAGTTATATCTCATGAGAAAATAAAAATATACTAATACAAGTACTAAAAATAATAATTAGTTAAGGATTAAAATTTTTCCATAACTTACTTTTAACTATTTATATAAAAACTTTTACAAGCGGATGTTTTTATGAAATATTTTCTTTAAATAATTTTAGTTCTTCAATAGTTTGTGTTGCACGCAATCATGAGTCTAAATGAACAATGAAATTCCATTGGTATAAAATGAACATTATAACCTATATTTAAAGTTAGTGGGAATAATTAAAAATAAATTATGAAAATGTAAGGTGAATTCTTTGGCTAACGAATTATTTATAAAAAATATAAACCAATTAAATGTATAGGAAATATTTGTATTTGGTATTAGTAAATTATTTTAATTACAATTATTATATTAAATTAATGAAATAATTATGTTATATATTTCATAAAATATTTTTTATATTTATCGAACAGATATTTTAGTTATAGGATATTAATAAATGGTATTTTATGTATAAAACCTATATTAACAAAAGGGTAATTTTTTCTCCTTTTAGTGGAGAACCATTTTTAAATTAAAATTTTCACACATTAATAATATTAATATGACCAAAATAAAATTATTATTTTTAATATAGATATAAAATTTTACTTCGGATGAATTTTTGATATTTTTCTGATAACTTTCAAGTTTTAATAAATAGTTAAAATATACTAAATTTTAATTGAAAACAATTTTTTACCAAAATAATTTATATGGTTAAATAATTTTAATTAATGGTTTTAATGTATAAATAGATTATATTTGTATCATTTAATATAACTTAAGTAATTATCATTAATTTTACATTGAATTCAGATATAAAAACATTTCAATCTGTTGCAGTGTTTTAACTCTTAAAAACCCGTTTTCTCATTTCAACAACGAGATTAATTTTAAATTAATTACTGAAAATTTTGTATTTTTAATTTTTAAAAATGAATTACTTATTTTTAATTAATAGTTCCAAATTATTTAAAAATATTTCTTTTCTTCTTGGGAATTAAAAATAGTAACTTCGGTAATTATTATTAATACGGTAAAAGTGTAAAATTGGTAATTAAGGGTAAAAATAATGTAATAAAATTACCATAAAACTTTTACTAATATCATTGGATGAGTGTGTTTCTACCTAAAAAATCTTTGGGTTGAAATGGTATCCTTTGGTAGCCACTTAGATGAGATTAGAACATTTAGTTTAATTTATTTAAAAAAAGTTAAATATGTGTTACTCAAATTTTAATAACTATATCATTTTTAATATAAGGTTATACAAAAGATAAAATAAACTATAAATAATCATTTCAATGATAATATTTTTTTATTTATTATGGAAATTTATTTACAATTTTTATGAAATATATAGTTACTTTACTATCTTATACATTAATGATGCAAAAATTATTTAATTGATGAGAAATCAATAAAATAATTTTTATAAAATAATAATATCCATAAAAAAGACAAGATCACTTGAAAAAATATTAGTGGTTGAGTATATCTCAACCATATTCATCGAAATTTTAAGTCATTGACCATTTGGGGCCATATGGAATATATTATGACACTTATAATATTTTATTTAAAGTGATGTTAAAGTTGTCACATTAATATTTTAATAAATATAAAATTTTTAATTTAGGATTTTCAAAAGATATATTCTACTATAAGTATTATTATTAAATATATAGTATTTATATTCTGAATAGTATTTTATTTTTTATTTTTATTTTACAAATAAGTATATAAAATAATTCCACAAAACTGATGTTGTAGTTATTTTATTAATGGAGTTGATAAATAGATCTTATTAGAAATATTAAAATAAATATAATTTGGGATAAAAAATATATACAAAAAAAATTTATATGAGCTTAACCTCTTATGAATATAATAAAACATTTGGTTTAAAGTTAACTTATTATCTTTATATTTTCAATAATCATTTAATTATATAATGTCTAAATTGACACTATTGATTGTTTATCAATATAGTGTATTATTATATTAAGTAAAAATCATAAAACATTTTTACAAAAATATATAATAATTATTAAATTTTTTATGATGTTATAATTTATTAATTTATGTTCTAACTAAGATCATATAAGTCAATATTTCACCCTTTTAATATTGAAATATTTTCTACCTTAGTTAAAAATTAAATAGAATAAGTAAGTGTTAATTAAAATTATAGGGTCTATATTGATAGAAAAACATGCCTAAAATTTATTGGTTGGTGATATTAAAACCTTGTATCATCTCATATTTTAAACTAATACATTTTTAAGGTTTTTTACGTTGTTTTAATTTATTATAAATTAATTTGTTTGCAAATTCCAAAGGTTCCCCCAACCTCAACTATAAAAGGGGACCTCCTCTTTCATTTCTTCATAACTCATTAAGCATTAATTTTCATACATACCTTTAAAAATTTCCTTATCAAATTCCCTAGTCACATTCTATAGGCTATTCACTTCTCAAACGATTAACTTTAGTGCCTTTAAGGGGAGATCTAAAGAGAGGGAGCTAAAGAGGAGGTAATCTCCTTTACCGACTCTCTCAAGATCATTTCTTTTTCTACTTCCTATTCCTTTGTTTTTTATAAAATTATGTAATAAATAAAATATCACCTATATAATTATATTTTATTATGTTAATTTAAAAACCTTATTCCACCTTTTATCCATCCTATTAAAAACTAAATCACCACGTGTGTGTACGTAGAGCTTATCGTCTCCACGTCGTGGTGTAATCAGTTTTTCACCACCATTTTAATTGGATGGTTATAATGATGAAAATAATAACTATATATTATTATTATAAAAATATGTTTATTCTAAAACCATATATATACCATCCACTACCATACCATTTCATAATTAAATGAATGATATCATCACTCGTGCGTATGTATGACATACCGTCTCCACGATGCGATGTGATCCATTATACTGGATATCTATTAAAGCATGATTATATTAAAATATATAATGAATAAATATGATATATATTATATTAATATAATTCTATAAATGATATAACTATAAAATATTAAAATAATTGAAACTTATTCGAAAAAACATTCATAAGAAAATGAAGTCGTTTATACGCTAATAATGAGTAATAATGAAATGTTCTTAATGAAGAGATGATAATATGATCAAATATGATATCATAAAAATTAATATGATTCTTAATAAGTCAATTATATTATTTAAATAATTATATAGGAGGCTCGGATATATACAAAGGATATCAGACCTAAGGTAAGGGATAACTTCTAAATCTCATTATTATCTAAGATTGTATATAAGTAAGTATTTACTGGGGTATATTTATCATCCACATCCACGTTTCCAAAATATATAACATTATTTATATTCTTTTAAAAATTTATTGAATTCAAATTTATCAATTTTTTAATTTTTATTAAAGATCATGAAAGGAATCTTTTTCAATTTTTTGATACAAGGTACTTTTTCACTTATCCGACAAAAGTATGAGAAGAATGTTTTCTTTTGACTTATATGGATTGAAAAGTTTTTTTGTTTTCATAACACAAAATTTCCATGAAGCGTACCTTAAAATATTTCATGTCTATTTTCAAGGGAATTTTTTTCTTTTAAATTTTGTGTTATTTTGAGAAATGAAAAGTCTTATTAAGAGAATGGATATTCTCCTCATGAATTAATTTCAAGTGTTCTATCAAAATTATTTTCCATCTAAGATGGCATAATTTTAGAGGTTTATGTTTCATGTATACTGTATCTATTATTACTATGTTTTATTACATTTATAATGGAATTAGATTTATGAAATAAATTTTTTTTATGGATTATGTTATGATGGAATGATGTTTAAGAAACCAATTTTATTCTTTAGCTTATGCTATGATGAATGATTTATGTTTTTTTAGAACACATAAGAATGAATTAATTATAATATAGATGGGACCTATATCTCCATCCAATGTATTGGGTAAATATTTATATCTCATGAGATATATAGGGATGTAATTTGAAATGATCTTGATTCTTTAATATAGGGATGGAACAGGAAGTAAACTTGGTTCAGTAATAGACTTTGACCACTATTATGGTATTGGAAATGAGCCTAGACTAATATGAAATGATTTTATATTCTTATGTGTATGCCAAAAACTCCATGTCTTATGTTATGATTTCTTGAGAATATGTTCACTGATTATTTATGAAATTTTATGATTTATCCCATGACATGATATCCTAATATTTCATATGATTGATAATATTTTTAAATGTTATGTTCTTATGTCTTATGATTATGATATGATTTGTATCTCCATTTTTTACCTTTAATGAGAATATGAGATCACCCTTTCTTATGATTCTTTCCCATAGGTTGTGAAGAATAGTATAAATAAGATATGTCAAAAAGGTGTCTAGATATGAAGGAATAATTGAGAGATAATGTAAACATCTTATGATCCAGCTGTTTATGTTTTCCAGTTTCTAAAGACACTAAACCTAAACAGTCCTGATATGGTTTTGTTATGATTTTTAATGAATATTATTCAATTTTTAAGTATTATCTATGTATGTAAAGTATGTTTTGTTATAATTTGTTTCAGATAAAATGTATATGTAAACTAGGATGATAAAACCTTAGTAAGAACCCTATATATATTTCGAAGTACAAGTTATAATCCTAGTGTTTAAGAAATGATTAGTAATAACCTAGGATAAAACCTAAAGTTTCCTAAATTGAAATTTTATTTTTAATTATGTGGTTTTTCCATTTTGATTAGTGTTTCTCATACTATGTTTTTTTATCTTAGTCAATGGTTGTAACCTAAACGAACTAAATTAATACTGAATGCGATGGATAATTCAATGATTGTACTCATGAGAAACTGAATGTTATGGGAGGTGGAAGTCTAATCCTTGTTTTTATGGTCCCCCAACTTTCTCAAGCTGTGAATCATACATGACTTAAAAACAAACAAAGTAAGGAACAAAACTTTTTTGAGTCATTCATGAGATAGATCCCACCTTCTTTTAGTGGGTCTCTTAATCCCTTAATGGATGAATAATGGATTAGTACAACTAAAAAGATATTTTCAGTTCTCCAATGTTTCGAGCATGATAAAGTCATCTTTTCAGTCTATTATTTGGAAGGTGAAGCTGATCAATAGTGGAATATTATCAAGAATACGAGGAAAATAGATGAAATTGAATTCATGTAATGGGATTAGTTCATGAACTTATTTTTCAATAAGTAATTCCCTCGTATTCTTCAATCAAATATAGAGAAGGTGTTCCTTGAACTTAAGAAAAAGGGTGATGAATACATTGGTACCTATGAAGAAAATTTTACTATACATGCAAGGTACACTTATGGAATTACTATCTAACCTAGGAGTAAAATTGATTGATTATTTGGTGGCTCAAAATAAAGTCTTCAAATGGAATTATCCATAAGTCACTTCAATATCTGTTAGGAAATAGTTCAATGTGCTCTTAAGGTTGATATGGATAATGGAGTAACCCATTAGTCCTATAGGTTTGATAAGAAGATAAAAATATAATTCAAGGGAAAATATAAAGACTACCCAGAAAAGAATATGATCTTTCCCTTATGCTCAATGTGTAGAAAGAAATATAGTGTAAATTAACTTAAAGGGATAAATAGATTTTTTAAGTGTGGGATATAATCTCATTTGGAATATGAATACCAAATTGATGGGAAAATATGTCTAATGATGTGAATAGAGAAAATGTTATACAAAATGCACCTCCTATGATTCAATTCTACAAGTTCAATTAAATGGGGCATTATGGAAACCAATTCCCTAATCCAAGGGTTATCAATGATGATCTATGTTAGCAAACTCTTAAGGCTAAAGATAAAGGCAATTAACATGCGATCACTATCTCAAATGGATGGGGAGAAACTAACCATTAAGAATACACCTATTGTACGGGAATTTGTTGATTTATTTCTGAAAGAATTTCTAGATCTACCATCGAAACATGAATTTGAGTTTTCAATAGAACTCATATTGGGTGTTATTCCTATTTTAAAGACACCTTATAGAATTGACCCAATTGAGTTTCAGGAATTGAAGAAGCAACTCCAAGATAACCTTGACAAGGGATTCATGCTCCCTAGTGTGTCACCTTGGGGTACACCTATTCTGTTTGTTAGGAATAAATATGGATCAATGAGACTTTTCATTATTTATCAAGAACTTAACAAGATCACTATCAAGGAAAAATATCCTCTTCACCTAATTAATGACTTATTCGACCTACTACAAGAAGCTCAATTCTTTTCAATAATTGATCTAAATTTAGGATATCATCAATTAATGGTCAATGGGGAGGATATACTAAAGAAGAAATTTTTTACAAGGTATGGACACTATGAATTAATATTGATGCCATTTGGTCTTACTAATTCCCCTGATATCTTCATAGATCTAATGAAGGGAGTCTTTAGATACTATCTTGATCAGTCTGTGGTAATCATTATAGATGATATTCTAGTTTATTTGAACATCAAGTAAGAGAATAAAGATCAATTGATAATTGTACCAAAGACCCTGATAAAGGGTAAGATTTATGAAAAATTTACCAAGTGTGAATTTTTCCTTGATAAAGTTTCAATTTTGGGACACATAATCTCAAAAGAGGGTATATCTATGGATCCATCAAAAAAAGAAGTTATTAAACATTGTACTAGACCAACAATGGTAACTGAGATCCAAATTTTTCTTGGTTTGGATGGATATTATCAATATTTTGTGAAATATTTTTCAAAAATATCTAATCCACTCACCAAGTTGACTCATAAAGGAGTTAATTTCATGTGGATGGGGGAATGTGAAGATAATTTCAAAGATATAAAAAAAAGGTTAGCCAGCGCACCTATGATCACACTAAATTATAGTGGAGAAAAATTTGTGATCTACAATGGTGAATCCAAGAAGGTTCTATGATTTTTTCTCATGAGAAATGATATGCTGATAGCTTATGCCTCATGAAAATTGAAAATACTTGAGAAAAATTAACCAACTCATGATTTGGAGTTAACTACTGTAATATTTTCATTAAATATATGGAATAATTATCTTTATAGTGAAATATGTGATATTTAAAATGATCATAAAATTTTGAAGTATATTTTCACACAAAATTAAATGAATATATTCCAAATAATATTGTTGGAGTTGATTAAAGATCCGGACTGCTCGATACATTACCACCATGGGAAAGTTAACTAGGTGGCAGATTCTTTGAGTCAAAAAAACCATTCTTGCATATCCATGATGAGGATCACAAATGATCTAATATTTATGGATTTGAGAAGGATGGATCTATAAATTTTAAAGGAAGAGGATAAATCCTATCTTTTTAAAATGAATTTTCAACCATCTATACAAATGAATATTAAGGAGGCGTAGAAGAAATATGTAGAGCTAAAAAATAAGAATAAAAATGTTCCTAAATTAAACCATGATTTTGATGGAATAATAAATTTCAGGAATTGTATTTTTATTCCTCCCATACCATAATTAAATAAGGATCTATTGGATGAGGCTCATAGTTCTTTATTATCTATTCATCCTAGAAGAACAAAGATGTACAAGGACCTGAATGAGTATTTATGGTGGGATGGAATGAAAAGAGATGTTTCTGAATATGTTTATCCATACATCCAATGGCCCGAAGGCCTTCATTTTTATTGATTTTTGATAATACGCCTTTTAAGGGGTGAGGTGGAACCCTCTAAATATGTTTATCAGTTCTTTTTTTTGTCATCAAGTTAAGACTGAGAAATAGAATTCTAAGGGTATTTTACAACCATTACCCATACCATAATAGAAATAGGAAAAAATCATTATGGACTTTATCATTGGACTTACCAAAATATCTAAATTCCATAATGATATATGAGTTATATTTGATCACCTTAAAAATTCAGCACACTTCATTACTATTAGAGAGTATTTATCTCTGGATCATCTTTCCAGGATATATGTAAAAGAAGTGGTAAGATTTCATGGAGTACCACTTTTCATTAAATCTAATTGGGATTCAAGGTTTACCGCAAATTTCTATAGAATTATTCAATAATATTTGGATATAGAGTTAAGTTTTAATACTTCTTTTCACCCTAAGATAGATGGTCAGTCTAAAAGGAAAATTTGAACTCTATATGACATGTTGAGTGCTTTGTCTATGGATTTCAAAGATGGTTGGGATCAACACCTACATTTGGTAGAATTTTTTTACAGCAATAGATTTCACTCCAATATTCAGATGGAACCTTATAAATCCCTCTATAGAAAGAAGTGCATAACTCTAACTTGCTGGGATGAAGTTGGTGAAAGAAAGCTATTAGGGATGAATCTTGTTGATTAAATGATAGAGAAATTTAGATATTTTCAACAACACATAAGAGCATATTAGATTCAATAAAAAAGTTGTGCTTCCAATAGAAGAAAAGACTGTGAGTTTAAAGTGGGTGAAAAAAAATTATGAATATCTCTCTATAATAGAGTAGGGATATTTGGAAATAATGTAAAGTTGAGACCTAGGCATATTAGTCTTTTTGAAATTTTGGATCATGTTGGGAAGTTAGCTTATCGATTGGCGCTACCACTAAATCTCTCTCAAGTTCATGATGTGTTCTATGTATATCTCATGAGAAAGTAAATACCTAATCCTTCACATGTACTAAGCTTAAAAGTCATACCACTAGAGAGAGATGTTTCTTATGAAGAACAACATAGCAAAAAAGTTTTGTAAAACAAGACTACTCGCTTGGTTAATGTTTTATGGTAGAATAACCAATTTGAAGAAGTTATGTGGAAACTTGAGGATGTTATGAGGTAGAGTTATCCCCATATTTTTGTATCCAAATGATGAATTTCGAGGGCTAAATTCTGTTTAAGGGGGTAGAATGTAACAACTGTATGTTTCTATGAAGTATTTTTTTAATAATTTTAATTTTTCAATAGCTTGCATTGCACACAATCGTGAGTTTAAAATAACTATGGGATGCCATTAGTCTCGAATGACCACTATAACATAGACATTATGTTAGTGGGGATAAATATAAGAAACTTATGAAAATGTATGGTGAATTATTTATCTACTAAATTATTTATAAAAAATATAAACCAATTAAATGTATGGAAATATTTGTATTTTTTATTAATAAATTAAGTTAATTAAAATTAGTAAATGAAATTAATTAAATATATATTTTATATATATTATAAAATATTATTTATATTCATCCAATAGATATTTTATACATAGGATATGAATAAACCATATTTTATGTATAAAAACCTATATTTTTTAAAAGGGTACTTTTATCTCATTTTAATGGAGAACCCTTTTTAAATTAAAATTTTGACACATTAAAAAAAATTATATGACAAAATTTAATTCCTATTTTGAATTGGGATATACAAATTTACTTTGGATTAATTTTTAATATTTATCTGATAACTTTCGAGGTTTTATGAATAGTAAAAATGTACTAAATTTTAATTAAAAAAAACATTTTTCATCCTAATAATTTTTATGGTTAAATTATATTATTGAATGGTTTTAAAGTATAAATAGAATATATTTTTATCAGTTAATAAAATTTAGGTTATTGGAATTAATTTCACATTTAATTCAGATGTAAAAAGATTTCAATCTTTTATAATGTTTTAACTCTTAAAAACTCGTTTTCAAATTTTAACAATGAGATTAATTTTGAATTAATTACTAAAAATTATATGTTTTGAATTTTAAAAAATTTATTTCACATTTTTAAATAGTAGATCCAAATTATGTAAATATATTTATTTTATTTTTGGGCATTATGAATAGTAACTTCTGTAATTTTTATTAATACATTAAAAGGGTAAATCAGATAATTAAGGGTAAAAATAATGTTATAAAATTACCCTAACACTTGTACTAATATCATTGGATTAGTTTTTCCCTACCTAAATCATCCTTGAGTCTAAATGGTATCCTTTAAGAGCCACTTGGATGATATTAGGACATTTATTTTATTTTATTTAAAGAAGAGTAAAATATGTCTTAATCAAATTTTAATAACTATATATTTTTTAATATGAGGTAATATAGAATATAAATTAAGCTATAAATAATAATTTTAAAAATAATATGTTTTTATTTATCATTTAATTTTATTTATAATTTTTATGAAATAAATAATTAACTTGATAACTTATACATTAATGATGCAGAAATTATTTAATTGATTTGAAATCAACAAAATATTGATTATTAAAATGATAATTACCATTAAAATACAAGAAAACTTAACCAAATATTATTTTTATAATGCATATCGACCATATTCATCCATGGGTCGATTCATAGGACATTTTGAGACATATGGAAAATATTATGACACTTATAATATTTTATTTAAAGTGATGTTAAAGTTGTCACATTCATATTTTAATAAATATAACATTTTTAATGTATGTTTTGTCAGAATATATATTCGACAATAAGAATTCATATAAAATAAAAAGGATTTATATTCAACATATCATTTTATTTTTAATTTTTATTCAATAAATAAGTATCTTAAATAATTACACAAAACTGATGTTGTAATTGTTTTATAAATGGATACAATAAATTAATGTTATTAAAATTATTAAAATAAATATAATTTATGATAATTAATGTATCCAAAAAAATTATATATTACCTTCACCTCTTTTGAATATAATAAAATTTTTGGTTATAAGTTAACTTTTTTTGTTTATATTTTTAATAATCAACTAATTATATAGTATCAGAATTGATACTATTGATTGTTTATCCAAGTTATGTATTATTAAATTATTTAAAAATAATAATTTTTTTTTAAATAGAATAATTTTGAAACGGTTTAAATTTTTTAAAATTATTCATTTGTGTTCTAATTGAAATTAGATTTTTAAATATTTCACAGTTTTAATATTGAAATATTTGTTACCTTAGTTAAAAATAAAATAGAATAACTAAGTGTTAATTAAAATGATAATGACTAAATTGATAGAAAAACCTGCCTCAAATTTATTTTTTAATTATATTAAAACCTTATCTCATCTCATTTTTTAAACTAATACATTTTTTCGTTTTTTGGACATGGTTAGAATTTATTGTAAATTAATATTTCTGGAAAGTACAAAGGTTCCCCCAATATCAACTTGAAAAGGAAACCTCCTCCCTCATTTCTTTATAACTCATTGAGCCTTAAAGCTCATCTATCCCCCCCCCCCCAATTTTACTTCTCAACTTCCCTATTCACATTCTAGAGGTGGTGGTCATCTCAAAAGACAAACTTTATTTCCTTTAAGAGGGGATATAGAAGGAGCTTGCCAAAAAAGAGGTAATATCCTTTACTGACTCTCTCAAGATCATTTCTTCTTCTGCTTCATGTTCCTTTGTTTTTTACATTATTAAATAATAAATTAAATATCACCTATATAATAATATTTTATTATCATTTTGTAACAACCTTATTTTACCTTCTATCCATCCTACAAAAAAAAATAACCACGCGTGTGTATGTATGACTTACTGTCTCCACACCATTGTGTAATATATTTTTCACCACCACTAAACTTGCATGGATATAATTATGAAAATAATAACTATATATTATTATTATAACAATTTATTTATTCTATAATATATATATATATCATCCACTTCCATAAAATTTCATAATTAAAGGAATGATATCATTACTCATGCGTACGTACGGTCTACCGTCACCATGATGTGATGCGATTCATTCTACACTTTATCCATTAAAGTTTGATTATATAAATTTATAGAATGAATAAATGTGATATATATTGTATTAATATCATTCTTGAAATTATATAACTATAACCTATGAAAAGTAATCATAACTTATTCTACAAAACATGCATAAGAAAATGAAGTCGTTTATACCCGAACAATGAGTAATAATAAAATTTTATTAACAAATGGATTATAATATGATCATATATAATATCATAAAAATTAATATGATTATATAATAATTCAATAAAATTATTTAAATCATTATAGAAGAGTTTTGGATACATAAAAAAGATATCGGACTAAGGTAAGGGATAGCTTCGTAGTCCCAATATTATCCGAGATTGTTTATACGTAAGTATTTACTGGGGGATATTTATCATACAAATCCATGTTTCATAAAAATGTAATATTATTTATATTATTATACAATTTTATAAAGTCAATTTTACCAATTTTTTAATTTTTATTAAATGGTATGAAAGGAATCTTTTGTCATTTTTCGATACGGTGTATTTTTTAACTTATCCGATAAAAGTACGAGAAGAATGTTTTCTTTTAACTTATACAACATGATGGGTTTTTATGATTTCATAACACCATATTTCCATGAATATTTCATCATATTATTTCAATTTTATTTTAATAGAAATTATTTTATTTTAAAATTGTGTGGAATTTTGATAAAAGAAAATTTTTTTGAGAAGGAAAGGATATTTTTTTCAGGAATTAATTTCAAGTGTTCTATCAAAATTATTTTCCATCTAAGATGGAATTATTTAATAGGGTTATGTTTAAAGTAAAATATACCTATTATTTTTATGTTAGATTATGTTTACAATGGAACTATATTAATCAAATTGATTTGTTTTATATGGATTATGTTATGATTAAATTATATTTAAGAAATTCATTTAATTATTTGGGTTATGTTATGATGAATGATTTATTTTTTATGGAACACATAAGAATTATTTCATTATGAGATGGGTGGGTCCTATATATACATAGAATACATTGTTTTAAGATTTATATCTCATGATATATATAGGGATATAATTTTAAATGGTCTTGGTTCAGTAATATATGGCTGGAATGAGAAGTAAACTCGATTCAGTAATGGACTTTATCCACTATGATGGTCCTAGAAATGAGGCTTGACTAATATGAAATTATTTTATATGCTTATTTTTATGCCAAAAATTCCATGTCTTATGTTATGACTTTTGGGAATATGTTCATTGATTATTTGTGAACTTTTATTATTTATCCCACGACATGATATCCTAATCTTCTATATAGAGGATAAATTTTTTAAATTTTATGTTATTATGTATTATGATTATTATATTATTGATATCTTTATTGTTTAACTTTATGGAGAATCTAATCTCACCCTTTATTATGTTTATTTTCCCCATGTTGGGAATAAGAGTATTGGTAAGATATGCCAAAAATGGGTCTAGATATTAAAGAATAAGTGGGAGATAATATAGATGTCTTACAAACCAGTTTTTTATGTTTCCTAGGTTCTGAAGACACTAAAACTATACAGTCATATAGTAGTTTCGTTATGTTTTGAAATGAATATTATTCAATTTTGAAGTAATATCTACGTATGTAAAGTATGGGTCGTTAAAAAATCTCTTCCTAGAGTTATAATTTTTTCATCATTTCCCGTGATGTTATTGATAGGGAGGAAATTATCTTATATCTCCTCATGGATAAGAACTCCTATAATTTTATAAATGTCCCAATGGTTGATTTAAGCTTAGAACTCTAACAAATTGAATTTATTTTTCACTAATCACCACTGATTAAAAACTCTATAATGAATTTATAATATTGGAAACTCAAAAACTGTGAAGTCCAAAACACAGCAAACAATATAATGGGTTTTAATTCAATTTCAAACCCAAAAAATTATTTAATTAAATAAATAGGGTCATCACCACTATTTAGGTAAATTTATTCTAGAAAATAGATCACATTGAAGACTCCATACTTTCCTCTGATCATGAATAGAAGATAATAAGATTCTCGAGTATCCCAAAATGATAGACTTATTTATTTGAGGTCTATTATCCATCATCATCAGGGAGTGTTCTCGTATATAATATTCATTGATAAAACTTTCATAAATGATATTACTATAGAAGGATATGTTTATTAAAGTGTGCATATGGGGTGATATAAACCATATATAAGGTAGATTCATATCTGAACCCAGAATTGGGGCATCATAGAGGATACCAAATGTAACATCATCTTACATTATTTCAAGTATTCCTTGAACCTTTTTTGATCTCTATTATGTTGGATCTTGTTTTGGGGACATTCTGGGAGAATTTTGAGAATTTTCGAAGCTCAAGGGGATGAGAATGGTATAACTTCCATGAACCCACCCTCATGGATCCTATCTTTAAATCAATAACCTTGTATTCATGACATTGATGTCGATAATTATGACCCAAATTTATTATATAAACCATAAAAAATCAAAAATAAAACATGGATCATTTACATTATGGAGGTCCATTTAGGTTTAGAGTTTTATAGAATTAGGATAAACTCTTACATAAATAATTCTCATGACTTTAAATTCTCATTTATCCCTCTTAACCCCAAATTTCTTTTTCAATCTAATACATCATCATCATCCATATAAAATCCCCTCTAGACATAACTTATTCAACATCATTCTTTACAACCTTGGAAAAACGAGACATAAGAAGGGTGAGCTCAGATGCTTGGTAAGGGTAAACATAAGCATTATCAATTGAATTTCATTAATTAAAATAAGAGTGCATAAGAGTATGATTTAATAATCAAAGTGCATGAGCAAGTTAAAAAATAAATCATACCCAATAATACCTAGATCATAAAATATGAAAACATGGAAAAGGAAAGAGTTATCAGAATTAATAATCAAAAGCCATTTGATATCAATATCAATCATTAAAAACATTAAAACCCCATTGAAATCATAAAATAAAACATGTACATACTTGGGACACCATTTTCACTTGAATCATACATTCACTCTTTCAAATGGAATAACCATATGGTCGACTTCCATACCCAATGCATTGGAGGGATATCATGGACTCACCCATCATTATTTTATCACATATCCACCCATTATTGGTATATCACAGAGCCACCCATCATTGGTTTATGAAGTAACCACCCATCATTGTTTTATCATGTAACCACCTGTAAAAATTTTAAGAACGATTATAAAATCATAACACCTAAAATCATTAATTTCCATAGAAAATCATTGGAGCAACCATTATCCCTTTTATAACTTGATTAACCCATGGAAAAGAAATGGGTTCTATAACAGTCTCTTTGAAACATGATTAACCCATGGAAAATATATGTGTTCCATAAGAATCTCATTGATACATTGTTATCCTATAGAAAAGAAGCCTCTTCCATAATAATATCATTTAAACATGGTTATCCTATGTAAAATAAATGGGTTATATAATAAAATAATTGAAACATGATTAATCAATATAAAAGAAATGGGTTCCATACAAATCTCATTGAAATAATATTAACCCAAGGAAAAGAAATTAGTTCCATAAAAATCTATTTGAAACAAGATTAAACCATGGAAGAGAAATGGATTTTATAATAATCTCTTTTAAACATGATTAACCCATATAAAATAAATGTGTTCAATAATAATATCTTTGAAACTTGTTTAACCCATAGGAAAGAAATATATTTCATAATAATCTCTTTGAATAAATCATAATTTATCCAAATAATGAATAAGGATTGTATCAATATAAAATATCCCCAGTGTAGGATAAGTAACAACAACAGTTTTAAACATTTATTAATGGATATTCTATTAAAATATCACTTGAAACATTCTTGGGGAAAATAATCTTTAAACATTCCAATGTGTCCTATACCACTTTAAAACATTTCAATCATTAACCCCATGAAGGAATAAAATTAAAATAAAACTTATAATATCATGAAAATAGGGATATTCAAGATATAACATGTCAAAAGTGTAGTATATGCATATTATAAAATAATATAGTTGTATAACATAAAAAACGTCTCAAATAAGGTCAATTTTGACACAAATACATTACCACTTTGGAATCTTTGAAACTGTAAACACCATAAAATAGAAATACTACAATAGATATGTAAATACCTGTAAATTAAATTATAATAATCATATAATACATTAATGGTAATAATATAAACCACAAAACAAAAATAAGTGGTGAATATGGCATAAGTCTCATAGAAATAAAAGTGAGAATAGAAATCCCCTTACTAATTGATTAACTTTTTGAATCATGGTATCCATGAAATATTAACATAATTTGAATCTATTAATATCATTAAATAAATTAAAATCATGATACTACGTTTTCATATAGAATTATGTAAACCATATAAAATTAATTAGGTTTATAATAAAAAAATAAGTCTCAATGGAATGTAAATTGAGACAAAACCCATTACAACTATGGTAACATCTGAATCGTGGTTAGGGAAGAGGTTGGTAGAGTTTGGAATGGTTTTGAATAAGTTTTAAGGCTTTTCTAAGGGTGCATGGTTTGAGCATGGTTAGGGAAAACCATGCAGGTTCTCTAGGTAATCGTGCAGGGGGGACAGTGGGCTTTGCACAGTCTACACACAGTTTTCCAAACTGTCACGAACCAGTCCAGGTTGTCATCTGACCTGATGCTTGACCTGATCTATGACATGGCCCGAAGGGAGTTCCCGATCCCCATGGGCTGGAACAAGTGCTCGGGTATCAAACATTACATGGGAACGATTTACCCAAAATAAAAGGTAGAAAAACAACTAGCCAGATAAATAAACTGAAACTAGAAATAGACAACCAAACACGCCTTTAAACTATGAACAGGTTTAAAGTCTACAACTCGAAACAATAACTAAAAAGAAAATACGGCATCAGAAACTAAAACTCATACTCAAACCTCCCGGCAGAAGAGAGGCCACATCAATACCACTCTGCATGAAAAGACCAACTACAACCTAAACCACCATCACTGAGCACGATGTTACAACCCGGAATGCACAAGAAACAAAGTCTACATACACCCAAAGGTGTATGTAGGGTGTGAGCCAAAATCCCAGAAGGACGTCACCCAATAAAAATGATGCATGGCACAACATCAAAAAGACAATTTAATGTGCTTATTCAAAATTATACATTCAAAATGCTTTTGAAGAAAACATTTACAAGACAAATGCTAAAGGAAAACACTAAAAAGAACTCATTTCACAAACACGATTTTAAAGAGGAAGAGAAAAGTTCATTATGAAAACACACACACATACTCACACACACACACACACACATACTCACACACACACACACACAATCACACCCAAGTGGTCCTCCATATGCCAATGGAAGGCACCATACCATAGATGGTAGAGCACTATCGATAAATCCCCTAAGGTTCATCTAGCTCGAGTGGGACCCTAGAACCTCGTGTCTCGGTGAAACGTGGCTTAGAAACCACGACCCTCAGAAACGTGGCTTAAAAGACCACGACCCTCAGAAAACGTGGCTTAGAAGGCCATGACCCTCAGTCATCATATGTTTATTTAGTGTTCCAATCATCAATCCAGCTAAGTGAAATAGGGACGATACCCATCCGACTCACTAGCGCACTAGTTTCAGTCTACAAACCAAGATACCTAGGGTTTTCCCTTGTGCTCAAACATGTTCCACATTCACATAGCACATCACTTTCACATTTCACAAACCAAACATGACATTACACAAAAAAGTCACCACTTTCATATGAAAGCACTATTTCAAAGACACACGCACACCAAGGACATGTCTCATTTTATAAAAATACACCACTTTAAAAATGAACGCATATTCAACTCCTTCAAAATACCATTTTCGCATCATATAAATGTACCAAAGAATCATTTGAGCTATTAATGAAATCGTTCAAGAAAAACCAAGAAGACTTTACACCAAAAACCACTTGATTCTATATAGAGGTGTCACTTTAAAAATTGATAAACACGGTAACCATATCAAAACAGGTTTTCCATTATTCAAACAATTTTGCATTTCAATTTCAAAAGTACACAATAAGGAAAACACACCAAAAGTGATTCATTTTACTTTGAAAATTTCTATTCAAATACACAAACACCAAAAGTAACTTGAAAACACCTTTCACACCTACAAAACAACCCTCAAAAACCTTTCAACCATGTTTCTCACTCAAAACACCACTTAAATAAACAATTCCTCAATTTATAAAACATATCACAATCAAGAGAAACCATTACAAAATCAATTTCACAAATTAACCCTTATAAAACCACATTTAAATTCTATAAACAATTATTAAACTCTTCCAAAATTTACCACAACAAGATCGAAAAGAAAAACATGACAATTTCTAAAAACAAGTGCAACTTTCATCACGCACACATGTCACAACATTTTAAAAGCGCATTTCGCAAAACCTCTACAGCACTACCAAGAATTTTTACCACTACACACATATAAATGACAAGATTATATTACTCCCTAAAACCCATTTTCTTAAAACGATCATACCAAAACATTTTAAACATAATTCACATCATGCAACTAAACCATAGAACGTATTAAGTTTAACTAAACAAATAAATTAAATTATCTAAATGATGAAAAGGCATGGAACCACCTATCGTGTGATGAATTTCCCAAAAACTTGTGTGAAACACCAATTACACCTAATGCACACCGCAAGGGAGCCAAAGGCAAACCTTAAATAAGAATTTGAACCAAGAAAAATTAAGATCACACCCTAAAATATGAACTCATACCTGCTGGAAAATATAAAAATAAAATAAAATAACACTCAAATACTAAAGGGGAATACTCATCCAAAGGGGGAAGCAGGGGTTGTCGGCCAAGGGTGAGGTGCGGCATGAGCTGGCTGTCGAGAGGGAGGAGGGAAGCTGGTCAGGATGGCTGGAGGAGATGGCGTGTCACCGAACGGAGAAGTGGGTGGAGGTTCGCTGTGCCGGAAGAGTGTGGGGCACCAGAATCGGGGATAGCTGAAGATGAGCACGCAGGGAGATGAGGGCGCGATTGGTCAAGGAGGTGCGGGGTGCGGCCGGTCTGGCAAGCGTGGGGGGGGGGGGGGCGACAGCGGACCTTTCCAGAAGGGAGGGCGGAGCGGCGGCTGGGGATGCCGGATAGAGGAGGTCACAGCGTGAGATGGGGTAGGAGGGAGGCTGCGGCACAGGAGAAGAAGGAGATTGGAGGGGGTGCCGTGACGGGGAGAAGAGGAAAACAGGGGGGACAGCCCAAGAGGAAGATAAAAAAAAGAAGGGCGGGCGCTGCCAAACCCTAACAAGGGGAAAAATAATAATAACAAAAATAAATAAATAAATAAATATAAAGCTATAAGTTGAACTAAAATAAAACTAATAATAAATAAAACTAATAATAAAACTGCTAATAATAATAATTAATATAATAGTAACAATAATAATGTTAATAACTTAATTAATAATACTAATAAGAATTATAATAGTTGGAGTGATAATAATATGAATAATAGTGATAATAATTCATTAATATTTAAAACAATCCTTTTAAATCTTTATTAAAGGAAATCATAAATAATAACCAATTCATTAATTATAATAATAATCATTGTAATAACCACAATAATAATATTAATATTATCAGCAAAAAAATTAATTTAGTTTTTATCTAACTCTTATTATTTTGTTCTATTTTCATTTTACGACTCATTTAATTTTATCTCATCATTGTTAATTCATTTCATTTAATTAACTAAATAGCGTCAGGTCACTTGGTGTACCAAGCCAGGCTACGAGGTTCCCAATTCGTGCCTCACCCGAGGCCGTGCGGGGTCTCCATTTTCATTTTATTCTCATTTTATTATTTGTCGCATAATTCTCATCTGCCTTGAACATCGGGAAAGTCGTGCAGCGAGCTGGGCGAGGTCGCGCAATGACCCAGGCGAGGTTGCTCGGCGTTGACCGCGTTGTGCTAGATGCAACCAAGGGCAAAACATCCGATTTTAAATAGGTACTCAGACAAATTTAATTCGGGCCTCGACCCGAGCCACCTGATTCCCAATACAATCAATCAAATAAATAATATAAAAAGTATGAGTGTGACAATTCTCCCCACCATAAAGATTTCCGTCCCCGGAAAGCCACAACCAGAACCAAACCCCAAAGTAGAAAAACACACTCCCTTAAGGTCCAAAGGGGATCCCTATGAAAACAAGTGAAAAGAGGCCAATGCACCATGCTCAGAGAACGTGACTCAAATGTAAACCTCAAGAAACATGTAAAGGACTTTTTGATATGTGTTGTCTGGCCCAAATAGCTAGAACACCTCAAGTTGATTGATCAAAGATAGGGACTCTCGCGCTCGCGAGAACCAACATCACAAACCGAAAAACCTCAAGCACTATTAAACGAAACCGACCATTTGGATAGAATGAACAAATAAGGTCAAACCACGTCCAAGGAACACTTTTATCGCCTATCACAAAGCCATATTTAAAAACAGAATCAAAAGATCAACATGGGGAGGCCCGAGGGGCTCCCCACCATTAGGAACTCACTGACGCTCGAAACGAGACTGGAAAACCGACACGGGGAGGTTCGAGCAGACTCCCCACCATTAAAGAAAAGTCCAGCACTGATTCATTCTAGAGACATTCGTGTGAGACCTAATGTGGGTCTCCCCACCATTAAGAACCTACCAACTCCCAAGGCAAGACTAGAAAACCAATATGGGGAGGTCCGGGCGGACTCCCCGCCATTCAGGAAAGGCCAACACCGATTAATTCCAGAGACCTTTATGTGAGACCCATTATGGGTCTTGCCGCCATTAGAACGAACAGAGGATACATAACTTTGAAAAAATTCTCGATGGTGACCAAACACCCCACTACAAGGGGCAGTGAGGGAGGGACCCGACTACCGGGGCGTCTAAAGAATGGCCCAAGACAAACTAGCATTTCCACATTCCTGGATGAGAATTATTCAAATTTGAGACAGATTTACTCAACATACTCCCATAAGGACCACTAAAGCGATTGCATCCAATGGGACACAACCTCCAAGACTTTAAGGAAACAAGACGAACATGCCTCCACATGGTCGCGAAAACCTTATGCAACAAGATGGCTCATTTGGAGAAGAACATCCATAGAAACAATTTAAACTGCCTATACTTTTAATATCGATAGAAGAAATAAAGTCAAGGTCCCATACACTCTCTAGGTTCCTAACCATGCGCCAGCTTCACTCCGAGGCCTACGGCTGGAGCCCTGATGTTTGATGTATCTCCTGCCTCGCAATCAGGCATGGAAGACTCCCGAACGGAGCTTCTCCTATTGGTGTCACACACAACCGCACTACAACCAAGGCAACACCAGCAAACATAACACATTACAACATCCTACTGATCATACATGGAACACTCACCAATCACAAGAGGTGAAATGGTGCATGCGCATTTCCCTTTGTCCCTCTGAATGAGAAAACGACACCACAAATCGTCACCTGAACATGACCATTGTGATAGAGAGGAAGATTATACAGAGAGGGGAATCAAATTGGGTCTTAAACAACACGTCATTCCTGCCATCAACCATAGCATCCCCACGTGGCTGGGTCTTCCACACTAGTGTCCTAACAGATCCTTCTTCTTAAATGAAACCAATAAAGGAACAAAGTTCATTTAAAAATAACAGCCCGCACTGACAACCCCAAGTTGCTTCCACCTTTTCACTTCGAAGAGAACTCGCATAGCAAGTGGTCACCAAACATGACCCTTGCAGCCAATGAAAACACTACAACCCATTCAAGACATCGGTATGCACCGATAACTCTGAATCATTTTCACCCTTCCCTGCTAGAATTTCTTTCACCACTTCCACGGGAAACCACCTAACACAACGATGTCAAACCTCATACTCGATGGCTCAAACAACTCAATGAATCCAAAACTCCATTCAACTCCCCATGCATATATCATCCTGCTATAAGAGGATTCGTCTAGTTATAAAAAGGAGAGGTGGGTTCACTTCCAGAATTCAAGAAGAGTCATATGATAAACTGGAGGATCAGCCAATGGCGAGTTGCCCATGGCCACACTTCAATCGCATGTCATGTATTTATGGGGGGCATACACTAGTCAAAAAAGAAAACCATGGACCCAACCAAACTGGTCCAATGGTCAAGACATACCACAAGAGAACACTAGGTGTGCAGGGGGAATCACTGTAAGGGATTCCCGAAGTACTCTTCAAAAGAATTCACCAACTACACGCTTGCATACCAACTTACAAATTGATATTTAAACTCAGTACACAAATCAGTCAGAAGGGATCCTCATCAAAAAATGCCTCACATCTGACATTTTCAAAACACAATGACACACCACACAAACACCGATTATTAACACACCAAATTCTCATTTAACAAAACTTTTTTAAAATAAGTAAAGCTAGTGGGTTGCACAAACACCAATGGTGTCCCATGGGCCAAGCACATGCATGTTCTCATGCCACACCATCACCCACCTCATATCCATCCAGGCACTCATCCTCTCTTTCCATTAACCCTTTCTCTTTCCATATACACTCATGCATGTGGTTTCCCATGAGACACCAAAGATCAAAACCAAACCTTTCCTTTTTTTCAAAACCAAAACATCCAACCCACACTTTTCAAACCTCGTACCTCATTTCCTTTTTAAAGTTCTTTATTTCAAAACTTTTTCCAAAACATTTTCTAAGACCAAATCATTTTCACTTAAAACCTAAATTTCCACAATTCCAAAACAAAGAAATGAGGAACGATGCAAGAGAAAACTAGTGTCAGTGGGTGATTGGAACATATGGTTGGCGGCCATATGCCAATCACGCCACTGCCACGGAGGGTATTCTAGGACAGCGTCCCTAGCTCCACATGGATTTTCAGACCCTGGGAGCCGACTAGGGCCACGACCTTACCGATTTTTCATTTCCCCTTAGACAAGATTAACCGCAAGGACCAAAAACTCAGACAAACCTCAACATACTTTGGTAACTTGAGTCTTGCCTCGAGGTGTGCGGACTAGGCACCTTACTCGTAGCGAGGACTTCGAGTCCCGACAACCCTAACTCAAGTCCACCATGACTCTATCCCAAAAGAACATGACCCAAGAGAGCAAACAACCTGCATTTGATACCATTTTGTCACAAAAAGGTCTGGGTCGTCATCCGACCCGACGCCTGACCCGATCCGCGACATGGCCTGAAGGGCGTTCCCGATCCCCACGGGCTGGCACAAGTGCCCGGGTATCAAACATTACATGGGAACGATTTACCTGAAACAAAATATAGAAAAACAACTATCCAGATAAATAAACTGAAACTAGAAATAGACAACCAAACATGCCTTTAAACTATGAACAGGTTTAAAGTCTACAACTCGAAACAATAACTAAAAAGAAAATACGGCATCAGAAACTAAAACTCATACTCAAACCTCTTGGCAGAAGAGAGGCCACATCAACACCAATCTGCATGAAAAGACCAACTGCAACCTGAACCACCATCACTGAGCACGATGTCACAACCTAGAATGCACAAGAAACAAAGTCTACATACACCCAAAGGTGTATGTAGGGTGTGAGATGAATGCCCAATAGGACGTCGCCCAATAAAAAGGTTCCATGCCACAGCCTCAAAATGACAATTTAATGTGCTTATTCAAAATTATTCTTTCAAAATTCTTTTAAAGAAAACATTTACAAGCCAAATTATAAAGGAAACACTAAAAAGAACTCATTTCACAAACACGATTTTAAAGAAGAAGAGAAAAGTTCATTATGGGCACACACACACATACTCACACACACCCACACACATACTCGCACATACACACACACACACTCACACCCATGTGGTCCTCCATATGCCGACGGAAGGCACCACGCCATAGATGGTAGAGCACTATGGGTAAATCCCCTAAGGTTCATCTAGCTCGAGTGGGACCCTAGAACCTCGTGTCTCAGTGAAACGTGGCTTAGAAACCATAACCCTCAGAAACGTGGCCTAGAAGACCACGACCCTCAGAAAACATGGCTTAGAAGGCCACGACCCTCAGTCATCATATGTTTAGTTAGTATTGCAATCGTCAATCCAGCTAAGTGAAAAAGGTATGATACCCATCCGGATCACTAGCGCACTAGTTCTAGTTTTCCCACCTAGATACCCAGGGTTTTCCCATGTGCTCAAACATGTTCCACATTCACATAACACATCACTTTCACATTTCACAAACCAAACATGACATTACATAAAAAATTCACCACTTGCATACCAAAGTAATATTTCAAAGACACACGCACACCAAGGACATGTCTCATTTTATAAAAATACACCACTTTAAAAATGAACGCGTATTCAACTCCTTCAAAATACCATTTTCACGTCATATAAATGCACCAAAGAATCATTTGAGATATTAATGAAATCGTTTCAAGAAAAACCAAGAAAACTTTACACCAAAAACCCCTTGATTCTATATAGAGGCGTCACTTTTAAACTTGATACATGAGGTAACCATATCGAAACTTGTTTTCCATTATTCAAACAATTTTTCATTTCAATTTCAAAAGTGCACAACAAGGAAAACACACCAAAAGTGATTCATTTTACTTTGAAAATGTCTATTCAAATACACAAACACCTAAAGTAACTTGAAAACACCTTTTTCACCTATAAAAAACCCTTAAAACCTTTAAACCATGTTTCGCACTCAAAACACCACTTAAATAAACAATTCTTCAATTTATAAAACATATCTCAATCAAAAGAAACCATTAACAAATCAATTTCACAAATTAACCCTTCTAAAACCTCATTGTCATTCTATAAACAACTCTTAAACTCTTCTAAAATTTACCACAATAGGATCGAAAGGGAAAACATGACAATATCTAAAACCAAGTGCAAGTTTCATCACGCACGCATGTCACAATGTTTTTAAAACGCATTTTGCAAAACCTCTACTGCACTACCAAGCATTTTTACCACAACACACATATAAATGACAAGATTATATTACTCCCGAAAACCCATTTTTTTCAAACAAGCATACGAAAACATTTTAAACATAATTCGCATCATGAAACTAGACCATAGAACATATTAAGTTTAACTAAACAAACAAATTAAATTATCTAAATGATACAAAGGCATGGAACCACCTACTGGGTGAAAACTTTCCCAAAAACTTGTGTGAAACACCAATTGCACCTAATGCGCACCACAAGGGAGAAAAAGGAAAACCCTAAATAAAAATTTCAACCAAGAAAAATTAAGATCACACCCTAAAATATGAACTCATACCCACTGGAACAATTAATAATAAAATAAAATAACACTCAAATACTAAAAGGGAATACTCATCCGAAGGGGGCAGCAGGGGCCGCCGGCCAAGGGGGAGGTGTGGCGCGAGATGGTTGTTAAGAGGGAGGAGGGAAGTTGGTCGGGATGGCCATAGGAGATGGTGCGTCACCGGACAGAGAAGGGGGCAGCGGTTCGCTGCGCCGGGAGAGTGTGGGGTTCTGGAATCAGGGATATCCGGAGAGGATCGCATAGGGAGAGGAGGGCGTTGTTGGTCAAAGAGGTTCAGGGTGCGGCCGGTCTGGTGAGCGTGGGGGGGGGGCGACGATAGACCTTGCCGGAATGGAGGGTGGAGCGGTGGTCGGGGCTGCCGGAAGGAGGAGGTCACGGAGTGAGATGGGGTAGGGGGAGGCTGCGGCACAGGAGAATAAGGAGAAAGTAGGGGGTGCCATGATGGGGAGAAGAGGAAAATAGGGGGGGACGGCCCGAGAGGAAGAGAAGAAAAAAAAAGAAGGTCGAGGCTGCCAAACCCTAACAAGGGGAAAAATAATAATAATAAATAAATAAAAAGATAAAGCTATAAGTTGAACTAAAATAAAACTAAAAATAAATAAAAATACTAATAAAACTACTAATACTAATAATTAATTTAATAATAATAATAATAATGTTAATAACTTAATTAATAATACTAATATGAATTATAATAGTTGGAGTGATAGTAATATTAATAATAGTGATAATAATTCATTAATATTTAAAACAAACCTTGTAAATCTTTATTAAAACAAATCTTAAATAATAACCAATTCATTAATAATAATAATCATCATTGTAATAACCATAATAATAATATTACTATTATCAGAAAAACAATTAATTAAGTTTTTATCTAACTCTTATTATTTTGTTCTATTTTCATTTTACGACTCATTTAATTTTATCTCTTCATTGTTAATAAATTTCATTTAATTAACTGAATAGCGTCAGGTCACCTGGTGTATCAGGCCAGGCTGCGTGATTTCTAATTTGTGCCTCGCCTGAGGCCGCGCAGGGTCTCCATTTTCATTGTATTCACATTTTATTATTCTTCGCATAATTCTCATCTGCCTTGAACATCAGTTAGGTCATGCAGCGAGCTGGGTGAGGTTGCACGGCGACCCAAGCGAGGTTTCGCGGCTTTGACCGTAGTGCTCTAGACGCAACCAAGGGAAAAACATCTGATTTTAAATAAGTACTCAAAAAAATTTAATTCAGGCCTCAACCTGAGCCACCTGATTCCCAATAAAAACAATAGAATAAATAATATAAAAAGGATGATTGTGACACAAATCATGCAAGACAATCGTGTGGGACCCCTTCTCTTAAGGCAGTGGCGTGTGCACGGTTAGCGCATGGTTTTCCAAACCGTGCTGGCTAACTATTCCCCCACTTAAAAAGGGAATTTTCAAATCCGAGTTCAGTCAGGCTTGACCTATTTCACAAAAAACTTCCTCCCACTCTAGCCTCACTCAGTATTTTTTGTTCTCAAGGATTTGAGGGGCTCTCCCACTCATTTTGGAAGCGGTTTGAAGGGGTTTCAAGGTGATTTGAAGTTGGATTCTCCCCAGCAGGTCTCTTATCTTGGTTACTCTTTGGTTTTATCTAGATCTAATCTTCCCACTCTCTCATTGTTTTAGATATACATCATTTGTGTGTAGATCTATGGTTTTTTTAGCCTAAATTGATTATTTTATGGCTTTTTGATGATAGAGAAGATTATCTAGAGAAGTTTCAGTGGGGCATTTTATAGCGACCCAACCTTTTCTTACATTACTATTACATCATTTTAAATATAAATAACAAAATATTGTTACACATAGCATATCCAAAGGTTTATTTTCTTGGGAAAACTAGTACCATACATAACAATTATAACATCAAGCAGAAACATTTATTTAATTTCTTATTCTCTAGCTTCTTATTGGAACTTGACCTCTCCTTTGTACATGTAGTCACCTGAGGATATACATCAAAAGGGGTTAGCTAAAATCCCAGTAATAGGATAGATAATAACAATATATCATGGGGTGAGCATAATCATACCATTGTAAAAATATCATGAACATGGGAGGATTCATTAATAAAATACTTGAAATGTGGCATTGTATAAAAATGAAACATCATGTATTAGTGGTTAACTACCACACATACTTGTGAAAAAAGATATCATCTTTTTCACACATAATTTAACTTAAAATCATGAGATTCATCACTTTACCCAATTCATTGGAGCACTGTATAATTCTAGCCACACCTGTCACATTGAAACATTCATATTGCGCTATATAATTCTGGGTGCACCCGTCACATCATAACATTATCAGTATCATGCATGCCACAATGAAAATATATAAAAAATGAACATAACTAACTCATGAAAAGTAATGGGTTTAATCTCATAAGAATACATTCATAAACTTTGGGTTCCGAAAATAAAGTGGGAATAACATACTTGCTACAATAACCATCAATCTTGAGTGAGAAGAGAAAGGTGTGTTTTTGAAAGAAGAGTTATTTTGGAATAAATTATTTGTCCTAAACATTAGTAGAAAACATTTTTATCCCCAAAAAGGTAATATAATGATGAAATAAACGATTTTTAAAGAGTGAACATACCAAAAATGGAGTGAAATAGGGAGAACCTGAAGAAAGAAAGTTGGGTTCGAGATTTTCCCCTAACCATGTACCTGAACGCTTTCTTCACTTTAAAGTTCTCTATAACCAAATTAAATTCATTAATTTACAATTATAGAACCATTTTTACAGTAATATGGTTCATTATCTTTTCATTAACTTATTTTATGGGCCTTTTTATTTGTTATAGAGTTTGAAAACATTGTTTGGGAATGTTTGTTTTTATTGTTTTCTTGAGTGATTCACTTGTATTCATAAATGAAAGTTCTTGTAGAACATGGATAAACATATAGAAATAATATTTCATGTTATTAATGATATTAAAAAATTGAAAATGATCTTATTATGAATTATATTATATAACAAGTGGATGAATCATTAGATAAGAATTAAATGATGATTGTTTGGGTTAATTTGGGCGGTTTTTCGACCACAATGAACTTGTTTTGCTTAATCATTTAGTAATATGTACATAAGTTATATCCAGAACATTAAATAGGATATAATAAATATATAATATTCTGTTTCAACCATAAAAATGGTCTCATGACCAGATCTTAAGGCGGTAAAGGAAATTGAAAACATGTCATTCTTGAAGGTGATAAATTAACACCTCAAGAACAATGTTCCCTTTTATAAAATAAAAAGAAGATGAGAAAGGGGTTGGATGGTATAATATCCCATTATTATCATAAAATTACATTATATGTATTATAATGGAGCTAACATACCATTTTGATGAATATAGGTTTTGAGAGAATAGGAAAAGAACTTGAAATTGAAAGGATTTTAAAGGAAAAGACGGAGAGAAATTACCTCTTGAATTCTCCTCTTGAATCCTCCTCTTGAGATCCCCCTTAAGGGACCTAGGATTGGCCTTTTGATGAGACCAAAATCTCTTAGAAGTGGGGGAGGGGATAGGTAATATTATTGGGTAGAGTTTATACAATTATGGAATCTTGAGAGGTGTGGGTAAATGAGGTTGTGATGGGTGGTATTTATAGTGGAGGGGAGAGAGGATTTCTCAAAATAAAATACAATAATTTATTATTTCCTGAAAGGAAAAGGAATAGTGAGTCTTCCATAACCAATAATAGTAATTTTATCATGTTAACCCAAAAAAATTAGGCTTACATCAGCAGAACATCATGCATGACTCTATAATTATCTTATTTAGCTTATTTTGTAAATTATGGTATTTCACTATTCATAGAAAATTCAAGTATTTCAAAAAAATACCAAAAATTCACCCCAACCATTTTTCAACATGTATAATCCAAAAATGAATTCGATTTTTTAAAAATAATTTTCTAAATATGATTAATTTAATTTTAATTAAAATCATAATTTTTTTGAAAAATATAGTTTTTAAAATTAAAACTGATTTTATAATGCTTTCAAAAATTACGTAAGGTCTTATAAAATTATCTTAAAATTATTAGACATATATTTTTTAATTTATGAACACATTTTAATAAAATAATTTTTTTTAAATTAATTAATTAATTATAATTATTTATTTATGACTTACAAAAATACCAATACTTTACTATGGTAAAATTGTAACTTATAAGATGCCTAAATTTTATTTAATTATTCATTGGTAAGGTTAATCTTATTTTAGATGATTTAATATTCATAATTTTTATATTACTATTCATAAGGGTAGGTTACTATTCATAAGGGTAGGTTTCTATTCACCAAAAATTTAGTATTTCTTACCGGACTCCAAAAATCTTACAAATCACAACCTTGTATGTTAGATTTTAAAAATTCAAAAACATAGTAGTTGAAAATTTTTGTTTAATGATCACATAGTATTTAGTATCATAATATTTCATTGTTCTTACTAATGGGATTATATTATAATTCATAATTATAATAAGTGAATTCCAATTATAAAACATTGGGTTGTTACATTCTTCCCCCCTTATGAAATTTCACCCTCGAAATTTCATTTTACATTAACATGTGAGGGTACTTCTCCTTCATCGCCTCTTCCAGTTCCTAAATAGATTCTTCAAACTTATGGTTCATTCACAACACTTTGACAAGGTGGTTTTTCTTGTTGTGTAGAACCTTATCTCTTCAGTCCAGAATCTTTACTGGCTTCTCTTCATAGAAGAGATCATCTTCTAGTTATTCCACCTCAGAGTTTAGTACATGTGAGGGATCTTGTATGTACTTTCTCAGAAGTGATACATCAAAAACATCATGAACTTGAGCCATATTCGATTGAAGTGGAATTCGATAGGTCGTGACTCCTATGCGGTCAAGGATCTCAAAGGGGCTAATGTACCTTGGGATTATCTTCCCTTTCTTTCCAACCCACATGACTCTATTCCATGGTGATATTCAAAGGAAGAATTTATCTCCAACGTCGAACTCCAAGGCCCTTGAATGGTTGTCAGTGCAGCACTTTTTCCGACTCTGAGCAATTTTGATGTGTTTCTGGATGACTTGAACCTCTTCTATCATCTCTTGCACAAGATCAGGTCCAAGTAGCTTTCTTTATCTAACTTCATCCCAATAGGTTTGAGTTCTACATCGCTTTCCATAAAAATCTTTATTCGGAGCCATCTGAATACTCAAGTGGATGCTATTGTTGTTTGAGAACTCAACCAACGGGAGATGTTGATCCCATCAACCTTTGAATTCTAGAGAGCAGGCTCTTAGAATATCTTCGAGTGTCTAAATAGTATTTTTAGATTGTCCATCAGTTTGGGGGTGATAGGTCATGCTAAAATTTAATTCAATACTCAAATCATGTTGAAGGATCCTATGAAATTTAGATGTAAATGTTGGATCATGGTCAGAGACAATCAATTTTGAAACTCCATGCAGTCTCACCACATCACATATATCTTTACAAGTTGTTCAAGCGAGAGGTAGTCCCGAATAGTGATAAAATGGGCAGTCTTGGTGAGTCGGTCAACCACAACCCATATCGCATTATTTCCCTTTGACGTCTTTGGGATACCCATGACCAAGTTCATAGTAACATTCCCCTATTTCCACATGGGTATAGGAAATGGCTAAATCAACCCTTTGGAATTTCCTCGCTCTGCATTTACTTACTTACATACCAAGAACTTTGATATATATTATAGAATCTCCTTCTTCATGTTATCCCACCAGAAGTGTTCTCAAATATCATCGTACATCACGGTACTCCTTTGATGGATAGAGAGTGTTGAGATATGCACATTTTTCAAAAGTTCCTTCTTTATCCCGGGTGATGAAGGCACAAAAATCCGCATTCCAAAATGAATCACACCATCATCGTCGATATAGAAATCTTGAATCTACCCTTCATTTACTACATTCACCCTCTTTTGTATCTCCACATCATCCATTTTTTCTTCCTTAATCTTCTCTTGGATGGATGGTTAAACAATCATTTGTGCAAGGTAGGATGTATCCCCTGCCCTTATGATTTCTAAATCCATACTTTTCATATCCATGGTTCTTTTCTGCTTAGAGCATCAGCTACCTTGTTCTCCTTTCTAGGATGATATTGAATAGAGAAATCATAATCCTTGATTATCTCTAACCATCCCTTTTGACGCATGTTGATCTCCTTTTGTTTGAATATATAATTTAGGCTCTTGTGGTCGGTTTATATGACACAATTCATGCCATAAAGGTAGTGCCGCTAGATTTTCAAGGAAAAAATTACGAATGCTAACTCTAGATCATGCGTCAGGTAGTTCTGATCATGGATCTTCAACTATCGTGAGGCGTAGGCTATCACATTGTCATTTTTCATGAGTACACAACCCAAGCCTTTCTATGAAGCATCACTGTATATAACAAAACTTTCTACACTTTTCGGTAGTGTGATTATAGGTGCAGTGATCAACCTTATCTTTATCTCCTTAAAGCTTCCCTCGCATTCTTAAGTCCCTACATAATTTTCCCCTTTCCTTGTTAACTTAGTTAGCGGGCTTGACAATCATGGGAAATTTATCAAAAAACGTTGGTAATACCCAGCTAATCCAAGAAAACTATGGATTTCTATGAAACTAGAGGGCCTAGGCCATTCCTCAATAACCTTTGTTTCTGAAGGGTTCGTATAATTTCCCTCACTTGTGATCACATGTCACAAGAACGTGACTTGCTTCATCCTAATGTCACACTTTCCGAACTTGGTGTACAACTTTTCCATTCTCAATGTTGCCAACACAAGTCTTATATGCTCCTCATGTTCCTCCGTGATCTTGGAGTAGATGAGAATATCATCAATAAAAACTACCACAAATTTGTTGATGTATTGTATAAATACTCTATCCATCACATCCATGAAGATTTCAAGGGAATTAGTAATTTCAAAGGGAATCACCAAAAACTCATAGTTCTCATACCTTGTATGGAAGGTAGCCTTCTGAATATCTTCCTTCTTCACCTTTAATTGATGATATCTTTAATGAATATTCACCTTTGATAAGTATTGAGATCCTCTTAACTAATCAAACAAGTCATTAATCCTTGGAATAGGATACTTGTTCTTTATATTGATCTTGTTAAGTTCCTGATAATCGATACACAACCACATTTTTCCATCCTTCTTCATCACAAAGAGCATCGATTCACCCCAAGGTGATGCACTAGGGTGTATGAACCCTTTGTACATATGCTATTGGAGATTCTTCCTTAAATCCTCCATTTTGATAGGATCCATCCTATACGTACACTTTAAGATAGGATTAGCTCCGTGTATGAGTTCTATTGAGAACTCTACCTCATGATCTGGGGGAATTCGGGGTAACTCTTTGGGAAATACATCCATGTATTCAATCATGATGGGTATTCCCACAAGGTTGGTACTATCCTTTGACTCAACCGTTTGGGAGAGGTATGCTTCTTCATAGAGAACCAACACCCACACCATTGAATGATTTTTCAAAGGAGATTCATGATCTTCCTTGGATTTGTAGAGGATCATGGGATGGTTCAAAATATGAAAAGATATTTCCTATCCCTAATAGTTGATATGTGCTCTATATAACAAGAGCCAATCCATTCCCATTATAGCATGGAATTCCACCAAGGGAAGTATGATGATATTTTCTAGAAGAATCTTCCCACATACACTAACAGAAGAAGAGTCAAACACTTGGGTTGCAATGATTGCACCACTTGGTGTTTTTATAGAAATATCTACTTCAAGGTTTCTAGGATTCAATTTTATAGTTCTAGCAAACTTCCAAGATATAAAGGAATGCCTAGAACTAGAATCAAATAAGACTTTTTCCATTCTTGAGTGAATAAGAAGTGTACCTTATACGACTTCATTATCTTGCTCTACTTTCACAGTAGTGATGGAATAAGCCTCCCCTTATTCCTTTGGATTTGGTGGCTGTAGACATTGATTACCCTCAAGGACTCGAGGTTTAGTGCACTAGCTTGCATAGTGCCCCTGCTCTCTATAGTTCTAGCATTGAACCATGGGTGGTTCTCTCCTTTCTTCCACCACATTCTCCTTTCTTTTCATGTATTTTCGAAATCTTGAGCATGGTGTCCTTTCCCACACCTAAATCACTTATTCTTCCCTTTGAGGTAGTTCCCATGGTGCAACGGCCCACATTTTTGTCATGTGGGTTTTCTCAGTTTTCTTCCCGCCTTTGTCATTAAATCCACTGGCTTGAAACTTCATCTTTCATTTCTTATCACCATAGCCATGGGACGATTCTTCAAACTCCATCTCCACTTTGAGATCACATCGAACAACATATTCATAACTTCCAAAGTCTCAAATTTCAAGAGCCTTTTGAAGTTTTGGTTTTAATCCACTAAAGAATCTATCAATTTTTCTATCATTGTTGATAAAAACCTGAATCTTACCTTGAAATCCTTGTGAAATTTTCTTCGTAGGTTGTGAAAGATTATACTTATTTTTTCTTGAGATATATGAATTATCTCTCTATCTTTTACGAAGATTTCATGTGAAATAATTATTAAAAACCATGATCTTAAAGTCTTCCCATTCCATCTCTTCAATTTCCTCCCTTGGCTTGGTGTTCTTAATAAAATCCCAGCATTGATCAGCCTCTCCTTCTAGATGATAAACGGCTAGTGTCACCTACTCCATCTCAGAATAGTGGAGCACAAAAAAGATCTTCTACATAGAGTTGACCCACTATTTCAAAATTAGTGGATCGGAAGATCCACTAAACAGCGGTGGTCATTGCCGTATAAAACATTCTATAGCAAGTTTCTCCCTCTTTGGTGAAGGAGGACGTTCTCCATTATTATGGTTATTTTTCATAACCAGAGATAGTTGGTTAAGCATATCCATGATGTTTTGAACTCCACCTCCAAAATAATTGGGGATGTTGTTTGGGAAATCATTGCATTAGCCCTCACACAAGTTGTTGGCCTGGTTTCTTCTAGTTCCCACAATTTTCTATAATAGAAAAGGTTAGAACAAAACATAAGTCAAAAATTCCAGAATAAATAACTTATTCATTTTTATTATTTATACTAAAATCATAACATATGGGATCCCTATTTGAAGATTCCTATGTTCATATTTGTACTTAGTCTCATTCTAGAGGTTTTCTCTAGGGTTCACTAATCCTAATTCCCAAATTAATTAAATATTACCTCTGATGCCAACTATAGTGACCCATCCTTTTCTTACATTACTATTACATTATTTTAAAGATAAAAACATAATATTATTACATATAGAGGATACAAAGTTTTAGTTTCTTGGGAAAACTAGGATCATACATAACAATTACAACATCAAGCATAAACATTTATTTAATTTCTTCTTCTATAGATTCTTATTAGAACTTGACATCTCCTTAGTACATGTAGTCACCATAGGATATACATAAAAAAGGGGTGATCTAAAATCCTACAAAGAGGATAGATAAGAACAATATATCATGGGGTGAGAATAATCATAACATAGGCAAAAGATAATGAACATGAAAGGAATCATTAATAAAAGACATGAAATGTGGAAATGCATAAAAAATGAAACATCATATATTAGTGGTTAACTACAATATATACTTGTGAACAAATCTATAATCTTGTTCACACATAAT
The DNA here is from genome assembly GCA_963277665.1 of Viscum album. Taxonomy (NCBI): domain Eukaryota; kingdom Viridiplantae; phylum Streptophyta; class Magnoliopsida; order Santalales; family Viscaceae; genus Viscum; species Viscum album. The sequence goes on from OY728132.1 coordinate 1,703,083,470, forward strand.
TTCACTTAAACTTGTGATATTAATCACTTTACCCAATGCATTGGAGCTCTATATAATTCCAGGCACACCCATCACATTGAAACATTCATATTGCACTATATAATTCTGGGCACACCCATCACATTATAACATTATCATTATCATGCATGCCAAAATGAACATATATAAGAAATGAACATAACTAACCCATTAAAAAGAATGGTTTTCATCACATAAGAGCACATTCATAAACTTTGGGATCCCAAAATAAATTGGGAATAACATACTTGATACGATAACCATCAGCCTTGAGTGAGAAGTGAAAGGTGTGTTTTTCAAAGAGGAGTTCTTTTTTAAAACATGTTTTTAACATAAACTTCACTAGAAAACATTTATATCCCATAAAAGGTAAGATAATGATGAAAAGATTATTTTCAAGGAGTGACCATACCAAAAATGGAGTGAAAGAGGGGGAACGCGAAGAAAGAAAGTTGGGTTCAAGATTTTCATGTTATTAATCAAATTAAAAAGGTTAAAATTATCTTATAATGAATTATATTATATACCAAGTAGATGAATTGTTAGATAAGAATTAAATGGTGATTGTTTGTGTTAATTTGGGCGATTTTTCGACCACAATGAACTTGTTTTGTTTAATCATTTAGTAATAAGTACATAAGTTAGATACAAAAAATTAAATAGGATATAATACAAATAAAATATTCTGGTTCAACCATAAAAATGGTTTCATTACCATATTTGAAGAAGGTAAAGGAAATTGAAAACATGTTGTTCTTGAAGATGATAAATTAACATCTCATGAACAACGTTTTCTTTAATAAAATAAAAAGAAGATGAGAAGGGGTTGGATGGTACAATATCCCATTATTATAATAAAATTATAGTATATGTATAATACTTGAGTTACCATACTATGTGGATGAATATAGGTGGGGAGATAATAAGAAAAGAACTTGAAATTTAAAGGAAATTAAAGTAAATGTGGGAGAGAAATTGCCTCTTGAATCCTTCTCTTTAAATCCTCGTCTTGAAATCCTCCTTAAGGGATATAGGATTGGTCTTTTGATGAGACCAGAAGCTCATGGAAGTTAGGGAGGGGCTAGGAAAGATTCTTGGGAATAGTTTAGACAAGTATTTAATCTTGAGATGAGTGAGGAAATGAGGGTGTGAAGGGTGGTATTTATAGTAGAGGGGAGAGGGGATTTCTCAATATAAAATTCATTAATTTATTATTTCCCCACAAGACAATGAATAGTGAGTATTACATGACCAATAATAGTAATTGTATCATGTTAAATAGAACCAATTTGTCTTACATCATCATAACATCATGCATGACTCTATAATTAGCTTATTTAGCTTATTTTCTAAATTAGGGTATTTCACTATTCATAAAAAATTCAAGTATTTCAAAAAAATATCAAAAGATCCCCCCAACCATTTTTTTATGTGTATAATCCAAAAATGAAGTCCATTTTTCAAAAATAATTTTCTAAATAAGAATAATTTAATTTTTAATTGAAATCATAATTTACTCGAAAAATACAAGTTTTAAAATTAAAACCGATTTTATAATGCCTTCAAAAATTATATAAGGTCTTATAAAATTATCTTAAAACAATAAGATATAGATTTTTTAATTTATGAAGACATTTTAATAAAATAAATTTTATTTTAAATTAATTATTTAATTATATTTAATTATTTATGATTTAAAAAAATACCAATACTTTTACTATGGTCAAATTGTCACTTATAAGATGCCTAAATTTTATTTAATTATTCATGGGTAAGGTTACTCTTATTTTGAAAAATGTACTATTCATAAGGGTCAAATTACTATTCATAAGGGTAGGTTACTATTCATAAGTGTAGGTTACTATTCACCAAAAATTAAGTTTTTCCTATCAGACTCCAAACGTCCTACTAATCACAACCGTGTTTGTTAGATTTTTGAAATTCGAAACAAAGAATTTGTAAAATTATGTTTAATGATAACATAGTATTTATTATCATAATATTTTATTGTGCTTCCTAGTGGTATTATACTATAAGTCATAATTATAATAAGGGAATTACATTGATAAAACTTTGGGTCGTTACACGTTCACAGGATTTGTGGTGCGGTTGCTTGTGGGTCAATTTCAATGGAACCCTAAAGGTAGGTGGATTCTCTCTCAACTCTACTTGGTTAGAACTAGTGGTTTTGGTTGTAATTAATTTGTTTTTCACGAAATTAATTGTGGATATGATCTGAAAGATCTTGGTGGGAACCCATTGGATGAATATTTGGGGATTTTTAAGAGAAATGGGATATGGGTGAAGGGGGGTTTTGTTGTGTGATTTTAAAATGTAGTTTTTAAAATTGATTGATTGGTTTGGATTGTGAAAATGTTCTCCAATAAAAATATGGTTTTATTAAAATGGTATGTGTCATGGAAAATGGTAGAAGGGTGTCTTCAATAAATGGGTAATTAAATTAATTGAATTGGCATGTGTTGGAAATGGATGTGTGCTTATTGTTTGGTCTTGGTGCTTTATTCTTGTTGGTGATTAAGTGTTATAGATTGTGTTGATTTGTGGAAGTGGATTGGAAGTCTCAATATAAATGGTGATTGATAGTGGAAAGAAGAGCCACCATTATGGATAGTGGTCGGGAAGCACCATTAGTTGGAAATATAGTGAATGGGTTGGACGAAAGTTCCATCGTTTTGGTTTCATTGTTGTGTGTTGCTTTCAAAGATGGAATTTGTTGGGATAATTTATTATGGTGATATGGCTTATAGATTAGTTATGGTTTTCCCTTGTTTGACATGGCATGATAAGGAAATGTTTGGATTATGGAAACGATTGAACTACTTAATGTTTTATATATTTTTTTTATATAAATTTGTTAACGGTTCTCTACTAGTGGAATGTGTAGGGAAGTCATTTGGGGAACACCTACTTAGTATTAGTACTCACCCCCTGCTTTGGAACTTTGGTGCTTTTTTAAATGTTGTATTTCGGGACATAGGTAAGGGTAAAGCATCTCAATTTGCTAGCAGTTCGACGTGATGCTTTGGTGATGTTGTGGTGCTTGGAGCATGGCGCTTGGTGTGGAGCTATGGTTGGGGTCCTAGTTCTTTGGTGTCCTATTGTGTATTCTTCCACTTGGTACTCTGATATTTGGTTTGGTTGTATTGGAATCTCAGAATTTTTAGGGATTAGTTTGGTTGCTTTTTTGTAATGTATGGGTTGGGTTGCTTCGTTGACATTCATGATGTGGTTTTGTTGATAATGTATTGTTTAGTTGATTTGTTTTATTCTAAGAGAAAATTGTACCCCAATTCTTCTTGAATCCCTCAGCATTTATTGTCAGCCTTTGGTGCCTTCGGAACAAGGAATGTATAGGATAAAAGGACGTAGCTAACCCTTTTATGCTGAACTTCAAATTACTAGGGAGTTGGGTACATAAGTGTTTGGAGACACTTATAGGCATCAGATATCTCATTATTGTTGGTGTAGCCAATGATACGAGCACGGAATGCATAGTAGAAATGACTTCCCACTGGGATTCATATTTCATTGTATTATAATTATTTATTGGGTGATATGAATCTATGGATTTTGGAAAATCTGAATTGGGTTTCAAAACGGAAGGATTTGAAATATGAAAACTAGTGGTATTTTGAAAATGGGTTGATTTTCAAAACATGGTGGATTTTTCAGAATAATTAATCCTGGGAAATATGAACTTGTGGAAATCATGGTTATGATAGTAGTAATGTAATTGAATTTTAATTTTAAGAATTTTCTTAATACAGGTGTTAGACTTGTGGTTGTTTTTTTGTTGATAGAAATGGCACCAAGTAGGCACAATAGAGACTAACTAGAGGAGGCTATTGAAACTAGGGTTTCACCTGAGCCTCAGGTGAACTAGAAGCTAGTGAAAAGTATAGTGAATGATTTGCATGTTTTGGAAAGTGGTAATAAAGATGATTAACTGAAGCATGGGGATCACGTTGTTTTGTTTCAAAGGAATAATCCACCCATGTTTAGGGGTGATTCAGATCCATAAATGGTTGAAGCATGGATGAATAGAATGAATAGGATATTTGACTTCTTGGGAATACCGGATGAGATTAAAGTTAAGTTAGCCACTTATATGTTGGAAGATCTTTCCCTTCAGTGTTGGGAGTAGGCAGTCCAAGCTTGGACAGACCAAGGTGTGACATGGAAGGGATTTGAAGAGTTTTTTAATAAACAAATTATACCGTCATATGTTTAGGATTCATCATATAATGGATTTGTTCCATTTTATGTAAGGGAACATGTCGATAATGGAATCTGTATCTAATTTTATGAACTTAGTGTGGTTTCCACCCTAGGTGGTAGGTAGTACATTATTGAAGGCACTAATTTTTGAAGGTGGGTTGAATCAGGAAAATTTTTCCAAGATAGTGGTGTTGCTTATAAATGATTACACAAAAATGGTGAATAGAGATATGGTGTATAAGTTGTATATTTTAGGGCCTATAGGCAGGGGAAGTATGTTGGTACCCAGGGGGAATAGTGAGAACTCAAACACTGGGTTCAAGAGGAAGAGGGACAGATATTTCTAGGGTGGGAGTATGACTCAAAATTCGATAGAAGGATCGATGAATATTCCTCTGAAGCCTCATAGTAAGTTGGGATGTTTTCAGTGTGGCTCTATGGGGCACATCAAGAAGGATTTTATGATACAACCTTGAGAATTTCATAATTTTAAGAAGATAGGGCATATGAAATGGTATTACTATAATTATCTGAGGTCAAGTGTTTGTGACACTCCTCAGGGGTCACAAGCATCCTATGCCTTGATGGGATGGGGACAGCTGCATACCCCTCATCAGTAGAGAAAATTGGGTCATGGTGATTCTCAAAATACCATGATGCCACATTAGGGTAATAAAGAGCAGAGTGTGGCAAGAAAGTAGTTGTTTGGAGCTGAACAGGTTGTGATGGATGATCAGTCAGAAACATCCATGGTGCGAGTTGTAGTTCTTTTAAATTCCACGTTGATGTAAGATTTATTTGATACAGGTTCTTCACATTATTTTATTTCTTCTTGTGCTATTAGTTTTTTGGGTTTACATGTGGACATTATGCCTTCTGTTTTGAAACTACAATCTCCTCTAGATCAGAGAGAGTGTTGAGCTTTCCTCTGTAAATCTTTTTGCTTAGTTGTGGACGACATTAAATTGATGTGAGATTTATCAATGCTTGAACTAGATGATTATGATATAATCCTGAGAATTGACTTGTTGGAGATTTTTTAGGCCCACATCTATTTCTATGCGCGAACAGTTTGTTTTACAATAGAGGATAGAATTTAATATATCTTTATAGGGGAGAAGAAGGAAAATCATTGTGCAATAGATTTTTTGGCACAAGCTCTTAGCATGATCTTTTATCAATTAGTAGTGTTGTCTTTGGAATCAGTGTAAGCATTTGAGAAAATATTTTTTTTAGTGGTTGTTGATCAGTTTATAGATGTCTTTCCTGAAGAATTATCAGGGTTTTCACCCATGAGAGAAGTGTAGTTTAGAATTGATCTCCTTCTAGGGACTAGTCCTACCTCACTTCCATCTTACAAAATAGAACCAGTAGAATTGCGAGAATTAAAGGTGAAGTTGGAGGAGCAAGAAAACAAAGGGTTCATCTGTCCTAGCACATCTCTTTTGGCAGTGCCGATTTTGTTTGTTAAAAAGGTGGATGGAACTCTGCGGTGCTATGTTGATTATCATAGACTTACCAGGTTACAATAAATAACTAATATCTACATCCATGAATTGATGATTTTTTTAACCAGTTGAGGGGTGCTCAGTGGTTCTCCAAGATTGACTTGAGGTCAAGATGTCATTAATTGCGGGTAAGGAAGGAGGATATCCCCAAAATAGTGTTTAAAAGTAGATATAGCCATTATGAGTATGTAGTTATGTCTTTTTCTCTAACGAATGAACCATCTATGTTCATGGAATTGATGAATCGGATATTTCGGAAATATATGTATTCTTTTGTGGTGGTATTTTTTGATGATATACTGGGGTATTCGAGGACAAGGTTAGAGCATGAGCAACACTTGGTGATAGTGTTGGGGATCTTAAGGGATCCTCGGTTGTATGCCAGATTATACAATAAAAACACATATGATAATTACATTTTAATGGTATTAAATGTTCATTTTTGATCTTATGGGCCTAGGTGAGTGGATTTTTATTTTGAACATCCATTCTCATCATTTGTGCACTTCATGCCTAATGTACACCAATTTAGGCCCAATGAGTCATCTGATTATAAGGAATGTAATTATCCATATTTTAATTTGATATTTTTTTAAATGGATCTTCTCTTCAATTTAAACATTTTTCATTTAGGGATCAATTGATTATTCATAAAGGATGATGGAGATATTTGGCGATGAAAAGAAAAAATTCTGGAGAAGGCAGATTGGACGCCATCCCACCGATGAGAATGTGGGGCCCACAATACAGACCCAATGAAGGAAAAATTTAGTAACCTACTATAATACATATTTGGGAACAAATAAGTATTCATAATCCAGTGCTAATTATGTCTCTATTATGGTTATTTAAGTGACCCAAGTTAGAGATAAAATTCTAGGCCAGATTCTCCGGCCCATAAAAACAGCCCACTAATATGATCATATCTTGGAATACACAACTCCAAATGGGACCAACGTTTACAGGTGTTTATATGATATCCTATTGTACATTTTATTATTCTCTGTCCCACTATGATTCGGCCATATAGGAGGTCTTCCAAGTGCTTCTATTCGGTGAAGGAAAGCTGGCTGCCACCTCGGGTCAAGGGTGGAAAAATCAACTCTCCCTTACTTTCCACCCACCTATGGCCTACCACAATTAATTGAGGAGACTTGGACTATTGGAGGCTCGACCCAAGGGACCAAAAATTCTTATTTAAGGCAGTGTTTTTTAAGGATTTAATCATCTTTGGTGCTTGATTTCATTTTAGTGTTATGCTATCGCTTTGTGTTTGTAATCGCATTTCTTCCTTATGTAAGTTGTTTAATTCACCTTAGTTTCTTAATAAAGGTTCTTATTTTACTCTTATTATATTCTTATAATTATCAAATTTATACCGTTGGATCAAGGTGTGAATTTATTCACACCATACTTTGTGATATTTATCACACAACGGAGGAGTGATCGATTTTTTTGTTGTTTTTTTTTTACTTCTTCAATTCCACCCTCGTAAGTCTACTTCCTGCTTCCGTTGAAGACATTTCATCAATGGAGGGATAAATCTTTTATGGGTTGATACAAGAGAGTATCAAGGGTCCGGATTGGATGTTATTTCTCACTCCATTAATTGCTAATCACTTCTTTTAAATGAGATTTTTATTTGATGATTTTAAAACATCTTCGTCCTTGTTAAATTTAAGGCCACACACTTCATGTGCTAATAAGAACTTTTACCTTGAAGTGATTAATGCTTTGATCCTTCAAGTGTATGGGTGGTTAGTATTAGGGTGTGTAGGAATTAAACCAGTAAGTTATTATTATGTTTGATCTTCTTAAATGAACCCATCTCAATTATAAGAAATTGAAATCATTAAAAAAAGAAATTCATCCAATCCACCCCGAGCGATAACCTAGGATCAACTCATTACCTTAATTTGAATTAACTTAAAACTATTAGTGATACCTTAAACCCATCTAAAATTAACCCATGTTGGCCACTTCATAGCCAAAAACAATCCATAGAATTTACGTGTCGGTAGGTACTTCTTAGGTCTCTAAGGATTCGACAACCCAAGCTAAACTACAAAGACCATTCTACCTTCATCTCTTGGGTAAATTTGAGCGAGAATCAATGCCAAATTGTCAAAGTGTGACTTTTGGATACATGAAGTTCATTTCCTTAGCCATGTTATTCCTAATAAGGGTGTTTTAGTTGATCTGAAAAAAATAGAGGCTATTATCTCATGGAAACTACCAAAAAGTGTTTTCAAAATATGGAGCTTCCTTAGTCTAGCTGGCTATTCTCGCCGTTTTGTTCATGATTTATCACGATTGGCTTCGCCGATGACATATTTTTCAAGGAAGAATATCCCATTTCAATGGTATGAGTAGTGTCAAAAATTCTTTCAAGAGCTAAAGGGTTTCCTTACATCAACACCAATCTTGGTTTTTTCAGAACCAAGGAAAGGGTACGTGGTGTATTGTGAGGCATCAGGATTATGGTTTGGGTGTGTTACCATGCAAGGAGATCATGTGGTTGCATATGGATCATGCTATTTGAGGTTTCATGAGAATAACTACCCAACACATGATTTGGAGTTGGCGGAAGTGGTTCATGCATTAAAAATGTGGCGCCATTATCTCTTTGGTGATAAATTCATGGTGTTTACTAACCATAAGAGTTTAAAACATATTTTCTCACAAAGATACTTGAACTTGAGGAAAAGGATATGGATAAAATACCATTAGATGTTTGATTTTGACTTAATGTATACACTGGGTAAGGGAAATTATGTGTTGGATGCATTAATTAGAAAATCATATGCTCAGGTGGGGAATCAGGCATCAGATCAGTGGTAGTTAATGTCAGTCATAGCTGACATGCGGTTGGAATGTAAGGTTTGGGGTGACAGAGAAATCTTCATTCCAGATTTGTTGGTTCTTGACCTGTTTGGTTTAGTTAAATAGTAACAAGCATATTATTCTAAATGTATGGCGATGGGGTTGAAACTCAATGGTGGGGAGACCATTGAGGGATGGGAACTGAATGGGAATTTAGTCCTGTATTTTCAAAATCGGATGGTGGTACCAGTGGATTGTCAAGAGGAACTTCTCAGAGCTTATCATCATTCTAAGTGGGTTGTACAACCTAGAATTTAGAAGATGTATAAGGAATTGAAAGCACAGTTTTGGTGGGCTGGTATGAAAAGGGATATGACTGAGTTTGTCTCTAGATGCTTGACTTGTCAGCAAGTCAAGGAAGAGCATCAGCAGCTAGTAGGAATGTTGCAATCTTTGCCTATTATAATTTGAAATTGTTATAAAATATTTATGTATTTTGTGACAGGTCTTCAAATAATGGTCAAGAAACACGATTCCATATGGGTGATTATGGATCAGCTCATGAAGTCATCTCATTTAATCCTGATTCGTGAATCTCATACGGTGGAGGATCTATCCAAATTCAATATCAAAAAATTGGTAGAGGCTTGGAATTCAATTTTAGATTGTAGTAGATAAAGATTCGAGGTTCATATCTCATTTTTGTAAATCCTTATAGAAATCCCTTGGGACACTGTTGACAATGAGCATGGCATATCATCCTCAGATCGATGGCCATTCTGAGGGGACGATACAAACTTTGGAGGATATGATAAGGGCTTGTTTGATGGATTTTGGTGGTTTGTGGGAGGATCTATTACCATTGGTGGAGTTATCCTATAAAAACAATTATCAAGTTTCAATACATATTTCTCTGTTTGTGGCATTGTATGGGCCTCTGTGTTGTTCTCCACTCTGTTGGGTGGAAACGGGTGAGACTTCGATGATCGGACTGATCCTTGTCCAAGAGACTATGGAGAAGATCAATTTGATCAGAAAGAGGATGGATAAGGCTTAAATCCATTATAAATAATATGTATACCATCATATATGATCGTTGTCATTCAAGGGGGGTGATAATGTGTTTTTTATAATCTCTCCAAGGTTGGGACATCGTCGGTTATGAAATAAGGGTAAGTTATCTCCAAGGTATATTGGGCCTTTTGAGATACTTGAGAATATTGGAGAGTTGGATTATCATTTGGATTTTTCACCACATTTAGTACGGATCATAATGTGTTTCATGTGTCGCAATTGAAAAATTATCAGTCAAATCATAACCATGTGATTCATTGGGATCATATTGAATTGGAACCGGATGATTCTTTGGTGAACGTATCGGTGCGGATTATGGATAGGAATGAAAATGTATTGTGTAGTGAAAGAATCAGTTTATTTTGTGTTTTATGGAACCATGGTCAAATTCATAAGGAGACTTGGGAGTCAGATAAATAGATGGCCAAGTAATGGCCTGAGCTCTTTTGGCAAAGAGATGGTTCTCTACTTTCTAAGGACGGAAAGTCCAGTAGTGGTGAGAATTTAGCACCCCCAATTTGAGGTATGTAGCCTTTTTTATTCTTTTTTATGTTTTTAAAGTGCTTGGGATGAGTCAAGAAGATTTTGGGAGAGTTTACAATGCTTTTGAAATATCTTGAAGGCTTTTCTAAGGGTGCACAGTTTGAGCACGGTTAGGGAAAACTGTATAGTTTCTCCATGTAAGTGTGAAGGGGAGATAGTGGGCTTCTCATAATCTCTGCATGGTTTTCCAAACCATGTGAGATATCAATGTGGGACCCAATATTTTGAGGTAATGGCATTCACACAGTTAGTGCATAGTTTTCCAAACTGTGCAGGCCAACCGTTTGACCACTTAAAAATGGATTTTTAACTTCAAGTTCACTCAGGCTTGACCTATTCCACTTAGAAATTCTTCCCACTCAATCCTCACTCATTATTTTTGGTTCTCAAGGGTTTTGGGGTATCTAACACTAATTTTGGAAGTTATTCAAAAAGATTTTAAGGTGGTTTGAAGGTGGTTTCTCCTGAGTAAGTCTCTTCTCTTGGTTTCTCTTTGGTTTTCTCTAGATTTACACTTCTCTCTCTCTCTCAGTTTTCTAGATCTACATCTATTGTGTGTATATATAGGGTTTTTTAGCCTAAAGTGATGATTTTAGGGCCTTTTGGTGATATGGAAGAGGATCTTGAGTGGTTTTGGTGGTGTGTTCTCCGGATTTGTGGTGTGGTTTCTTGTGGGTTGATTTCGTCAGAACACTAAAGGTTGGTGGCTTCTCTCTAGACTCTACTTGGTTAGAAATAGTGGTTTTGGTTGAAATTAATTTGTTTTTATTGAAATTAATTTTGAATATGATGTGTGAGATCTTGGTGGGAAACCCATTGGATGAAAATTTGGGTAATTTTAGGAGAAATGGGATATGGGTAAAGGAGGGGTTTTGTTGTGTTATTTTAAAATATATATTTTAAAATTGGTTTCTTGGTTTGGATTATGAAAATGGTTTGTGAAAATGGTCTTCAATAAAAATATGGTTTTATTGTAATGGGGTGTGGTGTGGAAAATGTTTTAATAGTGTCTTCAATAAATGGGTGATTTATTGAAGTGAATTTGAATGTGTTGGAAATGGATGTGTTCTTATTGTATGGACTTAGTGATTTATTCTTATTGCTGATTAAGTGTTATGGATTTTTTTGATTATTTGGAAGTGTGTTGTAAGTATCACTATAAAAGTTTATGGATAGTCGATGAAAGATCCAACATTATGGATAGTGGTCGGGAAGCACCACTATTTGGAAGTATAATGAACGGGTTATACAGAAGTTCCACCATTTTGGTTTCCTTGTTGTGTGTTTCTCTGCAATATGGAATTTTTTGGGACAATGTATGATGGTAATATATATTATGTCATAGTTGTGGCTTTCCCTTGTTTGACATGTCTTGGTAAGGAAATGTTTGGGTTGTGTAAATGGTTGCACTACTTAATGTTTTATATAATCTGTTTTATATAAATGTGCTAATGGTTTTCTCCTAGTGTCATGGGTAGGGAAGTAATTTGGCGAAAACCTACTGAGTAATATTACTCACCCCCTTCTTTGGCACTTTGGTGATTTTGCAGATGTTGTATTATGGGACATAGGTAAGGGTAAAGCATCTCATTTTACTAGTGGTTCGACATGATGCTTTGGTGATTTTTTGGTTCTTAGAGCATGGATCTTGGTGTGGAGCTATGGTTGGGGTCCTAGTTATTTGGGGTCTTTTGTGTATTCTTCCTCTTGGTACACTGATATTTTTTGGGGTTGTATTGGAATTTGGTAGGTTTTATGGATTAGTTTGGTTGCCTTTCGGTAATGTATGGGTTGGGTTGCTTCATTGACATGCATAGTGTAGTTTTTTATATAATGACTTGTCTAGTTGATTAGTTTTATTCTAAGGGAAAAATAGTTCCCCAATTTTTCTTTAATACCTCAGTATTAATTACCTATATTTGGCACCTTGGTAACGTCACTTAAGGGCAAGTAGCATTCCTCCACCCTCTCAAGCCAATGGGATGGGGAGGAATGTTACAAATAACATCAATTGAAACTTTTAATATCATAAAATAAATTAAATTCATGATATAACATTTCATATGGTAGTATATACACCATATAAATTTAATTAGGTTCATAATAACAAATAAGTCTCAATAAAATGTAAATTGAGATGAAGCATCTTACAACTGTAGTGACATTTGAATTGGAAGCGCCAAAAGTATTAATCATCAAATGAAGAATTTAAATACCATTAATATAAAATAACTTATGATATAAAATAATTTATGATATAAAATATTAAATGGGTTATCATATACACCACACAAAATAAGTAAGTGGTGAATATGAAATTAATCTCTCAAGTGTAAAAAGTGAGATGAAGGTCCCTTACAAACATTGTATCATTTGAATGTGAATAATTCAATGAAATAAATGTGTTTGAAAATTTGTAATCCACATAATAAAATTTTAAATACATAATAATACAATCTGAGTTCATTTCATAAATATTCTTGGCATAACATAATCAATTGAATTTAATTTTATCCCAATGAATGGAAATTGAGTTAAGAACCCCATTACCTTGAGTTTGATTTATCATGATTTCCTATATATTTCTAAATAATAAAATTGTGGTAATTATTTAATTTAATCCAAAACTTTTCCAAGTTTATTATTGTTTTGTTTAACTTATAAATAAATTATATAAAATTACATAATAAATAATGTATAGTCAGATGTTTTTACCATATTCAGCTTATGTGTCAAAACTTACTTTGATAGGTAGACTATAGTCAATAAGATTATTATTTGAACATATATAGAATAATAAAAATTAAATAATAATAAAATTTTTACATAAATTATACTTTTATAATCGTATATGAAATATGATTATAAAAATTTAACTAATGTTATGATCATGGAGACGGTAGGTCATGCATACGCATGAGTGACATTCCCATTTTTCAAAGATCATTATAAAAAGAAGGTAGGTAATGCTTATCTTTAAAAAATAAAAATTATATCATAAATACCATATTATTTAATTTTATATACTTTTATATATATAATTTTTGTGATTTAGTAATGAAAAAAGAATATTGGGATCGCTTTGAGGAGGCAGTAGTCCACACGTACATGTGCGACATTATCACTTTTTCAGTTTGTGAAATGGAAAGAAGAAAATGATATGTTATATGTACAGATATATAATTAGGTCATGATTATCATAAATATTTCGTTTATATAATATATTTTTTAACCCATTCTTAATACATTCTATGTAAAGTGTGAATGTATCAAATTATTTTGAGGAGGCGGTAGTCAACACATCCACAAATAATGGTATCGTATTCCCACAAAATAAAAATCATAAATGTATTATTTATATAATAATTATAAAAGTATTGAGAAATTATAAATACCATATATATCAAATAAAAATATCATTTAAATCATAACTCCCAACCCTAAGAGGTCATAAATAAAAAATTAATGACATCGTTTCGTGAGGTGGTAGTTCATTGTACACATAAATAGTGATTTCATTACCCATTTGATGGAAGTGTTTATAGGTGTAGGTATAAAACTTAACATAAAAACATATAAGTATATATGGTATACTTATGTTAATATATAATCATGGAATAATAATAATTTAATGGGTGGATAAAGAAATAAACAAATGTTCTCATTGAATAATGTTACCTCTTCTTCGGGTAACTCTTTTTGGTTTGAACCAAAATACTTCCTTGGTTTTCTTTAAACATAATTTGAGGATTCTAGTTTTAGAGGATAGATATTTTTAGCTTATTTTTTTAGTTTTTTTATGATACATATGGATTTATAGATGTGAAGAAGTGGGGAGAGTGAGTTTCTTTTTATAGTAGAGGGGGAGAGGCATTCTTGTAAACAAAAAAGGTAAACAATATCGGGTGGTCTCACTTACATAATGTGCCTAAAAGAGTAGATAAAAGTATATAAAAATTTATATATGGTATAAATAGTTACATATAAAGAGTTTTTTTAAAGGTATCTAGGTCATTTTTCCCCTTAAGTTTAAAGCTTAACCACTAAGTAAACTCGTTTCGTTGTAATTAATTTCAATTGCTTTCATTAATCCTTTTGGTCAAAAAATACATTAAAAGAAATTATAAAATATTTTGATAAAATATTTGGAATAAATTTTTCTAAATTCCAATCATAGAAGTGGTTGAATTTAATTTTAAAATTAATCCTCCATATGGGATGACAAAGCAGTTTTTTAAAGTGAAAATATTCAAAAGTTTGCTAAGTTTTTATATCTAAAATAAATATGAAAATGATTCCAATGAAATAAATTTCATTTAATTATAAAAAAATTATCTAATTATAATTTATAACCAATTAAAAATATAATTTACACTATAAATTATATAGATGAAGAAGTAGTGTTCAATTAAAATCTAGTATTTTTTCACTATTCATCATAAAATAAAACTTCTCAAAAAAATACCAAAAATTCACCCATGGTAAATTTTCATATTACACTTTTAAAAATGAAGTTTATTTTTTAAAATAAATTTATAAAATTTTCAACATTTAGTTTTAAAACAATTTTTTCATTAAAAGACGGTAAAAATGCCTTTTAAAAATATATTGTTTTTATGCTTAAAATTGGATTTATTCTTATCTTAACCCAATAAATTTTTTTGTATGAATTTAAAAAAAATATTAAATATATAACATATAAATTTCATTAATATTTTGAATAATATTTATTAATTTAATATTTTAAGTTAAAAATCCTTTGTGGGCATAAAAATAGTTTTTCATAAAAACACATATTTTATAATCAATTGATTTTTATTTTCATTTCTAATTAATTAGTCAACAAACGATACTTTATATAAACATGTGTAAATAATATATTCATATTCTATTTAATAATATTCATTACTTCTATAATAATGAATAGGTGATAAATATTATGTTTAAAAAAATATTAATTGTATATTTTTGTCTGGTAAGACTCGGTCTTGCGTGTAACATAAGTTATCGAAGAAAATCAATGTTACATGACACAATATAAATTTTTTGTTTCCTATAATACAAGATAAAATTTTCATTGAGTATAAAATAAGATATCAATGAATTAAAATTAATTTTAAAGAAGATATTTCATAAAATATTAGGATGTTACATCCTACCACCCTTAAAATGAATTTCACCCTCAAAATTCATCTTAGTTATCAAAGTATTAACATTTTTTGAAATATATTATTGAAAACCACATAAAAAATGAAATAATTAAAACGTCCTATAAAAAGGGAATGTGGGAAACATAAAGTTCATATGAAGATATAAATAACTAGGATTCTACATAGGGATAACATTATAGGTAAATTAAAAGATTGATTTTAAAGGAAAAAAACTAATTCCCAAGAACTAATAGATATTTATAGAGAACTTGGTCAAGATAAAGTCAATGAAAAAACTGTAAAAAAATAACCTCAAAATTAAAAAGAGTTTTTAACCTCAAGTGTTATCTCATACCTTCTCTATTTTAATACCAAAAGATGGTGATATTTTATTAAAGTAACATTAATCACTTTGGAAACAAATCACATTTACTTCATGTGGTTATCTATATAATAATACTTGTGTTCCCATAATTACCATAATATATAATATCATGAAAACAATGAAGGTTTTCAATACCATAAATATTATTTCTTTAGAAAACAAAGGAATTCTTCACATTAAACCAATGTTTTTCCTATACTTCAACTCAATGAAATGACTCCTAAAATTTCTTTGGTAACATCGAAAAAATTACTACTTATAAAATGTCAAAAAGTGTGTCTAATACTTTGAAATTATGATTATACTTAATCTTATATACCTATTTTGGTATCCATAACTCTTAATCTAACCTCACATTAAAACATCCTAATCTCCAAATTTATCTAAATCAACCTTTGGTACTAATTATAATAGCCTAGAACCCACACTCCTATATCATATGTTGAAATACATAACTTTACATTCCTAGATTTTATCCCAATAATTGTGAACCAAATTTCTCATCTAAACCTTACAACATCAAAAGAAAAAAATGGACCACTTAAATTATGGATAACCTTTTAGATTTAGAGTTTTAGAGAATTAGGAAAAACTCCAACATAAATAATTCACATAAATTAAATGATCATTTCTTCCACTTAACCCAACTTTTCATTTTTACATTAACATATCATCAAAATCCCTATGAAATCTTTTCTAGACATAACTTGGTCAACATCATTCTTTAAAACATGGGGAAAATGAAACATAAGAAGGGCGAGATCATATGCTCGGTATGGGTAAACATAAGCATTAACAATTGAATTTCATCAATGAGCATAAGAGTTCATAAGGGTTTGATGACATAATAAAGTGAATAAGCAATTTATAAAAGAAATCATTCCCATAAATACGTGGATCATAAAATATGAAAGCATGTTAATGAAAAGAGTTGTCAGAATCAATAATCAAAATCCATTCGATAGCAATCTCGATCATTAAAAATATTATAAACAAATATAAATAATAAAGAAATCATGTATGTATTTGTGAAATAATTTTCAATTAAATCTTACTTTCACTCTTAAAAATGGAATAACCATATGGATGAATTTTAAACCCAATTCATTGGAGGGATATCATAGACCCACCTGTCATTGGTTTTTCATGTAACCACCCATTACTAGTTTATCATGGAACCACCCATCGTTGATTTATCATGGAACCACCTATCATTGGTTTATCATGTAACCACCCATAAAATGTCCAATTACTTTTACAATACCATAAAAAATAAAATCTTTCATTTAATCATAAACTCATAGGAACAACCATTATCCCTTTTATAACTGGATTAACCCATAAAAAAGAAATGGGTTCTATAACAATCTCTTTGAAATATGATTACCCTGTGGAAAAGAAATTGGTTCCATAACAATATCATTGAAACATTTTTATCCCATGTAAAATAAGAGTGTTACATAGAAATATCATTTAAATGTGATAATCGGGTAGAAATAAATGGGTTCCATGACAATCTTATTGAAACATGATTAACCCATGTAAAAGAAATGGGTTCCATAACAACCTATTTGAAATAAGATTAACCTATAGAAATGAAATGGGTTCTATAATAAAAATTTTGAAACATGATTAACCCATTTAAAATAAATGTTTTCCACAATATCTTTTAAACATGGTTAACCCATGGAAAATGTATGGGTTTCATAATAATCTCTTTGAAACTTGATTAACCCATGGAAAAGAAACAGGTTTCATAACAATCTATTTGAAGAAATCAAAATACATCCAAAGAATTAATGAGTATGGTATCAATATAAAATATACCTAGTGTAGGATAAGTATCAACAATGTTTTTTGACATTTATTAATGAAAATTTTATTAAAATATCATTAGAAACATTCTTTGGGAAAATAATATTTAAACATTCCAAATTGTCTCATACCACTTTGAAACATTTGAATCATTAACCCCATGAAGTAATAACACTAAATGAAACTTATAATATCATGATAATAATTATATTAATGATATAACATGTCATATTAGTGTTATATACACATCATAAAATAATATAGGTGTATAACATAACAAATATCTCAAAGAAGGTGAATTTTGACAAAAACCCATTACCGCTTCAGTAACATTGAATCCCTAAACTCTATGAAAGATAAATACTCAAACTGATATGTAAAACCCCATAAATTCAAGTATAATAATCATAAAATGCTTTCATTTAAATAATATACACCAAAAAAATAAAAATAAGTGGTGAATATGGAACAACTCTTGGAGAAATAAAAGTGAGACTACAAATCCCCTTACTACTTAAGTAACAATTTAAATCATGAAATCCATAAAATAATAACATCACTTGAAACTTTTATTAAAATGAAATAAATTAAATTCTTGATATAAAATTTCTTAGGTAATTATACGCACCATATAAAATTAATTAGGTGCATAATAAAAAAATAAGTCCCAATGGAATGTAAATTGAGATGAAACCCCTTAAAATTGTGGTAGCATCTAAATATGAAACCCCGAAAGTAATAATCATCAAATGAAAATTTAAATACCATGAAGATAAAATAATTCATTATATAATATATCATAAGGCTAATTATATACACTGCAGAAAAATAAGTAAGTGGTGAATATGACATTTATCTCATGGATGAAAAAAGTGAGATTAAAATTTTTTACTACTTGAGAAAATTTTGAATTATCAACCTTGTGAATGAGTAAAATAAATTGAAACATATATTATCATGATAAAAATTAAATTCATGATATAAAATTTCATAGGGGACTATATACACCATATAAAATTAATTATGTTTATAATAACAAATAAGTCTCAATGGAATGTAAATTGAAACAAAACCCATTATAATTGTGGTGGAATTTGAATTAGAATTCCCCAAAGTATTAATCATAAAATAAAACATCTAAATAAAATGAATATAAAATAACTAATGATATAATATATAAAAAAAATTAGTAGATAAACCATGTAAAAGAATTAGGTGGTGAATATTACATTTATCTCACAGATATAAAAAGTGAGATCAAAATACCTTACAAAGATTGTATCATTGGAGTAAGAATAAAACAATTAAATAAATATGTGTGAAATTTTTTAATCCACATCATAAAAGTTTAAATACATAATAATATAATAATTTTTCATTTTAAACATATTCTTGGCATAAAATAATCATTTAAATTTAAGTTTAACCCAATGAATGGAAATTGAGTTGAGAAACCACTTACCTTGAGTCTGATTTTTCATGATTTCCTCTATATTCTAGAGTAATAAACACATGTTAATTATTTACATGATTTATAACCTTTTCAAAGATTATTATTACTTTTATTTCAATTTTAAAAAAGTTATATACAATTACTTAATCAATAATATTTAAGTTGGATGTTTTGACCATATTCGTCTTATGTGTCAAAACTGAATTTGATAGGTCAACTACTTATCAGTGAGATCATTATTTAATAATAGATAGAATAATAAAAATTAAATAATTATCAAATTTTTATATCAATTATACTTGAAAAATAATACATTAATAATGGTTATCAAAAATGAATCAATGTTACAATCAAAGAGATGGTAAGTCGTACATACGCATGAGTAACATTCCCATTTTTCAATGATCATTATGTGAAGAATTTTATTAATGTTCATATTTACAGAATAAAGATTATATCATAAATAAAATATTATATAATTTTATATACTTATATATATCATTGTTATGATTTGGTAATGAAAAATGAAGAATCACATCGCTTTGAGGGGGCAGTAGCCCACACGTCCCTGAATGATGTTATCAATTTTTCAGTGTGTGAAATGGAAAAAATAAAATGATATGTTATATGTAAAGATATATAATTATGTAATTAATATTATAAATATATAATTTACATAATTTTTAACTGATACTTGATAAATTCCATGCAACATGTGAACATATCACATCTTTTTGAGGAGGTGGTAGTCCACATGTCCACAAACGATGTTATCATATTCCCACAAAATAGAAAGTATAAATTTGTGTGTAAAATAATAATTAAAAATGTATTAATATATGTAAATACCCATAAATTCCATGTAATTTTTTTTAATTATATGTGAATTTTACGTGTCTGTGAAAATTTACGGCGCGTAATTCCAAGACCCGAAGTGCCCGGAATGAATTTCTGAACTTTTTTTGGGTACGTTCAGTAAACGTGCGAATGGGTTTTTTTAACTTTTAAACCGGTGCTCAGAATTAAAATCAGAGGGAACTGTTGAACTCACAACGCCAGTATTCTCTTAAGGATACCTTCACCTCGACCATAGTGGGTAGAGGGTGAAATATAGTTTTTGGGTTTTTCGTGGAAACAGAAAGAAAATAAAATAAACTTTTATTTTATTTTATTTTTAGTTGAAACCTCCCATGTTGATGGTTTAAAGGTGGGGACCACCTGAACTAAAATACGCCACATTTATGTTATGGAGGTGGGGACCATTGAGACTAAAACCCCCCATTTTGAATTTAGAGACGGGGACCACCCGAACCCCCTTTAATGAGAGAAAGCCTCTCAAATACCTTACTTTAAATTTTTCCAACACCATTTATTAATTGGGCCAATTAATTTTTCCAACGTGGTAAAATTAAATGAGCCAATTAATTATTCCAAGGTGCCAACATAATTAATCTACTTAATTTAATTACATTGGAACCACTTTGTTTGGGAGGATTTTTGGTTGGCAAAAAAGTTCCTTGGGGGGAGAAAGTTCTCCAATGGAGAATGCCATCGAAGAACATTCTTAAGAGATCAAGAAAGAGGATGATGTATGATCCCAACATCGAAGTGTGGTTTCGAAAGTGACAATAATTGTCACCCTATTTTCCTTCTACGAATTCTTTCTCGTGCCAATGTCAATGAACAATTGAGGTAGGGGTTTTATTATGTGTGATTATGGATTCCCATGTTCTTCCCTTCTAAACAAAGATTGCAGATCAACTCTCTAACTAGTTGATCCGCGGATGTTTTCTTTTTTCAGGTTAGGGAATAATCATTGTCGAGGGTTGAAGATTTTGACGATCTTCATTCAATATTTTGTTTAGCTGCTTACTACCTCTCTAACGTGGAGGGTGCAGGTCAAACTAACATAGCCCGAAGCCTCCATCGTTCGTCAATATTATTGTGTTCTTCATGATGGAGGAGGATGGCAACCAACCTTAGTCAGGAATGAGAACAGCGACCGTCACCACCACCGGCTGCAACGAAGGCGACGACGCAACGGCGCCGCCCTGCGGCCACCGCGCCACCCACGGCCTCCACCGCCTCGCGGCCTCGTGCCTTCTGCGGCCTCTGCCTCCCCACGGCCACCGCGCCGCCTGTGGCCACCGTGCTGCCTATGACCTCTGCCACCCCGTGGCCTCATTTTGTCTACGTCCTCCACCACTCAGTGGCCTCACGCCACCCCGCGGCCTCCGCCGCCCAGCACTGCCCTCGCGGCCTTCGCGCCACGATCGCCACCCTGCAGCCTCGCGCCACCCTCACCGCCCCATAGCCTTCACACCGCCCTCGATTCCCTGCAGCCTCATGCCTACCTCACAGCCCTATGGCATTCGCGCTACCCTCGCAGTCGCGCGACCTCTGTGCCACCCTTGTAGCCCCTTGCGGCCTCATGTCTCCCTCACGGTCTCGCGGCCCCTACACCACACCGCTAGCCACCACCCAGGCCGTGCCACCCAACGCGGGCCGGTCCGGACCCATCGGGCCAGGTCGACCCGAACCGGGTCGGTTCATCCCATACCCGGGTCGGGCCGGGTTTGTCTGACCGGGTTAGACCAGACCCGGGACAACTTCGACCCATTTACGCTCTTTTGGCCATAACTTTTGCACCGGGTGTCTATTTGGCGAACCGTCGGTGACGCTAGAAACCTTGGAGCGAGACGGTACCTTTGGTATACCCCATTTGAGCTTTGGAAAAATTTGATGTATAGTCAGGTTGGATATAGTACGAATCCAACCAGGCCCTTAGGACTAAAAGGTGAATAACTCATATACCGGGCATCCAATTGATGCACCGTCTATTGCATTGATACCCCTATTATGTGGTGGTAATTTGGGGTACTTCTTAGTGGGACTTCAGGGGAGTTGGAGTATAAACTAGTGTCTTGAAGAGTGGACTATCCCGGAGGTGATCAAGCGTAGTGCGGGAACCCAGTAACTGGTTGTGATGTGAAGAATGAATATCGATAATGTCTGGGTCAGCACCGAGCGATCATGTGTGGGTTAGCACCAAGAGATCCTATGTGGGTCATCACCTAGATATCCTGTGTGGGTTAGCACCGAGCGATCCTGTGTGGGTCATCACTGAGCAATCCTATGTGGGTCAGCACTGAGCGATACTATGTGGGTCAGCACCTAGAGATTCTAAGTGGGTCTGACAATGTATTGATGATGTACTACGATCCTCTGTGGGTCTGATGATGATTAGGGATCCTTCTTGGGTCTTCCTCTTAAAAGAGTATGATGATTCAGTAGTTACATCTAATCATCTCTACTATTGTACCTAAGAAATACCTGGTGTGAGCTGAGTCTGTAACTTGTGGTACTTTCCTTCGTGGTAATACCTTGGTGGTATTATTTTGTGTGGCGTACCTATGTGGTACTTACCTTCATGGTATTCCTTCTTTCGTGGAACAGTTGAGCTTTGGGCTTTGAGTTGGACTCTGTGTTTTCCTCGTGATTGAGATTGGTATACTTGATAACTTAGGTATATGTATCGGCCTATACCTAAGTATAGTTTTAAGTTGATTTCATGTCTTGTGGTTTATCCTTGGTGGATTTTGTGAGACCTTGAGGTTCTTAGGGTCCCTACTGAGTATCTTTATACTCACCCCAGCACAGGATATGCCCGCACCTTGTTGTGTTTGGTGCAGATGACGAACAACGCTGATCGAGGCTGAGGGTACTAGGGTTAGATGGGGCCCAAAGGTGGACCATATGGAGTGGCGGTATGTGGAGTAGACGAGAAGATGTGGAGTGCTAAGGAGGTGATCTGTACCTACCCTTCGGGTAGGGACCTCAGAGGATAACCCAGCAACTGCCTTTCTTTTCCTTCAGTTGTATTGTATTTCAGTTGTACTTATACTATTACAGTTGGGCTTGTATTCTGGCCCATTTTTACTTTCATCAGACTTTTTTCTATAAAATTGAATTGTGTTCGTATCTTTTTGTGGGCTTGGATGCATGTGTTTACTGATTATAAAGGCAATGCCTTCCTAGTTATAGGGAATACGCCATTTGGTGCTAGTCGCCACCCCCTGGCCTATGAAAGGCAGGCTTGGGGTAGTCACGGCATGGGCCCCATGAGACGGGTCATGATAATACATTATAAATATAATATATATCATATAAAAATAGTATTTTCATCATAATTCTATCCATAATCATTGGTAAATGAAAAAAATTAATGGAATCATTTCACGAGGTGGTAGTTCGCCGTACACACGAGTAGTTATTTCGTTACCCATTTGATGGAAGTGTGTGTATGTACAGGTCTAAACCTTAACATTAAAACATTATATTATAGTTTTTATGTTTAGTTTTTTAAATAATCATGGAATAAAAATAATTTAATGGTGGATAAAGAAATAATACAAAAGTTCTCATTGAATAATGTTACATCTTCTACATGTAACTCCTTTCGGTTTTAACCAAAAGACTTTTATTGTTTTATTTCTTCCCAAGATGAGTCTTAAAAGATACTATTAGGTATTTTTGGAGATTATTTGGTAGTATTTTTACAGTAAAAATGTCTTTATAGGTGTGAATAATTTTGGAGAGTGAGTGTATTTTATAGTGGAGGGGAGTGGTATTCTTGTAAATATAAAAGGAAAACACTATTGGGGGGTTTCCTTTACATCATGTTTCAACAATTATGGAAAAATTATATAAAAGTTTGTATATGGTCTAAATATGTCTGTAAACTTATTTTTGGAAATGTTTCTCAATAATTTTTTCCCTTAAGATTAAATTTTAACCACTTAGTAAACTCATTTTTACCTTAAGTGTTGTAATTGATTTTAATTGTTTTCACTAATCTATTTGGTCAAAAAAATATTGACCTTAATATAATTTATAAATTATTATGATTAAAAATATGGAATAAATTTTTCCAAATTCCAATCACGAAAGAGGTATAATTTAATTTTAAAATTAATCCTGGAGAGGGGACGACAAAGCGGGTTTTTAAAGTGTAAATTATAAAATGTTTGATAAGTTTTTATATATAAAATCACTATGAAAATGATTCAAGTTAACAAATTAAGTTAAATTATATAAAATTTCTCTAATTATACTTTAAAAACCAATTAAAAATATAATTTATCAATATAAATCATTTGGAAGAAAATTTAGTTTTCAATTAAAATCTAGTATTTTTCACTATTCGTCAAAAAATGAAACTTCTCAGAAATATATCAAAAATACACCCACTATAAATATTGATATTAAACTTTAAAAAATACGTTTATTTTTTAAAATAAAATTTATCAAAAGTGTCAAATTTTAGTTTTAAAACAAGTTCACCATTAAAAGGCGGTAAAACAACCTTTTGAAAATATATATCTTTTTATTCTTAAAATTGGATTTATTTTTATCTTAAGTCTATCAAAATTATTTGATAAATTTAAAAACATTTGATTAAATATATAACAAATAAATTTTATTAATATTTTACCTAATAGTGATTAATTTAATTTGTTGAGATAAAATTTCTTTGTGGTCATAAAAATATTTTTTCATAAAAACACATCCATTATATTAAATTGGTTTCTATTTTCCATTATAATTAATTAGTAACCAAATGATCCATTATATAAACATTTTTAAACCTTATATTCATTATCTATTTAATAATATTCATTCCTATCATTCTAATCTCTAAATAATAACTATCATGTTAAATAAATAATATTAATACTTAATTTTTGTCTGGTATGACTCGAGATTTTATGTAACCCAAGTTATCGAAGAAACTCAATATTTATTGTAACACAAGATAAACATGGTGTTGCTTATAATTTAATATAAAATATTCATTTAATTTAATAAAAGATATTAATTAATTTAAATTAATTTGAAATAATATATTTTATAAAATATCATGATGTTACAAATGTTCGGCACGTGGTTAGGGAAAACCATGTGGTTTACAACAAAAAATATTGTGCCATGTTTTGAGCCCATATAAGGGGGACCATAGTTTTTCAAAACCCTCAATATATCCCCTCCAAATCTTTCAACCTCAAAAAAAATAGTTTTTTCAATTTTGGCACATAGTTTTACAAATTGTGTTCCCTACTTAGTGAAATTGTGCACTATACTAACAAGGAGAACAAATAAGATGCACAATTTGTTTAATTGTGTGGCCCTACCCAGTAAACCATGCATACAAGATTTAATTCACCCAAAAAATTTATAAAAAAACCCAAACCCCCCATTTAATATTACTAATCACCTCATTCAACCCAAACCTGAATTCCTTGGTTGTGAGTGCTCCTAAGAGGCAATTTTGGATCCTCAAACCACTTTTCTTGGCAGATCGAAGTGTCATTTCTGTTATTTGATATCTTTAGTGTACGTGGATCTCCTTTCATGTATTTTCTTCCTATATATATTTTTATTATCCTTATAGAGTGATGGATCATCAAGTTATTAATGGATCTAAACTCCATTTTTTATCCTGATTCTAGGTTGTGTTTCTTGATCTCATTTTCTTCATTCTTTATTTTTGATCCCATTGTGGGTGTTGTCTTTGACCATTTTATAAATGGTAGGTGGTTCCATATTAATTTTCCCTATGATTTAAACATAAATTTTCTTCATTGAATTTAAATAATTTTTTAATTTATTTTGAAACATTGATTTAAAAAGAATTGATGTGTGATTTGAAATGGAATACAATTTATGAAAAATCAAATTTTAAATGTAATTGAAATGTGTGGTGTTTTTTGAGAAAAATATGTATTGATTTTAAAATTGATTTAAGGATAAACCTTTAGATAAATTTATTAAATTAAAAAATTATTTTAGAAGGAATGAATTCATAAAAACCTTTGTTTTAGATTTAAAATGAAAAAGGCATGTTGAAAACTGAAAACTAGGCTATTTTAATTTAAGCTAATTTTTTATTTTTTATTTTCCATGTTTTTATAATTGATTTCTTGAAGAACTTGTTATCATGTGTATTAAGTGGTCATTATGACAATCATTCTAGGTCCTTTCCTCTATAGAAATGAGTTGACAATGAAATGTGTTACTAAAATGATTGTAGCCTGAATGCCCTTGATGGGATCCCCTATTGGGGTGTAATCCTCCCAGGATGGGTTCCCCTGTTGGGTTATATTTTTGTGTGCACACTTGACTAGATAAAAAATGTTATTGAGATGTGTGTAGATCCTATTACCTAAAAAATTGACTTACCATGTGTCTTTTATACATGGTGCTTTGCTATGATTTGTTGACTTGATTGCACATGTCATTCATTATTGAAATTTTTTACTCATGAAAACTATTTTATATAAGTATTTTATATTAATTTTTTATTTAATATATTTTTGATATATCTTCCATCTCTTTTAATTTGAAAGCATTTTTTTATTTAAAATATGTGAATTATGTACCATGCCTTGTTTAATTTTAAAAATAATCATAAGTGGTATAATTATTATGGAATTGATTATAGAACACTTGGTGAGAGCCTACTAGGATTTATAGATCACGTCATACCTTTTACTTCAGGAATTTTACACATTATTATCCCAGTTCCAAGCACAGGTAATGAACCACTTGAATGTGGTGGATGTTCTTAATCGTTGGGACTTATGAGTGGTGATGGTGACGAGTGGATCTGTTGTCCACTTCATACTCCAGATATTTTTTGAGTATTTTTGTCTGGTTGATTTTGTAGTTTCTTTTGAGATGTTTATTAATCTTAATAGGTATTATTTTACCTTTTTTGTTTCTATTTATTCTTATTTTTGAGTGTTGGGGATGCTGAATTGTATCTTTTACCATTCATTTTTTTGTGTAAAATTTGTTCCATGTTAGATCTTTTCTGAAGTCAGCTGTTAGTTTCCAACCCATGCAGACTAGGAATACCATTCGAACTATGTTAGGGTTATATTAGGTATCAAGGTAATTGATTATCTAGGATAGTTTGTAAAGAATTTTTATTAATGGTTCATGTTAAGAATCATTCCTTGATTTCAGTATGCATTTTGGGATGTCTTTATGGGACTTAGGAGGTAATTATGAGTGAGTGACTGGCCATCTATCACCATAATGAGCATTAATTAACCATGTGTGTTGGGAAAATTGTATTAAAGGAAGTTTTTGATCCTATTTTAGTATTTTACCAGCCTTTTTTGTGAGTTTTTTGAAATCCCAATCTTAAATCCCTTCTTGATTGAATTGTTATTCCTATAAATCTTGTATGAGATATTGATCTATGTATCCTTTTCATGTCTTCCATTTTATCTTTTGATGTTGTGTAGTTTCTTTACCCTGATAAGACATGTGAATAGGCCCCATGAGGATTCTTCTGGTGAAGCATAGAAATAAAATCCTCTAATGGAGTGAATCTTGTTGAGATAGTGGTGTGGTCTTTCCAAGCTTTAGGAAAAGTACTAGCACCTATTCCCACTAAGGCTCCAGTTGTGGAACCTTAGTGTGATGAATCTAGGAGTTGTTATCAAGATTTCCTTTTCCATTAGACAAATAATTTCCAAGGCTATAATGATAATCAAGATGCTTGGGACTGGTTGAGGAATATAGAGCTTCTTTTTTAGTTCTTAGAATTGTATGAAGCTATTAAGGTGAAATGCACCACCTTTAAGATGGAAGGACCTAATAGAAGATAGTGGAATTAGATGGTAATAGAAAAGAAACCTAAGGGTTTGGAATGGAATTAATATTTATTTCTTTTTATCAATCAATTAAATCAAGAATATATGGTCTTAATGAAATAAATATTATTTCTCTAACTCTAGTAGGATTACATGACTTTGACACAATACATAATCCATTTTGATCATCTTTTTTTGTTTTCATCTGAGGTAGTAACTAATGAGAATATAAAGGCATGATGATTTGATATGGGTCTTCAGACTAGCATCCAATATCATGTTTTCCTACTGAAGTTGTCTTCTTATGCTGATGTGTTGGATAGAGTGTTGATGGTTGAGATTGACTTGGCAATTAAGTAAGGTTTGATGGGAGTTCTTTTTTCTCCTAGTGGTAGTTCTATAACATCCTTTAAAGGAAAGAGTAAGTGTGATGTGTCTTGTTGTGGTTCTAAACAGTATGAATTTTTTATAACTCTTGTGGTGCCTATAATAGGCCCATTTAATATCTTTATATGTTTAAAGGTTGGTAATTAGATAAGTGGTTGTACTGAGGTACCAAAAATCTGCAGTTCATGTGGTCACTCTTTAAATTTATAGAAGTTTTTTCATTTCTTTTCTTATTCACATAGTGGAACAGGAACATCCACTCTACAAAGTACTCTAGTGAAATCATATGATTCAAGATCTAAGGGGTTTCATACATAGGAATATAGAATAAATGTTCTTAACATTTTTTTAATAGTATCAATATGAACTTGATAGAGGTCCAGTGATTGTGAGAGGTACCATCACTATAGCTTAAACATTAGTGATTGCTTTATTTGATACTGGTGAATCTAAATTATTTATATTGACTCATATTGTGATCCTAGTAAATATTCCAATAGATATTTTGTCTTATGTTATGGATATTACTACATCCCTTGTAATGAAGAGAGAGATGGGCCTATGTTGTCCTTTTAGTGTTTTCATTGTATTATAAATTAAGATTACCTATAATTTTCTAGTTCTTGAAATAAAACCCCTAGACGTCATCCATGGGATGTATTTGATGTTTTCTAATAAGTCTTGGATTGACTATTACCTATGGTGGGTCTTCATTACTACGTCCGATGGGGTGTTCCGTTTGTTTTAGGGAGAATTGGACCCCAAGTCGAGTAGAGATGGATTGTTTTTTTTTCAGAGTTAAGTATGGTAATATCGATGTTTTATTTTGGATTGGGGAAATAATCGTTAAAATATGATCTCCCCTCATTCATTATTTTTTTTCCAATGTGTTTCTTACTAATTTATCTGGTCTTCCACTAGTAATAGAGGTACAATTACCTATTTATTTAGTACCTGGTACTCAGCCAGTATCTATTCCATTATATTGCATGAAACCAACAGAGTTGAAAGAGTTGGAGACTCAATTGGATAACCTATTAGATAAATTCTTTATACGCATGAGTGTTTCACCTTGGGTGGAACCTATTCTTTTTATAAATGAATCTTATAATACACTTTGCCTCTATATTGATTATTGAAAACTCAATCAAGTTATGGTATAGAACAAGCATCCATTACTATAGATTGATGATATTTTTGATCATTTGAAATGAGAAAATTGGTTCTCAAAGAATGATCTTCAGTATAATTATCACTAGTTGAGAATAAAATAATCTTACATTTAGAAGATTATCTTCAGGAGTAGATATGGGTATTATGAGTATCTTTTCATGCCATTTTGTCCAACTAATGCTTCTATTTTTTATGACCCTAACAAACATGATTATTGATGAGTACCTATACTAATTCATAGTATTATTTGTGGATGAAATATTAGTTTCCTCCAAGATTTATGACAAATGTGTATGACATTGTAGATAAGTACTAGAAATATTTATAAATCACATACTTTATGCAATGACTTAAAAATGTAATTTTTGGATTCTGGAAGTGAAATTATTGGGACATGTGGCAATGGAACAAGGTATCTTAGTTGCTCCTAAGAAGGTGAAAGATGTTATGATATGGGAGAAACCATGTAATTTGTTTAAGATACAGATATTATTAAGCTTGGGGGGTTACCAAAAGTTTTTCAAAGATATATAGAAGTTGGCTTCTCCAATGACTACACTCACTCGTAAGGGAGTGAATTTCTTATGGAGTGAAAAATGTCAGGGTACTTTGGTTGAGTTGAAACATATTTTTACTTCTATGCCAGTATTGACTCTTCTAGAGGATGTTCTAGGCTATGTGGTCTTCTGTGATGCATCAATTTCTTGTTTGGGTTGTTTTCTTATGAAAGGGAATCATGTTGTTGATTATGTATCCATAAAACTTGGTCCACAAGAGAATAATTGCCCAACACTCGAAATTAAACTCAAATATGTGAGGCATGATCTTAATATATTTTGGAATTACCTTTTTAGTTAAATTTTTAGAGATTATTATCAACACAATAACTTGAGTTATATCATATATCAAAAATATTTTGACCCTCTACAGTGTTTTTGGTTGGAGTACCAAAAATATTTTGATTTCAACATGGATTACACCCCAGAGAATTTAGATTTCGTTGTTGATGCTTTGAGTATGAAACTTCCAACCTATTCCATGAAGGAATCATCAGAATAGTGGAACATGATGGATCTTTTTGCATAGTTGCATTTAAGAAACCATGAATAAGGGGATGGGGTTGTATTGGAAAGTGTTTAGTTGACCTATGATCTTAAGATTAATTTTCCGGAACATCATCTAGATAATTAATTATTTGGCATTAAGGAATCTCTTTGTGGTGGGGAGACTGTCATGAGATGGACATTCTATTATGAGGGAATCCTATGTTTTTAGAATTGGTTTTTTGTACCATTGTTCATAATTAAGGATATAATGTGGGATTGGTATATTTCCCAGTGGTTGGTTCACCCTATAACCATAAAAAAAATTATTATAATATGCGGCGATGATTCTGATAGATAAGTATGATATGCGACATCGTTGACTTTGTTTCTCACGATTATTCCTATCAATAGGTCAAAGCTTAGCACTAGAGAAGTTCGGGTTTGCTTCGTCCTAATCCAATGAAAACATGGAAGTGGGATGATATATTTATGGATTTTGTTTTTGGGTTTCCATATACCCCTAAATTAAATAATGAAATATGTTTTGTGATCAATCGGTTGATGAAATCAGCTAAATTCTTACCCATTCATGATAAAAAAAACTTGCGGACTCAGGAGGTTTCTATGTGTAGAAGATTTTTAGGTTACACAGAGTCCCATTTTAAATAGTATCAGATATGGAAAGAATTTTTACTTCTCACTTTTGGATATCCCTCCTAGTATCACTGGGATCTCATGTATGTTTAAGCATGACATTTCACCGGAAGAAGGATGACTAGACAGAATGATCTATACCGATTCTTGAGGATATGATTTTTTCTTGTGTTATTGATTGTGGTGGAGCTTGGGACATCCATTTTGGACTATTTGTGTTTTATTATAATAAAAATGACCATTATTCAATCCGAATGGACCCTTTTGAGGCCTTCTTTGGTTGGCCTTGTAAAACATTATTTTTTTGGTTGGTGATTGGTGAAAGTTCTTTGGATGGACTGAGTTTTTTCTAAGAGATATCTGAAAATATTTAATTGATTTGTTAAAAAAATTTGATAGCATAGATCCGATAAAAAACTTATTCTATCCTTCATTGGATATCCTTGGAGTTTTGTGTTGGTGATCATGTGTATTTGAGAGTTTCACCTCGTTTCGGTCATCAAAGGCATGGGAGAAAAGTGAATTGTTCACCACAATTTTTGGGACCTTTTGAGGTTATTGATTAGGTGTGGAAATTGGTTTACCATTTATCCCTTCCACTATAGTTGAAATCGATACATTATTTCTTCAATGTATCAAAGCTTCAAAATTATCTTTCTGACCCATATCATGTCTTAAGCTGGGACGATATTCTTGTTGTTCCGGATTTATCCATGACTAGGAATCCAATTAGGATTTTTTGATTTTGAAACTAATGAAATTTGTGGGTGTAATATACATTTAATATATGTGATGTGGTATCATGGTTCTGATTCACATTATATGTGGGAGTGTGAGTCATTGATGAGATAGCAGTAGCAATTCCTCTTTGATAAGGATATTTCTTGATAGGCTTTTGGGGGACAAAAATGGTTTATGGTGAGGAGGTTGTAACATCTCATTAACTTCTTTTAGGTATTCATTGAAACTTGTTTTGATATCCTATAATATAGGTCTTGTTTTGGGGTCATTTCAAGAGAATTTGGGAAATTTTGGGATCCTAATAGGCTTTTTATGGTTGGGGCACGGTTAGGGAAAACCATGTGGTTTGGACCAATAAATCATGCACCCTTTTGTGAGCTATTGTAAGGGGTGCATAGTTTTTCTAAACCATGTAGATAGCCTCTCAAAAACATTGCAACCTCAAACATTGATAGTTTTCACAATTAATTCATGGTTTGAAAAAAAAATCCCTCCTAGGAGAAATTGTGCACCCTATAAGAATATATACAACGTTATGATACACAATTCTCTAACTATGTGTCCCTACCTATCAAACTTTGTGAACAAGCTTTAATTACCAAAAAAAATTATTAAAAATCCTGAACCTCCCATTTAGGATGCCTAATCACCCCCATTGAACTGTAACACCCCAAGCTTCCATGGTACATTTCCCTTTGAATAATGCAATAGCTTGCATTGTACGCAATTTCGAGATTCTAACACACCGTGACCAATCAAACTAGCGGTTATGAATAGTAATACCCACTTTTTGAAATTTTATAAATTTTATCTTTCAAAATAGACTTCATTTTTGGATTCAGAATATCGAAATTAGCATAGGGTGAATTTTTGGTATTTTTCTGAAAACATTCAATTTTTGATAAAAAGTGAAAAACACTGAGTTATTGGTTAAAACTGACTTTTTATTTAAATAATTATTTATTTTATTTAAATTTATTTTAGGTCAAAATATATATGTAATACCTATATAAGTTCAATTTAATTCATTGGAGTCAGTTTATAATAATTTTAGACATATAAAAATTTTATTGAACTTTTCACTGTCTTTTACCCATCTCCAAGGAGAATTTACAAATTCACATAAAACATAATTTTACCGCATATGTGAGTGGAATTTCGAAAATCCAAGAGGCACGGTTAATATCAAGGAGTTAAAATTTGGTTCATTAAGGAAAAAATAATTTTTGGTGAATAGTAACTTTTTATTTTTATTTACCATGGTAAAAAGTAAATAGGGTAATTAAGGGTAAAAATGAAATTATTATTACCCTAACACATGTAATAATTCTATTGACTAAGTATAATTAGACCAAAAAAACATTAGGAATAAAATATGAACCTCTTTGGTCCACTTGGATTAAATTAGGACATTTATTATTATTTAATTCAAAGAAGAGTTAAAAGAGTTAAAATTAATGTTTAATAACTATATTTTTTTTAATATAGGTTTATACATAAGATAAATTCTATTATAAATATTCATTAGAAATATAAAAATATTTCCTGCATAATGGTATTTTATTTATAATTTTTAAAAATTATATAATTTAATTTATTTATGACACAACGGTGATGCAGTAATTACCTAATTAATGAAATATTAAAATAATTGATATTATAAATAACCAAATAAATGTAATTTGAGACTTTTTATGAATTAAAATAATTTTCTAGGTTAATATGACATATTATTATTGGTTATGTGAATTTTATTCGAAGTAATAATGCTGTTATGAATTTATCAAAAACAAAATACCCAATAGTGTCAAAATTGACATAAAAGAGTTTTTTAAGAGAATATTATATTATTAATTGATATTATATTCATAAAAATATAAGGTTCAGCCAAAGAACTTATATAATGATATTTTTATCATTAATGGGCCACTTTGTGGTCTCTTGGAAGTATATAGTAAGTTTATTAACTATATAATATAAAAATACAAAGAGACATGGTAAATGTCAAACTATTTAACTAAGAGTTAAATCTAAAAGATAAGGTTACTATAGAGACCCAAACATGTCTAAAATCTATTTTTTGAGTGGTTTTTGACTCATCCCCACCTTATAATTTTAATAATATACTTTGGAGCCATTAGAAACTGAATATAAATTTATTATAAATTAATACTTTAATTTTTTCCTAAAGAGCCCATCATTCCCCTTATAAAAGGACACCACTTCTATCCAATTACTCACACATCTCAAGCATTTTGGATCATCCAACCTCGGCCCAATTAATCTCCCTACATCCCTCTCCTCCTCCTAGAAGCCTTATATTAGGCAGAAGGCACTTTAAGAGTCCTTTTTGGTTCAAACCAAAGGGAGTTACCCAAATTAAAGGTAACAATTTCTCTTAGCTTCTTTTCTTTTATTTTACTTCTCTAACCCCTAAACTATTCTTATTATTTTCCTTTGTAACAAAAACAGTATCCTAAATATAATAGGATATTTTTATTATAATTATTTAAACTACACTTACACACACCTCCATCTAATGGGTGAATAACATAATGTTTCTGTGGATGGAAACCAAACGCCTCACGAAACGAGGATTGTTCAATTATCTCCTACCACCTCTCATGGTGTCCATTATGATGGAAATATAATTAAATATTATATTAATTATATTTATTCTATATAAAATCTTTTTTAATTCCATTTTATATCATACCATTATTCGTTTCATGTTTTATATATATAAGATAATTTCATTTGAGGAAGTGAGGACTACCGCCCCCTCAAAGTGATATGACTCGCTCATACCATACATGGAACGTATAAAGGATGGTGTTAATGAACTTAATTAACACATATAAGATATCATATTATAATGGAATAATAATATACATATGTATCATTTGGTTTTTATTCCTTTTAAAATGAAAAATGAAATGGAAGTAGCGTTCGTGCGTACGTACGGATTACCGTCTCCACGAACGCGATGAGATTCATTTCCCCATCGTATTTATTCAAGAATAATTATAATTTGATGATTAATATTAATGTTTAAGGACTTGATATCATTATGTATATGGATAATATACAACCTATCCATAACAAACACGGCTTACGTAATGAAGTATATAAAGGAAAACGAATCAGTTAACACCCGAAACGACGATAATACTAAAATATTATTAACAAAGAGATATCAAAAGATCATATATGATATCAGATTTATGTATATGATTCTTTTATAATTTAATAACAATGACTTAACTATTACACAAGAGGTTAACCTACACTCTATCAAGGAAAAGTACAAGGTAAGGGTTTATTTCACAATCTCTTCATTATCCGAGGTTGTTTATACGTAATTATCTACGGGGACCTATTTATCATCAACATCCATGTTTCTTAAAAATTTATTTCAAAACATTCTTAATATTTTACAGAATATGGGTTAAAGTCATTTATACCCTTGTTTGACTTTTTATAAGAAGATTATAAATGAATCTTTATGTCATTTTCCAAACAAGGACCTTTTTAACCTTTTTGACAAATTATGGTAAGAATGTCTTTTTTTTAACTTATACGACGGGTGCGGCTATTTTCCACCATTGTAAAATCTTTGAATCTTCCCATACACACTTATAAGAATATTTTCAAATTAAATGTTTTATTTTATAATTATGTGACTTTTAAATGATTTCAAAAAAAGAGATATTTCTCTCAAATAGTTTTGATTTCATCTATGTCAGCATCCTTTGATGGATTTTAAGCTTATTTAAAGTTGATTTATTATGATACAAAACTTCCATATTGTATTGAATGTTTTGTGATATGTTTGACTATGGATGTGTTATTTTTATACCATTCATAATTTATGGAGAAAGTATTTACATTTCGTATGCTAGTTTTAATATGAATGTTTATGTTTGTTTAAACTTGTTCATATGAGGAATGCATTGGACATAGTAAGTGACGGGTGGAGCCCGCTATAGCTCCTCAATGCATCTGTAGGTCTCATGAGACAAACTAGTGTCTTGGCATGAGGCCTTGACAAAATCTTATTTTTATTCTTGGCACGGGGCCTTGGCTACGTGGTTATGATAGTATGGAATTATGTATTCCATCATTATGAAAGTGGTTATTGATATTGCATGTGATTATTCAACTATTAGTATATCCAAGTGAATAATCAAATGGAATTATTTCATTTTATTTCTACCATATTATGATGAAGTTCAAGTTTAAAAGGCTCTTGTTTTAGTTATACATTGCCTTAAATGTTTATGCTTATTTATGAAAGTTTTTTCTATATTTTTATCCTTACTGGGAATTTGAGCTCACCCCTTTCTATGTTTCCTTTTTCCAAGGATGTGAAGAAGTATTTTATAAATGACCTGTAGGGATAGTATAAGGGGATATGAGTGTGGAGACAAAATATTGATGTAGTTTTCACTTTATGAAGTAATGTAAAATTTATGAATGTATCTAGTGTTTACAAGGCTACTAAACTAATCGTTCTTTCGAGACTTGATCTTTTTTTATCATGCCAATGTTATGTAATAATAAACCGAATCTGGGTAATTGGGGTCGACGCGTTATAGTTGGTATCAAAGGAAGTTTAGTACAAACCTTGGAAGCTAGATTTAGATAAACTCTGATTAGAGAACATAGACCTAAGATGGACTTTGAGGATTAGTATAGAAGAACTTCCAAAAAATTTGGTATTGTAGATGTTTTGTGAGTTTTCCGAGAAACACATCCCTGTCTAGATACGAGCATATAGAGGGGGCTCTGGCACAAATGTACCTAGGGGTAAAACCCGAAAACACCGCTTTGAGCTAGACTTAAATGGGAACTGGTGCATGACAACGGGCCTTGTTGCACTCTTGGTTATGACACTTCCAGGGTATATGCTTAGGATAATTCTCATTTTCTTTTAAATCCATTATGAAGGGTTTATGAGTATATACTTTTTCAAAGAAAACATTTTTTTATGATTATGGATTATATCTATAAATAGTTCAATTTATGTTAAGTGTTTTACAAGTATGGAATTATGTATTTTGATTCATAAACTGATCTAGTTTATGCCACTGTTTAGAAATGGCGCCTAGTGGAAGGAATGGAAACTGTATCAATGCACACACTCCATATAGGGATTTCCCTCCTACTCAAGATAATTATAGTGGAGCTGGTGATGCAACTGGTGCTGATAAACTAATCACCATACTGGGAAAACTCACTCAGGTTGTGAATAATAACCTTACCCATATAGAGAACCCTGATCTGCAGCGTGGAGGATCAATGTTAGATCACTTCATAAGGTAGAAACAACCAATATTCAATGGGAGTAAAAATCCATTAGTAGCTGAGCAATGGATAAGTTCCATAGAGAAAATATTTTAGGATTTGGGGAGTAATGAAAGGGAAAAAGTTGTCATGGTAGTTTATTACCTCACTAGAGATACTGATCAATGGTGGTCATTGATACAAAACACGAAGAAAGATGATGAAGTATCAAATATGGAATGTAGGGAGTACAAAGAGCTTTTCTTAGAAAAATACTTTCCTCGTGACCATCGAGCAGATATGGAAAGGCAATTTCTAAGTCTGAGGAAAAAGGAGGATGAGAATGTCGCAAAGTATGAGGCTAACTTTACAAGGTTAGTGAGGCATGCAGAAGATTATATACGTAACCCAATAATTAAGATTGATCATTTCTTTGATGGGTTAAAAATGTTTCTTTGTCAAGCATTAGTCCCACAATCTTTCTCTTCGTACGAAGATATTGTCTAATGTGCTATCAAGACAGAAAAGTAATTCACTAAGTCTTATGACTTTAAGGAAAAGCAAGAGAAGAAGAGATCTGCTGACCACTCTGGAAATGAAAATAAATTGAAGAAGGGAAATTTTGATTATCCATCCTGTAGTAAATGTGGAAAGAAACACCTCGGTACTTGCTTGAAGGGAATGGGAGTCTGTTACAAGTGTGGTGAAAAAGGCCACCAAGCTCATGATTGCAAGGGAAAGAGAGTTGCTATCAATGTGGAATGTTATAATTGTAGAGATATGGGATATTTTTAAAATGAATGTCCTAAGGTTCAGGGGAACTTACCTCAGAAAAGTCCAAGGGATCAAGGACAAGCTTATGCTATCACTACTGTTGAGGTAGAAGCTCTGAAAGACGTGGTGGCGGGTAATTTAATGGTTTCCTCAAGTTTGGTAAATGATTTATTTGATTCTGGATCATCGCATTGTTTCATATCTTCCTAGTTTTCTAGGAAAATTAGATATTTCCAATATGTTTTAACAAGGTATTTGTCAGTTAAAACTCCTAAGGAAAGTATCATTACAAAAAAGTTTTCTGAATTATTCCCCATTAGAGAACATAAATGTTCTTTATCCACTGATCTCATTGTCATACCTATGATTGAGTTTGATATAATCCTCATTATAGATTGGATTTCAGAACATGATGCGTAGATTTATTGTAAGAAGAAAGAGGTTACAATTTTTGATGATGATGGTAAGGAACACCATATCTTTAGAGCAGAATTGTCACCACCTAATTCTTATCAAGATCCACCCCCAGTAGCTAAACTAAATTCAATTATTGGGGAGGAAGAAAATGAAATGACCTTGGGTGAGGAAAGGAATGTCCAAATAGTGGATGTACCTATTGTGAAAGAATATGTAGATGTGTTTCCAGAAGATTTACCTAGACATCCTCCAGAACGAGAAGTTTAGTTTTCCATTGATTTAATTCCTAGATCAAGGCCTATATCGAAGACCCCTTATAGAATGTCCACTATGGAATTAGTTGAACTAAAGAAAAAACTATAGGAATTGAGTAATAAGGTATTTATTCGCCCTAGTGTTTCTCCATGGGGAGCCCCTGTTCTTTTTATTAAAAAGAAAGATGGATCTAAAAGGTTATATATCGACTATAGGGAGATCAATGCTATAACAATAAAGAAAAAGTGTCCCCTGCCTCACATTGATGATTTATTTGACCAACTACATGGATCTAAATACTTTTCAAAGATTGAACTTCGATCTGGATATCATCAATTGTGTGTGAAGAAGGAAGACATTATGAAGATAGCATTTTGAACCAGGTATGGGCATTACGAGTTTACAGTAATGCCTTTTGGGATGACTAATGCACCCTCTATTTTCATGGATATAATGAATAGAGTTTTCAAGGAATATCTTGATGATTTTGTAGTGGTATTGATTGATGATGTCTTGGTATAATCCAAAAGCTATGAAGATCATGAAAATCACCTGTGCATTATCCTGAAGACGCTGAGAAGACCTGAATTATATGGGCAGTTTAGCAAGTGTGAATTCTGGCTTCAAGATATTTCTTTTCTTGGCCATATTGTTTCTAAGAATAGAATATTTTTTGATGCTGCTAAGACAAGAGCAATCTAATAATGGACAACACCAATGAGTATAACCGAGGAATGTAGTTTTATTGGTTTAGTAGGTTATTGTCGATGTTTCGTCCAGAATTTTGCCCGATTGGCTAACCCATTAACAAAGCTCACACGTAAAGGGGTTAAATTTGTTTGGACAAAAGAGTGTGAATAATGTTTTGAATAACTGAATAAAATATTAGTCAATGGTCTTATATTGGCACTGCCATCGATGAGTTTCTTATTTATAGTGATGCATCAAAGAAAGGACTTGGTTGTGTCCTTATGCGGAATGATAGGGTTATTTCTTATGTATCACGACAACAAAAAATTAATGAGAAAAAATATTCTAGTCATGATCTTGAGTTAGCTGCTTTAATCATTACTTTAAAGATATGGAGACATTATCTCTATGGAGAAAAATGTGAGATATATACCGATCACAAGAGTATGAAATATATTTTCTCACAGAAAGAACTCAACATGAGGAAAAGGAGATGGCTTGAAATACTCAATTATTATGATTGCATGATGCACTACCACTCAGGGAAGGAAAATAAGGTGGCATATGCTTTGAGAAAAAAGGATCATGGAGTTTTAAACGTGATGAGAATTGAAAGGGATCCTATTTTCATGGATCTAGTGAAGATGGATATGGGAATTACCATGGAAGGTGAAACATTGATAATTTTAAAAATGGTTGCCAAACCATCTTTACTAGAAAGGATAAAGAGTTCTCAGACCGACAATGAAGAATTTCAAAAGAAGATTAAAGCTGTTAATGATGGGAGATTGAGTGACTTTGTGTATGAAGATGGAATTTTGAAATTTGGGAAGAGAATTTGTGTTCCCGATATACTTGATCTAAAAAGGGAATTGTTCGATGATTCTCATAGTTCCAATTTCTCTATACACCCTGGGGGCACCAAAATGTATAGAGATTTGAAGGAACATTTTTTGTGGGACAACATAAAGAGGGAGATTACTGATTTTGGTTCAAGATGTATGGTTTGTCAACAAGTGAATCTGGAAGGCAACAGCCTCGAGGAGTCATGCAACCTCTTCCCATACCTGAGTGGAAATGGGATAATATTATGATGGACTTCGTCATGGGGCTACCAAAGACTCCTAGAAGGAGTGATGCAATATGGGTCATTATTGATCTTTTTACCAAGTCAGTGCATTTTCTTGCTATAAGAGAAGATCTACCACATGAATGTCTAGAAAGACTATATATTAATGAAGTTGTGATACTTCATGGAGTACCCCTATCGATTTTTTCTGATCGTGATCCTCGTTTTACTTCAAGATTCTGGAAAAGTCTTCAGAAACCCTGGATACTGAACTTCATTTGAGCACTGCCTACCACCCCCAAACTGATGGAAAATCAGAACGGACTATTCAAACGTTAGAAGACATGTTTAGATCTTACTCACTTGAATTTCAGGGTATGTGGGATCAATATTTACCTCTGGTGGAATTTTCCTATTACAATAGCTTCCATTCAAGTATTTGGATGGCACCATATGAAGCGTTATACAGAAAGAGATGTCCCACACCAACCTGTTGGGATTACGTTGGTGAAAGAAAACTCGTAGGCCCAGAACTGGTGGAGTAAACGATGGAAAGGGGAAAGGTAATCCAAAACCACATCAAAGCACCTCAAAGTATGCAGAAGATCTATACCGATAATCGAAGGAAGGATTTGGAATTTCATGTAGAAGATCATGTTTTCTTGAAGGTATCTCCATGGAAGGGAGTTATACGTTTCGGTAAGAAAGGTAAATTTATTCTCAGGTACATCGGACCTTTTGAAATTCTAGAACGAATTGGGGCTATAGCATACCGTTTGGCAATGTCACCAAATCTCTCCAGAGTTTACAATGTGTTCCACGTATCATTGTTGAGAAA
The DNA here is from genome assembly GCA_963277665.1 of Viscum album. NCBI lineage: Eukaryota > Viridiplantae > Streptophyta > Magnoliopsida > Santalales > Viscaceae > Viscum > Viscum album. The sequence goes on from OY728132.1 coordinate 1,703,124,471, forward strand.
ATGCATGCCTGACCCAACGCATGTACTCACCTATGAAGAATCAGAACTGGAAAATGATATGTCTTATTGTGAAGAGCCCATTTGGATTCTTGATACAAGAGAAGAAGTTCTGAGAAACCAAAAAACACGTCTGGTAAAAGTTTTATGGAGAAACCATAAGATAGAAGAGGCAATGTGGGAACTCGAGGAACTTATGATGAAAAACCACCCAAGTATTTTTAAGCAATAATATTATAGAAATTTCGAGGATGAAATTATTTGAAGGAGGGGAGAATGTAACACCCCAAGCTTCCATGGTACATTTCTCTTTGAATAATGCAATAGCTTTCATTGTATGCAATTTCAAGATTCTAACACCGTGACCAATCAAACTAGCCGTTATGAATAGTAATACCCACTTTTTGAAATTTTATAAATTTTATCTTTAAAAATGGACTTCATTTTTAGATTTGGAATATCGTAATTATCCTAGGGAGAATTTTTGGTATTTTTCTAAAAACTTTCATTTTTTGATGAATAGTGAAAAACACTGAGTTATTGGTTAAAACTGTAACACCCCAAGATTTCTTAGTACGTTATTTCTTCAAAGTAATTCAATAACATGCACTACACGCAACACCGAGTTCTATCCCACCATGACTTACCAAACAAGCCGTTCAAAAGTGGTTATGAATAGTATTAACAGAATTTTGAACATTATATAATCCTTATAAATTTAGATTCCATATTATGAGTTTCTTGGACATAATTTAAGAAAAAATACATTTTTTTTATAAAAGAAGTATTTTTTTTAAAAAAAGAAATTTTATCACCTTTTAATGGTGAATTCTTTTTAAATCCAATATTTGAAACTTTTATATATTCAATTTGACAAAATAAACTTCTTCTTTAGAATCGGGACATAAGAATTTAGTTTCAATAAATTTTTGGTGTTTTTCTAATAACTTTCATATTTGGGTGAATAGTGAAAATACTATATTTTAACTGAAAACAACTTTTTAAATAAAAATAATTTATATTGTTAAATTATACATTTTAATGGGTTGGAGTATAAATAGATTATATTTTTACCATTTAATCCAATGATGGTCATTGAATGTAATTTCACTTTGAAATTGGACATAAACAAGTGTCAAACTTTTGGTAGTTAGTTTTTCTTAAAAATACGCCTTTTGGTTTTGACAGCGGAAATTAATTTTAAATTAAAAAATACAACTGCTATGTTTTGAATTTGGTAAAATAGACTTCATTATTGAATTCGTAATATCAAAATTAGCTTAGGGTAAATTTTTGGTATTTTTTTGAAAACTTTTAATTTTTGATGAATAGTAAAAAACACTAAGTTATAGTTTAAAATCGAATTTTTATTTAAATAATTATTTATTTTATTTAAATTTTGTTTATGTAAAAATAGATACATAATACCTATATAAGTTCAATGTAATTCATTGGATTTAGTTAATAATAATTTTAGATATATAAAAAATTTATTGAACTTTTCACCGTCTTTTACCCACCTCTTAGAAGAATTTGGAAATTCACATAAAACATAATTTTACCGCTTCTGTGAGTGGAATTTAAAAAATCCGAGAGACACAGTTAATATCAAGAAGTAAAATTTGGTTTAATAAGATAAAAATAATTTTTGGTGAATAGTAACTTTTTACTTTTATTTACCACGGTTAAAAGTAAATAGGGTAATTAAGGGTAAAATGATATTAATATTATCCTAACACATGTCCTAATTCTATTGGACAAGTGTTTCTCGGCCAAAAACAACCTTAGGAATAAAATGTTATCATTTAGGTCCACTTGTATTAGATTAAGATATTTATTATTATTTAATTCAAAGAAGAGTTAAAAGAGTTAAAATCAAAGTTTAATTAATAAAACATTTTTAATACTAGGTTATAAATAAGATAAATTCGATTATAAATATTCATTAGAAATATAAAAATATTTCCTACATAATGGTGATGTAGTAATTACCTACACAATGGTGATGTAGTAATTACCTAATTAATGAAATATTAAAATAACTGATGTTATAAATATCAAAATAAATGTAATTTGAGACTTTTTATGAATTACACTAATTTTATAGTTAATATGACATGTTATTATTGGTTATATAAATTTTTATCGTAGTAATAATTCTGTTATGAAATTATCAAAAACAAAATACCAAGTAGTGTCAAAATTGACATAAAAGAGTTTTTAAAAAAATATTATATTATTAATTGATATTATATTCCTAAAAATATAAGGTTCATCCAAAGGACTTATATAATGATATGTGTATCATTAATGGACCACTTGGGGGTCTCTTGGAAGTATATAGTATGTTTATTAACTATATAATATAAAAATACAAAGAGACGTGGTAAATGTCAAACTAATTAACTAAAAGTTAAAACTAAAAGATAGGGTACATATTGTGACCCAAACCTATCTAAAATATATTGGTTGAAAGTATTTCGACCCATCACCACCTTAAACTTTAAATAATCCACTTTGAAGCCATTATAAACTGAATATAAATTTATTATAAAATAATATTTCTAGCTTTTCTAAAGGTTCCCCTCACCCCTCTTATAAAAGGGCACTCCCCCTTCTCTCTAATTCATACCTTCAAAGCCATTTGACTAGCCCAAACCCTGCCCAAATATCATCCCAACTTCCCTCACTTCAACCTAGAGGCCTTATTTTGATCATAAATCCAACCTAAGGATCCCTTTTGATCAAATCAAAAGGAAGAACCCGAAGAAGAGGTAATGTTTTCACCACCCTCTTTCAAGTTCCTTTCTTCTTCAACTTCTTATTTCTTTTTTATTTCCATTATAAAATAATAACTCCAGTATCTTATCTATACTGTGATGTTATTATAAATATGGTACAACCATATTCATTATTCTATCCATCCTTTGAATGACATGTCACCATACTTGTGTACGTACGGATTACCGTCTCCACGTAGTAGTGTAATTGTTATTCAAAACATTATTATTTGGATGGGTATGATAATGATGTGTAATTGATTTAAATAATAAATATAACATGATAATGTTTCTGTATATATGATATACCATCCAATTATATATTATTTTAATATCAAAAGAATGATATTGTCGCTCCTGCATACGTACGGACTACAGTCTCCACGAACGCGATGAGATTCATTCCCCATCGTATCCATTCAAGTATAACTCTCATTTTATGATTAAAAATAATTTTTAATGGCATGATATCATTATGGATATGAATAAGATACAACCTATCCATAACAAACATGACTTATGTAACAAAACATATAAAATAAAATGAGTAAGTTAACCCCCAAAACAATGATAATACTAAGATATTATTAACAAAGCAATGTTAAAAGATCATATATGATATCATATTGATTTAAATGATTCTTTTATAATTTAATAACAATTATTTCACCATTATACAGGAGTTTAACCTACCCTCGACCAAGGAAAAGTACAAGGTAAGGGTTTATTTCACAATCTCTTCATTATCTGAGGTTGTTTATAGGTAATTATCTACTGGGACTTCTTTATCATCCACATCCATGTTTCTTAAAAATGTATTTCAAAACATTTTTACTATTTACTATACTATGGGTTAAAGTAATTTATACCCTTTTTATACATTTTATAAAATGGTTTGAAAGGAATCTTTCCGTTATTTCCCAAACAAGTTCCTTTTTAACCTTTTCGACAAAATTAAGGTAAGAATGTCTTTTTTAACTTATACAGCGGGCGTGGCTATTCTCCACCATTATAAAATCGTCAAAGCTTCCCTTAAAATATTATAAGAATATTTTCAAAGTAAATTTTTTATTTTATAATTATGTGACTTTTAAATGATTTCAAAATGAATATTTTAAGAATTTGTGAAAGGTACTCTTTATCAAAATCAGAATTTTAAGTGTTTTAAATATTTATCTTTCTAAATCTTTTTAATTAATGTCCATGTTTTCAAAATTATTTTAAAGATTTATTTATATGTACATGAAGGTTTTCAAATGATATTTATTTTCAAAAGTTTCAAAGTGGTATGGGACACTTTGATTCAAAAATCTCTTTTAAATTACTTCCTTTATAAATGTGTGACTTTTCAATGATTTCAAAAAAAAGAGATATTTCTCTCAAATAGTTTTGATTTCATCTATGTCAGAATCCTTTGATTGATTTTAAGTTTATTTGAAGTTGATTTATTATGATACAAAACTTCCATATTGTATTGAAGGTTTTGTGATATGTTTGATTGTGGATGTGTGATTTTTATACCATTCATGGTTTATAGAGAAAGTATTTAAATTTTGTATTCTATTTTTAATACAAATGTTTATGTTATGTTTAAACCTATTAATATGAGGAATGAATTGGACTTAGTAAGTGACGGGTGGAGCCCGCTATAGCTCCTCGATGCATCGTTATGTCTCATAAGACAAACTAGTGTCTTGGCATAAGGCCTTGGAAAAATCTTATTTGTAGTCTGGGCATAAGGTCTTGACTATGTGGTTATGATAGTCTGGAATTATGCATTCCATCATTATGAAAGTGGTTATTGATATTGCATGTGATTATTAGACTATTATAATATCCATGTGAATAATTAAATTGCATTATTTTATTTTATTTCTGCCATATTATGCTGAAGATCATGTTTAAAAGGATTTTTTTTAGTTATACATTGCCTTAAATATTTATGCTTATTTATGAAAGTTTCCGCTATATTTTTATCCTTATTGAGCATCTGAGCTCACCCCTTTCTATGTTTTATTTTTCCCAGGATGTGAAGAAATATTTTATGAATTACCTTTAGGGATAGTCTGAAGGGGATTTGAGTGTGGACCATAGAGACTATATTATTGTAGTTTTTCACTTTATGATGTAATGTAACATTTATGAATGTACCTAGTTATTCCAAGGCCACTGAACTAGTCGGTCTTTCGAGACTTGATCTTTTGTGATCATGCTAATGATACGTAATAATGCACCGACTTTGGGTAACTGGGGTCGGGGCGTTATAGTTGGTATCAAAGGGAGTTTTAGTACAAACCTTGGAAGCTAGATTTAGATAAACTCTGATTAGAGCACATAGACCTAAGATGGACCTTGAGGATTAGTATAGAAAAAATTGTTTGAATTTTGGTATTGTGGAGAATTTTTGTGTTTTCCGGGAAATACATCCCTTTCTGGATACAAGCTGGTAGAGGTGGCTCTGGGACAGATTTACCTAGGGGTAAAACCCGAAAACACCACTTTGAGCTAGACTCAAACGGGAACTGGTACACGACAATGGGACTTGTTGGAATCTTGGTTACGACACCCCCGGGGGATATGCTTAGGATAATTCTCATTTTCATTACAAACCATTATGAAGGGTTTATGAGTATATACTTCCTAAATAAAAACATTTTTATGATTATGGATTATATCCATAAACTGTTCAATCTACGTTAGGTATTTTACAAGTTTGGAATTATTCATTGCAATTCATATACTGACCTAATGTACGCCATTGTATAGAAATGGTTCCTAGTAGAAGGAATGTGAACTCCAGTATTACGTATTATCCAAAGAGTAATAAGGATCATATCTTTCACAGTATTAAGCCAACATTTAGAAGGGAAATTGTCTCCCATGTATTCTCAACAAATGAAGAAATAGTATCATGTGTTAAAAAGATAAGTAAATAATTCTCTGAGTCCTATGGATTTGAAGGGAAGCATGAGAAGAAAAGGATGGAAGAGAGAAAGATGGATAAAGGGAAAAGGGAAAAGAAGAATTTTCTCATATGTGATAACTGTGGGAAGAAACACCCTGGAACTTGCCTAAATGGAATGGGATTTTTTTATAAGTGTGGAGAAAAAGGACACCAAGTATGTGACTGAAATGGTAAGAAAAAGGTTCCAAATGAACAATGCTTCATCTGCAAGGAGTTGGGACACTACATGAACCGATGTCCAAATCATCAGAGTATACCCCAAATGATGCTATTGGATAATAATCAAGTTAGGATACTACCATAGATTAGGAGGAATGATTAGAGTTATTATGTTGTTATTAGAGAATTATATCATTTTAGTGTTGTATCAACAATTACTGGTTATAATAATTATGGAGTATATAAGGAATGTACTGCAGTACTATTTCATACTTGAGATTGTGTGGAACCAAGAAAAGTGACTCAATAGCAGGTTAAATTTTTAGAAAATTTATGGTTTACAGAAAGATAAACCATAATATGGTTCTGATACCGAGGTAGTGATTTTGGAATATTACATGATTGATTTGGATAAATTATATTGGATATTCTTGACTACCTTGAAACTGATTAATGATTTTTATATTCCATCATTGTTGGAGTTTACAACATTTTTGGATAGAAGGAGTATATCCAGTATTCTATAAGGAATAAGGGATCATGAATGTAATCAATAAAATTTTATGGTAATTCAGGATGTTGCAGTGTTTTAAAAGAATACATGATGAAGGTGTTCACATGTTATTATGAGGAAAAAAGGATCTTCATTGTGTTTACCTTCCCTATAAATTTTGGACTGTGAGTTTGGACAGAATTATTTTGGATAATTCTAGTTTGATATTATTTTTGGATTTCCATAAAAGGACAACTCGGAGGTCGGGTGGCAACCCGTCGCGTCCGGCAAGGCTGTGGGACTTGAACTCGCAACCAAAGGGAGGCAAGGGTATATCACATATCACTGACCCACGTGATGTCCTGGATTGAATAATGTAGTTTTTTTAAAGGTTCTGATATGTGAATTATAAATTCATTATTTTTGGAACCCTATACGATTTGGATAAATATAATATATATATATATATATATATTGAAATCTTTTAGAGTGAAATATGAGTTTGTGGTAGAAATTAGTTAAAGGATGGAACTCTACTTGTCAAGTATATATTTTTCTTCTTCTCTTATTCTATGAAGAAATTATTTCTTATACTTTAGTGAAGGGATCTTAAAACAAAAAATATGTTATCCTAATACCATATGTTTTGTTGAACCGATGGTATTTTAAATCATCATTGATTGATGAATTTAAGACCCTCAATTTTACACTTGTTTGTGATTGATGACCTCAATCACTACCTATAAATATTTACGTTTTTTCTCCAATTATATGTCTTTAATTTCCACCAATGTTCTCCTAACCGATATCATAATTTGGTGGTGACCCTTTCATTTCCATTTTCCTCTTATTAAGACTAAATTTTATTAACCTTATTTCCGATGTGGGTTTTCCCAAAGGTATTTTCTATTTTCAACCTTTTATTTTCGAAGAAAATTATCAAATTTCAAGGATTCAATTTATTGAAGGAGGGAAGAATATAACACCCCAAGATTTCTTAGTATGGTATTTCTTCAAAGTAATTCAATAACATTCACTACACGCAACACCGAGTTATAGAACACCATGACATACCAAACAAGCTATTCAAAAGTGGTTATGAATAGTATTGATTGAATTTTGAACTTTATATATTCCTTATAATTTTAGATTCCATATTATGAGTTTCTTAGACATAATGTAATAACAAATACATTCTTTTCAGATAAAAGAAGTATTTTTCAAAAAAAAAAGAAATTTTACTGCCTTTTAATGGAGAAGCCTTTTTAAATCAAATATTTGAAACTTTTATATATTTAATTTGACAAAATAAACTTTGTCTTTAGAATCAGGAAATAATAATATAGTTTCAATAAAATTTTGGTGTTTTTTTGATAACTTTCATATTTGGGTGAATAGTGAAAAATACTATATTTTAACTGAAAACAAATTTTTAAATCAAAATAATTTATATTTTTAAATTATACATTTTAATGGTTTGGAAGTATAAATAGATTATATTTTTACCATTTAATCCAATTATGGTCATTTTATGTAATTTTACTTTGAAATTGGACATAAACAAGTGTCAAACTTTTGGTAGTTATTATTTCTTAAAAATATGCCTTTTGGTTTTGACAACGGGAATTGATTTTAAATTAAAAAATTAACCTTCTATGTTTTTAATTTCGTAAAATAGACTTCATTATTGAATTTAAAATATCAAAATTATCTTAGGGTAAATTTTTGGTATTTTTCTGAAAACTTTTAATTTTTGATGAATAGTGAAAAACACTAAGTTATAATTTAAAACCAAATTTTTATTTAAATAATTATTTATTTTATTTAAATTTATTTTATGTCAAAATATATACATAATACCTATATATGTTCAATGTAATTCATTGGATTCGGTTTATAATAATTTTTGATATATAAAAAATGTATTCAACTTTTCACTCTCTTTTACCCACCTCCTAGGAGAATTTGGAAATTCAAATAAAACTTAATTTTACCGCTTCTATGAGTTGAATTTTGAAAATCCAAGAGACACGGTTAATATAAAGGAGTAAAATGTGGTTCTATAAAATAAAAATATTTTTTGTTGAATAGTAACTTTTTACTTTTATTTACCACGATTAAAAGTAAATAGGGTAATTAAGGGTAAAAATGATATTAATATTACCCTAAAACATGTCATAATTCTATTTTACAAGTATATATAGACCAAAAACAAACTTAAGAATAAAATATTATCATTTAGGTCCACTTGGATTAGATTAAGACATTTATTATTATTTAAATCAAAGAAGAGTTAAAAGAGTTAAAATCAAAGTTTAATTACTAAAACATTTTTAATATAGAGTTATATATAAGATAAATTTGATTATAAATATTCATTAGAAATATAAAGATATTTCTTACATAATTGTATTTTATTTATAATTTTTAGACACTAAATAATTTAATTTATTCATAACACAATGGTGATGCAGTAATTACCTAATTAATGAAATATTAAAATAATTGATATAATAAATATCAATATAAATGTAATTTGAGACTTTTTAAGATTTAAAATAATTTTATAGGTTAATATGACATATTAGGATTGGTTATATAATTTTTTTTGAAGTAATAATGTCGTTATGAAATTATCAAAAACAAAATACCCAATAGTGTCATAATTGACATAAAATTGTTTTTAAAACTAATATTATATTATTAATTGATATTCTATTCCTAAAATCTAAGGTTCAGAAAAAGGGCTTATATAATGATATTTTTATCATTTATGTACCACTTGGGGGTAGCTTGGAAGTATATAGTAAGCTTATTAACTATATAATATAAAAATAAAAAGAGACATGGTAATGTCAAACTAATTTACTAAGAGTTAAAACTGAAATATAGGGTTAATATTGTGACCCAAACCTGTATAAAATATATTGGTTGAAAGTATTTTGACCCATAACCACCTTAACTTTTAAATAATCTACTTTGGAGCTATTAGAAACAGAATATGAATTTATTATAAAATAATATTTCTAGCTTTTCCAAAGGTTCCCCTCACCCATCATATAAAAGGGCACTCCACCTTCTCTCTAATTCATACCTTCAAATCCATTTTTCTATCCCAACTCCTGCCCCAATATACTCCAAACTTCACTCACTTCAATCTATAGGCCTTAATTTGATTATATATCCAACCTAAGGATCACTTTTGATCAAATCAAAAGGAAGAACCCAAAGAAGAAGTAATGTTTTCACCACCCTCTTTCAAGTTCCTTTCTTCTTCAACTTCATCTTTCTTTGTTATTTCCATTCTAAAATAATAACTCTAGTATCTTATATATACTGTGATGTTATTATAAATATGGTACAACCATATTCAGTATTCTATCCATCCTTTGAATGAAATGTCACCATACGTGTGTACGTACGGCTTACCGTCTCCACGTCGTGGTGTAATTGTTATCCAAAACATTATTATTTTGATGGGTATGATAATGATGTGTAATTGATGTAAATAATAAATATAACATGATAATGATTCTGTATATATGATATACCATCCAATTATATATTATTTTAATATCAAAATAATGATATTGTCTCTTGTGCGTACGTACGGACTACTGTCTCCACAAACGTGATGAGATTCATTCCCCATCGTATCCATTCAAGTATAAATCTCGTTTTATGATTAAAAATAATCTTTAAGTACATGATATAATTATGGATATGATTAAGATAAAACCTATCCATAACAAACACGTTTTATTTGACAAAACATATAAAAGAAAATTAGTAAGTTAACACCCAAAACAACGATAATACTAAGATATTATTAACAAAGCCATGTTGAAAGATCATATATGATATCATATTAATTTAAATGTTTCTTGTATAATTTAATAACAATTATTTCACCATTATACAGTATTTTAACCTACTCTAGACTAAAGAAAAGTACAAGGTAAGGGTTTATTTCACAATCTCTTCATTATCCGAGGTTGTTTATACGTAATTATCTCCTGGGACTTATTTATCATCCACATCCATGTTTCTTAAAAATGTATTTAAAAACATTTTTACTATTAACTAGACTATGGGTTAAATACATTTATACCCTTGTTATACTTTTTAAAAAATGGTTTGAAAGGAATCTTTCTGTCGTTTTCCAAACAAGGTCCTTTTTAACCTTTTCGACAAAATTAAGGTAAGAATGTCTTTTTTAACTTATACGGCGGGTGTGGCTATTTTCCGCTGTTATAAATTGTCGAAGCTTCCCTTACATTATTATATGTATATTTTCAAAGTAAATTTTTTATTTTATAATTATTTGACTTTTAAATGGTTTCAAAATAAATATTTTAAGAATTTGTGAAAGGTACTCTTTATCAAGATCAGAATTTTAAATGATTTAAAGATTTATCTTTCTAAATATTTTTAATTAATGTAAATGTTTTCAAAATGATTTTAAGGATTTATTTATATGGACATGAAGGTTTTGAAATGATATTTCTTTTCAAAAGTTTCAAAGTGGTATGGGACACTTTTATTCAAAAATCTCTTTTAAATTACTTCCTTTATAAATGTGTGACTTTTCGATGATTTCAAAAAAAGAGATATTTCTCTCAAATAGTTTTGATTTCATCTATATGAACATCCTTTGATGGATTTTAAGCTTATTTGAATTTGATTTATTATGATACAAAACTTTCATATTGTATTGAAGGTTTTGTGATATGTTTGACTGTGGATGTGTTATTTTTATACCATTCATGTTTTATGGAGAAAGTATTGACATTTCGTATGCTAGTTTTAATATGAATGTTTATGTTATGTTTAAACCTGTTCATATGAGGAATGAATTGGACTTAGTAAGTGACGGGTGGAGCCCACTATAGCTCCTTGATGCATCGGTAGGTCTCACGAGACAAACTAGTGTCTTGGCACAAGGCCTTGACAAAATCTTATTTGTAGTCTTGGCACAAGGCCTTGACTATGTGGTTATGATAGTCTGTAATTATGCATTCCATCATTATGAAAGTGATTATGGATATTGCATGTGATTATTCGACTAGTAGAATATCCATGTGAATAATTAAATTGCATTATTTAATTTTATTTCTACCATATTATGCTGAAATTCAAGTTTAAAAGGCTTTCGTTTTAGATATACATTGCCTTAAATGTTTATGCTTATTTATGAAAGTTTCCTCTATATTGTTATCCTTACTAAACATTTAAGCTCACCCCTTTCTATGTTTTATTTTTTCTAGGATGTGAAGAAATATTTTATGACTGACCTGCAAGGACAGTTTGAAGGGGATTTGAGTGTGGACTATGGAGACTATATTATTATAGTTTTCACTTTATGATGTAATGTAACATTTATGAATGTATCTAGTGATTCCAAGGCAACTAAACGAATCAGTATTTCAAGACTTGATCTTTTGTGATCATGAAAATGATACGTAATAATCCACTGACTCCGGGTAACTGGGGTCGAGGCGTTACAAAAACCGAATTTTTATTTAAATAATTATTTATTTTATTTAAATTTATTTTAGGTCAAAATAGATACATAATACCTATATAAGTTCAATGTAATTCATTTGAGTGAGTTTATAATAATTTTAGATATATAAAAATTTTATTGAACTTTTCACCGTCTTTTACCCATCTCCTAGGAGAATTTTCCAAATCACATAAAACTTAATTTTACCGCTTATGTGAGTGGAATTTTGAAAATCTGAGAGACATAGTTAATATCAAATAGTAAAATGTGGTTCAATAAGATAAAAATAATTTTTGTTCAATAGTAAATTTTACTTTTATTTACCACGGTAAAAAGTAAATAGGGTAATTAAGGGTAAAAATGAAATTATTATTACCCTAACACATGTCATAATTCTATTGGATAAGTATAATTAGACCAAAAACAACCTTAGGAATAAAATATTAACCACTTTGGTCCACTTGGATTAGATTAGGACATTTATTACTATTTAATTCAAAGAAGAGTTAAAATCAAAGTTTAATAACTAAAACATTTTTAATATAGGGTTATACATAAGATAAATTCGATTATAAATATTCATTAAAAATATGAAAATATTTCCTAAATAATGGTATTTTATTTATAATTTTTGTACATTAAATAATTTAATTTATTTATGACACAATGGTGATGCAGTAATTACCTAATTAATGAAATATTAAAATAATTGATATTATAAATATCCAAATAAATGTAATATGAGATTTTTTATGAATTCCAAATCTTTTATAGGTTAATATGACATATTATTATTGGTTATATGAATTTTATTCGAAGTAATAATGCCTTTATGAATTTATCAAAAATAAAATACCCAATAGTGTCAAAATTGACATAAAAGAGTTTTTAAAAAAAATATTATATTATTAATTGATATTATATTACTAAAAATATAAGTTTCAGTAAAAGGACTTATATAATGATATTTGTATCATTAATAGACCACTTGGGGGTCTCTTGGAAGTATATAGTAATTTTATTAACTATATAATATAAAAATACAAAGAGACATGGTAAATGTCAAACTATTTAACTAAGAGTTAAATTTAAAAGATAAGGTTACTATAGTGACCCAAAACCATCTAAAATCGATTTTTTGAGTGGTTTTCAACCCATACTCTCCTTAGACTTTTAATAAATCACTGTTTAGACATTAGAAACCAAATATGAATTTATTATAAATTAATACTTTAAGTTTTTCTTAAGGAGCCCCTCCTCCCCCTTATAAAAGGACACCACTTCTATCCAATTCCTCACACCTCTAAAGCCTTTTGTCTCATCCAAACTCTGCCCTATTAATCTCCCTAAATCCATATCCTCTTCCTAGAATCATTACTTTAGGCATAAGAAACTTCAATATTCCTTTTTGGTTCTAACCAAAGGGAGTTACCCAAATTAAAGGTAACAATTTCTCTTAGATTCTTTTCTTTTATTTTACTTCTCCAATCCCTAAACTCTTCTTATTATTTTCTCTTGTAACAAAAAAAATATACTAAATATACTAGTATATTTTTATGAGAAGTATTCAAACTAAACTTACACATAACTCCATCTAATGGGTGAAGAACATAATGTTTCTGTGGATGGGTACCAAACGCCTCACGAAACGATGATTGTTCAATTATCTCCTACCACCTCTCATGGTGGAAATTATGATGGATCTATAATTAAAAATGATATTTATGATATTTATTTTATATATAAGATTCTTTAATTCCATTTTATAGCATACCATTATTTGTTTCATGTTGTGTATATATACGATAATTTCATTTGAGGAAGTGTGGACTATTGCCCCCTCAAAGTGATATGACTCATTCATACCATACATGGAACGTAAAAAGGATGGTGTTAATGAACTCAAGTAACACATATAAGATATTATATTATAATTTAATAATAATATACCTATGTATCATTTGGTTTTTATTCCTTTTAAAATGAAAAATGAAATGGAAGTAGCGTTCGTGCGTACGTATGGATTACCGTCTCCACGAACGCGATGAGATTCATTTACCCATCATATCCATTCAAGAATAATTCTCATTTGATGATTAAAAGTAATGTTTAAGGACTTTATATAATTATTGATATGAATAAGATACACCCTATCCATAACAAACACGACTTACGTAACGAAGCATATAAAGGAAAATGAATAAGTTAACACCCAAAACGACGATAATACTACAATAATATTAACAAAGAAATATTAAAATATCATATATGATATCATATTTATGTATATGATTATTGTATAATTTAATAACAATGATTTAACTATTATATAGGTGGTTAAACTACACTCTATCAAAGAAAATTACAAGGTAAGGGATTATTTCACAATCTCTTCATTATCCGAGGTTGTTTATATATAATTATCTACTAGAACCTCTTTATCATCCATATCCATGTTTCTTAAAAATGTATCTCAAAAAATTCTTATTATTTTAAATAATACGGGTTAAAGTCATTTATACCTTTTTTTTGAATTTTTATAAGAAGTTTATAAAGGAATCTTTACATCATTTTCCAAACAAGGACCTTTTTAACCTTTTTGACAAATTAAGGTAAGAATGTATTTTTTTTAACTTATACGGTGGATGTGCCTATTTTCCACCATTGTAAAATATTAGAAGCTTCCCTTACAAGTTTATAAGAATATTTTCAAATTAAATGTTTTATTTTATAATTATGTGACTTTTAAATGATTTCAAAAAAAGATATATTTCTCTCAAATAGATTTGATTTCATCTATGTCAACATCCTTTGATGGATTTTAAGATTATTTGAAGTTGATTTATTATGATACAAAACATCCATATTGTATTGAATGTTTTTTGATATGTTTGATTGTGTGTGTGTTATTTTTATACCATTCATGGTTTATGGAGAAATTTTTTACATTTCTTATGCTAGTTTTAATACAAATGTTTATGTTATGTTTAAACCTGTTTATATGAAAAATTCATTGGACATAGTAAGTGACGGGTGGAGCCCTCTATAGCTCCTCGATGCATTGGTAGGTCTCATGAGACAAACTAGTGTCTTGGCACGAGGCCTTGACAAAATCTTATTTGTATTCTTGGCACGAGGCCTTGGCTACTTGGTTATGATAGTCTGGAATTATGCATTCCATCATTATAAAAGTGGTTATTGATATTTCATGTGATTATTCAACTAGTATAATATCCATGTGAATAATAAAATGGAATTATTTCATTGTATTTATACCATATTATGCTGAAGTTCAAGTTTAAAAGGCTCTTGTTTTAGTTATACATTGCCTTAAATGTTTATGCTTATTTATGAAAGTTTACGCTATATTGTTATCATTACCGGGTATTTGAGCTCACCTCTTTCTATGATTTATTTTTCCCAGAATGTGAAGAAGTATTTTATGAATAACCTACAGGGATAGTATAAGGGGATATGAGTGTGGAGACAAAATATTGATGTAGTTTTCACTTTATGATGTAATGTAAAATTTATGAATGTATCTAGTGTTTCCAAGGCTACTAAACTAATATGTCTTTTGAGACATGATCTTTTCTGATCATGCCAATGTTATGTCATAATGCACCGACTCAAGGTAATTGGGGTCGGGGCGTTACATGAACCCTAACTCAAATTCCATAGTTTTGAAGGCTTACAAGAGGTGATTTTTGGCTCCTCAAACCCCTTTTAATAGAAGATCAAAGTATCTTTGATCTCGTTCGATCTCCTTAGGGTAATTGGATCTCATATCATGAATTTTCTTCTAATATCTGTGAACTCATATTTAAATATTGATATATCATCATGTTATTGATGAATCTAAACTCAGTTTTGTTGGATATTGACTCTAGTTTGTGCTACTTGATTTAATTTACCACTTAATTTATTATCCATACTATTAAGGGTGTTGTATTTGACTATGTGATAAAAGTTAGATGATACCATATTAATTTTCCATATTATTGAATTATAAATTTTATTGATGTAATTGAAATTATTTTTTCAATGATAAAACCTGATTTGAAAGGATTTTATGTATAATATGAAATGGCATAGAATTTGTGAAACACCCTAATTTTTATGGAGTTGAAATTTGAGGCTCGATTTTGGTAAAATTATGGGTTTATTTTAAAATTTATTTGATGTTGAGACTTAAGAAAAATGGGTAAAACTGAAAAATGATTTCAAATGGCACGAATTAATGAAAATCACTTTTTTGGTTTTGAAATGAGAATGGTATGTTGAAAACCAAAAACTAGGCAGTTTTATTTTCACCTAATTTGAAATGTTTGATTTTCCAATATTTTTCTGATTGATTTTTTGAATCACATGTTATCCTGGGTAGTTAGCTTTAATTAGGACAATAATTCTATGACTTTTCCCCCATATCAATGGATTTAAGATGAAAGTTATTACTAAAAAAATTATAGCATGACTTCCTATTATGGGCTACCATGTTGGGGTGTAGACTTCCCATGATGGGCTCCCCTATTGGGGTATATTTTTGTGTGTGTTTGTGACTAAAGATGATATCATTATTGAGATGTGTGAGGATCCTTTTACCAAAAATTTTGACTTATTTAGGGGATTTTATACATGGTTCTTTGTTATAATTTGTTGAGTTGATTTCACTTGTTGTTGATTATTGAATTGTTTTACTCATGCCAATTATTTTATATATTTTTTTTATATATAATTTATATTTAATCTAGTTTTCATATATATGTTATATATTTAATTTAAAAGTTTTTTTTTGGTTTAAAATATGTAAGTGATGTACCATGACTTGTTTAATTTTAAAATAATCAAAAATTGTTTAATTATTATGGCATTGATCATGGAACACTTGGTGCAACCTTACTTGTCTCTATATCTCATACCCTACCTTTTACTTTATGAATTTTTATACTTTCTAATACTATTTCTGGGAAAAGGGAATGTTCCCTTGGAAGTGGAAGATTTTGTGATCATTGGGACTATGGAGTGATGATGGTTTCCAGTGGAGCTATTGTCCATTCAGTGCATAGGAGCTATTTTTTAGACTTTGTTTCTGGTTGACATTGTTTTTTTCCTTTGGGATGTTTATCTATCAATTTGGGTGTTATTGTAATAGTTTTTTTCTGGTAATTATCATTTTGGAGTGTTTAGAATGATGACTTGTATCTTTTATATTCATCTGTTTTTATGGAAAATATATTCCCTCTTTGATCTAGTATGATTTCAGGTGATAGTCTCCAACCCTTGAGGATCAAGAATTCCCTTAGGTCTATGTTGGTTGGGATCGGGTATCAAAGTACCAGGGTATCTAGGATAGTTTGTGACACCAAATCCATATAAAATAATCTTAATACATAATTATTAGTTGGAGAGAATAGGTCCTAGAATAATTGTTATCACTTGTTGATATGGTTAGATAAGACACCATGAGTCAGGATTCATATCATTAATCATCAATTTATTACACGTATCAACAAGTTCAATGGAAATTTAATTTTAAGATTAAGAAACTTCCAAAAAAATAAAACAGAATATTATGTTAGAACATAAAAATAGATAAATATTTATAAAGGGGTTAATTTAAAAGGGAATAGAAAAAAAGAGGAAACTTTTATTAAGTATATATTTTCACAAAGCTCACTTTGCACCTTGCATGACACACCCATCCATATACACCTAGAATTGTGAGAATATTTTGGGTTGGGGGTAAATTAAGTGAAAATAGAATGAAGATTTTTATAGGATTCATTTAAAATAGTGTACTTTACTAGGTCGGTCCCCCTATTTATTAAAAATTATCATTGTTCCCTAAATACCATATTATTTCTTACATCACATCCATACATATTCGCTTTTTAAACTACAGTGTGTTCCATTTCTCTAACCTAGGTGAACACCCTTCTTTAAGTCAAAACCCACACCTAAGTTGTATTTTCCATAGAATTTAATCATTTTTATCCTAAATGTATTGAATTCAGTGGGGGTATTTTTTTTTTCTCAAATTCAGTTCAGGTATATTCCATAATCCCCAAATAATGATTGAAATTTTTTAGATAATTTTTTTTTCAGGTTCCATGTCGAATCCCATCACACATGCTCTATTAATTCCGCATTAATGTTCCTTTCCAAATCCCTATGCATGAGCCTTATTGGATATCTACACACACCATCATTTCAACCACCGTGCATGAATATATATATATAATTGTGTGTGAAAAGTGATAACCTCATGACCTTTGTTCCTAGGGGTGCCTTTCCTATTAAAGGACCCCTACCTCTAACTTCGACATGTGGATAAATCATAATCATATGAGTAAATAAATCCATAGTTTGTTCACATGAACATTCCATAAACTCCCATGGGTTATTTATAAATTAAAACCTAATGCAGGTAGATAAAAAATAGGAAAACATGAGTCATATAAGGGTATCATATACCCTGTTAAAAACCTTGTGGACCAAGTGTTCTTGTAGATTATGGTGAAGGAACCATTTTAAGAATATCTCTAAGAAATGAGGGGGAAAATACATGGAACCTAGGTCCCTCTCATATGGACCATCCATGTCTATCCTTTTAGGGGTAATTTGGTAACTCCATTCACCCAGGTCACTTACCAGATTAAATTTTCACCATTAATCCTATCATATTCTAGAAACATGTTGGAACAGTTCCACCCAGTTCAACCCCTTAAAAATACCACTTTACCCATGACTAAAACTTATTCTCTTGATATATATGATTGGATTATTTTCCATATTAGTGTGTCCCTTAAGATCATGTATTCCTATAATAAGAATAATCTTTCATCTTATAATAGATATCACTCTGGTTATCCTCTATAATCATGGATCCTCAAATTCCCATTAATAATGTAATCCTTTAATAACAAGGATATCTAATCACAAGGAAATTGGTTCCATCTCTTCAAGATCAGGCATCCCATCATGGTCACCCTCAACGTACCAAAATTACCATAGGTATAGCCATCCTTCTACCCATTTTTTTCTAATGGGTAGAAGATAAAGATGGGTTATAATTCTAGTATAATTCTCTTAGGACTTGATATAACATGACTACCAGGATAAATTAGATGGGGTCACTCATGTGTAATTCCTATTCCAAACCATTTCTAGGAATTTATACCCCAGTGGTCCTAATTATATGTCATTAAAATAAAATTCACAGTGATCCTTGATGCACAACCTTAAAAATTCATACCAATTATCCTTGTTACGTAACCTTAAGAGGTATAATGTTCCTCATTATATGTCACTGAACTATAGGGTTTTTATTCTCTTCATATGGATACATGGGAAGCTGATATTATGGGCCCAATATTTTAACCATAACACATTTCTCAGCACTATAAGGTAATAAATTTAAGATTACCTTCTTATAATATTTTAAACTATAGTGTAACAAAATATTTAAAATAAATTCCATGTATCCTAATTCTATTATGTAGTGATCATTTGAATTCATGTTTTTGATCAATCATTTTCCCAAAAGGGTAAAAACTATTGTTATTCTAAAGTATTTCATGAATTTAATAAAATCTATAAGAGTGGCTTGGAATAGAAAACAAGATCTCTTATGAGATGAAGATCTCATAACCTCTTGACTTTAATATGAATCTCTTTATGAAAATAACTAAACAACCACACAGAAAAGGAAAACATCAAAAAACATATACCATTTCATATTTCCACCACATTAATATAATTTATTCCACGCTATATTATTTTAACACAAAACATTCCTATTATACATTATTCATTTATTCCATTAGATTCAACACATCACCATGTCCTTATAAATTATAGTACACTAACCATATAAACATCACTTAACTACCATATCAACAACTATAATGACCCTCATCATCTAGGTCATTATTTTCTCTTAATTCTAAGTTCATTGTTTTTTATCTGTTGGAATGTTAGGTATTTGGAGGAGGAAAGAAAAATGGAAGGAGGTGTGGAAAATGAGAGAATTTAGAGTTGTATTTGGGTATTAAAAAATCATTGGGTACCTATTAGCCTTGTATTTTTTACCCGGTGGTGTCTAGGTTATTGTAATGGTATCTAGTGAAGCCATCAAGTACCTAGTTTCCGTATACCGAGTACCTTGTAGACTCTTTTGATTTTTTTAAGTTAAGGGTAATTTAGCCTTTTAAACTTCTAATTTGTACCCCTAAAATCACTTATTATTGGTATTTACATCATTTTGTGTTTCTTAACCCTCTATTTCAAACACTCTTACTCCATTATTCTAATATAAGATAATCTACCATGGATCTTTATTTGAATATAATGCTATGGTGTTTTGGTATCTATTGATCATCAAAACTAAGGTTAGCAATTAAAACTAGATTATAAGACCATGGGATAAGTGGGTAGCGATGGATTTCGGTTAGGGTGGGTTTATTAAAAACCCACATAAAAATAGGCTTTTATGGATATCCTACATGGGAAGATGACCCATATGGGTTTACATGCATGGATACGGGTTGGCCTGCTGGCCATTAAAAAAATCATCAACTTCTGCATATGAAACTTTAGATGTCACCCACATGAATAACCCACCAAATTTGACCTCTATAAACCATACATGACTCATCCTATTCCCAATATCCATATCATATTAATTTTATTTAGCCAAAGGTAGATGTCGATGTGTGTCTGCTCCCTCGATCTTCGGTCCCTTATCCACTCATCTGTGTCCACCCACAGCTTCCTACTCCCTCCTCCATACAGATCATCCACTATAATTTCATGTTCCTAGTCATCATCTCATGCCCTCTACCTATCCTAATTCCATAATATCCAACTTCATGTGGTCTATGTTTCCATCCCCCTTCCTGATGTCGTCCACGATGTCCCTTATTCCCCACATACTTACATGCTCATCAACGTCGGCATTTTTCTCTGGTCCTGTGGATGAATATAATATTTTCTCACATTATATGTTTTAATTCATTTTTTATAATCCCACTATAGTGAAATTTGATGTGAAATTGTCATATTTTTAAGTTTCGATGGTATTTTGAACATAATTGAAAAAATTGCCTATTTTTTATTTTTAACTGTTTTAATTTTCTTCTGTATTTCAGTCATAAATTTTTTTAAACTAATAAATATTGTAAAGTTATATATTTTTAGGATTCCATAAATTTTTTGATTAATTTCATTAAACTCTTTCTAAACCCCAATCCATCATTTGGATGACCAAAACTAGCTCACATGTCGTGCCTTGAAATCTCTGTTTAAAATTGATCACTTTTAGAAATGGGACTATTTCTAAAAAAGTGTTGACCTAATGAATCTTATATTATACATGTATTTATAAAGAATATAGGTGAACAACTTCATTAACTATGTTCACACATTAATCTTCCTATTTCAAGGTCATTAATGCATGGTGTGTTGGAACTTTGGAATTCAAAAAGTCACCTAGACAAATTTATTTTCCCAAGTAAGACAGCCCTAACTACCTCATACCAATTCAAATGTTAGTAAAATGTTTAGTTTGAATAATAAATAAAAATTATATCATGTTTTAATAATACACTATTCCAAAATTAATCAATTTAATGTGTCCAAAATACACAATTTTTTTATTGATAATTTTGGATTGAATATTTCTCACTTCTTTCCTTATAAATTTGTACCTCCTATCCCATACCAAAGGATAGTCATTTTCTAATGGATAAGTTTGGGTTACGTTGCTGTAATATTTCTTAATAATTTTAATATATATTATTTTAGTATTCTTCTTTATTCCTCTCCTCTCTTTCATTTTTACATTTATGTTCTTCTCCCACCGCATTCCATTCTTAACTCCACTAAAAATGGAGAACTAACCTCAGTGTTTGTTCAGGGGAGGGGATGGTGGACTAATTGAGCTTTATTATGATTAATTTTCAATATATATTTTTTAATTTTGGTAATTTATTTTGTGGTCAAATTTATTACGGTGATTGTTCACCTTGTTCTCTCTACCATTGAGTTCTTTTTGTTTATCATTCATCATTCCCATCACTATCTAAGTCATGCATACGAGGAGTATAGATTAGGTAGTTATATTCTGTGAAGATGCCTATTATATGGAATTCAAAAGTTTTTTATCTTATATTTAGAGTTCTTGTTTTAGGGTAACAAAATTTCAAAAAATAAGGTGAGGTGTGATAATTCTTGATCGCCTCATTGAATTGAATATTGGGATTCATTTTCAATAATGATTTTAATCACCATACCTCCCAATAACATATTCCTTCTTTATTATTACTCATTATTTATTGAATTGAAATTATATATATTTATTATTATTAAATAAATATCATAATTAAATAACCCATTTTAAATTAGTTTTGTAATGGCTTGGACCTCTATGTCCCATTACTTTGTCAAAGTCTAGTGTTTGGAGTGTTCTAGGAGGCAAAAGTAGCTCATTTAAAGAGTTTTCCAAATTTCTAGTTTTTATATTGGTATGTTGAGGCATTAGTTGGTTGATGCATCTATAGGTTGAGGTGTTGATAGGTCGAGGCATCGGTAGGTCAAGGTGTCAGTAGGTTGAGATGTTGATAGGTCGGGTGTCGGTAGGATGGGCATCAGTGAGTGGTGTCGGTGAGTGGTGTTAGTTACTCCTATCGATGTGTCACATCAGTGAATCATGTTAGTGATTCAGGTGTCGGTGACTCACTTTTGGTGACTCATGTTAGTGAATCACCTATCAGTGGCTCATTTCTAGTTTTTCCCAATTTTTTCAGTTTCACCCCTCTTACATTTTATTTGATATAAATCAAGTTTAAATCATTTTTTAGTGTTTATGAAGGAGTTTAAAAGTATATTATCATAATTCTCCAGAGACTTTGAAATATTCAAACTGTGTGGTATTGACTACGATTCTACTTTAATGTCCCTTGAAACTATTTCCCTTCTATTGATATAGGATATAGCTTTCCTAAAGCTGAGATCTCCTCTTCCTATAAATCCTTTTATTTTTTATTCGTTCACCTAAAACATTTCTTCCCTGAGGAGATGCATCTGTGTTGCAACCATGGATTGAGTTTTTACCTGGTAGTTTCTTCTACTTCTTGTATGACCCTTATTTTTGGTTTAAGGAGTAATTATTGATCTTCTGTTCTTCCAAGTAGAGATTCCTTCATCTCTATTTCGATTGTGTGTCATGTGGGGTGGGTATAATGATTCAGGCTTGTGAATACAATTGAATACTTTTTTTAAGAAAGTAATAAATAATGGGTGGGGAGATGAAGATGATGTTTTCATTGTTTTATCTGTTATCTTTTATCCATGTTGTGAATTTTGTTGGTCGTATTCCCTCTGAAAATCAAGTTCATTGGTGGTCTATGTTTGTGCACCGTACTCATGAATACTTGTTGTTAATCTTCTATTGAATGGTTTTTAAAATGAAAACTTGATTAATCATGTATACCCAATTAAATAAATGGATTCCCCAGGAATGAACTTATTATGTGATCACCCCTAAATAATCAAACTGTAATTAAAGAATGATGGTTTCTAAATCTGAATACACCTTGCTTTTTTGTGTGGCTTTGTGTTGTGTATAGATCCGTTCAACCATGTGTTTTGTGATGGTCATGTGGTGTTGCGTCTGAGAGTGTTTTTGTGAGTATGGGGTGGTATGGGTGGTGTAATGGAATCCCAGGTTGAGATATTGGATTATTGTGGAATTGATGAACTTGTCATACAATGGGACTGCATTTGGTCAATTTTTGGGAAGTGGGACTATAGGATCAGGTTGTGTTATGTTTATGTTTATGTTTATGGGTGTGCTAGGGGTTGTGTTGTTGTACAACAGGGCTTCTGAGTGTGGTATTAATGAGTTGTGTTGTGGGTTTTTCTTGTGGAGGGGAAGGACATGGTGGTATTACTTTGAATAATGATGGTGGCATTGTTTGAACAGGTGTTCAAGATAGGGGAGTGTGTAGTGGGACTGTAAGTCGGGTGAGTTTTTTTTGTTGGATGTGGTGCCTTTCATGTAGTAGGGCTGCTGAGGATGGTTTAGGAGGGAAGATTTTTAAGAAGGATTGTGTTACCTTATGTGGTCCTTTCACTGATATTTTTCAAGGACATTGTAAAATATGTGTGGGTTATGATGCTACTTTTGGTGTATTGTGTTTGGTAGTTTCCCAGGTAGGGATGGAATAAATAAATAAATTATTTGATAATGCATAATGTCAAATGGTTAAATGAATTGGCTGGGGTTATGTTTCGATTTGAGGATTGTAGTGAAGCAGCGTTCATTTATCGACTTACATAAGTGACTGTCGTTCATGGTGGTACATGCATCTTGGGTTGGTATAAAGGGTATTTTTTGTGTTGGTTGGTTGTTGATTTGGAAACCTCTAAGTGGGGCTTAGTGTTTGGTACCTATATATATATATAGTTCCTTGTGATTTCTATACACACTCTACCTATGTTGAGCACTACATTTCGAACACGCCCATTTTTTATGGGAGAGGGTTTCCTTTCCCAACATCCTAGTGGGATGATTTATGGATGGTTATTGGATCTTCTCTACTCTCTCTTCTAGGAATTGGTAGCCCAATACTCTTTGGGTAGGTTGTGGTGCAGTTGTGAGACCTAGGTTTCTGCGATCGAGGTGTGCTTATTAGGTTTCCTTGGGATGTGATGTGGTTGTGGATCGGGTGTTTGTGGGATGGATGTGGTATGTGGCCTAGGGGTGTGCGGGAAAGTTGTGACAATAGGGCTTGTGGAATAGTGTGCTAGCGTCAGGACATTCACTGTTAGGGATGAGCAGTTAACCAGTGGGAAGTGGTGTGGGGTACCCAAATATTGATGTGCTTACTACTATACATTTACTTGACTTGTGTTATTTGGTGAGTGTGTCTTAGTGAGGTTGGTGTTGATAGTATACCTTGTTTGGTGCTTCTGTGTTTCTATTGTTTTTCTCACAGGGGCATTAGTATGATTCTCCCACTTGTGCACAAGAGAATTTGGTTTTTTCTACTAATTATATTTGTATTCTCACCCTACGTATATAAAAAAATTCAGGTTTCTAGAGAGATTATGAAAATCGTGCTAGACCATATTACCTTAGACGTTGGGACAGTTTTTGTGTTCCTACTTAGATTTTTTATTTTGGTATTTACATTAGAGATTCTTGATTTTGTATCATTTGCACTTTAAACATGAATGTGGGTTGAATTTTGGTTTGGATTATTTTATATATATATTCCTTATAGTTGTTTGAGGTTGATACATCTTATCTCCCAATGTTGTTTCTATTAAAAGGGTAATTCCTCTCATTTTTTTGAGTTTTATATACCCTCAGTGATGTCCTCTACCCTAGGGTCCTACTAGATATGGGACTCAAGGTTCATTATCTCTTTTTCATCTTGAACAAGGATGGTCAGATCACTTTTCCATCACTTCCCTCATATTGAAGAAGGAGGGTCATGATAGAATGGTATCATGAGGAGGTTGAGAGATAGGATAGAGTTTGGAGTTAACAATGGAGAGGATTGCGTGGGATGGTAGGATATTAGTGTTAGGAGATATTTTTGTGTGACATAGGCTAGGGAAGACTGTCTAGGACATCGAATTTTAGTCCCTCTGTGATTCAATGCAAGGACTCATATCTTACTGAATGACCAAGTGAGGCTACACCATTTTCGAGGTAGATCCCCTCAAAAAGGTACCTACATCATGATTACTTGCGTTCTTTTTTTGGGGTTTTAGGGGAAATTTAAATAAAAAATGAGTCAAAATTAATCCTAAATAAATTACATACTACTCAGGCTTAGGAGTTCCTTGTTTACCTTTTAGCTATGGCACCTAGATGTCGTCCACAAGTGGCTCGATTAGTAGAGGATCAGCAGGATGACTCAATCAACCGATGGAGGTTTAACCCAGTGGGATATGATGATCAGTGGTAGAATAATCTTTTTAATTTCCAATGGAATAATCTAAGAAATATGAAGGTAGTGTTTCAGATACAGAGATGGAGAGTTGGCTTGAGGAGCTGGTGATGACTTTCAGCTTGATTCAGGTTATGATGGAGTACTAGGTTCTGTTGGAGTTTAGTCATATGAGTGGAGTTTCATGTCAGTGGTGGAAATTTTACCTAGAAGATAGAAAGGAGGGTGATGTTCTGTGGAACAATTTTGAGGAGTTCTGAGCGAAATTCCATTCTTCGATGATGAATGCTGAGAAGAGGTAAGAGCAACTCTCCCTCCAGCATGGGATTATGTCATTAAGTGAGATTAGGATCAAGTTTAAGGATATACTTTTATTTTCCCAAGACCTCCTTCTAGATGAGGAGTCTCGGGTGAGATTCTTAGAGGAGGAACTTTGTCCCTCTCTCCAGTACGCAGTTACTCCCTTCACCCTACTGACATAATTAAATGTTTATAAGAATGATGAGGTATTGGAAAGGATACAATAGTAAGGAGGCATATCATGAGAGGGGATCCATTCGAGTTCTTCAAAGGGTAAGGTTGTTAGTAGCAAGTATCTGGTGTTAGGGCCTTCTAGGTTTCGGCTAGTAGGGAGCTGACCCCAAAATTTTTAGTTCTGACCTTCTGGTCCTCTTCCTTTTTTCTTAGGCTTGGGACTAAGGTGTTTCAATTATGGAGGTTGTGGGAACCTTTAGAGTAAGTTCCAAGTTCGTGCTCAGTATTGTGGAGGAGAGTAGTTTCAACACCCACCACATTAGCAGTTGTCAGCCAGGCCATTTCAGCACCAGGGACAGAAGGCTTCTGCTCCACCGAGGGGAGACAGAGTAGGTGGAGGCAGTCCTCAGGGTGTTCCTTAGGGACCAAAACCTGGTCATGGTTGGGGAGGTGGTTGATAGTATAGGGGAAGAGGAACTAGGCATGCTTAGTTGAAAACAACATAGATTGTAGTTCTAACAGGTTTAGAGATCGTTTGAGGTATGATCAGCTTGTTTAGTACTCTTGTTTCCACCTTGTTTGATTCAAAAGATTCACACTCCTTTATTTCACTTACTCTAGCCCATGCTATGGGACTAGACATAGAGAGACTTTCCATTCCCCTAGTTTTAATTATGCTATTCGGAGGTTAGACCAGCTTGTTTGATGTTTTTTGGGGATGTAAACTGATGTTGGGGTCGCATCAGTCTAGTGGGGGTCTCTTTCTGTTACAAATACAGCCATATTGTGTTATCATTCTCATTAAATGGTTGTACTTTGTGCATGTTGTTATCAAATTCTTCCGAAGAAGAGTTTTTTTTAGACGTAGATGGCTAGCATGTGGATTTCATTGGTGAGTGGAGTTGTCTGATGGGAAATCGGTGTGTGGAGCCTTTTCTTTTCATATTGGTCAATCTGTTAGTAGAGTCTGTGGATTCTAGGATGGTGGGGGTTCCCATAGTTTTTTGGGATTTCTTAGATGTTTTCCATAAGGAGGTTATGACTCTACCCCCTTGATATGATGTTGATTTTGGGATATACTTACAACCTGGTGCTCGTACGATTTTGATGGATCCTGATTCGATATTACCTTCTGAGCTATGGGAGCTAAGGATTCAGATTGATGATCTAATGAATAAGGTATTTATTCAGACTAGTGTGTCATCATGGGGTGATCAGGACTTGTTTTTGAAGAAGGTAGTTGGTGGTCTGAGCCTATGTATAGACTACCAGAGGTTGAATTAGGTGATGGTCAAGAGCCGTTACCCCCTCCCAAGGATAGAAGATTGTTTAGAACAAATGGGGGGAGAAAGTTAATTTTCTAAGATCAATCATTGGCCACCAGTTTATGGTGAATGAGGGTTACATCATGAAGACTGCTTTCAGGTTCAGGTATGCACACTTCAAGTTCGTGGTTATGCCATTCGGTGTTACGAATGCACCAGTCGTGTTCATGGAGCTTATGAACTCCATATTTTGTGAGTTCTTGGACTATTTCTTCATCAGATTCATCGATGAAATTATAATATACTCGAAGTCAGAGAAAGAGAAAACTGATCATCTCAGGACTATCCTATAGGCCCTTCGATACCACCAGCTCTATAGAAAGTTATCCAAGTGCAAGTTTTGGACATGGGAGGTCCACTTCCTTAGACATGTGGTTTCTCGGAAGGGTGTATCAGTGGACCCATTTAAGGATAAGGTAGTTGTTTCTTGGAAACCACCCAAGAAAGTGGTAGAGTTTCATAACATTCTAAGTGTTTTAGGCTATTAATGGATATTTGTACCCAATTTATCTCGAGTAGAAATTCTGTTGATGGCTCTGACCATAATAGGCCAAACCATTGTGTGGAGCAGGTAGTGTTAGGCATCTTTTATCTATCTAAAGGGGAAGTTGGTTAGTTCTCTAGTACTCAGGTTGTCGAAGGAAGGGGTGATATTTGAGGAGTTATATGATGCTTCTGTTCTAGGATTAGGATGCATGCTGATGCAGCAAAGAGGAGTGATCTCTTATGGTTCTAGGAAGTTGTGTCCCCATGAATGCAATTATGCCACCCATAATCCGGATCTTGTAGCAGTCGTGTTTTCATTGAAGTTGTGGTGGCACTGCCTCATTAGGGAGCACTTTATGATTTTCATGGATCATAACAGCTTGAGGTATATCATTTAATAGTGATACTAGAACTTGTTACAAGAGAGGTGGGTGGAGTTTTTTTCAGACTTTGAATTGGAGAAATCTTACACCTCAGGAAAGGGGAATGTTTTGGATTATGACTTAATTAAGAAGTCACAGAGAGAGGAAGTTCATAAATCTATAGACTCTTGGATGGTGATATAGGAATTGGTTGCCTTATACCTGGATGTAGGGATGGATAGTGTCAGAGGTTGTCTCTTTCAGATGAAAGTGCAGTCTTCTCTAATGTTATGGGTGGAGAAGTCTCAGTGGGGAGACTCTAAGGCAGAGGTTATGCACGATTGTGTTGACCAGGGTAATTATATGGAGGGATAGTCAGAGGATGGTAAGAATCAGATGACGTTATGTGGGTAGATTTTTATCCTAGTGGAGATGCGCATTAGAGTTCTCCATGAGTTCCATATCTCACCCCTATCAGTACACCCAATTATTTCCAAGATGTATTGAGGCTTGACGGAATAGTTTTGGTTGCTCAGGATGAAGCAGGCAGTGGTGGAGTTCGTGTCAGAGTGCCTGGTGTACCAGTAGGTGAAGGCTGAGCACCATGTTCCCAGTGGTTTTTTATATCCCTTAGATATCCCTGAGTGGAAGTTGGATGACATCTCAATGGATTTTTTAATAGGGTTACCCAGGGCTCAGGGAGGATGTGATGCAATCTAGGTATTAATGGATTATCTGATGAAATAATCTCAATTCTTATCAATTAAGGAATCGAGCATAGTGGATTCCTTGGTGATAAGGTATGTGGATTATTTGTTGCAAATACAGGGAGTTATGATTTCCATTTTCTCATATTGGGACGCACATTTTACCTCGTGAGAATAGAGGGGAATACAACATACTTTTGGCACTCATCTACTCCTCAACACTTCTTTCCACCCTTAGATATATGGGAAGATAGAGAGAACCATCCAAATGTTGAAGAAAATGCTGCAAGCTTATGTCTTGGACCTTAGTGGGACTTGGGTGTGACATTTTTCCTTGGTAGAGTTTTCTTACAATAATATTTATCACTCTTACATTGGTATGGCTCCATTTGAGGCCTTGTACATAATTCCATGTTGTTCACCTTTGTGTTGGACATAATTTGGAGAGGTGGATGTTTTTGGAACCAAAATAGTTCATAGCATGATAGAGAAGGTGTATCTTGTACGTGAGAAGATGAGGGCAGCACAGTACTGGAAGAATTCATATGTTGAATATAGGAGAACACCCTTGGAGTTTGAGGTTAGGGACCATGTGTTCTTGAAGGTTTCCCCTCAGCAAGGGCAGTAGAGGTTTGGTAGAGAGGGAAAACATTCTCCCAGGTTTATCAGACCATTAGAGGATTTGGGATGAGTTGACAAGGTGGAATACCTATTGGAATTTCCACCATAGTCGAGGATGATCCATGACGTCTTTCATGTCTCCTAGCTTCGTCGGTATCTTTATGATGTCTCTCATGTCATTGACTAGTAATATTTGGATATCGAGGACAATGTTACATTTGTAGAGAGGCTAGTGGAGGTCTAGGATTATCATGATAAGGTGCTTCATGGATGGACCATTCCTTTGGTTTGTGTTTGGTGGAGGCATGGTGTCCTGGAGGAGAGTACATTGGAGTGAGAGAAGAAAATGTGTGCCCAGTACCCAGAGTTGTTTTGAGTTTTTCTTGTGTGTTTTTATTTTTGATGTAGTGCATGAAATTTTTTTTATAATATGAGTTTATTACTTATTCCATATTTTTTGACAAATTCCTAACATGTGAAAAGGGGGAGACTTGATTCCTAATCAAGATGCATTAATTGAGATGTGATTAAACCTGTGCTGGTGAGTTAATTCCACCCAGAGCGGATAGTATCTTGACATGGGGGAAACAATTCCCTAATTCATGTGTCTGGATAGTTGGTTATTGTTTTGGGTATCTTATGGGTTTCTTGGTTAGAATATTTGGGAGGATGTGTTCTTGGATGTGTAGGTTTCACTCCAGTTTCCAAACAATAAAAGGTGGTTTATCCTTGAGAGGTATATTACGGGGTGATTTTTCGACCCCTCTTTCTTTGAGGTTTGGTTTTGAATTATCGAGGGCAATACTAGTTTGAGAGGTATCTGATGTAATGGCCCAAACATCCCTGGTCCATTACTTTTTCAAAATCCATTGTTTTTTGTGTTCTTGGAGGCATCAGTATCTCATTTCAAGAGTTTTTCTAAATTTCCAGTTTTTCTATTGGTAGGTCGATGCATCGATACATCAAGGCATTGATAGGTCAATCCATCGGTAGGTCAAGGCATCAGAAGGTTGGTGTTTCAGTAGTTTGAGTCATTAGTAGGTCGAGGCGTTTATAATTCAAGGATTCGGTAGGTTGGGCTTTGGTAGGATGGGAATTGGTGAGTGGCGTTGTTGACTCATGTCGATGAGTCGCATCAGTGGATCTCATCAGTGATTCAGGCATTGGTGACTCACTATCAGTGACTTGTGTTGATGACTCACCCATTAGTGATTCATTTTTAGTTTTTCCAGTTTTTCCCCTCCTATGTTTTATTTGACGTAAATCAAGGTTAAATCTTTCTTTGAGAATTTATAAAGGTGTTTCAAATGATATTGATTATATCTTTAATATACTGACACTCTGGGGACTTTGAAATAGTCAAAATGCATGGTATTGACCACAATCAAACTTTAATGGCCCTTGAAACCATTTTCCTTCTATTGATATTGGATCTGGATTTCCTGAAGCTGAGATCCTCTCTTACATTAAACCCTTCTTCTTCATATTAATGTGATGAAAACCTTGCTTACCTAAGGAGTTACATCTATGCTACAACCATGGATTGAGATTTTCCATGAGAATTTCTATTGTTTCTTTTTTGACCCCATGTTTTTGGTTTAAGGAGGAATTTTTATGATCTGTTATTCCAGGTAGGGATTCTTTCATCTCTCTTTCGACTATGTATCATGTAGGGTGGGTATACTGATGTCTTTTTATGAATATGGTTGTATCCTTTTTAAATGAATTAATAAATAAGGGCTGGGTAAATGATGATTATGTTTGAATTATTTTTTCTTTTATATTTGATCTATGCTATGAATTTTTTTGTTCATGTGCCCTTTGAAAATCATGGTCATTGTTGGTCTCTATTTGCACACCATACTCATGAATACTTGTTGTTAATATTCTATTGAACAACTTTGAACATTAAAACATGATTAATCACGCATACCCAGTTAAAGAAATGTATTCCCTGAGAATAAAATTATTTTGTGATCACACCTGAATAATGAAAGTGGAATTAAAGAAAAAGGGTTGCTAAATCTGAATACACCTTGTTGTTTAGTGTGGTTGTGTGCTATGTATGGATATGTTCAACCATGTGTTTTTTGCTGGTCATGTGGTGTTGTTTTTGGGAGTGTTTTTGTGAGTATGGGTTGGTACGGGTGGTGTAATGGAATCTCAGGTTGAGATATTGGTTGATTGTGGAATGGATGAACTTGTTATGAAGTAGGACTATATTTGGGAAGTGGTTGGGTAGTGGGGCTACAGGATCGGGTTGTGTTTATGTTTATGTTTATGGGTGTGTTGGGTGTGGTGTTGTTGTGTAGTGGGGATACTGATTGTGGTAGTGATGAGGTGCACTGGGATTTTTTCTTATTGAGAAAAAGGACAGGGTGGTATTACTTTGAAGAATGATGGTGTTAGTGGTTGAACAGGTGTTCAAGAGAGGAGAGTGTGCATTGGGACTGCAAAATGGGTGAGTTTTTTTCTGGATGCAGTTCCATTCTTGTAGTGGGGCTGCTAAGGATGGTTTATGAGGTATTATTTTGAATAAGTATGGTTTTACCTTGCATGGTCCTTTAGCCCAGAGTTTTCAGGGACATTTTTATGTATGTGTGAGTTATGATGCTACTTTTGGTGTGCTTTGTTTGGTAGTTTCCTAGGTAGGTATGGAATAAATAAATAAATGATTTGATAATACAGAATGAAAACTGGTTAATTGAATTGGATGGGGGTATGTTTCAAGTTGTGTCTTGAAGTGAAGCGGTGTTCATTTATCATCTTACAGAAGTGACCATCATTCGTGGTGGTACGTGCATATAGTGTTGTAAGAATGCGATGTTTTAGTATGGGTTGGTTATTGTTTTGAAAACCCATAGGTTGGCCTGAGTGTTTAGTACCTATATATATATATACATGTAGTTCCTTGTGATTTCTATACACACCCCAACCGTGTTGAGCACTACATGTAGAACACCCCCATTGTTATAGGGAAAGGTGTCATTTCCCAACATCCTGGTGGGAGGATGGATGGCTAGTTATTGGATGTTCTTTTCTCCCCCTTATTGGCATTGGTATCCCAAGACTATTTAGAAAGGTTGTGGTGTAGTTGTGAGGACCAGGTGTCTGTGGGTGAGGTGTGCTTCCTAGGTGTATTTGGGATGTGATGTTGTTATGGATCAGGTGTTTGCGGGTGGGATGTGGTATATTTCTTAGGTGTGTGCGGTTAGGTTGTGACAGTGGGGATTGTGGAAGAGTGTGGTAGCGTCAGGACATTTTCTGTTAGGGATGAGTAGTTAACCAATGGGAAGCGGTGTGGGGTACCCAAATATCGATGTGTTTACTAATTTAATTTTACTTGACTTCCGTTATTTGGTGAGAGTACCTTGGTGAGGTTGGGGTGGATAGTATACTATTATTCTCCCACTTGTACATAAGAGACGTTGGTTTTTTCTACTGAGTATACTTTTATGTTTAACCTATGTATATAAAACTATTTTCAGGTTTCAAGGGAGATTACGTGGACTACACTGGACCTTACTAGCTCAGATATTGGGATAGTTGTTGTGTCACTTCTTATCTTTGTTCCTTTGGTATTTACTATGGAGACTCTTTCTTTTGTATTAGTTACACTTTAAACATACATGTGGGTTGAATTTTTTTTTGGCTTATTTTATATATATATATCATCCTTAGAGATGTTTGAGGATGATACATCTTACCTCCCAATCCTTTTTACTATAAAAAGGTTAATGCCTCCCATTTTTGTGAGATTTCTATACCCTTTGGTGCTGGTCTCCACCCCAGGCCCTACTGGAGGTGGGACTAGGGGGTTATTATCTGTTTTTCATCTTGAAGAATAAAGGTCAGGTCACTTTTCCATCCATTCCCTCATCATCAAGAAAGAGTTTTATGACATATTTAGCAGTTTTATATTACTTATAATATTAATAGTGATAATAGGAAGTCAATCCATGCGAGTGGACTCTAGAATATGGACCCTAGGTTGTGATACTATAGTAAACTCTTAGAAGAATAAGAATTTAATTGAATAGTTTTTCATGAAAAACATCCCCAAGATTTTGGTTCCATTTTTATGGAGTCCAGTAGCTTACGAAATTTTTTTTCAAAAAAACCAAATAAATAAAAATATACAAAATAGATTTATTGTATAGTTTTTATTTCACAGGCTTAAGATAGATTATTTTATTGAATTTTCTTATTCTTCTTCTACTGATGATTTTTTATCATGGATGAATTTTTAAAGAAAAAATTTGTCGATAATATTAGAATAATGGAGGAGCTAATAGATCGATTAAACAACCTTTCTATCATCATTCAAGATTCTACAGTCCAATTGGTGGAACAAAACCAACAAAAAATAGAAGAAGTAGTCAATATTTTTTTCACCTACATTTAAATTTTATGAACCTATGGAATACATGAGATGAAAAATTATGATCCAATCATCTTTCCCTTTCCATTTCATAAAGCAGATTCTAAATATTCCATGCCAGCTAATAAAACTATGGGAGCACAATAAGATTCTGAAGAACATTGGTTGGATTTCTTTGAAGATGAAAAGGTAAGTGATTATACCATATTTTAAAATGATAAATCATCTCATAAATACCTCTATTTTACTTTTTATGAAGATAAATATTATTCCCCTACTAAGATTGATGTACTAGTGGGCTTTCCAAAAGAGATCGACATTTAATCTTCTTTAAATAAAGGAAACAATTTCTTTCTTGATTACACATGGTTTAATTCTCTTAAAAATGAAATTATCAATCAAATTATCGTTCATAAAATTTTAGACATAAAAGATTCACCTACACAGACCATAAATTATAAAGAAAGTCTAGAAATTGTTTTTTAAGAAGAAGGTGGCCCATTCTTCCTACTTCCCTAATCACCTAAGATATACCACATTGCAAAGGGGGATGAGCATGTATACTCTATCCATGGGTTTCTCTATGAATAGTGTGGGTTTAAGAGAACTGGAAGAAATAATTTATAGTGGATCATGATCAATAAACCCAATACATCATCATATTAGGGTTAATCCAGTGCAACTATTTTACTAGAGGCATTAAAAAAATAGCACTCAGATGGAGGGATCAAACCATGTTCTATCTTATTATCCCTTTATATTTTTTTTACTTTTCATTATGATTTTCTCTATTTCATGCTTTCTATGTCTAAATGGAAGTATCTAGGATCTTAATTCAAGGCTAACACTGAAAAATTCAATCAGGTTATATCTTTCCTTCCCTTTTTTCCAGCCATTATTTTTATTCTATTGGACTAAAATGATGGGTAAAGAAATCTAAGTATGGAGGGAGTGTAATACTAATTAGTTATTTCTTTGTATTTTTCATTTTTTTATATTTTTAGTAATTTTGTGCTGAAATTAATATTTTTATCATTTTTCACACTTGAATTTTTTTTGAGAGACTTGAATGGTTTTTTAAAAAATAGATTTTAAATGATTATTAATGTGATAACTTTTCCCTTGAATTTGATTTTCAATAATTTTTATAATTAAGAATTATTCATGAAATCCATTCCCATGAAAAACTGACTCAAAATATTTTTCCAGTAGTGTGAGGTATTCTAAACAATTTTGGCATATTCTTCTAAATACCAACACTTTCTCGAGAGAAACTTGGATTTTTTGTGATAACTAGAACATATGATTTTTCTCTTTCAATAATTTAGACTTTATGAAATTTTTTGTTGTGATTGAGTCATTTTATTACCTAGAAAAATTTTAACTTGAGACCTACTTTTACATATAACCTTTTAGTCCCTTAGAATACATGAATTGAATTATAGGTTTAATCCACATTATAAGCCAATTTTTCTTTATCTACCAGAACTCTTGCTATTTTTACATGGATATTTCAAGTTTTAGTGTAAGGGAAAGGCCTTTTGTGTGACTTATTTGGGATGTGTTTCATTTAATGGTGATGTTAGGTGTGTTTCATCATTTTTGGAAGTAGATATAGAGGTATAAATAGTAATTAGTCATCATTTCATTATTCTTTATTTGTATCATCCATTTTTCCTTCAAAAAAATTAAAAAAATAGAAACAGAAAAAAAAATTGGGGATGAGATTGAATTTTTAATTGTGATCTAGTATTTTAATCATATCCCTCTAAAAATAAAGGTTATTAATTTTTATTTATTCATTTTATTCAATTATTGTTTCATCGTCCATGAAAAAAATCAGAAAAAGAAAAAGAAAAAATGAAAAAAGATGAGAATTTAGATGAGATCATTCATTTTAATCATAACATGACTCATATCCCACGTAAAAAAATAAGGTTTAGGTGTTGTTTTTAAATATTTTAAGGGTTATTGAGTGAGTATTTTATTGGGTGTTTACTTAAATCTTCTTGCATTGTACTTAAGTGTTCAAACCTCCTCTTTTGAACCTTTGAATTTATTTAATTGTTTTACTCACCAACCATAATCCACAAAAATTAATTTGAAAATTAATCATTATTAAATTCAATTCTATATCTCATGATATGGAGAAATGATAATTGTAAAAAGCCTTTGGTGATACATGAAATTTCTATGTATGAGCATAACTCCAGATTTAATCTCCCTTGAGTGAAGAGTTACTAAAAATTCAATGTGAGGTAGGTTGTTATTGGTACATGGATGGATTTTTGAGGTTAAACAAATTTAAATGTGAGTGATGATAATGAGAGGGAATTTTTTTCATATATTAAACATGATATAATTTTATTTTGGAAAATATCATGGTTGTTTTCTCATTTTTTAATCTTGTGTGGATTTTGATTTCAATGTTTGACAATTGCACAAGGGTGCAATGGTTAAGTGTGGAGGAGTGATAAAGCTACTATTTTCATATATCTAATATTGTAATTATATTTTTATAATCATGTCATTTTATAGTAAATTGTCACATTAGTAGGTTTTAGTGGTGCTTTTACCATAATTGGAAAAATGTCTTGATTTTGGATTTATAACATTTTTAATTTTACTCTTTATTTATGCCATAACTTTTTCTACACAAATTTATATTGTGAAATAATTTTCCTAGGATTCCATAAATATTGGGATTAATTTAATTAAACTGGACCTAAATCTCAATCCATCATTTTGAATCTCAAAACTGGATCACATGTCAGGCCTCGAAATCTATGAACAAAATGGAAAACATTAAGAGATGAACATATATCTCAAAAATGGAATACCTAGTGAATATTAAATTCTACATGGATATATAGAACATCTAGAGGAAAAAAATCAATATGTAAATACATTAATCTGAATATTTCAAGGTCAATATTTTATGGGAAGACAAAACTTTGTAATTAAAGAAGTCACTTGGATAGGTAAATTTTTAGAGTAAAAGAGTCATAAATCCTTCATCTAGTGGTTAATGGAGGTACAATATCGAGGATACATGATAAAGAAATATATGAACAAGTTTCAAGAATAAATCGTTCTTAAATTAGGCCATTTAATATGATAAAAATACATGATATTTTGGTGGAAAGATTTTAGAGCCAAAATTTCTCATTTCTTTCCCTATAATGTTTTACCACCACTCTCATACCAAAGTATAGAAATTTCAAGGGGATAAGGTGTATTTTTGTTGTTATAATATTACTTAATATTTTTATTAAATTTTAGTTTATTCTTATACTTCATTACCAAAATTTTTGTCATTATCACTTTTATGTGCTTATCCCGCCGCATTCCCTTTTCAACTCCACTAAAAATGGAGAACTAATCTCAATGTTTGTTCTAGGGATGGAATTTTCGTTTTATTTAGTTTTATTTTTCTTCATTTTAAATATCTTTATTCAATTATAGGAATTTGTGTGTTGTTTAAATTGATTGTTTTGAGCAGTCACACCGTTTTCTCTGTGATCTAATTATTTTTCTCATTTATCATTCATCACTCTCTTCACTATCTAAGTCATTCAAACAGTAGAGTATTTCTTGGGTAGTAATGGTAAGCATAGAGGTATCCTATCTAACTTTAGGAAGATAATATCCTCATATATAGAGTTCTTGGTATGGGGTGATGACATTCTAAATGATATGGTGAGGCATGATAGGTCTTGATCACCACATTGAATTGAATATTGAGATCTTTTTCGAACAATGGTATTAATCACCGTGACCACCCAAGAACATTTTCATCCCTTCATTCTTATAATTAATTTTGTGTTTCACTGAATATATATATATATATATATATATATATATTACATGCATCTTTCAAAAACACCCATATTTATATTAGTTTAGTATTTTTCATATTAATGAGTTTTTAATAGTAAAAATAGAAAGATAGCTTCGTTATGTTTCCTACCTAGGATCAACCCTTGGTTAGGTCACTATGGTACACTCTTAGGAGAATAAGAAATTAATTGGTCATTGGTTCATGAAAAACCATTGCCCATCTCCTGTCATCCCTCGCTTCCTTTCTTCTAGATATATAACCATACCTCATCATTTTCCCCCTCCTCTATGTTATCTATGACATCCCCCTTCCCCACCTAATTCCATCATTTATGACATCAACCGTTTCTACCCACCCCACTATCCTATGGTTCCTTTCGTCCTCATACCCTGGGTACCCTAACACATCATCATCCCCATCCCTGACACCATCCATGAAATCCCCCATCCCCTACCTACTTTCATCCTCACCGCACCAATGTTGACATCATCTTCTCCCCCCCCCCCATCCCTACTTCCTTCCACCCCCATACCATACCACATCATCTCCCCCCATCCCCCATCCTCTGTCGTCGATGTCTTCTTTGGGCCCTACCTCCTTCCAACCTAGCTCGGTCATCCAACCTCAGTACGGGTGTCAGCCTCCATCTTCTCAACATCGTTAGGTATGTTTTAAAAAAAAATAATATTTTGATTTTTTATTTCATAAAATTATTTTAATTTTTAAATATAATTTTATATATTTTTCAATATTTTTATTTTTTATATCATAAAATTTTGGATTGAAATGTAATTATTTTTATAACGTACCTATATTCTTTTTTGATTTATATGATTATTAAGTGATAAATTTATTTTTATAATAATGAAACTTCAAAAGATAATAAAATTATATAATTATTAGAAAAAATATTATGAAACCATAAAAATAGCTATTTAATATAATTAATTTTATCATTCTAAAAGATTAGAATAATTATAATTTCATCTTATTCTTCAATGAATTCATTATTTCAAATTAGATAAATGAGATTATTCAAATTATGAATAATTATATTCAATCCATAATTATTAGTATTAAAAATCACATTATATTTAAAACATGATTTCAAATTAGTTAATAAAATTTTTAAATAATTAATAAATTTAAAAATATCTAAGGTGATTACCAAAATAAAAATTACATGTTATCTAATTTTTTTAAAAAATATTGTTTCATCTGGTTTCATTAAAACATTATATTTCACATTATCAAATTATATAATTATTTATATTTGTTAATTTTATTTTTTTTTAATTATGATAAAAATTCATAATTTCATTAAAAATGTATCCATTAATTTTTTTAATTTTTAATTTTATAATATTTCATTCATTAAATTATCAAATTTTATTATTTATTTAGTTTTATTTGTATTATTAATTTTTAATTTTTACTGATTAGTATTTATGATTCTAAAAATACCATTTTCTTAATGTTTACTTTGTGTTTATTCTCCAATAATTGTATTAAGAACAATATATAAATTATGTGTCTAATATAGATATAGTATTTTTTTATTATAAGTTTTATTAAACATGTCTCAACTTGAAAATAAATTTGAATTAGAATAAATTCTTAACATTAATGATAGTAACCTTGTGATACATGGTGTGGATAAAACATTCCAAACTAATCAAGGCAAGGATAAAAATAAAAATGAAAATTATGATGTTCAATTTGAAGAAAAAAAAAATACATCTGATGTTTGGATTTATTTTTAGAAAATGGTCATAATTGATAAAAAAATAAGGCCAAGAATAAAGGATGTGAATTGGTATTAGTAGGAGGTGGAAAAATGTATGAAACATCAAATTTCACTCGACATATTAAAAAAAGAAATGGGATCAAATTATTAAAATATCATAATGTTTCTTCGAAGATCTTGGAAAATTTACAAAAGTTCTGAAATAAAAAAGTTTTATTCAAAGGTGTTTTGGGAAAATATGTAAATTTAAATAATAATATATGACCACAAATTTAATTTTTTTTAATATTAAAGTGTTAGAGAAATATTTATTTACTTGAATCCAAAATTGAATATTTTTTATAGAAGTACTGAATGTTCTAATGTGATGGAAGTGTATGATTAATATAAAAAATTAAAAGATATTTTTTTAAAAAAATGGTGGTATCATAAGAATTATTCAGATTATTGGATGGCTTGTACAAGTAAAGGTTATCTTTTTTTACAGCGCATTATGTTAATTTGGAGTTATGGTTAAAAAGAACAATTCTTTCTTTTATTTTTATACAACCTCTACATTTTTCTGCTGAGTTAGCAAAAAATGTATAAGAAATATTGGATTATTATAGTATACCAAAGAAAATTTTATCTCTTATCCATGAAAATTATTCTCTCAATGAGACCATGAAACAAAATATGAAAGATTAATTGAATTTGGAAAAGAATTTTATTTACATGGATGAATTTTTTCATGTTCGATGTTGTGATCATGTTTTTAATATAATTTTTCAAAAAGGTTTTATGGTTATTAAATTTGAATTTCAAACAATTAGAGAAATAATTTCTTATGTTAAAGGTTTTTAGGGTATAATGAAAATCATTCAAGACTGTGGAAAATCTATTTAAGTTGATACTAGTGTGATTTTGGGATTAGATGTTCCCACCATGTGGAATTTTACATATATAATTATTGAAAGTGAATTGAAATATAATAATACTTTCAATAATTTAGATATTTGAGATCCAAATTATAATAACTATCCTTTAAAATTAAAATTAAAATATGTGGGTTGATTTGAAATTTTTTTAAGCCCATTTATAATATTAAAAATTTGATTTTTGGATCCACATATACTACAAAAAATTAATAATTTTCGAATATTTTCAAAATTGAATGGTTTTTATTTCATAATTTTAATAATGATTTTGATGTCATTATAACAATTTCTTACAATATGAAGATGAAATTTGATAAATATTACCATCATTATATCTTTAGAATTTCAATGGATACTGTGTTTGATCCCCAGATCAAGTTGAAAATTTTAGAATTTAGTTATCAAATTATTAATTCATGTCGTTACCATGAAAATATTTCTATTACAAAATGAAAGGTATATCATATTTATGAAGAGTATGAAAAGGATTCCCCTTATGTTTCATTAACAAGGGCTAATCAAATGGATTCATCTTTTGCTTCTCAAAATTCTTCTATAGGGTAAAATGCTTATGCAAATGATGAAAGTTTAATTTATTATTATTTAAATCAATATTTGTGTGTTTCATTTTATTTTATATTATTTTATTTTATTATTTATATATTTTTTATATGTGTATTGATCTAAAATAATTAGTTTTCACAAATGATGTAAAATCATATTTAGAAATTTATTTCGATGTTCCATTGGTTGACATATCAATTTATACAAATATAAATATGCTCGATTCTTGGAAGTATTAAATGTAACATCTCAGGTATTTATAGAATAATATATTTTCATATCTATTAATATTTATGAATAATATATTAATTTTATGTTAAAGGGGATGCTTTGTTCGATAGTGTACTCAACACGCAATAATGGGTTTCTCTGAAATCTTACGTTGCACACAACACTGAGTTATACCGACAAATAATACAATAATATTATTATTATTTTAAATGGTAATTAATGCCTACCTGTTATATAGGAAGGAAAGAACATAACTAACTAAAATATTATTACACATGTTTTTTTAAAAAAATTACATTTATACAATAAATTTTAGAGGATTAAAATGATAATGAATCTAATTTTAAATATAAAAGACTCTAATATTTTTAAAAGTACATTTTATCGCCTTTTAATGGAGAACCATTTTTAAATCTATTTTTTTCACTATTATATGTTATATTTGACAAATTAAACTTATTATTTTAAATAGGTACATAAAAATCTACTTTGTTTGAAATTTTGGTATTTTTATGACAGAAATCATATTTTAATGAATAGATAAAAATACTACATTTTAATTCAAAATTGTCTTTTCCTCAAATTTATTTATATTGATAGATTATCATTTGAATTGGATTTAAATTATATATATATTATTTTTTTTATAATTTAATTTTATTCTGGTCATTGGAGGTAATTTCACATTGAAATTTGATATAAACACATGTCAATATTTTGATGGTTTTTACTTTAAAAAAAATCATTTTCTCATTTTGACAATGGGAAATAATGTTAAATTAATTACTGCAAATTCTGTATTTTTAATTTAGAAAAAAGGATTCCATATTTGGATTTATAATTTCTAAATTATGTAAATAGGTCCTTTTTTTGACATGATGAATAGTAACTTTAGTAATTATTTTTATTTACCACGGTTAAAGGGTAAATCATGTAAATGAGGGTAAAAATAATATTATAATAATATAAAACTACCCTAACACATTTAATTTTCCTATTGGATGATATATTACT
This sequence comes from Viscum album, assembly GCA_963277665.1. Taxonomy (NCBI): domain Eukaryota; kingdom Viridiplantae; phylum Streptophyta; class Magnoliopsida; order Santalales; family Viscaceae; genus Viscum; species Viscum album. The sequence goes on from OY728132.1 coordinate 1,703,167,002, forward strand.
GACCAATACGACCCTTGGAATGAAAATTTTTCCTTTGGAAGCCACTCGGGTGTGATTATAACACTTATATCTTTTAATCTAAAGGAAAATATGTTATAAACATAAATATTTTTAATAAAAAAATTAATATGATTTTATATAAATTTTATATTTGACTATATATAGTCATTAGAAAGGTAAAAATATTTCCTACATAATGGTATTTAATTAATAATATTTATATATTAAATAATTAAATTTAATTATGAAACAATGATGATGTAGTGATTGCTTTATTAAAGAAGGAATCATATAAATGATATTATAAATATTAAAATAAATATTATTTGACATTATTTATGTCATAAATGATTTTTTTCAGTGAATATGCCTTGTTATAAGACTATTAAATACTTTTAATCTAAATTATATCTCTTTTAAATTTTATTTTAATTTAATGAAATGAATAGTGTAAAAATTGACAAAATTGATGTTTTATAAAAATAGTAATTTATTAAATTATTTAAAAATCCTAAAAATATTTTATAATCCCAAAGTGACTATGATTAGTTCTAAATTCTCATTAATTGTAAAATTATGGGAAATTGACCCCATATATGTAAAATTAATAGCCTTTTAATAATTAAAATGTTGTTACCACAATTAAAATTAAAAGAGAATAATTAAGGGTAAACCAAAATGATAAGGTTTAAAATAAAATAAATACATGTATAAAAATTATTGGATGATGGGATTTAAAACTAAACTAATATTATCTTCTACATACCTCAATTTGGATCCATTTAAATTAAAAATAAAATTATTTTTCTATTAATTTAATATTTTAATACATTCCAAGGGTGCCCCTTCCCTATCCTATAAAATGTACCCTCTCTTCTCTAATAATCACACTTAAATAACTCTTTCGTTCATCCAATATCTACCCAAAACTCTTCTTTTAATCCCTCCCCTCATCCTAGAAGTTTCAATTAGGGCAGAAAACCTCCCACGAAATCTTTTTGGTATAAACAAAAAGAAGTTACCCGATTAAGAGGTAATGTCTTATCTCTTGGTTTTTGGTTTCATTTCCATTCTACACTCCCTATACTATTATTATTTTATGATTAAATAACAACACCAGTATCCTAAATATACTAGGATGTTTTTATGATAATTTTTTAACCTACACTTACACACACCTCTATTTAATGGGTAATGAATTTACTATTTCTCTATACAGCTAACTACTACCTCACGAAACGATGACTGTTCAATTTTTACCTACCTCCTCTCATGGTGGACATTATAATGGAAACTATTTTAAATATGATATATATTATATTTATATTTTATCTATTATTCTTCAATATTTATTTATAACATACCTTTATGTTTTTCATGTTGTGTAAATACGATAATTTCATTTAAGGAAGTGTGGACTACCACCCCCTCAAAGTGATGTGACTCACCCCCGCCATACATGGAACATATAAAGGATGGTTTTATTAAGCCTATCATACATTAATGAAATTAGTATAATACTGGTATTATAATATACATTTGTATCATTTTATTATTATTATTTTAATGTGGAAAAAAATGAAAGTAGTGTTCATGCGTACGTATGACCTACCATCTCCATGAACAGTGCATTTAATTTATTATCTCCAAATATTGTAGATATTATAAATACATACATACTGTATATATATTATATTTAAATCATGAATAATATTCTAGATATGATTTAATTTTGACTACATGGACAATTTACATCAAAATAAGTTCATTTTCGACTGAAGTATTGAATATCGAGAAAATGTATGATATGAACTTAAATAATTATGTAATTTGTATAACATGGTGATAAGTGATATAAAAGGAATAATAAAGTTGGAAAGGGTTCTCAAGAGATTAAAAATTAACCTATGTTTATTGTTCAGAAACATAATTATTGTACTTGATGATTCAGACTCAAGGTAAGGGACTTCATCTCCATATCCATTCATTGAGGCAAATTTTGATAATATAAACCTTATTATTTTATATAATGTATAATAAACCCTTTGAATTTTAATTTTATTAAACAATTTTAAAAGGGGAATATTTTTATATGAATTGTTTCACTAAATGAAAAAAGTAATGTTTTTTATGTATGCGGTGACTATAACTCCTCTATCGTCGCAACTATTATTTTATATTTGGATTCCTCTACAAGTTGTAATATTTTTAAAAGAAAAATAAATACCATATACCATTTTCATGTATTTTGATATTGAAAATACTTTTGATAAAGTATTGATTATGTCAATATCTTGAAATAATCTCTTGTGATTTCAATACAGAAAAGTTATTTTTATGTTATGCTTGTTTGATGTGTTATAATTATGTTATGATACTTGGAAATTTGATGGGTGGTTACATGACAAACCAAATATGGTTGGTTATGTGATAAACCAAAGATGGGTGGTTTTATGAAAATCCAAGGATGGTTGGTTACGTTGTAACCGCTAATGTATTGGGTATAGAAGTCAATCGTATGGTTATTCCAATTAGTGATATATGTGGAAGTCTACCGTATGGTTATTTCATTTTAGTATGGTTAGGTCCCAAGTTACCTTTATATGTTATATTTTGCTTTCTATGGGATTTATGGTAATATTTTGGTTACAAAAATGGTAATCAATGAGCTTATATTTAGAGAATTATATTTACTACTTCTTAAAGGTGAAAAGTATTACTTTATGAAAAAATATTCATGGTTTAAATTTTTTCACAAGAATAGTAGTTTTCATTATTTATGTATCCCATTAAGAGTTATTTATTATCATCCCATGTTTTGAAGAAAAAAAATTCATAGGAATTAAAGGAGGCTAGAGTCAGGGATGGGACCAAGGAAAATTCATGCTTTTTAAACATGAAATGAACCATGTTTATTTTTAAAAACTTTTTGTTTTATGAAAAAATAATTGTATTGTGATAATAAGTGTATACTTGTAATATTTAAGTTGTTATGTATGAGTTATGACCAAATTATCTATATCTATGAAACTGAAAATATCATTAATGTGAATTAAATTCAAATTATTTACTTATCTCTAGATTATGTAATGTTTAAAACTTGAACCCTATAGTTGGTATTAGAGGTCAGTTTAGCTAACATTAGGGGTTACGATATTGTTAATAGATTTCCCATAAATAATTTTTAATTTATGGTCGATTTAAAATTATATATAATTTAAATATTACCATGTTGGTTCATCTTGGATAGGTTTCTTCATAATGGTTTTCCACAAAGTAAATAGGGAAGATATGGTGGGAAGGCATATAGATGGAAATTTCCTTCCAAATTAATATCCTGATATGGTCAGAATCAGAACTGAATATTTTGTTGTAGTGATGGATCAGTTGACTCAGGTGATAAATGGTGCTAGTTTCCATGCACGATATCAACAATACCAGCCACAGAAGAATATGTCGATAGTGGAGCATTTCATGGGGCAATTCCCCCCATCATTCAGAAGATCATCTTATCCTATTCAAGTTGAAGGGTGGATTAAAGAACTAAAAAATATTTTTGATGTAATGGGGTGTTCAGACAATCAAAAGTTTACTTCTGTTGTTTATCATTTTGAAGGGGAAGTTGATTAGTGGTGGTCAATGATTGAAAATATCAGAGGAAGTGAAGAGATCAATGCCATGGAATGGGATTAATTTAAGAATATCTTCCAAGGGAAATATTTTCCTAAGGAAATTTGACTTAGGATGGAAAATAAATTTTTGGAATTGAGACAAAAGGAGGAAGATTTTGTGGCTGTATATGAATAAATTGTTACCTATTTGTCAAGGTATGTCCCAAATTTTATCCTGGATATTTATGTTAAGATATATCTTTTTTACTCAGGATTGAAGCTGAAATATCTAAGGGATTTATCTTCTCAAGAGTTCAAAATCTATGAGAAACTTGTCTGATGTGATAAGTGTAGGTTCGGGGAATAGTGGAAGCAAAGGATGAACATGTACCCAAATTTGAAAATTAACATGATCGATGATTAATCTGGGATTAATAAGACGATAAATGTCAATATCATAAGAATTGAATCAAAGATAAAAGACAAAGGAGATAACCTGGAACCTAAAAGAGAGGATCGACATATTTTGTTTATAATTAATTTAATTAATTAAAATTATTACCTCCATGGTGATTCTTTCTTCGTTGATGTGTTAAACCATGGGTTCTAGGTGTGGATTCATTATGATATAGAATCCAAGGATAGTAATCCTCTAGGGGTGATCTACAAATTCTCCACATATCCCTGGACATCGTCGAAGGAGTCCTCAGGTGCTAGCAATAAATATCCTTGTGCTTACGATGTCCGCCTTTGATCTCCTTGAGAATCACTTCCAAATCATTATCTAGATCTGATGGAGGATAATCTCAGTCGTTCTTGATAGCGTTCTTGGAGAGGGAAGAGTTCTTTAGTCTTAAGAGGATTTTTCTAAGGATATTGTGCACAAAACCATTGATTAGTCGGTGGAATGAAACCTTGGATAATTAGAGAATAATAAAAAAAAGGGGAATTTAATTTTCCAAGTAATAATAAATAATTAGAACATGTTTCGTTACTTATCTTATTATTGCATGTGATACCTCATATCAAATAATAATAGCAATGCTATAATTTTCATGAGATGTTCTTAACTTTCACGTTATATTTAAATATTATTTCTCCAAATAATATTTAATATTATTTTTTACCAGACCCATAACATGGTCTTCCAATCCTCCTCAATATTTATTAGGCTTTGAATAATTACTATTTATTTATTAAATAAATATAACTGTATTATTCATCGATAAATAAATATTTCATCTGTAATATTTTCTCTCTAATAACTAGAGATGAAATAAATATGTTTAGGAATACTTGAATAATTATTAAACCAAAACCAAGAATAATATTTTTTTCAACTTATTAAATAATAAATTATTTAACTGAGATACTAGCTACTCTTAGTGTGTGACCCTCTAGGACTCTTTATCATTGGAATTAGGTAGGCTTTCCTAAAGTCCAAGATTACTATGTAGCAATGGGTCAAGGAACCCAAGAGAAAGAAGTTGATGTCACAACAACATGTCACCTCATATGAACACTTACTGTGTAATATAATTCCTTTTTCCTAGTATATCTAGTCAAGTGGGTTGCATGCAAGTGTCATCAACCAATGTGATCGATTTCCCATTCTTTGAATTCTCAGAATTGAACTTTTTTATAGAACACCATGTCCATGGATTTAGTTAGGCTATATAATTTCTATCAATGGGCCTGAAATATCTACTTCCATAGAAGTAAAAAATCATTTGTCACATTATTCATTAATGCGGTATTACTCATGATACACCCAATATATCCTACCTCACTATGAAAATCTATCATCGCGGTTTTCATCAATACATCTAAGTACGTGATTCATAATAATAATTAATAATAATATTAAAGTCTAAGGAACAATACACACGTCCGCAGATAGGAACAGCCAATGACACTTATAAATGTGTATTTCCTATCGGCGGGTCTTTTTCTCATAATATCCTCCTAGATATTACCAAGGGTACACACCATGAGAAGGTGACTCAAAGTTTCATGAGTCCCAACCCCTGATAGCCTATATCATTTGTGTCCCTTCAAATTATATCATTCATCTATAGAACATATATTCATGAATAGTGTCATGGAACTTCTAGGTTCTCATCATAATAGAGATCCACTATGACCTTTTAGTGTGACAACTATTCTTAGGACATTATCACATACTATTTCACACAGAAAAACAATCATGATATGATAAGGAGTTTATTAATATTCACCCAAAGAATATAGGTTTATCATAAATTATAAATAATTTGGTTTCTAGGGAACCAACTCCAACGGACTCCCACTTTCACTAGAGCCAATTTTTAACAACCTTCAGTACCCTACCTATCACATGATATTCATGCTCCTACTAAAATAGGCATTTAGTCAAGGGGTCTTCCACGTTCTCTTCCATGGACACTCTGCTCATTCCAACATCACCCCTTTGATAGAAACCCCTCAAGAGGTGATATTTTAAGAGTACGTTATTTATTCATTGATGTGACCTTGGATCCTTTTCAAGATCCACTACTGCATTATTATCATAATAAAATGTAATGGGATCCTTACTGTTAGGTACCACATCAAGATCCTGGATAAAGTTCCAAATCCAGACGACTTCCTTAGATGCATCATAAGCCAATATATATTCAAACTCCACTATAGAATCAGCGAAAACTGGCTTCTTTGAACTTTTCCAGCTCACATCTCCTCCGTTGAGATATAAGACGTATCTTGATTTTGATTTCATATCATTCTGATATGTCTGAAAACCAGCATCATCATACCCTCTAATGACAAGCTCCTCGTCTCCTCCATACACCAGGAACATATTCTTAATTATTATTAAATACTTAATGATAGTATTGATAGCAGTCCAATGTTGTTCTTCTTGATCTATTTGATATCTTCCTACCATGCCCAGTGCATAGGTGATATCATGTTTGGTACATAACATGGAATACATGATAGATCCTATTGATAAAGAATATGGAATCTTACTCATCTTATCTTTCTGATGTGGTGCCTAGGGACACATATTCTTGGAAATATGTATACCATGTGACACTGGAACCAATCCTTTATTGGATTATTCCATACTAAATCTCTTTATTATCTGGTTAATTTATGTACTTTAACATAGTCTAAGAAGCCTCTTGGATCTATCACAAGTGATCTTGATCCCTTGAATGTAGGCTACTTCACCAAATTCCTTCGTGGAGAAGCACTTATTCAACTATTCCTTGACTGACTTCAAGACTGGTATGTCATTTCCAATAGGAAATACGTCGTCAATATACACTACTAGGATAATGAACACATTCTGATTACACTACTTGTAAACATATTGCTCACATCCATTCTTAATGAGACCAAATTATCTTATGGCTTCATATAATCAAATGTTTCATGATCTGGATGCTTGATTTAATCCATAAATGGATCTCTGTAACTTCCATACCCTTTTAGAATCACCTTGTGTCACAAAACCTTCTGGTTGTTTCATATAGACATCTTCCTGAAGGTTCCCATTAAGAAATGCATTTTTTACATCCATCTTCAAAATCTCATATTCATGGAAAGCTTCTATGTAAAGTATGATTATTATGGATTTAAATATGGAAAATGGTGAAAAGGTTTCATCATAGTCAATTCCTTGACAATGTTTAAAATCTTTAGCCACTAGCATTGCTTTATAGGTACTAAATTGACCTACCATGTCTATTTTCTTCTTGAATATCCATTTACACCCAACAAGATTTACATAAACTGGATCATCGACCAGAACCCAGACTTGGTACTGATATATGGAATCCATCTTGTAATTCATAACTTATAGCCATCTTTTCACTTATGAACTCTCCACAAATTCCTTGTAGGAGATAGGTTCATCATTTTCCAACAATAATGAGTCAACATCCTCGGTGATAAGTAAACCATATCTCTCTGGTTCCCTTACCTCTCTTATACTCCTATGCAGTACTTGTGGTTCAGGAACTAGTAGTTCCATTGGGACCTATAGAACTTGTTCTTGTACCAACTTCTGTGTATCTTGAGAATCAACTTCATCGAAGTCAATCTTTATCCCACTATCCTTTTTGGGGATGTGATCCCTCTCAGGAAAGATGGCCTATCTGGAAACAATCACTTTCTTTTCTAAGGGGTTGTATAGGTAGTATCCATTTGTTTCCTTGGGATACCCTATAAAGATACACTTTGTTCCCCTAGGTTCTAATTTTTTACCTGATAAAGACTTAACAAACACCTCACATCCCCATACATGTGTATGTAACAATTTGGGTTTCTTTACACTCTATTTCTCGAAGGGATTACCATTTTCCACCTTAGTTAGTACTTGGTTTAATGTGTATGCTACAGTTTTCAATGCATATCCTCAAAAGGATAATGGATGATCTACATAACTCATCATCGACCTTACCATGTCCAAAAAGGTACAGTTCCTCCATTCACTAACTCCATTCTACTATGGTGTATAAGGTGGAATGAGTTGAGATAGAATCCTAGACTCCCATAAAAGTTCGATGAAATAGGGGTTAATATATTCTACACCTCGATCTGATTGAATCTTCTTTATCTTATCACCAAGATGATTCTATAATTCATTCTTGAACTCATTGAATTTATTAAAGTATGTAGAGTTATACCTCATTAAGTAGACATATATATATCTACTCAATTCATCAGTAAAATCAATGAAGTAAGAATATCAACCTCTATCTTCTACTGGAAATGGTCCACACACATCAGTGTGTACTAATCCTAGAAGCTCTGTGTCTCTTTCACCCTATCAACCAAATGGTGGTTTGTTCATTTTTTCTTGAAACAAGTGTGACATCTATCAAGTGGTTTTATCTTGGAATATTATAAATAACCATCTTGATAGATATTTGTCAAGAGCTTCTCGTTTACATGACCAAGGTGGTGATGCCACAACTGGGTGTTGTATGAGTCATGTGAACTTGGTTCTTTATCAATTTCCAACACTTAGTTCTCATAATTTAATATATACATACTGTTATTTAAATGTGTCATACAATAAAATATGTTGTCCTTATAAAAGTAACAAAATTTATTTCTAAAATTGATAATAAATCCATCTATATCTAAACTCAATATAGAAATTTTGTTCTTGGTAAAACTAGGTACATAATAACAGCCATGTAAAACCAAAATCATTCCCATCGATAATGTGAGGTGGTAGTCACCAATGGAAATAGCATCTAGCCTCACATCATTGGAAGCTCGTAGATCCACCTCTCCTCTATAAATTTTTTAAAATAAACTTGTTTCCTACCTTTGAATATAGATGTGAGCACCACAATCTGTATCTAATACACAATGTGTAGAAATGGAAAGATTTCACTCGATAACAAATGTACCTTTGTCTTACCCTTGCCTTTGGGTGCAGTTCCTCTTCTTATGGGTTGATCTACCACATGCAAAGCATACTGCCTCTTTTTCCTTTCCCAACCTTTGGATCTTCTTCTTCTGGGTTAGACGGTTCTTTGTAGCTTTAGACTATTTACAAATATTAGGCTCCTTTTCCTTGTCCTTCCTATTCCTATTCACCATAAGGACTATGGGTTTTTCAAACCTAATGTGATTATCCACTTGTAGAATTAGGGTTAGAAGTCATGATAAGTTCTTCTCATTGTTGATCATATTGTAATTTACAATAAAACTAGAGAAGGCTTTAGGCAGTGATGATAGTATGAGATTTGTATGCAACTCATCTGAGAATTTAATCCCTAAGATGTCAAAACGCTCAATGTATCCAACAATCTTGACTACATGTGGTCTATCTGGCATATATTCTCCAATATTAGGAGTAAAAAAAGTGTTTGAGATCTCATTCATATCTTGTCTTGCCTTCTCTTGATAGAGATCCTGAAGGTGAGACATCATGCTATAAGTATCCATTTCTTCATGTTTCTTCAAGAGCTCATTGGTCATGTATGATAGTATGAGGCACTAAATATCCGTAGAATCATTCAGATGTTTCTTGTACATAGATAGTTCCTCATCACTTGCCTCATTTCCATGCTTAACTAGTAAAGGATCTTCAAGAAAATAAAGTGTCCTCTCATGGTGAAGGATAACCGGAAGGTACCTTTGAAACTCCTTGTAAAGACCCATAAAATTCAAGGGAAATTTTTTCTTAATTTTATTTGGGATTTTACAAGAACGCGGTTTCTGACGGTACATGATTCTGAGGCTCGGTGTGCCAGGAATTTCTATCTGAAGTTTAGCTCGGGTACGTTTAGTGAACGAACGAGCGGGTTTTTCTAACTTTTGAACCAGTTCTTGGAATCGAATTCCGAGGGCACCGATGAATTCACAGTTCCAGTATTTGCTTAGGAACACCTTTTATAGAGTTTCATTTTCATGAGAGAAGTTTTTAAAAATTTGTGGAAGTTAAAATAAAAATTGAGTTAAAATTTTTATTTCTAAGTGGTTAAAACCATTTAGTGGAAGTTGGGGGAAACCACCCAACATCCCATGGGAGGTTATGAGGGTGGTGGGGCCCACACGAACCCCAACCCTTCATATTCCCTAACTCCTTCAACTCACCATTAATTTTGATAACATAAGTTAATTAAATAGGTGAGTTTAATTTGAATGTTTGAAATTCAAATGCTTAAGTTATGTTAATAAAATAAGTGATGAACTTATTTTATTTTTTTGGAGTCTTGTTGCTTTGAGAGTTTTTGGGAGAAAATCTAAGGAGCTTGAAGAACTTCTTCTTCTTAGAGGAAGTACGCGAAGAAAGCTAGATTCCTCGGAGATCGACGACGTGACGACATCCTCGTGACGCGACTTCCTCCTTCCGCGAAGTCTTCTTCCATGATGGTTATCTCCGTGACGAACCCTTACACAACGTGTTCGACGAGGTAGGGAAATTATTATTTCGTTTGTTCCTGATTACGTCATCGTTGGCTTATCGTCTTTTTGCGGCCACCTGTTATCGCAATAATGGGAGGAGGTCAGACCGCACAAACAAGGCCGACTCTCCCCCCCTTTTTGGTTGTTTGATATTGATGCGGCACAAGCAAGGCAACGCGGTGCCGAAGGACCGCGCGGGAATTATTAATAAAAGGGGGAGAAGCGCAGTGTCGTCACGCCGCCCCATTGAAGACAAACCAAAGACGCGGCATCGTCATGCCACGCCGGAGAACCGCAAAAGCACTACAGCCGGAGAAGGGCCGCGGCGGAGGGGCACGGCGCCATTGTGCCACACTGGACGAACCAAGGCTGCGGCCGGTTCTGGGCCGCGGCGGAGCAGGGGAACCGGCGGCCGGTTCCGGGCCACCGGCGTCGGAGTAGGGGGACTGGCCTTGCTGGTCCCGTGGCGGCAACAGGTGACTGGCCGGGGTGGGCCAGCCGGACAGGGGAAAAGCCGGGGGTTTCAACCCCCGACTAGCCAGCTGAGCATCCCCATAATTGGGGGCCGCGATTACAAAACGGGGGGCAGGCGCCCCCCCCCCCCCCTCATCCGCTCGGACGAGCGGCCGAGCCACCTGTCTGGCACCAGCGCACCAGGATGGCTGCGTAGGACTTTCCGCCAGGCCGGGATGCGCTAGCCGGGTCGGGCCACACCCAGGGCGCGCCGGGCCGCGCCCAGGCCGGGTCGGACCGGGCCCGAACCCCCCTTTTTACCGGACTCTTTTGGTCTGTTACCCATAACTTGGGATGCAGACCTTCGATCAATGCACCATCAGCTGCGATGCGATCCTTGGATCGAGATGGTCATTTCAGTATACTACACTCAAGGTTTCGGAGAACTTTAGGTTCAGCCGGGTTGGTTCGTACACGAAACCAACCGGGCCCTCGGAGCAGAAACGATTATATCACAAGCTCCGGACGTCCGAATGACGTGCCGTCGACTTTTTTGGATTTCTCTTGATGAGAATAAACTTTTTACATGCTTCTCCTAAGTTTTGGATGCAGCTGGATAATGTCCGGGTTGGATTGTACCCGAAATCCAACCGGGCCCCTCGAACGGAAAGGATGATAACTTTCAGACCGGATGTCCGTTTGACAAACCGTCAGCGGCGTTGGTGACCACGTTGAGAAATAGTTCCTATGAGAATACCCTATGAGAGTTCATGGTACAGTCGAGATACGGCTGGGTTGGTTCGCACACAAAACCAATCGGGCCCCTGGGACGAAAAGGCTAGTAACTCATAGACCGGGCGTCTGACTGATGCGTCGTCTGTTGCATTGAGACCCCTATGACGAGGCAGTACTTGAAATACTTATTTTTGGAACTTTGTGAAATTTGGAGTATCGACCAGTAGCTCGTGGAGCGGACCCTCCCGGTGACGAGCTAGCAGAGTGCAGTGACCTAGTAGCTGGTTAAGACTTGACGACTACTGATTTATCGGCTCAGTGTGTTACGGATAGCCCAGTGGGGAGATATTGGTTGTAGCGGCAGACCCACGGCAGAGGAGCGCTTGGTAGTAACGGTAGACCTGTGGTACTCAACAGAAGGATTACCTCTGGAGGCTATAAGGTGGAGCGCTTGGTTGTAGCGGCAGACCCACGACGGAGGAGCGCTTGGTTGTAGCGGTAGACCCACGGTACTCAACATAAGGAGCACCTCTGGAACCTATGAGGGGGAGCACTTGGTTGTAGCGGTAGACCCATGGTGGGAAGCGCTTGGTTGTAGTAGTAGTCCCATAGTACTCGATAGGTGGAGTATTACAGTAGTCCAAGGAGTCTGACGCACTTGGTTATAGCGGTTGGCCCTCTGAACTCGACAGAGGAGGAGTTCGGCGTGCTTGGTTGTAGCGACAGGCCCACTGTACTCGACGGAGGAGGAGTTCTCCAGCAGCCGTGGTTTTGACGTCATGAATAAAATCCTGGTTGAGGTGAGTCTGTAATCTTTGTGTTTCCTCATGATTGAGATGGGTTACTTGATAACTTAGGTATATGTATGGGCATATACCTGGGTAAAGGTTATCTATTGATTTCATAAACCTAGTGTTTCCTCATGAATGAGATGGGTTACTTGATAACTTGGGTATATTTATGGGCATGTACCTAAGTAGAGGTTATCTGTTGAGATATTATTTGTGGTTACCCTTGTTGGATTTAGTGAGACCTTGAGGGTCTCTGGGTCCCTACTGAGTATCATTATACTAACCCCTGCACGGGCTATGCCCGCACCTCGTTGTGTTGGTTGCAGACGACGGGCAGCGCAGACAGAGGTCGAGTGTTCGAGGACTGGACAGTACCCGGAGGTGGACTTCATGGAGAGACGATACTCAGAGAAGGTTGACGACCAAGAGCATTGTGGAGGCTATCTGTACCTACCCTTCAGGTAGGATCCGTGGTGGACGATCCAGGAGCTGCGCTAACTGTACCTACCATTTAGGTAGGATCCGAGGAGGATGACCCAGGAGCTGCTACCTTTCTTCCAGCTGTTGTCTTTTTCTGGTGTACTTTTGTTCAGTTGTAGTTGTACTTTCGATTGGGTTTTTATTCGGGCCCATTTAGTTTTCAGCACTTCCTTTTGTACTTAGTGTATTACTTCTGCTTGTACTCTGTGGTGTTTTGTTACTTTTATAAAGGCAATTCCTTCCCAGTTTTTGGGATTTACGCCTTTGGTGCTAGTCACCAGCCCCTGGCCTATGGAAGGTGGGCTTGGGGTAGTCACGGCACGGGCCCTGAGGATGGGTCGTGACAAATTCGTATCAGAGGAGTTTGGTTCTACCACAGAACTTTGGACTCTGATCTTTCTTCTATGTGAAGCAATAATGTTAAGGGTATTGAGTGTGGTTATCAGTTCAGGGAGTCCAGTGTTGGTTCGGAGGCCGACGTATCCATACACCAGGACCCTGACTTCTGATTTCCGAGCGTTGTACGTAACGACAGCCCACCGAGCAACGAGGCCTCGGTACAGGGCCCTTTGACAGCAGAGGCACCAGCAGTAACTCTACCCGCCGAGCCACCGATGCTACCAACCCCAGCCGCTGATGGTGCATGTCGCCTTAGTGCACTGCATGAGTTTCAGCGTCAGCGACTGACCAGGTTCCGTGGGGAGACGGACCCTCAGGCAGCCGAGGATTGGCTGGAGGCTGTTGTTCGAGTTTTCCGTTTGGTAGGGACACCATCTGACATTATGGTGGTCTTTACAGCGAGCCTCCTGCACGCAGCAGTAGGAAGATTGTGGAGCTTGATGCTCCAGGTGCACGACGAGGCATCTCTCCTTTGTACAGACTTTGAGAGCCTTTTTTGCTCAAAGTTCGTCCCATCCACCCTCTGAGTGGTGCGTATCCAGGAGCTGCTACAGCTGCGGCAGGGCAGCATGACAGTAGCCCAGTACGCGACAAGGTTTACCGATCTCTTGCGTTATTCCACGGACATGGTACGGGGCCCATTATTCAGGGCCCGAACCTTCGATCAGGTTCTCAGGAGAGAGCTCAGAGCTTCAGTTGTTTCTCACATCATTCCGACTCAGATAGGGGTGTTGGAACGAGCCCTTTTAGTGGAGAGTTTCCTCACTGAGCAGTCTCCAGCAGCAGGACCCACCATTAGCCGGCATACGGCAGAGTCTTCTGTAGCAGGAAGTGGATAGATGACGTAGAGGTCCAAGAGGACTAGACCTATAGGTGGTCGACCGCATGACTCAGGATCATTTGTGAGAGGCACCCGGGGTGGAGAACGACTTACCATGCGCGGACAGTGTTACTCCTACGGCGGGGTTGGTTACATGGCTCGTGACTGTCTGACCCGCCATACAGATGACCAGTTGATGAACGAAGCACCTCCTGGGCAGAGGTAGAGGTTCGATTGAGGCAGACCGCATGGAGAAGGAGACCGTGGTAGGGGATTTGGTCGTGCAGCTAGAGGTGGATGATGCTTTGGGGTGTTGCCACCACCACCACCAGGAGGTCCACCCCGACTGCCGGGAATAGGTGGACGTGGGAGAGCTCAGCTGCAGGCAGCTGAGGCCTACGATCATGGAGCTCTGGGAGCAGATGGACATGAGCGGGACTAGCTCCATACCTAGAGACTTTTGTTCATGTTCCTTCTAGCACTGTTGATGTTTGTTTGTAGATGCTTTGTGTCTTTTTACTTTGAGTTACAGTAATAAAAGAAACCTTTCTTGTGGAGTTTACCTTCTTGTCCCATTTTTATGTTGTTACTAAGAGGTTTCGGTTTAAAAACCGTTGACTTGACCCTCACATTGAGATACTTACTGGAGGAGACCCAGTGACCACACAAGGATGCCGACAGTGTGACTGAACCCTTGGAGGTAAGAGTAGCAGTTGGATCTCTTGGTAGTAGCGTCGAGGCCTTAAGACGTCATCCTGGTGTGGATTAGTATCTTCCATGTCGGGATTTACTGTATTAGGCGAAGAACGTGGTTCATCCAGGGGATGAGACCGGATTTCTCTTATCAGCAAAGAAGAAATCTCAGTAGCTCTTGCAGGACAAGAAAGGTACAAGTCATCCAAGAGTGGATGAGGACAGCTCAGAGCCGGAAAAAGTCTTGTGCTAATAGGGGGTGGAGACCACTAGAGTTTGAGGTTGGCGACCACATTTCCCTACAGGTCTCACCTCGACGTGAGTTACGGAGATGTGGCCAAGGTGACAAGTTATCTCCGAGGTTCAGCGGACCTTTCTAGGTCCTCATTAGGGTAGGCGAGGTGGTTTACCGCTTGTCCCACCCACCTCAGTTGCACCAGGTGTACTACAACTTCCACGTATCTCAAATAAGGAGATACGAGCTCGACCCATCACTTTTCATCGACCATGAGGAGTTGGACTTGGGCGATGGGGTGACCCTCACAGAGGTTCCAGTGGAGATCGAGGAACGACAGGAGCGTATCCTACGAGGACGGGTCGATTCCTCAGTTGCGCTTTCACTGATAGTATGAGAACCTCCAGGTGAGAACATGGGAGCAGAAGGCTCAGATCCATGCTCAGTACCGCTTCTGTATCCTTAGGATTGTGTCAAAGCTTTATGAGGATGTAAATCCCTGAAGTGGGAGTAATTTAAAAACCTGTAAAATTCAAGGGAAATTTTTTCTTAATTTACATTGGAATTTTACAAGAATGCGGTTTCTGACGGCACTTGATTCTGAGGCCCGGTGTGCCCTGAATTTCTATCTGAAGTTTAGCTCGGGTACGTTCAGTGAATGAACGAGTGGGTTTTTCTAAATTTTTAACCGGTGCTCAGAATCGAATTCCGAGGGCACCGATGAATTCGTAGCGCTAGTATTTGCTTAGGAACACCTTTTTTGGAGTTGCGTTTTCACGAGAGAAGTTGTTAAAAATTTGTGGAAGTTAAAATAAAAATTGAGTTACAATTTTAATTTCTAAGTGGTTAAAACCATTGAGTGGAAGTTGGGGGAAACCACCCAACTTCCCATGGGAGGTTATGAGGGTGGTGGGACCCACACAAACTCCACCCCTTCATATTCCCTAACTCCTTCAACTCACCATTAATTTTGATAACATAATTTAATTAAATAGGTGAGTTTAATCTGAATGTTTGAAATTAAAATGCTTATATTATGTTAATAAAATAAGTGATGAACTTATTATATTTTTTTGGAGTCTTGTTGCTTTGAGAGTTTTTGGGAGAAAAGCTAAGGAGCTTGAAGAAATTCTTCTTCTTAGACGAAGTACGAGAAGAACGCCAGATTCCTCGGAGATTGACGACGTGACACCGTCCCCGCAACGCGACTTCCTCCTTCTGCGACGTCTTCTTCCGTGACGGTTATCTCCGCGATGAACCCTCGCATAACGTGTTCGACGAGGTAGGGAAATTATTATTTCGTTTGTTCCTGATTACTTCATCGTTGGCTTATCGTCTTTTTGTGGCTGCCTGTTAGCGCAATAACGGGATGAGGTCGGACCGCACAAACATGGCCGACTCTCCTCCCCTTTTTTTTTGTTTGATATTGATGTGGCACGAGTAAGGCAACGTGGTGCCGAAGCACCGCGTGAGAATTATTAAGAAAAGGGGGAGAAGGGCAGCGCTGTCGCGTTGCGCCGTTGAAGACAAACGAAAGACGCGGTGCCCTCGCGCCGCGCCGGAGAACCGCAAAAGCACCACATCCAGAGCGGGGCTGCAGTGGAGGGGCGCGGCGTCGTCGCGCTGCGCTAGATGAACCAAGGCCGAGGCCGGTTCTGGGCCGTGTAGGAGCAAGGGAACCGGCGGCCGGTTCCGGGCCGCCGGCGTCGGAGCAGGGGGACCGGACTTGCCGGTCCCATGGTGGCAACAGCCGGCCGGACAGGGGAAAAGCCGGGGGTTTCAACCCCCAGCTGGACAGCTGAGTGGCCCCATAATTGGGGGTCGCAGTTACAAAACGGGGGGCAGGCGCCCCCCACCCCCTCCTCCGCTCGACCAAGCGGCCGAGCCACCTGGCTGGCGCCAGCGCGCCGGGCTGGCTACCCAGGCCGGGTCGGACCGCGCCAGCTGGGCCGGGCCACGCCCAAGCGGTCTGGACCCAGACCCGGGATGGGTCGACCCGGTTCGGTCTGACCCAGGGGGTACCGGGCCGGGTCGGACCGGGCCCGAACCCCCCTTTTTACCGGACTCTTTTGGTTTGTTACCTATAACTTAGGCTGCAGACCTCAGATCGATGCACCATTAGCTATGATGCGATCCTTGGATCGAGACGGTCGTTTCAGTATACTACACTCAAGGTTTTGGAGAACTTTGGGTTCGGCCGGGTTGGTTCGTACACGAAACCAACCGGGCCCTCAGAGCGGAAACACTTATATCTTGAGCTCCAGACGTCCGAAAGATGTGTCGTCAACATTGTTGGATTCTTGTTAATGAGACGGAACTTTTGGCATGCTTAGCCTGATTTTTGGATGCAGTTGGATAATGGCCGGGTTGGATTGTACCCGAAATCCAACCGGGCCCCTAGAACGGAAAGGCTGATAACTTTCAGACCGGACATCCGTTTGATGAACCGTCAACAGCGTTGGTGACCACGTTGAGAAAAGGTCCCTATGAGCATACCCTATGATAGTTTGGGGTACAGTCGAGATATGATCGGGTTGGTTCGCACATGAAACCAACCGGGCCCCTAGGACGAAAAGGCTAGTAACTCACAGAACGAGCGTCCGACTAACGCGCCGTCTATTGCGTTGAGACCCCTATGACGAGGAGGTACTTGAGATACTTCTTCATGGAACTTTGTGAAATATAGAGTATCGACTAGTAGATCGTGGAGCGGGCCCTCCCGGTGATGAGCTAGCAGATTGCAGAGACCTAGTAGCTGGCTAAGACTTGACGACTACTAATCTATCGGCTCGGTGTGTTACGAATAGCCCAGTGGGGAGCGCTTGGTTATAGAGGCAGAACCACAGCGGAGGAGATCTTGGTAGTAGCGGCAGACTCGCGGTACTCAACAGAAGGAGTACCTCTGGAGGCTATGAGGGGGAGCGCTTGGTTGTAGCGGCAGACCCACGGCGGAGGAGCGCTTGGTTGTAGTGGCAGACCCACGGTACTCAATAGAATGAGTACCTCTGGAACCTATGAGGGGGAGCGCTTGGTTATAGCAGCAGAAGCTTAATGGGAAGCGCTTTTTTGTAGCAGTAGGCCCATAGTACTCGACAGGTGGAGTACTACAGCAGTCCAAGGAGTCCGACATGCTTGGTTGTAGTGGCAGGCCCTCTGAACTCGAAAGAGGATGAGTTCGGCGTGCTTGGTTGTAGCGACAGGACCACTGTACTCGACGGAGGAGGAGTTCTCCAGAAGTCGTGGTTTCGACGTCATGAATAAAATCCTGGTTGAGTTGAGTCTGTAATCTTTGTGTTTCCTCATGATTTAGATGGGTTACTTGATAACTTAGGTATATGTATGGCATATACCTTGATAGAGGTTATCCGTTGATTTCATAAACCTAGTGTTTCCTCATGAATGATATGGGTTACTTGATAACTTGGGTATATGTATGGGCATGTAACTAAGTAGAGGTTATCTGTTGAGATATTATTTGTGGTTACCCTTGTTGGATTTAGTGAGACCTTGAGGGTCTCGGGGTCCCTACTGAGTATCGTTATACTCACCCCTACACGGGCTATGCCCGCACCTCGTTGTGTTGGTTGTAGATGACAGGCAGCACAGACAGAGGTCGAGTGTTCGAGGACTGGACGGTACCCGGAGGTGGACTTCACGGCGAGACGATACTCGGAGGAGGTTGACGAGCAAGAGTGTTGTGGAGTCTATCTGTACCTACCCTTCAGGTAGGATCTGTGGTGGACGATCCAGGAGCTGAGCTAACTGTACCTACCCTTTAGGTAGGATCCAAGGAGGACGACCCATGAACTTCTACCTTTCTTCTAGCTGTTGTCTTTTTCTGGTGTACTTTTTTCAGTTGTAGCTGTACTTTTGATTGGGTTTGTATTCTGGCCCATTTAGTTTTCAGCACTTCCTTTTGTACTTAGTGTATTACTTCCTCTTGTACTCTGTGGTGTTTTTTTACTTTTATAAATGCAATGCCTTCCCAATTATCGGGATTTACGCCTTTGGTTCTAGT
The DNA here is from genome assembly GCA_963277665.1 of Viscum album. Classification (NCBI taxonomy): domain Eukaryota; kingdom Viridiplantae; phylum Streptophyta; class Magnoliopsida; order Santalales; family Viscaceae; genus Viscum; species Viscum album. The sequence goes on from OY728132.1 coordinate 1,703,186,146, forward strand.
CACTAGCCCCTGGCCTATGGAAGGCAGGCTTGGGGTAGTCATGGCACGGGCCCTAAGGACGGGTCGTGACACTCCTATAAATTAGATTCAATGATAAGGTTTTCCTTCTCGAATATGGATCGCAATGACATGTTTCATGTCATATTTTATGATGTTTCTACAAATAATATGAATAGAGTTTTAGTACTTTATCTTGATAAATATATACAAATAAATAAATTATTATCTATTAGTCTCCCACTATTTTGTCAAAACCCAACATCCCTTACCACTGGCTTTGGAATATCTTGTCGCTTGGACATTCTTGAATAAAGAATCCATATTTACCTTTGTATTACTCCTACTAGGATTTTTCAAGCAACATAAAAGGTTTTAGGTAGTCATTCCAAATTTCAACTACATTAACTCACAGCTCCTTGATCTGTTGAGTGGACTCCCCAATCCTGAAATCCTTAATTTTGGATTTCCTCAAACTTTGCCTCTCAGTTACATCAATTCCTGCTATGGAGGTCAACCCTTGATGTAAACTAAGTTATGTAAACCCAAAACCTCAAATTATAATTCCCCAATAATTGAAATCACCACAACTAGGGTTGGTTAAACACTTTGGACTATGGTTCGATTCTAATCGTAGTAGTGGAAGGCTAAACCGACTTAATATTTAATTGATGGATTTTATCCTTTATGAATAAATTTCCTCTTATTATCTTTTCACATTCTTTTTAATATTAATTGTTATATAATTAAGTGATTAACCATGTATAGATAATGTTTACGCATAATCCATTTTATTTTAGTTCCATCTTTTATGTTTGTTAGTTCATTAATTATTTGATTGCGTCAAACATCCATAATGAATAACCATACAATTGAAAGAAATAAATAAATTTTCTTATCATGAGCTTTTCCTTTGGTTATTTTATCTAGCAGTTGATAAACTAACCCTAGCCTAGGGGATAAATTCTTTTAACCATTTAAGGTTTGTGTTTATAGTTTTCCATCTTTCTACCTTTATATCTCCTTGGATTGATTTCACCTCGGCTTCTAACTTGAGCCACCTCCACTATATTGGGAGCTCCATCCATTACATATGATTTCAACTCACACAAAGGTGAGGGGTAAAAGGGGGGTTTACATAAAATAAACCATGAGCACGCATTCCCTATATATTAATGAGGAGAAGGCAAGAAGGATGAGAATTATAATTTAATAAATAAATTAAAAGGGAACCAATCACATAAAAAGGTCTGGTATGGCCCATGATCATCCACATACACATAATTAATTAAACATTTAATAAAACTAGCATTCAATTCTTTAATCATTATTATTAAGGTAAATTACACTCGAATCGATTAATCATTATCTTTAATTAATCAATCTTTTTTATCTTAATCCTTTTCTAAATTTCCTTGAGATTCTCATCCATAACCTTATACATAACTTGTACCTTTGAGGAAACCCAAAGAATACCCATCAAAAACTACCCAACATGTATTATACTTGTATACACTTTATTCTTTGTGACATGTAGCATACACGTAGAATTATAATTGTAATTCAACTCATACATGATGTGCAGATCTCTGAACATTATGCATATGTTAAATAAACATTTATATATATATATATATATATATCAAAAACCTATCACATGTTGTGTCCCAAATTTATTCCCACACAAAGGTACATTTCTCAAGGGTTACATAATATAATAATAAAATTTTAAATATGGATAATCTGGAAAAAGTACACAGCATGTAAATCCGACTACACGACGTGTACCCTCCTAACTGTCCATCAGAAGTACACGCTTAGGGAAATGGTGTGTGAGGTGTACTTCCAAAATCTTTAGAGTACATGTTGTGTTTCTTGGGCCACACACCATGTTGACTCTGTGTTACATGGTCACCAGCTAGGCAAGCCATGTATGGGATACACAACTTGACCTTAACCAAAAGGGACTACACATCGTGTCCAATGGGCCACACAACATGTATCCCGGATAACCATGCGTTACTATGACCTAGTCAATATGTGGTGTAATAATTAAATACACCACATGCCATTAATGCACACGTATTGAGTAATTTCTGAATTACTCCCAATGCACTGAACACAATTGCATGATTTGTGGTCAGAATTACACGGTGTGTATGGAAGATGGCACGGTGTGTAACTCTGAATACATAGCATGTACTGTCGTGTTTCCTAGATATAATCAATAGTGCTTCCTAATAAGATCCTCGATATTTTAATCATAAATTTATTTGTTTTTTTTAATCTATGAGAAACGAAAGAGGAAGACCAAATCTCAAAATTCAGATTACAAGAATGATTAAACATGATTTGAAAAACTAAATTATTAAAGATTAAATCATCAAAAAATTATTTAAATAATTATAAATTAAAATATGACCATTATGATACCACTTGTAGGTTGCGGGTATAGCAGAAGCGCGGTATGGGCGTGTACCCAACTTTACAAATTTCTATGATCGATGATTAATTCGGGATCAATACGATGATAAATGCTAGTATCAGAGGAATTGAATCCAAGATAAAAGACAAAGGAGAGAATATGAAACCAAGAAGAGATTATCGACATATTCTTTTATAATTAATTTAATTAAATTAAATAATTACCCCCAAGGTGATTATTTCTTTGTTGAGGTGTTCGACCATAGGTCTGAGATGTGGTTTTGTTGCGATATAGAATCCAAGGATAGGAATCCTCTAATGGTGATCCATATGTGCTCCACATATCTCTAAACATCACCGAAGGAGTCTCTAGGTTCTAGTATAGAATATCCTTGTGCTTGTGATTTCTGCCTTTGATCGCCTTGAGAATCACTTCCAAAAAGTACTCTAGATCTGGTGGATAAGGATCTCTCTCCTTCTTGAGAGCGTTCTTAGAGAGGGAAGAGTTTTCTAGGTTTGAGAGATTTATTCTAAGGATGTTTTTCACACCACCATTGGTTATCCAGTGGAATGACCCCTTGGATAATTATAAAATAATAACATAATGGGGAATTTAATTCACTAGGAAATAATAAATAATTATCACAAGTGTTGTTATTTATTTTATTATTCCATGTGAAACCCCATATCAAATAATAATAGTAATGCTATGCTTTTCATGACATGTTCTTAACTTGCACGTTATATTCAAATATTATTTAACCAAATAATATTTAATATTATTTATCATCAGACCCATAACTTGGTCTCTTATTCCTTCTCAATATTTACCGGGAGTTGAATAATGACTATTTATTTATTAAATAAATATAACTTCATTATTCTCTGATAAATAAATATTCAATTTGCAATATATTCTCTCAAATAACTAAAAATAAAATAAATGAAATCATACTTGAATAATTATTAAACCATAATTAGGAATAAAATTTATTCAACTTGTTAAATAATAAATTATTTAACTGAGATACTTGCTACACTTATTGTGTGGCCCTATAATTGTAGCAACTTAGGTTTTGGCCCAGTCAGACTTTGGAATATTCCTATGAATAATTCCAAAGTTAAGAGCTAAGATGACGTGCAATTACGTGGCCCGGTGTGCCCAAAATTAATTTTATAAAAATATTAAGTATTTTAGTACTATGCATGAGGTGCGAATGATTTATATATTAAATAGTATCTCAGATAAGAAATATGAGGGCACATTTGCATCCGTAGCATGTCATTTACCATAGGCGAGGTGTAAAAGTTAAAGGCACGAGCCTGCTGTGAGAGAAGTCAACCAGGGGAAAAATCATCATTTTAAATTAATGACATAGTGATTTTTTATCACTAGAATTATTTTCTAATAACATTCGAATGAAGTCTTGGAATGGAAATTAGAGACTTACATTGAGTTTGAAATGGGTTTTTTTGCCTAGGCTTGATATAAAATAAGTGGGCGTGGAGGTTTTGGAATCTCCGACCATCGTCAGACTTTCAGTGAGTTTATATAAATTCAATTATGTGTTGGAATCAATGGAAAGCCACAATTTACCCTTTATCCCTCTCTCTATCTATCTCCCTCTCAACCGTTCTTCGACGCTCTTCATGGTTCTTCGCCGGATTGAGGAGCGAACTCCGACGGATCGAAGTGGGATCGCAGTGGGCGTGTCGCCCACAAAAAACAGTCGGATCGAAGTAGGTTTTTATATTAATTTTCATTCTTTCATTGACTTCATAAGTTTTTGACAAACCTGTCATTTGAATTATATAATTTTAGAATTAGTATGATGGCCAAACGAACACGGTCATCGTTCGAGCCCCATTCTAAATCCCATGTTTGACGTGTTCTTCGTCCTTCTTCGTCTGAATTTTTGGAAGCGTCAATCGACAGTCGAATCATTGATAAGAGGTAGGCATTGGGAGGGTCACGTTGTAGGGATCACAAAGATGTCTCTCGGTCTGAAATCGGGCATCCGTTCAAGTTACGGTGGTCCTCCTAATGAACCACCGGATCACCACCGGCAGTAGCAGTTGGCGGCTAAGCGCGACGGCTGCGGTATGTCGCACGGCGGAGCATCTTAGGAGGTGCGGTGTTAGCATAACCCAGTGGAGGAGCATGGTTGTGCAATAAAAATCGTACAACAAGAGTCCTAGGGGGGTCTGGGAGTTAGACAGGGCGGCTGGGAGCGCGACGCTCAAGCGAAGAGCTGGTCGGGGCTTCGATGCGGCCCAGCAGACAGGGGCGGACACGCGGAGGTGCGGCGGGCTGTCTGGAAGAGGAGCGTGGAGCCAAGGCAGCCGGGACACACGCGGCCCGTGTCGCGGAGGTGCACTCAGTAGACGGGAGCGACAACTTCAACTTGTCGCAGTCAGGGCGAATCCCAGAGATCAATGCCTTGGGTGGAGCTGCAGATAAGGACCCGCATCCCACAAGTCCTGTTGGTGCGGCGTGCGGACATAGACCAGTTGCACGGCCGATCTTAGTGGAAGAACTAGACCCTCAGGTCTAGTGGTTTTGTAATGGTCCACGGTTAGCGGTCCACAGTGAGATGGGCCGGACACGCGGCTGGGTCGCGTGTCGGCGGTATGGATCGGCCAAGTTGGTCCCCTTATGTTCAAAGGAGCGTATCTTCTAGATGGTGCGTCTATTTGATGCACTATCAATGGCCATGGGTTCTTATTAGGGAGATGGACTTTTGAAGTGGGTTTAAGGGTTTTTTAATTTTTCACTCGAAGGTGGGTGACCTGAAACACTTTAATTTAATAATATTAAATTATTATTAAAGCTTGCAACGGATGTACCTCACGAACCGAACATTTGATTAACGCACCGTCAACGGCAGCGTGACCCTAGTTCTCTTGAGGACTTTTTGAGATGATGCTTTAAGTGTTTGAGTAAAAGGAAAGGTAAGAGCCCCGCAAGGCCCAGTTTTCACGTTTTACAGTGAAATGTCACTTTTTCACCTGACATCTGTTTGGAGTGTTTGATCACTCGTTTCTATGTGTTTTTCCAATGTAATTGAAACGGTGAAATATGCCCGCCAAAATTTGGGGTTGAGGCATGGGATCCACAAGGTGGCTTCCAGGCGTACACTACGTTTTTACGACTTATGCTTCATAAGTCCATTTGGGGAAAATGAATAGATCACTATGCATGTTATTTTGTGTAGATCGCGATGGCGGCCCAAGTATAAGCCTAGGAGGTGCGCAATGTGGAGATGATGTGGTTCGCTAGGGTTAGCGACATTTGGACCAGCAATGGTTGAGTGTACTACCTTGGTTCGTTCCTATGAGGGTTTGTGTGGCATTACTACATCAGTATAGGTTTGTGATCCCCTTGATATGATTGTTTTATGATAGAGTTATGGCATCCATCTGGTGGGTCTGGAGTGGGATCCTCTAGCTTCACTTCCTTGGATCAGGTTCTTGGTATCGCTGTGGCTGCTTATCCATAGGCAGCAATCCCCTATCTAGTAGGTTAACCCTGTAGGGTTTGAGGCATCATAGGGAATATGATCCCTTACACAGTGGGTTGTTCAGTATGGTTGCAGAATCGTCAGTTAAATGATCCCCTACTCATTGTGTGGTTTCATTAGGGTTAGTGCATCGTCGGTTTGATCCCCTACATCATGAGTTTTACCAGATGGGGTTTCCGGTATCATTCTGGCCATATTCGCATAGGCGAAGATCCTATATCTGAGTGGTGTGATCTATGGATCACCAGATCGGGTTGTGTTATCCCCCAGGAGTTCCTATGAGTGATCGCCTATACATGAGATCTATGAGTTATCAGAGTGGCGCAACGAAATATGGTGGTCCCATAACCCATAGGTCAGAGGATCTCAGTGATGATATCTGACGAGCATATACCTCTTGGACGAGTTCTATCTGGGATGACAGAGCTCGTGTAGTTTGTTCTCCTAATTATGTACCAGTCACAGGTTATGAGGTCAGAACCACATGAGGATTAGTGCATGAAATGAGTATATCTAGTTGTTCATGGTATATGTAGGGGCATATATCTAATTGTATGTTCATAGTGTATGTATGGGCATACACCTGAGTTGAGCTGACTAGTCGTGTTAGCTGAGGATGGTCTTGAGATGGAGTTTCTTTCTCATTTGGGTTCCCTATGGCTGGGATGAGCTTACTGTTGTCTTTCAGTTTCTCCCTTTTATTTTGAGGTTTTTGCGGTGCCTACTAATTATTTTAAATACTCACCCCTGCATGGGATTTTCCCACACATGTTTGTGTCTTGTGCATACCACGGGCCTTTTAATGGAGTTCCAGGAGAACCCAGAGCAGGCAGAGCTTAGTGAGCGAGACCGACCAGGGTGTTTACTAGATCTATGATGAGGAGCTTACCATTGGGTGTTTTTGGAAGAGTTTTCCCTCCATCTGAGCAGGTTGGAAGCTTTTGTAGTTTTCTTTGGTTGGCCCTGTTTTTCTATTTTGTACTTCTACTACACTCTGGTTTAGGATAGATGTATACATGCATTTACTTTTCAGTTTATATATATATATATATATGCACTGTTTCATGGAGGAGTATGTGGGTGCCTGTGTACAGGTACCTTAGGCTAATGCCTCCCATGTGTGTGATGGCCTACTCGGTGCTAGTCACCAGCCCCTAGCCTATTGGATGTAGGCTTGGGGAGTTACAGCTTGAGTCCCATTGGGTTGGGTCATGACAGGGTGGTATCAGAGGAGGTTCCACCTTTGGGATCTCAAAGCGTAGCTGGTCTAGCTGTGAGCTTGGTTTGGGTAGCATAGTGGCAGTGTTATGATGTTTCAAGTTTGTATTTCAGGTTAGGGACTATAGTTTTGGTGTGGCGGCCAACGTATCCATTCACTAGGACTCTGATAACCTGCCTTTTGACTTGGTACATTTGGACACAAGTCACATGGGACATAATGGTACATGTGTCATCTAGGACTGGGTTTTGGGTTTCCCTTGTTGTTCTTGAGTCAGATCCGTAGATATACTCTTTGAACATGGTGTGTCTTGATTGTATTTTAGGATTCCTTCACGATGATATCCAACAATAGTTTCATAGTGGGATTATGGTGGTGATCTGCCTCATATAGAGGTTGTGGACCAGGGTGCAGGTTTTGAGGATGGACCTCCAGTTGGTCCGCCAGTTGAGACACCACCTGTCGAGCAGCTGGTTATGTCGGTAGTACAGGACGAGGTTGAAAGTAGGATGAGTGCACTACATGATTTCTAGAGGCAGTGAACTTTGAGGTTTTGGGGTGATCCAGACCCTCAGGCAGCTGATGACTGGCTCGAAGCAGTCACATGGTTTTTCCACCTGGTAAGGACACCTCCAGATTAGATGGTGGTCCTAGTGGCGAGCCTTCAACATGGTTTGACCGGGCGATGGTGGAGTTTGGTGATGCAGTCCCATAATTATTAAATGCCCGCGTGGATAAAGTTTGAGTGACTCTTACAAAAAGAGTTCTATCCGATTATGCTGAGGTCAGTGTGGATTCAGGAGATTCTACAGCTTCGACAGGAGGGCATGATTGTGTCGGAGTACTCAGGGAGGTTTACAGACCTGTTGTGCTACTCCCTGGATATGATTCAAGACCCGTTCTTTAGGGCTCAGACCTTCGAGCAGGTGCTACGTAGGGACATCCGGGGAGGTGTGGTTTCCTTGTGCCTAACCACCTATGATGGAGTACTAGAGTGAGCCTTGGTGGATGATATTTTTCTAGCTGAGCAGATTCAGCCCGTAAGTGTTGGGCACGTGGTAGCTAAGACGTCGGCAGCTATTAGCTAGAGGTAGGTGCAAGGTTCTGGATGTTGCTGACATTTTAGGATGTGACCCCAGGATAGAGGATCTGAGGCTCAGGGCTCACAAGGCATGCGGGTCAGTTTTGTTCAACCGCAGGAGAGGTGGTGTTATGCTTGCAACAATCGGGGACATCTTTCTAGAGATTGTCTAACCCGTTATGCTGCTGAGAGGGAGTTGGTCGATAGGCCGCCTTGGCAGAGGCAATGTCTTGAGTTTGGAATTCTGTAGGGTAGTGGATGTGGCGACGGAGCTGGTGCAGTAGCAGGGGGTGGTAGGCAGTATCAGATGCCACCACCACCACCCCCAGGTGGTCCACATCGAGATCAGGGAGTTGGAGGGAGAGGGTGAGGACAACTTCAGTCCTTAGAGGTTTTTGACCTAGAGGCTCCGTAGATGGATAGAGATACACCTTGTGTTCTTTATACTTTCTACACTAGTTTTAATAGACACTGTTTAGTGGTACTCTTTCCTTTTAGTTTATTTCTCGACTTTTGTTCAGGGCGTTGGTAAGACCTTGTGTGGGTGTTGTTCGGCGTGCTTCAAGTGCATGAGGAAGAAGAATCCCTCCCCCACTGAGACTTTTTTTTGTGACATGATTAAAACCGTGTGGGCGAGTCAGTGCTTCCCAAAGAGGATAGTGTTGAGGTGTGTTAGACGAGTCCCTCTAACTTATTCATTCAGACAGGGGTGTGTGTTGGTGAACTCGTTGGTGTGGGAGACCTAGTTGAGAGTTCGATTACTTTCATTATTCTTATAGATTTTTGGGGATGAAAAGTTCTAAGGTGGGGAGGATTTAGAGACTCAGGTTTTGGCCCTGTCATACTTTGGAATATTCCTATGAATAATTCCAGAGCTAGGTGCGAAGATGGCGTGTGATTCTGAGGCACAGTGTTCCCCAAATTAATTTTATAAAAATATTAAGTATTTTACTACTATGTAGGAGGCAGGAATGATTTATCTCTTAAATGGTAGCTCAGATCAGAAATTCGAGGTAACATTTGTGTCTGAAGCGTGCCATTTACCTTAGGTGGGGTGTAAAAGTTACGGGCATGGGGCTGTTGTGAGAGAACTCACCCAGGGAAAAAATGTCATTTTAAAATAATGACTTAGTGATTTTTTATCACTGTCATTCTTTTTGAATAACTTTTGAATGAAGTATCAGAATGGAAATCTAAGACATCCATTGAGTTTGAAATGGGGTGTTTTTCCTATGCATGATATAAAATAAGCGGGCATGGAGCTTTTGGAATCTGCGACCATCGGTGGAGTTTCAGTGAGTTTATATAAATTCACTTAAGTGTTGCAATTAAGGGAAAACCATAATTTTACTTCTCTCTCTCTCTCTCTCAATCTTTCTTTGACGTTCTTCACCGTTCTTCACAAGATTGAGGAGAAAACTCTGACGGATCGAAGTGGGATCACAGTGGGTGCATCGCCAATAACAAATGACCAGAACGATGTAGGGTTTTCTATTGATTTTTTCTCCTTCATCAATTTCATGAGTTTTCGACAAACCCGTCATTTAAATTATATAATTTTAGAATTAGGAAAAAGGCCAAAAAAACATGGCCATCGTCCGATCCCCATTCTAAATCCCATGTTTGACGCGTTCTTCGTCGTTCTTCGTCCAAATTTTCGGATGCGCCAATCGACTGTCGGATCATTGATAAGAGGTAGGTGTTGTAAGGGTTGTGTTGCAGGGATCACAAATATGTCTCCTGATCTGAAATTGGGAATCCGTTCGAGTTATGGTGGTCTGCTGAAAGAACCACCGTATCACCACCGGTAGTAGTGGTTGTGGGCTACGCGTGGTGGCCGTGTTATATTGCATGGTGGAGCGTCTTCAGAGGTGCGGTGTCGGAAGAACCTAGTGGCAGAGCATGGGTTTGCGATGACTATTGGATGAGAGGAGTCTGAGGGGGGGTTCAGGAGTTAGATGGGGTGGCTGGGAGCGTGACACTTAGGCGAAGAGCAGGTCGAGGCTTCGGCGCGGTGCAGCATGTAGGGGTGGACGCGCAGAGGTGTGGCGGGCCGTCCGGAAGCGGAGCGGGGAACCCAAGCAGCCGTGGGTGGCCGGTGCCGCAACAGTGTGCTCAGTAGGAAAGAGGGACAGCTTTGGCCTGTCGTGGTCAGGGGGAATCCATGAGGTCAGCGCCTCGGGGGGAGCTGTGGACAAGGACCCGCATCTTGCGGGTCCTGTTGGTGCGGCGTGCGGACAGAAAAAGGCCGCACGGCCTGTCTGAGTGGAAGAATCGGACCCTCGGGTCTGGTGGTGTTGTAACGGGCCACGGTGAGCTGGGTCAGACCCGAAGCTGGGCCATAGTCCGGTGGTCTAGATCGGGCCAGCCAGGATGGACGAGCCCAGTTGGGCCCCTTATGTTCAACGGGGTGTATCTTCTAGAAGGCGCGTTCATTTGACGCGCCATTGGTGGCCATGGGTTCATCTCAGTGAGACAAACTTTTTGAAGTGGTTTTTGGGGTTTTTGAGTTTTGCACTCAAAGGTGGGTGACCCTAAATGCTTTAATTTAATAATATTAAATTATTATTTAAGCTTGCAATGGATGTACCTCGTGAACTGGACATCCAATTGTTGTGTCGTTAGCGGCAGCGTGACCCTAGTCCTCATGCATACTTTTTGAGATTTTCCTTTAGGTGTATGAGCTAAAGGCAAGGTGCGGGTCCTATAGGGCCCAGTTTTCACATTTTATGATGAAATGTCACTTTTTCACCCGACATCTGTTTAGAGTGTTTGAGTACTCATTTCTGTGTGTTTTTTCAAGAGAATTCCAATGGTGAAGTCTGCCTACCTAAATTTGGGGCCGAGGAATGGGACCCACAAGGTGGATTCCAGGCGTACGCTGTATTTTTATGACTTATGCTTCATAAGTCCATTTGGGGAAAATGAAAATCCCACCATACCTCTTTTTCAGCGTAGATTGTGATGGTGGCCCGGTATAGGCCTAGGAGGTGCGCAATATGGGGATGATGTGGCTCACTTGGGTTAGCAACATTTGGACCTGTAGTGGTTGAGTGTACTCCCTTGGTTTGTTTCTATGAGGGTTCATGTGGCATTACTACCTCAGTATAGGTTTGTGATCCCTTCAATAGGATGGTTTTCTAATAGATTTATGGCATACCTCTGGTGGGTATGGAGTGGGATCCTCTAGCTTTGCTTACCTAGATAGGGTTCTTGGTATCGCTGTGACCACTTACCCACAGGCAGCGATCCGCTATCTAGCTGGTTGACCCCGTAGGGTTTGAGGCGTCATAGGAAATATGATCCCCTATATAGTGGGTCATTCAGTAGGGTTACAGAATCGTCAGTTAAACGATCCCCTACTAAGCATGTGGTTTCGGTAGGGTTAGTGCATCGTTGGTTCTATCCCCTACATCATGGGTTTTACTAGATGGGGTTTCCAGCATCGTCGTGGCCATCTTCGCACAGGCGACAATCCTCTATATGTGTGATGTGATCTGTGGATCACCAAATCAAGTTGTGGTATCCCCCAGTAGTTCCTGGGAGTGATCCCCTATATGTGATATCTACGAGTTATCAGAGTGGCATAGCAGAAGTGTGGTGGGCCCATAACCCATAGTTCAGAGGATCTTAGTGATTATATATGACGAGCATATACCTCTCGGATGAGTGCCATCTGGGATGACAGAGCTCATGGAGTGTGTTCTCCTATTTATGTACCTATCACAGGTTATGAGGCTGGAACCTCATGAGGCTTGGTGTGTTAAATGAGTATATCTGGTTGTTCATGGTATATGTATGGGCATATACCTGAGTGGATGTTCATGGTGTATGTATGGGCATACACCTAAGCTAATATGACTAGTCGTGTTAGCCAAGTATGGTCTTGAGATGGAGTTTCTCTCTCATTTGTGTTCCCTCTAGCTGGGATGAGCTAACTATTGTCTTTCAGTTACTCCCTTTTATTTTGGAGTTTTTAGGGTGCCTACTGAGTATTTTATATATTCACCCCTACATGGGATTTTCCCACACATGTATGTGTCTTGTGCAGACCACAATCCTTTCGATAGAGTTCCAGGAGGACCCAGAGCCGGCAGAGCTTAGTGAGTGAGACTAACCGGGGTGTTTACTGGAGATGTGCCGAGGAGCTTACCGGTGGGTGTTTTTGAAAGAGTTTTCCCTCCTTCTGAGAAGTTTGGATGCTTTTGTAGTTTTCCTTTGGTGGGCCATGTTTTTTCCTTTTGTACTTTTGTAGTACTCTGGTTTGGGATATATGTATGCATGAATTTCCTTTTCAGTTTATATATATATATATATATTGACATTGTTGCATGGAGGTGTATGTGGTTGCGTGTGTATAGGTACCTTAGGCTAATGCCTCCTATGTGTGTGATATCCTACTCGGCGCTAGTCTCCAGCCCCTAGCCTATTGGAGGTGGGCTTGGGGAGGTACGGCTCAAGCCCCATTGGGTCAGGTCATGACAATAATCCTCTTTCTCATTGGCATTAGGCGGTCTTGCCTGAAGTCCAGGATTACTATCTAGCAACATGTAAAGGAACCCAAGAGAAATAAGTTGATGTTGTAATTACATGTCACCTAATATGAATTCTTATAGTCTAATATAATCACTTTGTCTTGATATCTCCAAACAAGCAGGTTGCATGCTAGTACCATCAACCCATGTGCTTGATTTCTCATTATTTGACTTCACAAAATTGAACATTCCTAGAGAACACTGTGGCCATGGATTTAGTTAGGATATATAATTTCCATCAAATTTCATAAGATATCTACTTCCATAGAAGTGAAAAATCATTTCTCACATTATTCTTTAATGTAGTATTACTCGTGATGTACCAAATATATCCTACCTCACCGTGAACATCTATATTCACAGCTTTCATCAATACATCTAAGTGCGTGATTCATAATACCCAATAATAATAATCATAAATTCTAATGTCCAATAAAAATTTCCACAGATAGGAACATCCAATGACACTTATGAATGTTGATTTCCTACTTGCAGGTCTTATTCTCATAATATCCTCCTACATATTACCATATGTGAACACCATGTGAAGGTTCCTCAATGTTTCATGAGTCCCCACCCCTGATAGCCTGTATATTTTTTGTCCCTTCAAATGATATCATCTAGCCATATAACATATATTCAAGAATAGTTTCATGGCACATTTTGGTTCTCATCATAGCAGGGATCCGCTATGACCTTTTAGTGTGACAGCTATTCTTAGGACATTATAACGTAATATGTCTCATAGAAGAACGGTTATGATATGATAAGGAGTTTATTTATATTTTCCTAATGAATATAGGTTTATCATAAATTACAAATAAGTTGGTTTTTAGGGCACTAAATCCAACACTGATAAGGTATAAATTGAGTTTTCTAATGATCATGTGTTCCATGAGAGTAAGAAAAAGAAGATATCTATTTGGAAATTAATGGGAAAGAATTCATCAAAGAAGTATGGAGGTAAGAAAACTAAATTTAAAACTTGTGAGAAGTGTGGTAAAAAGAATCCTAGAGAATGTCTCTCAATTTCTAGAACGTGCTTCCGATGTGGTAAGACTATTCATATTGCTCGTAACTGTAAAGAAGATGATTAGCAAGGCAATGAAAAACCAGTAGTAAGATGTTTTAGTTGTAATGAGTTAGGAAATTATGCCTATGTGTGTCCAAAGTTGATTACCTGGGGTAAAAAATAGTAAGATAGAAATCATAAGGGAATGGAAAAATCATTTTCTGCTACTACAGTTGATGTGGGACTATCAAATGAAGTGGTTTCAGGTATGTTACATGTTTTTTCAAAATATTCCAATGCTCTATTTGACACTAGATCTTCACATTCTTTCATTTCCGAGATATTTGAAAGTAAATTGGACATAGAACCTCATGAATGTGATATAGAACTTTTGGTAAAGACTCTAGGTGGAAGTATTAAATCAACCAAGATTTATAAAAATCTTCCTATTATCATTAGTGGGATAGTATTTCTTAAAAATATTGTTGAACTTCTCATAGTGGAATTTGATATCATTTTGGGTATGGATTAACTTTCAGTTTATCATGCTAAAATATATTGTAAATCTAAGAAAGTTTATTTCAATTATTTCATACCCTTGATAACATACCAAGAAGATGATAGATTAATTCAATGTGATAGAGAATGTTATCTAGCTCATGTTGTTGAAAAGAAAGAAGCTGTTTTGATTACTGAAATTATAGTAGTGAAAGAATTTACTGATGTTTTTCTAGATGAATTGCTTGTTATTATTCCTAATTGTTATCTTGAATTTAATATTGATACAATTCCTGATGATAAGACTATTTCTAAACCCCCTTATCTAATGTATCAAATAGAACTGATGGAATTGAAAAAATAGTTACAAGAATTACTAGATAAAGGTTTTATTCAACCTAGCACTTCACCATGGGGTGCTCTAGTTTTATTTCTGAAAAATAAAATGGTTCTATGAGACTATTTATTGATTACATATCCTTGAATAACATAACTATTAAGAACAAGTATTTTTCCCTCATATCGATGATTTTTTATTAGCTCTAGGGAGCTCAGTATTTTTTGAAGATTGATTTAATGTCCAGGTACCATCAGCTGAAGGTGAAGAAGGATGGCATTCTAAACATATCTTTCCTTATAATATATGGTTATTATGAGTTTTTAGGTATTCCCTTTGGGTTATCGAATATACAATATATATTTATGAATCTCATGAATGGAGTCTTTCATCAGTTTTTGGATCATTTTTTGGTTGTGTTTATAGATGATATTTTGGTATATTCTAAAATTTAGGAGAAACATGAAAGAAACTTAAGGATTACTTTTTAAACCCTAAAATAAAATAAACTATATGAAAAGTTTAGTAAAAGATAATTTATGTTGAAAAAAAATTCATTCCTTGGAATTTTTTTTCTAAATATGGAATAATTGTTGACCCCAATAAAACAAATGTTTTTGAAGAATGGCCAAGACCTACCAATATTAGATAGATTCATAGTTTTCATGGATTGGTGGGTTATTAGTGAAGGTTTTCTAAAAATGTTTCTCAAATATCTGGCCCACTAACTAAGGTAACATGTAAGGGAGTTAAGTTCATCTGGACAAAATAATGTGTTGATTTTTTTAGAAATTGAAAAGAAGATTGGTAAATGCTTCAGTTTTGGCCCTACCTTCTAGAAATGGTGAATTTGTTATCTACAGTGATTCATCATTGAAAAGGCTTAGTTTTGTACTAATTTATAATGATCAGGAAATTTCTTATGCTTCACGTTAGTTGAAACCTCATTAGTTAAATTACCTCTATACAATATTTATAATTAGCTGCTATTTTTTCATTAAAAATTTCAAGGCATCATTTGTATGGAATAAAGTTTGAAATATATACTAATAAAAAAAGATTAAAAGTATATATTCATTTAGAAATAATTAATCATGAGACAAAGGATTTGGATGGAATTAATCAAGTATTATGATTACACAATTCATTACCATCCAAGAAAGGTAAATAAATTGGATGATGATTTGAGTCAAAAAAGTAATGCAACATTAACCATGCTATGTTTGGAATGGGATCCTTTGGTTATCGATTTGATGAATTTTGGATTGGAAATTTTTGGTGTAGGGAATTCATCTATTTTTTTCAGGTGGAAGTGAAATCGTATCTATCAGACAGAATTAATAAAGCATAGAAATAAGATAGTGAGTTGTAGAAAAAGGTAGAATTGGTTAAGAAGGGTAAGTTACCTAAATTTGAGATTGATAAATATTGTGTTTTGAGGTTTGGAAAGAGATTATTCATTCCTTTTGATTCACATTTGAAGAAAGAGTTTTTATGTGAAGCTCATAGTTCTCTATTTTCAGTTCATCCTAGCAGTACTATGATGTACAAAAGATCATTGGGATTTTTACTGGTGGGACGGAATGAAAAGGGATATTTCTGAACTTAATGTGAAGTGTTTGACTTGTTAGGAGGTTAATCATAACTATTGTTACCAAAATGGATGTTTCAGCCTTTTCTAGTGCTGAAGTAGAAATGGTAAAATGTATCCATGGATTTTTTAGTGGTATTACCAAATAATTTTCAAGGTAACAATGTGATCTGGGTTATTGTTGATCGATTGACTAAATCTTCTCATTTTCTCCCTATTCGAGATATGCTACCTCAAGATCAACTTTATCGATTGTATATTAAAGAGATTGTCAGGTTACTTGGATTTCCTCTCTCCATTGTATCTGATCGTGATCCCAGGTTCACTTGTAAATTTTGTAAAGGTCTTAAAAATTCATTAGGAACTGAATTAAATTTTATTATAGCTTTCTATCCTCAATAATATGGTAATTCAGAATGAACAATTCAGACCTTGTAGGATATGCTACATGCTTCTTTAATGGATTATTAGGGAATTTGGGATCAACATATTTCTTTGGTTGGGTTTTCTTATAATAAACATTTTTATTCCATTATACAAATGGAACCATTTGAAGCATTATATAGAAAGCGGTGTCAAACTCTAGATTTTTGGGATGAAGTAGGTGAAAAGAATTATATGGGACTAGAATTGGTAGAAGAGATGGTATAAAAAGTTTAGTTGATTCAGAAGCATATGAGGACATCTCAGATAAGGAAGAAAAGTTATGTGAATAACCTGAGGAAGGGTATTTCTTTCGAGGTAGGTGATCATGTGTTTATAAAAGTTTCACCATGGAAGATTATAATGCATTTTGGTAAGAAAGGGAAGCTGAGTCTGAGGTTCATTGGACCCTATGAAATCTTAGAGAAAGTTGGGTCAGTTTCTTTTAGAGTGGCTTTACCTGTGAGTTTATCTTAGGTACTCAATGTTTTTCATGTTTCAATGTTAATAAATTACATGTTGGGTCCATCTCATGTTTCGAGTCCATAGGTAGTTCAGTTAGAAGAGAATATTTCTTATGAAGAACTACCAATAGAGATTCTTGACCACAGAGATAAAGTGTTGCGAAATAAGTTGATTCACTAGGTAAAGGTTTTGTGAAAAAACCATATGGTTGAAGAGACAATGTGGGAATCTGAAAATGTTATGAGGTAGAAATACCCCCATTTATTTGATAAGTAAAAAAATTGTGGGGATGAAATTTACAAAAGTGGGGAAGGATGTATCATACCAGGTATTTATAGAATAATACATTTTCATATCAATTAAAATTTATTAATAAGATATTAATTTTATGTTAAAGGGGACTCTTTTTCCGATAGCGTACTTGACACACAAAAACGGGTTTCTTCGAAATCTTACGTTGCACGCAACACTGAGTTATACCAAAAAATAATACAATAATATTATTATTATTTTAAATGGTAGTTAAAGTCTAGCCATTGTATTTGCAAGAAATAATAGAACTAACTAAAATATTATTTTACATTTTTGTTAAATGTTTTTTCATTTATCAAATAAATTTTAGAGACTTAAAATTGTAATTAATCCAATTTTAAGCATAAAATACTCTAATATTTTTAAAAGGATGTTTCACCACCTTTTGATTTCGAACAATTTTTAAATTTATTTTTCATCAATTTTATATATTATATTTGACAAAATAAAGTTTTTATTTGAAATAAGGATCTCAAATTTTACTTTGGTTGAGATTTTGGTATTTTTCTGATAAAATTCATATTTTAATGAATAGTGAAAATACTACATTTTAATTCAAATTATCCTTTTTATCTAATTTATTTGTTTTTATAGCTTATAATTTGAATTTTTTAACTATATTTATATTATGTTTCTACCATTTAATCCAATTTTGGTCATTGGAGGTAATTTCGCATTGAAATTTGAAATAAACACATGTCAATCTTTTGATGGTTTTTACTTTTAAAAAAACTCATTTTCTCATTTTGACAGCATGAATTATTTTAAAATTAATTACTATAACTTATGTATTTTAACTTTGAAAAAATAGATTCTATATTTGGAATCAGAATGTCCAAATTATGTAAATGGTTCCTTTATATTTTTGGATATGATGAATAATAACTTTAGTAATTGTTTTTATTTACCACAGTTAATGGGTAAATCAGCTAAATAATTGTAGAAATAATATTACCATAATATAAAACTACCCTAAAACTTATCATAATCCTATTGGATGAGATATTTATGACCAATAAAACCATTGGAATGAAAATTTGGACTTTTTAAGCTACTTGGGTGTGATTATGACACTTATGTCTTTTAATTTAAAGTAATGGAAAATATGTTATAAAAATAAATATTGTTAATAAAACAATTTTAATATGGGTTTACATAAATGATATATTTTACTATAAATAGTATTTAGAAATGTAAAAACAATTCCTACATCATGGTATTTTATTTAAATTTTTTTACAATAAATAATTAAATTTAATTATGACATAATGATGATGTAGTGATTTCTTTATTAAAGAAGGAATCAAATAAATGATAATATAAATATTAACATAAATAATGTTTGACATAATTTGTATCATCCAAGATTTTTATAGGTGAATATTACATGTTATAATACTATTCAATGATTTGGTTCGAAGTTATCTTTATATTTGGATTCTATTTAAATTCAATAAAATTAATAGTGTGAAAATTGACATAATTGGTGTTTTATAAAAATAGTAATTTATTAAATTAATTAAAAATCATAAAAATATTTTAAAATCACAAATTGACTATTATAATTTCTAAAAGATCATTAAGCATTCAATTATAGGAAATTTACCCCATATAATTAAAATTAATAGCCTCTGAATAATTAAAATGTTGTTACCACAATTAAAATTAAAAGAGAATAATTAAGGGTAAACAAAAAAGATAAGGTTTAAAAGAAAATCAATAAGTGTATAAAAATAATTGGATGATATTTTTTCAAAATATCTTCAACTCATCTTAGAAATATTTTAGTTTAAAACCATTTTTATTAAAAAAATTAATTTTTATTAATTTAATATTTTAATATTTTCCATGACTACCCCTTCCCTCTCCTATAAAAGGTTCCCTCTCTTCTCTAATAATAAAACTTCAAGAAATATTTGGTTCAGCCAATATATTCCAAAAAATATTCCTATAATCCCCCCATCCTATAAGCCTCACTTAGGGCAGAAATTTTCCCAAGGAAGCCTTTTGGTATAAACCAAAAGAAGTTACCCGATTAAGTGGTAATGCCTTCTCTCATAATTTTTAGTTTCATTTCCACTATCCACTCCATATATTATTATTATTTTATGATTACATAATAATACCAGTATCATAAATATTCTAGGATTTTGTTATGATGATTTTTTAACCTACACTTGCACACACCTCCATTTAATGGGTAACAAACATACAGTTTCTGTGTACAGTGAACAACTGCCTCACGAAATGATGATTGTTCAATTTTTCCCTACCACCTTATGTGGTGTCCATTATAATGGAAACTATTTTAAATATGATATATATTATATTTATATTGTATCTATGCTTCTTTATTTTTTAATTAGAACATACCTTTATGTTTTCTATGTTGTGTAAATACGATAATTTTTTATGAAGTGTGGACTACCGCCCCCTCAAAGCGATGTAACTCATTCCCACGATACTTGGAACATATAAAGGATTTTTTTATTAAACCTATGATAAATAAATGAAATTAATATACTAACAATAATATAATATACATTTATATAATTTTTTTATTATTCTTTTAATATGGAAAGGAAATGAAAGTAGTGTTCATGCGTACTTATAGCCTATAGTTTCCATGAATGGGGAATTTCATTTCTTATATCCAAATATTATGGATATTATAAATACATATATACTAGATATTTATATGATATTTAAATCATTAATAATATTTTAGAGATGATGTAATTGTGACTACATGGACAATTTACATCAAAACAAGTTCATTTTCGACTAAAGTACCGAATATCGACAAAACATCCGATACGAAATTAAATAATTATGTAATATTTATATGATTTTAATAAGTGATATAAAAGAAGTACTAAATTTGAAAAAGGTTCTCAACCAAGTATAAATTATCCTAAGTTTATTATTCAGGAACATAGCAATTGTACGTGACGAGTTGGACTCAAAGTAGGGGACTTCGTCTCAATCTCGTTTCATTGAGGCATATTTTGATAATATACATATCCTTATTTTATACGGTGTATAATCAAACCTTTCAATTTTAATTTCATTCAAATATTTTTAAAATAGAATATTTTTGTATGAATCATTTCACTAAATGACAAAATGAATGTTTTCTACTTATGCGGAGACAACGACTCCTCTACTACTGCAAACATTATTTGATATTTTGATTCCTCTACAAGTTGTAACATTTTTGAAAGAAAAATAAATACCAAATAACATTTTCATGTATTTTGGTATTGAAAATGGTTTTGATAAAGCATTTATTATGTCAATATCTTTAAATGATCTCTTGTGATTTCAATGTGGAAATGATATGTTTCTGTTATGTTTTTTTATGTATTATGGTTATATTATGGTAATTAAACATTTTACAGATGGTTATGTGATAAAACAAAGATATTTGGTTACATGATAAACCAAAGATGGGTGGTTTTGTGATAAACCAGGGATGGTTGGTTGCATTATAACCTCTAATGAATTGGGTATGGAAGTCGTCTATGTGGCTATTCTATTTAGTGATATGTGTGGAAGTCAACCGTATGGTATTCTATTTAAGTATTTTTATGTCCCAAGTCACCTTTATATGTTATATGTCACTTTCTATGGGCTTTATGGTAATCTTTTGGTTACAAAAAGGGTAATCAATGATCTTATAATCAGTGAATTATATTTACTACTTATTAAAGGTGGAAATTATTACTTTATGATAAAGTATTCATGTTTTACATGTTTTTTTAATACTATTAGTTTTCATTATTTTTGTATCCCTTACTGAGATTTTTATGTTCATCCCAAGTTTTGAAAAGTTTTTCACGGGGCTTAAAGAAGAATTGAGTCAGGGATGGGATCAAGGAAAATTCATGTTTTTTAAATATGAAATGAACCATGTTTCTTTTTAAAAAGTTTTTGTTTAATGAAAAAAATTGATAGTGAATAAAACTATCTAATTTTAATATTTAAGTTGTTATGTATGATTTATGACATAAATCTCTAAATCTCTAAACCTGAAATGATCCTCTAAGTGAATTAAATTAAAATTGTTAACTCATCTCAAGATTATGTAATATTTATGGTTGGGGAATTATATTAAAGGGAAAAAATATTATATCACTCATGGAATGTGATTTATTAAGAATACACATTAACATAGTGTCCTCAGAGTCAACCTTTAGGATGGTAAAGAGGGTGCTGAATAAATACATAAGTCATCTTCTCCCAAAAAAATATTCAACCGTTAATTTTTTTCTCAGAGTTGGATTCAAGGTCTTAAACCAATTGGTAATTTTATCATTACTATATTTTATCATCTTATATATATGTATATATATGTATATATTATCAACTTTTATTTATTTCATGCTTGGATAATTAAATGGAAGAATTTGTCTTGGATAAAGATTCTATTTTTGAAACTATATATGTGTACATCACAAGAACTCCATCAATTTCTTAAATATATGTCTTTATCATAATTAATAAGGATCCATTCATTTAATTTATATATTTTTATGAAAACATTAATCAAAATTACCATCAATACATTTAATTTTACAAAATTTTATATTACATATTTTATTTGAAATTTATTCTTAATTTTGTGTCAATATGGTATTTTTAGGAAACATTAATGTAAATAGGGGTGAATTTGATACCGTAAAATCATGAGGAATAGATCTCTATCATTGCATATTTGTTGTTGACTATTTTATAAATTATATTTTTAACTTTTATTTTGAAAACTTGTACTTTTTATAATAATCATGGATAATTTTATAATTTAGTGAAATTTTAAATAGGCACCACAATAATTTTTTAAATTATTTTTTTATATTTTTAGGATTAAATTACCATTTTAGTGTTTTTTCAACAATAAATTTGCTTATTTTTCATATAGGCATTTGTGATCCTATTAAAAATTAAAAAAATTTAAAAGAAATAATAAATGTGGGTTGCATGTGGGCTTTCCTGCATCTGTTTTAGGGCGGGATAGATTAATAAATCAATTTTTTTATATAGGATTTATTTAAATCATCTCATGCGGGCTCAATCTAAGTGGGCTTAACCAGTCCCACCCAGCCCGCCCATTTATCATTACTAACTAAGGTATGAACTTCTTTATTATCCTTGATTATTCTATTTTTCCCTTATAGTAATGAAATACACTTCTCATTTTCTTCTAGGTTTTATAATTTGTATTCTTCCTTTTGGATTCTCTTCCCTTGGGTTATTTTAAAGGAATATCTTTAGATAATCAAAGGTAACACCCTTGTTATCTTTTTCAAATTTCTTTTGAATTTTTATAAATAACTAAATACCAAAATTCTAGAATTTTAGATTGGTGTATATTTTTCTATGGTGGAATCCTTTTTTAATTTAGCATTGGGATTAAGGTTCAAAAAAAAATATTTATATATTTTTAGATTTCTTGGGATATCAATGGTATGGGTTGAGGTGTTAAATATTAAAAATAAAAAAATAATAAATAAAGGTTTTTATTAAATTTTTTCTCAAAGTTAAACATTACTTTGGTTAAGAATGGTATGTTTTGACATGAGAAATATTTTGTTTTTTTATATTCTATATTTTATTCATGGATAGTCCTTTGATAACCCTTATTATATTTTCATGTAAAATTTTATACATGACTAAATTGTTAATCATATTTTTACTATTTTCCAAATATTGGTTCTCACATGGTTAACTCACATAACATTTATTTTATTTTTGAACATATTTTATTGTTGTCCATGATATATTTCACTCATAGTTTAGATTATTAAATATTCCATATAGAAATATAATAATAAATCTTATTATATGGGTTCATATTGGGTATTTTCTATAGATTCATGTTATTGTTGATAATTATTTAGCATGTATAAAGGGATATATTTATTTTATACAATGCATGAGCCTGTATACTATATATTGATCAATATTTTGATAAAAAATTGGATAACCCCATAGTGCTCTGACTAGAGCAACATATGTGAAGGGATTAATGGTGGATATAATTGGTTTACCTTTTCCCCATTTACCTTTCCAAAAGGATCTGTCTATAAAATTTCCTTGACTATGTATACACTTTACCTTTCCCATTGGGTTAGTACTACACTCTAACTCTAGTATATGAATCTAACTTAAATTATGAGCTTGTCTTGAAGTAGGTATATACCATTTTTACCCTCTTTATATATATTTTATAGTTAATACACATGTTTATGATTTATGATAAATAATATTAATTTAATTTTTTTTAATTTACACCTAAACAATATTGTCATTGTAGGAACTTGGATTTATGATAGGTAGGTAGGGGTCAAATGGTGACCTCCTACTAGGTATGATATACCAACACCTATATATGTCCTCTTGAGATTTATATAGATCCTTTTATACATAACCTTGGTAAAGTTAAGGCATCTGAATATAGAATTTTATATCACTTATAGTTTAGATTCTAGTTGAATATTTTGATGGATATTATAGTTTGGGTTATTTTGGGTTGTCCATAGATGTTCCATAGGATATTTCTCATATACAACAATCTTTTTACTCAATTTAGTGTTGTTTTACACATTTGGGATATGTATATGTTAGTTATAGCAAATTATATCTTGTTAGTGTCCTATATGGGTATTTTTTTACTGTGGTTATATTGTGTTTCATTTTCATATAGTTTCTGATATTTATTGAACTA
Organism: Viscum album; assembly: GCA_963277665.1. Lineage (NCBI taxonomy): Eukaryota > Viridiplantae > Streptophyta > Magnoliopsida > Santalales > Viscaceae > Viscum > Viscum album. Next base: position 1,703,210,288 of record OY728132.1, read on the forward strand.
TATAGAAAGAAAAATTATCTATGGAATCTAAGTACCATCATTAGAGGATAGGATTATGTTTTTCATTTATCTTATGTATGTCAAGGTCATGCCATTTTTTATCATGAACCTTTAATAACTTAGTTTAGTTTAAAAGTGTTGAAACCATATCCCACATTAAATTCCCTTAATTCTATGTTTATACTAGCCTCCGATAATCTAGAGGAATGGATAAGGTGTTTTGGTGGCCTAGTTATGGTACTGTTTAAGTTAGGGTTGTTACCAAATGATATCAAAGACCAATAAGAGCCATGAATGTTAAGAGTATACATGATATATAAATATTGGGGCTTAGTGAACCATAAATATGTCTATCAAGAATAATTATGGTAGAATTTTGAGTTACTATGGGTATTCTAGGTTTGAAGTTGATTTTTCTCAATGATTTAGTTCTATTTCTGTAAGTCACGTGCATCGTGTGTATGAATCTATAGGTAGTAATGGGTATCACAACATGTAACTTTATACTCTCTCTTTTATTTCTTTAAATAATTTTCAAAACTAAGTAGAGATTTTCATATTCATTGGAACAAAAAAATAAAAAAAGAGTTTTCTTATATACCAATTAGTAATGATTGAATTGATGTAAATTTTCTAGTGATGAATTTGATTAAGAAATCATTTTAATTATAATAATTATCTAAATATATATGATTTTTCTAATAATGATTATTTAAGAAGTTTTTAATTTATATCTTAATGGTGTAATTACATGATAAATGGGATTGATGAGGGATATATAGATGTTTTTTATGAAACATTACTAATCTTGAGTTCATGTGAAGTTATGATTATTCAATAAATATATCATTGGTTTATAGTTTATTATTTTTCTTTATCTAGTTATAGACTTTACATATAAACTGATGTGAAAATTAGGTCATGATAATGAATTAATTTCCATAACTATAAAATATTTTTTTCATTATAAGAAACTAAAAAAATAATCATTGCTTCTCTGTATAATTATTTTGGCATGATCTAATGGACTAAAACATAAAAAAAAATATTTGATGGAATTGAGACTTTCTTACTTTGTTATATGTTTAAGTATATTATTTTCTATTTTATTTTTTCAAGGTAATTGATTTTAAATTTGTATTTATTCAACATTATATCTATGAGGATTAATATTTTTTTATTAATGGTTCACTTAGGGAGTTTTGGTGGAAATTTTTTTAAAGGTTGTATTTATTAAGTTTCAATTAAAATGAGTTTGTAAGTGAATGAAAGGAATATTTAAAAAGTCTTTATAAAAAATATTTTTGATCCATTTTATGAATAATATAAATTTTGATAATTTATTAAACAATTTTAAATTCAATGACTGATAATTATTTTATTATCAATGTTATGTTTTATAAAATATTTTTGGAAAATAATGAATTTTTTTTAAATAAATAAATCTATAGAAAAATATTATGGTTTTTATGGCTATAATTTAAATATTAACAAATTATATAGATATGTTTATGTTATATTAGGCTCTTGGGGATAAAATTACATTCAAACACACACACACCACACAAACGTAACCCTGAAAGGCATATCATAGCCCCCCTAAGGGATAACCCACCCAACCAGCCACTTTATTACATTATATATATTTTTGACTTGAAAGCCTAGTGGGAGTGAAGCCCGTTACATGGAATTTAGTCCCACCATTGTATGGAAATAAGTCCCTTCTTTCATCATGCATGCATCACCACCTACACTTCATGCCCGCATCACCACCCCTTTGATGGCTCAAAAGCCCAGTGGCCTGAAAGCCCAATCGGGATAAATAGCACTGATGCTACAGTACCCATCTACAAATCCCGCACTACTACAGTGATACAATTCTGCTACATTACTGCTACAGTACCAATAGAAATTCTCTCCTACCTGGATTTGAACCCAAGTCTGTTGTAAGATTAGTTTTGCATGATTTTTTGTAAATAAATTAAAACTTATCATTGTAAGTTGAATTGATGTTATTAAACATGTTTTTACTAATTCTACTAGGAATAGTTTTTGTATTATCTATCTTTTGTTTATAATTATAGTATTTTAAAATATTTTATTATTTATTTATTGTTAATATAAAATATTTTAATGATACCTTGTTTACTAGTGAGGAAAATTAGAATAGCCTTATTTTTTTAATTAAGTATAGTTTGAAAATATTGATACATTGTAGATTATAAAAACATGGTTTAACTTTAATTTATTAATTTTTAATAATTTATAATTTAGGATAACTTTAGATAGTCTATAGTATATTAGTGTTGATTATAGTAGTGTTTTTAAAATTTTATACGTTTTTTTAATCAACATTATATCATACTGAAAATATTATTCTTTAGAAAGGGTATTTTTAGAGTATTTTCAAAAATGGGAAAGATTTGTTTCATTTTTCTTTAAATGTTAATGTTTTTTTCTTTTTACAATACTATTATAAATGATTTCATGAATATTTTGGAATATTTTTAATCAAATTATATGGAATTTTGACTTTTTACATTATTATTTTTTCTTTTTTTTCTTCCATTATTAATTTACTAAAAATAAATGTGTGTTTCTAGATTTTTTGTTTTCCATATTTTTCTTTTATATAGATTTTAGGTACATGGTAATGAAATTTAAAGGGGTTTTCATAACCTAATTATTTTTCTTCTATATGTTTTTAGAAAACTAAAATTGTGAGTAATAAAATGTTTTAATAACTTTTCAAATTATTAGTTAATGAACCTTTTCTATTTTAAATAAATTGGAGCTTTAAATAATTTTTAATAGAGGTTATAAAAGTGATTTAAAAGAATATTTTAATAAAATTGAGTCTTTTAGAGATATTTAAACTTAGTTTCATTTGAAATAAAGTGGGTTTTTGATAAAATTTATTGAAATTAAGTGAGATTGTTTTCCATAAGAACTAATTTAAAATATAATTTATCACAATGATAGATTAAACATTAATATTTTATTTGAAAAAATGTTAATAGTTTTAAAATAAGGTTATCATATATTTTTGAAAATTTTATTCCTTGTATCGAATTTTATGTCTGATTTATTATTGGTTGGTATAATAAGAAATGATTTTTGAAATGGTTTAAACCTATGGGAAGTGAGTAGCTTTCCTTTATTTTGGGAAATAGATTTTTTTTTCTTAAATTTTATTTAGATGTATTGAAATATGTGTTGTAAATAGTTCAGAATAATTTGTATAAGATTCCATCCTTTTTTTAGGTATGTCTCTTTTAAAAAAAAATTGTGAAGATGAGTTGTCTTTGTTTTAATTCACAAAAATGATTTATAAACAAAATTTTGATAACCTTAAATTCCGGTTAACATCTTGTAATAATCAATTGAATATTTTTTGAGTTCGACTCTGAGTTAGTGTGAGATTTTAAGGCTAGTAAAGTCTTAGTAAAGACTAAATAAAAATATTAAATATATTATATTAAGCACACCATTTTTATTTAAAATAATTGAATAACTCCAAAATGGTGCATTTTGTGGGAAATGCAAGACCACCATTGTGTCCGTAACAGGGTTTTTTCCCTAGGTGGGGTATAATATTTGTAATCACCATACATTTGGACATCTTTCTCACAAAAATAATCTTTTTATATTTATTTATTTTTTTATCCATTTTTTTGAATATTAAATAATTAATATCTCTAAAACGGTGCATCGTATGAAAAATATGAGACCGCCATTGGGTTCATAACAGGAGGGTTTATCCAAGTCAGGATATAACTTTTATGCGCAATGGTAATTTGATGTTATTTTATTTTTTAAGTTAAATAATTAATTTTATTAATTAAATAATTAATCCAAAAATAAAAATAATAATTTTTATTGTTACTATTATTGTTTTTAAAAATTAAGACAACAGTTATTTTAATATTTAATGGGTAGAAGAGAAGAATTTTATTAACAATAAGTGTATTATTATTATTATTATTATTTTCAAACCAAATGAATGGAAAAGTACATGTGTAATTAAATACCTTTTTTCACTTAAATGATGAACGATGGTTCATCACGTATTAATATTTTTAGTTGATCAATGTAATAGTGGTGAGATTATTAGTTAATACTAAATAAATGCAAATGTGGTGTCAATATTAATTTATTAACTATTATCGACATTTAATGAATGTTGATGGCGAAACATTAATAGTGAAAGATAGTTTATAATAATAATAATTGTTAGTATTATTATTATTATTATTATTATTAATAAATTGATAAAATGATTGTGTCAAAACACCATTTCAGTCATAAATCTTTCATATGGTGTCAGATTGACACACCGTCAGCGGCACCATAACCCTAAAATTGAGGCAATCATTTCAAGAGCAATGTTGAATATTTAATTCAGGATCCTAGTACAAGTTTATGAAAGGCCTAAAATGATGATGGGTTGAAAAATTAAATTAATAGGAGAGACTAATAAATAAATGATTGAATTAATAAATGAAAATAAATTAATTGATGAAAAGTATTATAAATTAGATTTTGTGGCATGGTTAGGAAGCCCATTATTTATGACACGCCACTCTCTGCTCTCCATATCTCTCCTTTCCAACTTCAATAATCAATATCTTTTTTGATATTGATCAGATTGACATGCCTTTAATGGCATTGGATTCATCTTGATAAGAGGATATTTCATATCAATAATTTTCATAAAAAATGAAGTATTTTGAGCTTATTTTTATTAATCTGAATATGATTATTTATTTAATTTCTCATTAAATAGTTTTCAGAATAACTTGTCATCAAATATGGTGGATTCATATCGTGTGTTCATCATATTTGAGGTATGTGGTTTAAATTAAAATCTCATAGTATTTATTATCAATTATGTGTATGTGATTGTACATTTTCTAGGGTTTGTTTAGCAATTGGAATTCCAAATTGAATTAATTAATGTGGTCAATTAATTAATTTATTAATTGGAGATTTGAGTGAGTAATGGAAATTATGGAATGTGGATAACTAATTGTTAAAATTAATTATCAAAGTATTTAATTGTCAAATTGAGAATAAATAATTATTGAATTAATTTCAGAATTATTGATACCATTGAACATGATTAATTAATTGTATAATTAATGAATGTGAATGGTTAGAATTATGAAATTGTGATTTGGTATGATTAAATTTTGAATTAATTATGGTGAGATTGAGATTGTTGAAATTTAATAATGAACTACGCGGTTATCGAATTAAGTGAGATGGAATAATTAATTAGTGAATTAATTATGGGGCTATTTAATAAAGTGAGTTGGAACAATTAATTTAAGAATTAATTAGTGTTATTTAATAATTATGATGGAAAAATTAATTGTTTATGGCACGACCCGTCCTCAGGGCTCGTGCCGTGACTACCCCAAGCTCGCCTTCTATAGGCCAGGGGCTGGTGACTAGCACCAAAGGTGAAAATCCCGATAAAAGGGAAGGTATTGCCTTTATATAAGTAAACAAACACAATAGAGTACGTAAGTTGAAGTAAAGACTAAGTAAACTGAGTACAAAAGTAAGTGATGGAAATTAAATGGGTGAGAATTCAAACCCAACTGAAAGTACAGTACAACAGAAAGAAAGAACTGCTGCAGTAAAGTAAACCAGCAACCACTGAGTCATTCTCTGGATATCCCACCTAAAGGGTGGGTAAAAATGGTCTCCTCGGCTCCTCAGTTCTGGCCGTCTTCTCCGTGTACGTCCCGCCAAGTGGTCCACCTCCATGTAACTTCCCGCTCCACAGGACTCCACCTCGATCAATGTTGTCTGTTGTCTGCATCCAACACAACATAGTGCAGGCATAGCCCGTGCAGGGGTGAGTATACGATACTCAGTAGGGACCCCGAGACCCCCAAATCTCTCCCAGAATCCACAAAGGATAAACCAAAAGGAATTATACAAACACAAAGTATCAACCAACTCTACTTAGGTATATGACCATACATATACCTAAGTCATCAATTCCAGTTCAGATCCAACTCACGAGCCCAAGTACAACCCAGTCCACACAGGAAAGCACAACCCAGTCCACACAGGAAATAAAGTCAATCACATCGATGATAATGATTGAAAATCAAGACTTAGCTCACACAGGTATATTATTCACAAAGAGGGGTGGAGATGATAGATGTAGCCTCTGAATCATCTCCCCTACCGAACCCACGTAGGATCCAAGTATAGAAGTAGTCGCTGCCGAACCCATGTAGGATCCAAGTACAGTAACCATCACTATCGAACCCACGTAGGATCCTAGTATAGTCTTCATCGCTTCCAAACCCACGGAGGATCCAAGTACAGTCGTCCTCGCTGCCGAACCCATGTAGGATCCTAGTACAGTCGTCATTGTCGTCACAGTCGCAGCCAGCTCTAGGATTCCCACACACAGCATGCTCAATTCTAGGAGGGTTTGCTCAATGATCCAAGGGGGTCGATACATCAACTATCATAATGTCCAGATTTTATGTATACCAAAGTTCCGTCTCGTTAATAAGAACTCAACGCGACAGACGGCACGTCCATCGGATGCCCGGTCTGGGAGATAATGGCTTTTCCGTCCTAGGGGCCTAGTTAGAAATATGCTCGTTTCTAACCTAGGTGATATCCAAAATCATCTGAAATTAACTTAGAGTATCGCAAAAGGACCGTCTCATCGAGAGAGTCCTAGTGTCGCAGACGGAGCGACGATCGGACGCATGGTCTTTGAGTTATTCACGTTTAAGTGATTAACAGGCTCGACCCGTTTAGCCCAGTGGGCCGATGGGTCGGGTTAACCCAGTTTGACGGGTCTGACCCAGCAGGGGTGTCGGACCGGTCCGAAAAAAAAATACTCAACTGGCCCGAAGGGACGCAGCCCAGCTCGAAGTGGCATGGCCCAGCCCGAAGTGGCGCGGCCCGGCCCCGCGGGGCGCGGCCCAGCTCGGCGGGGCATGGCCCGGCATGGAGGGGCGCAGCCCAGCCCGTCCTGGCATGGGCCGGTTCAGCCCGGCCTGGCTAGGCCCAGCCTAGCGCGGCCCGACTGGCTCAGCCGGCTGGCCGAGCAGGTTCCAGGGGGGGCTGGTTTTCCGCACCGGCGGTTCCGCCCTTCCCCAAACCGGCCGGCTAGACCGGCCGGTCTTCTACGCACGTCGCCTGCTTGGGCGGGCCACCGGTCTTCCAGCGGGGCGCCCTCCTGGCGCCGCGACTCCTCTTCGCCCGGCCGGCCGACGGGCCGGCCGGTTCTTCCTTCGAAACGGCCCATGTAACGGGTCACGGTTCTTCCCGCACAGCCGGCGTGATGGCGTCGGCCTCCTTTGTCGCATTCCCGGCACGGCACAACGGTGTCGTGCCTTCTATTTTGCATTCCCGGCATGGCGTGACGGCATCGTGCCTCCTCCTCCTTCGATTCCCGATTCTAAAATAATTAAACGAGAACAACGGAGGGTTGTCCGGCCATGTTCGTTCGGCCCGCACCCTCCGCGTAAAATGATAACAATCAGCCATATTTAAACAATGATTTCCAATGAGTAGAGGGTATGTAAACATCCACTTTCAAGAATAAACCCCTACCTCAACAAATGATGATGAATGTCGGCGTTGCGGTTGATGGCTTCGCGAGGTGAGCATTCATAGACGTCGATGGAGAGAGTACGAGGAGGAAGCGATGTCTCCCCTTTTTATCAAGGAGAGACAAAAAAAGGCATGACGTTGTTGACGAGTTCCCGCGTCGGTGTCTCCTCCCCTGTCATGGAGGAAGAATAGGATGGAGAATTCGGGGTTTCCAAGTCGAAGTTCTTCATCGGAGAGTTGGCATTCTTCAACAAAGGGGATGAAGCGTTCTTCAAAACATAAGAGCTCTCTCCCCAAAATCTCAACACAACAAGCCAACCACAAATAAAATAAGGCTTATACTTATTTTATTAAATCATGTCATGCATTAAAATTTACAAAATTAAAATTCCAATTCACTTAATTAATTAAACCATGAGTTGTCTAATTAATTAAGTGATAGGTTGGCATGTTTTAATGAGGGAGAGAGGGGAGAGGAAGAGTTACTCAATTAAATCCAATGGAGGTGTCAACATTAAACAAAGGAGTTTAATGGGAGGTTTAAGGGGTTTAGGTAATGTGAATGGTTGGGGCTCGTGTGGGCCCCACCTCACAATTATCCTCAAATGGGTAGTTAGGAGCTTGTGGGTCCCATCCCAACTCCCCCATGTAGGATATAACCACTTAAGATATAGAATAAAAAAATTCCACATTTTTATTCACTTCTTATTTAATCCAAAATTTTTAACTTCTCCTCCCGCACAAACGCAACTATGGTAAAGGTCCCCTTAAGCAATTACCAACATTGCGAATTCATCGGTGCCCTCATATTTCAATTCCGAGCACCGGTTAAAAATATAGAAAAACCCACTCGTTTGTTTACTGAACGTACCCGAGCTAAACTTCGAAAATTGATTCCGAGCACACCGGGCCTCAGAATCAAGTTCCATTAGAAGACACAGACTCATAAAATTATAAAGTATTTAAGAAAAAAAATTCCTTGAAATTTTAGGGTCTTTATATTACTCCCACCTCAGGGATTTACACCCCCGTAAAGCTACATCATAAACTAGGGAAACAAATGAGGGTATTGTGCACGCATCTGAGCCTCCCGCTCCCATGTGCTCTATTGGAGGTTCCCATGCTGCCAACGAATGTGCAAAAGAGAAATTGACCATCCACATAGGACCCTCTCTTATCAATCCTCGATCTCCATCAGGACCTCCGCAAATGTCACCCCATCATTGATGTCCAGCTCCCCATGATCAATGATATGCATTGGGTCGTGCACATATCTCCTTAGCTGAGATATGTGGAAGACGTTTTGCACCCGGTGCAACTGAGGTGGAAGGGCCAGGAGATAGCATCCTCGCCTACCCTACTGAGAACTTGAAATGGTCCGATGAAGCATGGAGATAACTTGCCGCCCCGGCCAAATCTCTATAATCCATGTCAAGGTGAGACCGGTAAGAAAATGTGGTCGCCATCCTTGAACTCTAGTGGTCCCTGTCTCCTATTAGCATAGAACATCTGTCTGCTCTATGCAGTCCTCATCTGCTCCTAGATGATCTGCACCTTTTCCGTCGTAGCCTGGACCATCTCTGGTCCTTCGAGTGCTGACTCCCTAGGGTCAGTCCAGCACAGAGGTGATCTGCATGGTTGGTCATACAGTGCCTCGTATGGTGCCATCCCGATGGTGGAGTGGTAGTTATTGTTGGACGCAAACTCCACCAAGGGTAGGTGATCCTCCCAGCTGCGACCAAAGTCAAGGAAACATGCATGGAGCATGTACTTGAGAGTCTGAATGGTTCTCTACGTCTGGCCATCTGTCTGATGATGAAAGGCAGCGCTCAGACGTATTTGTGTCCTGAATGCCTCTTACAACCCCTTCCAAATCTAGGAAGTAAAGAGAGAATCTCTATCGGAGACAATAGTCAATGGCACACCATTAAATTGTACAATCTCCTGAACGTAGAGGCGTCCCAAGCTCTCTACTAAGCCCTTCTCTCTGATCGGTAGGAAGTGGGCTGACTTGGTGAGTCGATCTACGACCACCCAAATGGAGTCATGTCCTCTGAAAGTACGTGGAAGCCCCGTCACGAAATCCATGGATATCCTATCCCACTTCAGCTCTGGGACCTCTAAGGGCTGAACCAAGCCTACCGATACCTGGTGCTCCGCCTTCACCTACTGGCAGGTGAGGCATCGTGAAACGAACTCCGCCACAACCTTCTTCATACCCGGACACCAGTGCTGTTGTCTGAGATCCTGGTACATCTTCACCACTCTTGGATTTACCTCAAGAGGGGAAGTGTGAAACTCCCTCATCACTTCCTCCTGTAGTGAAACTGGTACCATGGTACGTCCCTTGAAGAGGATGACGTGCTCTGCTCCTTTAGAAAATCCATCAGGTGCCTGCCCTGTGGAAATCTGAGCACGTCGCATCTCACAGTCAACGTCCCCACGCTATGCCTCTCTGAACCGCTGAAGTAGTGGAGGTGTGACTGTGAGTGACTGTAGAAAGGATGACCCATCTCTATCCATGAAGGATATCTGTAACACGGCTAGTTGCTCCGTCGCCTCTCCAAGTAGCTGAATGTTCGACCTCCTGCTGAGAGAATCAGCTACTACGTTCCCCTTCCCAGAAGTATATATTATCTCAAAGTTATTGTCCTGGAGGAACTCGAGCCATCTCCACTGTCTCAGGTTCAAGTCCTTCTATGAGAAGATGTACTTGAGACTCTGGTGGTCAGAGTAGACTGTAAAGCGCTTGCCCATAAGGTAGTGTCACCACATCTTCAAGGCACAGACCACTGTTTCTAACTCCAGGTCATGGGTAGCATAGTTCTGCTCGTGCTGCCTCAACTGTCGTGATTCGTAAGTGATCACTGCCCACTCCTGCATCAAGACACACCTGAGTCTGGTCCCTGATGCATCGCAATAAACTATGTACCCTATGCCCTTCTCTGGCAGCCTCAAGATGGGTGAACTGGTCAATCTCTGCCTCAGCTCCTGGAAGCTCTGCTGACATCTATCTGATCATATGAAGGGTTTCCCCTTCTTCTTCAAATTTAAAAGCGGTGCTGCAACTCTGTAGAATTCTAGCATAAATCTCTGATAGTATCAATCCAGACCTAGGAATCTCCGCACCTCTGTCATGCTCCTGAGTGGCTCCCAAGCAAGTACTGCCTCGATCTTCACAGGATCCATAGAAACTCCCACCTCCGAGATGACGTGCCCCAAGAAGTGAACCTCTAGAATCCAAAACTCGCACTTTTAGAGCATACCAGAAATCTGGTGCTCTCGGAGTGTGTCCAATACAACCGGAAATGGGTAGGCGTACTCCTCCTCAGTGGTCGAGTAAATCAGTATGTCGTCGATGAAGACTATGACAAATCGATCGAGGTAAGGATGGAATATCCTATTCATGAGACTCATGAACACTACTGGAGCATTGTTTATGCTAAAAGGCATAACCAAGAACTCATAGTGGCCATACCGACATCTAAAGTTCATCTTCTGTACATCCTCGTCTCGAACACTGAGCTAGTGATAGCCTGACCTGAGTTCTATCTTTGAGAACCATCGTGCTCCCTAGAGCTGATCAAAGAGGTCATCAATCCTCGAAAGTGGATACTTGTTCTTTATGATCACCTGATTTAGGCAACGGTAGTTGACACATAGTCGTAAGCTGTTATTCATCTTCTTGGAGAATAAAATAGGAGAAGCCCAGGGTGAAACACTGGGTAGGATGAATCCCTTGCCCTGCAAGTCCTCCAACTGTACCTGCAGCTCACGAAGCTCAGAGGGATCCATCCAATATGCTGGAGTAGATATTGGGGTTGTCCCGGGGTACAGGTCAATATAGAATTCTACCTCTCAGCGAGGAGGTAGTCCTGGAACGTCGTCAGGGAAAATGTCTGCATATTGATCCACCACAATAGAAAAACTCAGACTCCACACATCAACCGCTACGAGGATGAGATTAGTCAACTGATGTGTGATCATCTTCCATTTCCTATGTGTAATCCCATCCTATGCTGCAAAGTCTCCCTTCTCGCCAGTGAAGGTGAAACTGCTCCCATCTGTGCGGTCACACCACACTTTGTGCCTAATACAGTCAATCTAGGAAATGCACTGTAGATAACCAATCCATACCCAAGATGACGTCGTAAGGCCTTGACACCGCTACAAGAAGATACCATCCAAATCTATCACCTCCTAGAGTAAGCTCACACTGCCGGCACCAGTGCGTAATCGTCGAGTTTGTTCCCATAGGAGTCTCTAGCAGTAAGGATCGAGCCAACGACTCCATCGGAATCACCGAGCTCCGAACAAGGGCAGCGGCAATAAAATAATGACTCGCTCCTGTGTCTATAAGAACTACAACAAGGGTGGAGTAGACACAGATAGTACCTCGAATCATCTCAGGTGCACCGTGGTCGTAAGCATCCACTGCCTGAAGCTAAGCCTGCCTCTGTCCGCCAACTCCCTGTGGTCGGGGTGGACCTCCTAGTGGTGGTAGTGGTAGAGCCTCAAAGCGTCGTCCACCACCTACTGCTCATCTAGCTCATTTGCCTTGTCTGCCTTCTCCCTGCGGACCGCCACGGTCAAACCTCTGCCTCTGCCTAGGTGGTCCCTCAACCGTCTGCTGCTTATCTGCATGGTGGGTCGGGCAGTCACGAGCCATGTGGCCCTGCCCGCCACATGCATAGCACTGTCTGCCTCTCGTATGATTGGCTCTGATGCGTGTGCCCCGCACCTCTGAACTAGTATCCTGAGGTTGCCCACCTGATGGCCTGGTCCGCTTGGACCTCTACGACATCTTTCTACTGCCAGCTGCAGAATACTTCGCTACGTTTCACCCTACGGTAGGCCTCGCTGCTGGCGTAGGCTCAGCAAGGAAGCTCTTCACAAGAAGGGGTCACTCCAGTACTCCTGCCTGCATCGGAATGCTGAAAGAGATCATCGAAGCCCTAATCTCATGCCTCAGTCCCTGCTCAAAAGTTCAGGCCCAGAAGAATGGGTCATGTACCATGTTCATGGAGTAGCGCGAGACGTCGGTAAACCTCGCCGAGTATTGGTCTACTGTCATGCTGCCCTGTCGCATCTGTAGTAACTTCTAGATGTGCACCACATGGAGGGTGGCTGGAACGAACTCTGAGCGGAAGAGGCTTTCGAAGTCCGTCCAAAGTTTAGATTCTTCATCATGCACCTGGAGCATCAGGCTCCACCATCTACCTACTGCTGTGTACAGGATACTTGTTACAAGGATCACCATAAGATCTGCTAGTGTCCCTACCAATCTAAAGTCTCGAATGATAGCCTCTAGCCAATCCTTTACTGCCTGAAGGTCCGTCTCTCCACGGAACCTGGGCGGCCTCTGTCGCTGAAACTCATGCAGTGCACTCAGGTGGCGTGCACTCTCCGCTGCTGGGGCTGGTGGTATCGGTGTCTCAGTGGGTAGAGGTACCGTTGGTGCCTCCGCTGTAATGGGGCCCTACACTGAGGCCTCGTCGCTCGGTGGGCTGTCATATCGCACAAAGATCGGACCCCTAGCTGGCTGCCTTTGTCGGGACATCCTGAAAAGTAACAGGTGTTCCATCGTTAATACATTATACCAAGTGAGCTGACAGAAAGTAATCACAAAAAAAACTTTCTAAACACACATGCAATCAATGTTTTCATGCACTGAGTCATAAATCAGAATCCAGGGTCATGGTGTATGGATATGTCGGTCGCCGAACCAACATTGGACCCCCTAAACTGATATCCACACTCACTACCCTTAACACTATTGCTTAAAAGGAAGAAATTATCAGTGTCCTAAGTTCTGCGGTAGAATCGACTCATCTGATACCAATTTGTCACGACCTGTCCTCGGGGCCCATGCCGTGACTACCCCAAGCCAGCCTTCCATAGGCCAGGGGCTGGTGACTAGCACCAAAGGCAAAAATCCTGATAAAAGGGAAGGAATTGCCTTTATATAAGTAAACAAACACAACAATGTACGCAAGATGAAGTAAAGACTAAGTAAACTGAGTACAAAAGTAAGTGCTGGAAAGTAAATGGGCCAGAATACAAACCTAATTTAAAGTACAGTACAACAGTAAGAAAGAATTGCTACAGTAAATTAAACCAGCAACCACTGAGTCATCCTCCGGATATCCCACATAAAGGGTGGGTACAAATGGTCTTCTCAGCTCCTCGGGTCTGGCCGTCCACTCCGTGTACTTCACGCCAAGTGGTTCACCTCCAGGTATCGTCCCGTTCCAGAAGACTCCACCTCGATCAATGTTGTCTGTCGTCTGCATCCAACACAACGTAGTGCGGGCATATCCCGTGCAGGGGTGAGTATAAGATACTCAGTAGGGACCCTGAGACCCCCGAATGTCTACCAGAATCCACAAAGGATAAACCACAAGGAAAGATACAAACACAAATTATCAACCAACTCTACTTAGGTATATGCCCATACATATACCTAAGTCATCAATTCCAGTTCGGCTCCAACTCAGGATCCCAATACAACCCAGTCCACACAGGAAAGCACAACCCAGTCCACACAGGAAATCAAGTCAATCACATCGATGATAATGATTGAAAAACAAGACTCAGCTCACATAGGTATATTATTCACGAAGAGGGGTGGAGATGATAGATGTAGCCTCTGAATCACCTCTCCTGCTGAACCCACGTAGGATCCAAGTACAGAAGTCGTCGCTATCGAACCCACGTAGGATCCAAGTACAGTAACCATCACTTCCAAATACATGTAGGATCCTAGTACAATATTTATCGATGCCAAACCCACGAAGTATCCAAGTACAGTCTTCCTCGCTGCCGAAACCACGTAGGATCCTAGTACAGTCGTCATTGTCATCACAGTCACAACCAGCTGTAGGATTCCCGCACACAGCACGCTCGATTCCGGGAGGGTCCACTCCACGATCCAAGGGGTTAGATACATCAACTATCACAAGGTCCAGATTTGATGTATCCCAAAGTTCTGTCTCGTCAATAGGAACTCAACGCGACAGACGGCGCGTCAATCGGATGTCCGGTCTGAGAGATAATGGCTTTTCTGTCCCAGGGGCCCGGTTAGAAATATGCTCGTTTCTAACCCGACCGATATCCAAAATCATCCGAAACTTAATTAGAGTATTTCAAAAGGACTGTCTCGTCGAAAGAGTCCTATTTCCATAGACGTCGCATCTATCGGACACACGGTCTTTGAGTTATTCCTATTTAAGTGATTAATAGGCTTGGCCCGTTTAGCCCAGTGGGCCGACGGGTCGGGTTAACCCAGTTTGAAAGGTCTGGCCCAGCAGGGGTGTCGGACCGGTCCAAAGGAAAATACTCAACTCGGCCTAAAGTGGCGCGGCCCGGCTGGCTCGGCTGAAGCCGAGCGGGTTCCAGGGGGGCGTGCCCCCCCCCCCCCCCCCCCCGGTTTTCCACACCGGCGGTGCCACCCTTCCCCAAACCGGCTGGCTAGACTGTCCAGTCTTCTGCGCACGCGGCCCGCTTGGGCGGGCCGCCCGTCTTCCAACGTGGCGCCCTCCTGGCGCCGCAGACCAACTCCGCCCGGCCGGCCGATGGTCCGGCCGGTCTTCTAGCGTGGTGCCCTCCTAGCACCGCAGCTCCTCTTCGCCCGACCGGCCGACGGGCCGGCCGGTTCTTCTGCCGAAGGGGCCCGTGTAGCGGGTTGCGGTTCTTCCCGCACAACCGGCGCGATGGCGTCGTCCTCCTTTGTCGCGTTCCTGGCACGGCGTGATGGCATCGTGCCTCCTTTGTCGCATTCCCGAAAAGGCGTGATGGCATCATGCCTCCTCCTCCTTTGATTGCTGATTCTAGAATAATTAAACGAGAAGAACGGAGGGTTGTCGGGTCATGTTCGTTCGTCCCACACCCTTCATGTAAAATGATAATAATCATCCATATTTAAACAATTATTTCTAATGAGTACATGGTACGTATACATCCACTTTCAAAAATAAACCCCTACCTCAACAAATTATGACGAACGTCGGCGTTGCGGTTGACGTCGTCACGAGGTGAGGATTCGTAGACGCTGACGGAGAGCGTCCGAGGAGGAAGCGGTGTCTCCCCTTTTTAACACGGAGAGAAGAAAACAAGGCGTGATGTCGTTGGGGAGTTTTCGCGTCAGTGTCTCCTCCCTTGTCGTGAAGGAAGAAGAGTATGGAGAATTCGGGGTTATCGAGTCGAAGTTCATCGTCAGAGAGTTGGCATTCTTCAACAAAGGGGATGAAGCGTTCTTCAAAACTCAAGAGCTCTCTCCCCAAAATCTCAACACAACCGGCCAACCAAAAATAAAATAAGGCTTCTCCTTATTTTATTAAATCATTCCATGCATTCAAATTTAAAAAATTCAAATTCCAATTCACTTAATTAATTAAACCATGAGTTGTCTAATTAATTAAGTGATAGGTTGGAAAGTTTTAATGAGGGAGAGAGGGGAGAGGAAGAGTTACTAAATTAAATCCAAGGGAGGTTTCAACATTAAACAAAAGAGTTTAATAGTAGGTTTAAGGGGTTTAGGGAATGTGAATGTTTGGGGCTCGTGTGGGCCCCACCTCAGAATTATCCTCACATGGGTAGTTAGGAGCTTGTGGGTACCATCCCAACTCCCCCATGTAGGATATAACCACTTAAGATATAGAATAAAAAATGTTCCACATTTTTATTCACTTCTTATTTAATCCAAAAATTTTAACTTCACCTCCCGCACAAACGCAACTATGGTAAAGGTCCCCTTAAGCAATTACCAGCATTGTGAATTCATTGGTGCCCTTGGATTTCAATTCTGAGCACCGGTTCAAAAGATAGAAAAACCCGTTCTTTCGTTTACTAAACGTACCCGAGCTAAACGTCGAAAATGGATTCTGAGCACACCGGGCCTCGGAATCAAGTTCCATCAGAAGCCACGGACTCATAAAATTCCAAAGTATTTAAGAAAAATTTTCCTTGAAATTTATGTGTCTTTACCATTTAATTAATCTAGAAGATTGAGTTAGATCAATAAATTAAATAATTAATTAATAGAGTTTATGTGAACAATTAATCAGTGACTTAATTAAAGGGATTGAGTTAGATTAATTAATTTTAGAATTAATTAATGGTGTTTATGTGAATAATTAATTGGTAAATTAATTTAAGGGATTGATTTATATTAATTAATTGTATAATTAATTAATTTAGCTGATGTGAACAATTAATTGGTGAATTAATTGAATGGATTTAATGTGATTAATTAATTTTGAATTAATTAATGAGATTTGGCATGAAAAATTAATTGGTGAATTAATAAAAGGGGTTAATTTAGATTAACTAATTATGGATTTAATTAATGGAAATGATTTGGATTAATTAATTGGTAAATCAATTAATTTGGATTGTTGAAATATTTAATTGTATAATTAACTATGGAATTAATTTTGAAATATTAAATTTCATATTGAGATAATTAATTGATGAATTAATTATGAGATGTTGAGTTTGGTAATTGAGATAATTAATTTATGTATTAATTATGATTAAGCGATTAATTAACAGTTGGGTTAATTAAAGATATAGATGTGGTTAATTAATTGAGGAATTAATTAAGGGGTTTTATGTGAAGACTAATTATTGAATTAGAAATGAGGGTGAGTGGATTAATTAATTGCTAAATTAATGTGATATTGGGGTAATAGGTTTAATGTTGATTAATCCTTCTTGATGTGATTATGTGATATATATGATAATGGGGTTAATAATTGATTGACCTTGATAAATGAGATACATGTGATATGTATTATTAAATGGTGAATGGTAGCATGCTCATTCATCCAACTATTAATAATGGTAACATGGATATTCATATGTGCATGAGTATGTAATGGTAACAAGGACATTCATGGGTGCATGAGTATGGAATGGTAACATGGAAATTCATAGGTGTGTGAGTATGGAATAGAAACATGGACATTCATGGGTGTGTGACTATGGAATGGTAACATAGACATTCATGGTTGCATGAGTGTGGAATAGTAACATGGACATTCATGGGTTCTTGATTATGGAGTGGTAATATGGACATTCATGGGTGCATGAGTACGAAATGGTAACATGTACATTCAAGTCTGTGTGAGTTATGGAATGATAAAATAGTCATTCAAATGGGTGGAAAATAAGAATAGTAAAATGCTTGTTCAGTTGTGGGGTTGAATAAAGAATACTAATTAATGTGATAAAATATTTAATTATGCATTATAATTACTTTATTTGAACAACTGCGTAAACTTTATATTGACTGTATTTGTTTTAGACACCATTGGTGGTGGCCTACTGAGTTGTACTCATACCCTATTCAGAATGCATGATCGGTACCTGAATAGACTTTGTTGATGCATGACATGTTAAGGGAAAAGGCCCTAGATTAGATAGATGATTTGGGATGGAGAAAGGATGAGGGAACCATATGTGGTTTGGGACCTACTTGGGTGTCTTTGGTGTCTTTATTTTCCAGTTCTTTATTTTGACACTCACTTTTTCATGGCATGTTTTCCTTTCAGTTTATTACAGTATTTGTAGATTTTTTACCTTGGGACATTAGTATTATTATGATTATATATTCTTCTGTTATTTCTTTACTTAATTATGTTGGTTTTTTACTCTAATAAGATAGGGTATAGTCTCCCCATTACTGACTTACAAGACCCTCGCTGCTAGTCGGTAGCCTCTGGCATATGGGGAGGCACTCCTGAGGTCATGTGGTAAACTGGCTTGGGGCACCAGTGCGTGGCACCCAGGAGAGGATGTTAGAAAGTGGTATCAAAGGTGTATTTTTATTTTCTTATTCTTTTTTATTACTCTTTGGGAATGGTAGAAAGGAGACTAGGAAGGTTCAAGGCTTGTTTATGAGCTCGTGCATGGGAGTAGCTACCTCATTTATGGGGGAGAACCCAAGTACCCAGGGTAAGATTGTTGTTATTGTTGTTTACGGTTATAGTTGAATATTATTTCACCTTGGGTGATGCACTTATTCTATGATGTGATTATTGTTTTTGAGATTTTTTGAGATTTACTTATGGCCCGATATGTCATGAGGGTTGAGTCTGCATGCATCATTCTAGTCACTCCGTATTTATTTTGTGACATGCATCATTGTAGCAACACACTTGCAAATGGTCTTTGGGTAAGTTTTTGAACTTGAGCTATTTTTCCTTTCTTAGGAAATGGAAATGAAAAAGATGAATTAATTAATGAAGGAATTTTGAAATTGTAGTTTTCATGATCAATTAATTGTGGAATTAATTATAAGATATTGATATCATAAATTGGGGATAATTAATTTTTGAATTAATTATGTGATGTTAATATTATTATTTGAGATAATTAATGGTGAAGTTAATTATGGGATGATGATATCTTGAAATAATTATGGGATTAATTGATGCAAATAATGGATTAATTAATTGTAAGAACTCAGATATTCATTTCTGGTATGGATCTTGATTTTGGTTGTTTATAGAAAAATGGGAGATTTTGGAAATTTCATAAGTACACATCATGTACTTAGGAGTACACGATGTGTACTCGGTCACTGCGTGTTACTGTGTACTGGTTGTGTAACGGCCGAGTACAGGGCCATGTAAAGTGACCTAGAGATCACCTAAAGTGGGGCCCGGTAAAGTCCTATACACATCATGTATACTCAGGTAACACACCATGTATTTTTATTTTTAATTATTATATCAGAACGAGGTCACGTCTCATCGACAGAACTATCTTCTTCTGGCTCTGTCACATATTATATTAACAGGAATCACCGAACTTTCCCCAAGCCATCAATCGGTCATCTGTTCTCTGAATCAAACACCATCAATTATGTTGGAATCGCCTCGGTGAGTTATTCCTTCTTCTAGAGCCTCTTCTCCTGATTTCTCCTCTTTTATGAGATTTTCTTGGTTGATCGTTTTTGATTTTTTTGTACATCTACAATGTTCTAGGTCGATTCAAAGGATGAGATTCAACTATATCGATCGTACAATGTCGAGATAGGTGGTTTGTGCCTTTAATTAGATTTTTTTGAATTATATGTGCCAAACGTGACCACTAACCTAGTTTAGGGTATTGCGTGTTTTGGGAGTTTAACCATGTTAATGCCTGATATGATTTGTTTGCTTGAGTAAGGGTGTTTTCTTATGAATAAGTTTTATTACCTTGCTATGGATGGGTTTTCCAATGTTTGATTGATATTGGTCAGTGGGTCTAAAACTGCCTATGAGAATGTTATGTTTTTGATGCCTAGTACTGTTAGGATGGAGTTGTTTATATGACTTGCTTGTGATATGAATTGTAGTTGTTTAGACAAATAGTATTTGAGTTTTACATTGGATGCTGGATATTGTTTATGCACGATTGAATTACACAGGAATGTGAGAACTAGGTGTAGTTAGACCATAGGGGGAATAGATATTGAGGGCTTCCCTAGAGTGTTTTTTATACTTTTCACATTGCGAGACAATAGGGGGTGGATTTAAGTGCTCCCTCAGAGTGTCCGTAGTATACCATTGCAATACCACATGGGGGATTGGACGTTTAGTGCTTCCTTATAGAGTTTATAGTTACCATTAAAGGCTACAGGAGTAATTTATGGTGACTTCTTCCTCACAGAGTATTTGTCTAAGCTGAACCAGAGGGGTTAGACTGTGAGAAATTCCTATAGGGTTGATTGTGTAGATTTTTTAAATAATTTATATATGTAAATGAATGTAGTTGAAATTGTAGGATTTTTTACTTTGAGTACTTCTTTTTTTATTACATTATTTTGCATATTTTCCTACTATATATATATTCACTAATAGTTAGGCATAGGTCTTTTGGTGGTTGCCTACTGGAATTCATCTCACACCAGTTTGGGTCATGCTTTTGGGCCCAAACAGGTTATATTGTTGCTGGTACAGGTAAGGGAAAGAGCCCTACTACTTCAAGTACTTGACTGTTGTGGAGCTGGAGAGCATGGTACCAAGATGAGACCTTCTCCAATGAGGGCATAGTGTCCCCACTGTCGCACCCAAATCCATCGTGGCTAGTTGGAATCCTATGGAGTTTTGGGAAATGCACTTGAGGCCATGTGACCAATCAGGTACAAGGAACCTTTGGACGACACCCGAATCTGGGACGTTACAAAGTGGTATCAAAGGGTATTATTTTCTTCATTGACTTACTGTTTGGAGCCTATAGACAGGGATATAAAGGAATAGGTAGTTGGTAATAAGTTGTGCCCAGGGGTAGCTAACTCATGTACAAGGAAAATCCAGTATACCTTGATTATTAAAATTTTATTTTTTTTGTAATTGTTACAATTGATTTGATTTCACTATTGGGTGATTCAGATGTTTTGTGTTGTTATAATTTATATTATTGAGGTTCTATTTCTATTTCAACCCGATGAGATGAGGGTATGCCATCTCATTCATCATATAGGTACTTTCTAGAAATCACATTTCATGCATTATTGTCATGCTATATAGGTTGCATTACCGATTGCATGTTGTTGTGATAGATAGTGTGCAAGATATGCATACTAGTGTGATAGATTCCTTGATAGAATACCCGTTATTTGTAGGGTATTGATGATATGTAAAGTTTATTTGTAATGGGCACCAAAATTTGGTCCCTGAGGTGTTATGGGCCCTCATGGATTGGAATTTGGTGGATCATGTGATTGATTTCATAGTTATACCTTGTGATATACATGAATATGATGTCAAACTTTGATTCGTAGGGAGTATGGGCCCCCACGGATTGGAATTTGGAACTTTAATGTTTGTTTCAGTGATTTTATGGGGTTATAGAGTAGTTTCGGAGGCTTAATATCCATAAAAACCTAGAATAAATGGTGTTTAATGATGAATACAAACCATGTATCCTTGTGTTTGGGAAGGAACAACTTTTCTTAAGTACACATCATTTATTGTATGTACACGTCATGTAGTCCTTAACTATGTGACTAGCTTTGTGGGCAGAGACACGGGGTTGGGAAATGTTTGGTGGAACACGTTGTGTAATTGGAGTACACGCCGTGTTGCAAGAGTTGTGTCACATACCGTGTGAAAAACAACATGGGTGGTTATAATTTAAGGGGGTACATGCTATGTCTAGCATGAACACGTCGTGTGGAGTTACTTAGGAAAGAACCGTGTGTTTAACCGTGTCGAGGAACTCGGGCAGGGGGAAAATGATTCAAGTACACGCCGTGTGTCAAGAAGAACACATTGTGTGTATGGGGTGTTATACGACCAGGGTTGGAAAAAGTACACACCCATGTAAAAACTTAAGGGAACATGTCGTGTAGGGGTCACACACGCCGTGTATCCATGTTTTGAGAAACTTGAATGTTTTCTTTCTCTTATTCATTTCCTACTCTTCTAAGTTTCAGTCCTTGAGAATATTGAACTAAGTTGTGATCTTGACCTTGTAGAGTTATTTCACCAATACATCCTCTAATTGTACACCAGATATAGGTCAAAAATCAGACACCGGACATGGTTGATCAGGGACTACTAGCAGATCCTCCCGTCTGGCCTATATTGGCACCTGCCGTCATTCCGGATACAAGAGTCGATGCACAGTTCTAAGAAGGATTCAAATGGTTTATATAAACCTTCAGGGGAGAACCACACCCTGCCCCTTCTATGGAAGAGTTGACATGGGTTTTTAGCAACAATATCCTCCCATCTTCTCAGAGGATGGAGGACCTCTGACAGCAGAGTCGTGGTTAGAATCCATGTTGTTGATCTTCGAACATCTAGAGATTCCTACATAGATGAGGGTAAAGCTCGCTATTTACATGATTCAGGATTCTACCAAGATATGGTGGGATGTGATATCTTAGGTAGGGTGCCAGCATTTTATGTCTTGGGATGAGTTTCAGTGTACCTTCTGTGATTACTTTTACCCGAAGATTTTGAGGGCCGATCGAGCCCGAGAGTTCATGAGTCTAGAACATGGTACTCTTTCAGTCATGGAGTATTCTTCTCACTTCATAGAGTTTTAGAGCTTCACACCCATTCCAGGGGTGATGAGTTATTTCTAGTGAGGAAGTTTTAGGATGGACTCAAGCATGTCATCTGATCTCATGTGAATGTATTCAGGTTGAATTCCATCACTTATATAGTCAACTAGGTGCAGATCATAGAGTGAAACTTGAGGGATTATGGAGTTGTGAGCCAAGGATGCTCAGCACCGAGAATTGGTACCCCTCCTAATGATAGTAGGAAGCACCATAGGGAGTTTATGTGTGGAGATCTGAGTAGGAGGTATTCTCTTTCAGGTAGCCATGTGGTATACTAACAGTGTGGAAAGAGTGGGAATATAAGACCATATTTCCCAAGAGAACCAGTTGAGCTCCGATCTTTGGGAAAGATGGGTCATATTCAGTGTTTCTATCATATTTTTTCACCAGCATCTAGTGATAGAGGTTCTATTTCTACTCCCTATACCAGAGTAGGACCACTTTCCCTACATCAGTTAGGGAATTGGAGTTCTTTAGGCCATTCAGGCCAAGGTGGAGGTTGTGGACACAGTGGTCAGACACAGGGTTTTCGACTACCACAGGGTGGATCATCTCAGAGATCATAGACATATTCACATGGATGTGTTATAGGTCAGGATTTTGCGATAGAGTATATCCAGCAGGAGAAGGATCTCGGACCCTCTACGGTTAGAGGTACAATTTTGGTTGCCTTTGTTTTAGCTTATGATCATTTTGACAGAGGGGATTCACATAGTTTTATATCTATTGTTTTTGTGGAGATCCTCGGGCTCTGTATCTTTACTTTTGCTGATATATTGACATTGGACACTATATTGGGGACTAGAACGGATAGTGTGTGTCAGTGCATGGAGTGATCTCTTAAGGTTGGAGGGTGTCACTTCTTATGGGACCTTTATGTATTAGAGATGACGAGCTATGATGTCATTCTTGGAATGAAATGGTTAGTTACCTTCTAGGATGTTTTTTATTTCTATCATCATAGGGTGAGTTTCACGTCACCGAAGGGCAGGTCGTTTCTTCATAAGGGTGAATGGGATGTCCGGGTGAGCAGAGTTGGACCCAAGCATCATGGGTTGGGAGGAGTTACATCCCAGATTGCTAGTTTGTATCTGGATGACCAACGGACTTCACAGATGGAATTTCTTCAAGTGGTGGATCATTTTAGAGATGTCTTTCTTGAGGAATTTTTAGGTTTTCCTCTGAAGCGAGAGGTATATTTCTCTACTGATCTTGTGCAAGGAGTGGCAGTAGTGTCAATTCCTCCTTATAGGATGGCTACATCAGAGTTACAGGAGCTCAATAAGAAGTTGGAGGATTTATAGGAAAAGGTTTTCATCTAACCTAGTACTTCTCCTCAGGGTTTCCCTATTTTTTTACAAAGAAGGAAGATGGTACCCTTAGACTATGTGTGGATTATCCAAAGTTGAACCAGTTTACAGTCAAAAACTGATATCCCTTACTAAGTATTGATGATACATTTTATCATCTTTTAGGAGAATGGGTGTTCTCGAAGATTTAATTGAGATCTGGTTATCATCAATTGTGCATTAGACCATCTGATATACCTCTTACAGCCTTTTGGAACAGGTATGGTTTATACGAGTATGTGGTTATGTCATTCAGTCTCATGAACACTCTTGCAGTTTTTATGGAACTAATGAACCGAGTGTTCCATCCATACTTAGATTCCTTTGTGGTGGTTTTTGTGGATGATATCTTGGTGTACTATCACACTCGACACGTCCATGCTACCCATCTTGAGATCATTTTGAGTACACTGAGAGAGAATCAATTATATGTTAAGATCTCAAAATTCCACTTTTGGATAGACTAGATTCACTTATTGGGTCATGTTATCTCAGATACAGGAGTATCAGTAGACCCAGAGAAAGTGAGAGCATTATTTTCCTGAGAGCATCCAAAGAATGTCTTTGAGGTATGGGGTTTTCTCAGGCTGGTTGGTTACTACAGACATATTATACATGAATTTTCAAGCCTATAAATGCCACTAATAGACCTGACTAAGAAGGGTGTAAATTACCTATGGATATATTCCTACAATTCAGTCGTCCATGAGCTGAAAGGTTGGTTTAATTCAGCACTAATACTGGTTTTTCTGGAGCTGGGAAAGAGCTATAATGTTTATTATGATGCATCAGTTATCAGTTTGAATGATGTGATTATGTAGGAGGAAGGAGTCATTGCATATGGGTATCGATAGTTGAGGCCACATGAGAGGAATTACCCAATGCACGATCTCGAGTTGGCTGTAGTTTTTCAGGCATTGCATTGTTGGAGACATTATCTTTTGGGAGAACATTTTGTGTTTTTCACCAACCACAAAAGTCCCTAGTATATCTTTACACAGCATGATCTGAATTAGAGATATTTGAGGAGGGTTGACTACCTTCATCCATTTGATTTTGAGCTTTCCTACACACCTGGGAAATGAAACATAGTGGCTGATGTGTTGAGAAGAAGGAATCATGTGCAGGAAGTTCTGAAGGCCAATAGTGAGAGGCAACTTATGGCTCTATTATCTAAGATGCATTGTGACATGCACAATAGACAGTGGCAGACATTTATTTCTTTGGAATTTGTTACCTCTTCTCTACTTGATTGAGTGTGAATGAGGAAATTATCCGATGCTGAAGGCCTAGTTATACAGAAGAGTGTGTTAGGAGAGGACCCTATTCCTAGATGGACCATAGGCGAGGATGAAATCTTGAGTTTCCATGGACGCTTATGGGTGTTAGTAGATATGCGCGAGGAGATTTTGTGAAATTTTCATTCTTCAGTTTGGGCAGTTCATCCTAGTGTCACCAAGTTGTATCAAGATCTACACCATCAGTACCGGTGGCCAGGTATGAAGAGTGATGTATCAGGTTTTTTCATAAGGTGTTACACTTGTCAATAGGTGAAGGTGTAACATCAATGACCAGTAGGGGTTTTTCAGCAGTTACTCATTCCTGAGTGGAAGTGGAATGATGTCACTATGGACTTCATAACAGGATTTACAAGGTCGCCTCAAGGGAACCATGTAGTTTGGGTTATCATTGACAGACTCATGAAGTTCGCACACTTCTTACCAATCAAGGAGACCTTTAGTGTTGATGATATGGGAAGGTTGTATGTCCAAAATATTGTATATCTTCATGGGGTTATGAAGTCCATCCTTTTGGACAGGGATGCCCATTTTACTTATTGGGTTTGGTGGGGACTGCAGAGGGCTTTGGGTACATAGGTACTTCTGAGTACATCTTACCATCCCCAGATAGATGGCCAGTCCGAGTGTACGATTCAAGTGCTGTAGGACATTATTTGAGCATGAATCCTAGATTTTGGAGGATCTTGCGAGAAAAACATACCTTTGGTGGAGTTTTCCTACAATAATAGTTTTCAAGAAACTATTTAGATGGCACCTTATGAGGCTTTGTACGGTAGGCCATTCTTATCACCTCTATGTTGACTGGAAAAAGGAGATCCAACTATGTTGGGACCTCGTCTTGTCCAGGAGACCACAGAGTAGGTGGAGTTGATTTGGAAGAGAATAACTACTACACAGTCACGACAGAATTCTTATGCTGACTGATGGTGATGACCACTAGAGTTCGGGGTCGGAGATCATCTTTTCCTACATGTCACACTGAGGTTGGGACAGAGGAGGATTAGGATACTAGGAAATCTTTCACTGAGATACATCAGGCCATTTGAGATTTTGAAGAGAGTCAGGCTAGTTTCTTACTGATTGCAGTTACCTCAGAGGTATCCGGCTATACATGATGTCTTCCACGTTTGTCAGCTACGGAATTACTTCTCAGACCCCTCTCATATTTTTCAACCCAAGGAGGTTGAGTTTAAGGTGGATGCATCATTTGAGGAGCATCTTATTTGGATTGTCTATCTTAGCACGAAGGTTCTCCATGGCTGGTCTATTCCTCTAGTACATGTGTTGTAGCATAACGAGTGAGTATAGGATGAGACTTGGGAGATGGAGACTGATGCACAATCACAGTGGCCGATGCTTTTCGAGAATTCTTCTTTTCCTCATTCTTAGGGAAATTCAAGGATGAATTTCATTAAGGTGGAAAGTTTGTAAGAACTCAGATCTTCATTTCAGGTATGGATCTTGATTTCGGGTATTTTTGAGAAAAAGGGGAGATTTTGAAAATTTCATAAGTACATGACATGTACTTAGGATTACATGTTGTGTACTTAGGATTACACACCATGTACTCGGTCGCCGCGGGTAGCCGTGTACTATTCGTGTAACGACCAAGTACATGGTCGTGTGAGGTGACCTAGAGACCACCTAAAGTGGGGCCAGGTAAATTCATATACACATCATGTATCCTTAGAAAACTTTTCGTGCATTTTTATTTTTAATTTTTATATTGGATCAAGTTCATGTCTCATCGACATACTGTCTTTTTCTAGATTTAACTCATCAATGAGTGATGGGAATCTACAAGCTTTCACTAAGCCACCAATCAATCGTCTATTCTCTAAATCGAACAACGTCTATTGCATTGGAATTTTCTTAGTGAGTTATTCATTCTTCTAGAGACTCTTCTCCTGATTTCTCCTCTTTCATGAGATTTTCTTGGTTGAGTGTTTTTATGTTTTTGTAAATATATGTTGTTTTACATCGATTCAATGGCTGAGATTAAACTATATTGATCGTAAAACATCGAGATAGGTGTTTTGTGCTTAGATTTCGTTGAATTATAAGTGCCAAAAGTGCCCAATACCCTAGTTTAGTATATTTAGTGTTTTGCGAATTTAACCCTATTAATGCATGATATGCTTTGTTTTCTTGAGTAAGGGTGTTTGTTTATGAATAAGGTTTATTACCTTTATATGGATGGATTTTCCCATGTTTGATTGATATTGGTCATTGGGTCTATAACTGCATGTTAGGATGTTATGTTTTCCATGCCTAGTGTTGTTAGGATGGAGTTATTTATATGCAATGCTTTTGATATGCATTGTAGTTGTTTAGGAATGTAGTATTTGAGTTTTAATTTGGCAGTTGGATATCATTTGTTCACGATTGAATTACACAGGGTTGTGGGAACCTGGTGTAGTTAGACCATAGGGGGAATGGATGATGAGGTCTTTCCCAGAGTGTCTGTTATACTTTTCACATTGTGAGACCATAGTGGATGGACATGAGTGCTCCCTCGGAGTGTCTTTAGTATACCGTTGGGAGACCAGAGTGGTAATTGGACATTGAGCGCTTCCTCGGAGAGTTTATAGTTATTGTTAAAGGCCATAGGAGGAATTGATGGTGAGTGCTTCCTAATATATTCTTTGTCTAAGCTAAACCAGAAGGGTTATACTGTGAGAACTTCCTAGAGGGTTCCTTGTGTTGATTGGTTTAATAATTGGTAGATGTAAATTAATGTAGTTGAAATTGTAGGATTGTTTACTTTGAGTACTTCGTTGTTTATTACTTCATTTTTCATATTTTCTTGCTATATATATATATATATATATATTCACTGACAATTAGGCATAGGTCATTTGGTGGTTACCTACTAGGATTCATCTCACACCTATTTGGGTCATGATTTTAGGCCCAAACAGATTAAATTGTTGCAGGTATAGGTAAAAGAAATATACCTTTTACTTTAGGTACTTGATTGTTGTGAAGCTGGAGAACATGGGACCAAGCTGAGGATTGCGGTGCTACTAGAGTTTACTTGTTTTCTTTGTACTTTGGTTTAGTACTGTATCTACCAGATTGTGACTTGTTTGGATTCTTTCCTAGACATATGTTCCATGAATCATTTATATATGTGCTCTAGTTTTTTATTTTCTTTCAGTATTCTGTTTTTTATTTATTGTATGGTATTACTGCTTCTGCTATTATATATTGTTGTATATTGTTGTTATTCCACTATATTACTCTTCCAATGAGGTCATAGTTTCCCCACTATCACACCCAAGGCTCTCAATACTGTTCGGTAGCCTCTGGTGTTTGGGGAAATTTACTTGAGGCCATGTGACCAACTGGGTATGAGGCACCTTTGGGCGGAACCCCGAACCGGGACGCTACATTAATTGAAAAATTAATTAATGTGAGTAAGGATATTATTTAATTTTTTTAATTAAATAAATTTATTAATTAATTGAGGAATTAATTAATGTTATTTAAGAGATTATTTAATTGTTGAATTACATAAATTGATGAATTAGTTGAGAAATATTGAAAAATGATGCAAGATGAGAATAAATGGGTTTCTAAATGATAAAATTGAATAATGAGAATGTGTTTACACTTGTTAACCATGACCTAGGTGTAGGATGGTTGAGGGTAGTAATAGTGCCTTGGTTTTGACCGTGTGACAATAAAAAATGAGGAAACACTGGTAATGAAGGATTGGAAGTGGTATTCATCAACAACTTCTTAGCATACTTTTAATTAGTGATGATCATGTCCCGTATCTTGACATCATCCTAGGTATATTGAGAAAGTTCTGGCTTTATGCCTAGCTAAATGAATGTGTTTTGGTTGGATATGGGGCCCCTTGTAGGTTGTTAAAGTGATATATATATAGAGCTTGGTGGTGTGAGGTATGCCATTGACAATTTATGGATGAGGTTCTCAGGATTGACCGGAGGATGATAAAAACTATAGTTGTTGAGCTACTTAACAAGATGGATTAATGAAGCTCCAAAGGTGGGTAGATTGTAAGAACCCGGTTTTTCTTAAAAGTGTTTGGAAGTACAACTTGAGGATGAGTTTTTATAAGGTGGGGAGATTGTAAGATCTCATCCTTTTTCTAGGTATGACTCTTTTAAAAAAATGTGAATATGAGTTGTATTTGTTTTAATTCACAAAAATGATTTATCAGAATAAATTTGATAAATGAGTTAAAGGCCTTAAATTCAAGTTAACATCTTGGAATATTCAATTGAATATTTTTGGAGTTCGACACTGAGTTAGTTTGAGATTTTGATGCACACAAAATCTCGATGAAGACTAAATAAAAATATTAAATATAGTATATCAAGTGCACACTTTATGTTCAAAATAATTTAATAACTCCAAAATGGTGTGTCGTGTTGGAAATTTGAGGCCACTATTGTGTCTAAAACATGGTATTTACCCTAGGTGGGGTATAATATTTGTAAGTGATGAACATCTAGATATCTCTCTCATGAAAATAAACGTTTTGTATTTAATAAAAATTTTATTCCATTTTTTATATTAAATAATTAATATCTCTCAAACAGTGCATTGTATGAGAAATATGAGACCACAGTTGGTTTTGGAATAGGGGGTTTCCCTTATTCAGGGTATAACTTTTTTATGCGATGGGAATTTGATGTTATTTAATTCTTTAAATTAAATAATTAATTTTATTAATTTAATAATTAATATAAAATTAAAAATAATAATTTTGATTGTTACTATTATTGTTTTTTAAAAAATAAGAAAACATGTTTTTTAATATTTACTCGAAAGATAAAAAGAATATTATTAATAATAAGCTAATTATTATTATTATTATTCAAATAAAATGAATGGATAAGTATATGTGTAATTAAATACCTTTTTTCACTTAAATGATGAAAAATGCTTCACCATGTATGAATATTTTTGGTTGATCAATGTAATACCGGTGAAACTGTTATTAAATACTAAATAAATGAAAATGTGGGGTTAATATTAATGTATTAACTATTATAGACATTTAATGAATATTGTTTGCAAAACATTAATGGCGAAAGATATTTTATAATAATAGTAATTGTTATTGTTATTATTTCTATTAATAAATTGAGAAAATAATTATGTCATAACACTGTTTCAATCATAACTCTTTCGTATGGTGTTAGATTAACACACCGTCAGTAGTAGCGTGGCCCTAAAATGGAGGCAAATATTTCAAAACCAATGTTGAATATTTAATTCAGGCTCATAGTATAGGTCCATGAAATGCCCAAAATGATGATGGGTTGATGCATGAAATTAATAGCAGGAATTAATAAATAAATGATTCAATTAATAAATGTAACTAAATAAATTGATAAAAAAGTATTATAAATTGGATTTTTGGTGGTGCACATGGAATGGGTAGGAAGCACATTATTTATGACACACCTCTCTCTCCTCTCCATATCTCTTCTTGCATACTTCAATAATCAATATGTTTTTTGATATTAATCAGATTGACATGTCGTTAGTGGAATTGGATTTGTCTTGATACGAGGATGGTGCGTATCAAATTTTTTTTCATAGAAAATGAATTATTTTGAGAAGATTTTTATTAAAACGGATATGCTTATTTATTTAATTTCTCCTTCGATGGTCGTTGGAATAACGTGATGTAAGGAATGTGGGATTCATATCATGTTTTCATCATATTTGAGTTTGGTGGTCTAAAATTAAAATCCCATTGTATTTATTATCAATTACATGTATGTGATTGTAGATTTTATAGGGTTTGTTTATCAATTGGAATTCCAAATAGAATTAATTAATGTGGTCAATTAATTAATTTATGAATTGGAGATTTTAGTGAATAATGGAAATTATGGAATGTGGATAATTAATTGGTAAAATTAATTATCAAGGTATTGAATTGAGAAATTGGGAATAATTTATTGTTTAATTAATTATGAAATTATTGAGACCATTAAACATGATTAATTAATTGTATAATTAATTAATATGAATGGTTAGAATTATGAAATTTTGTTTGGTATAATTAAATTTTGAATTGATTATAGTGAGATGGAGATTGTTGAAATTTAATAATTAACTATGTGTTTATTGAATTAAGTGAGTTGGAATAATTAATTAGTGAATTAATTATGGGGTTATTTAATTAAGTGAGTTAGAATAATTAATTCAAAAATTAATTGATGTTATTGAATCATTACGTTGGAACAATTAATTTTTTAATTAATTGAGAATATTGAGTTAGATTAATTAAATAATTAATTAATTAATGGAGTTTATGTGAAAAATTAATTAGTGACTTAATTGAAGGGATTGAGTTATATTAATTAATTTTATAATTAATTAATGGTGTTGATGTGAATAATTAATCGGTGAATTAATTTAAGGGATTGAGTTAGATTAATTAATTATATAATTAATTAATCAATTCGATGTGAACAATTAATTGGTGAATTAATTGAATGGATTGGATGTGATTAATTAATTTTGAATTAATTAATGATAGTTGTAATGAATAATTAATTGGTGAATTATTTGATGGGATTAAGGTAGATTAATTAATTGTTAAATTAATTAAAGGAAAGTATTTAAATTAATTAATTGGTAAATTAATTAATATAGATTATTGAGATATTGAATTGATATAATTAATGGTATAATTCATTATAAAATATTAAATTTCATATTGAGATAATTAAATGATGAATTAATTTTGCGATTTGAGTTTGGTAATTGAGATAATTAATTGATGAATTAATTACGAGTAAACAATTAATTAACGGTTGGCTTAATTAAAGATATTGATGTGTTTAATTAATTAGGGAATTAATCAAGGGGTTTTATGTGAAGACTAATTGTTTAATTAGCAATGAGGGTGACTAGATTAATTTATTGATAAATTAATGTGATATTGTGGTAAGATGTTTAATATTGACTAATCCTACTTGATGTGATGATGTTCTATATGTGATAATGGGTTTAATAATTGATTAACCTTGATAAATGAGAAACATGTGATGTGTATTATTAAATGCTGAATAGTAACATGTTCATTCGACCAACTATTAATAATGGTAACATGGACATTCATCGGTACATGAGTATGGAATGGTAACATGAACATTCATGGGTGCATGAGTATGGAATGGTAACATGGACATTCATGTGTCCGTGAATATGGAATGGTAACATGGAAATTCATGGGTGAATGGCTATAGAATGGTAACATGGACATTCATGGGTGTGTGGGTATGGAATGGTAACATGGAAATTCATGGGTTCTTAAGTATGGAATGGTAACATGAACATTCATGGGTGTGTGAGTATGGAATGGTAACATTGAAATCCATGGGTGCGCAAGTATGGAATGGTAACACAGACATTCAAGTGTGTGTGTGAGTTATGGAATGGTAACATAGTCATTCAAATGAGTGTAAAATAAGAATGGTAACATGCTCATTCAATTGTGGGGTTGAATAAAGAATATTAATTAATGCGATAAACTATTTAATTATTCATTGTAAATAATTTCTTTATATAGCTACATACACTTTCTATTGACTGGATTTATTTTAGACATCTTTGGTAGTGGCCTACTGAGTTGTAATCACACCCTATTCAGGTAGCCTGATGGTACCCAAATAGACATTGTTGTTGTAGTACAGGTTAAGGGAAAAGACCCTAGATTAGATAGCCGATTTTGGATGGAGCATGGATGGGGGAACCAGATGTGGTTTGGGACCTGCTTGGGAGTCTTAAGTGCATTTATTTTATGGTTCTACATTTTTACACTCACTTTGGCATGGCATGTTTCCCTTTCAGTTGAGTATTCAATTTGTATATTTGTTTACCTTTTGACATTAGTATTGTTATGATTATATATGATTATACTATTTCTTTATTTACTTCTGTTGGTGTTTTACTTTTATAATAGAGGGTATAGTCCCCCCATGTCTGGCTTACTAGACCCTCACTGCTAGTCAGGAGCCTCTGGCATACAGGGAGGCGCGCCTGAGGTCATGTGGTGAATTGACTCGGGGCATCGGTGCGTGGCACCCAGGCCAGGACATTACAATATGAAAAAATATTTTGTATATATTTAGTTATAAATCTATTTTTTAATTGTTCAATTTGATATTTTTTTATGGTATTTTCTTTCCATGTATGTTTTAGTTTAAGTAAACAATCTTATTTGGTTTCATTTGAATGCCTTCTAGAGGAATCATGTTTAATGAATATATTTCAACAATAGGATTGTAATGGAAGTTTCAACTGGTAGTATTATTGTTTAAAATATATTAATTTGGTTGGATTAACTATTCATTAGATCATAATTGTTTTTTTAGTAAGTTTTATAATTTAGTAAGTTCATGAATAAATAATTTTATTAATGTCAATGAATGACATGATATAGAAATTTAATGTGGTTTTGAATTAGGTAATTTGATTATCTTTAAATTTATTTTGCTAGATAATGAAGTGACTATAGGTAATTAAAATTTATTTTACTTGATAAATTTTAAGGTATTATTTCATTATTCATGAAATGTTATGTTTAGTTAGAGAGTATACATGTTGACTATTTACATGAATATGTTATTTCATTAAATATTATAATATCACGTGATGTGGTCTATGTAACACCCTGAGTTTTTATGAATTGTTTTTCTCAAATAATTAAATTTATTCCATATCATGTGTTACACACAACACCAAATTAAGTTTTCACTACACACACTTGGTAAGATTGTGTTACACACAATACTGAGTTTTAACAAAACCATGTTATATTATTAATATAGTTATTTAAACGCTACTGTTATAACCTATACTTTAAACATAATGATATCAATAGTAATAACTAATTTTGAAATATTAATTTTAATGGTTTTGTATAAATAAAATATATTGGTAATAAAATACATAATTTTTGGTAAAGTATTTATATGTTTCAAAAATACTATTTTCTCAAAATAATATTTTTTATGTATTTTTTATGAATAATAAAAAAATTAATTTTTGAAACTATTATAAAATGAATTTTATAAAATAAAATTAATTTTTGAAACCATAATGTTAAAATTATCTTATGATTAATTTTTTATAATTTTCTAAAAAGTGTCATTTTTTGGTGAATAGTGACAAATACTAAATTTTAATTGAAAACTATTTTTCATTTAATTTATTTATAAAGATAAATTATATTTTAAATTGATTTTAAAGAAAACTTTTTTCAATTATACATCCATTAATCCAATTTATTTCGTTAAAATCAATTTCATATTTAATTTTTATATAAAATATTTGTAGCCAAATAGCCTATACTGGAGTGGTAAATTCTCCTGCTTAGCATCAAAAAGACCCACGATCTAATAAAAGTAGGTCTATTTGGGGGATTTATGATGTGTTGGGGATGTAGGGATCACTTAGGTAGTCGATGATACATGAATGATATAGGTAGGGTAGTAGTCCCAGGACATGCTAATTCAGCAAGTACTTTGGGTGATCTAAGTCTTTCAGGCCTCTGGGCCTCTAGGATATACAAATGAGATCCACCCACATGGGAGGAGCCCCATATCAGGAATCAGAGCATTATCAGCCACTATAAGAGCTAAAAAAAATTGTAAAAAATAGTGGCTATGGAAACCATCATTAGTACTACGCACCATGTATCTTTTCATAGGGAAATTCTAGCTCACCATCCATGCAGGGTGGGGAGATATGTTTCATCAATGAACCAGATGTTGGGGAGGGGAAGTTCCAGTGAGTCAGGTCTTTGGGCCTTCAGTACATGTATTTTACCTTATTCCACTAGGCCTATAATCCATATAATGGTTCCCTCCCATTTAAATTAAAAAGGGTATTATCCCAAGAAAATCAAAAATTAAAGGCCTTTGGTCCATTCAGATTATATAAAAACTTTGTAATATTTTGAGCATTTTCTCTTTAAAAACCAGCATTCTCGTCGTATCTGTAGGATTAATTTTAAATTAAATTTTTTTAATTTTTTGAAATGAATTTTTAAAAATGTATTCAATATTTTGAATCAGAGTCATTTATATTTTATAATAATTTCAACATATTTTTCAACCAAAATAAATAGTGAAAACAGTAAAAATTAATTAACGTGGTTTAGGTAGAAATGGATTTAATGAGACTTAAACTAAAAATATAAGGGTTAAATTGACCTTTTAACTTGAATAAAATCTATTTAATGGGCATATTTTGACCATATAATGTCTAAGGTTTTAATTTAATCTATTTGGACCCTTTTTCATGTAGAAAATTTGGGTACACTTTTTCTTTTCAAAAAATTACAAGTGTGTCACTCGCCTCAATTATAAAAGGCCAACCATTATCCTCCATTATTAACATCATAAAATAGTTTTGGTTCAGCCAATACATGAAAATATCACTTCCCAACATCCCTCCTCTCATATTATAACACTTGTTTTGGACATAAATCTAATCTTGGAAGGCTTTTTGTGAAAACCTAAGGACCATACTCAAAGAAGATGTAACGTTCATCAACAAGAGTTTTTGTTTTATTTATCCCTCCAGTAACTTAAATTATTTTTACACCATTATGATATAATAATATTATTATCTAAAATTTAATTATATTTTTTATGTTAAGGTAATTACCCACAACCATCTCCACTTTCATCAAATGGGTTACGAACTCATTATTCATGTGTACGGTAGATTAGCGCCTCGTAAACTGATTTCATTTTTTTCCATTACCACCTATCAAGGTTGGACATAATGAGGTATTTTTTGTCTATATATGATATTTATGATATTATTATGTTTTTTTAATCATTAAATCATGCATACTATCATTCTTTCCATTTTTTGGGAATACGATAATATCGCTCGTGTGTACGGTAGGTTACCGCCTGGTGAGGTAATGTGATTCATTTACGATTTACATGGAAGGTAATAAGGATGTGTTTAATTAAAATATGTGATATATATGAAATAAAAATTATTATATACTGATAATATATCATTTAACTTTCCTTGTTTTAATCCAACAAGAAAATACAAACAGCATTCATGCGTATGTATGGCCTATCGTCTCCATGAACGGTGTATTCCACTTTATATCACTAAATTTTATGGATTAATCTGAATACATATTTTCTAAATATATTTTATATTAATATAATGGTTAAAATTATGTATATTATGAAACCATTATCAATGTAGGGGGACCAAAAATAATAAATCAAAACTTATACAAAAAAACAATGCAGTTATTGTCTGAAACGTGACTTGAACATGGAATTGTTAATAAACATGTAAAAATAGGTAATAAGTAAATCTTAGATGGTATGATATATATATATATATGGTTATTTAATATATTTATAATAAAATTATATTTATTATATGGGATTTTTGAATGTGTACAAAGGAAGGAAAGACATGATGTGAGCGATTTTTTCTCAATTTTCCTTTTTTGAGACTTATGTTATGTATTGCACCTATATTCTTTCACGAAATGTATACACAACCCCTTAAAATGTAATATAATTAGTTTATTTATTGTTATGATATTTTAAGTTTAATTTTATTTTTTTCCTTTATGGGTATTATGATGAAAAATTACCAAAGTGGCAATGATTTTATGTTACAATCTCATCATTTACTAGGATTGTTTATGATTATGTTTCCAAAGATAAAATCTAATGATAAATATATCAAGAAACTCATTTTTTTCTTATCATATGTTTATTAATGATATTTTAAAGTAATAGTACCATTTTTCTGCTATTTGATACTTAAATTAATTTAAAAATGTTTTTTAAGAAAAGTTGTTTTTATTTCTCTCTTCGGTCAGAAATCCGTTTTCTTCCAAAAACCAGGTTTTCTACAAATGTTTTCAAAAATGTTTTATTATTCTCATATTATTTTTAAAATAAAATTTCCCTTGTTTTTATTTTTAAATTTTTTTTATAGGAATCGTCTTTTTTTGCAAACAAAGCTCATTTAGATTTTACCTAAAATGTGAAAGGAATCTTTGTTTTAACATGTACATCATGAATGAAACATCCCATATTCATGACCATTATTTTATTTGACTCTTCATTTATAATTTCTCAAGGTTATATTCAAAGAAAAATATTTTAAAAATGTTTTCTGTTTTAAAAAAGTGTTTTTTAGTGGAAATGATATTTTCCTCATGAAATGTTTTAAATGATATTTCAAAATCATTTTACATGTAATATGAAATACGTTGATGTTACCTATGATTTTCTAGGGATTTGAACCAGGGATAGCATCCATTTATGAATGATTTATTATGATTAAAGTTTTATGAAACCCCTTTATATTCCATAGGTTATACTTTGATAAAATTATTATGAAATACGATTCTTTTCTGCATGTTATGCTATGATGAAATAATGAAATGATTATGAAACCTTTATTTTTTTCATAGGTTATGATTTAATATTTATGAAACCTATTTTATTTCACAGATTATGATATGATAAATTTTTTTTGATCATGTATCACACATAAACTTGGATTTAATTATGATATGGGTGGGACCTATATCTCTCTCCAATTTTTGGGTAATTATTAATGTTATATGAGGTCAAACGGTGTATAGGAAATTATCCCAAGCCTAAAATAGGTTACATGTGAGGGTATCCCATTCTCAAAAGAGGATAAATCAGAGATCATCCCACACCTAAATCTAGTACATGGGTGGTTATCCCAATCCTAACATGTTATGAATTTCTTGTTGGGAATCCTTGACATAATATTTTCTATGCTTATGTGTATGCCAAAAATCTATGTCGTATGACAATGTTATGATCTCATGGGTCATGTTATTTGATACCCTAATGATTTATGTATTATTAACTTTCAATCTTTATTACATGACTCAAGATTATGATCATTGATATGTAGCATATGGTTTTCAAATTATATTCTCTTGTTATCATACCATTATGTTCATATTATGCTTATGAATCTCCCTTTTTTACCCTTAATGAGTATTTGATCTCAACCATTCTTATGTCTCATTTCCCCAAGTTAAGAAGAAATGTATTACGTATGATATTTCTAAGAAGGGTTCTAGTTAAGAATATCATAGTGGGAGATGATGTAGTTTATCTATGGAATAATTTTTTTTGATTCCATGTTTCCAAATACACTAAATTATTATAGTCCTTAGACGTATGTTTTTTTAATGTATTGAATATTCATGAAAAATGATATAATATCTTTGTATGATAAATATAGGTTGTTTTAGTTGGTATCAAATAATATTTTTAGTTATCCCTTCAAAACTAGGATGAGAAAACCTTAGTAAGATCCCTAAGGATATGTATAAGGGTAAGTATAAGGATGTAACATCTCAGCCTAGGTACCACATGTCAGTGCCCCGAGCCAGTTAGTCACATGATCTCAAGGGCGCCTCCTTGTATGGCAGAGGCTTCTGACTAGCAGTGAGGGTCTGATAAGTCATTCAAGGGGAGACAATACCTTCTTCGATTAGAGTAATACACTAGAGTAAATAATAACCAATATTAGAATAAATATGTTTCAATAATCCATATCAAGATCTCATGATATACAAAATAGGAAATAAAATATCCAACTAAAATAGAAGCAAGTCATGGTAAATTATTTGTCATGTTTCTAAAATTAAAATATGAAATAAATACACTAATAACTCCAAAGTGGGTCTCAAACCACGCCTGAATTATCATCCAAGATCTATCCCCAAACTAGACATTTAACATAGGTACTTTTACCTTAACTTTCCCTGCAATAATAAAGTCTATTCAGAAACCGATCGAGCATCCCAAATAGGGTGTGAGTACAACTCAGTAGGCCACCACCAATGGTGTTTAAAATAATATTTAGTTAGATAATAGTTTATTTAATTATATAAATAAATAATTACAATGTGTAATTAAATAGTTTTCATATTATCGATTAATCTTTATTTAACCACATAAACCTTAGGTTTCCATGGACACCCATATCTCAATACCTTCTTCGGCATGTGTCAGAGACTAAACTATCCCCAAGGGATATCTCGTGTTTGAATGTCCATGTTACCCTTCTTATTTTCAGAAATGAATGACAATGATACCATTTACTGATTCATACAACATAATGACCATGTTACCATTCTTTATTTCATAAATGAATGACCATGTTACCATTCATTAATTCTCACAAATGAATGTCCATGTTACCATTAATAAATTATCACAATTGAATGATCATGTTACCATACTTTATTCCTTGTCTGAATTTCCATGTTACCAATCACCATTTTACAATATATAATTGAATGAGCATATTACCATTCATAATACTTGGTCAAATGTCTACATTACCATTCACCATTTTACAATACATAATTGAATGATCATGTTACCATTCATAATACTTGGTTGAATACCCATGTTACTATTCATCATTTACATATTTCATAACAACATGGTATTGTACATACATATCAACCACCCATTAATTAATTCAATAATTAATGAATATTTTCATAATATAAATATTAAATAAATTAAATCACTAATTAATTATTCAAATTTACAATTTTCACATCTCATAATAAATTCCCAATTAATTATCCCATTCACTCATCAATATCACACAATCAATTTTTATAGTTAATTATTCCCAAATCCCACAATTTCACATTCTTATAATTAAGTAGTTCACCAATTTAATTAATTATATTTAGGAAATTCAATTGCTAAAAAAATCTTGAAATTATAGAATTTTAAATGTACTAAAAAAAATCACGACTATGGTATTTGAACATTAGACCGCCTACCTCAATTTGTTGACAACACTTTCCAACGAAAGAATCCCCAATTTGAAGTGGATCAATAAAGAACGAAAAAAATAATGGAATTTAGATCCAATCCTAAATTCAAGATTAAAATAATCAAGGTATAATAATATTAGATCTAGATCTAAATCCAAAAGTGGGTAAACATAGTTATTTTATATAAAAAGGGGAGAGAAAGAGATATATTTATCTTAATGGGAAGAAAGTGCATATCTAGTTGTGAAAATTTTCAATCTATCTTTTGATTCACCATGAACAGAGGTCATTAAATCTTGGGATCTCTCTAGGAGCTTAAAAATCATCAAAATAATCCAAGGGTCGAAGGAGGAAGGATGTAGTTAAAACAATATAGAATTCAACCATAAATCATGTTTAAAATTGTAGGTTAGGAATTTACACGTCATGTAATCTAGTTACATATCATGAAATTCTTGTTAAAGATTTCACTGAAAAAACCATCACTTAAGATTTATTTATTTAAAACCCAAGAAAAATTACATGACATGTAATACCCTTACACAAAATGTAAATGTTCTACAGTATAGTTTCATCCCATTTTCCCTTCAAAGCCTCTCATATCACCATGAACCAATTTTTAACACTTAACTCATGTATACACAGACACTATTAATTCAAACAAGCATGAATCCCTGAACATTAGGTAATTTTTTACAATAAATGATATCTATATTCTAACATTAATGGGACATTAAGGTTCAAATGAAAGGAAATTAGAGAGAAAATTACCTAAAAAGATAGGATCTTATAATATTCCCATCTTATAACATCTCATCCTTGAGCTTCATTTCGAAGCATCTTGAAGATTTTGAGTCAAAAAGGCTGGGCCACTGAGCCTACATATCTTCTTCTCTTTCCCAAGTTTCTTCCTACACACATCTATGTTTCTGCAATACATGAACTATCAGCACAGTCTTTCCCCACAATACTTTCTCACTACGATCCAACACAGGCATTGGATGCTCCTCAAAGGATGATTTTATCTCAAGATTAACATATTATACCTTTATCACATGATAAGGTTCATCATGATACTTTCTAATTATTAATACATGGAAAAAATATTGCATAGTGCTATATTTTTGTGGAAGGGTCAATCGGTATGCCACCAGCCCAATTCTCTTCACTACCTCAAATGGTCCAACGAACATGGGTTCCAACTTGCAATTCCTTCATATCCTATGGTGACTCAACCTAAGTGACACTCGAAAGAATACATGACCACCCTACGTAAACTATATG
The DNA here is from genome assembly GCA_963277665.1 of Viscum album. NCBI lineage: Eukaryota > Viridiplantae > Streptophyta > Magnoliopsida > Santalales > Viscaceae > Viscum > Viscum album. Next base: position 1,703,251,727 of record OY728132.1, read on the forward strand.
GTTCATCTCTATCTATCAGCATACAACTTCTTCCTACTCTTAGTATTATCCATATGTTTCTGAATTAGTTGGACCTACTCCAACGTCTCTTACACGAGACTCAGTCCCAGCAACTCTAACTCTCCAACCTCTATCTATTATAGCACTGATCTTCATGGTCTACCATAAAGATCTATGTATGGTTCCATATGTATAATTTCCTCATAACTGTTGTTATAGGAAAACTCCACTAAATCCAATTTCTTCTCCCAATATCCTCCATGTCAAGAACACACACCCATAGCATATCTTGAAGTACATATATAGTATGCTCTAATTTCCTATATTTTTGTTTGTAAAAAGATGTACTTAATAATACCTATGTACCAAGAACTTTTTTCAAGGCCTACCTGAATCACGAAGTGAAATATGAATCATAATTTGAATCTATTTCATGTGGAACCCCATCAAGATAGACTATCTCTCGCACAAAAAACACTATAAGATACTCTATAGTGAAAGTATATTATATAGGAAAGAAGTGCACTAATTTTTTCAGTCAATCCATAATAACCTAGATAGCATCATTATTCCTTGGTTTATTTGGGAGACGCATCATAAAATCCATTATCAGGTCATCCCACTTCTACTTTGGAATAGGTTATGACTGAATCAAACCTCCAGGTCATTGATTCTCTACCTTCACCTATTGGAAGGTATAGCATCATGTCATGAAACCTGTTATCTCTTTGTCCATGCCCAACCACTAAAACTATCTTCATAGGTCATGGAACATTTTGGTCACACCCAGATGTATTGCCCACTTCGAGGCATGAAATTCCCTCATGAGATCCTCTCACATGCTCGTATGCACAAAAACTCGATTACTAACATATATGATACCATCCTCATCTATAATCCAATATGAAGGTGACTCCCCACCTTCAAGGTTTTCCCTCAAAGACAAAAATTCAGGATCTCCATTCTTCCTATCTCAGATTTGTCTCAAAAACATAAAATCCACTATGACTGATACAAGAGTAATCCTTTCCTGGTTCTCTTGAACCACCACATGCATCTCAATTAGTAAAGACATTATCTTACACTCAGAATAAGAATCTTGGACTATATGAGTCTGAGTTTTCCTACTTAAATCATCAGCAACACTATTTCCTTTTCCAAGCATATATTCTAGATCACAATCAAAATACTACATATATTCAACCCATATTCACTATCAAATATTCAAATCACTTTGAGAAAAGATTTACCTTATTCTCTTGTGATCAATAAACACCATAAAACTTTCACCCAATAGATAGTGTCACCAATACTTTAGAGAATAACCCATTACTACCAACTTGAGATCATGCATAGGTTAGTTACATTCATAAGGCCTCAGCTACCGAGACCCATATCCCACAACTCGATCTCCATGTATCAAAATAGCTCCAATTCTGATTCCATAAGCACAAAAATACATTGTATACTCCTTACTTGGCTCGGGTAGGATCAGGATTGGTGTACATGTCAAGTGATTCTTCAACACTTGGAAGGCTTTCTCACAAGCTTCCATACATTCAAATTTTACCCCCATCTTTTTCATGCCTAAAAGCAGAATTTCCAAATGTGAAGGGTCCTATATGAATCTTATATAATATAAAAATATCCCTAAAAAGATACAGATATCAAACACTTTCATGGGATTCTCCCAAGAAACCACTACCTGAACCTTATCTGGGTCTATTAACATACCTTCCTCCAAGATGATGTGTCCCAAGAAGTGTACCTGGTCGATCCAAAAATCTCACTTTGATAGCTTGGTTTATAGATGATTCCCTCTCATTATGTTCAAAATGATGTCAAGATGATGGGAATGATCTTCATGAGTCCATAAGTACACCAAGATTTCATCCACAAACCCCACCATAAACTAATCTAGGTACGGGTGGAACATTTTATTCCTCAAGGATATAAATACTTCTGGTGCATTTTTCAACCCAAACAGCATTATGACAAACTCATAAAGGTCATACCTGCTTCTGAAAGAAGTTCTTGGTATATCAAAATTCCTACCTCTCAAATGATGATACATCGATCTCAATTTGATCTTTGAGAACACACAATATCCTTTGAACTAGTCAAATAGATCATTGATATGAGTAATAGGATATCGATTCTTCATAGTCATCCATTTCAACTTCTGGTAATCAAAGAACAAGTACAAAACTATCATCATCTTTCTTTGACAACAACACAGATGATCTCCAAGGAAATGTAATCGGATGGATAAACCCCTTATCATTCAACTCCTCTAGCTGATTCTTGAGCTCTTGAAGCTCTATTGGTGCCATTATATATGGTGGAATACATGCTGGCTTAGCCCCCAGCATGAGATCAATAGTGAATTCCATATCTCTCTTAGGTGGAAGTCGTAAGAATTCTTCAGAAAAAAAATCTTGAAACTACTCCACTACTGGTAGAAAGGTGTCATGTTATACTTCTCCATCATCTATTAATAAACTAAAAACCTAGGCTATGACCACTCCCATTTGCTGAGTAATTGGCCATGTTTGGCCTACCTAGATATCCCACTCCCTACAGTGAATATGATGGCCACCTTAAAGAAATGTAAAGTTCACTCTCCTTTGGTAATAATATATGTGGGCTTGATATGAAACTATCCAGTCCATACCCATAATAAGGTCAAATCCCAACATGTTAAGAATATAGAGATCCTAGAGAAAATTATATTCCCTAATTTTGAGAGAACATACCTTGCACAAATATATGTCTCTAAACTATACTCCCAATTGTGTACTTATAATCATAACCTTGCTTATGAAATCTACTGCTAGGGTCAAACCATTAACAAGTTTTCCAAATTTAAAGGAATGATAGGAACCAATATCAAATAAGGAACTATCTAATATATAATCTATATGAATAATACCTCTCACTATTGATAGTCCATTCTATCTATCTATAAGTATAGGCTTCACTTCATGTAGATATCCTACCCCTCTCCCCTATGATGTTGTCTTAATCCCCTGAGTCACACCACTCTGCTAATATGGGTGTTCTTTACTAAAAGCACCCCATCCTATGCATCTACCGCCTTGGATAGTATAACTTCAAATGTCATCCTGATATGGTGTTGAATATCACCTTCCTACATTTTGACCCTATCTAGTTTCACCCTCATTGACCATCTGTCTCAGCATCCTAAATAACTTATGAAGATGTCTCATCTTGTTGTAAGATTGGCACTCTACCGGTGGGAGAGAAAAATCCCTATGATAATGTTTCATCCTACCACACAAATAACAGATCACTCTTGTAAGGTGTTGTGCAATCGACCGTCCTTTATGTGTACTCTATTTTCCACTTCTTTGACTAAAAGTTGTCATTGTGGTGATTCTTGTACTTGGAATTTTTACCTCCTGGTCATCATGTAGTAATTGTCTATCTAACACTGGAAGCCTCCTTCATGTTCCCCTCGGCTATGAGATCTTGATCCACAACCTCATCAAACTTATTTAACTGAAAAAGGATAACTTGGGACTTAATTTCACACTTAATTCTATCCTAAAAGCCTATCATTATAGTTGTTTCATCTCTTGTCAACACTGGATCAAAGCACTACAGGTCTATAAAGTGTCCATCATAATCCATTATAGACATGCTCCCCTGAGTAATCCACATTAATTCTACTGCTTTCTCTTATCTCGGCATCTATGGATAGAATTTCTCTAAGAACCTCTCTAATAAGTCCTTCCATAGAATTCCATCATCCTATCCAATCTACACCTGAATATCCCACCAACACTTTTCTAATTCTCATAGTATATAAGTATCCAACTTGGCCCTCTTTTTAGTAGGATTCTCTAAATGGTCAATTATCATCTCTATGGGATCAACCCAAAACTCATCTATTTTAGGTCCACCCTCTCTAGTGAAAGTCTAAGTGTGTTGTAACTAGAACTCTCTCATTAGATCAAACATGCTTTTCAAAACCTTACTTGGGTATCTTTCCATGCATTATATGAATAAATATAAGTTCTCTTGGAAATACCCCCTGCTTCCTACATTGTACTATCAGTTCCTTGAGTTCCGCCACTGGAGGATTGTCCACGATCATGTCCTACGATTGTCCACTCAAAAATAGTTGTCTTGGAGGCATAACTCTACAATGACAAACACGCAACTTAGGACACATTTGAAAACATTAACGAATTTATGTTTGGGTAAAAAATACAATAGGCCTCAACAATTCTTTTCCTTACATCTCTCCACATTGTCAAAAATTAGGTGCTAACACTACCCTAAACCATCCTACACTTCAGTCTTGGTTATAAGGGTAAACACATTCTCATAGTTCAGTTTTATCATTTAGATACCCATTTATTCACATTATTACATCATTTTACCATTTATTATTTTATATTAGGTACCATTTTCAATTCAATTTCACAAGCTAATAAAATAGTTCAAGTTCAACAACTTATACAAAACTTGTTTTCCCGTGCATGCCTAAAGTGATGCATGTCACAAAATGATCCTGAGTGCCTAAAATTATGCATGTAAACTCAACTCTCATTTCATTCCATCCATGAGTTATTTATCAATAAAATATTAAAAATAATTATCACATCACCCAACAAGTGCGTTACTCAAGGTGAAATAATATTCAACTATAAAAAAAACAGAGATAACAAAAATCCCACCCTGAGTACTTGGGTTTTCCCCCATATATGTGTTCAAAACTCCCATGCACGAGCTCATTACCAAGGCCTGAATCTCCATAGTTTTCTATCTACATTTCTTAAACATTATGACAAAATAAAAATAAAAGAAAACTCCTCTAATACCTTTTTGTAATGTCCCAACCCAGGTGCCACATGCTGGTGCCCCGAGCTAATTGGTCGCATGACATCAAGTGCACCTCCCCATATGCTAGAGGATTCCATATAGCAGTAAGGTTATGATAAGTCATTCATGGGGGACTATTCCCTCTTTTATCAAAGTAATACACCATCAAAAATAATAACCAATACAAGAAGAAATATACTTCAATAATCCATATAAATATATCATGATAAATAAAACATGAAATATAATATCCAACTAAAATAGAATCAATCCATGCTAAAGTATGTGTCAAGTGTCTAAAATGATAATAGAAAATAAAGACACCAATGACTCTCAAGTGGGTCACGAAGCATGTATTGTTCCCTTATCCAAGATCCATACCCAAACTATCCAACAAATACATTGCCTTTTCTCTTAACCATTCCTAGAATAATAAAGTCTATTCGAGTACCGGTCAGGTAGCTCGAATAGGGTGGGAGTACAACTCAGTAGACCACTACCAATGGTGTCTAAAACAATATCCAGTCAGATAATAGTGCATGAAATTATATAAAGAAATAATTAAAATTTATAATTAAGGAGTTATCAAATTATCAATTAATCTTTATTTAACCACATAAACCTCAGGTTCCTATGGACACCTGTATCTCAATATCTACTTCAGCCCATACCGGAGTTTGATCCATTCCCAAGGGATATCTCATGTTTGAATCTCCATGTTACCATTCTTATTTTCACAAATGAATAACCATGTTAGAATTCATTTACTCACACACTATAATTACCATGTTTCTATTATTTAGTTCAAAAATGAATTACCATGTTACCATTCATTAATTCTCACAAATGAATGACCATGTTACCATTAAAAAATTCTCACAATTGAATGACCATGTTACCATCCTTTATTCCTTGGCCAAATTTCAATGTTACCGTTCACTATTTTACAATACATATTTGAATGATCATGTTACCATTTATAATACTAGGTTGAATGTCCATGTTACCATTCACCATTTTACAATACATAATTGACTAAGCATGGTAGAATTCATAACACATGGTCGAATGTCCGTGTTTCCTTTAACCATTTACATATATCATAATAACACATTATTAAACATATATCTCAACCACCCATTAATTAAATCAATAGATAATTAATCCTTTCATAATATCAATATTCAATAAATTAATTCAATAATTAATTCTTCAAACTCACAATTCTGGAATCTCTTAATTAATTCCCAATTAATTATCCCATTTACTCATCAATATCACACAATCAATTTCCATATTTAATTATTCCAAAATCTAACAATTTAATATTACTATAATTAATTAATTCAACAAATTAGTTAATTCTATTTTGAAAATTCAACTGCTAAACAAATCTAGAAATTCTTTAATTTTTCATGTACTAAAACAAAATAATGACTACAGAATTTGAAAATTAGACCACCTTCCTCAATTTTTTGAAAATTCTCACCAATGAAAGAATCCAAAATTTGAAGTGGATCAGTCAAGAATGAACTGAAGAACGTAATTTTGATTCATTATTAAATTCAAGATCAAACAAATCAAGTTCAAACAACCATATATATAGATCTAAATCCAATAGTGGGTAAACATATTCATTTTATATGAAAATAGTAGAGGCAGAGAGATATATATCTCAACAAGAATAAAGCACATACCTGGTGGTGAAAATATTCAATACTCTTTTTATTCACTAATAATGGAGGTCATGAAATCTTGGGATCTATCTAGGAGCCTCTAAAATGAACAAAAGGATCCTAGGGTCAAAGTTGGAGGGTTGTAGATGAAAATATATATCTAATTTAGCTACAAAACATGTTTAAAATTATATGTTGGAAATTTACATGGTGTGTAATTTAGTTACACATTGTGAAATTATTTTTAAAGGTTTCATCTAAAAATTATGTCACCTCAGATTTATTGGTTTTAAAACCCATGAAAAATTACATAATGTGTAATAACCTTAAACGATGTGTAAATGTTATAAAGTTGAGTTTAATCACATTTTCCATTCAAATACACTCAACTCACCCCAAACCCATTTTTAACACTTAACGCATTTATACACAAACTCCATTAATTAAAACAATATACATCCCCAAACATTAGCTCATTTTCTCCAAAAAAAATCTCTCTCTCTAAACAAGATTGGTCCATTAGGGTTCAAATTAAAGGAACTTAAATAGAAAAGTTCCTAAAAAATATGGGATCTTACAAAGAATGGGTCAAAGTTTATGAAAATGTCCTAGAATTTTGGTAAAGGGTAGATAAAGTGGTTTCCAAGAAATTAAATCCCTATCTGGATAATAAAAGTTAATGTGGAATTGGCATAGAGGTTATTAGGGAAAATAAATCTAAAAAGGGTGCATTGAGCTAGACTCGATTATTGCCTGGTGCATGAAAACGAGCCTTGATTCACACCTAGTTTGACACTCCTGTGAGATATTCATTAGAAATTCACTATCTCCTTACAAAGAATCATGATATATTTAAATAGATTATGACTACGAATGTCTTAGGATAAATATAAGGTTTCATAGATTAATAATAAGGTTTCATGATTTAGACATCCTATAAGTTACTTTTCATGATTATGTTGTTCCTACCTATGATTATTTTAACTTACACTATGATTTTTGGTTTTACTCAATGGTTGGAACTTGAAGGAACTGTGTTAATGTTGAGTGTGATAGATAATAAATTGATTTACCTCTTGTGTAGTAAAAAATTATGGGAGTTAGAAAAAAAATATAATATCTATTCCCATACAAATTTCTCAAGACATGAATCATGGTAGACTTCCAAATGAACAGAGGAGGGAACAATATTATGTTGAGTCCTTTATAAGGAAATGTATACCCTATTTCAGTGGGTGTTTTGATCTACTAGTTTCTGAATAATGGATTAAAAACATTAAAAATATGTTTTTTGTTCTCCAGTGTTTGGAACACGAAAATTTCATTTTGGATATCTACAATTTGGAAGGTGAAGTGGATCAATGGTGGAATCTTATTAATAATATGAGGGAAAATGGATAAATTGACTTTATAGATTGGGATAAGTTCAAGAACTTATTTTTTAATAAGTAATTTCCTTTTATTATCTATAAAAAGATCAAGAATGAATTCCTTGAGCTAAAGAAAAAGGATGTTGAATCCATTAGTACCTATAAGGAAAATTTTACAAGACTTGAGAGATATGATTTTTCTATTATCATACAACCTAAAAGTAAGGTTTTTAATTTTTTAAAAGCCTTAAAACCAAATATCCATAGAGAATTATTCGTAAGAGACTTATGTATCTATGAAGAGATTGTTTTATGTTCTATAAAGGTGGAAATGGAGGTTGAAGTTATGTATCAATATCATGGTTTTGATTAAAAGATAAAAATGGAGTTCAAATGAAAATATAGAAACCATGGAGAGAATAATATGAGATTTCCTTTATGATAAAAGTGTGGTAATAAGAATGGATGAAATTTTATTGAGGGGAACATGAAATGTTAATTGTGGATGGAAAGGTCATCGAGTAGTTGAATGATGAATTAATGGGAAAAAATTATCTGATGATATGAATAATGAGAAATATCCACAGAATAAACCTACCATAATTTAGGGTTTCAATTTCAAGGAGTTTGGTAATTTTATAAACAAGTTCCCAAATTTGAGGGTTAATAATGATGATCAATGCCAAAAACCTCTTAAGACGGGAGATAAATGGAAATATCTTATGATCAGTATTTTTATTAGGGGTGCAATAATGACATAATGAAGGTGCACTTACCATCCACTCCATAACTACTAATGTCTTATTTGACACTAGATCTACCTATTATTTCATAGCTAAAGAATTTTTTAAGGTCATCAAGATTCAACTCAAATTATTAGATTTATAATTAGTAGTTAAAACCCCTAATATTATGATGATCACACCTCAAGTATATGATTCCTCTCTGGTTGATGTTGGTAGGAATGTGCTGCCTGTAAATCTTGTAATTATCCCTCTTGTAAAATTTTATTTTATTTTGGATATGGATTGGATTTATCTATATAAATCCCACATCAATTTTTGAGGAAGGGAAGTTATATTTTATATTCCCAACCAACCTACGATAGTCTATATATGTGATTTTAAATATAAAATTATGATGGAGATAAAATATATTGTATCGGTCTTGATTCCAATATAGAAGTAGTGTTTATCTCAAATGGTTGGGGAGAAACTTAACATTGATGATATGCCAATTGTGCATGAATTTTTTGATGTCATTTTGAAATAGTTTCTAGCCTTCCTCTAAAACTTGAATTTAAGTTCACAATAGAACTCATACCCTGTTCCACACCAATTCAAAGTCTCTATATATAATGGCCCTGATCGAGTTGTAGGTAGTGAATAAGAAAATCTAGGAGAACCTTGAAAAAGAATTTATTAAACCAAGTGTGTCAGCTTGGGGTGAGCCTTTCCTTTTTTAAATAAATGTGGATTAATGTGACTCTGTATTAATTATCTGGAGTTGAACAAGATTACAATTAATAAAAAGTATCCTCTTCCCCATATTGATGACTTGTTTGATCAATTGTGTGGAGCTAAATAATTTTCCAATATTAAACTTCATTCTAGATGTCATAAATTGAGGGTCAGTAAAGAGGATATACCCAAGAATGAATTTAGTAAAAGGTATAAAACTATGAATTTATAGTTATTACATTGGGTCTTACCAATTCCCCTACTATATTCATGGATTTAATTAATATATTCTTTAGAGGTTACCTTGATTATTTTGTGGTATTCTTTATAGATGATATATTATATATTCAAAGAGTAAGTAAGAGAATGAATATCGCTTAATAATTTTACAGAATACCTTAGGGAAGAAGTAAATATATGAAAAATTTACAAATTGTGACTTTTTTTAAAAAAAAGTTTTCATTTCTATGTCATGTAATCTCAAGAGAGGGTATATCGGTAGATCTATAAATTACTGAGGCTATTGAATGGATTGAGATGTGTTCTTATATATAATGAAACAATTATAGTTTATGCATTATGAAAACTGAAGATTCATGAGAAAAATTTCCCAACTCGTGATTTAGAGTTAGCTATAATATTTTTTGCATTAAAGATATATATGTATTATGTTTATGGAGAAAAGTTTGATATGTATACCAATCAAAAAAAATTAAATTGTATATTCTCATATAAGTTGTTGAATATGTTATATAGAAGATGGTTAGAGATGATTAAAGATTATGAATACTCAATACATTACCACCCTAGGAAAGTGAAGAAGGTGGATGATACTTTGAGTTGAAAATATCGTGCTATATTATCCATGATGAGGATCACAAAAAATCAAATATTTTTGGATTTTCAAAGGAAACCTCTAGAAAACCTAAATTATGGGGAGAAATCTTACCTTTCTCAATTGAATTTTAAACTATTTATCTAAGTGAATATTAAATAGAAGAAATATGTATAGATATAAAAGAAGTTTAAAAATTTTCTTGAGTTTAACCTTTATCAAGATAGAATAGTAAGGTTCATGAGTCATGTATGAGTTCCATCCATACCAGACATGAAGAAGAAGTTTTTAGAAGAAGATCATAGTTATTCCTTCTCTATTTATCTAAGAAGTACAAATATGTATAGAGATTTTATGGATTATTTCTGGAGGGATGGTATGAAGAGAGTGTTTGTATCTTGGTTCCTAGTATGTTTGCATGTTAAGGATGAAATACAAAAGTATGATGGTATGTTACATCCATTATCCATACTAGAATTAAAATGGGAAAACATCACCCTATATTTTGTCATTGGACTCCCCAAAACTTCTAAAGGGCATAATGCTATATGGTTTATAGTCGACCGCCTTACTAAGTCATCAAACTTCATCGTTATCAGAGAAAAATTATCTCTAGATGAGCTTTCTGGGATATGCATTAAGGATGTTTTAAGGTTTTATGGAGTACCTCATTCCATTTTGTTTGATAAGGATATGAGGTTTACCTAAATATTCAAGAATAGTCTTCAGTAAGATCCTAATACAGAGTTGAGTTTCGGAATAGTGCATCATCCTCAAATATATGGTCAGTCTGAAGGAACAATTGAAAACCTAGAGTATTTTTTGAGATCTTTTTCATTGGATATCAAAGGTTTTTGTGATCAAGCCCTTACTATAGTTTATTTTTCTTAAAATAATAGCTTTCACAAAATCATTTATATGGATCCTTTTGGATCCCTCTATGTAAATGCATGTTGAGATCCAAGGTGATGGAATGAAGATGGAGAAATAAAGCCATTGAGACCTGAGATATTGGATGAAATGGTAGGGAAGGTTAAATCCATTCAGAAAAAAATCAAGGTAGCTCAGAGTGTATAGAAAATTTATGTTGATAATATCTAGTGTGATATAGAATATGAATTTTTTACAAGGTGTTTCTAATAATTTCTCTATTAAAGAAGGTTATGAGATTCAAGAAGAAAGGGAAACTGATCACCAGGTATATCAGTACATTTGAAATTATTGATCTTATCAGGACCATAGCTTATCACTTGGAACTTCCATTAAACCTCTCTCAAGTACATAATTTGTTTCATGAATCTCTCTTGAGGAAGTATATACCAAAACCTTCACATGTACTGAAATCAGAGGACATATCACTAGAGAAAGATCTTTCTTATGAGGAACAAATGGTTGAGTTTATAAATCATATATAAAAGGTTATACAAAATAATTCCACTTATTTTTTAAATTTTTTGTGGTGAAACCAAAATTTTTAGTAAGATATGTTGGAACTTGGGGATATAATGAGGCAGAAGTATCATCATTTTTTTATCAAAGTGATCAATTTCGAGGAAGAAATTCATTTTAAGGGGGGTAGAATGTAACACCATGAGTTTTTATTAATTATTATTTTTTGAATAAATTATATTTATTTTATATCTTGTGTTATATTCAACACCATTTTAATCTTGCACTGCATGAAAAATTGGGTTATCATACATTACACACGACACTGAGGTTAAACAAAACCACGATATATTATTAATATAGTCATTTAAAAATGACTGTTATAACCAAGTTGTAAAACTTACATATATGAATAGTAATAAATAATTTTTAAATAATAATTATAATAGATTTATATAAAGAAAACATATTGATAATAAAATATATAATTTTTTTAAATGTCTTTATATGTTTAAAAATACAATTTAATCAAAAAAAAATATGCCTTTTTTAAAATGATAATGACATTAATTTGTTACACCTTTAGAAAACTAATTTGATAAAATAAATTTATTTTTTAAATAAGAATTTTAAAATTAGCCTATGCTAAATTTTTGAGATTTTTCTAAAAAGTTTCATTTTTTGTGAATAGTGGAAAATAATGAATTTTAATTGAAACTGTGTTTTAAAATTTATTTATAAATTTATATTATATTATAATTTTTTTAAGTAAAAATAGTTCAATTTTACATCAATTAATACCATTTGTGTTATGTTAATCAATTTTATATTGAATTTTGATATAAAAACTTTGTAAACATTTGAACATTTTCTCTTTAAAAACTCGCTTTCTCGTCACATCTACGGGGTTAATTTTAAATTAAATTTTTTCACTCATGTGAATATAATTTATAAAAAATAATTTCATATTTTTAATAATAATAATTTATATTATATAATAATTTCAACTTAAATTTTTAAAAAAATTAATAGTGAAAATAGTAAAAATTAATTATCACGATTAAGGTAAAAATAGGTTTACTATGGAGGTTAAAATAAAAAGATATAGGTTAAAATGACCCGTAAACTTGTAAAAAATTTATTTAATGGAACTATTTCTACCTTATAATGTCTAAGGTTCTAATTTAATCCATTTTTTACCCTTGTGACATGTGAAAAATGTGCTTACACTTTTTCTTTTCAAAACATTACAAGTGTGCCACTCGCATCCCTTATAAAAGGGAACCCCTTATCCCCCATTCTTCACATGTTAAACCCATTTTTTTCAATACATACCCAAATAACCTAAAATTTTCCATATTATCATCATTTAATCCTTATTTTTGAAATAAATTAAACCTAGTAAATATTTTGGTGAAAACCTAAGGAGGATACCCGAAGAAGAGGTAACATTCATCAACTAGCATTTTTATTTTATTTCTTCATCAACTAACATAAATTCTTATTATAAAAAAAATAAATAATAACCAAAGTATATAAAATTATAATTATATTTTTTTATGTTAATTTCACTACCTATAATCATCTCCACTTCCCTCAAATGGGTTATGAAATCATCATGTTTATGTACGGTGGACTATCGTCGCGTGAACCAATGTCATTTGATTTTCCATTTCATCCTCTTATAGTTTAAAATAATGAGGGATTTAATGTTTATATATGATATTATTATGTTTTTTGAATTATTATATCACACATAACTTCATGATTTACATTTTTTTAATACAATAACATAGCTCGTGTGTACGGCGGACTACTGCCTCACGAAGCGATTTGATTTGTTCATGCTTTAAATGGAAGGAAATAAGGATGGTTTTAATAAAAATATGTGATATATATGAAAAAAAAAGATAATATATAATGATAATATATCATTTATATTTATTTATTCCAATCCTAAAATAAAATTGAAACAATGTTCATGCATACGTACAACCCATCATCTCCATGAACGGTGTATTTCATTTTCAATCAATAAATTTTCTGAAATACTATCAATACATATATAATTAATATATATTATATATATATATCATGGTAATAATTCTGGATATTATTAAAATATGATGAAAGTAAGTGGTTCAAAAATAATATATCCAAACTTACATGAAAAACAGAGAAAATATTTCTTGAAATAAGACTTTAACATGAAATTATTAATAAACGATTAATAAAAAGTCATAATTAAATCATATATGGTATGATATATATATATGTATGGTTTTTAATATATTTATAATAAAATTATATTTATTATACAAGAGATTTTAACATGTTTGTAGGAAGTAAAGACTTAACGTGAGATATTTTGTCTCAATTTTCCTTCTTTGAGACATACCTTATGTTATGCACTGATATTATTTCACAAGGTTTATATACAACCCATTTTAAATGTAATATAACTAATTTATTTATCCAAATGATATTTTAAGTTTCATTTTATCTTATTCCTTCATGGATCTTATAATTCAAAGTTATCAAAGTGGTTATGATTTTATGTCACACTCTAATCATTTACCAGAATTGTTTATGATTTTGTTTCCAATGATAAAATATTATGATCCATATCTCAAGAAACTCATGAATATTATTTTCAAATATTTATTCATGATATTTTCAAGTAATTGTACCATTTTTTACTCATTATTACATAAAATAAATAAGAAAAAAATAATTAAGAAAATGCGACTTTATTTCTCTCTTCGGTCGAAAATCTATTTACATCCAAAAACCATGTTTTCTAAAAATATTTTAAAACAGGTTTTATTATTCTTCTATGATTTTTAAAATACATCTTAACCATGTTTTAATTTTTATAAAAATAATTAAATTAATATTCATGTCGTTTTCCAAACAATGCTTGTTTGGATTTTTCCTAAAATGTAAAAATAATAATTGTTTTAACGTGTACATCATGAACGAAACATACTTTTATCATGGCCATTATTTTATTTGACTATTAATTTATAATTTTTAAAGTTTATTTTCAGAGAAAATTATTTTTAAAATGTTTTGTGTTTCAAAAAGTATTTTTTAAGAGGAAATGGTATTTTTCTCGAGAAATGTTTCAAATTATATTTCAAAATCATTTTTCCATCCAAGATGACATATTTTGATGTTACCCATGATTTAATGGGGATATTAACCAAGGATACCATAATTTATCTAAATGTTTTATTTTGATGAAATAATTATGAAACTCATTTCTCTTCCATAGGTTATAACATCATAAAATTCTTATAAAATTTGTTTCTTTTCCATGTGTTATGCTATGATGAAATGATGAAGTTGTTATGAAACTTATCTCTTTTCCACAGATTATGATATGATATTTTTAAACCCCATTTAATTTCATGGGTTATGATATGATTAGTATTTTATGATCGTATTGAACACATAAAAATGGTTTTCATTATGATATGGGTGGGGGATATATCTCCCTCTAATGTATTAGGTAATGATTAATGTTTTATGAGATCAAACGGTATATGGGAGGTTATCCCAACCCTAAAATAGGGTATACAAGAGGGTATCCTAAGCTTAAAGTATGGTACACGATAGGTCATCCCAAGCCCAAATAAGGTACATGGGTGGTTATACCAAGCCTAACATGTTATTAATGTCTTAGTAGGTAGCATTGATATAATATTTTCTATTCTTATGTGTATTCCAAAAATATATGTCTTATGATAATGTTATTCTCTCATATATTATGTTATTTGATTCTTTTATGATTCATGTCTTATGAACTTTAAATATTTATTCCACGACTCAAGATTATGATATTTGATAAGCTGGGTATAATGTTAAAATGTTATAATCATGTTCTCATACCCTTATGTTTATGTTATGCTTACATATCTCTCTTGTTTACCCATACTAAGAATCTGATCTTACCCTTTCTTATGTTTCAATTTTCTAGCTTTTGAAGAAATTTATGGACTAGTTGTTTGTGTTTATAAGTTATAAAAATATTAGTCAGAGATGATGCAGTTTACTTATGGACTAGTTGTTTGTGTTTATAAGTTTCCAAAGACACTAAATTATTACATTCCTTGGGTGTGTGTTTGTGTAATGCAATTAATATTCATAAAAAATCATGTAATATCTATGATAATAATACAATTTATCTATAGTTTAACTAAATGATAATTATTTGAATAATAAATTCACATATATAAAAACTATAATATTGAATGGATTTTCTATCATGATTTGGAATATTAATTCAATATCCTAGAGGATATTATATATGAAATGTCATAATAAATTATGATTATAAATAGGAAAATTTCAGTAAGAATTATTATATTAACTAGTTAATTATTTTAGTTTAACCTATTTAATTTTTTAAAATGTGATTTATGTTTTAACTATATTATTATTGTTTTGAGCTTCATCTTTGTTTGTGAATTTAATTTCTTCTATAATTTGATTATTATTTTATATATATATTATCATGTTTTAATTAGATATTTTATCTGAATATAATCTATGTTTGATAAAATGAAAAATTATGATATGAAACCTAATTTTTTTAGATTATTGAGTTGAATTTCTGGATGTTTCCTTATTCATTTCATTTTCTAAAATTCCTCCTTCTGTAATATGTTAAATGAGTAATAAATCAGAAAAAATCATTAAAACTTTAACTAATAGTTTCATCATTAGTAATGTGATGGCTTAGTTATATGGTACTAAGGATATTATGTGAACTTTTTCAAGAGTGTATTTTTCTCTCTTTCTAGATGATATATTTTGTTAAAATATTAGTGTTTATTTTAATAATTGGTTATTTAGATCACTTATCCATTGACTATAATCTCTTATAGTTGATTTTTTTTGATATATTCTTCTAATTATATGAGTATTTAATGGTGGGGAGTAATCCTTCTCCTTCATATAGAAGGGTTTAAGGGTTTTTGAATATTTTATTCTTGGTTTTTGGAAATTGTAATTTTAAACATCACGAGACCCTTCTTAGAGATGGGAATCTTAATAATTGGGAGTTTGTAATGATCCTAAATATCTAGGAAACTATTTTCTCTTAATTTTTATCTCATTATTTATTTTATATAGTGGAATTTTAATTATTTTGAGGATGATATAAAATTTTAAGGGTATAAGTAGTTATAAGTTAGATTTTCAATTGTTATCTATAAAATAACCTATTACCCTGTGACCTTATATCGAGTACCTGGTAAAATCTTAGAAAGTTTTTAAAATTAAAGGGTAATTTGGTCATTTAGAATCCTACGTTTTACCCTTAAAATATGCATGTATTTTTATTCCCCATGGTTAGTTGTGTCTTCATCCATTTTAATCTCTATTCCTCCTCTCTTATTCCCTAAGATAATCTAAATGGGATCTTTTTATAAATCCAATACCAAAGTTTTGTGAGTTCTAGTGATCGATGATAATAAGTTGTGAACTTCTTTATTCTCCTAGGTTTTTCTATTTATCATTTTGATGATTAAATCATATTCTTATTCTCATATAGGTTTTCTAAGATCTATTATTAATTATTTATACTCTTTCCACAAGTTATTGTAAAGGGTAAACTTTAGTGAATCAAAGAAAATGTCATTGTTTTATTTTATAAATGTCTCCTAAATTATTTTAGAAACTAAATTTCTAATGTACTATATTTTAGGTCTGTATACATTTTCTTATAGTTGAATCATCTCTTCTTTTAGATTTGGGAATAAATTTCATTACAATGTTTTGGTAGGTGACCCATCCTCACTTTCATATATTGGAATTTCTTGGGTTATAAATGATATGGGGTTGAGTATTAATGATTAAAAGGGGAATAATTTTTATAAATAAAGGATTTTATTAAAAAATTTCAAAAAAATTAAATACTTATTTGGTTAATAAATATATTTTTCATTTGATCATTCATTAGTCAT
The DNA here is from genome assembly GCA_963277665.1 of Viscum album. Classification (NCBI taxonomy): domain Eukaryota; kingdom Viridiplantae; phylum Streptophyta; class Magnoliopsida; order Santalales; family Viscaceae; genus Viscum; species Viscum album. The sequence continues at coordinate 1,703,269,280 of OY728132.1, forward strand.
TTCATATGCCATATGTTATACATGGATAATATATTTGATATTCTTCGATTGTTTTCTGGTAAAATATTATACATGATTAAATTTTTAGTCTTGTTTTTTTGTTGTGTATATATTGGTCCACACATGGTTAGCTCGCTGGAAGTATCTATTTTCATTATTCGGAATATTTTTTTCATCCTTGATATGTTTTAATCATATTTTAGTTTATTAAATATATTTTTTAGGCATATAAATTTAAATATCATTATATGTTTTCATTCTTAGTGTTAGTTATAAATTCATTATAATATTAATTATTTTTTATCATATAAGAAGGAGTTATATTATAATTATATATTTCATGATTAGGTATTCCAGATATTGACGGATGGGTTGATAAAAATGGGATGGTATCATCATTCCCTGGCTATATTGACATATGGTATAGGATTAAAGGATCCTAGACTTGATTTGATTTTTCACATTTCCTAGTTCCCAAAGGGATGGGATGAAATAATTCATTGACTATTTATACACTATTCCATTTCCCATGGGATGTGTATTGTGCCCTCACTCTATTATGTTATTCTCCTATGGATTATAATTAGGCTCAAAGCATGTATTTATAGGTTTGGACCATCCTAGTATTGAAGTTATCTTTTATAGTTAATACTCATGTTTGAGATATATAATAAAGAATTTTCATTGTATTTTTTTCTTTTTACATACCTAGTATTACGATTTTATGAACTTGTATTAATGACATGTGGGTAAGTGTTGGGTGGTGACCTCATTCTAAGTATGATATACTCATACTCTATATGTATCCTTTTGGGATCTATATAGATCATTTTATGCATGACCCTAGTAAAGGTAAGGTATCTGAGAATGGGAGTTCATAGTAGTTTGAGTGTGGATTTTAGATGTATCCTTTTAGATATTTTGATATATGATCCATCATGGGATGATAAGGGTTGTCCATAAACATTTCATAAGGTATTTATCACACATGAGATTCCTACCTACTAAATTTAGAGTCATTTTTCTCATTTGGGATACGTATATGTCAAATATGGGTAGTTATGTCTAGTTGGTATCCTGTATTGATATTTTTAGACTATATTTTAATAGTGTTTAATTTTAATACAATTTCCAATATTTACATAATTTTATTGGTACAGTAGGTATCCTCAATGTATAAGTACACTCACTAGTGGATAGATTTATATTTTTCATTTTTCCTATATCTACTGAGGTCAATCCAAATTATTAGAATAAGACAAAAATAACTTAGTTTAGTATTAAAGAGGTTGAACCATATCCCATATTATTTTATTTGTCACTTGATGTTAATTCGCACCTATAGTGATTTATTGGTGTGCCTTAAGTGTTATAGAGACCTGGTTTGGATACTGTTTAGGTATCTAGGTCAGGGTTCTTAAAAAACATATCATTTCCACTTTAACTTCAACATCAAATAAACCACACAAAAACCTCATTCATTGCCACAAAAAATTGGGTAAAATACTCTACCATAATAGTAATCAAACAATATTTTATTTAATAATTTTTTATCAAACCAATACTTTAAGTTACACACAATAATATGTTTCAAAAAATTTCACTTTTCCACTCATTTATTATGTTACCATTATTTAATATATTCAAAAAATTAAAAACTTTTTCCCCATATTTAATAATAAAATTTATTCACAAAAACATGCTTACCATATAATAATTAAAAAATATAATAAATAATAACAAGATAAAATCATGTAAAGAATGAACAACCTACTTCCCTCTTAATTCAATTCAATTCAATTATTTATCATTATTGAGGATAATTCTATATACTTATCCAAATAGAAACTAAATAATTCTTAAACCACGCTAATAGAAACAATAATAATAGATAATCTAAATCACCTATCATTATTGAAGATAAAAATGACACAAAACTAACAAGAGATAAAACCTGATGATCTGACACTTATTATCTCACCAGTGTTCTTTAAAAACCCTGTAATAAATCATAAATACGGTAATACGCTAGCATAATAACACATGAAATACTTAAATAGATTCTCAAAAGGAATAAATGATATAATGTGGAGACAATATATAATAAAGGCACCTCAAATCATGAGAACTTGACTGCATGAAAATAAATACACAAGAATCCACTAAGGGAGTCTGAAATCCCCAAGTAAAATAAATTCAATTACCAAGGGTTTTAACTTGAATTGGTTAAATAAATGAGAGGAATAAGTAAACATGAATTTGTATTTAAAACTTAAAAGTCTAAAAAAATATCTGGTGAACCAAAACCATAGTTTGGTTTAGTTTAGTAAAAATAGATCCAAGAAATACATTACTTTAAAACACCTACTCCTTAAATATATTTGGTTTTTTAACTTTATAAAATCTTCCTTAACTAAATCTCAGAATGGTCACAAAAAACCATGACCATTTTCATCAATATTAAAAAATCCATTATAATACCATGACATTTTGTTTACAAAACCACACTATTTTCCACCATAAAGAACATGCACAAGTATTTTATTACTCCTGATATAAAATTGGGATATCACCAAAAACAACCTTAAAAATTACTAAAAAATAGAGGATTAATTTAAACCACATCAAGGTATTTAACTATGACATAGTATTTTTTCCAAAATATCCAAACTCAACCCAAAAACTTCAGTTCCATAAAAATGGATATACCACCATGTCTAAATCCACAACCACAAGGAAATCAAAACAACCATGATTTGTGAGTACTAGACCATGGTTTGTTATCTTCAAAAACCTAAAACTCAAAATATCACCAATAATTTACTTCTAAACTAACTTACACCATCTCCAACACTAAAAAACACAAACTAAAGGGCCAAAAATATTTAGGCCTCTATATTAGATACCTCTAAAAAATATATTCATCAAGAATCAAGATAAAACTCAAATGAAGAATTAAACCTTAAAACCAAAAACTTTATGATAAACCTCTAAAATTATAATTTTTATATAAAAAATATAAAACATAGCATAATAAATAAAAGATCAATAATATAGCCACAAAATTATTCAAAATATTTACTAAAAATAAGGTTCAAAATAACTCTAGACAATAATAATTCATGTATCATATGTACATTCTCTATCATACTCTATACCAAATCTTGTTCAGTTATTAGTAACCATCCATCATCAGTCTAACAAATCAGTAATCGATATGACATCCATATAATGCCTCAAATGGTTTCATATCAATAGATGGGTGATGGATATTGTAATATTAAAACTCAATAAGGGATAAAATATTTTCCCATAAACCTTTAAAATCAATAATTCAGGCACACAACATATCCCTCAGCGATTGGATCACCCACTCCTTTATCTCTTTATTATGATAATGAAAACATGTACCTATACCGAACTAAGATCTAAAATCATGATGCATCCTCTCCCACACTCTTAAGGAAAAATAAAGATCTCAATCATATATTATCATCATTGAAACCCCATAAATCCATTCCAATTATTCTATATATATCCTCAATAAAAAATTCATTTCACTAAATTCCTTAATCACTAATAAATGGGTTGAATTTTTCAATCGATACATAAAAACCAAAATGACGTCACTTATACCCAGAGCTTGAGGAAAAATGGTTACAAAATCCATTAACAATTCCTCTCATTTATACTAAGGAGTATATAAAGTATACAATATATCATCTAGAACTTGATTCTAAAAATTCAAAAATGATAAAACTAGACATTGAGAAATGAACTTAGACATTGACCAATTCATACTTGACCACAAAAAATGATATTTCAAGGAATAATATATTTATTGAGACCAATAGATTTTTTAGAGAGATTATTGATCCCATGAATAATAATATAGTCTTAGGGAGATTATTTAGACCTAATGATACTTTTTTGTGATATGGAATTGAATAAGTTTTCTATAGGAATTGGTATTTTTTATAGATAATAATAATTCAATAATAATAACTGGATATGTTTATTGTGATGGATTTTGATTTCAATACATAAATCATAAAAAAATAACATAAATTAATTTTTATTATTTAATATTAAGTATGTTAGAAATTTTTAAAGGAATTTAAAAGTGTTTTTGATATGTTTGGAAGATTATAGATGTTTTTAGAGTTAAGTGGAATCATGTTTGAAATTTTTCTATGTGTAGAATGCATAATATTTTTATGTAGAATACTTGAGAAATTCAAAAATTCAAAAGCATACTTCTTTGTGTAAGTTTTTTATATTTAATAAATCTAGAGAATCAAAATTCAAGAAGTCATTATCTATAGATTGATATGTAAGATATTTTATGGATATGTATTATATTATTCTATGGTTTATTGTAAATAAGAAAACTCCTCCAATAAAAATGGTTTTTAGAGAAAATTTGTAATATATTTCTCAGGATTACAAATATAGAAAAGTTAGAAGTCTTCTGGAGATATATAATATAGTTTTAAGATTTGTAAGTTATTCCTGAGAGTTTTACCATTTTTTTGAATATGTAAGATATTCTAATATCATGCATATGTATTTTATCTATGAATAGAAAATTGGATAAGTCCTCGAATAATGTAAAGACTATGAAATTCTGTGTAAATTTTTTTTATTAAATGGTAATTTTATGAGTCTGTGAAAATTGATGGCACAGGATTCCAAGGCCCGGAGTGCTCAGAATGAATTTTTGAACTTTTATTTGGGTACGTAGTAAACGTGCGAGTGGGTTTTTCTAACTTTTGAACTAATGCTCGGAATTGAAATCTGAGAACACCGTTGAACTCACAGCACTAGTATTTGCTTAAGGAGTCCTTCACCTCGACCGCAGTGGGTCGAGAGTGAAAGATAGAATTTGGGTTTTTCGTGGAAGAATAAAATAAAAATAAATTTTTGTAGCTTTTATTTTTATTTTTATTTTTAAAAATCATGTGGATGTTGAGAAGTGGGGACCACCAGACCTAAACCTCCCATGACAGGTTATGATGGTGGGAACCACCCGAACTAACCTCTCATGAGAGGTTATGGTAGTGGGGACCACCTGAGGTATAAACCCCCTTGAACTCCCCTTTAAAGGAGAAACCCACAAACTTCCTATTAAATGTGTGAGAGCCTCTATAACTCCTCCAACATTTATTATGCCAACTCAATTTAATTAACTAGGCTATTTTGAATTTGTGCCAACAAACTAAATAATAGATATTATAATCTTTTATCTTGGGATACCTTTTCATTTTGGTGGAATTGGGGAAAATCCTTGGAAAAGGAGAGAGCTTTGGAGAACTTGGGAGAAAGCTCTCCAACAAAGAATGCCAAGGAAGAACGCCGACCTCGACTTTGACTTTCTTCCTTGGGACATCCTCTAGCTTGGGACGTATTTAATTGACGATCATCTTCCCCTCCCCAACAACATCGTCTTCTCCCTCCTGATCTCCGTCGATGAATCAAACGTGGTAGGGGTTTATTTCTATATGTTTATAAATTCCCATGTTCTCCCCTTCTAATTCATTTGCAGGATTGGGAATAGGGATTGATAAGGGTTGTGGGGATTGATGTTTTTAAATATCTTCTATACATGTTCATGATTCAACTTTTTTTAAATCTGCTTGCTACCGCCCTAACGCAGAAGGTGCAGGACAAACAAACATGGCCTGACCCCTCCACAGTTTTTCTTGAGGTTTTTGTGTTCCTCACAATGGAAGAAAGCAGTGACCAGTGTCGACGGTTGGTAATAGTAGAACATGAGAAGTGATACAAAGGCGACGAAGGTGATGAAGGCATTGGTGCCACCCTGCGACCACCGTCACCCCATGGCGCTCCACCACCCGCGGCCTCCGCGCCCCCCGACGCTTCGCCGCCCCGGCATAGCCACCCCTCTGCCTCCACCATCCTAGCCAAGCTGCCCCAGCTGAGCCTCCCTCCCGGCACCCCCGCGGCCGAGCCATCATCACGGCACCCCCCACAGCCAAGCCGTCATCCACAGCTGAGCCGCCCCACGGCCCCTCACGGCCTGTCAGACCACCCAGTGGGCCAGTCTTCCCAGCACAAGCTGGGGCAGGCCAAACCCAATGGGTCGGGCTGCCCAGCGGGCCGGGCCGGACCCGAACCGGGTTGGTCCAACCAGGTCAGACAGGACCCGGACCAACTTTGACCCATTTTCGCTCTTGGGCCATAACTTTGGCACCGGACGTCCGTTTGACGAATCGTTAGAGGTACTAGGAACCTTGGAGAAATACGGTCACTTTGAGTATACCCCATTGGATATTTGGATTAATATGGGGTACGGTCAGGTTGGATCGAGCACGAATCCAACCAGGCCCCCAGGAATAAAAGGCTAATAACTCACAGATCGGGCGTCCGATTGACACACCGTCTGTTGCATTGAGACCCCTATGATATGTCGGTCCTTTTGGATAATTCTTCATGGGACATCATGGTAGTTGGAGAATCTATCAATGGATTGGGGAGAAGACTCTTTTAGAGATGATCAAGCCTAGTGCGGAAACCCAGTAGCTGGTTGTGATGAGGAGAGTGTTCCTAGCGATCCAGTGCGGGTCAGCTCCTAGAAATCATGTGTGGGTGAGCTCCTAGCGATCCCGTGTGGGTTATCTCCTAACAATCCTATGTGGGTCAGCTCCTAGAAATCCTCTGTGGGTCATCTCCTAGCGATCCTGTGTGGGTCAGATCCTAGTGATCCTGTGTGGGTTAGCTCCTAGCGATCATGTGTGGGTCAACTCCTAGCGATCCTGTGTCGGTCTGCTCCTAGCGATCCAGTGTGGGTCATCTCCTAGCAATTCTGTCTGGGTTTGCTCCGAACGATCCTGTGTGGGTCAGTTCCCAGCGATCCTGTGTGGGTGAGCTCCAAGCGATCCTTTGCAGGTTAGCAGCAGAGCCTCTTAATGGAGTAAGATGATTCAATAGTTATAACTAATCATCTCTACTTCTGTACCAAAGTTATACCTGGTGTGAGATGAGTCAAAACCTCTATGTTCCTTCATTATTGAGATAGGTTACTTGATAACTTAGGTATATGTATGGGAAAATACCTAAGTAGGGTTATCTGTTGTTTTCATACATTTTGGTTTATCCTTGGTGGATTTTGTGAGACCTTGAGGGTCTTGGGGTCCCTACTGAGTATTGTTATTCTCACCCCTACATGGGTTATGCTCGTACCTTGTTATGTTGGATGTAGATGATAGATAGCACTGATTGAGGCTAATAATACCAGGACTGGACGGTGCCTAGAGGTGGACCATACGACGTGTCAATACACAGAGGAGATGGGTGGACGTGGAGTGTTGAGGAGGTGATCTATACCTAACCTTCAGGTAGGAACCTCAGAGGACAACCCAGTAGCTACTTTTCTCTTTCTTCAGTTGTATTTCATTTCAGTTGTACTTGTATCTTTACAGTTGGTCTTGTATTCTGGCCCCTTTTACTTTCAGTACTATTTTTGTTATAAAATTTACTTGTGTTTATATCTTGTTGTGTGCTGGGTTGAATGTGTTTATAGTATATAAAGTCAAGGTTTTTTCAGTTTTAGGGAATAATCCTTTCGGTGCTAGTCACCAGCCCCTGGACTATGGAAGGTGGTCTTGGGGTAGTCACGGCACGGGCCCCGGGGGATGGGTCATGAAAAATAAAGGGTTGGTATGAAATTATATATATATATATATATATATATATATAATTTGATAAATATTGTATTTTTGAGATGTGTATGAACTTTATCTAATTTGAATGTTTTTTTATATGAATTATATATTTTCTATCGAATATAATATTTTTTCTAGTACAGATGAAATTTGACTTCGCCAAAATTATTAGATATCCTGATGTTTAATGGTAGTTCTATAAATTTATTGGGAATTTCATAATAATATTTTTCAAAATATAAAGGAAATTTTAAGAGTTATTTTTATATAAGATGATGTTGAATATGATATTTCATGGATAAAATATCATAAGTGGAAATCCTAAAAAAAAGAGACATTGGAAAATAATTTTTGCACTATAAAAATATGGGTACATCAAAATCATCCAAATTTTAGTAGAAAATAAAAGAAACATTCTGATATGTTTAGAATCCATGAAAACTAAAAGTTGTATGATATTTTAAGGAAGTAATATTTTTCATGTCATAAAGTTGTTTTCCATGACTTGAAGGGTGTTTTAGTTTTATAATAATTGATCAGTTACATTGTAATACTTGAAGTCATGTCATGGTTACCTAGACAATTTCGACAAACTAAAGAAGAAGAATCATGATAATTTTAGAAAAAAATTGTTAAGTAACTAAATATATTGTGTGTTTCAAATTTAAATTTGAAATTAAAATTTTATGGATAAAATTTTATTATTCTGTGTGAGATAAATTTAATAGGGATCTTTCATGAATGATATATGAATAATTTTATTCACTAAACCAAAAGAATATTCAAGTATTGTGTACAAAATAAAATAATTAGATAGGATAGTGAGAGAGAAAGAATATTTTGTGTTCATTACAGTGTATACAAGAAATAATATTCTTGTAGAATTGAAATTAGAATAATAATTATAATAATAAGTGAAATAATACACATTGGTTTGTGTTTAAATCATCAAAAACATATTTTTGGTGAATCATATAGTAGTCACTACTATTTTAAATGGTGATTAAGTTTAGGATAACTCTAATAATTTTAGAAATCAAAGCATTAAAAATAAATATTTCATCATTTTAGATGAATATTCAATACATCTCACAAATATACACACCCTAAAACCATAAAAATTTCATGTATTGGGAGACTAGATACATAATTAACATATTTCATGAATGACCATAAACATCTCTCATAAAGTTATTCTCAAAAAATATCCTTATTAAAAATTTCATTTTTAAAACCTTTATTTATAACCTAGGGAAATGGATATATAAGAAATGGTGAGCATAAATTCTTAATGAGGGTAAGAATGGAAGATATCACTCAAATATCACAAGTCAATGTAATATGATAATAAGGTTATGATAATATAATAAAGTTCATAATATAATAGAATCATACCTAGGAAAACATAGCTCATAACTTATGGGTCATGTAATAAACTTCATTATAACATGGAGCATGCATTTCAAATAAATCATTATCAGGATCCATGAAAAACATATCATGACCATGTTCCATAACATAAGAATATAGCATAAACATAAGTATATTAAGTTATAAAATTTTGGATCAAGAATCACTAAAATAATACCAAAACATAATAAATGAGGAATCATTTCCAATATCTTGTATCATAATGGATTAGGTAGCATCACCAAAATCCCATATTATAATGGATCAAGAATTATTACCATCATCCCTTAGTATATTAGATTAGGTAATATTATGAGTATCCCTATGTATATTGGATCAGGGATTATTACCAGCATCCATTATTAATATCATGAGATATAAAATCATTACACAATTCATTGGATGTATATAATTGAAACTCATATTATATATTGATAAACCGTATATATTACTTACATAAGAACATAACATTCATGATTCCATCATAAATTAATTAACCCATTAAAATAAATAGTTTTCATGAGAACATTCATAATGCATCATCATAATACCTATATAGAATAAAGGTGGATGGTTTCATCATAGAATATCACAAATGAAATATAAAAATTCTTAAATCATGTTTACATATATAAAAAATAATTTTATAAAAGAATTTAAAAAATTATTTGAAAATGATTAAAAATATTCTTCTCATTTTTTAAATTTTGAAAACTAAAAATTTCCAAAAAATTGGGCATAGGATTTTATTTGAAAAAAAAAAGAAACTTGTAAAGAAATATTCATTATGAAGAAGGTATATAATGGTTGAAAAATCCATTCATTCCATGTATATTAAAAAATAAAACCTAATTAGACTTTTGTGAAAATTAAAAAGTGAGTTGTACATTAAAATTTTGAAAATATTCATTCTAATAATTTGTAAAGAAATTAAGAGTTAGTATAAAATATATCTATAAAAATATTTTCATTAAAATAAAAACTTCCATAAAATAGTTTTCTAGAATATTGATTTGGAGGAAAAGAATTTCAACCTTACCAAATATATAAAGTTAAATTTTCTTAAAAACATTCATTTGGTCATTTTGAGTATCAAAGAGAGGGAAAATGGTATAAATACTTTAAAAATCCTAAATAACCAAAGTAGAATAAAATAGTTTAGGTATAAGATAAAAGGAATAGAAAATTTCATATAATTTAAATTGAAACATAAATAATCCTAGAAAAATGATATTGTAAAATAATACCTTACCTTAAGTCCTTAGTTAATTCATATATTCTCTAACCTACTATATAATAAATTTATTTTTATTATAAATATATATAATAACTATTTAAATACTTATATTATAATATATTATTAATTCATAATTTTCAATCACCCGTTTTTTAATAATTTTCCACCAAAATCAATATTATCGGTGTTAACTGTTTAGTTTTTCATACATGTTTCAGTTTTGTGATTTTGTTAAATGAACCTTGGTCAAGGTTTCATTATATATAGACTATTAATTATTTAATAAATATCATATTTATTAATTATATATAATTTTATAAAAAAAACCTTTTAAGTGATAGAAAATGAATTTCATCACTTCATGCAGATGGTAGTCCATACAGATGCATGAGTGGTGTTTTCATTTTTCAATGGATAGAAAAAAAATTAATGTAAATAATAATTTATATTAAAATTATCATTATTATATCATAAATAAAATATATATTCATTAAATCCAACAACATAACCATTCATGTGAAGCTGTTATGAAAATTAAAACATGTCACTTCATTGAGAGGGTAGTCCATATATATGCAGGATCAATGTATTAATTTTCTATTAGATTAAAAAGAGATAAAAAATGGTTGTAAAATTAACATAAAAAAATTTAATTACATTAAATATACTTATTTAATTATTTTAACATGTTTATAGAATATTTTTAGGAGTTTTGAGAAAAAATAAACTAGAAAAGTTTCAGTAAAAACATATACCTCTTCCATGGATAACCTTCTTTGAAAAAACCCCTTAAGGATTCCTAGATGGGTATTTTGGGAAATAAAAAAACTCTAGATAATGGGTATGAGAGTTTTTAAAATATTTGGTTAAGTATTTTCGGATATATAGTGCTCAATTTGTGTGAATATGTGAGGATAGACGTTTCCCTTTTCTGTGTGAGGGGAGTGACACCCTTGTAAATATTCAAAGTTTTATGATAATATAAAGTCATTTTCATGGGAAAGTGTAAAACAAAGTTACAAATTTTAAAATATATGAAAATTTAAGGTACGATTCCTCTAAAATAATAATGTTTGGAAAATTTTTATTTATAATTTAATCCTTATCTCTTATTTTATCCCCCCTTCTTAACCTTTTTTACCCTTATCGTCGTGACAAAAATTTTTCCAAGGGAGCTGTTCATTATGAATAAAAAATTAAGTTAACCGTATTAATTAACATTGATTATGTTGATTAAAAATATTTAATATAATTTTCAAGATTCAATTCCTAGATTTGGTATAAATTAATCTAATATTTTTACACAAAACACGTAAAAACCATTTTTAGAAAAATAAAAAAATTAAGCAAAAAATTAATTTTATTCTCATTCCTTTCTTAGTAAAAAAACTAGATGAATTTAATTTTTTTTATTTAATATATTATTAAAATATTCATTAAAATCATTCATAAATAGTGACTAATTTAATTTATTTACATAAAAACACATTATACACATAAAAGCTATTTTTTGAAAAATATATCTTTTTACCTTCGAATGATTTTATCTTCATTTATAACCATTTAAAAGTCAATTTTTGAATGATCACTCATTTATATATTATAAAAAATACTTATCCATTGTTTTTATTTTTAAAATAAAATAATTTAAATTTTAAATAATATATCCATATAATAAAAACAATGTTTTTCAACAAAATATTTTTGTTTATCTAAGAATTACTAGACTGAAATACCATATAATTTCTCAACTATTTCATGAATTTCATTAATTTATTTTATTAATTGAATTTAATCAATTTAATTTAACTATATATTAATTTATTTCATGTTATATTTTTAATAAGTAATTATTAGTGTTTCATTAAACATAAGATTTCGAACACATCAAATTTATTTAAGAGAAATATATTCTAAACCCTTAAGGTGTTACATTCTACCACACTTATAAGAATTTATCCATTGAAATTACATTAATATGATGAAAAAAATATGGATATATCTACCTCATTACATCCTTATGTTCCCATGTAGCTTCCTCAAATTAATGGTTTTGCCACAAACATTTCACTAGGTGATTAGTCTTATTTTATAGAACTTTATCGCTTTAATATAGAAACTCTTCCAGTTGTTCTTTATATTAAAGATCATGCTTCAAATATACAACCTCTATGTTTAGTAAATGTGAAGGATCAGGCATGTATATCCTTATAAGATATACATATAATGCATCATGAAAATGGGAGAGGTTTGGTGGATGATAAAAAAACTCATAGAGACCGATATATATGGGGATTAAGTTCCCCTCATTACAAATCTCATAACATGTCCCGATGTGATATTTATAAGAATAAATTTTCACCCACTTCAAAATCTAGATCTTTTCGATGATTTTCATCGTAACTTTTCTATCAACTTTGTGTTTCCCCAATATTCTGTTGAGTGACCTAACTTTATTTTCCAATTCCTTATCTAGCTTATGTACTAATAGCTTAAATTCTCCATCATCGACCTAGTATGTTGGAGTTATTCATTTATTTACCTAGAGGAATTTATAAGGATCCATTTAAATGTTCTAGTAAAAGCTATTATTGTAATAAAATTCAACTAGAGGAAGGTGTTGATCCCAAAATACTTTGTAATCTATAGAATAATATCTCCGTATATACTATATAGTTTGAATGGTTCTCTCAGGATGGCCAACTATTTGAGGATGATATACAATGTTGAATCTTAACTTCCTATTCAACACCAGCTGATGACTTCTCCAAAACATTAAGTTAAACCTAGGATCCAGGTCAGATATGATTGAGAGTGGTACTTAATGAAAATTTCCTACTTCCATATTATACTTCCTAGTAAATTGTTCTAAAATATATATTTTCTAATATTAATGAAATGTGTTGAATTCTTAAGTTAATCAACCACAACACAAATAGTGTTATCGCCTTTAGTTTTCTTAAGGAGTCATATGATGAAATCCATGGTGATTTTTCCCAATTCCCATATAGGTTTGGGTAATGGTTTCATCATCCCCTTAAACCTATGATGTTCAACATTAACATATATAAATACTATTTATTGAGTTATATAGTCTAAAATATCTCTATTCATGTTATCCCATCTGAAATATTATTTTAAGTTTCTATATATGTTCTTTCTGTCAATATGGATAGAGAGTTATCAGTTATGTTATTCATATAACAGTGTCTTCTTCAATTGTTACATTGAAAATACATATGATCAGTTTATGAACCTAATTATTTCATCTCTCTCATTATTGAATTTGTAAATATTCCTTAACCTATTTTATAGATCCAAATCCTCATTTTGTTCCTCATTAATCTTTACATAAATGAACGGTTGAACATTCATCTAAGAATATTGGATTTATCCCCTCCCATCATGATTTCAAAATCTATCCTCTATAATTCAGTAAAAATTGGATCTCTTTAAATCCTCATCATGTATAATCTAGTATCGTTCTTCTAACTCAAAGCATTATCCACCTTGTTCTCCTTCCCATGGTAGTAATGTATTGAGCAGTAAAAATATTTAATTATCTACAACTATCTTCTTTAGTGGATATTAACTCTTTATATATGAATAAATACTTTAATATTTTATGATCAATATATATATTACATATTTCACCATATATATAATGCCTTTATATTTTCAAAGAACAAAATACTACTACCATATCTAAATCATGAGTGGGATAATTTTTCTTATGAACCTCAATTATCCTAAGACATACACAAACACCAGTTCATTATTCATGAGAACACATCCTAATTCATTTTTGATGTGTCATTATAGATAACAAACCCTTATACACTATAAGGTAGTGTGATAATAGGTGCATTTCCCAACCTTCTCTTCATTTGTATTAAATTATCTTCACCTTTAGGTATCTAAATGAACTTTAATCCCTTCTATGTCAACATGGTTAGTGGATTTTATAGTCATGAGAAATTACTCACAAAGCATTGATAGTATCAGTCCAATCTAAAAAAACTCCATATCTCGATCATAGTGGTTGTTTTGGGACATTAATCAACAACCACTATCTTTAAAGGATTCAACGATATACCATTTATTATAATTATATGACCCAATAATGATACTTTCAATAGATATAATTCATATAATATAAAATTTTATTAAATATTTAACTTTATAAAGGTCTTTATCATAGCTTGAAATGATCTTTATACTATTACTTTATCATAGAATATATAATAATATAATCCATGAAGACTACCAATAATTGATCAAGGAAATATCTAAATACTATATTAATTAAGTCCATGAATATAGTGTAAGAATTAATAAATTTAAATGTAATTACTATAAATTTATAGTGTCATACCTCATATAGATGGTTTTCTTGGGTGTGTCCTTCCATTTGACCCTGAATTAATGATATCTAAAATAAAGTTCATTATTTGAAAATTATTTATCTCCATGAAAATGATAGAATAATCATCAATAAATGGTAGAGGATACTTATTATTGATCAAAATTATGTTAATTTCCCAATAATAAATATAGAGATGCATCAACTCATCTTTCTTCTTTACAAAAACAACTGGTACACCTAATAGTGAATCGCTACGAAATATTAATCACTTAAAAAGATGATACTATATTTTTATATTCAATTTATGAAACATAATTGAAGATATTATATAATGAGTATTTGAAATTGGAATAACACTAGTTATGAGTTCTATTGAATACTCAACTTCATGATTTGGGGGAATTATAGGAAAATATTTAGGATATATATTGGAATATTCCCACAAAATTGGTATATATTTAATATTGTGTATATCCCCAACCATTTAAGATAAATTTACTTAATTTTATAGGTAGTAAGTCTCATATAATGGAAGTAATTTCCATTATAATTTCATGTTCTTCCTTGTATCGATAGATGATCATAGGTTGATTCATTATAAAAAAATGTGACTTCCCTTCCTCAGAAATCGATATGGGATCTATGTAGAGAAAGATATTCTATTCCCAAATTTTACTATAGGGAAAATAATAAGATTTAAAATAATTACATTCACATAATGTTCTATTGTAGAGGAGATAAAAAATTTAGATTCAATAATAATACCATTAGGATTTTACACAGATAAATAATCATTAAGGTGGTGATGTAATTCCCTTATAAAATTCTGTAGATATAAATGATTTTATAGAAATATAATCAAATAAGAAATTTTATATTCTAGAGTGGATGATAATTTTACATTTCACCACATTGTTTTCTTGACCAACTTCATCAGATGTGATTGCATTGGTTTTCCCTTTTTTCCTTTAGATTAGGAGGTTATTGAGGATAGTTTTCCTCATTATCTGTTGGATTAGCGCACTAATTTTTATAATCATGAAACTCCTTACATCTAAAACATAGGATTTCATTAGTTGGAACATTCTTATAATTTTTTTTAGTTTTTGTACTTTTTATATTACTTCACCAATCGTGTTCTTGATAGACATATCTCCCATATGTAATGCATCATCCTTCCACTTTGGGACATTTCTCAAAGTGCATCTTTCCCCACTTTTGGCATGTAGGTAGTTGAATTGTGTTTCATTCTTATGATCTATTATTTTAATTCCCTTGAAACTCACATTTCCACCTGATACCACATTGAATGATGTATTCATAGCTAACAATTTCTCTTATGGATAACGCCTTTTAAAGGACTCGATTTAATTCATTGAATAACCACACTATTTTACTTTTAGGTTAATGATAAAACCATAACTTTACCTCTAACAATTGGGCCCCATTTAAAGCATAGAAATCGCACCTTAACATAGTTATTGGGTATTGGCCCTCCAGGTACCACCATTTTCTTCACAGACACATGGTACCCTCCCTAGGGTACACCCACATGCCTGAACAGGTCATCAGACTAATGAATGTCCCCACAGACCAACATGTATTCTTTTTAGTGTTCTTTTCCCTCACTCACACACACCATGGAAAACTACCCATAAGTTCACCCATCCTAATCACTACTCCAGGCCAATCACACTTAACTATATAGTCTTAATCAAGTATTCCACCAAAAAGAACTGTGCACCTTATTAGCATGAGTCATATCATTTATTATTTTAACCATTTATCATTATGTGGTGTTACATCCCCCCATAATAGAGCACAGTGTCTTTGTTGTGGACCCTACATCTCAATCCAGAATGTTCCACTACACTTAAGACTTGGTTCCTACTCTGATACCGATATAACAATTGGGACCACTAATAGAACATACACCCCACCTTAACGTGTATGTCGAGTCCTGGGCTAGAAGGTTCCACCAGTTACCCCACATACAAACGGTCCCCTCCCTAGGGCCCACCCAAATGCCTAAACAACTCATCAGACTAATGAATATCCCCACATGCCAAAACATGTTCATTTTAGTGTGATTTTTCCTCACTCACACACGCCCTAGGAAACTTTCGAAAAGTTCACCCACCCTGATCACTACTCCATACCAATCACACTTAACTATAGAGTTCTAATAAGGTAGGATCCTAAAAAGAAAGTTGTTCCTTATTGAAATTATTCATATCATTTATTGTTTTAACCCTTTATCAGTCTATAGTGTTACATTCACCCCCCCCCCCCCGGAGAACAATTTCCTCATTTTGGAACCTACATCTCAACCAAATAAGTTCCACTACACTTAAGGATGGGTTCATGATCTAATACCAATATAAAAATTATGACCTGCTAATAGTACAGACACACCTACTTAACATTTTTGTAAGGTCCTGGCCTGCTAAGTACCACCAATTTCCCCATAGTGGTCCCCTCCCTGGGGCTCACCCATGTGCAGGTATGGGTCATCAAACTAAAAAATGTCTCTATAGGGAAACACGGGTTCTTTCTAGTGTGAATTTTCATCACTCACACACACCCTGGAAAAATTCCCAAAAGTTCAACCATCCAGATAACTACTCCAAGCCAATCATGATTAAGGTTGGATTTCTATTTAGTTGGTCTTATAAAAAGAAAGGTGAAACTTGTTGACATGAGTCATATCATTCAGTCTCTTGACCCTTTATAATTTGGGGTGTTATATTAACTTACATTTCTGGTAAAGTTTTTTTCATAGGTGTCGATGGAATCATCATCCTTATACATCATATTTGAAAATCCCCTCTCTAATTTTAAATAAATAGATCTAAGAATATACTTATTGAAAAATACATTCTTAAACTCATGTCATATTATGGAGTTTATTTCTTCATCTTACCTCATGTTCTTGATGATAGTTATTATTGATCATCCTCACATTCCAAGCTATAGATATATAAAATATCCATATCATGGTCTGATCACTATAGAGAATAACATTTATCCATTGTTCATAAGTTAGTGGATCAGGGTACCCACAAAAAAGGTGGATGTCGATACATAAAATACTTAATAGAATTTTTCCACTTCCTTTTTGTGTTCAGAAGCTCGACATAGTTTATTTTATTATACATTATATGAGATAGTTGAGAAATAATTATCACAAGGATTTAAATTCTATCTCTCTCACCATTTGGTTTCTCATGAGGGTAGTCATTTTATTTACCTTCATATTCATTTCATAAATGATTCCTATTGGTTTTATCCATTGATTAAAACCAAAATGGTTAAGTACTTTAGAAATAATAATTAGAGTAAGGATTTATATAATAAGAAAATAAATCATGAGATGACTTAAATTATGACACCTTCACTTCAACCTATGACACTTTAGGTTTATCCTATATCATTTTTCGCTCAACATAGGTTGTTGTAGGTTCTATCCTAATATTATTCATAACCTAATCTCTAAAAATAAATAAACTGTATTTTGATACCAACTATAGAAACTTGAACATTATATACATAAATATAACATCATTTCATATGAATATTTAATACATCTCAATAAATACATGTCCTAGAACTATAAAGGGTTGGTGTATTTAAATACTAGATAAATAATCAACCTATTTCATGAAAAAAAATAAACATCTCTCACAAATTTCATCTCCCAAAATAAAATTATTAGAAAATTCTTACATAAAACCTTTCATCATTACCTAGGTAAATGGAAACATAATAATGGGTGCGCTCATATGCTAAGTAAGGGTAAACATGGAATATATCACTCAAGGATTGTAAGTGAGCATAATATGAGAATAAGGGTAAGAGAATATAATCAAGTTCATAATATAAGAGAATCATACCCAATAGAACATAGTTAATAACCTAAGGTTTTTGTTAGAAAATTCTACATAAAATAAATCATGGGTGTTGAAACAAAACAATTATCATGATTCATGAAAAACATAGAATAACTGTGTGGCATAACATTGTAATGTAGCAAAAACATTAGCATGGGAAGTCATAACATTGTGGATTAGAAATCATTACTAGAATACCATAAAATAATGGATTAGGAATCATCGTCTATATCCCATATCATAATGGATTTGGTAGAATCAATAAAATCCCATAGTATAATGGATCAAGTGTTATTACCAGTATCCCTTAGTATATTATATCATGCATTATTACTATTATCCCTTAGTATATTTGGTGAGGTATTATTAATATAATATCATAGTAATATAATGAGATATAAAACCTTTCCCTAATAAATTGGAGAGATATAACAAACCCACCCATCCCAAAATGATAAACCACATATATGTGTTCCTTAAAAACATAATATTCATGATTTTATCATCACTTAATTTACCCATAAAAAAACAAGTTACATGATAAATTTTATAATGCATCATCATAAACCATCAAGAGAAAAAAAATACAGATACTATTATTATATCATATCCCTAGTGAATCATAACAATACTAAATGGATGTTGTAACATATGAAAAATACTTTTATAAAATTATTTAAAATATTCTTTTAAAAACAAGTAAAATATCTTTTTCTTTTGGTAAACTTTGAAAACTAAAAATATCTCAAAATAATGGGAATCATATTTTTATTGAAAAAAATAATGCTTATAAATTAATCTTCATAATTAAAAAATAAAATAATTTTATAAAAATATATTCATATCATATGTATTAAAAATAAAACATTATTTTAACACTTTTGTAAGAAGTCAAAAGTTGGTCGTACATAAAAAATTTTAAATGATTCATCTTAATCATTTAAAAATAAAGTAAAAGGTAGTTTAAAATTCATTTATTAAAACATTTTAGTGGATATATAAACTTGAAAAAAATTATGAATATGGATATTGAGGAAAAATATTTTCAACTTTACATAAGAGATAAGGTCAACTTTTCTTAAAAACATTCTTTCGGTATTTTGAGTACCAAAGAGAGGTAAAATGGTATTAATACATAAAACCCCAAAAATAACCATATTAAAATAAAATAATTTTGGTTTAATAGATAAAGAATATATATTTTACCATAATTAAAATTTAAACATAAACAATCCTAATAAAAATATGATTATAACATAAACCCTTACCTTATGTTCGGAGTTGCTTTGTACATGATTTAAAATCATGTATAATAAAATGAAATTTATTAAAAAATTATATAAGAATCATATTATAACTTATATTTACATATATTATTCATTCATAATTTCCAATCACCCATTTATTAATAATTCTCCACTAAAATTAATATCCTAGGTGTTACTGTTACATTTTTCATGCATTTTTTTGTTGAGTGATTATGGTCCTTACATCGTGGTCATATTTTAATCATATCTGAAATATTAATCATTTCATAATTATAATATGTATTAATTATATACACTTTTATAAAAATATATTTATATCAGTGATGAAAAATTAATTACATCACTTCGTGGGGACGGTAGTCCGTATATACGCATTGGTGATGTTTTCATTTTTCAATGGATGGAAATAAAGGGATGTAAATAATAATTCATATTTAAATAATTATAATTATATCATAAATATATATTAAATCCATAAATATAACAATTCATGTGAGGTAGTGATGAAAATTGAAACATGAAACTTCTGGTAGGTAGTAGTCTGTACATATGCATGAGTTGTGCTTTTATTGTCCATGAGATGGAAAAGATATAAAAAATGGTTGTAAGAACATAAACCTCTTCATTGGATAATATCCTTTGAAAAACACCTCAAGGATTATTGGATGGTTATTTTGGGAATAATTGATCCTATATGTAATGTTTAAGATATTTGGGAAGATATTTGGGTATGTATTGGATGATATAGAGTCATCAAAGTGTGTGAATTGGTGAGGAGAGGAGGTGACATTTTATAAATGGTGGGAGTATAACCCTTTTAAATATTCAAAGTTTTAAAATAATATAAAGTCATTTTCTTGGGAAAGTGGAACAAAATGGAAAAAAATTGAATATGGGACAATTTAAGGTATATATAAACTCAAAAAATTATATTTTTAACGCATTTTATTGATAATTGAAGCTTTATCTCTTAGTTGAACCCCCTAATTGGCCTTTTTAACCTATACCGTGGTGACATGACTTTTACCATAGTAACGATTAATTTTGAATAAAAAATTAATTTGAACATATTACCAAAGATTTATTGTGATTATTAAAAATATGGAATCCATTTCTCATGATTCAATTACTATATTTAGCATAAATTATAAAATATCCATGCACAAAATACGTAAAAACCATTTCTAGAAGAAAAAACATATTTTAAAGCATAAAAATGATTTTATTCTCATTATTTTCCAAGTAAAAAAATTGGATGAAAGTAAATTTATTTTATTGAAAATATTTTTTATATATTTTATTAAAATAATTCATCAATATTTATTAATTAAATTTATTGACATAAAAATACATTGCGTCTATAAATAAAGTTTTCTGGAAAAAAATCTTTTTACCTTCAAATGATTTTATCTTCATTTGTAACCATTTTCTAATAAATGTATGAATGTTCAATAATTTTTAAACATATATAAAAAATAATTTTCCATAATTTTAATACTCAATATACATGAAATTAACTTTTAAATGAAACATACATAATAAAAACAATGTTTGTAAACAAAACATTTTCATTTAGCCAAGAATTACAATATTAACATTCCTTATAATTTTTCAACTATTTCATGAATTTAATTACTTAAATTTTATCAATTTCACTTAAATATCTATTTATTTCCTTAAATTTATATTTTTAATAAGGAATTATTCACATAATTTCGATGTTTTATGAATCATAAGTTATCGAGCACATCATATTTATTAAAGCGAAATATATTCTAAAATATCAGAGTGTTAAAATATTATAGGGAGATAATCTTCATAGGAATACGGATAATACCTACCTAAATAAATAAAATATAGAAATTCAGTAAGTTTGTTCAAGGTGGAAACCATTCTTCTTGTGATGGGATACAACATTATTTATATTCTTATATTGTGGGTAAAGGATAAACCCTATTCATTTATATATTTCATGGTCATTATTGTGGATTAAATGGTCTTGGATAAGTATGCATCATGCTAATGAATAGATAATTATTTTGAGTTGTATAATTTTTAAATCTAAAGTCCTTTTTTATTACTTTCCTCTATGTGTTTAAGTAATGAGATCACTCACTCTAACAAGTGAATGAGGATTATTTCATAAGAAATCATATAAAATAGAAATTGAGTATTTATCATTGATTCACCCCACACCCAATGAGCCTCATCATGCCTAGAGAAACCAAAATTGGTATCAAAGCTATGTTTTTTGTCATGAACCTCCCTAGATAGCATAGTACCTTAATACCTAAGCTGGCATAGACATGGACCAAATGGAATTCCTGACCTCCATGGGTTTGCGATTAGCACTTGGAAACATATAGGAATAAATATGGCATAATTTGTTCCATAAAATAGTGGTAGAGAAAGGATACAAGTCAATATTCTCAATACTCCAAAGGGATAAAGTACCCAAAACAAACTGTTAAAACAGTACGCAAACAAAAAATCATCAAAATACACCAAGTCTACCAAGACAAAGCTCGATGATAAAACATTGGTAACATGTGGATCACATCTCCACATGTCACCTCCATTACTATGAGTCCCAAATATCAAAAACTTCCACCACCTTCAATCAATTAATTCCCTTTCCTTGAACCTGGTAGAAGATAACCTATAAATGCTTGATGTCGAAGGTACGGTGTGAGCTATAAAGTCCAGTGGGATCTCACCAAGTGTTCCATAAACAATTCCATAAAAATTATCCCAAATATGATTTAAATTTTAAATAAAACAAGGAATGGATTGACATTTACCTATTTTTATAAAAAAATATTTCATAATTAAAAGATATGGTAGATGTATCAAAACTGGCTTAAATGAACATTTTGTATAAAACATTCTAATAAAGAAGTTCGCATGAAAAAAAAATTTCCTTAAATAAATGGAATTTAATAATTAAATCAAGGATATCATAGAACCATGTATCAATACATATGGTACATTAGTTTTTAGTAATAGGATCCCCACTCTACTTAATCAGTTATCTCAACTCAAAGTTTTCACATGTCCTGTGACATGTGTCGTTGGGTCTTAACTCCCCATAGGAGAAACAATTATGGCATAGTATGTTTAAGTTAGTTTTTCATCATCAATACAGTTCTAGGGTTCATATCCTATCTTAATTTTCCTAATTACACATTAAATATTACATATCACATGTACTTCAGTCAATCAATCAATCAATCATGGGAAAATAAATCATTTCAAATTAGTTCAAAATACAATTTCCAATTTTAGTTTTCAACATGCCTTTCTCATTTCTGAAAAAAATAAATGATTTTCATCAATTTATTTCTTTTCAAATAATATTTAAATTTAATCTATTTACTTCAAAATAAATTTCCAAATCAAGGCATAAATTTTCCTCAAATCCTCCCAACAATTTCAATTCCATTGAAATTAGGGGGTTTTACAATCTCCATGCCTTTTTAAAATCATCCATCAATAATATAAATTTCATGTTTTTAAATAATTTAAAACTCATTACAAACCAATAAATAAATTAATTTATTAAATTATACATAAAAAATCTTATGGAACCACATACCTTTAATCATGTTATCAAACTAACTAAACACCCACAACAGTATTCGAAAAAAAAAAAGAAGGCATGGGAGATCAAGGAACCCAACCTAGAATAAATGTTCATCAAAAAGGAGATTATATCCATTAACAAAATGATGATATATAACTCCTTGAGTAGGATATATGGGGAGATTAGAAGAAACCCCATGAGAGGAGATTCGCTCTTTAGAAGTAAATCTGATGTGACCCCCAATGCTTTGATCTAATAAGAAAGGAGTTTAAGGGATTCAAGACAACTCTTGGGAGAAATAAGGATCAAAAGGTTCAAATGATATTTTACTAGGAGAAAAATAAATATAAAATTGGGCTTGGAAAATTTAAGTCTATAAAAACACAAACCATGTCGTAGCCCCCATGGCCACAGTGCAGAAAGGCAATAAATAGCCAAACCATGGCGCAGCCACCCTAGTCCATGCTGCAGCACCACCTAGTCAACTAGAATCCAAAAAAAATGTTGTAGGCCTCACCCAAATCCACTTCACCCAAGGTAAATCTACATCATATCATAGGTATCACATCGCGTTTATGCCCAAATAGGAAGTATCACCAGAATGAACCAACTAGGAATACATGATGTAGCCAACCCCCCATGGTACATCTATATCAATTTGGAATTATCTCTGTAAAATGGCCTCTAAGACACCATGTAATAGCAAACATCCCATGTTTTAGCACTTTCTTACCTCAATCTACCTTATGTCGTAGCTCAATGTTCTATGGCATAGCTTGTACTCTCTACACCGAAGCCCCTACACCACGGTACAACTCATAGATGACTCATTTATACCTTGACTCCATTAATTCAAAAAAATATACATCCCCAAAATTTAGTTCATTTTCCCTAAAAATATATCTTTATTATCTAAAATCTTAAAATTAACCACAAAAAAAGGGAAATTGATGTAAGAGTCAAAATGTACCTAGAAGAAGATAACAGGATGTTACAACCTCCCAACCATAAACACTTTATCTCCCCAAAAATTCTATTAATAAGGTTAAATATTAATAATATGAGACCAATACTCTCTCATTATTTCATTACGCTCCCAAGTCTCATTCGAATCAGAACCATTTTTTAATATCTCATAGACCAAAGGTATATTCTACCTGTTAAGAATCTTTGTCTCAGAATAAAAAATCCTAATGGGATTCAATGTCATAGATATATTATAATCAACATCAAGATCCTCCCCACGCATTACATGATAAGAGTCAAAATATACTTTTAATGATATGATACATGAAACACATTGTGTATATAAGTTAATGGAGGTGGAAGTTCCAAATGATAATCTACTTTACCCACTCTCTCAAAAATATTAGAAGGGCCTATAAAAATTGGAATAATATTTCCTTTTTTCCCAAGACATCAGTGACCCAACCAATTTGAAACTCTCAAAAAACCCCATTCATCAACAAAAAACTCCAACAGTCATCAAAGAATTTCAAAATAGGATTTATAACATCTTTGTACAATCAATATCCTCTAATGAATAAACTAAATCCTTGTTGTCATCTCTTAGAACAAACTTGATCTAACTAAGGAACATTAACTAATATCCAGCCTACACAATGAATATTTTCATGTATGACTATAGAAAACCTCAAAATGAGCAATTCAGATGGAGGACTAGTAATTTTGTTGTAGGAAAACTCAACCTATCCCAAATGGTCCTTAAAAGCTCCACCAAATTCGAGAATGAAATAACGTAACATGTATTCCAAAATATGTATAGATAGTTCTATATGGTCATCCATTTATGGATGATATGTCATGATCAAACATAGATGGGATCTGATGGCCTCTCAGAGGCCTCTTTAGAAGTGATAATTGAGACAGAGATCCCTATCAGAGACTATAGTAGATGTAACCACATGAAATATGATAATCTTTAGAATTCATAAATGAATCAAGTCCAAAACTTTGGTTGTATATTAAATGGTTATAAAGTGACTCTATTTGGTTAGCATATCTATCAAAACCCATATCATTTTCTTCCCTCAATGGGTACATAGAAACACAACCATAAAGTCTGTGTAAATATCATCCCACTTCCAATTCATCACTAGAAGTGTCTGAAGTAGACCCAAAGGTCTCTGGTGCTCGCCTATGACCTGTTGGAATGAATAACAATGAGAAAAAAATTTAAAAATATATAATCTCATACTTTTCCACCAAAATCATCACAGCACACAATAGAACATCCATGTGGTTTTAGGGTTCATATCCCACTCGGAACTATGGAAGTCACTCATCATGGATTTTCTCATAGGAAAAGGAATAAAAACCTGATTACAAAAAGATAAGATACCCCCTTAAGATAATGACCACTCACTAATGGTATTCCCACCATTAAGGGAGCCCCAAATTCCATGGAACTCATCAAAAACTATTCTCCTAAAAAATCATCTCAAGAGGATATGAGTTCAACTACACACCTTCCAAAACAACCTTAGACTCATTCTCCTGAACTTCCAAATGTAACTAAGAAAAGATAGCCACTAAGTCCCACTCTTCTGATGATTATTTCTTGGTTTGGGTCAGATGTTTCCTACTAAAGGAATCAATAATAAATTTCCCCTTACCAAGAGTATAGAAAATAAAAAAATAAATAAATTACAGGTACTCCACCCAATGCCTTTGTCAAAGGCTCAAATATTTTTGAGAGATGGTAAAACTCAAACTTTTGTGGTCGGAATAAATGATAAACTTTTTTCTAAAAAGTTAATTCCTCCAAATCTTAAGATAATGCATCACATATGTGAGTTCAATATAATGGGTTGGATAATTCTTCCCTTGTGTCCTAAGCTATCTAGAACCATAGGCTTCCACATCATCACCTTACATAAGGACACAACCCAAACCCAAACCTGATGTGATACGGAAGACCACATAGCCCCACCTAGCCTCTAGAAGAATAAACACTGGTGAAAAATTCAAAATAAATTTCATATCAATAAAATTAATATCACATATTTCATCCCATATGAACTTAACTCTTTCTAAGTTAGAGTGGTTTTTAGAGAATCCAACTTCAAGAAATCTCTAATGAATATGTGGTAATATCCCATAAAACTCAAGAATATATATATCTCAGAAACATTACATTGTTTCCCTCATGTCATAATAGATTTTACCTTCTAAAAATAGACTAAAACACCATGTTCTATGACCACATGTTCTAGTCAATTCACTTCCTAGATCTAGAAATTTCATTTTGTAAGATTCATGTAAAGTTGATGATTTATCATGGTTTATAGAACTACTCTCAAATTTTGTGCATGGTCTTTCTAGGTGTTGGAGTAATCTATGAGGTCATCCACAAATACCACCATGAATGATTCAAGATACTCATGAAATATCATGTTCATCAAATCCATAAAAATTTCAAGACCTTTGGTTGGAAAAAATGTAATAACATGATACTCATAATGGCCATACCAACTCCTGAAGGATTTCTTATGAATTTTGAATCTAGTATTCTCAAATGGTGATAACCATACTGAAGATAAATCCTTGGGAACCACTTTTCCCCTTACATATAGTCAAAAATATCATCAATTTTTGGTAACTAGTACTTGTTCTTCACTATAACTTGACTGAGTTTATGATAATAAACATAAAGGTGAAGTGTCCCATCATCTTTCTTTGCAAAAAATTATCACCCAAGGTGACACACCCAGGTGTGTAAAACCTTTTTATAGAAAATAATCCAACTAGTATTTCAAATATTTCAAACCCACTGGTTTTATATGGAAAAAAGTAATAGACACTATAAAAGTACCTGGTGCTAAATCAATAGAAAATTCCACCTCTCTTACCAGTGAAAATCTGAAAAAGTAGAAGAAAAAACATTAAGAAACTTTAATAAGACTAGAGGGGTATCATCACTCAAGGATTATCACACCAAGTCGAAGTAAATCACTAATATTACCCAACCCAACTCTAGAAAAGGTGGTCTGGCTCTACTCGAACTTGGGTCCCATTCACCCTGAAAGACATGGAACACCACATCAGGCATAGTAAAGGAGACCCGTGAAATGTAATAGTCAATATAGGACTTATGAGAAATTAGAAAATCCATCCCAAAAATTATGTCAATACATTTCATGTCAAAAACCAAAAAACTCATGGTAATCTCAATCTCAGATAGAGAAAAAACAAAACCAAGGCATCGAAGACCCTACTCTCTATTCATTCTCAGGGGAATTGTAATACTCATCGCATAAGATAGAAGTTTCATATAAAGATTTAGGGAATTCACAAAACAGGTTGATAAAAATTATTGAGATTCTTCGGTATCAAATAAATCAACCACTAAAGATGATGTTATAGTTATGGTACCTCTCATAGTCACTAGACCCGCATCAACTTCCTCTGCAGACTCATCCACTGTATGAAGAAGATGTTTTCAAGATTCTTATGGCTAGAACCCCTTGGTTCTTGAAGCATCAGATTTAACCATAGTAATTTTTGCTGTTGATGATCCCATTCCACCATGCATAGAAGAAAATAAATGGTTGATCATTTGTAGGTTTCCTAAGCAACCGCATGAACTACAGATCATGGGTACCTCGGTGTAAAACCCTCTTGAATTACCAACCTTTCACACTAGAATGTAGCTAAAGGGCCTCTTCTTGGAAATACAGGAGTTCTAGATGATTCCTACTATCTAGTACCACTACAAGACTCATCACACTTTATCTTTCCTTTAAAGGAAATCATAGAACTTCCACGGGAAGAAAACAAAACTCCCATCAACTTGAACTTACCAACCAGTTCAACCTCAACCACTAATTATCTATCAAGAAAATCATCATAAGAAGTGATTTTTAGAAAGAAAACCTATAATAAGATGTTAGTTAAGACCCTTATCTCAAACTTTCAAGCCCTTATCTTATCATTGGATACAACTTCAGGTGAAAACTTAACATGATCAAAAAAATGGTCCACATATTGGGTCACGATCTTATCACCCTACTAGAGGTTAAGAAACTCCATGGGCTTTTAAAATAACATTGAATCTAGATATAAATAATTAGTGAAAATAAATCTAAATTCCTTAAAATCTAATACATCATGATTATTTTTCATTACCATCAAATCCCACCATCTTCTTCTAGTCCCCTCATGTGTGAAGGTATCAAACATTACTTTAATCGAATCAAGAATTAATAATAACTCAAAAAAGAAACTCAATATTTTTCAATCAAACCACATCCTCTTGGGGATAATTTGATCCTTGGAATTCTAGTGGTTTATATTGAAAAAAATCTTGAGCACGATGTATTAATTCACCCTTTCAAGGATCCACAACAAGAGTTTGAATGGGAACAAGTGTTAGTGCCTATTCCAAATCTTGGATATCATGAAATAGTATCTCAAAGATATTTTATTCAATTATAGTATTTTCATACTATGGTTCACCATTAATTTCCTCTTACATCTTATTCAAACATCTTCTCATAGTTATTATACAACACTTCATCAATAGAAAATACTAAAAGCATCAGTAAGGATACAAAAATAAATAACACAAAAAAGAGTCATAAGAATATAAATTCACTCAAATAGATATCAAATTTTAGATTTCAAAATACTCATACCATAAGTAGGTAAAATACTATAAAATATTTCAAAACATTTCTCAAGACACTTTTCCCAAATACCCATGGTGACTTAAGGATTATTTTGATGAGATATATCCAAAAACTCACTTGCAACTACATCTTAATTCCCTTAAATTATACCTCTTGTCTACCAGGACAACCCACTACATACTAACATCAAGTAATGATTCAAAAAATTCATATTAGACACCAATTTGTTATGAACTATCCCAGATACCATGGTTCCCTGATACCTAATCCATCATTGACATGGCCTTGAGGGCATTCTGGGTCACCTCAGATTGGAGACTATCACCTGGTGTCATACAATAATAAATAGGGAACAGTTTATGCCACAAAATATTTTAATATAAATAATAAAAGTTAGTATTATCAACACCCAAAAGTGAAAAAATAACATAAACAAATAGATAAAATAGTACCCAAATGATACATCATCAAAAGAAACCACTTCTTCCAAGACAAATCTCAAAGATAAAACCCCTTGAAAAAGTGGATCATATATACATTGATCACCTCTATCACTTCAGGTCCTAAATATCAAGATCATCCACCACCTTTATGTGTAACTTTTCCTTATCTTGGACCAGGTATAAGATAATCTATAAATTTCTAAAGATATAGGTCAGGTGTGAGATATAAATAATATTAGGGTCTCACCACGTGTTCCATAATCAATTACATAAAAATTAAACCAAAAATGATTTCAATTTTAAATAAAATAAGGCATGGAATGAAATTTACATATTTTCAACAAAATATGATTTCATAATTAAAAGAGATAGAAAATATATCAAAACAATATTAAATGAAAATTTTATATAAAAAATTTATATAAAGAAGTTGGAATGAATAAAAAAATCCATAAGTAAATGTCATATAATCATATATATCATATCACTATGTATCAATCCCTATGGTACATTAATTTTTAAAAATAGTATCCTCACACTACTTAATATGTGATTTCACCTCAAAGTGTGCACACTTCCCATGACTAATGTTGTCAAGACTCAACTTTACATTGGGGAAAAATCATGTTACACTATGTTTAAGTCAGTGTTTCCATAATCAATCTAGTGCTAGGGGGTCAGATCCTAGTGTTATTGTCCCAATTACCCACTAACTACCCAAGATAACATGTTCTTATTTCAATTAATCAGTCAATCATGGGAAAATCAATCATTTCAAATTAGTTCAAAATACAATTTCACACTTTCAGTTTTTAACATTCTATTCTCATTTCAAAACCAAATCATTAATTTTCATCAATTCATTCCTTTTAAAATTATCTTTCAATCTTATCTATTTATCCCAATATAAATTTTAAAATCAAGCCATCAATTTTTCTCAAATCCACCCATCAATTTCAATTCCATTGAAATTAGGGGTTTCTCACAATATCCATGATTTTTTTAAATCATCCATCAATCATCTCATTTTTTTTTATTTTTAAATCATTTAAAAACTCATCTCATACCAATAAATCAATTAAATGTTTAAATTATAGGATAAATCATATGGAACCACCTACCATTAATAACATGATCAAATTGACTCAACACCCACAATAGTATCAGCCAATGAAGAATTAAGGTTCAGGAGATTAAGGAATCCAAACTATAATTATGGTTCATCAAAAATGAGATTATATCTATGAATAAGATCATTATATATCACTCTCTAAAGAGTAAATAAGATAATATCATAAGAAAATTAACAAGAGGAGATTCAATCACCATATGGAAATCTGGCATGACCATCGACGCTTTGATATGAGAAGAAAGAAGTTTGGAGGAGTCAGAAATATCTATTTATATTCTTAAGGATCAAAACTATTGAATTAGAGTTGATCGATATAAAAAAATAGAATATGACTCAAAATTATTAGGTCTTTAAAAACATAGACCATGTCATGGCTCTTATGGCTATAGAACAGAAAGGCTGGAAATATCCATACCATGGCGTACCCACATTAGGCCATGTTGGAGAACCTACCTGTAAATTAGCCTCCTAAAATGCATTTTAGACCTCACCCAAATCTACTTCACCTTGGGTAAATTTATGTCACATCATAGGTACCATGCCATGGATATTACCAAATAAGAAATAACACTGAAATTCACCAATCAAGGCTCTATGGTGCATCCATCCCTCCATAGTGAAACTATAGCTAAATTAGTAGTAGTTATGAAAAACAGCCTATAGGGATCCACGGTGTAGAAAAAAGACTATTCCATAGCCTTATATAACCTAGATCCCATACACTGCAGTCTGATAGTCCATAGTGTAGCTTTTACTCTCCACACCACATCCCCTTCACCATGTCACTGCTCTATACTAACACATTTATAATTGGGATCCATTAATTCAAATAAATATACATCCCCTAACTTTAGGTAATTTCCCCTTATAAGATGTCTTCATATTTGAAAATCCAGAAATGAAACCAGAAAAAAAATGGAAATTGAACAAAAAATCAAGAAGTGCCTAAAAGAATGTAATAGGATGTCACATTTTTTCCTCCAAATATCAAGTAGTTTATAATTTTTCTCTTTAATGGTTTTTGAACTTAGTTGGAATTTGAGTTATTTTGTAAAATTATCACTCTCTAATTAATGATTTTGTCTCTGAATTTTTGGTGTGAATATAAATAACTTAAATTCAATGAAAATTAAAGGGATTCCTACTTTTTATGGAAAAAATTATTACATTTTGAATGATTAGATGTTTCAATATCTTCCATCTATCAATTTTAATTTTTTAGAGTCTACCGCTAATGGTTTTATCAATCATGTTGAAGTAACTTATATAAAATATTAGATAAGAATAATTTATAGAATTAGGTTTATTCTCTGAATTCTATTTTTTCAACTCTCTCGGGTAGGGAGTCTCTCATTTCAAATTAATTTAAAAATAAAAAGGAATTTGGGATAAATTAGAAAATATCTATGAAGGAAATGAAAAGTTTAATTAATAAAAACTAAAGATTAGTATATTGAAGTATAAAGATATTAATATTCATAGTGAGGAAACTATGAATTAATTATTCACTTGATTAAAAGAAATTGTGAGCACATTAATTGGTTTTTGGGAGAATAAAAGGATTCAATAGTTGTTCAAAGGAAAATATGTATCTTATTAAAAAATGAATAAAACATTCTAGTCACTTAAATACCATGATCTCAATACACCTCTATTTTACTATCTTAATATAATTATTATTACTTATGAAATGAATAAGTAAGGTGGATTAAATAAGAATACCAAGGATGATAATTTAATATGATTAAAATATTTTAGTAAAGAAAAAATTAGGGAATTTTTTAATGAAGAAGATTCAGATTTGAATGAATATTTTAATGTAAAGTTTTACAAACTCATGTAACTCGTATAAAGAAGAAACCAAATATCAGAAGGTAAATTTCTTATTAAATTACTTCTAAAGTGTGTCTTATGTGGGGGTATTGTAAATTTTCTTACTAACTATTCAAGGATAGAAGAAGTTGTATATGAAGATAGTGAATATGAGGATGAGAAGCCATGTTTTTTCTTAAAGAATAAAGCATAAAAATATTTTTCTAAGGGGAAAGGTAAGAATTTATAAAAATAAACTAAGAAGATTACCTTATCTAATTTTGATGGTACTAATAGTTTTGAGGATGATAAAGAGGTAGAGTCATCCAATGAATATGGTTAAGGTCTATTATTCTCAAAGGTGAATAAATAATGAGTCACAAGAAATGTGATAAATAGTGGTGAAATTGAGGAAGATAAAAAGATAGCGTTCATGTTTAAATAGGAACTTAAATAGTTTATATTGAATATTTTTCTCTTATAAAAGGCAAAAAAATCTTGAATATGGGTTGTTAGTTATATTTTCATAATGATATCTTACTTTTTGAAAAATATTCAAGGATGAAAAGTTAAATTTATAAGTCTAATAAGTATTTTGGTTAAGAGAAGAAGTAGTATTTTGAAACAAAAAATAATTTCAAAGAAAATGATAAGGATATTAATATTTTCCAATGTAAATTAGTAAAGGAATAAAAGGAATCTGAAAGTTACAAATCTAATTTTCATATTTCTATTAATGAAGTTGGAGAAAGAATAAGGATGAATATTATAGAAGAAGTTGAATAATTATGTATTTATGGGATACATGTAGTATAATAATTATCATATTAAAAGTAGAAAATTATCTTGTAAGTGTTTGTGAAAATCTTTAATCAAGTACATAATTGAACGAAATAGGATTTATGGAAAAATAATGTGATTCATAGGAATCTAGAAATTATGAAATTACTAATTTGAAAGATAAAATTGATAAAAATAATTATTTTAAAACTAATAAAAATAATTATTGTATAAAAATAATTTTTTGGGATTATAAAATAATTTTGGTTTAGAAAAAAGGTCCAAGGTTGATGTTCAAAAAATGAAATAATGGTTTGTGTCAACATCAGGATAGCAAACTGTTTTCAAATAAAAGTATGAGTTTTATGGATATTGTTAGAATTGTGGCTTCTTTGGTCACGTGGAAATAATATTTTGTATTAATTATCAATATCATGAAAATTATATATATTATGAGAGATAAATTTTTAGTGGGAGTCATCCTACTCAAATACAAAAGGTCTAGAATCTTTATAAATATTATGGACTGAGAATTGAGAATAAGTTACAATATTTGAATAAGTTTTATTTAAAATGTGGATATTTGGATCACCTTGATGAATAATTTATTTCCATTTTAGAATCCCAGATTAGTATGAATCTTAATACTCAAATTTTGGGAAGAAAAAAGTAAAAGGAAAGGGGAAGGATTTGATTGTTGAAGTTTCACATAAAATATCTTGAAGGAAACATCCTTGAATTTTTTAGAGTGGATGATCATCTCATATGAAAAAATATTTAAAGCTATTAAATGATATTAATAAGTGGAATTAACCATTTATATCCTTTAATAACTATGGTTCACTCAAAATTATAGGACTTGGTTCACTAATAATTATAGAAACTAATATGGTATTTACGAACACATTATTTGTTGATGGGTTGAAACAAAATTTTATAAGTGTGTCTCAAATCTATAATGAAGAACATGAATTGGTATTTTAGAGTAATAAATGTGTTATAATGAATTTAAGAAATTTATGAGTTATGATTAGAGGATATTATACTTAAATAAACTTATTTAATGTCCATGAATTAGTGAAGAAAAGGATTATTTGTAAGAAGAATAATGAATATATTAAGAAAAGTTTAGAGATTTTTTACTCCAAGGAGATTTGAAATAATGTACTAAAAAATAAGGATAAAGGTGATATCTCAAGAATAAGTGATCATAGAAAGTAGGATAAATATGGTGTTTCCATTTTAAGACAATAGTGTCAAATTTTTGAAAATAAAAAAGTTAAATTTAAAATGAAGAAAGAATCTTTAAAATGTGACATTACTAAAGTAAATAAGAATATGAGTTCTCATAATCAAAAATAAGGGTTTAATAAGAAATTATCTAATAAAAATTATTTTAAGTAAAAGGGGAAGTTAAATACCAATCCATAGAGATTAGAGAATAATTATCATCCTTCATTCATCAAAGGAAAATTTATGAAATAATTATACCCTCTATTGCTTGGCCTTTATATTTTGTTGTCAAATGGGGTGAAATGAAACATAAATATATCTTTATATTTATTTATCTATGTATTTACAAAGGGGTATAATATTAATATTTGTGAGAATACAAATATATTTGTTTTACCTAATTGTGGAAAGATCTCTTATTTAGGGGGAATGTGTATTTAGAGAGAGTTATTAAAAGGGGTAAATTGTAAAGTCAACATATGAAATATTCTAACATATTTTAGTGAGAATATTTTTTAGTATCATGTTATACCTAGGTTCAAGGGAAAGTTTTTAGAAGTAAAATAAGAGTGTATTTTTAATTGTTATTAAGATGTTTCAAGAGTAGTGAAGAAATGGATATAATCCACTGTTATGTAAAACATGTTATTTTTGTTCAATATTATTATTTATTACACAAAGTTCTCTTGTGTAGTCTTGTGATTTTTGAATTATGGTTTATTTATAAGTTTGATGATTTTGAAATTAATTTGTGTTCCTTGGTGGATAAAAAAATCCAATGGGTAGATTTTCAAAACCTAAATATGTCTTGGGGAGATTGTTGATCCCATAAAGAAGAAGGTGAACTTGGAGATATTTTTGATACCCAAAAATAATTTTAGGTGATATTTAATTAAAGAATTTTCCTCATTAACTTTTTATTTTTTATAGAGAAGAAGAATTGAAAAATAATCAGTGGATATGTTTATTTTGTTGGATTTTGTTTTGAATACATAAATTATATCCAAACTCACATAAAATATATTTATTATGTGAGGTGAAGGATATTAATAAGTTTAAAAAAATTAAATAATTTTATATTTGTAATTTTTCTAGAATTTTCTAGAGTTAAGTAAAATCATACAATAAATATTTCTAAGTCCAGAATGAAAAATATTTTCATACAAAAGACCTAAAAATTTCACCAATTGAAAAATATACTCTTTTGCATAAGGTTTTATATCTAATTAATTTGGAGCTTCAACTTTGGAAAAGTCTTTATCTAAATGGTGATATTTAATATATTGTATGGATATGTAATATTTTTTTCAAGTTTTACTGAAAATTAGTATATTCCATTGATGCATGATATTTTTATAGACAATGTATGATATATTTTTCAAGATCAGAAATACAGTAAGTGGAGGATAATTCTTTAGATTCATAAGTTAAATTTTTAGAATTATAAGATATTCCAAAAAAAATTATACTTTTTTAATACATAATATATTTTAATATCCTATGAAAGTTTTTTTATATGAGAAAATAATTTGATAAGTCCTCAAATACAGAGCTAATACAAAAAATTATACATACTAAGAGATGCATAATATATTTTTGTGATGTTTAAGATATTTATCTAATGTTTATATTTTCTAAATAATGTGTAATATTTAAATATGATTTAATATATTTTTCCCATATGTATGATAATTTAATTGGATGAAAAGATATTATCATATAATGTTATAAGGAGTTTAAGAAATTTTTTGGGAATTTTAGAAGAAGGATTTTCAAAATATATAGAAAAATTCAAGAGTTTTTTTTATTTAGATGCTTTTGAAGCTAGGATTTCATGGATAAAATATCATGAAGTTAAATCATGATAAAAGGATTTGGAAAGTAATGTTCACCCTATGAAAAAATCATTGTGATCATGTAGATTTAGGGAAAAAGAAGAAAAGACTCATACCAAAATGAGAATCCATGATAAATAAAATATTTTCACTATTATGAGGAAGAAATATGGCATATTCCATGATATTGTTTTATATTCCCTGAGGGTAGTTTTATTTTAGAATAAATAGTTAATCATGCTATATTAATTGAAGTCATATCACGATTATTGGTAAAATTTTATAAAACTAAAGAAAAAATGTGGGATAAGTTAAGAATAGGTTTGATAAGTCATTGAAGGTAGTTGGGGGTTTGAATATTAATTTCAATTTGAAATTTGAAAATGGAAAAATGATTTTTTTTGTGAGATAAATTGAAAAATTAACTTACATTATTGTTATATGAATATTGTTATGTGCAAGAAAAAAATATTCAAAGTGTATCACATGGGAGGGAATAATTGTAGAAGATTATTTAAGAGACAAATTGTGGAAAAATAGTTTACATGTACTTCAATGTACAAAGGGAAAAAAGATACTTGAAGTAGGATGAGTAAAAGGATAAGAAGAGAAATAGGAGACATTTATTTATGTGTAAATCGTCATTGTTGTTTTTTATAGTGAAGCAGATGATGGACACATCTATTATAAATAGTGAAGATATATAGGATCACGATAATATTTTCAAGGGATAATCATCAGAGGTAGAAGGATAATACATGCCTTAACAAATATAATAAATTAATATAACTAGTTTTATCAAAGTGTAAACTTATATTTTTTTGGTGGGAGATAGCATTGTTGATATTATAGTTTTGTGAGTAAAGGATAATCCCAACTTTTTTATATCTATTATAGTGATTATAATCAATTATATAGCCTCAGGTGATTCTAAATTAATCAAAGGATTAGCTTCTCATTTAGATTAGTGAACCTTATAAATTTATTATCCTATGTTAATTTCTTTCCTTGGTGTGTTTGAGAGAGTTAAGTAGAGAGATAGATCACTCTAATAGCTAACAGAGAATGATTTCATAAGAAAACATTAAATAAAGAAAAAAACCATTTTTAAGTATTCCCCCCCCCCACACCACTCATTGAACCTCATTATGCTTGGGGCCAATAAAATATCTTAAAATTATAGGATATACAGTAAAATGTGTTCTATGAATCTCATGAGAAATTGTTTCTTATATAATCGAAATAAAAAAAACAACATTCCATGAAATAGCACTCAATGTTGGTTATCAAATGGAATTACTTTAAGAGAATATCTATGAATGAAATGATCCCTTAATACTATTTTTCATGATATATCATAACTAAGACTCCACCATTTACTAAAACAAGGAAGAATACACTATCATTAGATACTAGAAAACTCAACCACCAAATCCCTTAATATCTAAGTAAAAATGTAATAAGCTCCCCCATCATCCCCCATTCATCTATATCCTCTGAAGAAACATATCTATGTGACTTCCTTCTACTGGAACCAGGTATGCATTGGACGTGTGAAAACTAGATAATTTAAAAAAATTAGACCACATTGATGTTCTAACACTATATCCATAATAAAAATACTTGATTTTTTCTGTAGATCATGTAAAAATAAATTTAAATATGAATAACTTAAATGAAATGGTACCTCATTAATGTGTTAAATTCATGTATTTTACTTAAATATATATTATTCTATCTCAAAGTAGGACCTATCTAGATCATCCATACGTTCACCACATCTTCAAGTATATAATTATATGATCTTCATGTTCTAGAACAATATCCAATTTAATAAAACTAATTTTTTATATACCAAATGATACTCATATCTCTATTTAGGATCAACACAGTCATTGGATATAAATATATATATTAATTTATGGATACTCTTATTTTTATCACTTCATTTCTTTGGATATAATCATTTATGCAATGATATTTCCAAGTATAATCCTTTTTTCCTCAATCATATCCCTAAATTATTGGCCTTTTACAATTATATAATATTATTAAAATATACATTGTGATAATATTTCACTTTCTTATTACAATTCAAAAATTTGGGATAATTATTTACATATTTGTATTACTTTATTTACTATATCATAAGTCACTACATACTTCATAAATTTAGATATAACTACCACTAAATTCAATGATTTTCTCTTAATAATTTTCCTACCCTAAACTTGATACTAGACCAATTTATCTATTTTAAGTCTAGATTTCACATAACCTAGAAATATATCTATATTCTCTCTCCAAGAATTAGTAACTTACACCTTGTACTTTCTCTAGTACTATTAGATTGTTATTATTTCATCCATATTTAGTTTGACTATATTTATTTATTATTTTCCAACTATGATTCATATAAAATATAGTAAAAGTCATGGAATATAAGATAGAACACATCATTGAATAATCTATATTTATACTCATCATTTTAATCTCCACCTATGATATGCACAAGTAATTATTGAGAGACTTATTCCATTTTTCATGGGAAACTGTAACACCTGAATGTTTTTATGAAATATTTTCTTTTAAAAATTTTATTTCTTCAATAGCTTGAGTTGCACGCAATCGTAAGTTTAAACGAACCGTAAGATTCAATTGGAAAAAATGACCATTGTCACCTAGCCATTGATTTATTAAGAATAAATATAACTGAATTATGAAAATGTAGGGTGAATTCTTTGGCTACCGAATTATTTATAAAAAAATATGAACTAATTAAATGTAATGGAAATATTTGTATTTTGTATTAATAAATTAAGTTAATTAAAATTAGTAAATTAAATTAATGAAATATATAGGTTATATATTTGATAAAATATTTTTTATATTTATCTAATCAATATTTTAGTCATAGGATATGAATAAACTATATTTTATGTATAAAAATCCATATTTTTCAAAAGGGTAATTTTACTACCTTTTAATGGAGAACCCTTTTTAAATTAAAATTTGGATACATTAATAATTTTTATATTAAAAAATAAAATTATTCTTTTTAATAGGGATATGAAAATTTACTTCAGATGAGTTTTTGATATTTTTCCGATAACTTTCAAGTTTTGATGAATAGTATAAATATAATAAATTTTAATTGAAAACAAATTTTTTTGTTGAAATAATGTGTTTGGTAAAATTATATTATTTAATGGTTTTAAAGTATAAATATGTTATATTTTTATTATTTAATATAATTTAGTTCATTGTCATTAATTTTACATTAAATTCAGATGTAAAAACATTTCAATCTTTTGCAATGTTTTAACTCTTAAAAACATGTTTTCTCATTTCAATAATAATATTAATTTTAAATTAATTAATAAAAATTATATGTTTTTAATTTTTAAAAATGGATTCTATATTTTGGAATTAGTAAGTCTAAATTATGTAAATATATTTCTTTTATTTTTGTTCATTGTGAATAGTAACTTCGGTAATTTTTATTAATACAGTAAAAGGGTAAATCATGTAATTAAGGGTAAAACTAATGTTTCAAAATTACCCAAAAAGTTGTACTAATATCATTATATGATTTTTTTTCAACCTAAATCATCCTTGGGTCAAAATGGTATCCTTTGGAAGCCACTTGTATGTGATTTGGATATTTAATTTATTTTATTTAAAAAAAAAGTTAAATATGTCTTACTCAAATTTTAATAACTTTTTAATTTTTAATATAAGATTATACAAAAGATAAATTTGACTACAAATAATAATTTTAAAGCTAATATTTTTTTTATCATGGAAAGTTATGTTTAATTTCTAGGAAAAAAATAATTGCCTTAATAGCTTACACGTTAATGATGCAGAAATTATTTAATGGAAATAATAAAATAATTTTTATTAAAATGATAATAACTATTAAAATACAATAACACTTGAAGAAATATTATTGATCGATTATATCTTTACCATATTCATCCAAGGGTTGATTCATTGACCATTTGGAGCCATATGGAAATATTTTGACAATTATAATATTTTATTTAAAGTGATGTTAAAGTTGTCGCATTCATGTTTTAATAAATATAACTTTTTTAATGTAGGATTTTTCAAAATATATATTCAAATATAATTATTATTGTAAAATATAAATGATTTATATTCATAATAGTATTTTATTTTTAATTTTTATTCAAAAAATAATTCTGTTAAATAATTACAAGATAAATGTTGTAAATATTTTATTAATGTAGATAATAAATAAATATTTTTAAAAATATTAAAATAAATATAATTTGGGATAATTAATATATCCAAAAAATTTATAGATGACTTTTACATCTTATAAATGTAATAAAACATTTGGTTTGAAGTTAACTTATTATCTTTATATTTTTAAAATTCAATTAATTGTATTGTATCAAAATTGACACTATTGATTGATTCTCAAAATAATGTATTATTAAATTAATTAAAAATCATTAAAAAATTAAAAAAAATGTATAATAATTGTTAAATGGTTTTATAATTATTCATTTATGTTCTAATTGACATAAAATAAATAAATATTTCACCCTTTTAATTTGGAAATATTTTTTAACTTAGTTAAAAATTAAATAGAATAATTAATTGGTAATTAAAATGATAAGTTCTAAATTGATATAAAAACATGTCTAAAATTTATTTTTTGATTATATTAAAACCTTATCTCATATTATCTTCAAAACTGAGATATTTTGGAGGTTTTTCTATGTGTTTTAAATTTATTATAAATTAATTTTTTTTGGAAATTCCAAAGGTGACCCCAACCTCAACTATAATAGGGAACCTCCTCCCTCATTTCTTAGTAACTCATTGAGCATTAAAGTTCGTACATACCCTACCCATTTACCTTATAAACTTCCCTAGTCACATTCTATAGGTTCTGGTATTCTCAAAAAGACCAACTTTAGTGCCTTTAAGAGGAGATCTAGAGGGAGCTCACCGAAGAAGAGGTAATCTCTTTTACCGACTCTCTCATTATCATTTCTTCTTAGACTTCCTCTTCCTTTATTGTTTATATTATTAAGTAATAAATCTATTATATCATATATAATTAGATGTTATTATGGTTATGTAACAATCTTATTGAACCTTTTATCCATCCTACAAAAAAATGAAATCACCACGTGTGCGTACGTACGGCTTAATGTCTCCACGTCATGGTGTATCTATTTTTTTACCACCACTTTACTTGGATGGGTATAATGATGGAAATAATAACTATATATGATTATTATAACAATATATTTATTTTATAACAATATACTTATATCATCTACTTTCATAACATTTCATAATTAAAGGAATGATATCATTGCT
Organism: Viscum album; assembly: GCA_963277665.1. NCBI lineage: Eukaryota > Viridiplantae > Streptophyta > Magnoliopsida > Santalales > Viscaceae > Viscum > Viscum album. Next base: position 1,703,310,969 of record OY728132.1, read on the forward strand.
CGTGCGTACATACTGCCTACTATCTCCACGATGCGATGTGATTCATTATACATGATATCCATTAAAGAATGATAATATAAATGTATATAATGAATAAATATGATATATATTATATTAATATCATTCTATAAATTATATAACTATAACCTATGAAAAATAATTATAACTTCTTCGACAAAACATGTATAAGAAAATGAAGTCATTTATACCCGAATAACGAGTAATAATGAAATTTTATTAACAAATAGATCATAATATGATCATATATGATATAATAAAAATTAATATGATTATTAAATACTAAAATTACATTATTTAAATCATTATACATTAGTTTCATATATATACAAAGTATATCAGGCCTAAGTTGAGGTATAACTTTGTAATCACATTATTATCTGAGATTGTTTATACGTAAGTATTTACTAGGGTATATTTATCATCCATTTCCATTTTTCATAAATATTTAATATTATTTATATTCTTATAAAAAAAATTATATTCAATTTTACACATTGGAAAAAATTTATTAAATGGTATTAAATGAAACTTTTGTCATTTTTTGATACGAGGTGCTTTTGGACTTATCTAAAAAAGGTATAAGAAGAATATTTTCTTTTAACTTATATGGAATGATGGGTTTTTACATTTTCATAACACCATATTTCCATGAAGACTCCATTATAATATTTCAAGGTTATTTTCAAATTAATTCTTTTATTTTAAAATTGTGTGGCATTTTGAGAAAAGAAATTGTTTTTGAATAAGGAATGATATTTTCCTAAGAATTAATTTCAAGTGTTCTATCAAAATTATTTCCATCTAAGATGGAATTATTTAATAGGGTTATGTTTCATGTATACTATACTTATTATTCCTAGGTTTGATTATGTTTATAATGTAATGATATTTATGAAATTCATTTTTTATATGGATTTTTTATGATGGAATGATGTCTAAGAAATCCATTTTATTTTTTGGGTTATGCTATGATGAATGATTTATGTATTTGTAGAATTCCTAAGAATGATTTGATTATGAGATGTGTGGGACCTATATATCTCTCCAATTTATTAGTTAAATATTTATATCTCATGAGATAAATAGTGGTGGAATGGGAAATGATCTTGGTTCAGTAACATAGTACTGGAACTGAATTTAAACCTGGTTCAGTAATAGACTTTGTCCACTACGATGGTATTGGCAATGAGGCTTTACTAATATGAAATGATTTTATATGATTATGTGTATGCCACAAATTCCATGTCTTATGTTATGACTTTTGAAAATATGTTCATTGATTCTTTATGAACTTTTATGATTTATACCATTACATGATATCATAATCTTTCATATGTAGGATAATATTTTCAAATGTTATGTCTTATGATTATGATATAATTGATATCTCCATTTTTACCTTTACTGAGCATCTGATCTCACACTTTCTTAAGTTTATTTTCCCTAGGTTTTGAAGACTATTATTAGTAAGATATGTAAAAAAGGGGTCTAGATATGAAGGAATAAGCAGGAGACAATGTAGATGTATTATAAACCAATTGTTTATGTTTCCTAGTTTCTAAAGACATTAAACCTATAAGTTCCTAGCATGGTTTTTTATGTTTTGTAATGAATATTCTTAAATTTTTAAGTAACATGTATGTATTTAAAGTATGGATTTTTATATTTAGTATCACAGAAAAGGTATAGTTAACCTTTGGAAACTAGGATAATAAAACCTTAGTAAGAACCCTAAGGATATGTCTAAGTATAGGTTATAATCCTAGTGTTTTAGAAATGGTCATGAATAACCTAGAATAAAACCTAAAGTGTCCAAGATTGAAATTTTATTCTTGATTTTGTGTTTTTTCCATTATGATTAATGTTTCTCGTAATATTATTCTTGGTTTTAGTCAATAGATAGAACCCAGAGGAACTTCTTTAATATTGAATGTGATGGTCAATCCAAGGATTGACCTCCTAAGCAACCAAATGTTATGGGATCTAGAATAAAAAACCTTTTTTCTATTCTCACACAACTTTATCAAGCTATGAATCATTCAGAATTTACAAACAAATAAGAGAGGGAACAACATTATGTTGATTCCTTCATGAAGCAGTGTCAATATCCTTTTATTGGGTCTTTTGATCCCCTAATGGTTGAATAATGGATTAGTACCACTAAAAAGATATTTTCAGTTATCTAATGTTTAGAACATGATAAAGTAATTTTTTTAGTCTATCGTTTGGAAGGTGAATCTGATCAACGGTGGAATCTTATCAAGAATATGAGGCAAATAGATTAAATTTAATCCATGGAATGGGTTGAGTTCAAGAAATTATTTTTAAATAAGTAATTTCCTTATATTATTCTAAAAAATATAGATATGGAGTTCCTTTAACTTAACAAAAAGTATGATGAATCTATTAGTACCTATAGAGGAAATTTTACTAGAATTTCAAGGTACACTTCTATAATTATTGTCTAACGTGAGAGTAAAATTGATCTATTCTTTAGTGGCTTAAAACCAAGTCTCCAAAGGCTATTATTCATAAGGGACTTCAATATCTATGAGAAAATTTTTCAATGTGATCTTAAGGTTGAGATAGATATTGGAGTAACCCATCAGTCCTTTGGGTTTGATAAGAAGAGAAAATTGAATTTAAGGGAAAATCTAAAGACCACATTGAAAAGAACATGAGTTTCCCCATATGCACAAAGTGTGGAAAGAAACATGGAGTAAATTGTCTTAAAGGGGCTAGAAAATTTTTTAAGTGTGTGTTAGAAGGTCATTGGATAGTTGAATACTGAATTGATGGGAAAAATATTTCTAATGATGCAAATAGAGAAAAGGATACATAGAATGAACTGCCTATACTTAAATGATACAAGCGAAAGGAAATGGGGCATTATGCCAACCAATTCCTTAATCCAAGTGTTATCAATGATTATCGACATCAGTAAACTCTTAAGGCCAAATACAAAGGCATTTCACATGTGATCACTATCGGTGATGTGGAATACGATAATAAAGTGGTGAAAGGTACACTTACAATCCACTCTAAAGAAGAAAATGTTTTATTTGATTCTATATCCACCCACACTTTTATTTATAATGAATTTTATAAGGGTATCACCATATTACCTCAATAATTAGATATTGAGTTAGTTGTGAAAACTCCTAAGGGAACAACGGTCACATCAAAATTTATAATTACTCTACAATTGAATTTTGTGGGAAAGTGCTTCTTGAAAATATTGTGATCATTCATTTAGTGGAATTTTGTGTGATTATTGGCATGGATTAGATTTCTTTATATATAGCGTATATCAATTTCCAAGGAATGGAAGTCACATTTCATATTCCAGATGAATCTATGATCATATATCGATACAAGGATGGGCATGACTTTCTAGTGGAAATTTGTTCCATTATATGGGTCTTGATTTCTATAAATGAAGGTTATTTATCTCAAATGGCTAGGGAAAAACTCTATGTTAAGAATATACCTATTTTACAAGAATTGTTTGATGTATTTTTGGAACTATTTTCAGTTCTTTCACCAAATTATGAAGCTGAGTTTTCAATAGAACTCATACCATGTGTTATGCCAATTTCAAAGACACCTTATAGAATGTCCCCAATTAAGTCACAAGAATTGAAGAATAAACTCCAAGAGAATCTTGACAAGGGATTCATATGCCCTAGTGAGTCACATTGGGGTGCACCTATTCTGTTTGTTAAGAATAAATATGGATCATTGATACTCTGCATTGATTATCGAGAACTTAACAAGATCACTATCAAGAAAAAATATCATCTTCCCTGCATTGATGACTTATTCTACCAACTACACAAAGCTCAATACTTTTCCAAGATTGATCTTTATTCAGGATATCATCAATTAAGGTTTCATAAGGAGGATATACCAAAGACAACATTTTGTATAATTTATAGACAATATGATTTAATAGTGATGCTTTTTGGTCTTACTAATTCCCCCGCTATCTTTATGGATCTAATGAATAGAGTCTTTAGAGACTATCTTGATCAGTTTTTGTTAGTATTTATAGATAATATTCTGGTTTATTTGAAGAGAAAGTAAGAGCATGAAGATCACATGATAATATTACTAAAGATATTGATAAATGAGAATCTTTATGAAAAATTTACCAAGTTTAAATTTTGGCTTCAAAAATTTTAATTTTTGGATCACATAATCTCAAGATAGGGGATATCTATGGATCGAGCAAAAACAGAAGTTATTTAAAGTTGGCCAGGACCAACAATGGTAATAGAGATCCGAATTTTTCTTAGTTTGGATGGATATTATCTATGTTTTGTAAAATATTTTTCACTACTATCTAATACACTCACCAAGTTGACTTGGAAAACAATTAAGTTCGTGTGGACGGAGAAATGTGAAGAGAATTTCAATGATCTAAAAATAAGGTTAGTCAGTACACTTATACACACACTGCCTTGTTGTGGATAAAGGTTTGTGATCTACAGTGATTCATCCAAGAAGGGTTTGGGATTTTTTATCATGCAAAATGATATGGTTATAGCTTATTCATCGTGAAAAATGAAAATTCATGAAAAAAATTACCCAACTCATTATTTGGAGTTAGATGCGGTAATCTTTGCATTAAAGATATGGAGGCATTATCTTTATGGTGAAAGGTGTGATATTTATACTGATCATAAAATTTTAAAATATATTTTCACAAAAAAAAGATCTAAATATACTCCAAAAAAGATGGTTGTAGTTGATTAAATATTATGATTGTTCGATACATTACCACCCTAGGAAAGCAAACAATGTGATAGATACTTTGAGTTGAAATGACCATGCTAGCCTATCCATGATGAGGATCACAAAAGATACAATATTTATGGATTTATGATGGACGGATCTTGAAATTTTAATATAAGGGGAGAAATCCTATCTTTTTCAAATGAATGTTAAACCATCTATATAGGTGAAGATTAAAGAGGCACAAAAAGGAAGTTGTAGAGCTACAAAATTAGGTGAGAAATGTTATTGATTTCAACCTTTATTGTGATGGAATAATAAGGTTCAGGAACCGTGTATATATTCCTCCCATACTAGAATTAAAGGAGTTGTTGTATGAGGCTCATATTTATTCATTATCTATTCATCCAAGAAGAAAAAAGATGTATAGGGACATGAAAGAGCATTTCTCGTGGGATGGAATGAAAAGATATGTTGCTGAATATGTATCTCAGTTCTTGGTTTGTCAGTAAATTATGGATGAGAGAGATAAGTCTAAGGTGATGTTACAACCATTACCCAAACTAGAATGGAAATGGGAAAACATCACTATGGAATTTGTCATCAGACTTTCCAAAACATCTAAAGTCCATAATTCTATATGGGTTATAGTTGATTGCCTTACGAAGTCAGCACACTTCATTTCTATTAAAGAAGATTTATCTCTTGATCAGATTTCCAGGATATATGTAAAGAAAGTTGTAAGATTTTCTGTAGTACCACTTTCCATTATATCTAATCGAGATCTGAGGTTTACCACACAGTTTTAAAGAAGGTTTTAGTACGCTCTAGATATAGAGTTAATTTTCAGCACTGGTTATCATCCTCATAGAGATGGTCAGTTTGAGAGGAAAATTCAAACCCTATAATACATGTTGAGAGATTTCTCTATGGATTTCAAAGGTGGTTGGTATCAACACCTACCTTTGATGTAATTTTATTTTAACAATAGCTTTCACTCTAGTATTCATATAGATCCTTATGAAGACCTCTATAGAAATAAGTGAAAACTCCAACTTTATAGGATGAATTTCTAGTAAGAAATATATTAGTGCCTGATCTTGTTAATGAAATATAACAGAAGGTCAATTCTATTCAACAACACATAAGATCAGCTCAGATTCGACAAAAAAGATATGCTGAAAATCGAAGAAAAGACCTAGAGTTTGAAGTGGGTGAAAAGTTTTTTTAAAAAATATCTCCCTATAAGATAATAATGATATTTTAAAAGAAGGGAAAGTTGGTCCCTAGGTATATCGGTCCTTTTTACATTCTAGATCATTTTGGGAAGTTATCTTATTGATTGGTGCTACACTGAATCTCTCTCAAGTTCATGATGTGTTCCATGTATCTATCATGAGAAAGTACATACTTGATCCTTCACATGTACTAAACTCATAAGTCATACCAATTGATCAATATCTTTCTTAGGAAGACAAACAATTGAGATTCTAGATCATAGCGAAAAAGTTCTATGAAACAATACTACTCGCTTGGTTAAAGTTTTATGGAGAAACCATTGATCTGATGAAGCTATAAGAGAACTTGAGGATGTGATGAGGTAGAGGTATCTTCATCTATCTATATCCAAGTGATGAATTTTGAGGGAAAATTCAGTTTAAGGGGGGTATAATGTATCACCTAGATGTTTTTATGAAATATTTTCTTTAAATAATTTTAAATCTTCAATAGCTTACGTTGCATGAAATCATGAGTTTAAACGAACCGTGAGATTCCATTAGTATAAAAAGACCATTATAACCTAGTCGTTAAGTTATTGGGAATAAATATAACTAACTTATGAAAATTTAGGGTGAATTATTTGGCTACTGTATTATTTATAAAAAATATAAACCAACTAAATGTAAAGGAAATATCTTCATTTTTTATCAATAAATTAAGTTAATTACAATTAGTAAATTAAATTAATGAAATATATTACCTATTTGATAAAATATTTTTTATATTCAGACAACATATATTTTAGTCATAGGATATAAATAAACTGTATTTTATGTATAAAAGACTATATATTTCAAAAGGATAATTATACCACCTTTTAATGGAGAATTCTTTTTTAAATTAAAATTTAGACATATTAATAATTTTTATATGACAACATAAACTTCTTATTTTTAATCGTGATATAAAATTTTACTTTGGATTAATTTTTGATATTTTTCTGATAACTTTTAATTTTTGATGAATAGTAAAAATATAATAAATTTAAATTGAAAACAACTTTTTCCATCAAAATAATTTATATTGTTAAATTATATTATTGAATGGTTTTAAAGTATAAATATATTATATTTTTATCATTCAAAATAATTTAGGTCATTTGTATTAATTTTACATTGAATTCAAATGTAAAAACATTTCAATATTTTGCAATGTTTTAACTCTTAAAAACCCTTTTTCTCATTTTCACAATGAGATTAATTTTAAACTAATTACTAAAAATTCTATGTTTTGAATTTTGAAAAATGGCTTCCATATTTTTAATCATTATTTCCAAATTATATAAATATTTTTTTTTTATTTTTGAGCATTATGATTAGTAACTTTGGTAATTTTTATTAATACAGTAAAAGGGTAAATTAGGTAATTAAGGGTAAAAATAATATTATAAAATTACTAAAACACTTTTACTAATATCATTAGATGGTTTTTTTACCTAAATCATTCTTAGGTCGACATTTTTTTCTTTGTAATCCACTTGGATGAAATTAGGACATTTAATTTAATTTATTTAAAGAAAAGTTAAATATGTCTTACTCAAATTTTAATAACTATATCATTTTTAATATAAGGTTATATAAAAGATAAATTTGACTATAAATACTCATTTTAATTATGAGATGTTTTTATTTATCATGTAAATTTATTTTTAATTTTTATAAAATAAATAATTACCTTAATAGCTTATGCATTAATGATGTAGAAATTGTTTAATTGATGAGAAATCAATAAAATATTTTTTATTAAAATGTTAATAACCATTTTGAGACAAGAAAACTTGAAAAAATATTATTGGTTGAGTATATATTTACCATATTCATCCAAGGGTCTAGTAATTGATCATTTTGTTCTATATGTAAAAGATTATTACACTTATAATATTTTATTTAAATTGGTGTTAAAGTTGTCACATTCATGTTTTAATAAATATTACATTTTTAATATAGTATTTTTCATAAGTTATATTAGACTATAAGTATTATTATAAAATATAGAGTGTTTATATTTATTAAAGTATTTTATTTTTAATTTTTATTCAAAAAATATTTATTTTAAATAATTACATAAAACTAATGTTGTAATTATTTTATTAATGGAGATAATGAATAAATGTTATTAAAAATATTAAAATAAATATAATTTTGGATAATTAATATATACAACTAATTTTGAAGATTAACTTGACATATTATGAATATAATAAAACATTTTTTTATAAGTTAACTTGTGGTATTTATATTTTTAATAATCAATTAATTGTATAGTATCAAAATTGACACTATTGATTGTTTAACAAAATAATATATCATTAAATTATTTAAAAATCATAATATTTTAAAAAAAATATAGAATAATTATGAAATTATTTAAAATGTTCTAAATTATTCATTTATGTTATAATTGATATCAAATAATTAAATATTTCACCCTTTTAATATTGAAATATTTGTTACATTAGTTAAAAATTAAATAGAATAACTAAGTGTTAATTAAAATGATAAGGTATAAATTGAATGAAAAACTTGTATAAAATTTATATTTTGATTATATTACAACCTTAAATAATCTCATATTTTTAACTAAGGCCTTATTAAGGTTTTTGGATGTGGTTTTAATTTATTATAAATTAATATTTTTAGAAATTCCAAAGGTTCCCCAACCTCAACTATAAAAGGGAACCTCCTACCTCATTTCTTCATTACTCATTAAGCCTTAAATTTCATAAATACCCTACCCATTTATCTTCCCAACTTACCTATTAAAATTCTAGAGGTTATTTTCTTCTCAAAATATCAACTTTAGTTTCTTTAAGAGGAGATCTAGAGGGAGCTCGCTGAAGAAGAGGTAATCTCCTTTACTGACTCTCTCAAGATCATTTCTTCTTATACTTCATATTCCTTTTTTGTTTCAATTGTTAAGTAATAAATCAATTAAAACCTATATACTTAGATTTAATTATGGTTATGGAAAACCCTTATTCAACCTTTTATCCATCCTATGAAAAATGAAATCACTATGCATGCGTACGTACAACTAACTGCCTCCACGTCGTGGTGTAACCTATTTTTTCACCACCACGTTACTTATATGGATATAAATATATAAATAATAACTATATATAAATATTATAACAATATATTAATTATTTAACAATATATATACCATCCACTACCACACCATTTAATAATTAAAAGAATGATATCATCACTCGTGCGTACGTACGGCCTACCATCTCCATAATGCCACGCGATTCATTCTACAAGATATCCATTAAAGAATGATTATATAAATGTATATAATGAATAAATATTATTTATATTATATTAATATCATTATATAAATTATGTAACTATAACCTATGAAAAATAATCATAACTTATTCAACAAAACATGCATAATAAAATGAAGTCATTTATACCCGAAAAATGAGTAATAATGAAATTTTATTAACAAATGGATGATAATATGATCATATATAATATCATAAAAATTACTATGATTATATAATAACTCAATGGAATTATTTAAATAATTATATATGAGGTTTGGATACATAAAAAGGATATAGGACCCAAGGTCAGGGATAACTTTGCAATCTCATTATTATCTGAGATTGTTTATACGTAAGTATTTACTGGGGTATATTTATCATCCATATCCATGTTTCCAAAATATGTAATATTAATTCTATTATTATAAAATTTCTTAAATTAAATTTTATCCATTGTAAAAAAATTATTAAACGGTATGAAAGGAATCCTTTTTCATTTTTCAATATGAGGTACTTTTTTACTTATCCGAAAAAAGTATGAGAAGAATGTTTTCTTTTAACTTATACGGAATAAATAGTTTTTATGTTTTCATAACACAATATTTACATGAAGATTCCTTTAAAATATTTCAAGGTTGTTTTCAAAGGAATTATTTTTTTTAAAATTGTGTATAATTTTAAGAAAAGAAAATGTTTTTGAAGAAGTAATGATATTTTTCTCAAGTATTAATTTCAAGTGTTCTATCAAAATTATTTTCCATATAAGATGGAATTATTTAATAGGGTTATGATTCAAGTATACTATCCCTATTATTATTATGTTTGATTGTGTTTATAATGTAATGTTATTTATGAAATCCATTTTTTCATATGTATTATCTTATGATGAAATGATATTTAAGAAACCCATTTTATTCTTTGGTTTATGCTATGATGAATGATTTTTGTTTTTGTGGCACACGTAATAATTATTTCATTATGAGATGGGTGGTACCTATATCTCCCTCCAATGAATTGGTTAAATATTTATATCTCATGAGATAGATGGGGATGGAATGGGAAATGATCTTTATTCAATAATACATGGCTAGAACAGAAATTTAACATGTTTCAGTAATGGACTTTGTCTACTATAATGGTCTTAGATATGAGCCTTTACTAATATGAAATGATTTTCTATGATTATGTGTATACCAAAAATTACATGTCTTATGTTATGACTTTTTGGAATATGTTAATTTATTCTTTATCAAATTTTATGATTTATCCCATGACATGATATCTTGATCATTCATATGCAAGATAATATTTTCAAATGTTATATTATTATGTCTTATGATTATGATATGATTGATATCTCCCTTGTTTACCTTTACTGAGCATCTAATATTACCCTTTCTTATGTTTCTTTTCCCAATGTTGTGAAGAAGAGTATTGGTAAGATATTCCAAAAAGGGGTCTAGATATGAAGGAATAATAAGGAGACAATGTAGATTTCTTATGAACTAGTTGTTTATGTTTTCCAATTTCTAAATACATTAAACCTATATGGTCTTGGTGTGGTTTTTTTATGTTTTCTAATGAATATTCTTCAATTTTGAAGTAATATATATATATATATGTGTAAAGTATATTTCATTATAAAAACCATTCCCTCTTAAATAACTCCAAATTTTATTTTCTATATACCTTTTTATTTTATATATTTTTACTTACTCTAAAAAACACATAGATGTAAAACCCCAATATTTCATAGTAAATTATCTCTTCAAATTAATTTGATAACTTGCGCTACACGCAACACCGAGTTTGAGCGCACCACGACTTACCAAACTAGCCATTTAAAAAACAGTTATGAATAGTATTAAAGACATTTGGAATTTTATATACTCTATATAATTTTAACATCCATATTATATGTTTCTTAGACATAATATAAGAACAATTTCAATTTTTTAGATGAAGGAAGTATTTTTCAAAAAATACAATTTTAATGCCTTTTAATGGTGAAACCTTATTAAATCCAATATTTGACACTTTTATATATTCAATTTGACAAAATTAAATTCTTCTTTAGAATCGGGATATAAAAATTTAGTTTTGATAAATTTTTGGTGTTTTTCTAATAACTTTCATATGTTGGTGAATAGTGAATGCTAAATTTTAATTGAAAACAACTTTTTTTATCAAAATAATTTACAGTGTTAAATTTTACATTTGAATGTTTTAGAAGTATAATTATATTATATTTTAATCATTTAATACAATGTAGATAATTATAAGTAATTTCACATTTAAATTTGACATAAACACATGTCAATCTTTTGATAGTTTTTACTTTTAAAAAACTCGCTTTCAAGTTCTGACAACGGGAATTATTTTTAAATTAATAAATCAAACTTATATATTTTAAATTTGTTAAAATAGACTTAATTTTTGAATTCATAATATCAAAATTATCTTAGGGTAAAATTTTGGTATTTTTCTGAAAACATTTAATTTTTAATGAATAGCGAATAACACTACGTTATTATTTAAAACCGAATTTTTATTTAAATAATTATTTATTTTATTTAAATTTATTTTAAGTCAAAATAGATATATAATATCTATATAAGTTAAATTTTATTCATTGGATTCATTTTATAATAAAATTAGTTGTATAAAATTTTATTGAACTTTTTAACGTTTTTTTACCAACCTTCTAGGAGCATTCGCAAATTTGCATAAAACATAATTTTGCCACTTCTGTGATTTGAATTTAAAAAATACAAGAGAAAAAATTTAAATCAGTAAGTAAAATTTAATTCAATAAGATGAAAATAATTTTTCATAAATAGTAACTTTTGACTTTTATTTACCACTGTTAAAAGTAAGTAGGGTGATTAAAGGTAAATGTGATATTATAATTACCCTAACACATGTACTAATTCTATTTAATAAGTGTAATTTTAAAAAAAACAACCTTAGAATAAAATATTATCATTTTGATTCACTTGTGTAAGATTATGACATTTATTATTATTTTATTTAAAGAAGAGTTAAAAGTGTTTAATTCAAAGTTTAATAACTAAACCATTTTTAATATAGGGTTACACATAATATAAATACAACTATAAATATTCATTAGAAATATAAAAATATTTCCTACATAATTTAATTTTATTTATAATTTTTAGACATTAAATAGATTAATTTATTTATGACACAATGATGATTCAGTAATTACCTTATTAATGAAATATTAAAATAATTGATATTATAAATATCCAAATAAATGTAAATTGAGACTTATAATGAATTAAACTGATTTTATAGGTTAATATGAAATTTTATGCTTTATTAAATAATTTTTTTTGAATTAATCATGATTTTATGATTTTCACAAAAATCAAATACTAAATAGTGACAAAATTGATATAATTGAGTTTTTAAAACAAATACTATATTATTAATTGATATAATATTCCTAAAAATCTAAGAGTCGGTCAAAGGACTTATATAATGTTATATATATTAATAATGAACCACTTGGGGTTCTATTAGCTTGTTATAGTAAGTTTATTAACCATATAATATAAAAATACAAAGAGACATGGTAAATGTCAAACTATTTAACTAAGAGTTAAATCTAAAAGACAAGGTTAATATGGTGACATAAACCTGTATAAAACCTATTTGTTGAGATTATATCAACCCATACCCACATTATCTTATAAATAAATTATTTTTGAGCCATTATAAATTAAAAATTAATTTATTATAAAATAATATTTCAAGATTTTTCTAAAGTGACCCTCACCTCTCTTATAAAAGGGTACTTCCTATTCTCTCACAATCACACCTCCAAATCCATTTGGCTCGTCCAAACTCTACCCAAATATCCTCCCAAATTTACTAAATTCAATCTAGAGGCATTACTTTGATTATAAATCCAACCTAAGGATCCCTTTTGATAAACTCAAAAGGAAACACCCGAAGAAGAGGTAATAATTTCACCACCCTCTTTCAAGTTCTTTTCTTCTTCCACTTCCTCTTTCATTATTGCTTCTATACCAAAATAATAAATCTAGTACCTTATACATACTGTGTTGTTATTATAAATTTTTTACAACCATTTTTGTTATTCTATCCATCCAATAAATGACAAAGTCACCATACGTGCGTATGTACAGCTTTACGTCTCCATGTCGTGGTGTAGTTTGTTATTCAAACACATAATTATTTGGATGGGTTTAATAATGAGTATAACTAAATTAAATAATAAATATAACATTTTAATGATTTTTTATATATTATATACCATCCAATTATATATTATTTCACCATCAATATAATGATATTTTTGCTTGTGTGTACGTACGGATTACCATCTCCACGGCGTGATGAGATTCATTTCCACGTTCACCACTCAATGATAATTATAAAAATATATATTATTAATAAGTATGTAATATATGAAATAATAATGCTACTGGAGATATATATATATATATATATGTACTTACATGTATCTTATTCACTTACTTCCGTTCAATACAACATGAAAACGGAAACAACGTTTATGCGTACGCACAGCCTACCATCTCCATAAACAGTGTTTTCCATTTCATATATCTATTTATTATACATATTTATATTATATACATATATATGATTTATAAATCATTTTTTTTATTCTGTAGGTATTTAAATCGTGATCTAAGTGATATGATCAAGAATAACAAGTTAAAACATGTACAATAAAGAAAGCGATTATTACCTGAAATGTTAATTTAACATGGAAATAATTATTAAATGGATAGTATAAATTCATAAATGAATAATTATGATATAATAAATATAAATATGGTTCTGTTATAATTTAATAAAATACTATGGTCATTATACATGAGGTTAAACATACCCTCAACCAAAGGAAAGTTCAAGGTAAGGGTTAATTCTACAATATTTTCATTATCTGAGGTTGTTTTTACATAAGTATCTACTGGGACATATTTATTATCCATGTCTATGTTTCATAAAATTGTTTTCAAAGGGATTATTTTAAGAGACTTTTTACTAAAACATCATTTTAAATGTTTTAAAGATTTATTCTTCTAAACCTTTCTCATTAATTTCCATGATTTCAAAATAGTTTTAAGGATTTATTTATATGGACATGAATGTTTTAAAATGTTAATTCCTTTCAAAAGATTCAAAGTGGTATGGTACACTTTGATTCAAAACTATCTTTTAAATGACTTACTTTATATGAATTTTAAATGATTTCATGAAAAGGGGATATTTCTCTCAAAGATTTTTACTGATCATTCTCAACTATGTCAATATCCTTTACGGGATATTATTCTTGATCGTGGTTGATTTATTATAATACAAATCTTCCATATTGTATTGAAGGTTTTGTGATATGTTTGACTGTGGATGTTTTATTTTTATACCATTCATGGTTTATTGATAAAGTATTGACATTTTGTATGCTAGTTTTAATACGAATGTTTATGTTATGTTTAAACGTTTTCATATGAGGAATGAATTGGACTTAGTAAGTGATTGGTGGAGCCCGCTATAGCACCTAGATGCATCGGTAGGTCTCATCATACAAACTAGTGTCTTGACATAAGGCCTTGACAAAATCTTATTTGTAATCTTGGCATGAGGCCTTGACTCTGTGGTTATGAAGTCTGGCATTATGCATTCCATCATTATGAAATTGGATATTGATATTATATGTGATTATTTTACTAGTAGAATAACCATGTGAATATGTAAATGGAATTATTTGATTTATCATTTCTGTATTATACTGAATTTTAAGTTTAAAAGGATTTTTTTAGTCTTATACATTGCCTTAAATGTTTATGCTTATTTATGAAAGTTTACGCTATATTGTTATCCTTACTGATCATCTGAGCTCACCCCTTTCTATGTTTTATTTTTCCCAAGATACGAAGAAGTATATTATGACTAACCAGTATGGATAGTATAAGGGATATTAATGTGGTCAATGGATATAATGTTTTTATTTTTTTTATTTTATTATGTAATGTAACGTTCATTTATGTAATCTATTTTCCAAAACTGCTAAACTGATCGGTCCTTCGAGACTTGATTCCTTGTAATTATGCCAATGTATTAAAATAATGCACCAGCTCTAGGTGACTGGGGTCGGGGTGTTACAGTTGGTATCAGGAGAAGTTTAGCAACAACCTTGGAAATAGATTTAGATAAACTCTGATGAGATAAAATTACCCTAATATAGACTTTGAGGATTAGTATAGAAGAACTTCCTAGAATTTTGGTAATGTAGAGATTTTGTGTATTTTCTAAGAAATACATCCCTCTATGGATACGATTAGGTAGAGGCAGCTCTGGAACAGATGTACCTAGGAGTGAAAACTTTGACAAGGAGTTTCAGGCTTGACCTAGGGTATCTGGGTACATGACAATGGGTCTTGCTGCACTCTTGGTTACTACACTCCTGGGGGATATGCTTAGGATAATTCACATTTTCATTACAAGCCATAATGAAGGATTTAAGCATAAATACTTCCTAAAAGAAAACATTTTATTATTATAGATTATATGAATAATCTTTTCAATTTATGTTATGTACTTTACAAGTTTGGAATTATGCATTGTGATTCATAAACTAACCTAGTATATGCCATTGTTTAGAAATGGCTCTTAGTATAAGGAATGAGAATTCCAGCAATATGCATGATCTAAAGATTAAGAAGAATCATATTTTTCATTGTATTAAGCCAACATTTAAAAGGGAAATAGTCTCCCATGTATTCTCATCATATGAAGAAATAGTATCATGTGTTAATAAGATAAGTAAAGAATTATTTGATACATATGGCTTTGAAGGGAAGCAAGAGAAGAAAAGGATGGTAGAGATAAAAATGGATAAAGGGAAGAGGGGAAAGAAGGATTTTCCCATATGTGATAACTGTGGAAAGAATCACCTTGATAAATGCTTGAAGGGAGTGGGAGTTTGTTATAAGTGTAGAGAAAAATGACACCAAGTACGTGATTTCAAGGGTAAGAAACGGTTTCAAATGTACAATGCTTCATCTGCAAGGAGTTGGGACACTACACCAATCAATGTCCAAATCATCAGAGTATGCCCCAAATGATGATATTGGATAATAATAAAGTTATGATACTACCACAGATGAAGAGGAATGACTATTATTCTTATGCTGTTATTAAAGAATTATTTCATTTGAGTTTTGTATCAACAATGTACTGGTTATATGAATTTTGGAAATAAATAAAGATTGTACTCCAATACTATTTCATTAAGGACTTGAGATTGTGTGAAACCAAGAAAAGTGACTCAATAACAGGTTAATTTTTTTTAGAAAATATACAGTTGAGAGAAAGATAAACCATAATATTGTTCTGATACAGAGGTATTTATTTTGGAATAATATATGATTGATTTGGATAAATTATATTGGATATTCTTGACTACCTTGAAACTGATTAATGATTTGTATATTCCATTATTGTTGGAGTTTAAAACATTTTTGGATAGAATGAATGTATCCAGTATTCTATAAGGAATAAGGGAGCATAAATGTAATCAATAAGGTTTTATGGTAATTCAGGGTGTTATAGTGTTTTAAAATAATACATGTTGAAGGTATCCACATGTTATTACATGGAAAAAAGGATCTTCATTGTGTTTACCTTCCTTATTAAATTTGGACTGTGAGTTTGGATGAAAGTATTATGGATAAGTCTAAAGGTTATAATTGATTAATTTTTGACATTGGATACTATTGTTAAGGTTAAATTATTTCTTGAGATTATTTTTGGATTGTCATAAAAAAGGACAACCTGGAGGTCGGGTGACAACCCATCACGTCCAGCAAGGCTGCGAGACTTGAACCCAAAACCAAAGGGAGACAAGGGTGGATCACCTACCACTAGCATACATGATGTCCTAGTTGGTATAATGTAGTTTTTTTAAATAGTCTAACAATTAAATTATAAATTCATTATTTTTGGAACCCCATACGATTAGGATAAATAGAATATTTTTGAATTCTATTATGTTTTGGAGTGAAAGATGAGTTTTTGGTAGGAATTAGTTGAAGGATGAAACTCTACTTTTCAAGTGTATTTTTTTCCTATTATTCTATGAATAAATGAATTCTTAAACTTTAGGTAAGAGATCTTAAAACCAAAAATGTGTTATCCTAATAACTTATGTTTTTTTGAACTTGCGATATTTTAAATCATCATAGATTGATGGCTTTAAGGCCCTCAATTTTACACTTGTTTTTGATTGATGACCTCAATCACTCCCTATAAATATTTATATTTTTCCTCAAATTATGTGTCTCTAATTACCACCAATTTTCTCTTAATTGAGTTCATAATTTTGTGGTGACTTTTTCATTTCCCTTTCCCTCTTATTAAGACTAAATTTTATTAAACCAATTTTCGATGTGGGTTTTACACAAAGGTATTTTTCTATTTTTAACCTTTTATTTTCAAAGAAAAATTTCAAATTGTGAGAATGAAATTTATTGAAGGAGGGGAGAATGTAACACCCCAAGATTTCATAGTATGTTACCTCTTCAAATTAATTCAATAACTTGCGCTACACGCAATACCGAGTTCGAGCGCACCATGACATACCAAACTAGTTGTTCAAAAAACAGTTATGAATAGTATTAACTGCATTTTGAATTTTATATACTCCATTTAATTTTAACATCCATATTACGTGTTTCTGAGACATAATATAATAAAAAATTCAATTTTTCAGATAAAGGAAGTATTTTTCAGAACATGTAGTTTTATCGCCTTTTAATAGCGAACCCTTTTTAAATCGAAAATTTGACACTTTTATATATTCAATTTGACAAAATAAACTTCTTCTTTATAATTGGGACATAAAAATTTAATTTTGATAATTTTTTTGTGTTTTTCTGATAACTTTTATATATTTGGTGAATAGTGAAAATACTAAATTTTAATTGAAAAAAACTTTTTTAATCAAAATAATTTATAGTGTTAAATTTTTCATTTTAATGGTTTGGAAGTATAATTAGATTATATTTCTATCATTTAATATAATGTAGGCCATTATAAGTAATTTCACATCTAAATTTGACGTAAACACATGTCAATCTTTTGAAAGTTTTTACTTTTAAAAAACCCGCTTTTTGGTTTTGACAACAGAAATTAATTTTAAATTAATAAATGAAACTTCTATGTTTTGATTTTTTTTAAAATAGACTTCATTTTTTGAATTCATAATATCAAAATTAGCTTAGGGTGAATTTTTGGTATTTTTCTGAAAACTTTCAATTTTGGATGAATAGTGAAAAACACTGCGTTATTATTTAAAACCGACTTTTTATTTAAATAATTATTTATTGTATTTAAATTTATTTTAAGTCAAAATAGATATATAATATCTATATAAGTTCAATTTTATTCACTGGAGTCATTTTATAATAAAATTAGATGTATAAAATTTTATTGAACTTTTTAACGTTTTTTTACCCACCTTCTAGGATTATTTACAAATTTGCATAAAACATAATTTTACCGCTTCTGTGAGTTGAATTTCAAAAATCTGAGAGACACGGTTGACATTAGTATGTAAAATTTAATTCAATAAGATGAAAATAATTTTGGGTGAATAGTAACTTTAGACATTTATTTACCACGGTTAAAAGTAAATAGGGTAATTAAAGGTAAATATGAAATTATAATTACCCTAAAACATGTCCTAATTCTATTTTATAAGTGTAATTTGACCAAAAACAACCTTAGGAATAAAATATGATCATTTTTTCCACTTGGATTAGATTAGGACATTTATTATTATTTTATTTAAAAAATAGTTAAAAGTGTTAAATTCAAAGTTTAATAACTAAACCATTTTTAATATAGGGTTACACACAATATAAATTCAACTATAAATATTCATTATAAATCTAAAAAGATTTAATACATAATGGTATTTTATTTATAATTTTATACATTAAATAATTTAATTCATTTATGACATAATGATGATGCTGTAATTGCCTTATTAATAAAATATTCAAATAATTGATATTATAAATATCAAAATAAATGTAAATTGAGACTTATGAGGAATTACACTAATTTTATAGGTTAATATGACATGTTAGGGTTTATTAAATAATTTTTTTTCGAAGTAATCATTCTTTTATAATTTTCACCAAAACCAAATACAAAATAGTGTCAAAATTGACATAATAGAGTTTTTAAAACAAATACTATATCATTAATTGATATAATATTCCTAAAAATATAAGGTTCGGAAAAAAGACTTATATAAGTTTATATATATTAATAATGAACCACTTGGGGTTCTCTTGGCTTTTATAGTAAGTTTATTAACCATATAATATAAAAATACAAAGAGACATGGTAAATGTCAAACTATTTAACTAAGAGTTAAATCTAAAAGAGAAGGTTAATATGGTGACCTAAACCTATCTAAAACCTATTGATTGAAACTTTTTAGACCCATATCCACCTTATCCTCTAAATAAATCATTTCAGAGCCATTATAAACCAAAAAAAAAATTATTATAAAATAATATTTCAATATTTTCCTAAAGTGACCTTCACCTCTCTTATAAAAATGTACTTCCCCTTCTCTCACAATAACACCTCCAAAGCCATTTTTCTAGGCCAACACCTACCCAAATATCCTCCCAAATTCCCGCACTTCAACCTAGAGGCCTTAATTTGATCATAAATCTGACCTAAGGATCCCTTTTTATAAACTCAAAAGGAAACACCCGAAAAGGAGGTAATAATTTCACCACTCTTTCAAGTTCTTTTCTTCTTCCACTTCCTCTTTCTTAGTTGTTTACAAAAAAAATAAATCAAGTGCCTTATACATATTTTTATGTTATTATAAATTTCTTACAACCATATTCTCTATTCTATCTATCCTATAAATGACAAAGTCATGATACGTGCGTACGTACGGCTTACCGTCTCCACGTCGTAGTGTAGTTTGTTATTCAAACACTTAATTATTTGGATGGGTATAATAATGAGTATAACTGATGTAAATATAAAATATAACATGTTAATTATTCTGTATATATGATATAACATCCAATTACATATGATTTTACTATCAATATAATGATATTTTCGCTCGTGCGTACATACAGATTACTGTCTCCACAACGCGATGAGATTCATTTCTACGTTAACCATTCAATGATGATTATAAAAATATATATTAATAATAAGTATGTAATATATGACATAATAATTCTACTGGAGATATATATATATATATATTTATATACTTACATATATCTTATTCACTTCCGTTCAATACAATATGAAAATGGAAACAACGTTTATGCGTACGTACGGCATGTCGTCTCTATAAACTGTGTTTTCCATTTCATATATCTATCTATTATACATATTTCTATTCTCTATGTATATATTATATATAAATCATTTTTTATATTCTGGAAGTATTTAAATCATGATCTAATTGATACGATCATGAATAACAAGTTAAAACACATATGATAAAGAAAGTGATTATTACCCAAAATATTAATTTAACATTGAAATCATTATTAAATAGATATTATAAAGTCATAAATGAATCATGTATGATATAATAAATATGAATATGGTTCTGGTATAATTTAATAACATACTTTTTTCATTATACAGGAGGTTAAACGTACCATCATCCAAAGTAAAGTGCAAGGTGAGGATTAATTCTACAATCTCTTCATTATCTGAGGTTTTTTTACATAAGTATCTACTAGAACATATTTATTATCCATTCACATTTTTCATAAAAGTGTTTTCAATGGGATTATTGTAAGGTAATTTTTACAAAAACATCATTTTAAATTTTTTAAAGATTTATTCTTCCAAACCTTTCTCGTTAATGTCCATGTTTTCATAATGGTTTTAAGGATTTAAATATATGAACATGATTGTTTTAAAATGTTAATTCCTTTCAAAAGTTTAAAAGTTTTATGGGACACTTTTATTCAAAATTATATTTTAAATGACATACTTTTTATGACTTTTAAATGATTTCATGAAAAAGGGATATTTCTCTCAAATATTTTTACTGATCATTTTCAGCTATGTCAATATCCTTTATGGTGTATTATTCTTGATTGAGGTTGATTTATTATGATACAAATCTTTAATATTGTATTGAAGTTTTTGTGATATGTTTGTGTCACGACCTGTCCCTCAGGGCCTGTATCGTGACTACCCCATGCCCACCTTCCATAGGCCAAGGGCTGGCGACTAGAACCAAAGGCGCAAATCCCTAAACTGGGAAGGAATTGCTTTATAATAGAAAACAAACACAACAAAGTATGAAACTGGAAGTAAAACACTAAGTAAAACTGAATACAAAAGAGTGTGCTGAAAGTAAAGGGGTCGGAAATACAAGCCCAACAGTAAAGTACAATACAACTGAAAAGGTAGTACAATTGAAGAAAAGGAGTAAAGTAGCTACTAGGTCACCCTCCAGAATCCCCACCTGAAGGGTGGGTACAGATGGCCACCTCAGCACCCCAAGTATGTATGTCTGCTCTGTGTACGTCTCTTCGAGTGGTCCACCTCCGAGTACCATCCAGTTCTGCTACTCTATATCTTGATCAGCGTTGTCTGTTGTCTGCAACCAACACAATGAGGTGCGTGCATAGCCCGTGTAGGGGTGAGTATAACGATACTCAGTAGGGACCCTAAGACCTTAGAGGTCTCACAAAATTCATAAGGATAACCACAGAGTATGGAATCAATAGATATCCCTTACTGAGGTATATGCCCATACATATACCTATGTTATTTAGTAACTCATCTCAATCATGAGGAAAACACGAATGTAATTGACTCAGCTCAAACCATGATTTCAGTGAAGTATAGAAGTAAATATAATTATTCGCAATGCTAGATCATCTTATTCTGTCAAGAGGCACTGCTTCTGACCATACGGAGTCTGACCCACACAAGATCGAATGATACTAACCCCCAAAATGACCCACACAGGATCTAACCCACAAAGGATTGGTATACACTGACCCTCACAGGATTGCTGAGTGCTGACCGACACATGATCGGTATGTGCTAACCCACACAGGATCGTTGGGTGCTAACCTCCGTATGATTTGTCTCCAACCTCCGCCTCATTATCAGCCATTGGATTCCTCGCACCCGGTGCGCTCGAGTTCTATAGAATCTGCCCCCAAGATATCATTCATACCTTTACCACCACTAAACTCTACAAAGGAGTAACCCAAAGGACCACCAAGTTGTAAGAGTTCCAATGTGATAGACGGTGCGTCATTCGGACGCCCAGTCTGTGAGTTATTGGCATTTCCATTCCAGGGGCCCGGTTGGTTTTTAAGTTAAAAATAACCTGATCGTACTTCAACTGTGTCCAAACCTCAATTGGGGTTTTCCAATAGAACAGTCTCACTCCAAGCCTTCCATCGCTGTAAATGATTCATCGATCAGACACTCGTAGCCCAAGATATGGGCAGAAAGGTGTAAACTGGCCATAGCGGGTCCAGTCCGGTCCAACCCAGTTGGACAGACCTAGCCCGTTCTGGGTCTAAACCGGGGTCTAACCCGATCCGCGGGTCTGACCCGGTCTGACGAAGAGGCCAGGCCCGACGGGCGGCCCGGCCCAACGGGCGGCCCGGCCCGAGGTAGGCCCGGCCGAGGGCGGCCCGGATGAGTGCGGCCCGGCCTTGGGTGGCCCGGCCGAGGGAGACCTAGCGGTCTAGCCAATCTGCGCCTAGGGGGGAGCCGTGCACCCCCTGGCACCCGAACGGCACTGTCGTTCGGGTGTGAGCCAAACCGGCACCCAGTGGTGTCGGTCTAGCACACGCGAAACCCGATGGGGTCCCGCTCCTCCCGGATATCCCGAGAGGCCAGCTACTCCCGCTCCACGGCGTTCGGCCCGGTCGGCCGCTGCTGCACCTCCACCACGGTGCGACGGCACTGCGGTCCTTCTGCCCTCCGTGCGGCACGACGGCATCGCGCCTCTTTCATCGCGGCCCGGCCTGGTCGCACCCGCTACTTTCCCCCCATGCAGCACGTCGGCACTGCACCATCACTGACGCATCCCATCCTAGCCGCGGCCTACCGCTCCTCCGTACGGAGCGATGGCGCTGCGCCACCTCTTGGCAACCCGGCGACCCTTTTTCCACCAGTTTTCTTCACGGTTGAATTTATTTGCAGTCGGCCCAACGTCGGCCGTCGTTCCACCACCTCTGTCGTCAAAAAAAGAGAACAACAAAGGGGGAGGGTCGGCCGAGTTCGTGTGGTCTGATCCCACCTCATTATGGTCATATCAATCAGTAACAAAGAATCATAATATAAATTGAAGGAAGGATGGTATATCTCATATATATAAAAAACTCAAATCCCCCTACCTCGTATATCGATATTCGTTGACGAATTCGTGGTAAGGCGGAAATCGTTCTGTTGACGTCGGAAGAAGATGAAGAAGTTGACGTCATTGGTGTTGTTCAAAGATGACAATGTTTCCTCTTCTTTCCCTGATTGAAGAGGGAGAGAGAGGTGTCTGTCATTTTTCGTTGGAGAAGGGCATTCTTCGTTGGGAGAATAAAGTTCTCCAAGTTCTTCCAAGGCTCCTATCTCAAATTTCCACCAAGAGAATGTTTCCAACCCCAAAAATAATAGACTATCTATTATTTTAAATCGTTGGAAAGAATTAAAAGGATTCAAATTAATTAAGTTACTTCACTTAATTAAATGGGTGGAGTTGGCACATTAAATTGGGTAGGGAAGGTGAAGAGGTTCCCCACTTAATTGGGGGTTCCAAGGGGGTTAAGTGAGTTTAAAGCTCATGTGGGCCCCACAAAAGTTATCCTACCAATGGAGGTTATGTGTGGGTGGTCCCCACCACCATAACCTCCAATGAGAGGTTAGGGTGTCATGGCCCCCACCTCCAACCTCCCCTTGGAGGTTTCAACCACCAAAATAAAAATAAATTAACACTTTATTTTTATTCAATTTAATTTAAAAAACCCCAAAATCTAACTTCCATTCTCGTTAAAATGCAACTGTGGTGAAGGTCTCATTAAGCAATCAATGACGTTGCGAGTTCAATAGTACCCTTGGATTTCAGTTCTGAGCACCGATTCAAAATATATAAAATCTCGCTCTTATGTTTACTGAACGTACCCGAACAAAACTTCAGAAATTGATTCTGGGCACACTGGGTCTCGGAATCAAGCTTCGTCAGAAACTATGGACTCGTTAAATTCCCATGAATTTAAGAAACAAATTTCCACATAATTTCTGGGTCTTTACATTTTCCCCACCTCAGGGCTTTACATCTCCATAAGCTACAACTCACACTAAGAAAACAAATGGGGGTACTGAGCATGCATCTGAGCCTCCCGCTCCCATGTGCTCTCTTGGAGGTTCACGTGCTGCCAACGAACGCACACTGGAGGTATCGAACATCCACGTAGGACCCGCTCTTGTCGATCCTCAATCTCTACTGCAACCTCTGTAAAAGTTCCCCCGTCATCGATGTCCAGCTCCCCGTGGTCGATGATGTGGTATGGGTCATGCACGTATCTTATCAGCTAAGATACATGAAAGACGTCGTGTACCTGATGCAACTGAGGTAGAAGAGCCAGGCGGTAAGCCACCTCACCTACTCTGTTGAGGACTTGAAAAGGTCCGATGAATTGATGAGATAACTTGTCGCCTCGGAAAAATCTTCATAGAACTCGTTGAGGTAAGACACATAGGAAGACATGGTCGCTATCCTCGAACTCTAGAGGCCTCCATATCCTATCAGCATATGACTTCTGTCTACTCTGTGCAGTCTTCATCCACTCCTAGATGATCTGAACCTTCTCTGTGGTAGCTCGTACCATCTCTGGTCCCATTAGGGTTGACTCCCATAGGTCTATCCAGAAGAGTGGCGATCTGCAAGGTTGACCATACAAGGCCTCAAAAGGTTCCATACCGATGGTGGAGTGATAGATGTTGTTGTAGGAGAACTCCACCAAAGGTAAGTGGTCCTCCCAGCTACAACCGAAGTCAAGGACACAAGCACGAAGCATGTCCTCAAGGGTTTGGATGGTTAGCTCGGTCAGACCATCAGTCTAAGGATGGAAGACAGTGCTTAGATGTAGCTGCATCCCAAAAGTCTCCTGAAACCCCTTCCATATCTGGGAAGTAAATCATGTATCACGGTCAGAGAAAAATAGAATAAGGTACTCCATGAAAACGCATTATCTCCTGCACATAGAGGCATCTCAAGCTCTCAACTGATCCCTACTCTCTGATCGGTAGGAAGTGGGAAGACTTGGTGAGTCGGTCAACGATCACCCATATCGAATCATGACTCCTAGATGTACATGGAATACCTGTCACGAAGTCCATGGATATCCCATACCACTTCCACTCTGGGACCTCTAAGGGTTGAACCAAGCCTATGGGTACCTGGTGCTCCGCCTTCACTTGCTGACAATTGAGGCATCACGAGACAAACTCCACTACCTCCTTCTTCATACATGGCCTCCAATGCTGACGTCGAAGGTCTGGGTACATCTTTTCCACCCCTAGATGTACCACTAGAGGGAAAGTGTGGAACTCCCTCAACACTTCCTCCTGAAGTGCAACTGGTACCATGGTACATCCTCTAAAAAGGATGACGTGCTCCCCACATTCAAAAAATCTATCAGGTGCCTGCCCTGTGGATATCTGAGCACATCGTGTGTCACATTCAGCGTCCCCATGTTGCGCCTCCCTAACTCACTGAAGAAGTGGAGGAGTGACTGTGAGAGACTGAGGATAGGCTGCTCCATCTCTATCCACGAAAGATATCTACAACATGGTCAGCTGCTATGTCGCCTCTCCTAGCATCTGAATGCTTGATCTCCTGCTGAGAGAATCTACTATAGAGTTCCCCTTCCAAGTAGTATAGACTATCTCGAAGTCATAGTCCTGTAGGAACTCAATCCATTGTTGTTGTCTCAGGTTCAGTTCCTTCTGAGAGAAGATATACCTTAGACTCTTGTGATCAGAGTACATGGTAAAATGTTCACCCATCATACAGTGCCTCCACATCTTCAAGGCTAAGACTACTACTGCTAACTCCAGGTCATGGGTAGCACAGTTCTTCTTGTGTTGTCTCAACTACTGAGAACCTTACATGATCACATCTCACTCCTAAATCAGGACACACCCGAGTCTGGTCCCTGAAGCATCGTAGTAAACTACGTACCTTACACGCTCCTCTGGAAGCCTCAAGATGGGGGCACTAGTCAACCTCTCCCTCATCTCCTGAAAGCTCTGCTGGCATCTCTCCGACCACACGAAGGGTTTCCCCTTCTTCTTCAAGGTTGGTAGTGGTTCTACAACATCGGAGAAGTCTGGAATATATCTCCTGTAGTATCCATCCAAGCCCAGGAAACTTCGTACCTCCGTCACACTCCTGGATGGCTCCCAAGCAAGTAACTCTTCAATCTTCGTTGGATCTACTGCAACTCCAGCCTCTGAGATGATGTGTCCCAAGAATTGAATCTCCCGAATACAAAAATGGCACTTCAAGAGCTTATCATAAAGCTGGTGTACTCGAATCATGTCCAGTACTACCTACAGATGGTAGGTATGCTTCTCCTCAGTAGTCGAATAAATCAAAATGTTGTTGATGAATACCACGACAAAGCGATCGATGTATAGATGTAAGATCTTGTTCATGAGACACATGAACACTAATGGAGATTTGGTTACACCTAAGGGCATAAACAAGAACTCATAGTGTCCATACCGACATCTGAAGGTTGTCTTCTTCACATCCTCTTCTCGAACTCTGAGCTGGTGATACCCTGATCTGAGGTTCATCTTTGAGAACCATCGTGCTCCCTTCAGCTGATCAAAGAGATCATAAATCCTCGGGAGTGGGTACTTGTTCTTCACGGTCACCTGGTTCAGGCAACGGTAGTCAACACAAATCCGCAAACTCTCATCCACCTTCTTTGCGAATAGAATTGGGGTTTCCCGGGGAGAAACATTGGGCAGGATGAATCCCTTACCCTGGAAGTCCTCTAGTTGTACCTAAAACTCACGAAGCTCAGCGGGAGCCATCCGATATACTAGAGTAGATATTGGTGCCATACCGGGGTACAGTTCAATGTATAAATCCACCTCTCTGTGAGGAGGTAGTCCTATAACATCATCAGGGAAAACATTCGCGTATTGATCCACCACTACAGGATAACTCGGACTCTCCACGTCAACTGCTCTGAAAGTCCTTCATGTGCTGCAAAGGTTCCCTTCTCACCGGTGAAGGTAAACTTGGTCCCATCCGTGCAGACACACCGCAATTTGCACCTAATATAGTCTACCTAAGCATGGATTGTAGATAACCGGTCCATACCCAAGATGACGTCGTAAGGCCTCGATGCCACTACGAGGATATCCCAGCCGAAGCTCTCATTTCCTAGAGTAATCTCACACTTCTGCCACTAGTGCATAATCGTCGAGTCAGCTCCCGTAGGAGTCTCTAACCATAAGGACCAAGCCAACGGCTCTGTCAGAATCTCTGAGCTCCGAACAAGGGAAGTGGAAATGAAAGAGTGATTGGCACCTGTGTCTATAAGAACTGCAGCTAAGGTGGAGTAGACACATATAGTACCTCGAATCATATCCAGAGCATCATGGTCATATGCCTCAGCTGCCTAAAGCTGAGCTCTCCCCTATCCGCCAGCTCCCTACAGTCAGGGTGCTCCTCCTGGTGGTCATGGTAGAAACACCTCGAAACGTCGTCCACCACCAGCTGCTCGACCAGCTCCTCTGCCACGTCCGCATGCGCCTAGCGGACCACCTCAATCGAACCTTTGCCTCTCCCTAGGAGGTCCCTCAACTAACTGTTGATCGTCTGTATGGCGGGTTGGATAGTCACGTTCCATGTGACCCTACATGCCGCACGAGTAACATTGTCTGCTCCTAGCATATGTGTCTCTGCTCTTTGTGCCCCGCACAACCGATCATGAGTCCTGTGGTTGACCACCTGTGGGTCTGGTCCTCTTGGACCTCTACGTTATATTTCTACATTCAGCAGCATAAGACTCTGCTACATGTCGACTAGTAGTGGGTCTCACTGCTCGTGACTGCTCAGCATAAAAACTCTCCACTATGAGGGCTCTCTCTAACAACCCCGCCTATGTCAGGATGTTCAAGGAAATCATCGAGGCTCTGATCTCTCACTTGAGCCCCTTCTCGAAGTTCTGGGCCCTAAAGAATGGGTCCCGCACCATATCTATAGAGTAGCGAGAGAGGTCAGTGAACCTCACTGAGTACTATGATACTATCATGCTGCCCTATTGTAGATTAAGTAGCTCCTGTATCTGCCCTACTCGAAGGGTGGCTGGAATGAAATCCGCCCGGAACAGGCTCTAGAAGTCTGTCCAGAGCAATATTGCCTCATCCTTGACTTGAAGCATCAGGATCCACCATCTGTCTACTGCTGCCTGAAGGAGACTCACAACAAGAATCACCATGAGGTCTGCTGGTGTCACTTCCATCCTCAAGACTCTCACCACATCCTCCAACCAATCCTTAGCCACCTGTGGTTCCGTCTCTCCCTGGAACCTGAGTGGCCTCTGGTGCTGGAACTCATGAAACATGCTCAAGTGGCGTGCATCGTCTGCTGCTGGAGCTGGTGGCATCGGTGGCCTAATGGGAAGTGGTACCGCTGGTGCCTCTACTGTTAAAGGGACCTGCACCGAGGCTTCATCGCTCGGTGGGCTGTCAGAGCGTACAACTCTCGGAGCTCTAACTGGTCGTCCACAGGGAGGAATCCTGAAAGAAACATATGCGACACGGTCAAAATATTATACCAGGTGAGTTGAACTAAGAAAAATTTTAAAGACACGCATGCAATCAGTGTTTTCATGCACTAAGTCAGAAATCAGTATTCAAGGTCCTGGTGTATGGATAAGTCAGTTGTCGCACCAACACTGGACTCCCTGAACTAAAAACCGCACTCGGTACCCTTAACAATATTTATTCACATAAAAGAAATATCATATCCCTAAGTTATGTGGTAGAACTGACTCCTCTAATACCAATTTTTCATGACATGTCCCCTGGGGCCCGTATCGTGACTACCCCAAGCCTTCCTTCCATAGGCCAGGGGCTGGCAACTAGCACCAAAGGCATAAATCCCTAAAGTGGGAATGCATTGCATTTATAACAAAAAACAAACACAACAGAGTATGCAACCAGAAGTAAAACACTAGTAAAACAGAATACAAAAGAGTGTGTTGAAAGTAAAGGGGCCGGAAATACAAGCCCAACAGTAAAGTACAATACAACTGAAGAAAAGAAGTAAAGAAGCTACCGGGTCGCCCTCCGGAATTACCACATGAAGGGTGGGTAAAGATGGCCTCCACAGCACCCCAAGTCCGTCCAACCGCTCCGTGTATGTCTCACTGAGTGGTCCACCTTCGAGTACCATCGAGTTCTTCTACTCTCTATCTCGATCAGTGTTGTCTATAGTCTGCAACCAACACAACGAGATACAGGTATATCCCTATAAGGGTGAGTATAAAGATACTCAGTAGAGACCCCAAGACCCTCAAGGTCTCACAAAATCCAACAACGATAACCACAGGGTACAGAATCAACAGATATCCCTTACTTACGTATATGCCCATACATAAACCAGAGTTATTTAGTAACCCATCTCAATCATGAGGAAAACATGAATGTCATTGACTTAGCTCAAACTAGGATTTTAGTGAAGTATATAAGTACAGATGATTAGTTACGAAGATAGATCCTCTTATTCTGTCAAGAGGCACTGATTCTGACCATATAGTTCTTTTGAACCATTGGTATAGGTGATCTTTACCAATGGTTTGCATAAACCATTGGTAAAGATGGATTTTTGAGGGAGTTTTCCCAACGGTTTCATCAAACCATTTGGAAAACAATGATTTTCCAATGGTTTTTAATAACCATTGGGAAAAAGATTCCCCAAATTCTACAAATAGCAGGAGACCCCCTCCCCTCCCCCCCTCGATTCCATAAGCATTGTGTGGCTCACCAGAAGTAATTCCCGACTCCCAAAATCCCTTGAGAAGCCCCAGCATAGGTGCACCTCTTCCATGAAATCAGCTGCCAGGTTAGACTCATTCCACCTCTTCTCAAGGATATCCTTACACATCTTCTCAAGGATATCCTTCTATTCTCAAGGATGTCTTTATTTCCTATTTCTAGGGTTTATGGAAAATTTTATGATTCACTACTCCACGAATTGTGTACTCAAATCACTAAGTCCACGAATTGTGTACTCAAATCACTACATCGGTGTACACATTGTCCAATTAATGTTTTCATTACACATATACATTTATAAGGGCTTGATGTCTCTTTCTTGTGTTCTAATTTTAAAGATTCATAGTTTTTTTTAAATCTCAATGCTTCAAATATTACAGCTTTATGTATATGAACTTATAAGAAATTTTTTGTAATATTTATTCATAGTATTTCATAAAAATCACTCATTTCATTAAGATCATGTCAAACAAGAAGATCTTATTCATCTTAATTTTTGTACACTATGTGTATTACATAACAAGTATGTATCATGTTTCTATCAAAATCTATATATATATATATATATATAATGACACACTGTTCACTTATCCTTTTCACAATAGAATATATGGAGTATCTTCTTGAACTTTGAAAAATAGTATGTGGTCCCTAATTATTCTTCATAGAAGAAATAAGAAATACTTAACTATACAATCCAATGTTCTTTATGAATAAAATATCTAAAAAGGGAACTCTCAGTGGGACCTCTCCTTTTCCCATGTAGTACTTCTTCCTTCTTCATGAAACTAATTCACAGAATGTAAAATTCTCAATATTAATGAATATTAGTTTTCTTAATATAACCATTAATCATTCTGCCTTCAACATCATACATGAGTTATTCAATCACTATTTTAAAACACAATGACCATTTTCACTGATTTGGGGTTCCTCAAAATGCTTGGGAAAATCAGAAAAAGTACACATGTATTGAATCGTGTTTCTCATATGGTTTCATGGATACAAGTTCATCTCGAAAATCATGACTATGTGGTTCAAATATCAAGAGGACCATGGGATTATTATTCTTCACACAAATGAAGTTGTTTTCTACAACTATGTGTTTTTGTTTTCACTTTTGATTTGGACGAAAGGGGGGATTTGTGGTCATTAATCCTAGTTGTGGGTGGTCATTTAGGATTTAAGAGAGTATGACTTCATTTTACTTGATATATCCAATATTATTATTGATTTATGTTAAATTTTATTATCTTTGATAAGTGATGTTGTTTAATAATTTGTTTTAATGGTTTTAATAATGACGATATGGTATAAGGGTTCACATGGTGTGTATAATGGTTGACATGGTGTCTACAATAATCTAGTGTCCTGAGAATGTACATGGGAATGTACACACAGTACATGACTTGGTTATCCATGTAAATATACATGGGAAATATATTATGGTGAAAAGTATGTTTGGCCAAATGAGGTGCTAAAAACGTCCCATTTACACATGACAACTCCCCTCCTTCCTAGACCCAGGACAACCCCCCTCCTTCCTGGACCCTGGACAGCCCCCCCCCCCACCCTCCTCCTTGGACCCCGGACATCCCCCCACCCTCCTTCTTGGACAACCCCTTCTCCTCCCTAGACTTTATACAGCCCCACCCACCTTTTTGGACCTAGGATTGCCCCCCCTCCTTTCTGGAACCTGGACAGCCCCCCCCCCCCCCCCCACCCTCCTCCCTGGACCCCGGACAACCCACCACCCTCCTCCCTGGACCACGGACATCCCAAAAATCATTATTTTTATGTGAGATAAAACACAATAGAACTTGAAGGTCCCTCTCCAATGAGTGGTCATCTGGGTTCGGATCACTAATGAGTGGCATCCTGGTTTGGGACATCACAATTCCTGGATATCCTTTTTATAGTTGTTTATAATCAAATCCCTACCCATAACTATTGAAGGTCCCTCTCCAAAATCAATTGGGACATGACTCAATGAATACACCCTACCAACCTGTATCTTATTTTCTTATATACACTGTATTTTGTTGTATTTCTTAATATGATTCTCATATAGAGTAATGTGTCAATAAAGATTTTATTTAAATTAAACAATTTTCATTTACCTAAATATTTTTTTTATTGAACTTCAATATTATTGAATTTATTTTAAATGACTTATTGCAATTTTTTTACAGAATGGATAGAAGTTGGATGTACGAAACTAATCGGATTTCAACCGATTTTCAAAATAATTTGAACATCTTTCTAGATTTTGCATTTGAAAATGCTTCAGATAGTGGTCGCATACACTGCCCATGTTCTAATTGTGTTAGAAGACCTTGGTTGAGTCATGAAGCAGTTAGCTATCATATAACCAAATATGGTTTCCAAACAAACTATTATGTGTGGTATCACAATGGAGAGAAAATGGAATCTCAAAATGTTGATGATCCAAATGATAGGACTGAATTGGAGAGTTTGATATATGATTGGTTTCCATTTATTCAGCATCATGAGAAGGAAAGAATGTCCAGCCACAAGATTTCGATACAAGCACACATGATGCATCTAATAAAAATGATGATGTTGATAGGGTGAAAAAATTGAATGATGCTGTGACAAATCCAGTATATCAGCAATGTGGTAAAATGAAAAAGTTGTAATTTTTAATCCAATTGTTTCATGGGAAAACTATGTATGGGATTTCAAATACTAAAATTGATTACATTCTTACCTTATTGAAGGACTTGCTTCCAGATGATGCAGATATTCCCTCAAACCACTATATGGCATGGAAGTTAGTTGATGAACTTGTATTCTCAAAAACAAATCATGCTTGCCCGAATGATTGCAGCTTATTTTGGGATAAAATTGCTGAAAGAAATGATTGTATCAAATGTGGAACCTCCTGATGGAAGCCAAAAGATGATAGAACACCATATCATGTGCCTCAAAAAGTAATGTGGCACTTTCCATTGATCCCCAGATTATAGAACCTTTTCATGTCTGATGAAATATCAGTAAAAATGTGATGGCCTGACCCCGAGAGAAAAAATAATAATGATGAGTTGGTTCACCCTACATATGGATTTTCATGGCAGAGATTTGATCCTTAATATCCTGAATTTGCAGCCGACGTGCATAATGTGAGACTGGGTCTTTTATGTGACGGTTTTAATCCATTTGGTCATATGCTTACTTCACACAGCACATGGCCGGTTTTCATACACATTTATAACATTCCCCCATGGTTGTGTATGAAAAATCCTTACACTTTCTTGAGTATACTGATATCTAGCCCTTCTGATCCCAGCAATGATATAGATGTATACATGCAACCTTTAATAAAAGAGTTGAAACTTCTTTGGGATGTGGGTGTTCTCACATACGATGCATGTTCGAAAGACATATTTCAGATGTGTGTTGTACTTATGTGGACGATCAATGATTTTTCTGATTATGCAATGATGTATTGATGGAGAAAAAAAGTAAAATTGTCATGTTCTGTTTGTATGAAGAATACTCGATCGAGAAGACTGAAATATCATCGTAGTTTTAGTTTTATGGGACATCGACGATTCTTTCCAATGAACCATCCATATAGAAACAATCGTCGAAGATTTGAAAATACCATGGAGACTGACGATCCACCTCAGTGTATGTCTGGAACTGATGTGCTTAATGAATTGAAAGATTTCAGTTATTCATTTGGGAAGGGTGTAATGAAATCTAGAAAGAGGAAAAAATTTCCAATGATACCTTTTACAATTGGAAAAGAAGAGTATATTCTTTGATTTGTTGTATTGGTCAACCAACTTGTTACGTCATTGCTTAGACGTAATTCACATTGAAAAGAATATATGTGAAATGTTGATTTCGATTCTTCTAAATGTCAAGGGGAAGAGAAAAGATGATTTATGATCTCGGCGTGACTTAGTAGATTGGGGGATCAGACCAGAATTGAATCCTGTCTGTATCAGTGAAAATAAATAGCAAGTTCCATGTGCTTCTTATGTGATGACACCTGCTGAAAAAAATCAATTTCTGGATGTGCTAGAGACTATTAAAGTTCCTGATGGATATTCAAGCAATATATCAAAATGGGTCAACATAAAAGAGTTGAAGCTGAAATCTTTGAATACACATGATTATCACGTCCTTTTGCATGAGTTGATTCCAATAGAAATCTGTCATATCTTGTCCAATAATGTTAGAGTCTCAGTTATTCGGTTGTGTTATTTGTTTAGATATCTTTGTGCTAAGAGGTTATACAAATCCTTCTAGTAAAAACTGTTGGCAAAGACACCATTAATTTTTTGTGAGTTAGAGAAAATATTCCCTCCATCATTTTTTACATGCATGTTGCATCTGACTGTCCATCTTCCGACTGAAATACTTTTTGGAGGACCTGTTGATTTCCATTGGATGTATCCAACTGAAATAAACATGTGCACATTGAAATCATATGTTCGGAATAGGAATTATCCCAAAGTTTCTATTGTGAATGGTTACCTGGCTCAAGAATGTATGGATTTCTGCTCAATGTATTTGTCTGATCTTACAATGAGAATAAACAGACCAATGAGAAATAAATAAGAACAGTATGGGAAAATTGAACCCAGTTTTCCAACACTTCCTCATACAGGAGGAATTCTGGGATCATATACATTGACGACATTAAGCCTTGAATAGAGAGAGATGGAACATCGCACAGTGTTTTTCAATTGTGATTTGTTCGATGAGTATATCAAGTAAGTAAATTGTAAATGTATCTCTTATCTTATCTCTTGTAATGGTCAAATGCATTCCGAACAGCATCAAAATGACTTAAAATCACATGAAAAACCTTAATTATTATTTGTGATGTGTATGAGGAGACGAAGCGTCATTCGGACGCGTGGTTTGCGCGACACGGTAGAATATGTGTTTTTTAGGTGTTTAGCGAACTTGAAAATCTTGCGTGGGGTGGTCTAAACCAGCCGAACAACCTAGGAATGCCATGAAATCAAAAAAAAACAAAGGGTGGGTGAATTTTAAAATGGTCGGCCAGAAGGCACGTCAATCGGAGGTGTTGTGTGACCGCGGTGGCCGAAAACGCACTCTGTGTGTCGTAAATGTCCAAAACATGCGTTTAATGGTCAAATGCATGCCGAACGACATCGAAATGACTTGAAATCACACGAAAACACCCTAATTATTATTCTTGAGGTGTATGAGGAGAAGGAACATCATTTGGATGCGTGGTTTGCGCGACACGGCTGAATATGTGTTTTTTAGGTGTTCGATGAGCTTGAAAAGCATGCGTGGGGTGGTTAAAACTATCCAAACAACCTCGAAATGCCATGAAATCGGACAACAACAAAGGGTGGGTGAATTGTGAAATGTTTGGTCAGACGGCACATCAATCGGAGGTGTTGTGTGACCGCGGTGACCGAAAATGCACTTTGTGTGTTGTAAATGGCCAAAACATGCGTTTAACGGTCAAATTCATGTTGAACGACATCATAATTGCTTGAAATCACACAAAAACACCCTAATTATTATTCTTGAGGTGTATGAGGAGACGGCACATCATTTGGACGCGCGGTTTGCGTGGCACGTCTGAATATGTGTTTTTTAGGTGTTCGGCAAGCTTGAAAAGCGTGTGTGGGGTGGTCGAAACCTACCGAATGACCTCGGAATTCCATGAAATAGGAAGAAAAAAATGTAGGGTAAATTTTAAAATGGTTGGCTAGAAGGAACGTCAATTGGAGGTGTTGTGTGACCGCGGTGGCCGAAAACGCACTATGCGTGTCATAAATGGCCAAAACATACTTTTAATGGTCAAATGCATGCTGAATGACCTCATAATGACTTGAAATCACACAAAAACACCCTAATTATTATTCGTGAGGTGTATGAGGAGATGACACATCGTTTGGATGCCCGATTTGAGCGGTACGGTTGAATATGTGTTTTTTAGGTGTTCGGCGTGCTTGAAAAGAATGCGTGGGGTGGTCGAAACTGGCCGAATGACCTCAGAATGCCATGAAATTGGACAAAAACAAAGGGTGGATGAATTGTGAAATTTTAGGCTAGACGACATGTCAATCCGAGGTGTCATGTGACTGTGGTATCCGAAAACACACTCTTCGTGTCATAAATGGACAAAACGTGTGTTTAACGGTCAAATGCATGCCGAACGACATCAGAATGACTTGAAATCACACGAAAACACCCTAATTATTATTCTTGAGGTGGATTAGGAGACGTCACCTCATTCGGATCCGCGGTTTGCGCGGCACAACTGAATATGTGTTTTTAGGTGTTCAATGCGCTTGAAAAGCATTCATGGGGTGGTCTAAACCAGAAGAATGACCTCGGAATGCCATGAAATCAGAGGAAAACAATGATTGGGTGAATTATAAAATGGTTGGTCAGACGGAACATCATTCGGAGGTGTTGTGTGACCTTGGTGGCCAAAAACGCACTCCGCGTGTCGTAAATGGCCAAAACATGCGTTTAATGGTCAAATGCATGCCGAAGAACATCAAAATGACTTGAAATCACATGAAAACACCCTAATTATTATTATTGAAGTGTAATAGGAGACAGAACATCATTCGGACACGTGGTTTTCATGGAACGGGTGAATATGTGTTTTTAAGGTGTTCGACACGCTTGAAAAGCATGTGTGGGGTGGTTGAAACTGGCCGAATGACCTCAGAATGCCATGAAATCAGACTAAAACAAAGAGTGGATGAATTTTAAAGTGGTCGGCTAGACAGTATGTCAATCGGAGGTGTCGTGCAACTGTGTTGGCCGAAAACACACTCCGCGTGTCGTAAATGGCCAAAACATGCGTTTAATGGTCAAATGCATGCCTAACGACATTAGAATGACTTGAAATCACATGAAAACACCGTAATTATTATTTGTGAGGTGTACGAGGAGATGACACATCATTCGGGTGTGCGGTTTGTGCGGCACAGCTGAATATGTGTTTTTTAGGTGTTCGGCGTGCTTGAAAAGCATGCGTGGGGTGGTCAAAACTGGCCAAACAACCTCGGAATGACATGAAATAGGATGACAACAAAGGGTGGGTGAATTGTAAAATGGTCTTCTAGACGTCATGTCAATCAGAGGTGTCATGTGACCGCGGTGGTCGAAAACGCACTCCGTGTGTCGTAAATGGCCAAAACATGCGTTTAACGGTCAAATGCATGCCAAACGACATCAGAATGACTTGAAATCACATGAAAACACCATAATTATTATTCTTGAGGTGTACGAGGAGACGACACATCATTCGGATGTGCGGTTTGCGCGGCACGACTAAATATGTGTTTTTTAGGTGTTCGGTGTGCTTGAAAAGCGTGCGTGGGGTGGTCGAAACCGGCCGAACGATTTTGGGATGCCATGAAATCAGATAAAAACAAAGGGTGGGTGAATTGTGAAATGGTCAGCCAGACGGCACGTCAATCAGAGGTGTTGTGTGACCACGTTGGCCGAAAACGTACTCTGCGTGTCGTAAATGGCCAAAACATGCATTTAACGGTCAAATGCATGCCGAATGACATCTTAATGACCTGAAATCACACAAAAACACCATGATTACTATTCATGAGTTGTAAGAGTAGATGAAACATCATTCGGATGTGCGGTTTGTGTGGCACAGCTGAATATGTGTTTTTTTGGTGTTTGGTGCGCTTGAAAAGCGTGCGTTGTGTGGTTGAAACCGGACGAACGACCTCGGAATTCCATTAAATCGGACGAAAACAAAGGGTGGGTGAATTGTAAAACGTTTAGCTAGACGGCACATCAATCAGAGGTGTCGTGTGGCCGCGTTGGCCGAAAATGCACATCGCGTGTCGTAAATGGACAAAACATGTGTTTAATAGTCAAATGCATGCCGAACGACATCGTTATGACTTTAAATCACACAAAAACACCCTAATTATTATTCTTGAGGTGTACGAGGAGACGGAACATCATTTGGATGCGCGGTTTGTACGGAACGGCTTAATATGTGTTTTTTAGGTGTTCGACACGCTTGAAAAGCGTGCATGGGGTGGTCAAAACTGGACAAACGACTTCAGAATGCCATGAAATCGAACGATAACAAAGGGTTGGTGAATAGTGAAATGGTCTTCCAGACAGAACGTCAATCAGAGGTGTCGTGTGACTACGCTGGCCAAAAACACACTCTGCATGTCGTAAATGGTCAAAACATGCGTTTAACGGTCAAATGCATGCTGAACAACATCAGAATGACTTGAAATCACACGAAAATACCCTAATTATTACTCTTGAGGTTTATGAGGAGATGGAACATCATTCGGATGCACGGTTTGTGCAACACGGCTGAATATGTGTTTTTTAGGTGTTTGGCGCGCTTGATGTGGAGTGGTCTAAACCGGCCGAACACCTCATAATTCCATGAAATAAGACAAAAACAAAGGGTGGGTGAATTGCGAAATGTTCATCCAGACAGCACGTCAATCGGAGGTGTTGTGTGATCGCGGTGGCTAAAAACGCACTTCATGTGTCGTAAATGGCCAAAACATGCGTTTAACGGTCAAATGCATGCCGAACGACATCGTAATGACTTGAAATCATAGTAAAACAAACTAATTATTATTCGTGAGGTGTACGAGGAGACGACACATCATTCAGAAGCACAGTTTGTGTGGCACAGCTGAATATGTGTTTTTTAGGTGTTTGGCGCCCTTGAAAAGCATGCGTGGGGTGGTCGAAACTGGCCGAACGACCAGGGAATGCCATGAAATCAGACTACAACAAAGGGTGGGTGAATTTTGAAATGGTCAGGCAGATGACACGTCAATCGGAGGTGTCGTGTGACCGTGGTGGCCGAAAACGAACTCTGCGTGTCGTAAATGGACAAAACATGCGTTTAATGGTTAAATGATTATCGAAAAACATCAGAATGACTTGAAATCACACTAAAACACCCTAATTATTATTCTTGAGGTGTACAAGGAGATAGAATGTCATTTGGACGAACAGTTTGCACGGCACGGCTGAATATGTGTTTTTTAGGTGTTTGTCGCGCTTGAAAAGCGTGCATGGGGTGGTCGAAACCAGCCGAACGACCTTAGAATTCCATGAAATCATACGACAACAAAGGGTGGGTGAATTTTGAAATGTTCAGCTAGACCGCATGTCAATCGGAGGTGTTGTGTGACCGTGGTGGCCGAAAATGCACTACGCGTGTTGTAAATGGAAAAAACATACGTTTAATGGTCAAATTCATTCCGAACGACATCAGAATGACTTGAAATCACATGAAAACATCCTAATTATTATTCTTGAGGTTTACAAGGGGATGACACATCATTTGGATGTGTGGTTTTCACGACACATTTGAAAATGTGTTTTTTAGGTGTTTGGTGTGCTTGAAAAGCGTGCATGGGGTGGTCAAAACCGGTCGAACGACCTCAGAATGCCATGAAATCAGACAACAAAAAAGGGTGGGTGAATTTTGAAATGATCGGCTAGATAGAACTTCAATCAGAGGTGTCATGTGACCGCACTGGCCGAAAACTCACTCCGCGTGTCGTAAATCGCCAAAACATGCGTTTAACAGTCAAATGCATGTCGAACAACATCGGAATGACTTGAAATCACATGAAAACACCCTAATTTTTATTCTTGAGGTGTATGAGAAGATGACACGTCATTCGGATGCACATTCTACATGGCATAGCTGAATATGTGTTCTTTAGGTGTTTGGTGCGCTTGAAAAGCGTACGTGGGGTGGTTGAAACTGGCCAAACGAACTCGGAATGCCATGAAATCGGACGACAACAAAGGGTGGGTGAATTATGAAATGTTTGGCCAGACGATACGTTAATCGAGGGTTTTATGTGATTGTGCTATCCGAAAACATACTCCACGTGTCGTAAATGGCCAAAACATTGGGTTTTAGGTCCAAACCAAAGTTCCTTTGGGAACCCAATACTAAAGACTTAATTGAATATTCATACCCACTAACCATGATGGGGATTCATCTCACATCACACCTAGGAGAGAAAATTAAAATTATCCACATACCCCCTTATTCTAATTGAAAAATCTATAAAAAATGTAGGCTATTCCGGTAACCCATCTCATATGTCGAGATTGGCCAATGTTTCCCACTAACACATTAGGAACCATTTATACATGGATACATAATCATTATAGGAATATAAACATTCCATGTGCTTCTTATAACTCATCCTAGGTCTAAGAACATGAGCACTACCATTATCTATCTTATGGGTATCATGATCCATGCCACTCTACCCAAGTTTTTCTGTTGGTTTTAAGATACTCAACCCAAGACTATGACTAAACATCCCATGTGCTTCC
Organism: Viscum album; assembly: GCA_963277665.1. Classification (NCBI taxonomy): domain Eukaryota; kingdom Viridiplantae; phylum Streptophyta; class Magnoliopsida; order Santalales; family Viscaceae; genus Viscum; species Viscum album. The sequence goes on from OY728132.1 coordinate 1,703,351,758, forward strand.
TATAACATGTAGGTTTTTTCCCTCACACCTGGACACCCCCACCACCTGGGACACCCCCAACCCCTTGTATGTCATATTTTATATGTGTTATATATAATTCATAATTCTGTATGCAACATAATTAATTTTGTTTGTGTTATTGATTCATAATTCATAATTCGTTACATAATTCATTCTTCATGTATTCAATTGAGAATTCAATTATGAATTATGTATTTCATAGGGTAATTGGGTTCATATACATGATTATAATTGTGGTACATTCCATGTTTATAGTAGTATCATGTTTTTAAGTTCTTTTGTGTGCTATATCAGGTGTTTTTGTTGCTGTTAAGAGTGTATGAAGGTGTGTAGTTGAGTGTGCAGTGGAGGATTTTAGGTGTTGTCAAATTCTAGTAATACACTATACCAACGGTTTACTAAACCGCTAGTATAGTGTTGTACATATTTTTACCAACGTTTTTAGTAAAGTGTTGGTAAAACATTGAAATACTGCATCAATGCCAACGGTTTGTAAAACCGTTGGCAATACTCTTTATAAACTGCCTTTCCCAATGGTTTTAGTAAACCATTGGTATAGTGCTGTATTCCTCTAGCAATGCCAACGGTTTGTAAAACTATTGGTAATGTTGTTTACAAACTTCCTTTCCCAATGGTTTTACAAAAACATTGGTAATGGGATACTGCCATGCCTTACTTGCCAACGGTTTGGCAGCCTTTACCAATAGTTTCAAACTGTTGGTAAAGGCTTAATTTCCAGTAGTGACCGTCCAGTTCTGCTACTCTCTAAACCGACCAGCATTATTCGTTGTCTGCAACCAACACAACGAGGTGCGGTCATAGCCCGTGCAGGGGTGAGTATAATGATACTCAGTAGGAACCCTGAGACCCTCAAGGTCTCACAAAACCCAACAAGGATAACCACAGAGTACGGAATCAATGGATATCCCTTACTTAGTTATATGCCCATACATATACCTAAGTTTTTTAGTAACCCATCTCAATCATGAGGAAAACACGAATGTCATTGACTCAGCTCAAACCAGGATTTCGGTGAAGTATAGAAGTATAGATGACTAGTCACGAAGCTAGATAATCTTATTCTATCAAGAGCCACTACTTCTGACCATACAGAGTCTGACCCACACAGGATTGAATGGTACTAACCCCCGTAATGACCCACACAAGATCTAAACTACAAAGGATCGGTATGCGCTGACCCTCACAGGATTTCTGAGCACTGACCCACACAGGATCGGACCCACACATGATCGGTATGTGCTGACCCACACAGGATCGCTGAGCGCTGACCGTCGTATGATCTATCTCCAACCTTCGCCTCATTATCAGCCATTGGATTCCTCGCACCCGGTCCACTCGAGTTCCATAGAATCTACCCCAAGATATCGGTCGTACCTTTACTATCACTAAACTCCACAAAGTAGTAACCCAAAGGACCGCCAAGTCGTAAGGGTTCCAACGCGACAGACGGTGCGTCATTCGGACGCCCGGTCTGTAAGTTATTGGAATTTCCATTCTAGGGGCCTGGTTGGTTTTTAGTTTCAAAACAACTTGATTGTACTTCAAATTTTTTCAAATCTCAATTGGGGTATTCCAATAGAACCATGTCGCTCCAAGACTTCCATCACCACAAACGGTTCATCGATCGGACACCCGTAGCCCAAGATATTGGCGGAAAGGTGTAAACTGGCCATAGCGGGTCTGGTCCGATCCAACCCAGTTGGACTGACCCGGCCCGTTCCGGGTCTGAACTGGGGTCCGACTCGATGTGCGGGTCCAACCTGGCCCGATGGGAGGCTCGGTCCAAGGGCGGCCCGGCCGAGGGCGACCCGGCCAAGGGTGGCCCGGCTGTGGGCGGCCTGGCCGAGGGCGACCCGGCGGTCTTCCCTAGCAGTGCCCAGGGGGGGAGGCCCACGCCCCTTGGCACCCGAACGGCTCTGTCGTTCAGGTGTGAGCCGAACCGGCTCCCGGTCGCACCGGTCCCGCACACGTGGGACCCGACGGGGTATCTCTCCTCCCGATTGGCCTGAGCGTCCAGCCGCTCCCACTCCACGGCAGTGGGGCCGGCTGGCCACCACTGCACCTCCACCACGGCACGACGGCGCTGCGGTCCTGCTGCCCTCCGTGTGGCATGACGGTGTCGCGCCTCTTCCGCCGCGGCCCGCTACTTTCCCCATGTGCGACGCGTCGGTGCTGCACCATCACTACCGCAGCCCGGCCTGGCCGCGGCCTCCCACTCCTCAGTGTGGCGCGAAGGCTCCGCACCTCCTCTTGGTGACCCGGTGGCCCTTGCACCCCCGATTTTCTTTGCGATTGAATTTCTTTGTGGTCAGCCCGACGTTGGCCGCCGTTTCACCACCTCCGTCATCAAAAAAAAGAACAAAAAATGGGTAGGGTCGGTCGTGTTCGTGCAGTCCGAGCCCACCTCATTATGGTGATATTAATCGGTAACGAAGAAGTAAAACATACGTCAAAGGAAGGAGGGTATATCTCATACATAAAATAAATAACTCAAATCCCCCTACCTCATATATCGATATTTGTTGATGAATTCTTGGTAAGGCAGATGCCATTCCGTTGATGTCAGAAGAAGACTAAGAAGTTAACAACGTTGGCATTCTTCAAAGATAGCAGTGTTTCCTCTTATTTCCCCAGTTGAAGAGGGAGAGAGAGATGTTTATCGTTCTTCATTGGAGAGGGGTGTTCTTCGTTGGGAGAATAAAGTTCTCCAAGTTCTTCCAAGGCTCCTCTCTCAAAGTTCCACCAAGAGAATGTTGCCAGCCCCAAAAATAATAGACTATCTATTATTTTAAATCGTTGGGCAGAATTAAAAGGATTCAAATTAATTAAGTTACTTCACTTAATTAATTGGGTGGAGTTGGATCATTAAATAGGGGAGGGATGGTGAAGATGCTCCCCACTTAATTGGGGGTTCCAAGGGGGTTAAGGGAGTTTAAAGCTCATGTGGGTCCCACCAAAGGTATCCTCCCAAGGGAGGTTATGTGCGGGTGGGCCCCACCACCATAACCTCCCATGGGAGGTTAGGGTGTTGTGGCCCCCACCTCAAACCTCCCCTTGGAGGTTTCAACCACCAAAATAAAAATAAAGTTAACACTTTATTTTTATTCAATTTAATTAAAAAAACCCCAAAGTCTAACTTCCATTCTCATTAGAATGAAACTATGGTGAATCTCTCACTAAGCAATAACTGACGTTGCAAGTTCAATAGTTCCCTCAGATTTCAGTTCTGAGCACCGATTCAAAAGAAATAAATTCCCGCTCATACGTTTACTAAATGTACCTGAACAAAACTTCAGAAATTGATTCCAGGAAGACCGGGCTTTGGAATCAAGCATTGTCAGAAACTGTGGACTCATAAAATTCCCATGAATTTAAGAAAAAAATCCACAGAATTTTTGGGTCTTTACATTTTCCCCATCTTAGGGATTTATGTCTCTGTAAGCTACCACTCACACTAAAGAAACAAATGGGGGTACAGTGCACGCATCTGAGCCTCTCGCTCCCATTTTCTCTCTTAGAGGTTCTCGTGCTGTCAACGAACGCGCACTAGAGTTATCGACCATCCACGTAGGACCTGCTTCTGTCGATCCTCAATCTCCACTGGAACCTCTGTAAAAGTCTCCCCATCATCGATGTCCAGCTCCCCATGGTCGATGACGTGGGATGGGTCATGCACGTATCTCCTCACCTGAGATATGTGGAAGACGCCGTGTACCCGATACAACTGAGGTGGAAGATCCATGAGGTAAGCCACCTCGCCTACTCTGCTGAGGACCTGGAAAGGTCTGATGAATCGAGGAGATAACTTGTCGCCTCGGCCAAATCTCTATAGACCTCGTCAAGGTGAGACTCATAAGAAGATGTGGTCTCCATCCTCGAACTCCAGAGGCCTCCGTCTCCTGTCAGAATATGACTTCTATTTGCTCGTTCAGTCTTCATCCACTCCTGGATGATATGCACCTTCTCTATGGTAGCTCGTACCATCTCTGATCCGACTAGTGCTGACTCCCCTAGGTCTGTCCAGTACAGTGGTGATCTACAAGGTTGACCATAAAAGGCCTCAAAAGGTGCCATACCGATGGTGGAGTGATATCTATTGTTGTAGGAGAACTCCACCAAAGGTAAGTGGTCCTCCAAACTGCAAATGAAGTTGAGGAGGCAAGCACGAAGCATGTCCTCGAGGGTCTGGATGGTCTGCTCAGTCTGACCATATGTTTGAGGATGGAAGGAGGTTCTTAGAAGTAGCTGCATCCCACAATCCTCCTGCAACCCCTTCCATAGCCAGGAAGTAAACCGTGCATCATGGTCGAAGACAATAGAATAAGGTACACCATACAAACGCACTATCTTCTACACATATTGGTGTCCTAAGCTCTCAACTGATCCCTACTCTCTAATCGGTATAAAGTGGGATGACTTGGTGAGTTGGTCAAAGATCACCCATATCGAATCATGACTCCTATATTTACATGGAAGACCTGTCACAAAGTCCATGGATATCCCATCCCACTTCCACTCTGGGACCTCTAAGGGCTGAACCAAGCCTGCGGGTACCTGGTGCTCCGCCTTCACTTGCTGAAAAGTGAGGCATCGTGAGACAAACTCCGCTACCACTTTCTTTATACCTGGACACCAATGCTGACATCGAAGGTCCTGGTACATCTTTTCCACCCTTGGATATACCACTAGATGGGAAGTGTGGAACTCCCTCAACACTTCCTCCTGAAGTGCAACTGGTACCATGGTATGTCCTCTGGAAAGGATGACGTGCTCCCCACCTTCAGAAAATCCATCAGCTGCCTTCCCTGTAGATATATGAGAACGTCGTGTCTCACAGTTAGTGTCCCCATGCTGCGCCTCCCTGACTCACTGAAGAAGTGTAAGAGTGACTGTGAGAGACTGAAGATAGGCTGCTTCATCTCTATCCATGGAAGATATCTAAAATGCGGCCAGCTGCTTCGTCGCCTCTCCTAGTAGCTAAATTCCTGATCTCCTACTGAGAGAATCTACTACAACGTTCCCCTTCCCAGAATTATATACTATATTGAAGTCATAGTCCTGGAGGAACTCAATCCATTGCCGCTGTCTCAGGTTCAGGTACTTTTGAGAGAAGATATACTTGAGACTCTTGTGATCAGAGTACATGGTAAAATGTTCGCCCATCCGATAGTGCCTCCACATCTTCAAGGAGAAGACTACTACTGATAACTCCAGGTCATGGGTAGCATAGTTCTACTCGTGTTGTCTCAATTTCCGATAACATTACGTGATCACAGTTCACTCCTGCATCAGGACACACCCGAGTCTGGTCCCTGAAGCATCGCAGTAAACTAAGTACCCTATGCCCTCATCTAGAAGCCTCAAGATGGGGTCACTAGTCAGCCTCTGTCGTAGCTCCTGAAAACTCTGTTGGAATCTCTCCGACCACACAAAGGGTTTCCCCTTCTTCGTCAAGGATGATAGTGGTGATGAAACTCTAGAGAAGTCTGGAACGAATCTCCTATAGTATCCAGCCAAGCCCAGGAAACTTCGTACCTCCGTCACACTCTTGGGTGGCTCACAAGCAAGTACCGCTTCAATCTTCGCTGGATCTATTGCAACTCCAGCCTCTGAGATGACGTGACCCAAGAAGTGAACCTCTCGAATCCAAAACTGGAACTTAGAGAGCTTACCATAAAGCTGGTTCACTCAGAGCGTGTCCAGTACTACCTACAGATGGTAGGCATGCTCCTCCTTAGTAGTCGAATAAATCATAATGTCATCCACAAAGACCATGACAAAGCGATCGAGGTATGGCTGGAAGATCTTGTTCATGAGACACATGAACACTGCTGGAGCGTTGGTTACGCCGAAGGGCATAACCAAGAACTCATAGTGGTCGTACCGACATTTGAAGGCTATCTTCTCCACATCCTCATCTCGAACTCTAAGCTGCTGATAGCATACTCTGAGGTCTATCTTCAAGAACCATTGTTCTCCCTTCATCTGATCAAAGACATCATCAATCCTTGGGAGTGGGTACTAGTTCTTCACAGTTACCTGGTTCAGGTGACGGTAGTCAACACAAAGCCGCAAGCTACCATCCACCTTCATGGCGAATAGAATCAGGGCTACCCAGGGAGAAACACTAGGTCAGATGAATCCCTTCCCCTGCAAGTCCTCCATCTATACCCGTAGCTCACGAAGCTTAGTGGGAGTTATATGATATGTTGGAGTAGATATCGATGTCATCCCAGGGTACAGGTCAATATAGAAGTCCACCTCTCTACGAGGAGGTAGTCCTGGAACATCGTCAGGGAAAACATTCACGTACTGATCCACCACTACTGGATAACTCGGACTCTCCACATCAACTGCTCTGAGGGTAAGGCAGGCCAACTGATGAGTGATCAGTTGAACCTTCCTTCGAGTAAGTCTGTCATGTGCTGCAAAGGTTCCCTTCTCACCGGTGAAGGTAAACCTGGTCCCATCCATGCAGACACACCGCACTTTGCACCTAATAAAGTAGATCTAATCATGGATTGTAGATAACCATTCCATACCCAAGATGGAATTGTAAGGCCTCGATTCCACTATGATGAGATCCCAGTCAAAGATCTCATTTCCTAGAGTAAGCTAACACTTCTGGAACTAGTGCTTAATCATCGAGTCTGCTCCCGTAGAAGTCTCTAGCCGTAAGGATTGAGCTAACGGCTCCGTTGGAATCTCTGAGCTCCGAAAGAGGGTAGTGGAAATGAAATAATGACTGGAACATATGTCTATAAGAACTACAGGTAAGGTTTAGTAGACACATTTAGTACCTCGAATCATCTCCAGAGCACCGTGGTCATTTTCCTCAGCTGCCTGAAGCTGAGCTCTCCCCTATCCTCGAGCTCCCTACGGTCGGGGTGGTCCTCCTGGTGGTGGTGGTGGAAACACCTTGAAACATCATCCACCACCAGGTGATAGACTAGCTCTTCTGCCATGTCCGTCTACGCCCTGTAGACCTCCTTGATCGAACCTCTACCTCTGCCTGGGAGGTCCCTTAACTGACTGTTGATCGTCTGTACAGCAGGTCAGATAGTCACGTGCCATGTGACCATGTCTGCCGCATGAGTAACATTGTCTGCTCTGGGAATATGTGTCTCTACTCTGTGTTCCCCGCACAACCGATCCTGAGTCCTGTGGTCGACCACCTGTGGGTCTTGTCCTCTTGGACCTCTGCATCATCTGTCTACTTCTAGCTGTAGAAGACTTCGCTACATGTCAACTAGTAGTGGGTCTCGCTGCTAGTGACTGCTCAGCAAGGAAACTCTCCACTAGTAGGGCTCTCTCTAACACCCCCGCCTGCATCGGGATGTTGAAGGAAATCATCGAGGATCTTATCTCTCGCCTGAGCCCCAGCTCGAAGGTCCGAGCCCTAAAGAATGGTCCCCGCACCATATTTGTAGAGTATCGAGAGAGGTCGGTGAACCTCGCTGAGTATTGTGCTACTATCATGATGCCCTGCTGCAAATGAAGTAGCTCCTCTATCTGCACTACTCGAAGGGTGGTTGGAACAAACTCCACCCAGAACAAGCTCTTAAAGCCTGTCCAGAGCAATCTCGCCTCGTCGTGGACCTGAAGCATTAGGCTCTACCATCTGTCTGCTGCTGCCTAAAGGAGACTTGCAGCAAGAATCACCATGAGGTCTACTGGTGTCCCTACTAGCCTGGAGACTCTCACCACAACCTCCATCCAATCCTCAGCCGCCTGTGGGTCCGTCACTCCCTAGAACCTGGGTGGCCTTTGGTGCTAGAACTCATGCAACACGCTCAAGCAGCATGCATCATCTGCTGCTAGAGTTGGTGGCATAGGTGGCCCAATGAGAATTGGTGCCACTGGTGCCTCTACTGGTAAAGGGCCCTACATTGAGGCCTCATCGCTCGGTGGGCTATCAGAGCGTATGACTCTCGGGGATCTAACTGGTCGTCCGCGAGGAGGCATCCTGAAAGAAACAGATGCGACATTGTCAAAATATTATACCTAGTGAGCTGACCTGGTTTGAGCTGACTTAAGAAAACTTTTAAAGACACACACGCAATCTCTGTTTTCATGCACTCAGTTGGAAATCAGTAGTCAAGGTCCTGGTGTATGGATACGTCGGTCGCCACACCAACACTGGAATCCCTGAACAAAAACCCGCACACGGTGCCCTTAACACAATTTATTCACAGAAAATAAAGATCAGAGTCCTAAGTTATGTGGTAGAACCGACTCCTCTAATACCAATTTGTCACAACCCATCCCCCGGGTCCCATATCATGACTACCCCAAGCCCTCCTTCCATAGGCCAGGGGCTGGCGACTAGCACCAAAGGAATAACTCCCTAAACTGGGAAGACATTTCCTTTATAACAGAAAACAAACACAATAGAGTATGCAACCGGAAGTAAAACACTAAGTTAAACTGAATACAAAAGAGTGTGCTGAATGTAAAGGGTCTGTAAATACAAGCCCATTAGTAAAGTACAATACAACTGAAAATCTAGTACAAGTGAAGAAAAGGAGTAAAGCAGCTACTGGGTTGCCCTCTGAAATTTCCACCTGAAGGGTGGGTACAGATGACCTCCTCATCACCCCAAGTCTGTCCATCTTCTCCGTGTATGTCTCGTGGAGTGGTCCACCTCCGAGTACCATATAGTTCTGCTACTCTCTATCCCGATCAACGTTGTCCGTCATCTGCAACCAACACAATGAGCTGCGGGCATAGCTTGTGTAGGGGTGAGTATAATGATACTGAGTAGGGACCATGAGACCCTCAAGGTCTCACAAAATCATACAAGGATAACCACAGAGTACGGAATCAACGGATATCCCTTACTTACGTATATGCCCATAAATATACCTAAGTTATTTAGTAACCCATCTCAATCATGAGGAAAACATGAATGTCATTGACTCAACTCAAACCAGGATTTCAGTGAAGTATACAAGTATAGATTATTAGTCACAAAGCTAGATCATCATATTCTGTCAAGAGGCACTACTTCTGGCCATACGGAGTCAGACCCACATAGGATCGAATGGTACTAACCCTCGAAATGACCCACATAGGATCTGACCCATACAGGATCAGTATGTGTTGACCCTCACAGGATCACTGAGCGCTAACCCACACAGGATTTGACCCACACAGGATCATTATGAGCTGACCCACACAGGATCGTTGAGCGCTGACCTCCGTATGATATGTCTCTAACCTCCACCTCATTATCAGCCACTGGATTCCTCGCACCTAGTGTGCTCGAGTTTCGTAGAATCTTCCCCTGATATATCAGTTGTACCTCGACCGCCTCTAAACTTTACAAAGGAGTAACCCAAATGACCGCCAATGCGTAAGGGTTCCAACGCGACAGACGGTGCGTCATTCGGATGCCCGGTCTGTGAATTATTGGCATTTCCATTTTAGGGGCCCGGTTGGTTTTTAGGTTCAAACCAACCCAAACATACTTCAAATATCTTTAAACATCAATAAGGGTATGCTAATAGAACTGTCTCTCTCCAAGCCTTCCATCGCCGCAAACGGTTCGTCGATCGGACACCTCTCGCCCAATATATGGGCGGAAAGGTGTAAACAGGCCATAGTGGGTCTGGTCCGGTCCAACCCAGTTGGACTGACCTGGCCTATTTCATGTCTAAACCGGGGTCTGACCCAATCCGCGGGTCCGACCCGGTCTGAGGAAGAGGCCCGGCCCGGCCCGAAGGGGTGGCCCGGCCCGACGGGCGGCCCGACCGAGAGCGGACCGGTCGTGCACGGCCTGGCCGTGAGAGGCCCAACTGAGGGCAGCCCGATGGCCTTCCCTAGTCACGCCCAGGGGGGAGGCACGAGCCCCCTGGCACCAGAATGGCTCTGTCGTTTCGGTGTGAGCCGAACCGGTTCCCGGTGGTGCCGGTCCAGCATACGCGGGACCCGATGGGGTCTTTCTCCTCCCAGCTGGCCTGAGTGGCTAGCAGCTCCCACTCCATGGTGGCCAGCCCGGCCAGCCACCACTGCACCTCCCCCATGGCGTGATGGCATCGCGGTCCTACTGCCCTCTACACAGCGCGACGATGCCGCGCCTCTTCCACCGCGGCCCGACCTAGCCGTGGCCCGTTACTTTCCTTCCATGCGGCACGTCGGCGCTTCACCATCACTGTCGCGATCCTGTCTGGCCATGGACTCCCTCTCCTCCGTGCGGGCCGACGGTGTCGCGCCACCTCTTGGTGACCCGGTGGCCCTTGCGCCGCCGGTTTTCTTTGCGGTTGAACTTCTTTGCGGCCGGCCCGACGTCGGCTGTCGTTGCACCGCCTCCATCATCAAAAAAAGAGAACAAAAAAGGGGGAGGATCAGTCGTGTTCTTGCGGTCCGAGCCCACCTCATTATGGTGATATCAATCTGTAACAAAGAAACACAACATACGTCGAAGGAAGGAGGGTATATCTCATACATAAAAAAATAAATCAAATCCCCCTATCTCATATATTGATATTTGTTGATTAATTCACGGTAAGGCATATGTCGTTCTATTGATGTTGGAAGAATATTAAGAAGATGAAGTCATTGGCGTTCTTCAAAGACAATGGTGTTTCCTCTTCTTGCCTCGGTTAAACAGGGAGAGATAGATGTCTGACGTTCTTCGTTGGAGAGGGGCGTTCTTTGTTGGGAGAATAAAGTTCTCCAAGTTCTTCCATGGCTCCTCTCTCAAAGTTCCACCAAGAGAATGTTTCCAACCCCAAAAATAATAGACTATCTATTTTTTTAAATCATTGGAAAGAATTAAAAGGATTCATATTAATTGAGTTACTTCACTTAATTAAATGGGTGGAGTTGGCTCATTAAATTGGGGAAGGAAGGTGAAGAGGCTCCCCATTTAATTGGGGGTTCCAAGGGGGTTAAGGGAGTTTAAAGCTCGTGTGGGCCCCACCAAAGGTATCCTCCCAAGGGAGTTTATGTGCGGGTGGGCCCCACCACCATAACCTCCCATGGGAGGTTCAGGTGTCATGGCCCCCACCTCCAACCTCCCCTTGGAGGTTTCAACCACCAAAATAAAAATAAATTTAACACTTTATTTTTATTCAATTTAATTAAAAAAAACCAAAATCTAACTTCCATTATTGTTAGAATGGAACTGCGGTGAAGGTCTCACTAAGCAATCACCAATGCTGCGAGTTCAACAGTGCCCTCTGATTTCAGTTCCGAGCACCGGTTCAAAAGATATAAAATCCCACTCATACGTTTACTAAATGTACCTGAACAAAACTTCAGAAATTGATTATGGGCACATCAGGCTTCATAATCAAGCATCGTCCAAAACTATGGACTTTTAAAATTACCATGAATTTAAGAAATAATTTTCCATGGAATTTTTGAGTCTTTACAGTTTTAGTGTGGATGTGTTATTTTTATAACATTTATGGTTTATGGATAAAGTATTGACATTTCGTATGCAAGTTTTAATATGAATGTTTATGTTATGTTTAAACCTTTTAATATTAGGAATGTATTGGACTTAGTAAGTGACTGGTGGATCCCACTATAGCTCCTAAATGCATCAGTAGGTCTCATGAGAGAAACTAGTGTCTTGGCACAAGGCATTGAAAAAATCTTATTTGTTGTCTTGGCACGAGGCCTTGACTATGTGGTCATGAAGTCTGGCATTATGCATTCCATCATTATGAAATTGGATATTGATATTACATGTGATTATTCGACTAGTAGAATATCCATGTGAATATGTAAATGGAATTATTTGATTTATCTTTGCCATATTATGCTTAATTTTAAGTTTAAAATTCTTTTGTTTTAGTCTTATACATTGCCTTAAATGTTTATGCTTATTTATAAAAGTTTCTGCTATATTGTTATCCTTACTGAGCATCTGAGCTCACCCCTTTCTATGTTTTATTTTTCCCAGGATGCGAATAAGTATATTATAACTGACCTGGAGGGATAGTCTAAGGGATATTAATGTGGTCAATAGATACAATGTTGTTGTTTTTTTATTTTATTATGTAATGTAACATTCATATATGTAATCTATTTTCCAAGACAGCTAAACTGATCGATCATTCAGGACATGATTTCTTGTAATCATGCCAGTGTATTAAAATAATGCATCGCCTCTGGGCAACTGGGGTCAGGGCGTTACAATATATCAATATCGGTGGACCATTTTATATTAAACCTGGGTTTATAGAGTTAGTAATTCTTAGAAAAATATTTTTAACTTGGTATTAATTAACTTTAACACAAATATCAATTTTCCATGTTTTATCAACATATATCACCTGGAAAACTATGATTCTCCCATTAACGTCATGTAGACACATTGAAAAATAATAATCCTATGATTTAATTCTTTCTTTAATCCATTATCAGGTCCCTTTTTATCATAGTAGCTACTATGGAAACTCAAGATAAAATGGATTTTAGAAACAATATTAATGAATAGGTTTCCACACAATTAGCACTTTAAATAACATTAAACCTTTTATATCCAATATTTATTTATAGTTATTCACTTTACCATCCATGATTTTCTCCCTCTTGAACACCTATTTGGAATCAGTGGGTTTTACATCAGCATAAAATTATTCTATATTTTAAAATTAATTTTGGTACATGAAATCCATTTTTAAATTCATATCCACTTGCCAATTTTTATCTTATTTTCCATTTATTTCTTCATTTTAATATAAGGAATAATTACTTATAATGAATAATTTATCACTTAACTTGTTGATTATAAAAACCATCTCTCTTTGTTTTTTAACTTTCCTACATAGTATATATATATAGAACTTTACTTTCAATAAAATATTATGGGATTTCTTCTTATTTAAACTACCTTTGCATCTAAATCATTGATTTTTTTTAAATTTAATCTTACTCCCACTATCTCAAATAGATATGTTCTCTATTATTATAGAAATATAGTTTTTCACTTGACTATTTTTTTTATATTAAGAATTTACATAATATCCTTTATAATTTTAGTATATTTCATATATATTAACTTTGTGTTTCTTGTTCCAAGTTTATTATTATAATTATCCTTAAATAGAACTATTCATCTTGACACATGAATTATTGAAATAATGGGTTATATTTATATTAGGAATCATATAAAATCCTATTTTTTTTAAGTATCTATACGATTAAGCATGAAAACTACTATTTATGAATCATGTCATGAAAGGGATAATAGAATAATTTTCATGCTTAAACAACTCATCCTCAATCTCACCATGATAAGAAACTTTTAATTACTCCTTCTAATAACACCATCACTTTGATTTGTATAATAATATAAAATTTTAGTAATAAGAGATACTCTAAATTTAATGATTGATGAATTCTTAGTTAATATATTATTTTTCTCACCAGATAAAAGCATATTTTATCTTTTAACCAATATAATTCTCTACTTAACATAAATTTCTTAAATCTCTTAAAATGAATTTAACGAAGTATATGAATTTAACTTTAACTTTTATTTGAAAAATTTCACATGTATCTTGTTGAACTAATTCTAAAAACCAAGTGGCTCTATCACCTTTAATACTAAAAGCTGCATTGGTCATTTAAACCTTATTATAAATTATTTTAAATACTAAAGGGTTTTAACTTTAAGAGTTTAAACATCCTTCTTGGTATATCCTTGACATTTTCTTTTGGTTTTACTTCATGATGTATCATCCTTCCAAAATAGGGTTTTTATTTGAGTCTTGGGATTTATATTCATCATTAATTTCCAATGTAGGATATCTTTTATTTAATTATTACTAAACTACTATTCAAGTACATTATAACATATCAAATTTTATTTCCAAATATGAAATAAAATATCCTTATGAAAAAAATCACCATAATGATAATGTTTTTGGCTACACAAATTACATTATAATAGTTTTCAAATATGATAATATTTCTATTAGGTAAAATAAATTTATCATCTTCTCAAGATTGCGTAAGAGTTAAGATTCATCAATAACTTGAATACACACTTCATCTATTGTAGTATTTTTAAACATACGTGGTTCCTATATTTAGATAAAAATTAGAGAGTATAAAATTATATCTAATACCAAATAATTAAACCAAAAACTTTACATGTGATGATGAATATACATGAAGTAAAAAAACTTATACATTCCTCTTATTTAAGTTATTTTAATTTCTATTTGAATGGCCTATCTTACCACATGTAAATAAAATAGATTCCACTTTTATGTTCTACCTTATAATCATTTATTTCATAAAAGTATGTTGTGATGGTTCCTTTAGAATTTTATTTTCCATTTTCCTTTTTAACTATAATTTACTTGTGATAAATATAATAACACAATATTTATCTATATTTTAGTTCATATTAACTTGGTTAACCTTATCGAAAATATACTAATATTATTTCTCTATACTTTTCATTTTATATTTCTCAACAAAAATAGATTAACTAGGTGAAAATAATTAGAGAATGAGATGTATTGAAATACCATTACTCAACATAAATTCTAACTCTTCCAATTGATCAATGTACTCTATCATTTTTAGAACATGGGGATAATCTTAGATTCAATATTTTAATTTACATGTGTTCAGGGTAATGATAATATCATTTGTATCTTTATTTACTTTCTCTTTATAATATTCATATAGATTATACAATAAGGTGAAACCATCCATGTTATCATAATTCCTTCTAAAATTAGTGAAAATTTATGATAAAATTTTGATATAAATATAAAATGCATCATCCATGAGTCTTCTATAAAAAAAATCCACCCTCACTTACCTCTTAAGGTGGATCATCAAGTATTGGGGACTCCGACACATAAAAGTTCTTTTTATGTTGTGTTACCATGCGTAAGTGATTATAACACTGTTTGGAATTTGTGTACATGAGGATATGTTCATTTTTTCAATATTTATCATAGTTATTATATGTTATTAATTTCTATTTTCTATAAAATTAAATTTAATTTATTAGTAATTTTATCATGATAGCCAATTTTTAGACATTAATAATTTATTAATCCTAAATATATCCTTCTATTTTAACAAATCATAATATCACTCAACTATTTGATACAAAAATATTCAGTAAGTTGAATATTCTAGTGGATAGGATCCTCAAAACATCTCCCCATATTTCAAGTTATGGCTATTCCACTTATCATTGGTTTTTATAATAGTACTTTTATTGTACAGCCACATTAACTTATGGATCCTTGATTTTTTGAGTAGATTCTAATCATCTATAAATTTTTTACATCAATTTTCTCAAATCATGTGTCGAATTTTTCCAATATAGATATGGATACTATTTTATTGCAATTTTAGTTAACTTAACACCCCCCAATCTTTTTTGAACTCCCTAATAAAAGTAATCACTCTTAGATATGGTTGAAAAACACCTTTAACTATGGTTTTATTCTAACTTAATTGACAGAAGGATTTTATGATTGAATTTTTTTCTCTAAGGCATTTTTAAATACATTTATTAACTCCATAAATTAAATTTGATTCTATTAATTATGATTTCCACTATGTGATTTCTATCATAATTTTAACCATGCATAAATAATAATCATTCATTGTACATTTATTCATTTTATCTATACTTTCTCATTATCTATCTCATTTGATCATTTATCATCCACACATTAATAAAATAGTTATCCATGCAGGAAGAAAATAAATAAAAAAATACATGATCATGATCTATTAACTAATGGCTGATCCATTGAGTGATTTATGGAACGTTTGAGCCCCTAGGATAATATCTTGAGTCATTTAATGACATAAATTATAATTCCCATCATTTTCCATTTATTTTTTATTTTTTGGTTTCATATCATCTCATTATCAAACTATCCCTTTGTGAATGTCTCCATTATTTATGATATATACTATGAAGTAGGTGAGGGTAACTCGACATGTGGAAATTACTTTTTTATAACTCAAATATGGACAGACAAACCTTTTTATAATTAAATATGGAGGGTTGAGGCACATATCATGAAAAATGATATTTTAAAATTAACTATTAAAAAACAATACTCATTGTATTAATTAAAATTAAATAAATTTTAAACCAAACATACATGGGTCAATATCTTATCATGATCAGTATACATGCATAAAATTTCATAATAATAATTAAAAAAACTAAAATTCTATTTGACGGTGTTTTTAATGCATTAAAATATAATTAAAATAATTTATTTTATTTTAAAATATATCTCATTGACCCCAAAATAATTTTATTAAATTACTCATATATTAAAATATATTAAATAATTATTTAGGATTTTTCTAGGCCTATTTGGTCCTAAAAATATCTTGAAGTGATTTAATTAATCTTGTGATAGGATAATGGTTCGGGCGAGGTGGTTGTAATATGTGTGTGTGTGTGTGTGTGTTTAAATAATCTCACTCACTCTATTTAAGATGTTGGTCATCACCCCCCCCCCAAGTCAATGAGGGTAGTAAATGAAATGGTGGTGAGGTTAAATGACTACCCAAGCATTTAACTATATTTTAAATAATTTATTTTTTAAAATAAAAAATGAACCAACTCATCTCCCTCACTGTTGTCATGTGAATAGAAAACATAGGTCCCCCCCAACTTTTTGATCCATTCTAAATATTTTGTATTGTTGTACATAGCTATTTATACTATGGTTCATGAACTATCTATGATGTTGGGACTATATAATTTCATTTTATTTGAATTCTAGTGAATTTACTTAAAAAAACATCGCCACATACATACCACTTGTTGGAACCAAGTATGTGGTGGAAGTGTGAAAAACTAATATTTTAAATTATCAAACTATATTAGTTTAATAACACTATATCCTATATGGAAGTAACCTATTAAATATATGTATTATGTGAAAATAAATTTATGTATGAAGAACATAAATAAAATGGTGCCTCATTTTTTGTTCAACCCTAATATAGCCCACTAAAATACAATACATCATAGATCGAGGGTTAAAAATTTGGATCCATAAAAATCATCCACACAAGCACAAAATATCCTAGTGCATCATTCTATAATAGTTTTTTATCATGATATAATCAATTGATTTACGGTGCTTCTTCGATCACTGAAAGATCATGAAATAAATAGATAAACTTGGATTGATCAATTCTTGATCTTCCCTTCATTTTATCTCTCTAAAACTTGATAGAGAGGATTATAGATCTCTAAAATTAATTATAAATGTTATTCTTGGAGTCTTTGATCAAAAATTAACATATATACATAGGTTAAACTTTTATAAATTTCATTTTGGCCCTCATGAAATCTTTCCTAGAAAATATACCAAAAAATGTCACTAAAAGCCTATTTAACTTATTATAAATGTCAGGAATATTTTAACACTATCTTATGACACTCTAATAAGTTTATTTATGGTATATAAGAAATTAAATTACCTCATTATTCCTATATATATTTAACAAACTTGAATATTAAATATTTATTTGAAAAATATTTTTTTATATTCACTTTTCATATTTAAATAACTTGTGATTACCTTGAAATATAAAATAAATTCTTATTATTATAAACTTTAATAACATATAATTTAATTTATTTATAAAATTAAATTTGATTATTCACACTCATACATTCATTAGCCCATGTGTGTGGGTCCCACATCCTACTAAACTTCAATTTTTTTAAATTGGTGGAACTTATGGATACACTTTTTCGGTGACCCTCTAATCCCCTGTCTTGATAGAAGTGAGACATACTCAATGAAAAAGAGTGGTATCTAGAAACACATCATATACCCAAAATATATAAGGATAATTCATAGCTTCAATAACCTACTATGAAAACATATGAGGTAATATAATCTATTTTTCATGCAATATCTTATAAAGCATGTTTTATGATTTATGGAATCTCTCTTTAATGATTTATTTATCTTCCTATGACTTTATTAGATGAAATTACTTTCATCTACTGTGGAAATGGATTTTTTTAATGAAAAAATATCCCAATAAAATGGATAAAAAAATATTCTTTCTATATTCAGAATAAATAAATACTATCTTGATCTTTTAATAAATTTCATACCACCAATAGCACACCTAATGTAAACTACCACACTAAAAATAGAAAATTTTATTGTTTTCGTCATTTATAAAAGTATGTGATAAAATTATACACATTGATAATGATCTTAAGTCAAGAGACCAATACACATGTTTTTAGATAGTAGTATCCAATGACACCCAAAACATTTTGTGTTCTTATTGGTACAGACAGTCCTCATGACCACCATTACTTGAGATCACAAAGTATTAAAATCATAAGAAGAATACTTGATTATTATAAGTCCCCAACACCTGATCATCATACATCATCTATGTATCATCATCATGATGTATCTAGACTATATAAAATATGTTTAATATTACTATCATAGTATATTAAGCTTCTCATTATAGTTGGTAACTTTTATAACAATTGAAAAATATAATTTTGGTTATGTATAGGGTACCTATTATCACAACACTATCTCATCACATCAGTTACCATATTTCCTTTCAAGTAATTGTATGAGATATTGAATTTGTG
Organism: Viscum album; assembly: GCA_963277665.1. Lineage (NCBI taxonomy): Eukaryota > Viridiplantae > Streptophyta > Magnoliopsida > Santalales > Viscaceae > Viscum > Viscum album. The sequence continues at coordinate 1,703,370,401 of OY728132.1, forward strand.
ATCTTATAATAACTACACCCATCTACAATAATGAAAATTAAATTATTGTTGAGAGAATATATAATTCATTAGGTGACCTAATAATTTCATAAATTAATAATGTATCATTTTAGATAAATATTTAGTACATTTCACAATAGCACACACCCATGTATTATAAAGGTTTAATGTATTTAGAGACTATATACATAATCATCTTCTTTCTTGTGGGATATTCAATATCACCCACAAAGATATTCTCAAATATTACACTTTTTATACTTCCCCTACTTAAAACATTTATTTATAACATAGGTAAAGGAAACATAAGAAAGGGTGAGTTCAAATGTTTAATTTGGGTAAATATGGTAGATATTAGTCAATTGTTATAAGTGGGTATAAGATAAGAATAAAGGGCATAATAACATGATCATAACCTGAAATAATCATACCCAGTCAATCAAATATATTTAATCATGAATCATGGAATAATTTTTTTTTAATCAAAATTCATAAAACATAAGAGTTTGGGATCAACAATAATCAATCATGTTCTATGAGAACATATCATAAGCATAATACATAGTTTTTTTCATACACATAATCATATAAAATCAATTCCTTATTAAAGGTCCACTCCCAATATTATCTTTGTGGACAAAGTCCCATAGTGGGAATTCCTACCAAGTAATTTCACACATTCTATTAGAAGTAACTTTTATCTAGTTAACTTCATCATCTATTAGGTGTTTATTGACTCCATCATCTCTTAGGAGATTATTTATTCTATCATCTTTACCCAATGCATTATAAGTCTATATAATATCAAGTCCACCCATAACATAATTAAAAACATACATATGTATTCCACAAGATCAAAAAACATTAATAATATAATAATATCATAACCCATGGAAAGGATACAAGTTTCATAAACATTTCATCATTCCATCATAGCATAACTCATGGAAAAGAAACGAGTTTCATAAAGGTTTCATCATAACTTATTTAACCAATGGGATAGAAATAGATTTTATAGAATCATCCTTAAATAATCGTCATCATAATATATCAAAAGAAAGAAAGTGGATGGTATCATAAGATCATTTACCTAGTGAATCATAAAAATTCTTAATGTATTTTTACATAGAAGAAAAATATATTTAAATTATCATTCAAACATTTCTATTAATACATGATAAAAAATATTTTTATTTTGATAAAATTATAACTAAAAATTACAATAATATTGAAAAAAATCTCATTAAAATAACCAAGGAAACATGAAAAGGAATCTTCCAATAAAATAATTGTTATTATGGTAGGAAAATCCATTCATGTTGTATATGTTAAAAGAAAACATTACTTTTACAATTTTCTAAAAAGTTAAAAATGACTTTTTAGGAAAAAAATTAAAATGATTCATTTTAAAACTTTGTAAATAAATTAAAATTAAATAAAAATTAAATTTCTAAAACATTTAAATTATAGTTAAAAACTTTCATAAAATAATTTTTAAGAGCATGGAAATGGAATAAAAAGTCTATTGACCAAAAAGGAATTAAGCTCAACTTTTATTTAAAAATATTTTCTCAGACATTATAAGTAATGAAGAGAGTAAATGGTATTAATAAATAAAAAATATATGAATAAATATAGGATAATAAAATATATTGGTTTTAAATGATATGATCCATGTAATTTCCCTCAATATAAATTTTTCATAGACAATCCCAAAATGAAATGAGATTGTAAAAAAAATCTCATACCTTAAGTCTTGTATTGCTTAATACACATTCAAACCTCATGTATAATAAATATATATTTATTATTAATCTATTACAGTACCATAACCATATATATCATACAATATATGATTTACTTATAACATATTAACACCCATTTATTAACAATTCGGTATTAAAATCACTCATCTGAATGATAACTACTTCATTTTTCATGCATGTTTGGGTTGGGAAATCTTGATACTTGTACTTTGATCATGGTTACATCATCTAAAAAAAATTTATCATGCCATTAATATCATATTTAATCATTAAAAATAATTTTATAACTATTTTTATAAAGTGGTGGTGAAAAATAAATTACATCACACCATGGAGATAGTAGTCTGTGCATATGCATTAGTGGTATTTCTACTTTTCGATGGATGAAAAAAATAAAATTAAATAATAATTCACCTTTAAAAAAATATAATAATATCATATATATCATATATATTCATTAAAAGGTTATTATAACCATCACTGTGAATTGGTGATGAAAAACACAAATGCATCTCTTCGTGGAAGTGGTAGTCCACATGTACACACAAGCGATGTCATATTTTCCCATTAGATGGAAAGAATATGGATAATGATTATTACACCATTATAAAATAAATTAATTATATTTAATATAATGAATTGATTATTTTATAATGTATACCTTATATTTATATGTTGTATAAGAAGAAACAAAATTAAAAGTACTCAATTAAGAGAAATACCTCTCTTGAGAAATCTCATTTGGATTACACCTTATGCCTTGAAAGGATGGTATTTTGAAAAGACTAGAAGATCTAGGTTATGTATAAGCAATCCAAGAATTAATTATTAAAGTTAATTTATGATCTAAAGTGATAAAACTTGGTGAATAAGATAGGGTAGGAGGTACCCTTTTATAAGTGAAGGAAAGGGAACACATAAGATCACATAAAATATTAAATAATATTATATCATAATAATTTCAAGTGGAAAAAATTCAAAAAAAATTAAAATTTGGTGTGATATGGTATAAATAAACTCAAAAATAACATTTATAAAATTTTTTGATACATTTTAAGTCATATATCTCAGTAAAAACACTTTGACCCTATTTTAACTTTAACCATGATAACTTAACATTTTACCCTCATAACATAATTATATGACCAAAAATAAAAGGGGACTTATAAAAAATTTAAATAATGATTCAAAATTTGGAATAAATTTTATCAAATTTAAAACCTATAGATATTATAAAATAATTTTAATATAATAAAAAAACCTATGAAAAATAGTTTTTAGGAAAATACTCAATTTAAGAGTAAAAAACTTTCCACCTTGAAATCAAGTAATAAATTGATTTCTATGAATTTTTTAATTTAAATAATAAAATAAGTAATCTTTTGATGCATTTTTATAAATAAAAAACTAAATTTTATCTTTTAACCATAACATTAAATGAAAATACCCAAAAATAGTTATAAATTTGAATAAAATGTCACTTACCTCCACAAAAGTCAAGATTAGATTCCCAAATTCAAAATATTATTTTAAAATAAATTATTCAACTAATTTAAATATATTTAGTTCATAAATTTTTTTAAAAAATTATTAATTTATTCTTTCATCTTGATAATTTCATAAAAGTGATAGTATTTGATAAATCGGTATTTTCACTATTCACTAAAAAAACAACTAGTTTAGAAAAATCTTGAAACATTCAAACTAATATAAATTTGATATACTGAACCCAAAAATTATATCCATTTTTTTAAATTCAATTTTTAAAAGTGGAAGAAAATAATTATAATATTCACACAAAAAACGCGATAAAAACCATTTTGGAAGAAAATGTATTTTAAAAGCATAAAATGAATTTATTGAAAATTAAGTACTTATTTATTAATAATTAATAAATGAATTTTAATTATATAAAATTTTATAAATATTTTTAATAATTTTGTTATTTCTATTTATACCACTAATTTTAACATATAGGTTATCATAGACACATTTAATTAATAATATTTTTATATTATATCACATTTCACTTAAAGATTGGTGTTTTGTGTTAAGAAAGATATTGAACACTTAAAATTTACTTAAATAGAAATATATCACAAAATCTTGGGGGTAACATTATACCCCCTTATAATAATTTTTCCCTTGAAATTATAACACTCTAACACAAACAACTAAGGATACTTATACCTCATCACATCCTTGGGTTCCCACATAACTTCTTCAAATTTATGGTTTTTCCATAAAACTTTGACTAGGTGAGTGTTCTTGTTCTGTATCACATTATATCTTTAGTTCATAATCTCTACTAGTTGTTCCTTATAAGAAAGATCTTGTTCAAGTGGTATAACCACTAATTTCAGTACATGTGATGGATCAGGTATGTAATTAACTAGGAGTGATATATGTGACACATGATGAACTTGAGAGAGATATTATAGAAGCACCAAACAATAAGAAAAAATACCAATACAATCAAGTATTTAAAATGGAATGATATATTTATATCCCAACATTACCTTATTTCCAAATCTCATAAAATTATTCCAAGGAGATTTTCATAGGAATACCTTATCACCCACTTTGAACTCTAGATCTCACTAATGATTTTCAGCATAATTTTTTTATCAAATCTATGTTTCCTAGATGTGTTGTTTAGTGGGTATAACTTTATCTATCATATCCTTATCTAAATCAATTCCTAATTAATTTATTTCTCTAACTTTATCCCATCACATTGGCTTTATTTAGTTACTGTCATATAGGGCTTTATAAGGATCCATCTAAATGATCAATTGAAAGATATTATTGTAATAAAATTCCACCAAATAATGTTGTTGATACCAAACACCATTGAAATCTATAGAGATAGATCTGAACGAATATTATAGAGTTTGTATAGTCCTCTTATACTGACCATATCTTTGAGGATGATATGAAATATTGAAACTCAACTCTGTATCCAGAGCCTGCTCAAGACTTCTCAAAAACTTGGAGGTAAACCACAAATCCTAGTTAGACACAATTGAGAGTTTTACTCCAAGAAATATAATATCTTCATTAATGTATAAAGTAATCTAATGAAGATATAAAACTTATCTAATAAAAATAAAATGTAAAAATTTCATGAGGCGATTGACTACATCCCAAATAGAATTATGCCCTTTAGAAGTTTTGGGGAGTTAGGAAAAAAAATCCATGGTAATGTTTTTCCATTTCCATTATAGTATAGTAAATAGTTATAAAATCACATTACACTAATGTCACTCATCCTTAACTTTTTGACATACTCGGAATTGAGGTAAATACACTATAATATCCCATTTCATGTTGTCCCACTATAAATATTCTTATAGTTATTTATACATCTTTATACTTATATTATGGATAGAGAATGGTGAAATTTTAGATACGTATAACAACACCTTCTTTATTAGTAGTTTTGAAGGAATGCATACTCTATATCTAAACCTTATCATTCTATCACAATCATGGTTGAGCTTAAGAACAATCCTCAACTTCTTCTATAGTTGCATATCTTTATTTTATTCCTCTTTAATCCCCATATGGATCGACTTTTGAACATTCATCTTAGAAAGATATGATCTATTCCCATTTATTAGGATTTTAATATCCATGTTCTGTAAATCCATAAATATCGGATCTCTTTTTATCCTCGACATGGAAAAACTAGCATGGTATTTTTTTAATCAAAGTATCAGTGTAGTGACCCAAACTTCTCATACATAGATATCACAAATTTTAGATGAATATTAATTATATTTAATAAATAAACTCCTGAGAGTAATAATGGTTTAGTTCCTTTGTAAAGTTAGAAACATAAAAAATGGTTCATAAGTGAGCTATGTAATATCCCACTAAGTTATCCATAACTATAACCCTTCATTGACATATTAAAAATAATACCTTTAATCAAAACCTAGGTAAAGGAAACATAAGAAAGGGTCGGTTTAGATGCTTAGTAAGGGTAAACAATGGAGATATAAATGATCACATAATAATAAAATGCACATAATGGTATGATAACATGAGTTTAACATTTGAAAAACATACCCTTTATATCATAGATCATAAACTCAATTCATGGTATAAATCATGGCAGTTCATAAGACATGAATCATAAAGGAATCAAAGAACATAAACCATGAGGAAAAAACATTGGAATAAGACATAGATTTTTGGCATACACATAATCTTATAACATTATGAACATGAATAAATAGAAATAGGTTCACTAATTAAGTTAAGTACATGAAATTATACTCTCGTATAAACATATGGACATAAAACCAGGTCCACACATAACCTTATGAACATGAAATAAATTTCCATGCATAACACTATGAACATGTAATCAGGTTCATGGATAACATTATTAAAATGTCATCAAGTTCACACATAACATTATGAACATGTAATCAGGTTCACGCATAACATTGTGAAAATATAATCAAGTTCATGCATAATATATTTACTCATGAGTTATCCATTATTACCCAATGCATTGGAGGGAGATATATGTCCCACACTTCACATAAATAAAACCACACATAAGTGTGACATAAGATCATAAAACATTCATCATATAAAAAGCCATGAAAATAAATGGGTTTCATAAACATTTCATTATAAAATAACTTGTGGAAAAGAAACAAGTTTTATTATAATTTCATTATTTCTTCATAGAATCACCCATGGAAAAAGAAGAGGTTTTCATAATAATTTTATCATTGTATAAACCATGGAAGAGAATCATACTTCATGAAAATATTTTCATCACAAACATAAACCATTGATATAAATAATAAGATTTATATCCATGGTTCATATCCCCAGTACAATATAAATAACATCAAAGGATGTCATCTTAGATAGAAAATTATTTTAAAAGATCACTTGGAACATTTATTGAGGAAAATAACCTTTATTTGAAAATAATTTTTTTAAAAATAAAACTAAAAAATATATTTTTGTAAAATTATTTTATTTTAAAATAAACTTTGAAAACTTATAAGTGAATATTTAAAATTCATTTAAAACTTTTATTGAGGAAAATAACCTTTCCACATTAAAAAAACAATTTTTTGAACCTAAAACATTTTTAAAATAATTTTATTTGAAAATAACCTTGAAAACATATAATGGGTTATTTAAAGAAAATAATGGTCTTGATGGTGGAAAATATTGTTCATATCATACGAGTTAAAACAAATATTCCTTTCATATTTTCAGTAAAATCCAAATAGGACTTGTTTTTAAAAATGACATGAAGATTACTTTTAAAATTTTTTGTAAAAATTAAAATATTGGTAACTATTTCTTTAATAAATCCATTAGATAATGTTAAAATATTTTTGAAAATGATTTTATAAAATACAGATATATAATAAAAAGGGTTTTTGATAGAAGAGGGAAATAAAGTTGATTTACTTTAAAAAATATTTTTTGAAATAATGAGTACATAAAAAAGAGAAAAATGATGGGAACATGTATTCTCATGACATAACTATATTAGAAGAAATTTTTTTTCTTTATATATGGATCATAATATTTCATCATTAAAAGAATAAACATAAATAATCCTAATAAATGATGAGATTGTGTCATAAAACAATTATCACTTTGGTAACATTGAATCACAATCCCCTTGAAAGAGATATCCAAAAATGGATTATTTTTATCCCCATAATCTTCAAGAAAAGAATCATAAAATAAAATTATGGGAATTATATACACTATATAAAAGAAATAGGTGGTGAATATGGCATATGTCTCATAGAAGTAAAAAGTGAGATGGAAATACCTTACCTTAAGTATCTACTTACTTCGTACACATTTAAACCTCCTATATAAAAATATAATTTTATTATAAATCTTTTATATAACTATAATTATTTATATCATATCATATATGAGTTACTTATGAACTTTTATTACTGTTTATTAACAATTCCTTGTTAAATTTATGTTTTGGTAATAACTACTTTTTTTTGTACGTATGTTTTGGTTTTTTATTTTTGTTAATATTACTTTTATCATGGTTAAATCATCAACAGAATGTTTAAAATGATATAAATACCATATATATTCCTTATATATGTATTTATAGAATTCTATAAAAGTTTTCTAAAGAAAATGAAATACACCGTTTATAGAGACGGTAGGCCATGAGTACATATGAATGTTGTTTCCATTTTATTATCAAATGAAATGAAAGAAAGGTAAATAATATATTACCTTTATATAAACATTTGTATATCATATATGTCACGTGTTTTTATTTAAACCTATCCTTATTACCTTCCATATAAAGGGTATGTGAAGAATGAATCACATCATTTCGTGAGGCTGTAGCCTGCTGTATACACGAGCGACGTTATCATATCCCCAATTGAATGGAAAGTAAGTAGGTATATGTGATATAATAATTCCAGAAGTATAATTTTATTAAAAATATAATATTTATTCATTTATCTATACTTATTACCATCCAATAAAAAAATTAAAAAACACATCAAATCTATTCACAAGGCGGAAGTCTGACGTACAAACGAGCAACGTTAATGTTTTCCAATGGGTTGGGAGGTCAGAAGGTAGATATGGTATTACAATTAATAAGATATAATAATATTATAAATATAATATATAAAAATTAAATCCATCATTATATCCATATTTTATAGGAGGTGTTGAAAAATGAATAACATTGGTTCGCGTGACAGTAGTCCGCCATACACACGAATGATGATTTTGTATCCCATTTGTTGGAAGAGGAGAAGGATTTAGGTTATTACATTAAAATAATAACATATAAGTATATTTAATATACCTATATTTTTACATCATAATGTTTTAATAATAATTTATGGAGCTAGAAGTAAAATAAAATAAAATTCTCAAATAGGGATGTTGCCTCTTCTTCAGTTTGCACTAAAAGGATCCATAGGTTGGATTTATGTACAAAATAATGATTATAGGATTAAAGTAGGAAATTAAGAAAGTTATTTTTATAGGTATTTTTTTATCCAAATATTTTTGTAAGTGTGAAGAGGAGAAGATAGGGGGTGGCCTTTTATAAGTGAAGTGAGCGGCACGCTTGTAATTTTTGAAAATAAAAAGGTGTACCCATGATTTTCACCTGCCTAGAAACTTAAAAATAACCCATTTTAAAACATTATAGTTTATAATATCTTAATATTTACATAAAAATGTTTTTTTATAAGTTTATAGGTTACGTTACCTCTTATCATTTTAGTTTAACCCCCAGTAAATTCGTTTTAACGTTAACCATAGTAATTAATTTTTACATTTTTTACTATTAATTTTAGTAAAAAATTAAGTTGAACTTATTAGATAACATAAATTATTATGATTAAAAATATGTAATTAATTTTTTCAAATTTCATTAAAATAAGTGGAACATTTTTAATTTAAAATTAACCCTACAGGCTTGATGAAAAAGTTGTTTTCCAAAGAGAAAAGTTTCAAAAGTTTAAAAAGTTTTAATGTAAAAATTAAGCTTGAATTTTATTATAATGAAATAATTTGTATTAATAGATGCATAATTCAACTAATTTTTCTTTTAAATAAATATTAAAATTATTTTTAATTTTTTAAATGCTTTAAAATATATGACAATTCTTAATAAGAACCATTATTTTTCACACATCATCGAAAATTTATCTTTTCATAAAATCATCAAAACTTCACACCAAGATAATTTTGAAATAAAAATGTAAAAAATTAAGTTAATTTTTTCAAATAAATTTTCTAAAATCATAAAAATTAAATTTTAAAATAATTTCACAAAATGTGATGAAACTTCTTTTTAGAATAATACAGTTTTTAAGAATAAAATTTGATGTATTCTTATCTATTATATAGAAAAAACATAAGATGAATGTTAAAATTTTTATTGAATATATAATATATTAATTTCATTAAAATTGTTTACTAAAAGTGATTTTTTTTAATTTACTTAGGTAAAACATGTTTTTACACATAAAAATAGTTTTTTAGAAAAAGATTTCCTTTGTTTTCAAATAGTTTTAATTTTAATTTATAATTAATTTTTCACAATTATATATACATTTTTAAACTATATATTTTCATAATTTAGTTAATCCCATTCATACCCACCATTAAAATTCCTAGGTGATCAATATCATATTAAATAAAAATAATCTAATATTATATCATATTTCATCTAAAATTGGTGTTGCATTTAACAAAAGTTACACTCAGTGTTTCAAGTAAGGAAAGCTAAAATCAATGTTGTGACAAATATATAAAATATTAAATTTATTTTTAAAAAAAATATTTCACAAAATATCAGGGTGTTACATTCAACCCCCTTAAAAAAATTGTGTCCTCATAATTTGAACTTCTTCTCCGTAAAAAAGGGTTTAACATTTGAAAATAGCTTTGTGAGAAACCCAAAATATAAAATGGGTTAATAAAACTTCCACTTAAAAATATAGAAATGTATGTGTGAATATCATCTGGAATAACACATACTAGGTTTCCAAATAGGATAAAATATGTGGGAAGTGAAGATTTCTACATGGAAGAAAAGCATAATGTCCAAATAATGATAGAGAGTGATATGGATCATTGATCAGAAGAAATTTAATGATCATTTGAAAATGAATATCCAAAAAAAATAAACCAAATAGGTATAAAAAAGTCATTAATATCATCATAAATGATGGTAATATGATGAAATTTTATTTCAAGATCAGTTTCCCAAATTTGAATAATTTTCCTAAGAAGATATACTTCCTTGATTTCATTCCATTTAATAAGAAAAATATCATACTTTTGTTGTTCCTTAGTCAATTTACAATTCATATATTACTATAAGAGATGATTTTTTCATTTATAAATCACTAATAGATAATAATATCCATAAAATAAGGATAATTCATTCCTTCTATCTCTAGTTTAAAAAATGGTTAGCACAGGTTATGAATAAATCATCATTTGGTTAAATAATGAATTAATATATAAAACCTTATACAAAGATCAACTTAAAACATTCTATAAATGGTTAACCTTATTACCCCTTACAAAATATGTCTATCCAAGATTGAAATCCAATACTTTAGAAATAAGTTCACTAAGTTTCTAAAATCAACTTATCATTAATCTCCCAAATAGCATGATGTATATATTAATGTCACATACCAAATATGTGAATAATTTGATCATATATTTTTTTTAAACATGGTAATAACCAGAATTATAATTAAATATCAATTAAAACATACATACTTACTCATTCTTTTAATAAAACAATATATTATTGAATATATTCCATAAATCCAATAATGGTGTAAACTCCATCATTGGTAACATAAACCACTTTGCCCAAAAAACATTAATTACTTCCAAGGTCATCAACATTATCCAATTTAATTTATTCATATCCATAATCTCTTTATCCCAATATCATTATCTCATATCTATAACATATTAAGGTTTATATTCCCTTAATAATTTGTTTTCTATAATATATCACATTTCCATTAAATCACTTTTCTAGGTCATTAACATCATTAAACATATTCCTATAAATCATTAACAAATACTTATACTAAAAAATCCTTATAAATTTAATAATTATTGAATTCAAATACATATACACTTCAATAATTTTACTTCATTTTTAATCCATTAACTAGTCTTTATCATCTTATTCTTTAATAACTCTTTCCTTTCATATGTCATTTTTAGTCTCTTTATCATCAAAAAAACATTTAATTGCAATAAATTGTTAATGATACCTTAGGAAAACCATTATTATCATCCATTGGGTTAACTGAACTTTTCATTTTTTTCTCATAAATATATTACTTTGTGTCCTTCTCCATACATAAAAAATCTTCTCATTGGTTTAAAAAATTCCCTAGAGTGTTTCTTCCCACATTCTAGAAAAATAGGAAATTGAATCTTCTTTCCTCCATGGTCTCCACCAACTAAACTCTCAAAAAACTCTATCCTTCAATTATTTGGCGATTCTGAGAGTTGTTTAAGGTGGATGTTTTTAATCATATATCCTAATAACTAATTAGAAATAATCAATATATCCTTAACTCTAATAAAAATCAAATTTGGTTTCTAATCAATACATTGTCTATCACATTCAAAGTTAATCCAGTTCCATCTAGTTCCCTCCATTGATTAAAACAAAAAAAAGTGTGAGTAATAATATTAATACTGGTAAAACACATAATCATGAAAATAACTTATAGTATGAATTAATCATGGATCCTTATTTTCAATCTATAACACCTTATTCTTAAATGAGGTGATTCATGGTAAATAATTCATGATGCTTCATAAAAACTTTGTGAATTTCCAAATCATATCCTTTGGGAGTGTCAAACAAAGTGTGTAAGAAGACCTGTTGTCGTGCACCAGGTGATGATCGAGTCTAACTCAATGCATCATTTTCAGAGTTATTACCTCAAGGTAACTCTATTCCAAATCCAAATCAACTTATAGTATCTAGACAAGGATGTAACTTCTTATAAACCACTCTCTCTATCCTTTACTAAAATTCCAGGACATTTTCTTGTACTTTTAATAATCCTTAGAATTATCCTTATATGTATCCCTAAAGATATCATTAATGTTTTCTAATCATATTTTAAAAAATATAACTAAAACTTTATTTTGATAAAAAATATAGTGACACAAAATTCTTAGGAATATATATCACATATTTATGAAAATTTTCATTACATTTAACAAATACATGCCTAATAACTATAATGGTTTGGTGCCTTTAGAAAATTTGAGGCATAAAAAACTGGTTCATAAGTGGTCTAAATCATATCCCACCATGTTATGCATAATTATCACCATTATTAGACATATCATACATAATACCTTTCATAATAACCTAGGGAAAGGAAATATAATAAATGGTAAGCTTAGATTCTCAGTAAGGGTAAAAAAGGGAGATATCAATGATCACATAAGAATAACCTGAGCATAAGGGTATGAGAACATGATGTTAATATTTTAAAATCATACCCCGTATATCGTATATCATAAACTTGAGTAATGGTAATTCATGGTAGTTCATAAGACATGAATCATAAAGGAATCAAAGAACATGAATCATGACAACATAACATTGGAATAAGATGAATATTTGTGTCATACACATAAGTTTATAACAGAGTGAAAATGTATAAATAGAAACAGGTTAACTCATTAAGTTAAGGATATGAAATCAGGCCATCACATAAACTTATGGACATGAAACCAGGTCTATGAATCACCTTTTGGACATGAAACCCAGGTCCATACATAACACTGTGAACATGTAATCAGGTTTATGCATAACATTGGGATCTTGTCATCAGGTTCACACATAACATTGTGAATATGTAATTAGGTTCATGCATAACATTATGGGCATATAATAATTTTTGTGCATAATATATTTAATCATGAGTTATCCATATTTACTTAATGCATTGGAGGGAGATATAGGTCCCACCCATCAAAAAATGAAAATGATACATAATTGTGCCACATTATTATACAACATTAATCATATTAGATCACTTGAAAAGAAATGTATTTTATAAAAAATTACTTATAACATAACCTATGAAAAATAAAAAGGTTTCATAATCATTTCATAATTTCTTCATAGCATCACCCATTGGAAAATAAGCAGGTTTCATAATCATTTTATCATGGTATAACTCAAGAAAAAGAAATGTGTTTCATGAAAATCTTGTAATTATCAACATAAAACATCTATAGGAATATTAAAAGTGGTATATTTTGTTTATATCATTCGTAAAGAATAGGTAATATCAAAGGATGTCATCTTAGATGGAAAATTATTTCAAAATACCTATTAGATCATTTATTGAGTAATATAACATTTATTTGAAAATCACTTTTTAAAACAAAAACTTCATAAAATATTTTGTAAATCCTTTTCACTAAAAATAAACTTTGAATACTTATAATGTAAGATTTAAAAATCATTTAAAGCATTTCATGTGGAAAATATCCTTTACACTTTGAAAAACACTTTTTCAAAAATAAAAAAAAATCCTTTTATTTGAAAATAACATTGAAAACTTATAATGGAATATTCAAAGAAAATAATGGTCTTTATGGTAAAAAATACCATTCATTCTGTATGGAATAAAATAATGATTCCTTTCACATTTTTTATAAAATCCAAATGGGCCTTGTTTTTTAAAATGACATGAATATTCATTTTAAAACATTTTTTAAAAAAGTAAAACATGAGTAAAAATTTATTTGATAAATCCTTTTAATAATGTTTAAAAAATTGAAAAAAAATAGAAAACATAGATATAGATGAAAAGGTGTTTGATGACTAAATAGAGAAATAAAGTTGGTTTACTTTAAAAAAATTATTTAAGAATAATTAGTAAATAAAGATTATAGAATTAAGGTAAAACATGTATTCTCAGAAAATAACAAGTGTATAAGAAAATTCATGAGTTTCTTGGGAGATGATTCAAAATATTTCATCATCGTAATCATAAACATAAACAATCTCAATAAAAGATAAGATTGTATCATACAACCATTACTAGTTTTGTAACATTGAATCGTAAGCCCCGTGAAAGAGAGATCCTAAAATTGATATGTAAATCCCTATAATTTTCAAGAAAATTATCCCAAAATACATTCATGTGAAGTATATAAACCATATAAAATAAATATGTGGTGAATATGGAATTTGTCTCACAGAAGTAAAAAAAAGTGAGAAGGAAATCCCTTACCTTAAGTCTCAACTTCCTTCATACATGTTTAAAACTCCTATATAATAAATATAAGTCTATTTTATATCTATTATAGAAACATAATTATATATATGATACCATATATTATTTACTTATGATATTTTATTACCCCTTTATTAGAAATTTCTTGTTAAAATTATGTTTTAGGTAATAATTACTTCATTTTTCACGCATGTTTTGGTATGGTATTTTCATTTATCTTACTTTGATCATGGTTAAATAATATAAAGAATGAAAAAAATTATAGAAATATAATATAAATTCATTATATATATTTATATTTGTACATAAAAGTTAGAGAAAAACAACATTCATAGAGATGGTAGACCGTACATGCGTATGAATGTTGCTTCCATTTTCTCGATGAATGAAATGAAAGAATGGTAAATAATATATTACCATTATATAATCATTTTTATTTCATATATATATCATGTTTTTATTTAAATCTATCCTTATTATCTTCAATGCAAAGGGTATGTGAAGAATGAATCACATCGTTTTGCAAGGCGGTAGTCCTCCGTACACACGGGCAGCATCATCGTATCCCCTAGGGAATGAAATGTAAGAAGGTATATGTGATATAATAATTAAATAAATATAATTATATTAAAAAACATATTTATTCATTCAATATATCCTCATTACAATCCAATTAAAACAAAAATGATAAACATGTCACATCGGTTCGTGAGGTCGTAGTCCACCATATACACGAGTAATGTTATTGTTTTCCAATGGGTTGGGAGGTAATAATATAGATGTGGTATTATAATAGGTATAATAATATCATAAAAATCATATAAAAACATTAAAACTAACATTATTTCTATTCTTGAGAGGTGGTGATGGAAAAAAAATAATATCGGTTCGCGATGCAGTAGTCCTTCATACACACAAATGGTGATTTTGTATCACATTTGATGGAATATGATAATAATTTAGGTTATTACATGAAAATAATAAAATATTATAATATTTAAGATAATTTTTTACATCATCATGTTTTAATTATAATTTATGGAGTTTCAGGATGAAATAAAATAAAATGCTCAGTTAGTGACGTTACCTCTTCTTCAGACAAATTCTTTTTGTTTGCACAAAAAGGATACTTAGGTTAGATTTCTAACCAAAATAAGTCATATAAAATGAGATTATATAATTAATTAATGGATTTGGGTAGGTATTATATGAAGCAAATTGTTTTTTAAGTGGTGATATGAGATGAGAAGGGTGTCCTTTTATAAGTGAGGTGAGTGGCGCACTTGTAAGTTTTTCAAAGAAAAAGATGTACCCACATTTTTCACATGAAAAAAGGATAAAAATGGTTCATTATATAAACTTTGAGTAAATAAGGTTATATTTACAAAAAAAATGTTTTATAAAAGTTTCTAGTTCATTTTCCCTCTTATCATTTTAGTTTAACTCCCCGATAAACCTATTTAAACCTTAACTGTGATAATAAATTTTTACTGTTTTAACTATTAATTTTGGTAAAAAATTAAGTTGAACTTATTAGACAATATAAATTATACTGATTAAAAATATTTAATAAAATTTTTCAAATTACATTCACTATAGTGGGAAATTTTAATTTAAAATTAACCCTACATACGCGATGAAAAAATGGTTATCCAAAGAGAAAAGTTTCAAAAGTTTAAAAAGTTTTTATATCCAAATTCAATATAAAATTGATTACAATGACATAAATTGGATTATTAGATAAATAATTTAAAAAAATTAACTACTAAAATGATGTTAATATATTTTTTATTTTTTAAAATTATTTAAAAGAAATAAAAATTCTTAATAAAAACCAATATTTTTCATTATATATTGAAAAATTTATCTTTTCAGAAAATTCTAAAAAATTAAAGGAAATTTTAATATTATAATTTAAAAAATAATTTAATTTTTTCAATCAAATTTTCTAAAATTTTGAAAATTTAATTTTAAAATTAGTTTAAAAATGTGATAAAACTGATGTTTATAAAAATACAGTATTTAAGCGTAAAATTATATTTACTATTATATCTTGTCTAGAAAACATATAAGATGAATGTTACACATTTTATTGAATATATAATATATAAATTTCATTAAAATCATTCACTAAAATTGATTTTTTTAATTTATTATGGTAAAACATATTTTTTTTTATAAAAATATTTTTTTAGAAATAGATTTCCTTTATTTTAAAATGTTTTTTTATTTTAATTTATAATTAATTGGGCCCCAAATAATTAATTATATATACATGTTTAAACTATATAGTTTCATAATTTAGTTAATTTTATTGATACATGCCATTTCAATGGCTAGGTGATAACTATCATATTAAATAATAATATTTTTATAGTATGTTATGTTTCATTTAAACTCGATATTGTGTGTAATGCAAACTATACTAAGTGTTGTGTGTCCCAAAATATAAACTCAATATTTCTCAAAACATAAAAATATTAAATTTATTTGAAAAAGTCTATTTCAAAAAATATTAGTGTGTTATAATCATCCACTTTTTTCTCCTTCCTAGGGTGGTAGCGTATTGAGAAGACGTAATCTTTAATCAAATCCAACCATATAATTTGATGCACATTAAACTTTTTCTATATAGATATATACTTGAAGATTTTATTTTAAGAATATATATCACATTGTTCACCATAAATATAGTTCTTCCATTTTTTTAGTAAAAAATTATTACTTATAACTCCAAATCATAATTCAAACAATTTTTATTAGGAATTTTCATTTAGTGTGAAGCATAAGATATTACCATATCGTTATATAGGAGGACCCATCCCATTACCTTATTAAATAAATCACTAAAGATCAAAAACCCTTCTCCACTACAAGGTATTGTAATCATAGGAGTATCTAACCAACCTTGTTTTTGGCTTCTTGATATTTACCTCAGGTTAATCTTCCTAAAGGAAGTTGGATCCATTCTAAGTCAACTTAGTTATTATATTAGATATATGTGAGAAATACCCTAAAAAGTGTTGATATTTTCTATCCAACACATGAAAACTATGGATCTTAGTCATCATGGTTGTTTTGGTCTCTTTCTCAATAACATCCTTCTTTTGAAGATCCACTAATATACCTCGCTTGAGATTATATAACCCATAAATGAAAGATTTTGTAACCAGAATTCACGCTTAATAAATTTTTCATGAAACTTATAATTCCTCAGGGTCTTCAACACAATTTTCAAATGATCTTCATGCTCTTACTTACTCTTAAAATATATAATAATATTATCTATAAACACTACCACAAATTGATATCGTTTATCACTAAAGACTTTATTCATTAAATCCATGAATATATTGGGGCATTGGTAAGTCTAAATGGAATCAATATAAATTCATAATGATCATACCTTATACTTAAAGTTTTCTTGGGTATATCCTCTTTCTTAACCCTCAATTAATGATATCTAGAATGAATGTAAATCTTTGAAAAGTATTGATCTTATCACAGTTGATCAAACAAGTTGTGAATATATGGTAGATGATACTTTTTCTTAATATTGATCTTGGTAAGTTCTCGATAATCAATGTAAAGATTCATTTAATAATCTTTTTTCTTAAAAAAATTTTGGTTCTCCTCATGGTGATGCACTAGGGTGTATGAATCCATTGTTAATATTTTCTAGGATTTTATTATTTAATTAATACAAATAAATCAAGGACATTCTATATATATTCTTTGAAATATATATATCTCTTTGTTTGAGTTCTATTATAAACTCAACTTCATGATTTGGGGGAAGACTATAAAATTATTTATGAAATACATCATCATCATCCCAAACAACAGCAATATATTTGATGTTGAGTTTCCAGCCAACCATTTGAGTTAAATATCTCTCAAGAATAGGTAGTAAGACTCATACAACATAATTAACATCTATTAGAAGTTTATATTCACCGTCACACTAAAATATGATCATATTTTGAATAATAATATCAAACATGACTTCTCTTCATTTGAAATTGATATGGGCTCTATATGAAGAGATCCAATCCATGACCAAAATCATATCAAATTCAACTAGAGGGAGAATCGCAATATTTTTAGGAAGAAAATCCCCACAAAATTCTATTATAGAGGATCTATAAACTTGATATGTGACCATCATATCGTTATGGGTTTTTACTGTTAACTCAATATCTAATTATTGAGGTGGTGATGTGACAACCTTATAAAATTATTTAGATATAAAATAGAGGGTAGATACAGAATAAAATAAATCATTTTTAGTTATATATTGGATGGTAAGTATACCTTCCACCACTTAATTCTCATGGATCACTTCAATAGTTGTGATCACGTGAGATTTCCCTTTATCTCTTGGATTAAGAGGTTTTTTACACTGATTTTCATCATTAACCCTTGGATTTATTATCTAGTTAGAATAATATTTATAATCCTTGAAATTATATAATTGGAATGTGGGTGGCACATTTGGTTGATATTTCTCACCATTCCTTTCATTTATTATCCTTTTCACATCACTTTGCAAATATTTTGTTTGATGGCCTTCTTTTTCACACTTAAAAAATTTACCAAACCCTATAAGTAAATTTCCCCTATGCTTTATTCTACAATTCTCACATTAAGGAATATTAATTTTCATTCCCCCATGGGTTTTATTATTATAATTTCCTTAAAATTTAAACTTTATCTTTTTTATCTTAAAACTATGAGAACACATAGATTCTCCAATTTCTATTTCTAACTTGACATCACATAAAAAAAATTATTCATAGCTATAAAATTATTTATTTTTAATTCCTTTTTAATACTTAGTATCAATCCACTCAATAATTGGTCAACATTTCTTTTAATATATATAATAAAACCATAAATATACCTTCTAATTATTGTGAAATTTTTCTCATAATTGGTAATGGATTTTTAATATTTATCCTTTAGTTTTAATAATTACATTTCTATTTTCATGTGAAGATTTAGTGGAAAATAATTATTGAAAAATACCTTCTTGAATGCTTCC
The DNA here is from genome assembly GCA_963277665.1 of Viscum album. NCBI lineage: Eukaryota > Viridiplantae > Streptophyta > Magnoliopsida > Santalales > Viscaceae > Viscum > Viscum album. The sequence continues at coordinate 1,703,390,023 of OY728132.1, forward strand.
AATTTCCTAGATTCAATTTCCTCGTATTGCCTTTTATTCTTGATAAGGTTCCACCATTTATCTTCTTCATTTTCCAAACGATATACTTCCGAAAATATTTTTTCATGTTCTAAACACTAGAGAATAGAAAATATCTTTTGGGTGGTACTGATCCATTTCTTAAAAATAAATGCATCAGAGGAACTACTGAATAAGGGTGGATGTTACCACATAAAAGACTCAATAGTGAGTTTTTCCTTTCATTAGTTATTTTTTAAAGATGTATAATTCATTTTACCTATCATATCTCAAGAGATTTGGGTGATAATATCTACAATATTTCACATCCTAAATCACATCTCATTTGGTTTCTCATGAGAAAATACATTGTATTGCCTATCACATTTAGTGTTAACATGATTCTTACTAGGTATATCCATTGACTGTGACCAAAAAACATAGTATGGGTAACAATAATCATAGTAATTAATCATGTAATCATGAAAAATAATTCATAGGATTTATAAATAATAGAATATTCTATTCAATATATGAAACCTTATTTTTAACCTAGGCTATTCATGGTTACCATTTATTAAAATCCTTTATAATGGTTCATAAATAAAATATTAACTAACTAGAGCATATATACTGGGAGTTTCTAGAAAGGTTTGTAGCCTATGATCCGCTCACCATACACCAGTGATGATTAAGTTAATACCCAATCCCCCCTTTCAGATTTATTATGACAAGATGTATCTGTGCCATAACCAAATCCACTTTTCATTATATAGACAAGGATTTATTTTCTAGAAAATCCACAAAATATCTAACTTAACAAAACTTTTGGATGTTTCCATTTACATAGACTTATCTACAAGGTTTTTAATAACCTTCTCTTATTTAAATTTATAAAAAAAAAATAAACCCCATTTTGATACCAAATAAGGTGACCCAATCATTTTATACATTAATATTACATCATTTTATTTATATATTCAATACATTTCACAATAATACATGCCCGAGTACTATAAATGTTTAGTGTCTTTGGATACTAGATATGTAATAATATTATTTGATTAAATATCTTCAACATCTCCCATAAATATCTTCTCACATATTACAATTATTAAACATTCCTTACTTAAAACCTTTCTTTATAACCTGGGGAAAAGAAACCTAAGAAAGGTTGAGCTCTAGTACTCAATAAGGATAAAAATTGGAGATATCAATCAATAATCATAAGTATAAGATAATCATAAGGGTGTGATAATATGATCAAAAATCACAATAATCATACCTTAACAATAAAATATCTTTAATAATGAATAATATCATAATTTTTTGAATAAAAATATATATGACATAATTTTTTTGGAACCATAAATAATCAATCATTATACAAGAGAATATATCATAATCATAAGACATATGTTTATATAATACACATAATAATATAAAATAACTTCATTTTACAAGGTTTACTCCTAATACAATCATTTTAGACAGAGTCCCATAATGGAAATTCCTACCCAACCATTTAAAATATTCTCTTAGGAGTGAATTAAATCTAGTTAACTTTGGAATCTCTTAAAATTTTATTAACTCCATAATCTCTTAGAATATTTTATACTCTATCATCATTACCCAATGAATTGGAGGGATATATAATTTCAGGCCCACTCATCACTTAATGAAAACCATACATATGTGTTCCACAAGATCTTAACACATTCATCATCTCATCATATTATAACTCTTAGAAAGGAAACAATTTTCATACACATTTCATTATTCCATAAAATAATAACACATAGAAAATAAATGTATTTCATAAAGGTTTCATCATAACTTAATTAACTTGTGGGAAAGAAATGGGTTTCATAGAATCGTCCTTAAGTCATCATCATCATCATCCATCCATAGAAAGAAATTGAATGATATCATAAGATCATTTCCCTATTAAAGTATATCAAACCTTAAATTATGTTGACATAGATTAAAAATACATCTAAAATATCATTCAACCCTTTCCTTAAAAACATGAGACAATATTATTTTCTTTTGAAAAATTTTTAACTGAAAATTCATAAATATTTATAAAATAATTTTATTTTAAAATAACTAAGGAAACTCTTAAATAAATATTTAAGGAAAATAATGGTAATAATGGTGGTAAAATCCATTCATGTCATATATGTTAAAAGAAAAAATTCCTTTTATGGTTTTATAAAATGTAAAAAATGAATAATTTGTTAAACATTTATGTAAAAAGATTTCATATAAACATTTATAAATAAAGTAATAGGTAATGAAAAAAAAAATTTCAAAAAATTAAAAATATAGTTAAAAAATTCCATAAAACAATTTTGAACAGCATGGACATGGAAGAAAAAGTTCATCGACCAAAAAAGAAAAAAGGTTGAATTTTCATTAAAAAAAATTTATTAATAATTATAAGTTTCAAATAGAGGGAAAATTCTATAAATATATAGTGTAAAATAAAATTTATGGGAGTTTAAATGATTATATCCACATAATTTTCCTCAATGGAAATTTAGCATAAACAATCCCAAAAAGAAATGAGATTGTAACATAATTCCCTTACCTCAAGTAACATAATATTTCGTATGCATTTGAACCTCATGTATAATAAATATATATTTATTATAAATCTATTATATAACTATAATAATATATTAAATACCATATATTATTTAATTAAACCATATTATCACCTGTTTATTAATAATTATTTATTAAAATCATTGTATCGGGTGAGAACGGCTTCATTTTTCATGGATGTTTTGGTTTGGAAATCGCTTTTTTGTACATTTATAGGGGTTAAAAAATTATAATAATTTTAATAATATCATGAATATCATATTTAATCAATATATACACTTTTATAACTATTCATATAATGTGGTGATGAAAAATTAATTACATCACTTCGTGGAGATGGTAGTTCGTACATACGCATGACTGATGTTTCCACTTTTTAATGGATGGAAAAAAAGTGAATAATAATTCAACTTTATAAAAATATAATAATATCATAAATATTATATATATTCAATAAATTTATCATTATAACCATTGATGTGGAGCAGTGATGAAAAATGAAATGCATCACCTCATGGAGGGGGTAGTCTCCACGTACGCATGAGTGATGTTTTAATTTACCATAGGATGGAAAGGTGGTAGATAATGGTTTTTATATGATCATAAATAATCCATAAATATATGATACTGAATTCATTATTTTATAATGGATACCATATATTTAAATGAGGTAAAATAAGGAATTAAATTGGAAGTACTCAGTTAAGAGTTACTCCTTTTTGTTGAGAATCCTCCTTTGGATTACACCTTAGGTCTTGAAAGGATGGTATTTTAGAAATACAGTAATCTTTATAATCTGTACAATAAATCTAGTAATTTAGTAGGGTGTTAATTTTCTTATCTATTTTTCTTAAACATTGTGAATAAAGGAGTAGAGTATGTCCCTTTTATAATCGAGGAAAGAACACACAAGGGATTACTTAAAAGATTAAATAATATATATATATATATATATCATAATCATGCAAATTGGTACTAAGGAACCACAAATTCTAATATAATATGTTATATGGTTTAAATAAGCTCAAAAACTTACTATTAAAAAGGTTTTGTAATAATTTTAAGCCTTATTTCAGAGCTAAACAACTTTAAACCCATTTTAAACTTAATTGTGATAACTTAATTCTTATCCTAATAACATAATTATATAAAAAAATAAAAGGGGCCTTCTAACCAAATTTTTACATTCTAATTCAAAAAAATTATTTCGTTTTATAAGTTTAAATTTCTAGAGGTTTCATAAATTACTGTTAATATAAGAACACAAAATGTATGAAAACCCATTTTTAGGAAAATACCTGATTTAAGAGTAAAAAACATTTCACCTTAAAGTAAGTAATAAGTTCATTTAATTGAATATTTTTGGTTTTATAATAAACAAAGGAGGTTTTTATACTTTTTTATCAATAAAAATTGAATGGAATCTTCAAACCATACCATTTAAATTCAAAGACCCAAAAATTGTTTTGAATTTGAATAAAATATCCCTTATGTTCAAAAAATCAAGATTTGATTCCAAAATTCGAAATATTGTTTTAAAATAATTTATTTAACTCCATTACAATATATTTGGTTGATAAAATTTTTAACAATTTATTAATTCATGTGTATATCATAATAAGGTCCTAAAAGTGACAGTATTTGAAAAATCGGTATTTTCACTTTTTACCCAAAAATTAACTATTTTAGAAAAATATAAAAAATTTACCCTAAAATAAATTTAATATGATAAATCCAAGAATAATATCCATTTTTTTAATAAATTTTTTAGTAGAATAAATTAATTATAATATATGTTTATCAAATGAAATAAAAATCATTTTTGAATAAAATGTTTTTTTAAAACATAAAATGAATTTGTTGAAATTTGATTTCTTATAAATTAATAAATAAATTTTCATTATATAGAACCATTATACATATTTTTTATGATGTAGTAATTCCTGATCATATTACCAATTTTAATGTATAGGCTATAATAATTACATTTAAATAGTAATATTTTTATAGTATGTCATGGTTCACTTAAACCTTAGTGTTGCATGTTAAGAAAGATATTGAACACTTAAAATTTATTTAAATATAAATATTTCATAAAATACCAAGGTGTTATAATTCAATATTTTTTATCTTTGAAGACTGTAAATAACTACCTGATAAGGTAACTATTTTTTCAAGCTCAAGATCATGGGTGGTATAATTATATTTGTGAGGACATAAATAAAGGAGATATTCCATAAATACCTTATATATGTATATATGTGTGTGTTTGATATACATAAGTCATATCATATGGTATGATATAATCTATCATTTAGTATGACTTGCATGAGAACCATGTGATTCATGCATTTTTAGGGAATACTGTTTTTTAAAATTATAGTATATCGTAAAGTCATGAAATGATATTTCATGCCACTACCACATTTAAATATAATGTATTTTTGAAACATATTGTAAATCATAGAATACATTCCACTAGATTTGATTATTTGGATAGTTGGATGTTAAGATTTTAAATTCGATTGATCTTCACATATAGTCTATCATTAAATAAGTTGTTACATAAGATGTAATGATAGGGAGTTCATTTCATTCATGTAATAATTTCATGAGTTGTTCATAGAATTTAATCATGTGTTATAACACATGGGTAAATATGTGATCACTCAAGGAGCATCTTTAAGTTTTATATATTAGGGAGACAGTTCCCATTTTATGGGTGTATGTGTGTGAGCATACAATTCAACCCTATCCATGGTCGAAACTTCCTCATCTTGAAGCTCTATTCATATTCCACCTTCACCTATCAAGGAACTAGCATTACATAGTGAGAAGATAAATCCCATCCAAAATTTGGGTGATTATGAAACCTATAGATGCCTTCGGAGGTGGAATTCCTTTGATAGACACTACTATGATCTTCATCGATCCCATTTGAATATGTTCAAAGATGATGCAGTGGAAGAAATGGTGTAATGTACACACATTCATAGTTTTCTTCATTTATATTTTATGTGTTATTTAATTTATTCTAGCATGGAGAACTTATTTTGGGTTTCTTTTAATCACTTCAAATTTCTCTAATAGTCGTTATTAAATCCCAATGAAACCCAACAATGGTGTCAAACCTTATCATGTTCTTATATTCATGAAATCATGGTAGATATAAATATTATCACTTCTATATTTAAAATCATAATCTCAGTCAGAAAATATTACTCAATATAAATATCATGTTTTTATACAAGTTATAAAATTTTACTCCTTGATATTTTATCTTAGGATTGAACTACATTGTGTTTTGAAAAAATAGGGAATCGAATCGCTAAGGAAATATATACACCTATTGTTAAATAAAATATATGATGTCGTAGGTAATGATTAGGCTATTTTTTATAATAAAAATTGATAGCGTGTCATTATTCCATCATACTTTATGATACTATTATCAGTCATAATGTATGATGAATAGCACATAAACTCAAGGTCTATTAGTTGTATCTTATGATTCCCTTTGAATCATAAAATAAATTTAATGAAAAAAATTCTTAAAATTCAATTATGAATTGGATTTTATTATTTATAAATTATTTATAAATAATTATAAAATTTATTTTGTGGATATTTACTAATTTATAAAGTATTTATAAATTAAATTATTATAAATAGTTTATGATTGAATAATAAATGTTTACGCAACATTAATTATTGAATATTCTATAATATTAAATGTTAATATTAAAAATACCTTTTAACAAATTATATGTCATGCTTTATGACTTGGAAATAAAATTTTTATTTATAAATCATAATTATAATTTATAAATCATCTATAAATTAAAAAATACGGACAAAATATAGAGTATTTATATTTTAAATTATGAATTATTCAAAATTATTAATTTTAATTATTTAAATTAAGCGTCATTTTTGGGATATTATTTAAACCACATCAAAAGAGTTATGAAAAATTATTTTATCAAGGTTTAAATAATATTTAGTATGTGATATTTAGAATATATAAAATTTTTATGTAATATAAATTTGATTATGAAATCTTTATAATTCAAAAAATATTATATATTTAAAAGGGAAATGCTATAAAATAAATAATATTAAATATTTTATATTATTAAATGAATATAAAGTTTTTATATTTAATATTATGAAATTTTTATAATAAATAGATAATATTATAAATTGTTTATAATTATATTCATTTATGAATTATTCATAAATGTTTATCTCGTGTTTAAATATGTGAAATGTTCATTTAATTAAAGGTTATTCCTTTGTTTTTTATTCATATTTATAGATTTATTATATTATGAATATGTTTAATATTTATTTTAAATGTTAAAATACTTATAGAAAATATCATACATGCAACAAAATAGCTTCATGCTAAGTATGATAATTGATTTAGTTTTCATCTACCTTGACTTCAGTTTGTAAATAGAGTTATTAGATTGAGTTTAGTTGTTGAATATAATCAATACATATTAGGTATTAGATATATAAAAATTGTAATATCTCTTGATTAAATTATCCCAGGGTAGAGTGTAACACCCTGAGTTTTTAAAAATAAAACTGCTTTTGATAGTGTATACGACACGCAATATCAAGCTTAAACAAACCATGATTATTTAAATATGATCGTCATAACCTAGCTATTAAATTTTTAGGTATGAATAGTATTAACTAGTTTATGAAATATATATATATTTATAAATATATATATATACTAATTTATATAAATTTATTGATAAATTCTTAGAAAATAAGCACTCAATTTTTAATGAATACATTTAATTCTTAAAAAATATGTTTCCTTCAAAAATTATTTTTATTACTTTTGTGAGAAAGAAATATAATTAATTTATGGAACTTTTATAAATTATATTATATAAAACTAAAATCATTTTTTAAATCATAATATAAAAATTAACTTAGGGTGAAATTTTGATCTTTTTCCGAAATGGTTGTTTTTACAGTGAATAGTGAAAATTATTAATTTTTCAAATACTGTCATTTATTTTCATTAAATAAAGTAATTTAAAAATATAATTATATTTTTAATTTGGTATTAAAATTATAATATAAGAAATTATTTATAATAATAAAATTTTATTTGAATAGTCAATTTTCATGATTTTGGTATAAGATTATTTTTATGCTTAAAAACACAGTTTTCTACAAACAGTTTCTAAGTGCATAAAGTTTATAATTTTTATCTAATTAATATAATAAATAATAAATTAATACTTAAATTATATTTATTTATTATATATCTATTTATATGAATTTAAATTCATAAAATTATTATTACTAGTCATATAATTAATATATAATCATCAATTTCTTGAAAAATTCATTTCTTGAAAAACTATTTTTCAACTGATTTTTTCAAGATTAATTTTAAATAAATTTAATCCACTTATGTGATTTGAATTTTATAAAATATATTCCATATTTTTAATTATAATAATTAATATTATGAAATAATTTTTTCTTATTTTTTGTTATAATTAATAGTGAAAATATAAAAAAACAAGATGCCATGGTGAAAAACTAAAATGGTAAAAGTGAAAAACATTAGAGGTAAATGGAATAACATGTCATAAAATCATGTTTATTTTAAAAAAATTAGGTTTTTATTGACCATATCACCTATAAAATCCATTATTTATCAATTTTTGAGGAATTTTCCTTGATAATGACTTCCCTTATTGAATAGTTTTTGTTATTTACAAAAATATCACTCTCTCTCACTTATAAAAGGGAAAATACTCTCCTCTACTTTACACACTTAAAAATGAATTTTGGTTTTTAAAATCCATGACTAAATCTCTTCATTAATTCCCTCCCTACTTCTAAGAGTCATTGGTTTGATCATAAATCCAATCTAGTGAGGCTTTAGGTATAATCTTAAAGAGGTGGTTCGAAGAAGAGGTATCATTCTTAACCGAAAAATATTTGATTTATTTATTCTTCCACCTTCTTACAATATTTTTCAATCATTCTGATTTAATAAAAATAGTATCTCCCATAAACATATATTTTATAATGTTAATGTAATAACCTGCACCCATCTCATCTTTCATCAAATGGGAAACAAAACCATCATGATTGTGTACAGCGGACCAACAGCTCACAAACCAATGTAATTAGTTTTCCATCATCACCTCACAAGGATTTTTATGATGATTTATTTAATTTTTATAAATTATATTAATGAAATATTAATCATTTTTTAAAATTAATATATCATAAAAATTATTACCTTATTATCTATTGGAAAATGAAAACATCATTCACGTGTTCAGCGGACTACCGCATTTTGAAGAAATGTGATTATTTTTTTATGATTGTATCACATGGATGGTATATTTAATTGTATTTAAAGAAATAATATTATATTTATGATGAAATTATCATTTTATAAATATAAAATAACATTTACCTTTTTTCATCATGATCGTTTAAAAATGCGTACTTTACTCATACGTGTGTACGGCATACCGTCTCCATGATTGTAACATAGTTCAGTTTTTATAACCATTATTAATGATTGGTTTTAAAGGAAAAATTGATGTATAAAAACAATAATTATGTAATTATTATTATTCTGGATATGATGAAATAATAATCTCTTTGAACTTAGTCAACTTACCAAAGTGATTTTGGACATTTGAGTCAAACATAATCCAAATATCCAAATTGAACATAAATGATTATGTAATTGAATATAATATGATAATAAATAAAATAAAAGGAATAATAAAATTGAATAAGTTTATCAAACAAGTAAATAATTAATATAATTTTATTATTTAGGAAGATAAAGAGCACATGTGATGAATCGAACTCAGGGTAATGAATCTCTTTAAACCACCCTTTTATTTGGGTTATGGCCATTCTCTCTCTAGATCACTTTATCTCTCTTTAAATTTATTTAATGATTATAAATTATGTATATATGTATAACACATATATAACTATATTATTTTTCATTCCTTATATGGGGTAATAAATTCCTTATGTCAATTTCTCAAATGCCTTCATTATGAAATTTCCTTTCATTATGATATGATACAATATTATGAAATCCATTTTATTTCCTTGGGTAATTCTTAAATTTATGAATTATGATTTAATTACACTTTTTGGTAGATATAAATCATGAAAATATTATGATGGGTGTTCCCAGATAACACTCCAATGCATTGGATAAATCTTTAGTCTCATGAGATGATTATGTATGGGATTTAGAAGTAAACCAAATTAATTATGGTAATTTTCCCACCAAGTGATATAGGATAATAAGTTATCCTTGAATCATGTGTATATCATGTTATATGTTTTTTTAATATTCCATATGATTCCATGATCTTATGATACCATGTTCCTTATGATATTATCCCATATGATTACTCATGAGCCTTCTGTTTTAAGATATAATTTTATATGTTTGACTCACAAGTTATGTTTCTTTGTCGTTTTTATTTCTTTATATAAATTTTTAGCACGCCCTTTTTTTATGTATTACCCAAGTTATACTATGTAGTTTTTAGAGCTAAAATATATTTGGGATCTCACTAAGGGTAATAAAAAATAAATATGTTATGTTTTAGTTTCCTTTCGATGTATTATGAACCTAATCTTCCAAATACACTAGGTCTCATGATATTTGATTTGAAATTAATGGATGATTATGTTAAAAATCATATATTAATTTATGTAAATGTTTTGTTCCATTATAGTTGCTATAATAGAAATTTCTAGTTATTTTTTGGGATTGGGACTAGAATAATTTAGTGATAACCCTAGGGATAAGTATAAGGATAAGACTATATATAAAAAAAAAGTATCCTTCAATTTTGGTGAAGTGTGGAATGAGTGAGTTACAAGAAAATAAATCCATATCAGGATACTACAATTGGATTTTCCTATAGAACATTTATAACTAGGGATAATAACCCTGAAAAGATCATATTTAGTTGGACTTGATTATCACATGGTGAATCAAAATGGGCCTTGCATCACACCTAGTTTGACACTCCCAGGTGGTATGTTTTGGAATTTCACAAACTCTTTACAAACTATTATAAAGGACTTGAAAAAAATGTTAGGTTAGAAAAAATAATAAGAAATATTACCATGGATAACCTAAATTGAAACCTAGATACTCTTAAGTTAGGATACACTTATCCTTTATAAGTTATTCCTCCTAAGTTTATAAGTTTCCCTTTTGTATGTTTATTAGATAATGTATTCTCAACTTGTTTTTATTATTTTATTTAATGGTGGGAAATAGTAGAAAACATTCCAAAAACCAACATCATAGGTAATTTAGTGATTTACTAAAATATATGCCTAACTTTATGGAAGTGTGAGCTGAGAATTTTATGGAAGTATTGGCTTAACTAGATCAAGTTATAAATAATAACTTGAATCATGTTAAACACACACATCCTCATAAGAAAGTGTAAGTTGTAGTCGAGTATTTTCTATGACAAATACCTCCTACCATTAGTAGATATTATGATCCCCTCATCATGGAATTATAGATTAATTCCATTCACTACTGGAATTCCCATTTTTTGCAACCAGCTATTTGCGACGGCATCCTGTCACAAATAGCCCGTTGCAGAAAATGGTATCACAACAGATATTTTTTGCGACAAGCCCATCGGAAAATATATCTATTACGATGGGACTTCTACCCATCGCAAAAACCTCCTGATTATATACATTATATACCCAAAAGCCTTTTGAGACGGGCCCGTCTCAATTAGTTCTTGTGACGGGGAACTTACCCATCGCAAATAGCATTCCAATTATATACATTATATACTCATAAACCTTGTGTGACGGGCCCGTCGCAAATACTAAAATTAATTAAAAATAATAATAATATTATGATTAATGAAAAAATTATACTATTATTATAAAAATAATAAAAATATAAAAATATTATTATTATTAGTAAAATAAACAAACCTTAAAAAATATAATACTAAAAAAATATATTTAATAAAATTATGATTAATAAAAAAATTAATATTAATATTATTAAAATAATAAAATAATAAAAAATTATTAAAATATTCAATATTTTCAAAAAAATATAAAAAAATCATAAAATATTATTATTATTATTAGTAAAATAAAAAAATATTAAAATATATAATACTAATAATAAATATTAAAATATTAAAAAAATTAAATTATGCAATATTTCCACCAATATAAAAGATAAAAACTGTAAATAGTTCATATTATTACAAAACTTGAATCAAATGTTTTTAACATAAAAAACAAATCACTGGGGGGTCATGTAGAGGAGGTGGAGGAAACTCCATCCCTAAACTATGAGTCAGACGGCACATGTACTCCATCTGCTTGTGATACTCTTGATGTCACCGCTGCTCCAATCGACGTAGCTCCTCCTCGTGATGTTGCTCCTGCTGCTTCTGCCGCTGACACATCTCTTCATGCTGCTTCTGCAAATTCTATATAAGATTAGCCTGAGTTCTCAACTTCTCCTGATAATGTGAGCTAGAAGATGATGGCTCTCCACGAGCTCCTCTCGAGCTAGATGCTGACATCGTAGCAGTACCATAATAAGTACCAGGAGTCAAATGAGAGTTGATAACAACTACTCGGCCCTTCTCAAAGCCATACTGAGTCGCCTGCATCCATGCTGCCTCATCGAAATGGTGAGCACCGGTCTGCTCAGTTGTCTAGTCCTGACCCTCAGCCTGTGTCTGAGAGGTTGTAGCCTCATATGACTCCTTCAATTCCAATTTAAAATTAAAATTGTGAAAATAATATATGTAGTTAATTGCCAAACTGAAAAAATAATACTAACCACAATCTGATGCTGGAGATCATCTCTAATCTCTCCCGTGGTGGGATCATTGTACATCCTTCGATAAATGTTGAACTTCATAATATTGGGATGCTCGACTGCCTATAGAAATATAAAATAAACTGTTTATATTTAAAGTTATATAAAATATTTAAAAAATATACTTACCAGATGCTCTCTATGCAAACTGAATATATGACTACCAGCTCGATGCGTCACCTCCTATCTCCCCGAGTTCTGTCGTCCCACTGAAGATCTCCTCTGAAATCCACCACCCAACCAGTGTAAACATAATCCATCCCAAATGTGAGATGAAATGTACTCTAGTCGGTGATCTCTACATGACTCTTCAAATTCTGTCACTCCTTCTTTCTTAATGGATGTCCTTCTCAAATTGTGTAAAAACTGACAGAAATGGTCGCGCAAAGAAACCTGCCATGCCGCGTAGATAGCGTCGTGCATGCTATCATCGATAGGATACCATAAACCCTACAAATAATTTATAATATCAAGTTATTAATAAAATAAATTTCAAAATAAATATTATTTATTTACGTACCAGTCAATGATGGAACATTTCACATCGCACATCAACGGGAATCTATTCCCATGTGATCCATGGCTAAGAAAAATAATTGTTCAAGATAGCACTCCCCTGTCCAATAGCTACATGCACAAAACTGTAAAAATGGAATAAATAATCAAACAATTAGTATATATATAAATAAATTAATGAAAGATAACTAAAATATACCGTTTACCATACCTCTGTGTGTGTGGATCGAAACCAATATAGGGACGTCACTCGGGTATAGGGTCAAGAATCATCAGTCGTGCAAGATCGCGCCCCCTCTGTGTACCCCCTGAACCGCTAGTAGGCTGAGGGTCACATGATCCAAAATCTCCCTCATCCAACGGTAGGCCAGCCTCCTGCAACTCGAGAAATATATCAGAGTCCATCTAAAACAGAAAATTATTATTGTTAGAAGATATTTGAAAATAACTATTTAATATAGATATATATTAGTTATGATTATAACCAGCATTTAATTGTGTCAATGTTTATCTTCATCCTCTTCTCCATACCTATCAATGTCAATGTATTCATCTTCCTCCTCAGCATCATCAATATCTATATGAGTTTTAGTTTCAACATCTCTTGTCATTTAAAATTCATTTGTAACATCATTAACTTCTTCATCACCATTGATCCTTACTTGTGGGGTTTTATCATCAATATTCACATCTCTTTGTGAATCAGATGAATTTTGATTAGTCTCTTGAAAAATTTCAATTCCTTCCAATTTAGCAGAACCAAATTCAGTTTGAGTAAACTGGTTTTCCCGAGATTTCATTTTATTATGCTCCACTAATCTCTCAAGTCTCTTGAAGTAGCATAGTACTTTGCATAATAAATTTGATGTGCCTATTGAGCCAGTAAAAATGGTTCATTTACTACAAGAATACTTTTATATTTAATATCAACGATTCCATGAGTTGGATGAACATGCAAGCCTTTCTCAGTATCCAACCACTGAGATTTAAACATTGTTATGTAATTCTGTCCTAGATAATACAGCTCAATAATTTCATCCAAAATTCCATAAAAGTCAACTTCAGTTTCTCTGTGATGTGATCCTCTCAAGAAAACTCCACTGTTCATTGTTTTTTTGACTCCCCGTATGCATGTGTATGAAATCGAAAACCATTCACCACATATTCATTATAAGATTTAACCATTTTGGATGGTGGGTTACTCAATATACACAGTCGCTTATCAATTTTATTAGCATATTAAGACACCTGAAAATTTTTAAAACAATTATCAATATAAAAAATAATAAACATAATTGATATTAAACCATCAATAATTTATGTTACCAGTTTTTGAAACCATTGAGAAAAAAAATTTGTTTCCGTTCTTCAAGATCAGCTGTTGTAATTTGTGGAAGTTGTTTCTTAATATGATTATCATATAACCTAAAAATAGAATAAGTTTAAATATTGTAACATAAATTATATAATAAGTAATATAATCACTCAGAGGACAAATGGTGTCATTTCTTCATAGTTGAGTAGAACATATGTATGATCTATGTGATGTTCATCGTCTGAAAGCCATCATTCATGAACTCCACTGAAACCAAGATTTGGCTTATTAAAAACTGTTAATTGATTGTCCATTTCTTCATTAACATTCCCCTCGTTTAATCCCATGCAATTATGTTTTGATGGATATTGAGATTCAAAATAATGAGAGCAGAAAAAAGAAATTTCCTATTGCAAATAAGCTTCAGCAATTGAGCCTTCAGCTGATGCTTTATTACGTACTTTTTTCTTCAATTTATGCATGCATCTCTCGAATGGGTATATCCATAAAAACTATACTGGACCTCCACATTTATCTTCATGTGGAAAATGTAATATCAGATGTTCCATTGAGTCAAATAAAGACGGCAGAATTATTTTTTCCAGTTTACATATAATTACAGCTACATCTTCTTCCAGTTTTCTTAGTGCATCGTACTCTGTTGTCTCTAAACAAATGTCTCAAAAAAAAATATGATATGTCTGTTATCGAATCCCAAATCATAGAATTCAAAAAACCTCTGAATCTGATCGGAATTATTCTTTCCATTATAACATGACAATCATGACTTTTTAATCCAGTAATATAACTATTCTTAACACATCCGCCCAAATTGGAAGCATAGCCATCTGGAAGTCTCAAATTTGTAATCCACTGAAAAAATAATAAGCGACTCTCTTTGGACAGTGTATAAGCTTATTTTGGCTTTATTAACCTATGTGATCTGACATTTTCATATAGTTCAAGTTCTGGTCGCCTGAAAATTTGGGTAAGATCTAATCATATATTTACAGTATCTTTGGTCTTACCTGGTGTATCCAAAACTGTATGAAATAAATTATCAAAACAGTTCTTCTCAATATGCATAACATTCAACATGTGGCGGACCAACAAATCAGACCAATACGGAAGATCCCAAAAAATGCTTCGTTTTATCCAATTATGTTCTTTCCCAAAGCCATGAATTTTTTGTTGGTTTAATGTTGGTACAAATGTGATGGGAGGTAATGAAAATATAACTGATTTTAACTCTGTACCTAGGATCATCTTTGGAGGTTCACCCCTTTCAATTGTACCTTTTCTGAAATGAGATTTGTTCCTCCGAAAAGGATGATCGGTTAGAAGAAATCTATGGTGACAATCAAAATAGAAAGGTTTTTTTCTATTGATGAGCATAAAGGTTTTCTTGTCTTTCATACAGTAAGGACATGATTTTGGACTATGTGTACTCCAACCAGATAACATGTCATATGTATGAAAGTCACTAATCATCCACATCAATGCAGCTTTTAATATGAAATTTTGTTTCGCAGCAACATCATATGTATTAACATCATCACTCCACAATGCATTTAACTCATCAATCAATGGTTTTAAATAAACATCAATATTCTTTTTCAGATGTCCTGGGATTAATAGAGTCAAAAAGATATAAGGATCCTTCATCAACATCCATGGAGGAAAATTGTATGGAGTTATAAAGATAGTCCAACATGAATATTGACTACCATAAGAACCAAACAAACATAAACCATCAGTAAAAAGACCCAATCACACGTTTTGGAATTCTATAACAAAAGACGGATGAAAACGGTTGAAATGTTTCCATGAATCACCATCAGATGGATGATTCAAGCTTCTAGCTGTTTAAATCTTGGTTTTGTGTCATGAAATCATTGATGCTATATTCTAAGACATAAATAAATGCTTTAACCTGGGTGTAAGGGGGGAATATCTCAACTATTTTATTAGAATTGATCTAGACTTCCCTGGTTGAGCTTATTTATACCTCGATTGTCCACATGTGGGACAACTATCTAATGACTCATTTTCGCCAGAATATAAGATGCAATCATTTGGACATGCATGAATCTTCTGATAACTAAGGCCCAGATTACGAACCAGCCTCTTGCTCTCATAGTAATTTACAGGCAACACATTTCCTTCAATTAGCAGTGTCTTAACCAGAGAAAATATATGATCAAAACAATTTTTTGACATTGCATTCTATTATTTAATAGCCATAAATTTTTTAACCCCTTCTAATTTTCTTATCTTACAACTAGGATATAATGCATCCTCAGCAGACCTCAACAACTTATAAAATTTGGATGGTCCCAACTCAGGAGTTAAATCAATATCATTGTGAGTTTCAGTTTGTTGCACATATGGACCTGCCACATCATGTACTAAATTTTGAAATTGTGATGGATCCGGAATCAATTTATTAAGATCTTCTCTAGAATTGAGTTCACCGTGTTGATACCAAAAAATATAATCTGGTTGAAAACTAAATCGCAAGAGATGTCCCCCAACCTTGTCAACTGTGTCAAACGTTCACAGAGCACATTTTTTAAAAGGACACTTAATTGTGCCTTTAGAAACATATTTTGGTTTTGATGATGCAAATGTTAAGAAAGCTTCAACACCCTCAATATATACAAAATTTAAACCAGAACCATTTGGATTTCTGCACTGATTTATCCAAGCACGATCATCTAATAATGACTGATGTTGACTTCCTTGTTCTATATTTTTTCACATAAAATATAAAATCATCATTGTTTTTTGGATAATTTGAAATTATAAAAACACTATCTGAAAAAAGAAGATAAATAATTACAACTACTTCTTAATAATTACCATTAATTAAGGGAGACACAATTTCCTTCGGATTGATGGCTACTCTTTTGTTCGAAGGCTCATTTACTTGCATCTTTCTCACAGTGAAATCAGAATGAAGAATCTGGTCTGAGGTACGCATATTCATTCTCGTATGCATGAGAATGAATATGTGTACCTCCGACCACATTCTTCATTGAGATTTTAGTGTGATAAAGATGCAAGTAAATGAGTCGTCGGACCAAAGAGATCCCTTTTCATCGATGAATTGTGTTCTTCTAACTTTCACCGCCTAAAAACATTATAAAAAATATGATCCTACGAATGCATATCCAATCTCGTGCATATAAGATTGAATATGTCTACGTAGCAGCACATTTTTTATAATGTTTTGAGTCGATGAGAGTTGAAAAGAGAAAAGTCATCGAGCAAAAGGAGTGTCGTCAATACACTGGAAATTGTGCCAAGTTATTAAAATTTATTAAAATTTATTAAAATTTCTTCCTAATTATTCCTAACCATTCCTAACTAATTATTACTAATTATTACTAATTATTCCTATTTATTCCTATATATTCCTATTTATTCCTATATATTGCTAATTATTACAATTCATTGTTAATTATTACAATTTATTGATAATTATTATAATTTATTGCTAATTATTACAATTTATTGATAATTATTACAATTTATTGCTAATTATTACAATTTATTGGTAATTATTACAATTTATTTCTAATAATTACAATTTATTGCTAATTATTCCTTATTATTTCTAATTATTCCTAATTATTACTAATTATTCCTAACTATTCCTAACTATTCCTAACTATTCCTAATTATTCCTAATTATTTCTAACTATTCCTAATTATTGCTAACTATTCCTAATTATTGCTAACTATTCCTAATTATTGCTAATTATTCTTAATTATTGCTAATTATTCTTAATTATTGCTAATTATTCCTAATTACTGCTAATTATTACTAATTATTTCTAATTATTACAAATTATTACAAATTATTACAAATTATTACTAATTATTACAATTTATTACTAATTATTACTAATTATTACAATTTATTACTAATTATTACTAATTATTACAATTTATTACAATTTATTACAATTTATTACTAATTATTACTAATTATTACTAATTATTCCTAATTATTGCTAATTATTTCTAATTATCGCTAATTATTTCTAATTGTTACTAATTATTACTAATTATTACTAATTATTACTAATTATTACTAATTATTACAATTTATTGCTAATTATTACAATTTATTACTAATTATTTCTAATTATTACAATTTATTACTAATTAAGAAATACTTAGAAATACTTATCAAAATGAAAATTTCTTGAATAATGAAAGGAAATTTGGTAATCATCGTTGTGGAGATGGTTACAAATTTTCCCTTCATTATCCAAGCAGTTTTTGTTTACTAATTATTACTAATAAAAAAATATATAATCAATATTTATGAAAAAACAATATTAATATTATTAAAATAATAAAAATATTTTAAAATATTAAAATTATCAATATTTGCAACAAGCTTTGCTCTATTCTTAACATGTTTAAATCTCAAAGGGTCGCCAATTGTCAAGTCATGCGCAATAAAACGTTTGTGTCAGCCATGTCCAATGTAAACTCTATAATTTTCATTGCATGGTTGATCACCTCGCAAGTAGTGTTGCAATAGGATGACCAAAGTAATGTCATTCTCGTCTCTAAGAATCATCTCGCTTCCTTTACATAGATCATTCTTCCTTAAAAATTTGAGGGGACATCAGTATCTTTCCCTTAAATTTTCAAGGAAGAATGGTCTATATAAAGGGTCATATGAGATAATTCTTATAGATGAGAAGGGCATGACTTGGGTTGTCCTATTGCAACGCTACTTGCAAGGTGATCAACCAAGCATATCTAATTATATCTAATTATATCTAATTATATCTAATTATATCTAATTATATCTAATTATGTCTAATTATATCTAACTATATCTAATTATATCTAATTATATCTAATTATATCCAATTATATCTATTTATATATAATTATATCTAATTATCTCTAATTATATCAAATTATATCTAATTATTACTAATTATTACTAATTATTACTAATTATTACTAATTATTACTAATTATTACTAATTATTACTAATTATTACTAATTATTACTAATTATTACAAATTATTACTAATTATTACTAATTATTACTAATTATTACAATTTATTACTAATTATTACAATTTATTACAATTTATTACAATTTATTACTATTTATTACAATTTATTACAATTTATTACAATTTATTACTAACTATTACAAATTATTACTAATTATTACAATTTATTACAAATTATTCCTAATTATTCCCAATTATTCCTAATTATTGCTAATTATTGCTAATTGTTACAAATTATTGCAAATTATTGCAATTTATTACAATTTATTGCAAATTATTACTAATTCTTTGTTACTAATTCTTACTAATTGTTACTAATTCTTACTAATTCTTACTAATTATTACTAATTGTTACGAATTGTTACAAATTCTATCGAATTGTTACCAATTGTTACCGAATTCTACCGAATTGTTACCGAATTGTTACAAATTCTACCGAATTGTTACCGAATTCTACCGAATTGTTACAAATTCTACCTAATTATTACTAATTGTACCTAATTATTACTAATTATACCTAATTATTACTATTTATACGTAATTATTACTAATTATACCTAATTATTACTAATTATACCTAATTATTACTAATTATACCTAATTATTACTAATTATACCTAATTATTACTAATTATACCTAATTATTACTAATTATAACTAATTATTACTAATTATTATTAATTATTACTAATTATACCTAATTTTTACTAATTATACCTAATTATTACTGATTATACCTAATTATTACTAATTATACCTAATTATTACTTATTATACCTAATTATTACTAATTATACCTTATTATATCTAATTATTACTAATTATATCTAATTATTACTAATTATATCTAATTATTACAAATTATATCTAATTATTACTAATTATATCTAATTATTACTAATTATATCTAATTATTACTAATTACCCCTAATTATATATGATTATGACTAAATTCTGCTAATTATCTATAATAATCTCTAATTATTGAAAATTCACACTAATTATTTATAATTATCACTAACAATATCAATTTCTTACTAAAAATAAATACAAATAAAAATCAATTTAAATCTAATTTAATTACAACTAATAAACAACAATTAAAATTAATAAAAAAAATATAAAATATAAAATATATATATATAAATACCTTAAACTTTGATATTCTGAAGGTGTTGGCGTCTTCTAATTGCTCTCGTATAAAAAATTTAACTAAAAGAATTTTTTTCCTTAAAACTGGAGAATCAAGAGAAAGGGAGAGGAAGATCTGAGTGATTTGGAAAAAAATGGATGGGGGTATATATAGGTTAGATTAGTTGCAACGGGGTTAGTTGCGACGGGTATCCCGTCGCAAATGGTGGTATTTGCAATAGGCCCCGTCGCAAATACCCTAGCCCACATTAATTACAGCCAGCGGTTAAAAGGGAATTTGTGACGAGTCCCGTTGCAAATAAACACCTGCCGGCATACTATTTGTGATGGGCAGCTCTGCCCGTCGCAAATGGTATTTACCGCCGCCGGGCTTTTGCAACGGGGCTCGTCGCAAATACCCTCACCTGCATTAATTACAGTTGGCGGTTAAAAGGGTATTTGTGACGGGACCCGTCGCAAAAGCATGGTGGCGGTAAATACCATTTGCGACGGGCGTCTTTGCCTGTCGCAAATGGTATTTACCACCTCCGAGCTTTTTCTACGGAGATGCGTCCCCGTCGCAAATACCCTTTCCGCGTTTTGGCACGCAAACCATGCCAAACCTATTGTGACGGGTCGCCTATTCTCGTCGCAATTAACCTACTTTTTGCGACGGGAAAAGACTCTCATCGCAAATATGTAGTTTGTCAGACCTTTTGTGATGGTATATATTCCCGTCGCAATTGACCCGTCGCAAAAAACCACTTTTCCCATAGTGATTGAGAATATATTTTATATCCTCCAATTCTATAAGAAATAGAAATTTGTACTGGTTGTTTATTGCATTGTGGGAGAATCTAATAAATGGTGGACACTGATCAAGAACACAATTTTCAAATATGATATTGATTCCGTGGAATGGGAAGACTTTAGGAATATATTTTTCAATAAATATTTTCCCTATAATATCCATATTAAAATGGATAGGGAGTTCCTCAATCTGAAATAAAAGGAAGATGGGTCTATCAGGGCATATGATTCAAACTTCATAAGGCTTACATGGTAGGCCTCCAACTTTTTCATCAATATAAAAAGTAAGGTGGGATATTTCTTTTGTGGGTTAAATATGATTATATGAAAAGAATTAGTGATTTAGGACTTTGAATGCTATGAATATATTGTCTATTGTTCCCTAAAAATTGAGATGGAGATTAGTGACTCTTAGTGGTCTCATGGGACTATATAAAAAATGTAAAATAGAGTTTTTTTGGGAGTATCAATAGATAAATCCCATGGAGGAAAGAAATCCCAACATCTATCATCCTAGAAACTTTATGATGGGAACCAATAGTTGCTTTAAATTTGGAAAATATGGGCATCAGGATAATCAATTCTAGATAAAATCAAGAAATACACTAACGAGGAAGAATAAAAGAAGGTTCAGATCAATACTCAGCCTACGGTGTAGTGCTTCAACTACAAGGAACATGATCGTTATGCAATCCAATACCCTAAGACAATGGTTTTGAAAGACAATCAATGAAAAAAACCTCTGAGGACTAGAGATCAAGGAAGAGCATATTTTATCACTACTTTTGAGGTGGATACCGACAATAATATGGTGCTAAATATGATAGTTATTCACTCAATAATAGAAAACTTACTATTTTATTAAGGTTCTATTCATTATTTCATATCATTCATGTTTAATAGAACTATTATAGAATAACCTCAAAACATGGGGTTTGATCTATATGCCAGAATAGAAAACAGATCAATGGTTACATCCCAAATATATAACTCTTCCACAATCAATATTTATGGATTGAATCTTCCAGAAAATATCATCTTAATTCCTTCAGTGGATTTTGATGCTATACTGGGAATTGATTGGTTGTCCTTATATAATGAAAAAAATCAACTGTCAAGAAAGGTAGATCACTCTCCATGTCCCAAGTCATCTTGTGATTATATCAAAGTGTAAGGAGGAGGGGGAATCTCTCCATGAATCTTCTATTCAATGACGGATATTATTTTAATATGAGAAATAATATTTATCTCAAATTATTGATACAATGGATAGAATAATTATTGAATGCATTTACATTGTGAGTGATTATACAGATGTATTCCATAAAGATTTGTTTAGTATTCCTCCTGACTAAGAGGTTGAGTTCTCAATTTAACTTATACGGAGACATCTATCCATATCTAATACTCCTTATAAAATGCCCAACATTGGGTTTGAAGAGATGAAAAGGCTATTACAAGATAATCTAGAAAAGGGTTTTACATGTTTGAGTGGTTCACCATGGGGTACATCGGTCCTATTCATCAAGAAAAAGGATGGGTCAATGAAATTTGAAATGATTATTGTGAACTCAACAAAATCATGATAAAGAACAAGTATCCCCTCCCATGGATAGATGACTTTTTTGGGGCCAATATTCCTCTAAGGTGGACCTTCGGTCAGTATATCCCTAATTAAAGGTAAAGAAGGAAGATATTCGCAAAACTTCCTTTCAAACAATGTATGTACACTATGAGTTCATAGTGATGCCTTTCAAACTCACTAATGTTTCATCAATTGTTATGGATTTAATGAATAGAGTCTTTATAGATTACCTCGACAAATTTGGGGTAGTATTTATATATTATATTTTTATATACTCCAAAAGCAATGAGGGGTATGTAGAGAATTTTAATACTATGCTAAAGAATTTTATAAAGGGGAATTTATGTCTAAAGTATAGTAACTGTGAGTTCTAGATGAAGGAAGTATCATTATTAGGACATATTATTACCATTAAAAGGAAATATGTAGACCCTTCTAAGATAAATGAAATTGAGGACCAACCTATAGAAGAATATATAATGGAGATTTATAGATTCCATAGAATATATAGGTATTATATATGATTTTTGAGAAATTTTTCACAGTTTTAAAATCCATTAACCAGGCTAACATGAAAGGGAGTAAAGTTTTTATGGACCATTGAATGAGAACAAATCTTCAAGGCAGCTGAATATTCATGAGAATAATTATCCCACGAATGATTTGGAGTTAGATGTAATGATCTTTACATTGAAAATATTTTGAAATTATCTCTATGGGGAGATGTGTGAAATATATACATAACATAAGAGCCTAAAATATATATTTACTTTGAAAGAGGTTAATATACACCGATGAAGATAATTAGAGTTGTTCAAGGACAATGAATTCTCAATCCATTACTATATCGGTAAAGAAAAAAAGTGTAAGATACTCTAATTAAAAAGGATTTGATGACTTTAATGGTGAAGAGAACTGCGAAGGATAAAATATTATAAGGCATGAAATGGATGGACATGATAATCATGAAGGAATATCATCATTCCTTTATCAAGTGAATTATCAATTATACCTTATGGAAAAGATAAAGTATGCCCCAAAAGATTATTTGTAAACTAAGAATAAGGTGGATGCTTTAAGAAAAGGGAAATTCTAAGAGTTCAAAATTTATGAATAGTGATTCATAAGATTTGGGTCATGACTATGTGTACCAACAAATTTAGAGATAAAAAAATATTTTTTGAATGATTCACATAGCTCAAACTTCTACATCCACCCAGGGAGCATAAATATATATCAAGATATTTGATATCACTATTGGTGGGACAATATAAATAAGAAGATCATTGAATATGTATAAAAGTTTCTGGTCATTCAATAAGTGATGGTTGAAAGGAAAAAATATAATAGGATGATGAAATAATTACCCTTACCTACATGGGAATGAGAAAACATAACCATATAATTTTTCAATATTCTTCCAAAGATATCAAGATGAAACAATGTCATATGGGTTGTAGTGGATTATCTTACAAAGACTACTCAATTCATATCAATTCGATATGACTTCTCACTCAATCAACTTATAAGGATATACATCAATGAGGTGGTAAGGCTTCATGGAACACCAGTATCAATTATAATTGACCAAGATTCAAGATTTACCCCCATGTTCTAGAAGAGCCTCCAACATGCTCTAAATACTGATTTGAACTTTAGTATGAATTATTAACCCCAAATGATGGAAAATATGAGTTTAATATTTATACACTATAATAAATATTGAGATCATATTTTATGGACTTTAAAGGAGGATGGGATCAATATACTCCTCTGGTTGAGTTCTCATACAATAATATTTTCCACTCAAGCTTTTAAATGGATACTTATAAATCCCTTTACGGTAAGATATATAGAACGCCTTAATGTTGGTATGATGTTGGTGAAATCAATATTTTAAGACCTAAAATGGTTTAGGGAATGGTAGAAAGGTCAACACTATTCATCATCGCATCAAGATTGCTCAGAGTTAACAAAAGAGCTATGAAGATAATCATCGATGCGACCTAGAGTTTGAGATCAGGGATAAAGTGTTTATCTACATATCTATATGCAATAGTGTCTTGAGATTTGGGAATAAGGGAAATATAATCCCTAGGTACATTTTCCCCTTTGATATTCTTGATCACATCAGAGTTGTTGCTTATCGACTAGCACTCCCACCAACCCTTTCTCATGTACATGATGTATTCCATATATCCCTCTTGATAAAGTACATATCATATCCCTCACATGTACTAAATTCATAGGTGAAACTATAATAAAATTATCTCTCTTATTATGAGCATCTGATAAAGATCTTGTACTATACGGATAAAATTCTACACAATAAGACAACTCACCTATTCAAAGTACTGTGGCAGAACCATAAATACGAAGAGGCAGCCTAAGAATCGAAGAAGAGAAGAAGTAGAATTACCCTCACCTATTTTTACCTTAATGTGTAATATAAAATTTCAAAGTAAAATTTATTTAAGGTTTAAATAATGTAATAAATTAATTTTTTTTTAACTATTTTCAGGAGCATATACGATACACAACAGAGAGCCTAAACGAACCATGATTATTTAAATATGACCATTATAAAATAGCTGTTAAATTGGATGGTATGAATATAATTATATACTTTATGAAATATATATAAAGGTTACAATGGATATAAATTTATTGATAAATTACTAATAAATAAGCACTCAATTTTTAATTATGAAATTTTATTCTTCAAAAATATATTTCTTTCAAAAATGATTTTTATTTATTTTGAGAGAAAATATTATAAATAATTTTTTAAAAATTATTAAATTTAATTCAATAAAATGAACATAATTTTTTAAATCATCATTTTAAAATTAACTTAGGGTGAAATTTGGGTATTTTTCTAAAATGGTTGATTTTTTAGTGAATAGTGAAAATTACCAATTTTTCAAATAATATCATTTCTTTTCATTAAGTCAAGTAATTTAAAATTATAATTATATTTTAAATTTATAATTAAAATTAAATATTAACCATTTTATTTATAATAATATAATTTCATTTTAATCAACAATTTTCATGACTTTGGTATAAGATTAATTTTAGGCATAAAAACATTATTTTCTGTAAACTATTTGTAAGTGCATAAAGTTTATTTTTTTAACTAATTATAATAACCCTTAATAAAGAAATATTAAAATTAAATTTATATATTATATATATTTATTAATTTAAATTTATATAATGGTTATTACTAGTCATATAGTTGATATATGATCATCTATTGCTTGAAAAATGAATTTCTTGAAAAACCATTTTCGCCACATTTTGTGGGTTTAATTTTAAATTTAATTTTATAAATTCTTTGATTTTAATATTATAAAATTTAATCCATATTTTTAATCATCATGATTAATATTATTTAATAATTTTGACTTATTTTTTTGGTCATAATGAATACTAAAAGCAGTAAAAAACCAATTACTATGGTGAAAAACTAAAATGGTAATAGCAAGTAACATTAGAGGAAAATGAAATAAAATGTTTAAAACAAATTTTTTTTCTAAATTTTGGAGGTTTTTATCAACCATATAACTCGTCCAATACATTACTTATCAAATTTTCATCCACTTTATTTGATATTGACTTCCCATTATTGAATAGTTTTGGGTATTTACAAAAAATATCTTTCCCTCTCACTTATAAAAGGGAACATCCTCTCCTATATATTACACACTTAAAAAGACTTTTTGGTTCATAAATTAACTTCCAAAATCCCTTCATTAATTCCTTCCTCTCATCTTAGATTCCTTTGTTTAATTATAAATCTATTCTATGGAGGCTTTAGGTATAATGCTAAAGAGGTCATCTGAAGAAGAGGTATAATTCTTAACCTCACATCTTTGTTTTGTTTCTTATTCCACCTCCATAAAATATTAATCAATCAAGATGATATAATTAAATAATTATATCCCATATATTTAGATTTTATTATGTTAATGTAATAACCTATATACATCTCCTATACCATCAAATGGGAAAAGAAATTGTCATTCGTGTGTATAGTGGACTAACTCCTCACAAACTGATGTAATTCATTTTACATCATCACCTATAATGGTTGGTCATGATGATAGATTTAATTTTTCTATATTATATTCATGAAATATTAATCATTATTGAAAATAAATATATCATACACCTTCTTTCCAAACCATTCATTGAAAAATGATAACATCATTCATGTGTACATAAGACTATCTCATCACAAAGCGATGTGATTCATTTTTTTATTAATGCATATCATAGATGGTATAAGTAAGTGTATTTAAAAAAATATTATATTTATAATATAATTATAATTCTATAAATATAAAATAACATTTATCTTCTTTCCATCAAGATCATTGAAAAATTGAAAAGTTACTCATGCATACATATGGCCTATCTTCTCCATGATTGTAAAATATTTCATTTTTCCTAAACACCCTTCATGGTAATTTTTAAATGTATAATTTATCAATAAAAATTATAATTATTTTATTATTATTATTATTAAAGAGTTTATTAAATAATAATATATTAGACTTTAGTCAACTTTCCAAAGTGATTTTGGACATATGAGTCGAACATGGTCAAAACATCCGACTTACCTAAATGATTAAGTAATTTGATATAACATGATAATAAATAAAATCAAATGAATAATAAACTTTAAAAAGTTTCTTAATAAAGTAAATAATTAACATAAGTTTATTATTCCATAATATAGAGAACACCCATGATGAATCGAGCTTGAGGTAAAGGATCTCTTTAAACTACCCTTTTCGTTAGGTAATGATCATTCTCTCTCTAGATTTCTTTCTCTATATTTAATGTTATGGAATTATTTTAAATTATATATATATTTCTTGCAAATATATACCTAGATTAGTATCCCTTATTTTGATGGGGTAATAAATTCCTTATGTTCATTTCTTAAATACCTTCATTTTGAAATTTCCTTTGATTATGATATGAGGCAATATTATGCAACCCATTTTATTTCCATTGGTATTTATTAGGTTTATTACTTATGATTTACTTCCCTTTTATGGAACACATAAATCATGAACATGTTATTATGGTTTTATCTAGATAGAACTTCAATGCATTCGGTAAATCTTTAGCCTCATGAGAAGATTCTGTATGGGATTAAGGAGTAAACCTAATCCATTATGGGACTTTTTCCACCATGTGATATGTCCTAGAAAGTTATCCTTAACTCATTTTTATGTCATATTATATATTTTTTCCACATTACCTATGATTTCATGGTCTTATGATACCATGTTCCTTATGATATTCTACCATATGATTCCTCATGAGCCTTCTCTTTTAAGATTTCATGTTATATGTTTGACTCAAAATTTATGTTTACATGTCAATTTTATACCCTTAATATGATTTTTAGCTCACCCATTTCTTTTATTCACTCCCTGGGTTATCCTATATAGTTTTAGGAGCTCAAATAGGTTTGCAATCTCACTGAGGAGAATGAAAAAATAAAGACATTATGTTTTAGTTTCCTTTTGATGTATTACGAACCTAGACTTCCAAATACACTAGGACTCATGATATTTTTCTCATAATTAATGGATTATTATATTAAAAATAATTTATTAATATGTGTAAATGGTTGAGGCTACTATATTGAGGGATTTTGGATCATATGTCTCACTATCCCAAAGGCTTATGCCTTAGTCTAGAAAGGTGGGGTTGGATATATATGGAACTAGGATTACTCAAGTGGATATTATTGATTTCATATAATTAAAAACATTTACATAAAAATTTTATTTTCCTTTTTCATGAGATTCACTTAGATATGGGTAAATATATTTGTATTTTATTTTTGGGTGAGTAACACAAGCTGTGAGTTTTGTAAATAGTTACACATCAATATAGTTTGAACATATTAGTTAGGGGAAACTAATATGATTCAAATATAAATCACTAGGATTACATAAGTTAATTTGGTGAGATTAAATCCCCTAAAATTACTAAGTGTGAGATTCCTTCCAAAGTTTTACTTTTCATGACCTCAATCATCCAACCACGTAGGTCATCCTATAACCAGGTGCCCATAGAATATCTTATGTAAAGAAAGTAAGTAATGGGTGATCATAGTAGTATTAGGTGTCTATTTTTTGGCCTTCTATTTGGGTTACACTATCCAAGAGTCCCTAACATGAATAGGTTACTGGAGGAAGAGAGTTTGGTTTATCTACTAATGGATTGGACAAAAAGTTGTCTGCTTGACTATCGAAGAGTCTTATATGATAATATTAGAATGATGTCCTGACTAAATAGTTAAGTGATGGTAAACTGATAAAGAGACCCAAATATTAATGAAATGTAGATCTTGGCATACTATTGGGTATGAATAATTTATAAGTGGTCATTATTTTAGTGGAAGACTGGATAAAAAAAGTCTAATTAAATGGTAATAAAACTTGATACCTATATAATAAAAAA
This sequence comes from Viscum album, assembly GCA_963277665.1. Classification (NCBI taxonomy): domain Eukaryota; kingdom Viridiplantae; phylum Streptophyta; class Magnoliopsida; order Santalales; family Viscaceae; genus Viscum; species Viscum album. Next base: position 1,703,419,447 of record OY728132.1, read on the forward strand.
AATGATGTTAAAGATAATAAAATCATTATTATCAAACTTAAAATTGAAATAAATCCTTAATAGAAGAATATTATTATAATAAACTCTTAATATTGGTAACTTATGAAAACTTATTTAATAAATAAAAAATATATACGGTAAAAAAATACATTCCCAAGTAATCAAGTGTTGAAGTTTTTCAAAAGGTGAATCTAAATAATTATTATAAGAATAAAATGATTCACTTACAGTTTCAAAGGAATTATATATATAAAGACCTAAGTAATTAGAGTCTCATATAAAAAATATTAAAGTTTCTAGGATCAAGTAACTCCACTGATATGGGGGAGATGAATTATTGGATACCATTTTTTAGAAATTCATTCCACTTTAAATTAACCACTATAACCTGTTAATGTTTGATCCACACAAATAAAAATTCACAGCCTCACTCCCACATATAGAAAAATTAATAACAATGGTCATAAGGATTTTTAAAAGGATCATATCCTTCCCAGAATGCCTACTCTATACTATGGTTGGTTAGTCTCCCCAACCATGTATTATTCACTATATGTTATTTCAATCAATGTACTTGTGGATAGTTTCTTTTCATGAAATTTATTATTAACTTTCCCTTTTGGAAACTTCATTTTTTATTGGTAGTAATAATGTTTTGAATACCAAGATCTTTGATTAGCCACTAAATGAGGCTAATATTCATTGTTAATATACCTAATTTTCATGTTATTTGTTATTCATAAATACCATTTTAGTGCATTTTACACTTTGAACATCATTTCACATTATGATTGTAATACCTTCTTAAAATGCACTATTATGTGGTACATTTTTGAACATCATTTAAAGTACCCAATGATTCATCTGATTTTAAGGAATATAATTATACATATTTTAATTTTATATTTTTGTAAATTGATCTACACTTAAATATGAACATGTTTGATTCAGGGATCAATGGAGAATTCATGGAGGATGATGGAGATATTTGGCAATGAAAGGAAGCAATTCTGGAGAAGGCAGATTGGACACCAGCCCAATGATGAGACTGTGGGGCCCAACATACAGGCCCAATTAATCCCAAATTTCGTGGGATGCTAGAAGACATGTACAGGAACAAATCACTCTTCAGGAGTTAATGCTAATTCGGCCTCCATGGTGGTCATTTAGGCGGCCCAAGTTAGAGATAAAATTCTGGGCCAGATTCTGCGGCCCAGAAAAACAGTCCACCATTTTGATCATATCTCGTAATACACAACTCCAAATAGGCCCAAATTTTACAGGCGGTTAGTAGACATCCGGAGATCCATTTTCTTCTTCTATGGCCCACCCTGATTCGGACTTATAGAAGGTCTTCAAGACGCGTCTGTTCGGTGGATGAAAACTGGCTGCCACCTCGGGTCAAGGGTGGAGAAGTCACCTCTCCACCTACTTTCCACCACCTATGCCTACCCTCATTGATTGGGATGACTTGTACTGTTGGTGGTTCGACCCAAGGCTCCCAAAATGCCTATTTAAGGCAGTGGTGGTGAAGGAGTTGAAGATCTTGGATGCTTTGTTCAATTGTAATGTTATGCTGCATTTTTGTTGCCTCAATTTTGTCTTTCACATGTAAGTTGTTCAATTCACTTTAGTTTCTTAATAAAAGTTCTTCTTCTACACTTATTCTGTTGTTCTTAATATCACTTTGATACCGTTGGATCAAGGTGTGAATTTATTCACACCAACCCTTGTGAAATTATTCACACAACGGTGGAGTGATCATTTTATTTTTGTTGTGTTCTTTACTTCTCCATTTCCTCCCTTATGAGTCTACTTTCCGCTTCCATTGAAACCATGGGATCAATGGAGGGCTAACACACTTATGGGTTGATCCAAGGGAGTAGCAAGGGGCTGGATTGGATGTTATTTATCACCTAATTAATGTATAATCACTTCTTTAATTGGGATTTTTATTTGATGATTTTTAAACTCCATCGTCCTTGTTGAATTTAAGGCCACACACTTCAAGTACTAATACGATCCTTTACCTTGAAGTGCTCAAAACCTTGATCCTTCAAGTGTATAGGTGATTAGTATTAGAGGGTTTAGGAATTAAATCAGTAAGTGATGATGTTGTTTTATCTCCTTAAATGAACCCATCTCAAATTTAAGAAATTGAAAATCATTAAAAAGAAAATACGTCCAATCCACCCCGAGCAATAACCTAGGATCAACTCATTCTTTTAAATTGAATCCACTTAAATCTATTAGATATATTTAAAACCCATCCAAAATCAATCCAAGTTGGCCACTTCATAGCCAAAAATTCATCCCTTAGGTTGTGTATCTTAGGTATTTTCTTAGGTCTCTGTGGAATCGACAACCCAAGCTACACTACAAGGACCGTTCTACCCTTCTTCTCTTGGGTAAATTTGGGCGTGAACCAAATTTTGGCGCCGTTGCCGGGGACCAAGTAAGTACCTTAGATCCAAAAAAAAAAACCTTCTTTCCTCACCTCCATTCTTCTACTCTCACCCAAGATCTCTTATCTTGTCCCTTTCTCGCTTTTTTTTTTGGCGCATGTCCGCCTACACCCGCGATTTCTCAAACAGACTAGTTAGGGTGGAAAGTTCTAGGATAGGGGAGTCAAGTGCACCTAAGGGATTGTTTAAATCAGATTCAAATATTCTTGAAACCCCAAAGTCAGAACTTGAAACAAGTCCAATGGAGGGTCATCCACAAAATCAAATTGTAAACCCTGGGGGGAATCAAATGGGAAACCAAAACCAAGAAGCTCCAAACTTAGGGAATGTAGTTGATCAAACCATGAACGACTACCTCACTCCAGCTTGGACCAATGCCCCCTCATGCATTAGACACAATTCCATAGGAGACACCAACTACATATGTCCTAAACCACCTTCCAACCTTTCATGGGATGGAGTCAGAAATGCCATACCTTCATGTCAAAGAGTTCAACGACATTGTTGAAACCATGTGTCCCCCACATCAACTAGAATCCGCTAAGATGAGGCTATTTCCTTTTTCATTAAAGGATAGAGCTAAAAATTGGCTAAACAACTTGAGACCTGCATCAATCCACTCTTGGGACCAACTGCAAAGAGAATTCTACAAAAAATACTTCCCTCATCACAAAACAATCGCACTTAAAAAGAGCATCCAAAACTTTTTTGAAAAAGAGGGAGAGTCATTATATGAAACATGGGAGAGGTTCAAAGACACCCTAAACATGGTTCCACACCATGGGTTTTCCATACCTGAACAAGTGAGAATTTTCTATGAAGGGTTGGGTCCGGGGAACAAACAATTCATTGACATGATGTGTAATGGAACTTTTAAAAACAAAGCCCCAAATGATGCTTACGAGTATCTGGAAAGTCTGGCTGAACAAAACCAAACTTGGGGAACTTCACCTTATTCTGAAAAGCCACAAAGAACCACTGGAATTCATACACTTAGAGAAGAGGAAAGCCTTAGTGCTAAACTCGCAGCACTCTCTAGGAAGGTTGAAGAGATAGACCTTAGGAAAGTCCATGAAATCCAAAATGTAGACCTTGTTTGCACAATTTGTGACAAACATGACCATAAAACAGACAACTGCCCAACCATTCCATCCATCAAGGATGTTCTTCTAGGAGGACCCCCAGCGGAAGTCAATGCCCTAAACTTTCAAAAGCCCCAATACCAAAACACCTTCAATCCAAGGTACAATGACCACCCAGGCTTCCGCTGGAAAGATAACCAACAACCTAGCCAACCACAGGGACAAAATCCTTACCCCCATCAGAACTACCAAAACCATAACCAGTTCCAAACCCAACCTATCCAATACCAACAGCCACCGGTCCATTTTCAACAAACCATCCCACCTCCAAAATATCCCCCTGGGATAAACCAACCTACTCAAGCACCAACCCAAACTATTCCACAAAGCCTACTAGAACAACTATGCAAACAAATGGAGAGGATGAACTCAGAAGTCTCTTCCCTAAAACAAGAACTTCAAACCATCAAAACAGGAAAGGCACCCATGCCTACTCAGGCGGTGCCATCCTCAACTTCAAGGGGAGAGTCAAGTTGTGCTCAAACAACTCATGAACAACTAAAGGCTGTGACTGTTTTAAGAAGTGGGAAATCAATTGAGAAACCTGAACAACTAATTCAGAACCCACCTGAAGATTCAAACTTGGATGAAAATTTAAATGAACCACAAGATCAAACTGAGGAAACTGATAACAATGTGAAAGAAACAACTCTTCAACAAACAACCCCACAACCTGCACCATTTCCTCAACGCATGAGGGGGAAACCCAAGCCTGAACTGAGTGAAACATTGAGGGAAATATTCTCACAAGTCAAGTTGAACATACCCCTTCTCGATGCCATCCAAACTATACCTGCCTACTCAAAGTACCTTAAGGACTTGTGCACTTTTAAAAGAAAATTTTCACATAAAAACCAAGTCCTTTTGGATGCTAATGTGAGTACCACCATTCAAGGGACCATTCCTCCTAAGTTAAAAGACCCAGGTTGCCCTTACATCAATGTTGAACTAGGAGAAAGAAAAGTTGTCAAGGCCTTGTGTGACCTAGGTGCTAGTGTCAATCTCATCCCATATGCTGTGTACTGCCAGTTAGGCCTAGAAGAGCTCCAACCCACATCTGTCACACTTCAGCTTGCTGATCGTAGCATTAGGGTTCCAAAGGGGATTTTAAAGGACGTTCTGGTAAAGGTTGAAAACTTCATCTACCCTGCTGATTTCATTGTCCTTGACAACCATCCAAATTTAGGAAATAAAGAACAAACCCCAATCATCCTTGGTCGTCCTTTCCTTGCAACAATCAACTCTGTTATCCGAGTCCGAAATGGGAACATGACCATCACCTTTGGGAACATGAGTCTAGACTTGAACATCTATAATGCAAGCTCACAAATAGGGGATGACGAGGATATTCATGAAGTAAACATGATAGGAAGCATTGATAATGAATCCATGGAACATCAAGGAATATTTGATGAATGTTTAAGTCAGAATGAGATTGATTTCCTTTGTTCACATGAAGGAAGTTTATCTCATTGGCTCGAATCATTTTCAAATTGCTCCTATAATGATGTCTTAGGACCAACAATCAGTGAAACCTTTCAGGAAAACACATTCATGGAGACAACTCAAACTCCCTTCCCTAACCTAGGTCAATACAATCTTGTGGCTGAAACTTCTACACATGGGGAATCAATTCAATCTGAAAATCTAGGAAACAAATTTGATCTTGATCCAATGCCCCAATATTCTGCTGAAATTCTGAACCAACCAGATCTTGAATTGAAGGAACTTCCTACTTCCCTCAAGTATGCCTTCCTAGGGGAAAATCAAACACATCCTATAGTCATATCTTCTTCTCTTGAAGCCAATCAGGAGGGGATGCTTCTAGATGTCCTTAGGAAACACAAGAAAGCCATTGGTTGGACCCTGTCTGATATTCCTGGGATTAGCCCACTTATTGGAACTCATAGGATTACTCTTGAATCTGAATCCAAACCATGTCGTCAACCTCAGAGGAGACTCAATCCAAATCTTATGGATGTGGTAAGGAAAGAACTTCTTAAGTTGTTGAAAGCTGGTATCATCTACCCCATAGCTGAGAGTGAGTGGGTAAGCCCAATTCAAGTTGTCCCAAAGAAAGCTGGAATCACTGTGATCACTAATAAGGATGGGGAAATTCTTCCAACTAGGGTGAGTAGTGGCTGGAGAGTCTGTATTGACTATAGGAAGCTCAACTCTTGTACCAAGAAGGACCATTTTCCCTTGCCCTTTATTGATCAAGTCCTCGAGCGAGTGGCGGGTCATCAATTCTATTGCTTCCTAGATGGGTACTCAGGTTACAATCAAATTGAGGTCTCCCTAGAGGATCAAGGGAAGACTACATTCACATGTCCTTTCGGTACCTTTGCCTTCAAACGCATGCCCTTCGGGTTATGCAATGCCCCTGGAACCTTCCAGCGGTGCATGATGGGAATCTTCTCAGATATGGTAGGGGATTTTCTAGAGGTCTTCATGGATGACTTCTCTGTCTTTGGGGATACATTTGAGGGATGTCTTAGGAATGTGGAGAGAGTTTTGTCAAGATGTGAAGAAAAGAATCTGGTCCTAAACTGGGAAAAATGCCATTTCATGGTAAAAGAGGGGTTAGTCCTTGGCCATATAGTCTCGGGTAGGGGAATTGAAGTTGATAAAGCAAAGGTTGACATCATTCGTCACCTTCCATCACCCAGAACTGTTAAGGAAGTGAGGTCCTTCTTAGGACATGCTGGTTTCTATAGAAGATTCATTAAGGACTTTAGTTCAATCTCTCGCCCTCTTTGTGCTCTCCTAGCAAAGGATGCTCCATTTGTTTGGACAGAAAGCTGTGAGGGTTCATTTTCAACCCTTAAATCCGCTCTCACCTCTCCTCCCATTATGAAATATCCAAACTGGGACCTTCCTTTCGAACTCATGTGTGATGCCAGTGACTTTGCTGTAGGAGCTGTGTTAGGACAACGGTGTGATAAAACTCCATATGTCATTTCTTATGCAAGCAAATCCTTAAATGATGCCCAAATCAATTACACCACCACTGAAAAGGAGTTACTTGCTGTTGTGTTTGCCTTAGAGAAATTCAGGTCCTACCTCTTAGGATCACCCATCATTGTATTCACCGACCATTCAGCTCTAAAATATCTCTTCCAAAAACAAGATGCAAAGGCTAGATTGATTAGGTGGGTCCTTCTTCTTCAAGAGTTCGATTTAACCATTAAGGATAAAAAAGGTGTCGAGAATGTTGTAGCTGATCACCTCTCTAGGTTGGAATTCAAGGACAAATCACATCACCTTTCTGTGTCTGATTCATTTCCCGATGAGAACCTCTATTCTGTGAGTGATTGCCCTTGGTATGCTGACATAGCCAACTTCTTAGTTTCAGGGGTCATTCCAAAATTCTTAGGGACCCAAGCTAGAAGAAAATTTCTTTCTGATGTCAAGCATTATGTGTTTGATGATCCATACCTATATAAGTTCTGTCCTGACCAAGTTATTAGGAGGTGTGTGCCAGAATCCGAACAAGAGTCCATCCTAATGTTCTGTCATAGTGAGGCTTGTGGAGGTCACTTTTCCTCCAAGAAAACTTCTGCCAAGGTTCTTCAATGTGGTCTCTTTTGGCCCACCCTTTCAAGGGACTCCTACACATATTGTCAAAGCTGTCCTAGGTGTCAACAAGTAGGGTCCATCACAAAAAGGAATCAAATGCCACTCACTCCTATCTTAGTGGTTGAAATCTTTGACTGTTGGGGAATTGATTTCATGGGTCCCTTCCCAAACTCTCGGGGATACCTCTACATACTCTTGGCTGTCGATTATGTCTCAAAATGGGTTGAGGCCATTCCTACAAAATCCAATGACCATCAAACTGTGATTAGATTCCTTAAAGAAAACATCTTCTCTAGATTTGGGATTCCTAGGGCTATCATTAGTGATCGTGGAACTCATTTCTGCAATCGCCCATTCTCATCGCTCATGGAGAAGTATGGAATTTCTCACAAAGTGTCCACTGCTTACCACCCACAAACCAATGGTCAAGCTGAGTTAGCCAATCGAGAAATCAAACAAATTCTTGAGAAAACTGTTAATCCATCTAGGAAAGATTGGTCGAGCAAACTCTTAGATGCTCTTTGGGCATATCGAACAACATTTAAAACTATCCTAGGAATGTCCCCATATAGGTTGGTTTATGGTAAAGCATGCCATTTTCCAGTGGAGATTGAGCATAAGGCCTTTTGGGCAATCAAAAAAATGAACTTTGACATTTCTTTGGCCGGAATAAAGAGGAAATTGGATCTAAACGAGCTTGAGGAACTTAGGATGGAGGCTTATGAAAATTCAAGGATCAATAAAGCTAGAGTTCAAGCCTACCAGTCTAGGAATCTTAAAACTAAACACATTGAACCAGGGAAACCTGTGCTTTTGTATAGTTCTAAACTTCATTTGCACCCGGGAAAGTTGAGGTCTAGATGGTCCGGTCCATACATAGTGCATAAGGTGTACCCCCATGGGGCTGTTGAAATTCAAGATCCCACCAATGGTCAAATATTTAAAGTTAATGGTCATAGAGTCAAACCATTCATAGAACCATTCCAAAAACATGAAGTTGATGAAGACCTGAGTGAACCTACCTTTGATGAAAAAAAAAACAACAATTAATCAATAAGGGGTTTAAGTCGAGCTAACGACGTTAAACAAAGCGCTGCACGGGAGGCAACCTGTGGTTTTTATGTTTCTAATATTTCTGAATCATCTTTATTTTTCAAATAAGATTACTTAATCATTTTTATATTTTAAAAAAAAAAAATAGACTTTTGACCTGTTCTTCTATTATGAGTATGGATGGGTACGAAAGAGGAGCACCATATTCATCCGTGTCACGTGGTGTGATCCTTGAGTAATACCTTACCCAGAAATTTAAAAAGAAGACAATGTATCATCAGTTTATTTTGTTTTTATTATTCAATGGGTTAAAAAAAAATATATAATAATACAAAAAAAAAAGTCCACGCCATAGGCCGTGGGGCAAACCCCGTCACAACCGGCGAAGCCGCGGGGACTCGAACCCGGGACCGAAGGGAGACAGGGGCGCGCACTTACCACTGACCTGCGGCTTCTTGTGCTACCTTATTCTATAATTTTTATATATATTCTTATATTTTACTTCCTTTATTATATAAATATATATATATATATTGTTTGTTTTGTTTGTTTTGTTTTTTTTTTTTCCTTTTTCCACTAGGGAACTTTGCAAGCGACATGGATATCAAAGGAACAAATTCAAGCTGCAAGAACTTCCAACTTCAACCACCAGGTGACTTCATTCCATAACCCTCATTTTCAATTTCATTTTTTAACTTTAATTCTCTACCTCTACCCCCTTCTAAATTTTCTTTTCTTTAAACACTGGGGACAGTGTTGTTTTAAGTTGGGGGGGGAGATAAAATAAAAAAAAATGCTTTTGTGTCAAAAACAAAAATTGAATGATTTGAAAAAAAAAGTAAATGGAAGGAAAAATTCCTTTAACTTCGAACATGGTAATACACATTGTACACTTTGAAACTGAATATCAAATAATTTAGAATGCCCTGATTCTGATTTTAATCCTTGTATAATTTCATGAGCATAGATTTTGGAAAGTGTGGCTGTCCAATGTGATATGTCATCATTTATATTTTCATCCAAATAAAAAAATGCCACAATGCACGTCCTCTAGACTGTGGGGTACTAATTTGAATTTTTGGGGTCCCATAATAAATAGCATAGGCTGGTTTTATTTTTATGAATAATATGAGTATTCAAAAAAAAATTAAAAAAAAAATTATTATTAAAAAAATAAAAAATAAAAAAATAAAATAAAAATTTGCGTGTAGAGCAATGGATTGATAAAATGCGAGGCTTTCGGCACTTGGGGATCGTGACTCCAGAGTTGTCTAGCCCTGAGTTTTTCAATCTATCTCTATTTATGGTAATATGAATTTGTTTTTGATTAAAGTTAACTCGAGACGATGCCCGAGTATGTGGGCTTCACTTGGTGCCCTAAGGCCTTTGAGTCTGGGAGTCATCGGCAAAGTCTTGCTACATGGGTTAATTTGATTAATTGCAATCTCAATTACTATAGCAATATTGCAAAAAACAAATAAAAAAAAAGAGGGATGAAGAATACTCATATTAGGATTAAATGTGATTCCACCTAGCGCTTCCATGATTTCCCCCTTGAATGAAAATGAACCCCCATATCTATTGTGATTCACAACACATCATTACACCTAATTGAGTTGGATGAAGTATGATGATGGATTTGATCAAAGGAATGGGCTTGGGATTGGGATCTGCTTATGAAAATATCTCGTATTAAAATATTTTGATGGGTTTCATGATTGTTTGGTATAAGGTTTTTTGGTGATCATTGTGTATTAAAATGTTTTTAGAAAAGGGAATTTGAATTTCATTTTTTTTTATGAGATATATTTTGCTCGGGACTAGCAAAACTCAAGTTGGGGGGTGTGATTAGCCACTAAATGAGGCTAATATTCATTGTTAATATACCTAATTTTCATGTTATTTGTTATTCATAAATACCATTTTAGTGCATTTTACACTTTGAACATCATTTCACATTATGATTGTAATACCTTCTTAAAATGCACTATTATGTGGTACATTTTTGAACATCATTTAAAGTACCCAATGATTCATCTGATTTTAAGGAATATAATTATACATATTTTAATTTTATATTTTTGTAAATTTATCTACACTTAAATATGAACATGTTTGATTCAGGGATCAATGGAGAATTCATGGAGGATGATGGAGATATTTGGCAATGAAAGGAAGCAATTCTGGAGAAGGCAGATTGGACACCAGCCCAATGATGAGACTGTGGGGCCCAACATACAGGCCCAATTAATCCCAAATTTCGTGGGATGCTAGAAGACATGTACAGGAACAAATAACTCTTCAGGAGTTAATGCTAATTCGGCCTCCATGGTGGTCATTTAGGCGGCCCAAGTTAGAGATAAAATTCTGGGCCAGATTCTGCGGCCCAGAAAAACAGTCCACCATTTTGATCATATCTCGGAATACACAACTCCAAATAGGCCCAAATTTTACAGGCGGTTAGAAGACATCCGGAGATCCATTTTCTTCTTCTATGGCCCACCCTGATTCGGACTTCTAGAAGGTCTTCAAGACGCGTCTGTTCGGTGGATGAAAACTGGCTGCCACCTCGGGTCAAGGGTGGAGAAGTCACCTCTCCACCTACTTTCCACCACCTATGCCTACCCTCATTGATTGGGATGACTTGTACTGTTGGTGGTTCGACCCAAGGCTCCCAAAATGCCTATTTAAGGCAGTGGTGGTGAAGGAGTTGAAGATCTTGGATGCTTTGTTCAATTGTAATGTTATGCTACATTTTTGTTGCCTCAATTTTGTCTTTCACATGTAAGTTGTTCAATTCACTTTAGTTTCTTAATAAAAGTTCTTCTTCTACACTTATTCTGTTGTTCTTAATATCACTTTGATACCGTTGGATCAAGGTGTGAATTTATTCACACCAACCCTTGTGAAATTATTCACACAACGGTGGAGTGATCATTTTATTTTTGTTGTGTTCTTTACTTCTCCATTTCCTCCCTTATGAGTCTACTTTCCGCTTCCATTGAAACCATGGGATCAATGGAGGGCTAACCCACTTATGGGTTGATCCAAGGGAGTAGCAAGGGTCTGGATTGGATGTTATTTATCACCTAATTAATGTATAATCACTTCTTTAATTGGGATTTTTATTTGATGATTTTTAAACTCCATCGTCCTTGTTGAATTTAAGGCCACACACTTCAAGTACTAATACGATCCTTTACCTTGAAGTGCTCAAAACCTTGATCCTTCAAGTGTATAGGTGATTAGTATTAGAGGGTTTAGGAATTAAATCAGTAAGTGATGATGTTGTTTTATCTCCTTAAATGAACCCATCTCAAATTTAAGAAATTGAAAATCATTAAAAAGAAAATACGTCCAATCCACCCCGAGCAATAACCTAGGATCAACTCATTCTTTTAAATTGAATCCACTTAAATCTATTAGATATATTTAAAACCCATCCAAAATCAATCCAAGTTGGCCACTTCATAGCCAAAAATCCATCCCTTAGGTTGTGTATCTTAGGTATTTTCTTAGGTCTCTGTGGAATCGACAACCCAAGCTACACTACAAGGACCGTTCTACCCTTCTTCTCTTGGGTAAATTTGGGCGTGAACCAATCTTGGATCCTATTACAATACATACAATTATTTTTTAATTATATAACGTGATTCTTTAAATATATAGAATGAAACCTTCTATTTTATAAATAAACACATCTTCTTAAATTTCATCCTTCAGAAAGTATGATTTCACATCTATTTGATAAACTTTATAATGATTGTGTACAACCACTATAAGAAATATTCTTATAGTTTCCAAACTTTCTATGGAGTCAAAGGTTTATTTAAAGTATTTTCCTTCTAATTGATAATATTCCTTGCATTCCAAATGAGATTTTTTTCTTATAACATCACTCTTCTCATTCATTTTGTTTCTAAAATTACAGTTTGTGCCAATAATATTTTTGATTTTTATCCTTGGAAAAATATCCTAAGTAAAGTTATTCTAAATTTGATTCAGTTCATTATGAATTTATTTTACTCACTTTTCATGATCAATAGCTTCATCCACTATTCTTGTATTTACCTATTATTTAAGAGTAGTTTGATTTCTATTCTCGTTCTTCTTATAGTTATCACAGTATCTTCTTGACCTCCAATTATTTTTTTATTTAAATGTGTATATTTATAATTTTAAACTATTTTAGATCATTTATAATAGCCTTATATTCATCACTTGTAAGTTCTTAATCAGTATTAAAAACATTTAGATTAATTTCATCTTCTTTTTCAACTAGTTTTTTTTTAAAACTTCTTGTTATTTTCTCTTCAAACCCCAAAATCTACTATATTTATTTAACCTAATGTACATTTATTTTCAATTATTTTAACTTAATGTAAGTACATTACCTTTTTAAACCTCTTTTAATAGCACATATACCCACTACCATTAGATAAGTATCCAATAAATACCCCTCTATCTGCCTTTTCCACAAATTTTCCCAGCTTGTTATCTTTAATATTTATAAATCATGGACTTCTAAATACTTCAAAGTACATTATGGTTGGATTATTATTGTTCCAAATATCATAAGTATTAAAATATTTAATATTTTTCAAAATATATATGTTTTTAATGTGTATATAAATACACATTGATTCACTTTAAAAGTATTTTGAGACTTTGTTTTCAGCTAGCATTATCATTCTCTTCTCAATAATGATTCTATTTTTTCTATTAGAAAAATCATTATATTGGGGAGTATATGGTTTTTTTAATTGAGTATTGATTCCATATTTAGAAACAAACTTTTAAATGCATCACTTATATATTCCTTTTTATTGTCTTATCTCAATGATAAAGAGTCTAAACTCTTTTTTAACTTGTCTCTTTAAAACTTTTAACATCTAAATAGATTCTAACTTGTGCATAATGAACATAACATTTATCATTATATTTAAATAATAAATGAATGTTATGAATTATAAATCATATATTATAGTTTTTTTTGCTCATGGGACTATATAAATTAGTGTGAATGAGTTACAATTATCAGGTAGATAGAATATCTACCTTCTTATGAGATTTATGAGTCATCTTTCCCTTTTGATAGGTTCCAAAAACATTATCACTTTCTCTTTTCATATTTGGAACATCTCTAGTACACTCATACATTTGAATTTTTTCTATGATTATTTGTACAAGGTGACCAATCCTTCTATGCCACAGTATACTCTCATCTTTTTCACCCAAAAACTATGAATTGGTAGGATCACTAATTAAAACATAATTACTAATTATGATAGTTCCTTGATATATGATATTTCTATCCTTTATGATTTAATAATACATAATTCATTCTTAAAAATAACTTTATTCTCATCATCATAGAGTTAAAAAAACTAAAAAGATTATTCTTCATTCATTTCGCATACAGGACATCAATAAATTTCAAATTTTGAACCTTAATTTTAGTCAATCCAATCTCCTTAATTTATATATAATAGTCATTAATAAAGGTGAAATATCATCATTTATATTTATCAATATTTTTTAGAATAATCATATCACCTATCATTTGGGTTGATCACCCATTATTAATAACCCATGACTTCTTTCATCTACTATAATTAAATGAATATTGTGTTAGAATCATAAGCTTCTGAATTACCTTTACTTTATCAGTAAAAGAAAAATGTCTTGGAAAACTTATCATACACTTCAATGTACTATGACCATGGACCTCAAACCTATTAAAAACTTATTAAAGAAACTCAAATCTATTTTGATTTAGATAAATGGAAGTATTTGTCTTTATGTAATATATTCTATGAACGCCATAGTTTCTCTCCTCTAAATGACTCCCCTAACTTCATTCCTCATTCTAGGAAGTGACATATTACAACAGAATTTGTATTCATTTTTTCCAAACACTCTAATACGCTGGTAGTATCCTTAGAATATAAATCTTATAATATCATATAAGCATTTCCAGGCCTATAGTCTAGATTTGTGTTCTTATTGTACACTTTGGGTCTATATTTGATTCTTTTTTGGAGAAATAGGGTTACTTAATGTTTTCCTTTATTCTAATAATATAAGTGAATATTTCTCCTCATTTTTATTGATCTATACTTGACTAGATTTTTAATTTGAACCTAGACTACTAGTAAAAGAATAATTACTATTAGATTCATTATTATTATATATAACATAACTTATTATGAATATTCCCTTATCCACTTTATATGATTCACCATTGACTTTAAAAAATGAATCCTTTTTTCAACTTCTTCAAATCATTCTCAACCTAAAGAAACATAGATTGTGTCTGGGATAATTGTTCTTCTTTTAAATAAAATATTTAATAAATATCTTTTATTATCTTCTCATGTTTAGTATCTTTTAACCTGAATTTTTTGATTTCATTGGAAAGGGATGCTTCATTATTTTCAAAATAATTCTTCTATTAATTCAACTTATTTTTTTCTTTCACTGGATTTTTCTTTTTCTTATTGATCATGGTATTCTACTCATGATTATATTTAAGATCAAATTTTAACATGTGTTCCAAATTTTTTTGTTCTGATTCATATTATTCACTAATTGAAGTGTTAAACCCTTTTTCAACATGATCCATGAAATTAGTGAATTTCTCACCAAAATCACTTTCAAATTTACAATTAGATTAATGAATAACTTATTTTTACTTTCCTATAATATTTATTATATTTATTCTAGAAAATATCCTCTTTCTTATACCATATTTGGAAGATTAATTTGAGTGTTTACCCCAACTTTTTTATTTGAGGTTTCTCATCATTATCAAATTCAAAATAAATTTCCTTATTATTTGTAAACTTCATAGAAAAATATGATAAATTCCTTTTTATATGTATCATATAAGTGGAAATTTTACTTTACTATTTATATTGACCTTATTAAATATTTTTAAAATAAGAGTACTGATTTATTGATATTATTAATTCTTTTATCCTCCTCATAATCACTTGTATTTAGAGTATCATCATCAATTTTTATTATAATCATCCTCATCGCCTCAAATACCATTTCACCTCTAATCTTTTTCAAAAAGGATGTAGTTTTTCCCATTTTCTATGAAATGATAATGGAATGTGATTCATTAATGGAATGATCATATTGGTATTTAAGAGATGAAACTTTGTAATCAAACCTATTCAAAAAAATTCTCATTAGATTTTTGAAAATTTTTGTGTCATTCGGATTTTCAATAAACCCTCAAATATTTCTAAGAATTTCATTCACTCAAGTAAATTAATAATCAATATTTTCTTTCTCAACCATATAGATCTCCTAAAATAATCTTCTATAATTATATAATTTAGAATCCTTAAATTTCAAATTTATTTTATAGCTACTTGCCTGCTTGTCCTGGAATCCTTTGGCTAATTGAAGCCCCATCACTTTGGTGTACAATTTTTCTAAAAAAATTTTGAATAACATTTTGTACCCTTATATCAACCTCTATATTTCTTTATCTAAAAATTTCATTATATACATACCTTTAATTGGTTGAAAACCAACCACTACTCTCACACCCTACCTGGGTTACTATAAATAGTAATCAGGTTGGGTCACCACATGGCCTCAAATGTGGATCCCTATACACCATAGGTTATTGACTAGTATTTAGGGCCTTGGGTGTAACCTTGGGGAGATTATACCCTCATTTTAGAGAAATAAAAATAGTATAAAATAACTAATCATGATACATAATCATATTAAACTGTAAATAGAAGTAGATAAATATAAACAGATGATAATAAATAAAATACAATAAGGGCCCAAATATCCATGCCATACATACATGGACATCCCACTAGGTTGGTTACATATAAAGTCTATAATAAAAGAAAACAAAAACATTATCTCCATATAATATCAAGTCATACCACATACCAAGATCTATGTTCAAATATGATCCATCCTACATGATCATTCCTAGGCCTTAGTCTAACCTATGCCGGCAACTATATGACTTTCTGCTCTGGCACCCAAGCACAATGGTAGCCATAAAAGATTTTGAGTATAAAACTCAATAAGGAACCACAAACTTGATCCCATAAATAGACAGTAAAATAAAGTTACGTGTGAACAACTCATCTAAATAATAATAATAATAACACTTAACTACTGAAAATAAATTAAATAAATAATGTTGTACCTAGGGCCTCATGGCTAACCCGGTCTAACCATTCCTACTTCTGCTATCACTAGAAATATCCTTGATCAAGCTACCTCACCACAGGAGGATAAAATTCATATCCTTAGGATCACCCATACTTTACTCTACCAAATATAAGATATAATTTCATGTATCAATTGTAAATCCTATAAATAAGGCATCGATTTGGATTCAAGGAATCCTATGCATACCACTTAGCATATGAGTAATCATTGGAAACCATAAGACATGTCGGAATTCCCTATTCTAGTCCAATGTTAAGTTAATAGTTCCTAGTCTATAGGAGGTCAAGACACTAATAATTGTAATGAATTTCTAATGGGGTGACCCTTAGGAAAAATATATGGAATACTCTCCTGATCCAAGATGATATCTCATAATCTATCAATCATCGACTCTACAAGTTATTCCTAGATAGATCTAAGAAATGAAATTGGGGTATTTCCAATAGATCCTAGGGTGTATCCTATGATTCAATCGAGGCAATAATCATCTTCCTTGAGGATTTCAAAAACATCCAATGCTTGGGGGAAATGTGGCCACCAGGAAACCTCTAGCATCATCTGGATCCTATCATGATGAGAATCATTAGTGATATACTAACTAAGAGGTTATTTTATATTCACTCAAGAACCTCCCCTTTTTTACTACAGGTGGGAATCCTATAAAAATTTGGCATCCCAATAAATATAGCATCAAATATTAGATCATGATCTCACTAAGTATCAAAATTATCTAAAAGATTTAATCACTTTTAATTCAAACATTAAGTTACAACTAAATAACCACAATTATTAACTAAGGTGTGGATCCTAATGTATCTAGAATCCAATATGTTACTTACATTATGTGCTAAATCCAAATACACAATTAATAAAATATATATGATTATAACCATATACATAAAATTGATTTTTCACATTTATGATTTAGGAAAAACTAACATACAATGTAATAGATACATAGGTTCAGGTCCTAGGTGAACTTGGAATCCAGGCCTGTAAGTATTTGAGATCAGAACATCCCTTAAACACTACCAGTTCATTTATAATTATCTAAGTCTATTCAATTAAAATTTAACTAATAAATAAATTAATATCTATCTTGAAGTCGAGCGGTTTTTCAAACACCCAGACCCATATTATTATTTTATTGAACTTAGTGGTCATTGGTTAAACCATACTTTAGGAGGATACCCTTGGTTATCATTACCCATTCCCAATGCTCCCTTAATAGGGTCATAACTTGATTGGGGAACCCTAATCAAGGTCCCCTAAAAGTACTAGCTTAAGGACTAAGATATATCTAAGAGAAAGAACACTCCTAAGACATTACCTCTAACATATCATATCTTTTAAAGACTTAATGAAATTATGTGGTTGGTCTTTGGGTCATGAATGACCACCAAGTCCAACCATATTAGTTCAAATAACTATCCTCTTAAAGGAGGTCACGATGTCACATTGGTCTCGAACTAATAGGTATCTTTCACCCATTCCTAACTAAGGATCCACATTGGGGTCTATTCCAATCCAATGAAAGGTCTATAGTAAGGTTATGGGATATAAAAACTAAGGAATTGAACCGCTTCCTAAGGGACCAAAGTGGCTCTTGGAATTTCTATATATATATATGTGTGTGTGTGTGTGTGTGTGTATTAGGTCACTTAACTTATCTAAATAAATTTAATTTAGTTAACTAGAAAGTTTAATGAATTTAACTGAACAACACATTTAATTATGGGTCTCATACCATAAAGGTAGTACCCAAGCACATCACACTACACAAACACACAATAAAATTACTTAAGGTTAAGTACGACATACCACCAACCTTTAATAAGCTTTCCACTATTATAATCAAGGGTCGACTGCATCTTCCAAGGCCTATCCAAGCTTGTCCCTCCTTGGCTAAGATATATAAAGCATTGTATCACAAAAAAACAATAGAATTAATTAATTATAATCACATTATAATTAATTAATTAATATCAACAATTAACAATTAATTAAACCATTTTATTTAAATAGGAATTAGGCCAAAATTCTCACCGGTTGATCCCGTCATGCTGGAACCTCACCAAATTATCACCAATGACTTGTAAAATACCCTTGAACTTGAACTGAGAAAACCCCTAAGCAAAAATTCCCCAAAAAATATTGAATTAATTTAATTCAATCTCAAATTTTTTTAAAATTCAATGTGATGACATAACTCAACAAAAAAACACATGGTGAATTACAGAAGATAAATCAGGATGCCCTCTTCCTAAATTGAGAGACACCCCATCATACAAGGATAATTTTACCATACTATGGTGGAATCAAAACCAAATCCATAAACCAAGAAACCAAAAATTATAACGGGAGGGAGAATAATAGTAACGAAGCTTACCAGAGTCGAAGACCCAACAAAAAATGCTAAAAAATGGCCTCAAAAACTTCCCCTAATAAAGGGAGGAGAATACCCAATGAGAGAAAGGAGGTTTTTCCATATGCTTGGAGGAGATGATAAGAAAGGTGAATACCCCCTTAAAATCTGAGGGGGTAATTTTCCCCCATTAATAAGCCACATGGTTTGGTCGCATGATTTTTCCAAACCCTGGTCCAACTGTGTGGTTGACTCTACCTCAAATCCCACCACATCACATGGTTTCCTTTGAAACTTCACATGGTTTGTAATAAATGTGCCTTGTCAATAGCATAGACACCCCTCTTTAATATGGTAACCAGACCCTAGACCTCTAGGCACCACCAGTTTCCCAGAAGACACATGGTCCCCTACTTGGGGCATGCCCATATGATTTAATGGGTCATCACACTAATGAATGTGACCACAAGCCAACAAATGTTCTTTCAATGTGCTTTATCCTCACTCACACACACCCTAGGAAACTTCCTTGGAGGTCACCCATCCTGGTCATTAATCTGAGCCAATCATGCTTAACTATGGAGTTCTAATCAGGTAGGACCCTGAAAATAATGGTTCACTTTATTGAAAAGGGTAGTAATATTTAGTATTTTAACCCTTTAACATTATGGGGTGTATATTCACCCACCCACCCACCCCCACCCCCCATAGAACAACATCCTCATTTTTAACCATATATCTCAACCCAAGTAGAGTCACCACACTTAAGGCTGGGTTAATCCTCTGATATAATGTAACAACTGGGCCCTACTGACATCATAGACACCCAACCTTAACATAGTTGTCAGTTCCTGGCTCACCAAGAACCACCAGTTTCCCCGTAGACACATATTCCCCTACCTAGGGCCCAACCACATGCTTGAATGGGTCATCAAACTAATGACTACAACCACAGTCCAACACATGTTATTTCAGTGTGTTTTTTCCTCACTCACACACACCCTAGGAAACTTCACAATAGTTCACCCATCCTGATCATTACTCCATGCCAATCATGCTTAACTATAGAGTTCTAATTAGGAAGGCTCTTGAAAATAAAGGTGTGCCTTATTGACGTGGGTAGTAACGTCTATTCTTCTAACCCTTTAACATTCTGGGGTGTTTCATAGTTTGGCATTAACCATGAACTAACCATGTGAGCTAACCATTATCTTTACAAAATAGACTATAAGTTCATTGATCATACTGGTACCACATGGTTTCCCTTAGACCATGCCCCAAAATTATGATCCCTTTCCAGAATTCTCTAAAACCCATAAAACTTCACCTAAAGCCCCCAAGATCACCTAAACACCCATATCACCTCTCAAGCCTCATTACATATCTAAAAACTACCCTTTGAGGTTTTATAACTCTTTTTATTCCATTTTTTATCTCTAATCAAAAGTTAGAACACCCATTAATTGAAAATAGAATTCTTTCTAAAATTTTAAACTTGTAAGAACACGAGATCTGAAAAATTTCCCACCATAATACTTATCATTCCCAAGAATACTTATTGGTTATCAACATGAGAATCTTAACCTACCTTGTTCATGAAATCCCACTCAAACTATCATGTTCCATCTTAGGATTCCCAATGTGCTTCTAAGGTTCCACTTTCCATCTAGGGTGCTTAATATGCCCAACTATAGGCCAATTCCCAGAACCACCATAGAAAAATTGAGATGGTGCTTACCCAAGACCATCTATCTGAATACATGACCATGTCTCTATCTCATTCATCAACCATCCTATGGTGTTCCCCAATATTTTACGTATTATGAGAAGGCTAATTCTGAGCCATGTAACTACCCACCATCGGAATTGCCTATCAAAAAACACCTCAAGAATCCTAAGGATGTCTCTGACATGGTTACCAACTACTAAACCTCTCAAAACAAGAGAAAAAAATCTAAAAAATGTCACCCATTCTCATTTACAAATTCAAAGTTAGAATAGATGTGTTATCATCATTCATTCACAACATGATAATGTTGGAATTTCCTTTAAAGGACCAATATAATTCATGAAAAACTTTTTTGTATTCTAAATTATGGCTCCAATGTGGTATCAAGATCACCAAATACCATTACATGTGAGGATGGTATTTTGGACCTCCTTCAACCAACCACCCCAATAATTCGTATCCCCAACTGTCGATGCGTCACAATAACTCGATAATTATGCCTTCATATCTAAAGGCATACCACGATCATATAAGAGCACTCACCGAAATAGATATCTAACTTCTAGTGGCATTCCATAGTCAAACCATACACTATAAATTTATATAATCATTCCATAATGTGAACACTGAAACATTCATAATCTAACACCGACTTGGATTTTCATAATTCATCTCAATCCTAATGCTCACACTCAGACTCCACCTAATACTATATCCTAATTTTATCCTAGAATTCATTGAGGAATCTAGTAACATTAAAGTATATTTATTCACTAGTATGAAATGTCAAAATGATTTCCCAATAACTGGTCCAACTCCCATGACCCTTCACATGTGAGGGTCACACACCTGCGACTGACATCCCACTCCCCACCTTAGGAGTGTTCCCATCATCACACAACCAAAACAAGTTCTTGATCACTATGGATCATCACCCATACATTAACAAACATATAAATTGTCATGGAAAACCCTCCTCACTCTCAAAGAAAACCTCAATAGTTTCTATCAATTAAAAAATATTATTACTTATGATCCATTCCCTTCTAATACCCACCACATCTCGCTGACAATGCATGTAAAGTTCCATCCTCATGTTGATTATTATATGGAACCTGATATATTTCTAGAAACTACCTTATTTACAAGGGAACCTTCTTTATTTAACCTGAATCTATGGATCACCACGCCTGAAATCATATCATTAAGCTTTTTCAGTCCTCTACCCACACTCAGTCATCCATAAATTCATAGTTTAAATGGGTATTCATATCTATCTGGCATGTACCCTTCCTTATCATATCCAACAAATTAGATGTACAATCTCATACCACCCAATTAAATACATTAATCATGATCCCACAAGTTTTCTATCATCAATTCCAATCCTATCATACTCCACAGCACATTAGTCTCATTAATCCAGGAGCTCCCTTCGAACCCCTCTTCAAAAATAGGAACCTTACCTATTCCATGATCCATGAAATGGTTTCCCACCAATAATAATCATCATAGAACCATGGGTAATCATCCTTGGTCTAATGTGTTTCAGCCTCATTGACATGATTACCCACCATTGTGCATTATTCCATCCATGGTCATCCACTAGAACTATGAACACACTTTTAAAAATACACCCACTGGTCAATAGGTCCAGGGAATCATACAGGATTTCTCATCAAACCCAGTCTCGATACCTAAGAACCCTAGGTAATTATTTAGAAACTAAAGGCATCATTCTACCTATACCACAATCCAAAAGAAACTCTCATTAATCATCCACATAGGATGAATCATGTACATGTGATTCACCTTACAAGAATAACCAACCCAAGCTAACCCCTCTCATAGGTTTCCACTAATCAAATTGAATGTTAACTTACTAGGGATAGAGTTGGAAATAAGAAACTTTGGATCTCCCACTTAAACCTACTAATCAAATCTCATGTCAGGGTTACTAGGTTCATCTACCTAGCCCCTATGTAAAACCTCTCACCAAGTTCAAGTCTCACAGGGCATAATCCAAGCTTCAGTATCATCCCATAGCATTAACATGCTCAAACTCCCACTCATGGGGTCCCACATAGTATGGTATCACACACCGACCACCAGTGATAATTAGGTAACCACATATAGTTCATGACCTATTTTAATTATAACGTATGGGAAACATCCTCATTCCTTCATAGAATATTTCACGACATCTAACGCACCTAACAACCCACTCTAAAGGATGTAATATCAAAGGAAGTTAAAGATAATATCGACCTACAAGGTTCAAAATAATCTTACATATTTTCATTTATATAGGTTTTAAATTCCATTTTATATAGGAAAACACCCTATAATTTTTAATTAGTTTCCCATTTAAATTAACCCTATAAATAATCAATTTATTTAAGGGGATATTCTTATTTATTAATCATTTAAGGCATAACCTTCCAGGAATCATCCTACCATGAACTGATCCTCTCTAATTACCCTCATATAGGATTTCTCCCAAGAGGGTCATGATGTTAACATGGAAAGGATAATGAACTGACCCTCATCAAGCATCCATATATGGTAATACACCCTTTAGGTTAATGTTCTATAAAGACTGTTTAGTTACCTATCAACATCATACTGGATGATTCAATGAGATAACTAAAAATGAAGGTCGGTTAAGTAATATTTCATACCAAGATTGATGGAAAAAACACAATGTATGTTGATGTGAATTTTTAGTTAACCGTGCATGAAAATGATACACCCACAAAGGGTATATTAAAATGAATTACCTACCCAAGTTGACTTACTAAGGTCATCATAGTGGTGTTCAGTTCCAATTCTAGTCAACAAGGTCAAGGTAAGAGAACTGAGGGCCTACACGGTTCTCTTAACAGTACCTCTTTAAGGATTCACATGCCCCTAGTGACCTACCAGAGTTACTAACAAGGCACCAAGTACCTATTTTGGCATACTAAGGGTTGTTGTACCTCCCATGTAGAAGGGACAGTATCATCATCACCATTGTTAAATTACATCATGGCATAGTCCACATGGCCTGTTATAAAAGAATGTAAACAAGGTTGTTGAACTAAGTATAATTCCACCAATAACTTATATGGGAAATTCCATTTAGGTTTTTTTTAACATTAAATAGTTCTCCTCATCATCATTAATATAAATCACACCCCACTAGGTGTATGTCATGTATTCCAAATATGATTCATGAGAAAATGCATCTTACCTCTGCATGCCAAGAGCTATAAATTTATAATAAATCATAAAACCCAAACCACATGTGGGATGGAGTCCTAAAAAGGTTGTAAGTACAAAACTTAGTAGGGAACCACCAAAACGGTCCCATATATATCCAGTAAAAATTTGGTATGTGTATGTGAACTACTCAACTGAATGATAATAATAATAATAATAATAATAATAATAATAACATTTAACTGCTAAAAATAAATTAAATAACTAATATCATACCTAGGGCCTAATGGATACCCTAGTCCAACCATACCTACTTCAAGAAGCACTAAAAATATCTCTGAGAAATCTATGTCACCATAGGGGGATACATATCCTAGACCCAAGATCACTCCCACTCACTTCCACTAAATATTAAATAGAATCCAAAGTATCATATGGACATCATATAAATAAGGCATCGAGTTGGGTTCTAGTAATACCACTAAATTTGTGAGTAATTAAGGGAACCCATAAAATGTCTTAGTATTCCCTATTCCAGTCTGATGTTAAATTATAAGGTACTAGTCCTTATGAAATTAAGAAATTGAAAACTGGAATAAATTTTTAAGGGGGTGAACCTTAGAAAATATATTAGTAATAATATCTCGATCCAAGAAGATAAATTAGAATCCATTAATCATCATATCTATATATTATTCCTAGATAGATATGGGAAATTAAATCATGGTTCATCCACCTGATCCTCGGGATTATCCTAAGAATCAATCAAGATAATCATTATCATGCTCAGGGATGTCACAAACGTCTAGTTATCAAGGAAAATGTGGCCACTTAGAAACCTCAATCATCATCTAGATCCTAGTGTGCTAATAATATTGAGTGATCTGGTAACTAATAGGTGTTTTTGAGATGATATTAGAAACCTCCTTTATTTCTTAGTGTTGGGAGGAATTCTAAAAATAGTATTCATTCTTGAAAAGGTAGCATCAAAAATTGGATCTTGATCTCACCAAGAATCTAAAATATCTAAAATATTTAATCAATTTTAATTCAAACATTAATTTATAGCTAAATAACCACCTCTTTTAATTATGAGGTGGATCCCAATATATTAGGAATCCAACTTGTTACTTACTTTATGTCATACATCCAAATACAAAATTAATAAAATATATATGATTATAACCATATATGAAGTCTAATGGGTTCCCCCTTACCCATTAAAAAGGGGTTTATCTTAATAAAAAAAATTAATTTTCAGTCAGTTGTATTGATTTATCACATTTAGGATTTGGGAAGAACTGACATCCAATGTAATGGATAATTAGGGTCAATTCCTAGGTGACCTTTTTGCCTGACCCTATAAGTATTTGAGGGTGGAATGTCCCTCAAGAAATACTAGTTCACTTATAATTATCTAACTCAAGTAAATAACTATTTAACTATTAAAAGAATTAATATTTTTATTGAATCTATAGGATTGGATGAATTCCCAAACCCATATTATTATTTCATTAGACTTAGTGTCTGATAGTTAAACCATGCATTAGGGGGATACCCATGGTTATCATTACCCATTCCCAACACTCCCACAATAGGGTTGTAATGTGATTCGGTCACCCCTTTTAGGGTCCCCTATAAGTCCTAGCCTAAGGCCCAAGTTATCTATAAGTGGAATAACATCCTTAATTTCTACCCTCTAACATAACATATACTTTAAGGCCTTAATGAATTAGTTGGTCAGTCTTTGGGTCATGAAGGACCTCAAGGTCGACAATGCTTGTTAAAAGAAACATCCTCTTAAAGGAGGTCATCATGTCACATTGGTTTAGGTCCAATAGGTCTCTCTCACCCATTACCATATAGGGATACCCATCGGGGTCCATTTCAATCCAAGGCAAGGTCTATGGTAAGGTCAGGGCCTATGGAGGTCAAGGAATTAAACTGGTGCCCAAGGGACTGAAGTGTTCCTTAGAACTTTTCTGTGTGTATTTATTATTAATTTTTTTGGTTTATTTAAATCAATTTAATTTAAATAAATAATTATTTTAATAAATTTTAATGAACAACACATTTAATTATAGGTCCCTTTCCATCAGTGGTGGGACCTGAGCACATCACACTATATATACACATGAGAAAATTACTCAAGGGAAAGTACACTAGACCACCTATCATTAAGTAGATATCCTATTTTATGTGTAAGGGTTGGAAGTAACTGTTAAGGCCCATCCAAGCTCTTCAAATCCCATCCAAGACATCTGAGGACCTATCTCATAACCAAACCACTAGAATTAATTAATTATAATCACATTACAATTAATTAATTAATCTCAACTATTTATAATTAAATAAACCATTTTATTTAAATAGTCATAATACCCAAATTCTCATTAGCAAATATTGTCATGCCATAACTATGACCAAATTATTGCAAATGACCAATTCTATGCCCCTGATCTCAAATTGAGAAAATTCCATAAGTAATTATTACCAAACAATTATTAAATTAATTCTATTCAAGATGAAATGATTTAAAATTCACCATAGTGTCATACCTCAATGAAATGGTACTTAACAAAGTGAATATGGGATCTCAGGACATCATCTTCATAGGAAGAGTGAAATCCCCATTATTCTCAGATGATTTCTCCATGATCTAGTGTAATTGGGACCAAATACCTAAACAAGTAAAACCAAAATTAGAATGGGGGAAGTAGAAGTGAAATGGATCATACTGGATCCAAATCATGTTCCCTATCCAAAATTCTCTAAAACTAATGAAACTTCACTTGAATCTCCCATGGAGCACCCAAACACTTGAGGAAGCTCCTGAGCCTCATTCCATGTCTAAAATCATCACTTTAAGGTGTTCCAACTCTAGAAATTATGTTCTGGATATCTAATTAAAATTTAACCCATCTAGTAATTTAAAATAAAATTCCTTCTAAAATTTCCAACTCATACGAACATAGAATATTACAACTATAACATATCTAACCTCCAATCCTAAGAATAGAAGATAAATAAAAATATAATTATTTTAATTATGATAATTTTTTCATCTAATGTAGGTATAACCTTTCTATCAAAAAAATCATATTATCCATCATAAGCACCTAAATGGATTTGAAAGATGTAAATGTCCTCTGATACTAGTTGAAGTTCCAAGGATATGGTAAATATACTAATAATGGGATTATGAATTAGTGGAGACCAGTTTTTTGAATTTATTTCCACTTTAAATCAAACTTCACAACTTGTTAATGTTTTATCCAATCAAATAAAAATTCAAAGCCACACTCGCACATGTAGAAAAAGTAATATCAATTTATATAATTATTTTTATAGGGTTCAAATCATTCACAAAAAAGATTATTCCTTATCTTAGTTATTTAGTCTCCCCAATCATGTATTATTCATTATAAAAACAAGTTAATTTTGATTAAATGTATAAGAATTAAGTTCCAAGGAATATTGGGACCACTGAGGATGGTAGGTTGAATCAGTGGTGATATTTTACAATTTATTTTCTCTTGAAATGTACCCATATAAATTTTTAGAGTTTTTATCCTCTCAAAATTTATATCTCAACATTAATTATATGAAAATATAGGAAATTAAAGTAAATTACACAATCTTTATAAGGTTCTCCCCCAATGTGGGTGACTACATCTTTATCGTGGCATCTCTTGTTGGTTTATGAAAATTCATAATGATATGAAGTAAATGAATCTAATCCAACTCCTATAAGACTCATTCTATCCCTCTATATGATATTATATTTAATCTCATCTGTTAAAAAAATTCTTATATTTTGAGACACACAAAAAATAAGAAACATTTCAAAACATCTTACAATAACTTTGTATAGAAATCCTTCATCTAGTATACTCTCCATATAGTATGATTATGTATAGTGTTCCTATATCTTCATCCAATATGACCTCATTTTGTGTGCCTAAAACTCTATCTAGTATACCTTTATCTAGTGAACTTCTGTCTAGTACCTCTATCTGGAACAATTTTTTCCACTACACCTTTGTCTAGTGTTCTTCTTCTTCTTTAACCAAAAGATAACTTGGTTGGAAACTCACATTACTCTTCTAAAAAAACTTCAGAACTTTAGTTCTATATCTTGAATAAACAATTCATATTTGTACTATACATTCACCCATTTATATAGTAATTACTCTCTCATAAAAAATGGGATTTAAAAATTAAAAATATTAAATCTCCTACTCAACACAACTTCACTAGAATCGATATTATAACCTTCTTGTAGTAGAACCATTCATGATTCCATAACTTCAAACTCTGTACAGCTTTTAGAAAAACATTGTTACATGAACTTGGAACATAATGTTTTTCTGGAACCTTCATGTACCTCTCTCCAATAGACTCTTCCCATTGGAATTTTTACTAACATGCTTGATTATCAGTTGTAACTTAACCATATAAAATATTGAATATTATACTACTTCAACATGAACTCTTTTCAAAAAAAACTTTCCCCTTTGTAAAAACTCATCTATAATCATGAGTATATTCATGATTTTAAGAACTTGAAGATCAGAAAAATAAATTATAACTTGGTTTGGAAATTTTCTTAAACTCTATAAGAAAATTTTTTTACATAACTCCATAAATATATTCTTATTTGAAACACAAAAATATTCACAAAAAAGATATTGATAATAAATAAAATAATCATAAAAAATCAAATCAAATGATCTTTAATCACCCCCTGTAGATTTTTTGGAAACATTATGAACAACTCTTTTATTAAAAATCATAAGAATAATTTTTTCATTCAAAATTTATCAAACCACAACCTTTCTAACAGAAAATGTCTTGAAATTGAATTATTGGATAAAACAATATTTTTAAATAAATTTCATTATGTGGTGTCAAGAATTTTTTTTCCATGATAAGATAAAATCCCCTTCAATATTTTTCTCCCCCTTTTTATGATATCACCAGCTTTAGATTTACAAAATATAGAGTATAGAGTTTTTAATTCTTTTAACAAATAAGTACTTGTTCTCCAATTTTGAAAACATAATACAAGGATCATGGGGGTGACCATAAGAACTTTATTATGTCATTTATAGAGGTTTAACATGTATTTGTAGCCTTAGTTCCACAAATATTTCCCTTAGAATAGCTTTAGTGATAATATCAGCAATTTCATATTTTATTGAAATATACTCAATCATAACATCTCCACTAGAAACTTTTATTTTATGAAATTGTATTTTATATCAATGTATTTTGATCTAGAATGTTTCATAGGATTATTGGAAAGATAAATGGAACTTTGATTATCATAAATAATCTTCAATAGTTTTCTAAAATTCACTCTCAAGTCTTATAGATTAACTTTCATTCACATAATTTGCATACAATCCTAGGTGGTGGAAACATATTCTACTTCTAATGTACTCAAAGTAATAGAACAATATTTCTTAAAATTATAAATCACAAAAAATTCCCCCAAGAATTATGTTCCACTAGATTTTGAATTTCTATCATTATAAAATCCTACCCAATCAGCATCATTGAACCCAATAATGTATGTTTCATTACTTCTTCTATACATCCATCCATAATTTTATGTCACTTTAACATACCTAAGAATTATCTTAGATATCATCATGTGTGATTCCTTAGTGTCACTTTGATATCTTTCATAAAAATTTACAGTATATACAATGTATGTTCCTAAAGCTATAAGATATAGTAAACTTATAATAATATTTTTTAAGTCCTTCTAATCCACACTTTTCCCAGATTCATCTTTACTCATTTTCATGCTAATAAATATAAGATTATAAAACTCCTTAAAATATTACAAGACAAAAAAATTCAGTAAATCCTTAGCATAATATTATTGAGATATGAAAATATATCTTCCTTTCTATTGAACATGTAATAATGGAAAGACTTTCAACTCTCCAAGCATTGATATCTCAAAATTTAATTTAATTTTTAAAAAAACACTAAACAAGTTTTATACCTATAACCTAAAAAATATCATCAATGTAAATAATGAAAATAAAGGTACTTATACTCATATCCTTCACATGATGATTGTTATCAACTTTTACATTAGAAAATTTCAATTTCTTTAGGTAGATTTCAAGGTTTGAATACCAGACATGAGGGACCTATTTCAACCCATACAAAAATTTATTCATCTTAAACACCATAGTTCCATCATTATCAAGTATGAACCCACTATTTTTCACAATAAAAACTTATTATTTAATTTTACCATTTAGAAAATAATACTTAACATTTATTTGATGGTACTTATAGTTTTTATGTGTAGGAACTACTAATAGAATTCTCATACTCTCAATTCTCATAATGAGGGAAACAAATTTTAAATCAACACCTTCCAAAAATTAATAACCTTTGTAAACAATTCATTATTTATTTTTTGAAATTTCTCTATGTTCATTGAGATTACATTTGAACATCCATTTTTTAATATAATATTATTTCATTTTGGTTGTGGAACAAGATCCCAGGTGTCATTTTTCTCAATAGGATCTAACTCTTCATTCATATAATTTAATTATTCATTATGTTTAACTACCTCTAAAAATGACTTTGGTTCCAACTATGAGATAAATGACATCTGATTCTCAAATCACAACTTCCTTATTTTTTGAACTATAGCTTCTTGATTTTCAATGATGTTATTGGATTCAACCTATTTTGTAGTATGGAACTTTAGGAATTTTCTTTCAGTCTTACCTTCCTCATGACTAGGAACATCTGAGTCAACTTGTATAGGATTAGGCTCATAGTCATCTTTCTTCTTGTTATATTCTTTGGAAGTCATCATTGTATCTTTTATAACATCTTCCTTATCATCTCCAACAACTTTTGTTAAGGTGGACTAGTTTTCAAAACCTTTCACATAATAAGAATCAATTAACTTCTTTAGTAATTTATTTCAGCATGTATAGCTACTTTTGTTGGATAAATATCCCCTGAAAATTCCTTCTTCATATTTTTCATCAAAATTTCCTAGATTTGGATTTTTTATATTTATTAATCAAGGGATCCAAAAAATGTTAAAGTATTTTACTATAGGATTTTTCTTATAATACATATCAAATAGAGTCATTTTTTATTTTGGTCGTAGTAATCACCTATTTTAAATATGCACAACTGTACTTATAGCTTCTCTCCAGAATTACTTTGAAATATTATATTCAGTGAGTATGTTTCATCCCATTTTAAATAAACTTGTATTTTATATTTCTATAACTCCATTTTTTAGGAGTGTAGGAAGCACAATATTTTTTTTAATTCCATATTTATTTAGATAAGACTCAAAAGAGTAACTTGTGTACTCATTTCTATAATCTATCCTAGGATTTAATATATATACACAAGTCTCTTTTTCAACATACCTTCTAAAAATTTTGAGAAACTCTATAGCCTCTTATTTATGTTTCATGAACAATTTTATGGTTAATCGAGTGAAATCATCAATGAAAGTAATAAAGTAAAAATCATATCAATTGATGATTCATCATCTCACATAAATCAGAGTGTATAATCTTAAGAGTTCTATTTTAATGAATGTCAAATTTCTTATGTCTATAACTAACATTATTTCCTTTCTAAAAACTTGTAAAAATATAATCTTTTTTCCTTTTAAGTTGTTGTAAAACCTTCATAGAATATACCTTATAAATTATAATCATACTTTTCTAGACAAGATTCCCAAATCTTTGGTACCACTACTTTTTTTCATCCTCAGTAGTTAAATAAAAAAAATTACAAGGATCTGCAATTTAGAAAATATTTCCACTAGTTATTTCTTCCTTAGTATTTTCTATCTTTTAAACATTTGATGATATAATATTATTTTCTGAAGATAACTTCCTTACAATAATCTCAAAGTTTTCTAACACTTAGTAAGTTATTCTTTAGAAAATTAACATACAGAACCTCCTTTGACATCATTTTATGGGATTTAATCTCATTTGTGCTAATTCATCATATTTTTTAAGAACTATAATTTCCATAATTGAAAAATAATCCCTCATGTTCTTCAATATTTTTCATGATTTTCATGCCACATATCATATGTGAAAAATAACCACTTGTAATAATATGTGGTTTATTCCTTTTTCTATATTTTAGAGTAGTCTCAACAATAAAATCTTGGTCCCCAATTTTAAACCTTCCAACTTATTTTTCATTTCTTGAATAATAAATTTTTCAAAAAAGTGTTTTCATACATTCTTTAATATATGACCTAGTTAGTCACACCTTCCAAAAACATCCTCTAAGTTATAAAATTGATTTTTCCTTGAGATATTTTTATGAATTTTCTTTTCTTTATTTGTAAAAAATTATAAAGTTACTCTTTTTTACTTACACTATTACTCCCCCTCAATTCATGTTGTCTCCTAGGGAGGGAAATGTTGTGCCAAAAATTATATTACTTGTGAACCTATATACCACAAAACATAAAATCCATTGAATGTTGATCTTATTTAAAAATATAGTTTTTCTACATGGTAAGTTTGTTGAGCTTTTACACATTTTTCTACCACTAATTTCAATTTTCATGTATAAACTTTCTTCTAGAGGTTATTTTCAACTTCTATTGATGTGATGTATTTCTCACATACTTTATCAATCGAATATTTCCAATAGTTTTTTCTTACACCAACATGGTTATAATAATTAAATGAAATTTTATGTTTATTGGATGTATATTTTATCTAATTATTGGGAAAAGATATTTTAGTATTTTGAGTTTTTTCTTTTAACCTTTGAAGCTTATTTGAAATTATAATTAAGTTTCTTCATTGTATTTTCAGCATCAAGACAACTTGATCGAATCATACATAACACTTATTCCTTAGAGATATGTTTCTCATAAATTTGTTTCACAATCTTTTATTACTTCACATATTTTATCTTTAGGTTCATAATATCTTGAATGTACTCATCTTCCTTTTTAAGGAATTATTCCTCTCCTTTGTTATTTTTATCACTTTCCTTATTTAATAAAATGGCTTCTTTCTTGGGTTTTTTAGTTTTCTCAGGACATTCCACAAGTTTTGATCTCTGTTGATATTCCCTATAGGGTTTTTTACATTCTTATTCATCACTATTTTAAGTATCTCTATTTCATTCAATATTAGCAAATAAGGTTATGAAGTTCTCCAAGTTTTCATATTCAGATGAACTATTTTTAATAGAGACATACTCAACCTTATAACTCAACATACTTATTTTATTTATTCTGGAGAAATTTTTCTTAAATCTAGTAGATTTATTATCTTCCTTGGAATTTTTTCTCCACTTCCTCTATCAAGGTTTTTCTTCAGGATCTTAACCATATTCTAAATCATTTTTCTTTGGACATTTCATATAAAAATATTTGATGCATCCACACTCAAAACATTTAAGTTGGATTTTTTCCTTTATACTTTCTTATGCCCTTCTAATAATTTTTATAGATGAGGGATATAACCATTTCATTCATCTCAGTATCATCTTCCTTATATTCTGAATCACTGTGAGACACAACCTCATGTTTAGAATCTTGAATTGTTAGCTTCCTTATAGCTTCAAAATTTATTTATTCCTTAATCTTATTTTTGAATGTATGAGTTTTCCTTATTTCATACATAACAATAAAGTTATAAAATTCATCAAGGGATAAATCATATTTATGTTACAAAGTATAAATTTTAGGATCAAACCTATTTGGAAAGTTTCTCATCAAATTTTTAATAGTAGTTGTATCTTCCAAGACATCTCTGACCCCTTTTATATTACTGAAAATTTCATTAACTCTAGTGAATTAGTCATCAATAGTTTTATCTTCTTCCATTCTGATATCTTTGAACATGATCCATCATATTTGAATCTTTTCTTCATTTACTTTTATATTTCCCTTGAAGATGCTTTTGAGTTTATCCCAAGTTTCTTTTGTTGTCTTGAGACCCACCACCTTCATATTATAATTTTCTAAAAAGGATATAAGAATAAAATTTAAAGCTTTCCTATCAACCTTAAGATTTATTTTATCAAAAAAATCATAAGAACATATTTCTCAATGGTAGGAAACCCAAATGTAGCTATATTGATCACCTCTAGGACAAGTGATGAAAGATAGGGAAACATTATATTTTTTTCATCTATGAAAATATTTTCCATCAGATATAGGAATACCTTTATAATTAATTGATTTGATATTATTCGTGATAAGAAAAGTAAGAATATTATAGAGGGAACCTAGAGGATCTAATACCACTTGAAGTTCTCAGGAATGTTAGGAACATTGAGAAGAGGGTTGAATCAATGGTGATTTTTTAAAATTTCTTTTCTATTGAAATAAACCCCTAATAACTTTATAGAGTTTGGATCTTCTAAAACTTTATATTTAAACCTTACTCACATGAAAAGGTAAGAAATTAATGTAAAGCGCACAAGATTTACAAGGTTTTCCCCTAGTGTGGGTGACTACAAACGTTCCATAGAAACACTCATCATTCCATATGATATGAATTGAATACAATTGATATAACTCCCATCAATATCCTTATGTCTCATGATAGGTAATTATACTAACTGTCATCAATTATAAAGTTTTATTATCTTTTGATCCAAAATAAAATAACAAACATTTAAAAATTGTTTAAAACAACTTTTTCTAGAAATACTCCATCTGAAACACTATCTATATGGTATTATTTCATCTGGTGTACCTCTATCTTAATCAAGTATAACCCATCTGTTTCACCTCAAACTTTTTCTGGTATAACTCTATCTAGTACACTTCTATGTAGTTCATCTATCTGATACACTTCTATCAGCTACACCTCTTTCAGGTGTGCTTCTTCTTCTTCAACTAATAAATTCCTTGGTTGGAAACTCACACTACTCTTCTAACAAAAATTGTAGCACTGTGGATCTCTCACACATGAGAACAATGTGTATTTATATTGTACTTTCACACATTTATATAGTCACACTTTCAGAATAAAGTGAGGGATCCCAAAATGCAAAATCTGAATTTTCTAGCTCTACTCAACTTTTTTGGACACCCCTCAAACCATATATGACATTAATAAAGTTTCCTAAAAACTCTATGTCAGAAACTATCATTGAACTTCCTTAAAAATTAGTTGAATTTTTGAAAATTGAAAGAATAAATTTTCATTATCATGGTTAAGTACTTTACAATTTTTTGAAAATCTCCTCATAACTTTATTTGAAGAATGTATGCTAGGTCCCTCTACAATAACTCCTCTATCTGGTAATTTTCTGTCCAACTCTCCTATATCTGATCTACATCATATGATTGAATCACTCTGGTACACTCATGCTTTTTCTATCTAGTTCACTCCACATTCCTCATTTGTATTATGGAATTTACAAAAAATATATATATTATTTGTCCAATGAATTGGAATTTCGTGGTATGACCATGATGCATTCACAAAAACTACATATAGGTATTTTTTTCACAAAACTCGGTCTGGTATATCTTCATAGAATCATTTGTCTAATGATAATGTATTTCCCTGTCTGATGTCCATTCATCCACTGATCTCTTAGAAATTTATTTGGTCAAAATTATACAAAATTTATTTTAATATAAATTGATCAATCTATCTAATACAACTTCTTAGCATTCTCTGTCTAATTTCCTTTGGTATCCTTTCTCAAAATTCTCAGTCTGATGGACCTTACAAACATTTATTCATTGGAAATCAATCTAGAAACATTCAAAACTTCACTCTATCCGGTGGACTTTATAAATTTTCTGTCTATTATACTTACCATATTTCTCTACCTATATCACTTTGAAAATTTTCATTCGATG
The DNA here is from genome assembly GCA_963277665.1 of Viscum album. Classification (NCBI taxonomy): domain Eukaryota; kingdom Viridiplantae; phylum Streptophyta; class Magnoliopsida; order Santalales; family Viscaceae; genus Viscum; species Viscum album. The sequence goes on from OY728132.1 coordinate 1,703,455,073, forward strand.
TACATTGTAAATATCTATCTATTAGAACATTTTTTATCACCTTCTCTCTCTATCTAGTCAATATTTCACCTATTCTTCTGATGAACTAACAAACTTTTATTCTTCTGGAGTAAAAATTAATCTATCATATAAAAATTGGTATGATAGATCTTTTTATAATGGAATCAATCTAATATCCTTTATATGGAATCACCCTATATGATTTCATAACACCTAACTTTGTAAAAATTGAACAAAAACTTTGTTACATGAACTTGGTACACACTATCTATCTGGAAACTTCATATCTCTCCGTCCAGTAGAATCATTCTATTGAACTTTTTACTAACCTGTATGATCATTAAGTATAAATTCACCATATCATAGGTTGAACATTTTATAATTTCAACACAATATTTTTTTGGAAACTAAATTATTCCCCTTTGTAAAAAGTCATAAAAACTTGGATATAACCATGAGTATCATCATGATGTTAGGAAAATGAAGATTAGAAAAGAATCATCTAATATGGAAAAAGAAAATTTCTTAAACTTCACAAGGAAAATTTCTTACATGACTCTGGAAATATATTCTTATCTACAACACAAAAATATTGAAAAAAAATATTTTAACAAAAAATACAATAATCATACAAAAAAATCAAAGGAACTACTAGGGATAATATCATATTATCCCATTACATAATAATAGTAGACTATGTAGCTTTACATTATAGATATAATCTAATATAACCAAGATGAGAAAGATCTATTTGAAGGTTTGGTTGCTACAATAATAGTAGATTATGATATTCCTCTATGAGGCTAAAGGATATTCAAGAATATCTCACTTACTCGATGTGAAATAAGATATTGATATGCTTATCTATTCCCAAAACATAGATTTTATTTAATGAAATATCAAGCTCAAAATGATGTAGAAAATAGCTACTAAAATTTAGGTATCTGACTCTATTCTTCATTGTCACGACCCCATCCCTCCAAATATACTGTAATGAGGGAATAGAGATAATGACCTCTAAGTCCCACCACCAGTAGGCCATATGTTGGAAACTATCACTATGGGTATAAATATCCCATGAAATGGGAGGTATTACCCTCTAATATATTGTAGGATTATGAGATAAGACGAATCATCCAAAAACAACACCAAGATATAATATAAAAATAAACCAAAACCATCCCACGTGAATGTATAAATAAAACTAATACAAATAAAAGTATTCAAAGTAAATACCCCAAAGCAAAGCAAAATTAGCAACACATAAGCTATCCAAGGTCCGAGATAGTAATATCTCGCATAGTCCATGTAATCCTCCTAGAAACCTGAAAACAGTTTATATATATTGGGTGAGTATACAATTGTACTCAGTAAGAAATCCAAAGTCTCTCATGTATATGTGAAAAGAGAATACCAATGCACCTGTGAGAAAATATCATAACTAAAAAGAACCTATATAGGTATACTAACCAGACCTAACTACAACAAGGCACACTCACCAAATAACACAATCTAAGTAATATAATATAATAAGAATCGTATCGATATAGGGTACCTCGCACCTCTTTCCTGCTAGTATGTCACTCTCACACCCCAACGTAGTATGTCCTGGAACTGCCATATCATTTATATACCAAACCGCCCTTCAAGTACAGTCACAACACACCTATCTTGAAGAAACCTAGGCTCACCACCCCACAAGAATGGCGACATCACACCTCACTTGAAAAAACTTGGGCCACAACACAACCACTACCATAACCAAAGTAGTAGGGTATCGTGAACATTTTGGAGATCAACAGTGTGCCCTCCTCTTAACATGAATGACTCTCACTAGAAGCCACCCCATAGATACAATCATATCACACCTCACCCAAAAATACTTGGGCCACTTACCTACAACCACGTTCATATCACACCTCACCTAAAAACATCTTGGCCACTACCCCACAAGCACGGTCACATTTCGCCCAAAAAAACCTGGGCTATCACAACCACCATCTAATTCACAAATAGACCTTAATCCATCATAGCCTCTATAATACCTACCTCACCTCGAAGAGAGAGTGTGATATAGTGGGTACCCCATCCTTCAACCCTCCTCACCGAATGTTGGGAAAAACACCCCATGAATGACTATGAGTTTGTTGGTACATGGTGATCAATATGAGTGGGTTTTGTATATAAATCAAAAAGAATATACAAGTATGTACATATATCCACACGTATAAGACCAACCTATGGGTTCACAACCAAACACTAACCCACTCAAAAAATCACCACCTTTTCTGTCACCTCTAAATATATAACACCAAATAATAAGACACAAGACCCATTTCACATTTCTAACTAATTCCATCATCTATCCAATTCATTTAATTATTTTTCAAAAAAAAAAATTTACCACACATACCACCATTTAATTATTAATCATACATTTCCAAACCATTAACCAAACCAACCAATTCATTTAAAAAAATTATTAAACAATCATTTATTCCATCACTACTCGGGAATCTGGAACAAAGAAAACACCACTTTTCTTCCCTAAAAGAACATCCAAATGAAACACATCGCTACCCCAAAATCATGGACAATAAAACCACCTCGTTTCCTAGAAATCATGGACAAACAAACCACCTCACCACCCTAAAATAACGGCCAACCAAATCACCTTGTCACCCCAAAAGCACGTCCAAACAAACCATCATCCCCCAAATGCCCCAACTACACAAGCATGGTGTTGATGCCCTCCAAATGAGAATAAAAATACATAAAGGAAGAAATACCTAAATATGGTTATTATTTTCCCTACAAAATCAAAGGAAGAATAAGGTGGCCAATACACATGGATCACATAACCCTCTGAAGAACATGCGATTGCATGACCTTCAGAAGGTCATGCGGATGATCCATAAATAAAACATAACTAGATGGAAGATCTCATAGAGCCCCTTTAATAAGTCCTTATAATCTCATGAAGGTTTCCAAGACACGTGTTCATCATGTGGTGGTGGTGAGATGAGTTCCTCGGGATCACGAGACTTGTCAATCGGTAGAGTCCTAACAAACCATCCAAAAATCCTTGGAAAATAGGGAAGAAAATTTCCAAAAGGTGAGATCCTATTATGGTCATAAAAATATTGATACGCACCAATATATGTTCACAAGACACCATGGGATAATTGGTGACATGCCATCCATGTCATACAAGAACCCTCTAGTATGTCATCCCCATTACGTGAAGGGCCTCAGATGTCTTTAGGTGGTTTTACGATCCTGGTATGGCTGCAAAGACAAAAAAGAGGGATTAATCATGATAATGCTTGTGTATCACCACATGAACCCTTGTTATTCACATGATGCATCACCAATAGGGAGAGTGGTTTTTTTCAATAACACTCATACCAACTCATGAGATCCCCAGCATTTGTGAAATAAACAAGGAAATAAAAATGAAAATGATCGGAATTTCTTGTGAGGTGAAGATACACTGATCTCATGTGAACGAGGTCATACACCTTGAACAATTTCCCTTGATCATGTGAGGCCTCCCTCAACAAGTTATCTCAATCTCGTGAAGACCCCATGTCAAGCCACACTTTTCTCATGAAGTGTCCCAAAAAAGCATCTCAGATCACACGAAGGCCTTTCAACAGGCATTCTGATCTCACAAAAGTCTCTATACATGTCAATATGATATTATAAAAGACCTTTGGAATGACCACATAGTTAGGAAATTCCCCTTTGATTGGATGAAATCCAATAAATGGGGCATTGTTGGGATGATCTTGCAGTCACTGAAACTCATGAAACACTTAAGACAAGATTTTTCAAAACATGTGACACCTCAATCCTCTACCAACTCTAGCACAAATCATTGAGATACGTGCCACACAAGGTGGAATATAACTGTGGAATGGAGTCCTATAAACCCCCCCCCCCAACTCAAAAAAATCATCCATCGATGATCCCTCATGTTCATAATCTCAGAGAATATTTTTCATAGCTATGGATCATGTGATTATGAAAGTCTCCATCCATGTAAGATCTGTGGAATGACTCCAAGGGTTATACAGCATGCATAATCACTTTGCATGATCACTTGAGATCAAGAGAAGGACTTATGGCATGTCATCTAGATTATGCGAAGGACATTTTGCATATCAGTTAGGTCATGCAAAAACTAAAAAAATTAAAAAACTAAACAAATATAAGTCACATATGAAATAAAAGATAAAAAAAAGACTAAAATATAGAAACTTATGAAAAGACAGGTATGTTGATCCTCAAGCACTTGGCATGACTCATCCAAATCATGCGACAGCACTAGGACTTGTCTCTCAATACATGTGATATCCTCTAGACATACCATTTGGATCATGTGATGTCCTTTGGACATGTCGAGCAAGTCACGCGATGCCTTCCAAGAATGTCACCCAATTCTTGTGAATCCCTCTAGGATATCCATACAGATCTTAAGACATCATATAGACATGTCACCCAAATTATGTGGTGAAACCAGTGCATGTCATATAGGTCTCACAAATCCCTCTAGTCATGTCATCCAAATCTCATGGAACCCTCAAAACATTCCACCCAAGTCTCATGAATCCCTATAGTCTCACCAATAAGATTTTGTGATGACATCTAGACATGTAAGATTAGTTCATATGACACCCTCTGAATATATCAACCTGGATTATGTGATGTTCTCTGTACAAGTCATCCAGGACTCATAACGATGCCTGGACAAGTCAGCCAGGTCATGTGACACCCCCTGAACATGTCAACCTAGATCATTTAATTGTACTTAGATGTGTCCACTTTCTAACTAGTACTTTTCCAGGCATCCTCATACATGTCAATAAAACAAATCGACATGTCAGGCAGACAATCAGGCCATGTTAATCAAACAGCTTGATACATGATATGTCCGCCAATATTAGTAAAAACTCAACATATTAAATAACCAAAGGGGAACCTTAGTTTGTAATCCCCAATCAGCAGTATATTATGATATGTCCGCCAATATTAGTAAAAACTCAACATATAAGCCCAAATTAGTGGAATAATATGATATTTCCACCAATATTAGGTCAACATCAGTGTTTAATCCCTAATAAGTGTCATAATATGATATTTTCATTAATATTTGGGCATCCTCAGTGTGTAAGCCCGGATAACTAAACTATGAGAACTCTAATTCCTGTCATAATTAGGATACCTAGGATGCCTTCCTAAAGTCATGAGCTCAAATAAGAATCAAACTCAGTATAAGAATTCACACTTCTCTGAAGTTCCAACCATCGAGACCCAATCTCTCCCATCAGCTGGTCATTATTCCTCATACACCAGTAGATTAATAAGTCAACCAAACTATGATAACTCTGATTCCTTCCATCATCAGGATACATAGGATGCCTTCCTAAAGTTATGAGCTCAAATAGGCATCCACCTTAGTGTAATACCTACCACATCTCTAACTTTCCAACCATCGGGACCTAATCTCTCCCATGGGCTGGTCATCCTTTCCCATCCACTAGTAGATTGAGAAGTCAACTGAACTATGATGAATCTAATTTTTTTATAACCATGACACATAGGATGCCTTCCTAATGCTCAAACTCTATATTAAGAATCTAATGGACTGTCTCAGTACGTAATCCTCATATTCATATGTAGTGAGACTAATTACCTATTATCCCATGTTTCTCACACTGGTTATAGCTCATGTGGGATTCGGGAGTTGGAATGATCACTCAATTACATCATGAATCTCCACCAGCCAGGGAAATATCAGTGTCTAAGCCCTAATCTATGGCATGATACAATTACCCCATATAAGAGTATATACCTTAGGGAAAGTCTCAAAGGCATGATTGAACTATGAGAACTCTGATTACTACTATACCCAGGATATGTAGGATTCCTCCTCGAGGTCCGAGCTTAAATATTCAATAAACAAGTTACCCCATATATTTCCTTTCTATATGATATTAAACTGAATGTGTTTAACAAACTATGTGGGTTTTGATTCCTGTTATAAAACAAGATATATAGGATGCCTTATAATGGATCAATCATATCCTCTAAATATTAACCACCTCCCTAGATAATTATAGACTCTATATTTTCTGGTTATATAGATTCAACATATAAGAATCTAACCACTAATGGAAAGTGGATGAAGAACCTTGGATATATATAGATGTTTTCACTAATAAGATCCTCCCTTTTTCATATAAAAGTACTTAACCTATGATCATTTTGTTAGGGAAACTGGTATCATATCAGGATTAGGAATAGATTATAGAAAATATCTAAAATATTTAACAGAGCCTCGGAGTAGGGAAAAATTCCCCCCAAAAGGGTGTGATGATCCCGACCTCCCATACTCTCAACCAATGTGAGTTCCTGAGTGTTGTTGGGTAAGAAATCCTAATCAACCACCTACCTTTGGAAAGTAGGTCTGTACCAATTTATAGATGTGGGAACCATTGGGAGTTTTTGTGAGAGATGGAAATGGTGAACTTAACATAAATGATTATAGAGACATCAAACCCCCATAGTCAAACCTTTGGGAAAATCTATCCATCACCTTTTTCTTACAAAAAAATAGTGAACCCAATGTAAATCTCTCAAATAAAAAAATGATTATTTGACCTGAAATAGATATTACCGATGATACTCTATATTTGGGGTTCTCATGAAATAATTCCATCCCCACTTTGAAAATTCCAAGCGAGAAGAATGGACAAATCGATAATAAAAGGACAATTTAATTACTAATGCATATCTCTATGAGAACATATCATGCCTATGAAAATGCACTGATTGGTGGCCTTATTCCTTATTATCTTCTTGACTACAGATGATGCTCCCCCAAATAACACCTTAACCTAAGATAATTTCTTCATCCAGTGACTGTTCAAGAAAATAAGTTATGGTTGTAACCCAGTGGGATTCAGAATAACCTCACCTACCTGAAATATTTAACTTTAGTTGGAAAATGCGATGGTCTAGAAATACCATTGACATGGTACAATCCTGAACCTTGAGGATTCCCACAAGGGTCTCTGAAAGTTAAATTTGATAGGCCCAAACCATCCAAAGAAAGATGTAGTAAATCCAGTGGCCCTTATTTCCAAAACTAATCACTTTGAAAGATTATTACTAGGATGAAAAAATCACCACATTTTGTATCTGATGAAGTTGGTCCAAGGAGCCAACTATGGACAAGGAACTAGACTGGTCACTGGTACAGATATTGGGATAGACACATATTCTTATCCCTACAATCAGGGAAGCACAACACTCTAATAAATATGAACAAGTTGTTTCTCTATAGAAAGTACACATTATTTCTATTATCCATGTAGATTATCGACATATTCTAGTAAAGGATGAGGCACCAGACCAGGATCATATTCCCATTCCAAATGGGGATCACCAAGTAAGATTGGTACATTCCTATCAAAAAATACTGGTGGCATATTCTAAATTCTTAGGATCGGTCACATATCCTAATTTTTGTCAGGGATCACCAAGTGAGAGTGGAACATGCCTTGGGATAGGCTCATATTCTTATAAAAGAAGAAAAAAATACTCTAAAGTCCTAGGATCGGGCTCATATCCTTATTCTGGATGAGGATCAGCAAGTGAGAATGGAACATGACTTGGGACAGGCTCATATTCCTATCAGTGAACCTGCCTAGAATATTTTAATAGATCATAGAATCTAGGTGCATATTCACACTTACTCCAATGAATTAATGCACCACCATCCTTCTGAGGCAATACAGAAGTAGGATTATATCCCTTCTCCCATTTTGGAGGCCCATTGGTATATTCAAGTAGGGAATGAATATTATTACTAGTCTCATATTTCTATTCCAACTGGGTCTTGACAAGTGATAGAGGCCCATGCCTCGGGATTGGATAATATCCTCTTCATAAAAGAATATCAACATATTCTAAAGGCTTGGGATCGGGATTATACTCCCATTCTGACCAGGGAATGCCAAGTGATAATGGAACATGCCTCGAGACAGGCTCATATTCTGGTCAATAATGAAGAAGATCATTGAAATATTCTAATAGCTTATTGGTAGTGGGATCATACCCATGAAACACCATATAGTTATAAACAATGTCTAGAAAATTTCATATAGTAGGATCATATCCCTATACAATTCCAGAAGACAAGTCGACATATTCCATCCATGATACAGAATGATTCTTATATCCCTAATCTACTCAATGATAGTGTCCTTGAGGTAGTTTGAGACACATTCTCAACACCTAAAGGGTCCATCAACTCTTCAACCAAAGCATAAGGTGATCATTACCATGATATTCCTCCTCATGGTAGTGTGAAGGTGTATCGTAGGGACTCTAGTCCTAAAATCTGTCGTGGTGAACCTCCTCATGGTGATATCTCTCATGTACAAGGAAATACTAACCTATCCCAAACACCTCTATATAGAGAGGTTTTAAAAACTCAAACGCCTTCATATAGATAGGTTTTCAAAACATTAGGGTCAACCATATATAGTTACCCATAAACTTCTAACAGCACTCATCTCCAGTTAGTAGGATACCCCAAGAAGTACCTTCTATGGTCTAATCGAATGGAGGAGTGTAAGTCTAATGAAGAGGAGTCTAACTTTGACATATAGAGAGAGTTATCCAAAAATAACCCCCTTCCATATTTTGTTCCCTTTCCACTTTTGACTATGAAATCCCATATGAGCTAGAAAATGAGTGCATACCTTATCTATGCCAAAATATGTGGGCTACTCATCAGCGACTTAAGGATAGACACCTCCCTTATCCATGGTATGCGGGTCAACTTCATACCATCAAGATACTTTTTTCAGCTAGACTTGGATGGTATCTCTATGGACCAAGACCTAAAACCGGAAAATTACAACGCAAATCGGCAACATGCTTTCCTCCATTACATCACAACACTTCAAAAACTGATATCTCAAGCATAATCATGCATATTTATTCAAGGATGGGGAAATTATGGAGCATTACACTTCAAAACACCCCTAGAATAGAAGAAACCCTTAGATACGATGTCCTATAATTTCATAGCCTCTAATGAAATCAGGGGTCCAGGTAATGCGCAAGTCAATTGGCCACTACAACAAAATTCTACTGCATTAACGATTCTAGGAATCAAAAACATAGTAATATTACATCCCACATAGATTTGAAACAGGCCCCTAGAAGCAATGGGGATGCATTTTAGACATAGATACTAAAGTTGCAATCAATTTTACAACTTCTCGCATAAATAGGCTTGAGTCATAGGTTTCTATTGCACCCAAATCCTACATGAGCACAATGGAACTGCATCAAATGGGCCACGGTAGCATCTTCCATAACATCAATCCAAGAGCAAGCCTATCCCACCAAGTTGGGGAATATTTACCGCTGCCTTCAACCCTCTAATAATCAATTCCCAATAGGATTCAATATATATTGGTAATAGCTAAAAACAAACCTGATCCCATTGGGTTGGGGGAATTTATATCTCAATGCTCATCTCAAGAATCATCAAATCCTCAACTAGAAGCATAATATCCTCAACAAAAGGATCAATCAATGTCAATTGTGGCCTTGTAAATACCCCAATCCATAGGGATGTGAGCATTTTTATTATCATTATCACCACAGAGAGAATCAGTCTTCTCCAAGTTGGGAGGTAAATATTGACGGTCGGCATTCCATCCATTCCTCCCACCACAATAAAATCTCTATTATTTAGAGAATATTTGGTAATCATGGTTAGAAACTCCATAAATGTCACCACTCATAGTCCATGATGGGAGGAGTGTATAATAAAGGAAATTGAACCCCCTAGGGTTCACAATCCAAAAAATTACAATATGGCCAAGGGTTTGAGAAACAACCATAATAAAGGAAGTGAAAAATAATCCTATTGCATTGAGAGTAATGGGACAACTACCATTTCCCGATACACCTCGATGAATATCATCACCATCAAAACAATAGATAATATGGATTAAGACACATATGAAGAGGGATAAAACATAGAAAATTTACCCCAAGAGGAAGGGTTGGATGCACCAACTGAGGCTAAAAGCATCCAAAACCAGTGGAGGATCCAAAATATGGAACCTCTAAATATTGACTTTCCACCTCTCTATAGGAACACTGCCAAGGATAAAGGGAAGGGTGTATCTACATCCCAATCACCACCTAAAAGAACCGAAAATCCTTTAATTAAGGAGCATTTTTTCACAATATAAGATTGAGATACAAGATCTCAGAAAACTTAATGAGGATTTAATCAGGGTAAATATTCCTACTAGGTATCTTTTTCAGGATGAGGTGAATATTCCTACTCACATACATCTAGAAAGAGTGAATCTTCCTACAAGAGTGGAATCTAATCATTATACCAGCTTCATATCCAGGAAACTAGTATACATAAATGAGGAATTAAAAAATGATCATGAATCCCCCTCCATTATGGAGATAGACTCTCTATCACTAGGGTGATCATTTAATCTTCAAAATAATGAAGAATTAGTGAGAGACAAAAATAGAGCCACATCATTAGGCCCTGCCCACTCCCTGTGGATGGGAGACAGCTCAGAAAGTAGTACCTATGGAATTTTTGAATTTAATCAAGTTCCTAGCTACTTGAATGGAACTATGGAAGGGTGAAACACACATGTACAACCTAAGAAGAATCCATATCCCAAATGGGTGGATGGCACTTTTCCCCCACCCAATTTTGAAAATATTACCTTTTATTCCTTTGATAGAGGGGTAGACCCTGAACAACATCTCACTCACTTTGTATCCTAATGTGGTCTGATGATGGGCCCTCAAGATCAATAAGAGGTGACCAAGACAAGGTGTTTTGTATAGAATCTATTAGTTCCGGCCATTATTTTTTTATAACATCCTTCTTGTATGATCTATTTCTAGATGGAAAGACCTTTGTCATCAATTCATTTACCAGTTCATATCTACACAAAGGAAGACAATAATTATTGACCTGATGAATAGAAAGCAACATGAAAATGAGAGGGGTTTTGACTTTATAGTTATATGGAAGGTTTTAACCTATTCGCTCATCATCCATCTATCATAGAAAAAGTTTTTATAACTCTGTGATAAAAATATCATGGATGATCTACAGACACCTCGGATCCCAATGAAGTATCCAGATGGCTTTCATGAGTTTGTAGAAATGGAACAATGTCTGGAAGACACCATTTAGTAAACCTGATCTAAGTCTTGGCTCATGCCCTTAGAATAAGGAAAAGGCTTGGCAAGGCAGAAAATACAACTATTACCCTCAAACCAGTAGTAGTTCCCATTCAAGAACCTAGGTAGGTACCGAAATTCCTAGTGCCTCCTGTTGAGTAACAACAACCACAAAATTTCCCTTGGCCTGAATTAAGAAGAGATCAGGGTCACATGAGATTTGAGGAATGGATAAATAAATTCTACTCCTTATAAAATGAACAAGTCCCCATTTATTTCCTTATAGCAATGGACAATAACCTACTTAATCTAAAATAGTCCAGGAAGCCCAATGAGGTCAACCTCACCGGCCATCCTGACTACTTATTTTTCCATAGAAAGTTGGGTCATAATATCTAAGAATTATTAGTCTTCAAATACGTCCTCCAAATCATGGTCGATTCCAAATAGGTTGTGTTAGATAACTCCTCAAAGAAGGTGGCCTACATAACCATCACCCAGTCTTAAAAATAAGGACATTGGAAGAAACTTTCGGCTATGTGTCAATAGAAATTCAACAACTAGATGACTCAAAAAATAGTTGATCAAGCTCATGCTACCTTGAGATCACAGCTCCACATACCCAAAATAGTTCCATTACCTAGGGAGGTGACATCAGAGATACCGCCTAAATGTGGATGTGACTGTCAAACAAAGTAATAAGTAGAAGAGGAAGAGTCATATTATTCTCCAACATAACTATGACTCTTGCAGATTTCTTCCCCGCAACATCCAAATCATGATCATGACCCCACCAAATGAAACACTCATTAGATGAAGAGATATTATTTAGTTCTTTTAACATGATAAACTTGGTAGACCCCTTCTATGATGATGATTATACCTTTGAGTATGAGTTCCCCACACCTAACTAGGGAACAAGAGGTTTCATGTATAGGAACTGAGGATGCAAGGGATAGAATGGTTGTGGTCAAACCCAATATTTTGGTCACATCCCCATATAGGACATATATTCACTTGATAACCGGGAACAAGCACTCCAGAAAGACTAGTAGAAACATGGATGTGTCCCAAAACCCTCCAGGGGTCATTCGCACCTAGTTTTCTTACATGAGCGCCTAGTGGGGGTGTGATTATCTTATCAACCTAGGTAATGGGGAAAGCCAGAATGACCTTCTCCCCTAGAATAAGATTCTCCCTTGACCTATGCACTAGTACTGATCCCATCCACTTCAAATGCCTCAGCTCCTGAGCCACGTAATAAGAAGAAACCCCACTTGGGGAACCAGTGACCTTTGGCACAAAAGTAATACATTCAAAAACAACTGGTGTTTGTCCCAAAAAAGATATCAATCCTATATGTGGTCTATATTTGAAAATAACTGAAAGATGTTGTCGTGGGCACTTTCAAATGATATGTTATTGTTGAGTACTTAGGTGCAGCAGAGTAGCTAACCAAGGTCATCTCTCAAAAGAGGAAGTAAATTTAACAACATATTAAAGGTATTTTGAAAATAAAATAAAAGGAAATAAGAAAAATAATTAAAATTATGGGGGTTTTTTATCGTTTATCAATCTAGAATAAGTTTTTTGGAAGAAGATTGTATTTTTTTTTGAAATGAAGTTTGATTAAAATGACACAACAAAAAGATATTTTTTTTAATATTTTAAAAGGCACAATAGATCTAACTCTATATATTCACTAAACTATTTATCATTATCATTTAAATTAACATACACTTAATTATAATCCCCAAATTTTTTAACCCTCAAACCCTTCGGGAGTTAACTTAACCACAAAGATGAAATTACTTAAACCCTATGCTAGCTTCGGAACATGCAATCACAGCACCCTGCTTTGATTGATATTCTTAGGTTATCATAGGGTTAGTGGTTAATTAGAGAACATATTCACTCTGGAAATGAGGATTAATTGAGTTTATGGATTATATTTTAACTCTAAAAATTTATCCCATGTGGTCTTGTATTACCGATTAAGATCACACTCTCACAATTTACAAAAATCTTGACCTCGCATGTTTTTGTGTCAATTGATCAATTGATTTCTTAGTTTTATTTAAATTGAAAAATAAATTAATAAATAATATTAATTGAATTAAATTATCTCATTTACTCAAAATAAATTAACGACTAAGGTAATAGATAGATCGATTACTAAGAAAACTACTCTTCCATTGGTGGCGTAGTCATCATAGAAACGGATTGCATTTGCAAAGATTTAGAAAGGGTATAACCCAATATTCTTTATACTCTTTGATTTACATAACAAATAGTAATATTAAGAGAAGAATAAATTTGAACAAAATAGAATAAATTAAATAAGAACTCAGGATTTTATTGCACACAAAAAAGTATTACAACACAAAGAAGAAGAAGAAGGCTTCGTCGAAGGGATCTTTGCTTCAAGAGCTACCCTTATTGAAATGGTTGGAGAATTAGAGTGGATCCAATTATCCTCTATCCTAAACTTCCCAATTCACGTCACAACCCCTCAAAATAATAAAAACACCAATTTATAGAGTGTATGAGAGGCTAGGTTTAAATAGGTTTCAAGTGTGAATGTGGAAATTCGTCCAAATAAATTAATCCAACGTGAACCGCCTGTTTGACCACCAAAACGCATGAATCAGTTGTAATTATAGAAGGATGATTTATTTCAAAATGGTTCCTAGATGTCCTACAAAATTTGGGCATAATCCATGCATGTATTAAGAAGTTAGAGCCCAAATAAAAAACCAATGTCTAATCTGGTGAGTCCAACCCAACTTTGACTTCATGGACCATTTCACCAACCAAATATATTATTTAATTCAAATTTTATGAATAAAAGTTGTAGGAAATTAAGTTAGGAACACATTTAAAAAATATTATGTTCAAATAATTCAAATAAAATTATTTATGTTCTAAATACTGTAGTGAATTTTTAAAGGGTAAAACTAAAATTTTCACCAAATTTTCAAATGAATGATCTAATCCCAATTATTTTATAAATAAAAATATTTAACATAATGTGAGTAAATTTTATCATTTATTATCGATAAAATATTCAACAAAATTGTGTTTTATCAACTCCCCCACACTTACCCTTTTGCACTCCTGGGAAAAACCTCATATCATGTATTAGAAAAAATTGTGACAAGATATGCATTTTCATATTTCTCAATCCACATTGCAAATATAAGAAGAGTAAGAATCCCATCAAGAGTCAATATTAATAAATTTTAAATTAATTTTATCATAAATTGTTTCAAAACAAAATCCAGTGAGATTCATAACACTGATCATAGTGAAACAAGTTGTGGGTCTACCATGCCACTAATTCTCCATGTGTGTGTGTGTCAACCATTCCAATATCATAAATCCACCCTTTATTCAGTATATTCAAGTCAAGTAAAACAATTATTCTTACATGTTTTAATTCACCTAACCTGTTCTACATTTATTTATAATCAAATTTCAAGACCCACTCACTTAAGCATTCCCAAAAGTCAAACCTTATGCTCCCGACCTATATATCACCATATGTTTTACATTTCATCACTCCCCTCATTTATTTTTATTTATTTATTTTTTTAAGTTTCACTTAGAAAAAATCTCACACTCAACTCTCAAACCATGTTTGATCTCCTCACAACACTAATTTTAATAGTTATAACAAGATAAAAGGTTGATGAAGAGTGGTTTTGACCTGTCCAAGACACAACCCATATTTTTTTTTGAGGGAATACTGTAGTCAAATAACAGGTACACACGCCTAGTTCAATTCAGTACAATAATGAAAATAATCAGAAGAGAAAAGAATGTATAGATCAACCAATGATTTTTTTACCTAACTTGACTATACCTTCAATTGAGTAGGAAAAATTTCACAAGTCATGGTTGAGTGAAAATTTGTGTGTAGAAATCAATGACACAATTTACCATGAAAAAATATCACAAATAATAATGTAAAAATCAAAAAAAAAATTATAATGACACTACCATTCATATCATCGATGACTTCAATTTTTATAAAAATCAACCCTTGATGATGAAATCTTACTCATGCTTATAATTATACTAATTAATTTTGAAAACATTCATTTTACATATGTTTCGTATGATAATGTTACATTATATATCTATTTCTTTTTTTTGAAAATTTTAACCAAAAACTTAATAGAAAATACACACAAAACACACAAATGAAAATCCTAAATATCTACCCCAAAATGTTGTCCCCTCCCCCACACTTAAAATATTGTATTGTACTCAATGTGAACTTATGAGATGATATATGCACATGAAATGTATAGTTTTAAATAGGACAAAGAATATAAAAGTGAAAGGGTTAGGAATAGCCTAATATGCTCAAGTGATAATGGGGTCATGCAGTGTGATGAAATCCACTGCATCAGTTAGAAGTCCCTTAATGTATTTCTTCAAATGTTTCCCGTTGACTATAAAGATCCTTCCAGTGTCCTATTGTGCGATCTCTACTGCACCATAAGGAAAAACATTAGATACAATATAAGGACCTAACCATATGGAACGCAACTTACTAGGCATCAGCTTCAGTCATGAACTGTAGAGATGTACTTTCTCTCCAACATGAAATTCCCTTTTCTAGATCATTTTTTTCATGAACCACCTTCACCAAGATGAGGGAAGGGACAACAGATTTCCAAACCCTTCCTTCCTCAAGTTTAAGGAGAGATAATGACCCCTGAGACCCACCTTCAATAGTCCCCAGAGTGGCAACTAGCACCAAGGGTATAGAATCACATGGAATATGGAGGTAATTACCCTTTTTATTTAGTATGATCAGGAGATAAGATAGTAAATCCCAAAAAACACCAAAGATGGAAGTAAAAGTAAATCCAAAACAATCTATTCCTATATGCATGTTCCAATAATAAAGTGCTACAAAGTACAAGAAAAATTGTAAAGGGAAGTACCAAAAGAAAAGGAAAAAAAAAGCAATGTCAATGGTCCCAGCATTCGAGCTAATAGGGTCTGGCATGGTCCTCGAATTCCTCCGGGAAACTTGAAAGCAGTTTTACATACATAGGGTGAGTATATAGTTATACTCAATAGGTAAAACAAAAAACTCTCATGCATAAGTGGGGAGGCATTATAATGCCCCGTGCGAAAAAAAAAAGATAACCAAAGCACCTAGTAAGGAAACTATCCACCCAAACCTCACCAAGGAACACTCCCCAAATAACAAAAGTCAAGTAAAGTAATAGTAATAACATATCAATGTTTGCGTACCTCGCACCACTTTCCCACTAGTTATTGAAGACATCCTACGCATCAGACCTCGTCCGCCATTCTCACCGCAGTCCCACTGCCATACCCCGCCCGCACACACCTGGGCTACCACAACCACATATCCCATCCACAAACACATGGGTTACAACAACCACACGTAACCATGCCCCTAAAAACCTGGGCCAAAGCAACTACCACCACTCCCAAAGACACCTAGGCCCGAACAATTATTGACATGCCCGAAGACACCTCGGCCTCATCCCAAAGACACTTGAGAAACAACCTACTCGCACACACCTGGTCCAACCACTACAACATCCCCTGCCCAAAGAATATTGGGCTATAATGG
Source organism: Viscum album (assembly GCA_963277665.1). Lineage (NCBI taxonomy): Eukaryota > Viridiplantae > Streptophyta > Magnoliopsida > Santalales > Viscaceae > Viscum > Viscum album. The sequence goes on from OY728132.1 coordinate 1,703,471,952, forward strand.
ACCTCAGGCTGTCACAACCTGCCTGAAGAGTCTTGGGATACTCAAGAAAGGGAGAAAAAAAGGAACTAATAACCAGCCACTCATATTAGTGTTGGGAAAAACACCCTCCCCCATGAAATGAGGGTGTTCAGCATAAAGTGATCAACTTGGGTGGGGCGTGAATAAGAAACATAAGAACTAAATTATACATATACATAAAAAATCACTCATCCCAACCTAGGGATTCCAGAATTATCCGATACACAAACACCCTCATTATTATTCATTCATAAAAATTACAACACCCACAATTAAGGCACAACTCACTCCCAGAAAACAATTCCCCATTGAACCCATTCTTGTTATCATATTTAAGAGATTTCATTTAAATAATTCTTCACTACTAGGCAACTAACTGGAATATCCACATGCCAAGGAAAAACATCCAAGCATCAATTTAAGCATTCACACCCAATTCTCTTGTAAGTCACAACAACAAAAGGGATCCTTGAGATCCCTCAAAGTGCTGGAACTAAACCAAGCCTCGCCATATGGCCACACAGAGCCTTAGATCCATAAGCCAACAACTGCACCACAACAGGGGATCCCATCCCCATCCATGTCACCCGACAAGAATCAAGAAGAAAAACCACACATATTACCAAGACGGAGCAAGGGATTTTCCATATTTAAACACACCATTCATTGAGTTTCTTCTTTTTCTATTGGGTTAACCAGGGCGATCGCACATGGATTATTATCCACTGGACATCCATTTAATCAACCGATCTTACGTGATTAACCAATTTCAATGTTACATCTATTCAGTCACATGATTATCTAGAAAACATAGGTTCTTTAGTGCACAAGGAAGGACCACCAATGGCCACGATTTTCAGTGGACATAAGCCTGTATAATTCATAACACATAAGAAAGGATAAAAGAGTACAACAGCATCATCGAACACACCCCTTAATTATTTAATAACCATTTATTATCTTCGTTAAGTTTTGGTTTCATCCATCCCCAAAAAAACATTATCATACCCACCTCGCATGATACATAGTAAAGATAGATGAAGGAAAAACCCTACTTAGATGATCAATGATCGAAGTTTTTCTCCACGCACCAAGAACTGGGGATGCGTGACTTATAGGGGAGGAACTCTGAGGGCTTCAAGGTGGGTAAGAAAGGCTCCAACATAGGAACACCACTAGCCTCGGGAAGGGGTACTCCAAACGCACCAAGGAAAGGAAAAGAGACTATCCTTGAAGAAGAAAGAATTCTCATGCGATAAAAAGGCAAGATCCTAGAGTTACGGGATATGAATTTTGGACAGATTTAAAGGCGGATCATGATTTCACCACATGGTTGGATGGTTACACATGATGGAATTAATTATTATTTAATAATTCTCATCGTAGAGGAGTCCATAATGGCTGTGAGTTAAAGGGTTTCCTTTAAATAGAGGAAAACACGTAAGAGGGACAGAAATGGAAAGTACGGGGAAAGGGTGTGGAACTGAGGAAAACTCCACACATTTTGGTAAGTCAAGGGTATCTCGACTCTTGGGGATTTTTTTATTTCATTTATTGTCTTTTAATGTCTTTTAAAGGGGTATTAAAACACTTATACATCAAAATATATGTTGCAGGAGCAAAAAAAGTCAGAAACTGGAAAAAGTACAAGGGTGGGACACCGTTTGGTGAGACACCATAACGGTGGCATGGTCACGGTGCCACCCTCACGGTGCCACCCTCACGGTGCCACCCTCACGGTGCCACCCTCACGGTGCCACCCTCACGGTGCCACCCTCACGGTGCCACCCTCACGGTGCCACCCTCACGGTGACACCCTCACGGTGCCACCCTCACGGTGCCACCCTCACGGTTCCACCCTCACGGTGCCACCCTCATGGTGAAACCCTCACAGTGCCACCATTTTGGTGTCACCCTCACGGTTCCACTATCCCAGTGTCACCCTCATGGTGCCACTGTCACGGTGCCACCATTTTGTTGAGTGATCATGATAGTGCGACTGCCACGGTGCCACCATCATGGTGCCACTATTTCGGTGGGACTGGGATTTTGGAAAAGTACTAGACTAGGAGGTTCTGGTCCATTACATTAGATACCTCTCAAAATATTCTTGCCCTCGAGAATCAAAACTAGACCCATAGAAAAGAGAGGGGTCTGAACAACCACCTCGAAAGATAACTCTCTAGAGTAAACCTCCTCGACATCTAGGAACACCTCTCCCTCATGTATCCATACGAACATGTAAAGGTCATACCATCCAGACATATGGATTAGGGAGTCCCTTCCTCCATGTCAAGATATTATCCACTTTGGGAAGCACTAACTCACCCACACGAGTTTAACTGCATCCACTTTAATGCATCTTAAATTGTGATCAGGTCCTCCCCTCCCCACAGTCAAGACTCTTCACACACATCCAGAGAACAAGGGAAACATTCTATTTCATAGTTAACAAGGTCAAACACTACATCACTAACAAGTATAAAACAGAACAGAATAAAACTCAAAACAACTCTGGGTACTGAGCGTGAATCTATTACTCCCATTCCCAGGTACTCTCTTTGAGGCCACCATTCCTCCACAACACACACTTCTGGAAATTCGTGCTATAGCCACAGTTCTAAACCGTGGCTATAGTCCCTCAAACCGTGGCTATAGGTAATAGCCACGGTTCCTAAAACCGTGGCTAAGTTTGGTGTGGCTATAGGCCTAGACCTATAGCCACGGTTCAAATTGTGGCTGTATACCTATAGCCATGGTTGAAACCATGGCTATACTAAAGGACGGACAGACTTAATTGCCATGGTTTATAACCGTGGCATTATGTCTATATCCACGGTTAATAACCGTGGTAATAAACCAATAGTCACGGTTTAAACCGTGGCTATAGGGTGTCCAAATCCATAAAAAAATACCCCCCCAACCCCCTCAACACCCCCCGGACACCCTCTCGACATCCCCTGGACACCCCCCTGGACACCCCCCTGCCACCCCCTGCCAGTCCCCCCCTGCCACCCCCTGCCAGTCCCCCCCTGCCACCCCCTGCCAGTCCCCCCTTGTCACCCCCCTGCTAGTCCCCCCTACCCCCTGCCACCCCCTGCTAGTCTCCCATGTCCCCTGCTAGTCCCCCACTGCCCCCTGCTAGTCCCCCCCTGCTTGTCCCCCTGCCAGCCCCCCCCCCCCCCCCCCCGCCCCCTGCTTGTCCCCCTGCCAGCCCCCCTGCTTGTCCCCCTGCCAGCCCCCCACCCCCTGCCAGCCCCCCCCCCCCCTGCCCCCTGCTTGTCCCCCTGCCAGTCCCCCCCCTGCCCCCTGCTTGTCCCCCTTCTAGCCCCCCCTGCCCCCTGCTTATCCCCCTGCCAGCCCCCCTACCCCCTGCTAGTGCCCCCCCCCCGCCCCCTGCCAGTCCCCCCCTGCCTGGACACCCCTCCCCCTGCCTGGACACACCCCCTTGCTTGTCCCCCCTTACCACCCCCCTGCCAGTCCCCCCTGCCCCCTGCCACCCCCTGCCACCCCCCTGCTTGTCCCCCTGCCAGCCCCCCCCCCCCCTGCCCCCTGCTTGTCCACCTGCCAGCCCCCCCTGCTTGTCCCCCTGCCAGCCCCCCCCCCTGCCCCCTGCTTGTCCCCCTGCCAGTCCCCCCCTGCCAGCCCCCACTGCCCCCTGCTTGTCCCCCTGCCCCCTGTCTATCCCCCTGCCAGCCCCCCCCCCTGCCCCCTGCTTGTCCCCCTGCCAGCCCCCCCCCCCCTTGCCACCCCCCCTGCCCCCTGCTTCTCCCCCTGCCAGCCCCCCCCCTGCCCCCTGCTTGTCCCCTTGCCACCCCCCCCCCCCCTATGCTTGTCCCCCTGCCAGCCCCCCCCCCCCCCACCCCCTGCTTTTCCCTCTGCTAGCCCCCCCCCCCCCTGCCCCCTGATTGTCCCCCTGCCAACCCCCCCCCCCTGCTTGTCCCCCTGCCAGCCCCCCTACCCCCTGCCAGCCCCCTGCCCCCTGTTAGTTCCCCTGCCCCCTGCTAGGCCCCCTGCTAGGCCCCCTGTCAGTCCCCTGCTAGTCCCCCTGCCCCCTGATCTGATAACCAAGTTTATCTGATCTAATAACCACAACATCTTCAGCACTGCCAGATTCAGGTTTAACAGGTATCAATTCACCAATTCTGACATGTTTAGCAGCATAAGATAAGACAGGAACAGATTGAACTACATCAGATTTACAGAACATGTTTAGCACCCCTCCCCCCTGCTGGACACCCCCCCCCCCTTGCCTGGACAGCACCCCCCCCCCTCCCTGGACAGCACCCCCCCTCCCTCCCCCTGGACACTGGACTCCCCCTGAATATTTACCCCTGCTGGACACTGGACCCCTGCTGGACACTGGACCCCTACTCCCCCCCACCCCTACCAGCCCCCTTGTACCCCTGCTGGACACAGGACTCCCCCATGGAAACTAGTTCTTGGGATGCCCAAATCATATTTACCCCTATTGGACACTGGACTCCCCCCTGGACACTGGACTCCCCCTGCATATTTACCCCTGCTGGACACTGGACCCCTGCTGGACATTGGCCCCATACTATAGGTTCTTAGTAGGACCACCCCATACTATAGGTTCTTAGTAGGACTTGGGAAACAATTGAAGAAAATTCAGAAGTAGCTATATATGAGTAATCTAGGAAAACATACATATAATCAGTCTGGAAAATAAAACAGAATAAACTATAAAATGTTTATGGAAATAAAATAAAACATATTTGAAATTGGAAAACATTACCAGAAAAACTGTTTATAAACTAAACAAACTACTTGGTGAAATCATGGTCACACATGCTCATCCTCAGATAAAATATGCTTGCATTTCATGTAGTACTGCATTAAACAAAACATTGGAATTATGATTTGAAATAGAGTTACCAGATTTTATAGCACCGTGCTCACTATCTATAGGTGGTGAAATAGTTATACCTGGTGCCTGTGAAGTATCTGTGGGATGTTTTATGATATTTTCCAGATCTGGACAGCACTGCATTTTCTCTGTAGAGACATTCATAACCTGCATGGGCTTAGGTTCCTGGACAGCCCTCTTGCACCCCCTTGCAACCCCCTGGACTGCCCCCTTGAACACCCCCCTGCTGGACAGCCCCTCCCCCCTGCTAGACAGCCCCTCCCCCTGCCTGGACACCCCTACCCCCTGCTGGACACCCCTCCCCCCTGCTGGACAGCCCTCCCCCCTACTGGACAACCCTCCCCCCCTACGGGACAGCCCCTCCCCCCTGCGGGACAACCCCTCCCCCCTGCTGGACAGCCCTCCCCCCTGCCGGACACCCCTCCCCCCTTTTGGATAGCCTGTGACAGCCCGCCCCCCTACCTGACAGCCCGCCCCCTGCCGGACAGCCCGCCCCCCTACCGGACAGCCCGCCCCCCTGCTGGACAGCCCCGCCCCCTTCCTGGACACCCCTCCCCCCTACTGGACATCTTTCCCCCTGCTGGACATCCCTCCCCCCCCCCCCACCAGCCCCCAACCCCAGCCCCCTGCCCTCCACCAGCCCCCCCCCCCCCCACCAGCCCCCAACCCCAGCCCCCCCCCCCCACCAGCCCCCAACCCCAGCCCCCCCCCCCCCCCCAACCCCACCCCCCCCCCAACCCCAGCCCCCCACCAGCCCCCTTCCCCCCCACCAGCCCCCAGCTGCACCAGCCCCCAACTGCACCAGCCTCCCCCCCCCCAGCCCCTGCCCCCCCAACCCCATCCCCCTGCCCCCCCAGCCCCCAGCCCCCCCGCAGCCCCCTGCCCCCCGCAGCCCCCTGCCCCCCACCAGCCCCCCCAACCCCAGCCCCCCCCCCCCAACCCCACCCCCCCCCCCCCCCCCCACCCCCCCACCAGCCCCCTGCCCCCTACCAGTCCCCCCTTGCACCTTGCCAGGCACCCTGCCAGTCCCCTGCTAGTCCCCCTACCCCTGGACACCACCTGGACCCCCTAAAATAAGTGAGTTGGAATAGGAATTTAGATGAGGGATTCAAATGTTAAGGGTTCTGGTTTAATTGGTTAGAATTGGGTGAGGTTTGGAATGGTTTTAAAGTGGGATGCCTGGTGGAAAATGTGGGGTTGGTGGCTTAGAAGTTGAGAGGGGGGTAGGCCTGATTGGTGGTCAAGTTGTGGATGGGTTTCCTAGGTGGATTGAAAAATGGTGGGGGACTGGGAAGGAGTTCATAGTGGCTAAATTGAAGTGGGAGCTTGGAATTGTAGTAGGGCTTGAGTTTTGATTTTTTAGTGAGAGTGGAAATGGCCCTGGAATAGCTGGTTTGATTTTGGTGGGTTGGCCATGGGATTTTTATAGTGCATCAAAAAATAGTCACTAGCAGGGCTTGGTTTGGTGTGAAATTCAGTCAAACGGTTGTGGGAACCATCATGGAAGCAACTACCAAATACAGACCAGAGCTAGTCTCCTCTACAGTGAAGACCCTTCATGGAAACCCCCTATGCCACTGATAAGTGCAGAATTGTACAGAAATTCTGCAATCCATCCTCTATTAATACTTCGTTGAAAGATGCTCTGAAAGGGAAAAATATTAATACCAAACACTATGTTAGAAAAAAATACAAAGAAGGTTAAAAATAGGTCACCTGGGGTACCAACAACCAACATACATGAATCAAGAAATAGAAAATAGTTTGTTCCCAACATTTTTTACACAACCAGAACATGTCTAGGACCATAATTACAGACCTCACCCTATAGGTTACACCTGAAATATACTAATAGGGCTGCCACATTTTACTCTACCTGTTGTTACACCTATTCATGCTCCTTCTCAGCTAGACATTCCTCAAGGACAGCCCCTCCCCCCTGCTGGACAGCCCCTCCCCCTGCCTGGACACCCCTGCCCCCTGCTGGACACCCCTCCCCCCTGCTGGACAGCCCTCCCTCCTTCTGGACACCCCTCCCCCCTGCTGGACACCCCTCCCCCCTGCTGGACAGCCCTCCCCCCTGTCGGACACCCCTCCCCCCTACCGGATAGCCCGTGACAGCCCGCCCCCCTGCCTGACAGCCCGCCCCCCTGCCGGACAGCCCGCCCCACTGCCGGATAGCCCACCCCCCTGCTGGATAGCCCCACCCCCTGCCTGGACACACCTCCCCCCTGCTGGACACCCCTACCCCCTGCTGGACAGCCCTCCCCCTGCTGGACATCCCTCCCCCTTGCTGGACATCCCTCCCCCCTGCTGGACATCCCTCCCCCCCCACCAGCCCCCAACCCCAGCCCCCTGCCCCCCACCAGCCCCCCCCCCCCACCAGCCCCCAGCCCCCCCCCCCCAGCCCCCTGCCCCCCAGCCCCCTGCCCCCCCCCCACCAGCCCCCAGCTGCACCAGCCCCCTTCCCCCCCTAGCCCCTACCCCCCAACCCCAGCCCACCCCCCCCCCCCACCCCAGCCCCCTGCCCCCCACCAGCCCCCTACCCCCCCCCCCATCCCCCTTCCCCCCACCAACCCCAGCCCCCTGCCCCCCCCCCCCCCCCGCAGCCCCCTACCCCCACCCCAGCCCCCAGCCCCCTGCCCCCCCAGTCCCCCTGCCCCCTGCCAGTCCCCCCCTGCACCCTGCCAGGCACCCTACCAGTCCCCTGCTAGTCCCCCTACCCCTGGACACCACCTGGACCCCCTAATAGAGTTAGATTCCCAAATGAAGGGTAAGTGGTAGATTTCTAATCTACACATGGATTTTCCATTCATTGATCCCACTATAAGGCACATAGATTACCTCTTGATTTAGGAGGCATTAACACATGATAATGTAGAGTTTACCTCTACTCCAATTGAAGCCCCTTCCACCATTATAGCCTCCACTACTACGATGCCAACTAATTCAATGGTACTAAGATAATAATTGTGACCGCAGCGTGACCGCGGCGAGACCGCGGCGTGACCGCGGCATGACCACAGCGTGACCACAACGTGTTGGCCCGGTCCAGCAACATCTATGGGGCAACATCTTCTACTTAGTTTCAAATAGGATGAGAGGCAGTGCTGGGAGGAGATATAGTTTAGGAATGAGGAAATACGAAAAATTATAGAGCTAACCATTCAATGTTTCTCTAAGGAGGAGTAACCACCGCAGGGTGTCGTCCTGGAGTAGGGCCAAATCACGGCGTGACCGCGGCGTGACCGCCGCGGCATGTCATCCTGGAGGAGTCACTGCCGCAGGGTGTCATCCTGGAGCAGGGCCAAATCACGGCGTGACCGCGGCGAGACCGCGGCGTGACCACGGCGTGACCGCGGCGTGACCGCAGCGTGACCACAACATGTTGGCCCGGTCCAGCGACATCCGCGGGGCAACATCTTCCACTTAGTTACAAATGGGATGAGAGGCAGCGCTTGGAGGAGATATAGTTTAGGAATGAGGAAATAAAAAAAATTATAGAGCTAACCATTCAATGTTTCTCTAAGGAGGAGTAACCGCCGTAGGGTGTCGTCCTGGAGCAGGGCCAAATCACGGCGTGACCGCGGCGTGACCGCGGCGTGACCGCAGCATGACCACAACGTGTTGGCCCGGTCTAGTGACATCCGCGGGGCAACATATTCCACTTAGTTTCAAATAGGATGAGAGGCAGCGCTGGGAGGAGATATTGTTTAGGAATGAGGAAATACGAAAACTTATAGAGCTAACCATTCAATGTTTCATTAGTGTGCAACTTCAAAATATTTTCTTGCTCTTCGACCACTCCCAAACTTTGAATTACAATTAGATTTTTTGAGTTTCAAAAGTTTATCATCAGGTGTATTAATAACCTTCTCATGTACCTCTAGTAAATCATGAAGTTCACTTGAATCTAGACAACATACATAGGGAGAAGAGAAATCAAAATCATACACAAAAAAATCACAATAATATAAAAGAAAATCTTGTTCAATTAAATAAAAAACTTCATTAATTTGGTCATCTTTCTCTTTTTAAAGAATAAATGGTGATCCTAGGAGTGTTTCTAAGTTATAAGTGATTTATTCAACCTCCTCCAACCTCTTATCAAAACAAAAATCCTCAATTTTATAATTTTTCAAAGTAAAGGAAAGGGTATCTTTAATTGGTTCATCATCTTATGATTTCACATGAATTTTTAAAGGATTATCAGGAATATCCCACTACTAAAATACCACCTTGGAGAGGTGGGTTACATTCCTTCTATTTGTCCTTTGATATATTCATAGACCTAGTCCCCATTGGTAGAGAAAAATATGAGTAATCCCTTTTATCTTTCTAGTTGACCCTCCCTATCTTACTCTTCTCATGCATGGATACATTTAATCCTGAACCTCGTCCTCTAAATCACCTAAAAAGTGGAAAGAACATTGGACACCCCTCCCCCCTGCAGCCCCCCACCCCCTGTAAAGCCCCCTAGATAGTCCCCCTGTAGCCCCCCTTCCCCCTGGACACTGGACACCCCCCTGAACATTGGACTCCCCCCTGGACACCTCCCCCCCTTCCTGGACAGCCCCCCCTACCTGGACAGCACCCCCCCTGCTGGACACCCCTCCCCCCTGCCTGGAGAGCCCCCCCCCCCCCCTGCCTGGACAGCACCCCCCCTGCTTGACACCCCTCCCCCCTGCTGGACACCCCTCCCCCCTGCCTGGACAGCACCCCCCCCCCTACAGGACATTATTATCATACCACTAGATTTATCTCATATGATCATTGATGAATTTATTTAACAATATCAAAGTCATGATGGTCTGCTGAGTACAGAGGATAATCTGAATATTTAGAGTTATGCTTTCATGGACTATGACATCATCATATGGAAGAAAAACCAGATTGGATAGTTTAATACTAGAGTTCACTACAGGATGGAATGAAATAGCCCAAATAGACCACCAAAATATCTTATAGACTTTAGATCACCATTCATACATTTATCCAGATTTTTTATTCTCTATAAAATATGAAAAAATCAAATTGCAACTCATGATTAGCTTAAAAAATCAGGGCGGCATATTGTTTCTGGTTGATCTATTTACTTCCAGGATAGAGAAAATGATCAATACTTATTTTTGAGATATAACTTTGACCAGAAACTATAGGAATATGCTGGATTTCTATTTGGGATGTCATTTAAAACTCACCTATAGGTACCCAAGTTGCTTGAGCAGGTCTTCAAGGCTAGATGCAGCGAGCAGGTATAGAATCTTCTTCTAGAAATAGTGGAATCATTTTTTTTATTGTGTGTACTACAAGGAATTCAAGGTTGTTCAATAATCAAGAACTAATTTTTCACCTCAACATGACGGAGCTACTTATGGATTGAGTCTGACTCAGAAATTGCTTCCAAGACTTTGTAATCAAGAACATGGAATGTCCCATAGAGGTTTATTACTCATTGGATCGAATATCTCAAGAATATCACTCGACTCAATCTAGTTATTTCACCTGAAGAGGTGAATTTCACAAGCATTCTCAACTTTAGGAATCAAAGTGATAAATTGGGCATTGAAACCATGGGGATGCACCCCTGAGGTGAAGAAAGAAGAGACCAGCTTACAAACTTCCACTTTAATCTCCTCCCAATACTTTAAATAAAAATAATTTCCAAATCCATCCAAACTAGGGGCACTACCAGCATTGAGACTGAAGACCTCATCCTTAATCTCAAATTCATGGGGGGTGCTTGTGAGAAAAAGATTATCCTCATCATAAACCATCGAAGGAACAATACCATCCATTAAGGTCCCCTCCATTCCAGGTCCATTGAAAAGCTTAGTGAAATAGTCAACAACATGTTCAGCGATTGCTTCCTTGTTATGCAAGATGCATTAAACGGTTCTAAGAAAAGATAAAGGCCAGTTGGCCCTTCGAATTCATTGAAGAGAGTTGAAGAATTTTGTGTTCCTGTCCTCATCCTGTATCCATTTGATTCTGAAAGTTTCCTTTTGAACACCTTCCCTCTTTGTAATAAGAGAGTTCAGCCTGGATATAACACCCAGTTCTATTGAAATGTCCTGACTAAAATCATAATTAGTAGCTTCATCTTGAATATGTTGCAGAGTCGACTCGAGAGTGAGGATCTCTTTATCCAACCCACTCTAATTGGCCTTGCTCCAAATTCTCAGTTGGGACTTTAGTAACCTCAACTTGTAAGAGAAGGCCGATTCACCCCAGCTACAATTCATGCTGAACCAGAAACTTTTAATAAGATTGTCACATTCAGTCCGAAAAGACCAAGCATTATTGAATCAAAAAGGAAGAGGCATTTGTTTCTCTTTACTCTTGAAACTAATCAGAATTGGATGGTGATCTAAAGCAAATTTAGGAAGAGAAATGCTGGAAATTGAATCACATACATTCAGGAGATAATCTACTCATCAATGGCAATAACTTCAACCTTTCCGAATGAATAATGAGAAAAAAACCCATAAAAGATCCCCTAACTAGTGGAACCACTAGCAACAACCAAATTAAAACCAAATTTATTAATTCCAGCAAAGCCTAATGAAAAATAATCTTTAGGTCCAGAAATTCCAAGAAGCTTGGGCTTGTGAACCTGATGTGCCTGTGCAAAGCATTGACTGTCACAGAAATTCCTCACATTCAGATTTTTTATTTTCTCTCTTTTTGTGCCAGTCCCCCCACCCTCCCCACCCCCCAGCCCACCTGCACCACCCCCCCCCCTCGTAGCCCACCTGCACCAGCCCCCAACCCCAGCCCCCAGCCCCTAGCTGCACTAGTCCACCCCCAGCCCAGCTGCACCAGTCTCCCCCACCCTCCCCGGCCCCCTGCACCAGCCCCCCCCAGCCACCTACTACCCCCAGCCCCCCTGCCACCCCCAGTCCACCTTTACCCCCCCCCCCCCCCCGCAGCCCACCTGCACCAGCCCCCAACCCCAACCCCTAGCTGCACCAGCCCCCCCCCCAGCCCCCTGCCACCCCCCATCCCACCAGCACCAGTCCCCCCCCCCCCCCCCCCGCAGCCCACTTGCCCCAGCCCCCAACTGCACTAGCCCCCCCCCCCCCCACCAGCCCCCCCCCCCCCAGCCCCCCCAGCCCCCTGCTACCCCAGCCCACCTGCACATGTCCCCCCTCCCCAGCCCCCCTGCACTGGCCCAAGGATCCTACATTGTTTCACCAAGGGGCTACATGGTTTAGACTTGCCTATGCGCAACTCATGCTAAAAAATTGTGTGCAATTCAAAATGAACTTAAAATTATCCTCACGAAGGGAGGTCATACTATTTTCCTCAAACCATGCACCTTAACCATGAAGAGTATGGAAACCTCAAAAATTTCCATGTTCTGACCTGGAACTCCATGGAGATAAAAACCAAAACTCTACTTAACCAAATAACAATAAAAGAACTATACAGTGACATAGGGGCTATCATAAACTCCCCGCCATGCTACTTTTCCTCCTAGAATTTCCTTGGTCAAAACTAGAGACAAAGGAAAAGAGATGCAAAGGAAAATAGAACTACCACACTGTGACCAGAATTTTTCTAGTACATTGTATCTTTTACTGCCTCTCTCAACGTCTCCCAACATTGTAAAAGTCTTACCACTTCCAATATACATATTCATGTTACACATTAGGGGGTGAAACAAGATAAAATAGAACTAGCACAGTAAACTGCAAATAAGTTAAATCTTGGTGTGAAGTGATGTAAAAGTAAAAAATCTCGCATTGTTGTGCCCTATGACACCCCCTAGAAAATGGTGCATGGGATTATAGCATCTTCTCCTCAATAAAAAAACATGTCATCAGTTTGTATGATGGATATGTGGCATGGATTTCATTACCAATTAGAGGAGTTATTTTTGGAATTGTATACACTTTCTACTAATTTCTATGAAAGGGGAAAATAAAAGCCCCCTGGACAGACCCTGGACACCCCCCACTGCCCTCCTACACCAGTTGAGAATCACTGCATTGCACTGCATCCTGTTGAGACGTAGTGTAAAAATGTTTAACAAACTCAAGTGAAACTGTAAATGCAAATTCTTGGAGAGAACTACAAATAATTCAATGAATATATGAGAAAACACCTGTTGAGAATCACTGCATTGCACTGCATCCTGCAAATTTCAACATTATAAGAAAGAGCCCATATGATAACCTCCTCCCTCATCCCTAAATCGTTATAAATGATAAAACTAATTAATGGAACACAATAGAAAAATATATATTATATATGATATTAACGGACATAAAATAATGAGATGAATCCATCAATGCTTGATAAAATAAAAAACCTCATAAAACTAAAACAATGACCCTACATAAATTACATATGGTTCCCTAGATCTATATAAAACTATTAAACCATCCCTTTAGTGCCTTTAAATCCACCACATACTGACCTCCTAGATAATTTATATATCCCACTCTACTAGAAATCACTAACTGTGCTTACAATTCCTTTGTAAAAGTAAAATTATAACCGCCACTCCAACCATAATGAAAAATCATTAGAAGATGGCCCATATCTACATGAGTGATACTTCCTAGGGTCAAAATGGAAAACCATCTGAGTGTGTATATTTATTCCACATATAAAAAATGAATCCTTTGACTCTAAAAGAAGGGAATGATAAAGTCTTTCCCTAACCAATTGATCATCATCCACAACTTGTAGAATAATCTCCTTTCCTATTCTTACGTCTACTAGATCATTATGATCCTGTTATCTCCTAATTATTCACCTCAAGTTCAATTTAAATAAAAAGATACATTTTATATCCTTCATAATTAGGAAGAAAATGTGATAAACCTTTGAAAGTATTTCTAACATCAACCCATACTCAAACCGATGATACATAGAATGCTCATCACCTCCCAAGGTTAGAGAAAATTTCTGCAACTCCATGAACTAGGAAGAATATTATATAATTCATATGCTTACATACATAAAAACTTGCCTCGGCGTCGGAAGAGAGGAGTCGGGGAGGAGGCGTTGGGGAGGAGGCATCCAGGAGGAGGGTCGCGGTGAGGAGGAGGGTCGCGGCGAGGAGCCATTGGAAGAGCTGAGTCGAGGAGGAGGGTCACTACGAGGAGGCGTCGGGGGGGAGGGTCGCGTCGGGAAGGAGGGTCGCAGCGAGGAGTCGTCGGGGAGGAGGGCACGGTGAGGAGGGCGCGGCGAGGAGGCATAGGGGAGAAGTAGGGCACGGCGAGGAGTCGTCAGGAAGGAGGAGGGTGCGGCGAGGAGGCGTCGAGGAGGAGGAGGACGCGGCGAGAGGGCAGAGGAGGCGCCCGATGATAATTGGGAGAAAAAAAATGGGTTATGATTTAGCCACGGAGAGGGATATGAATCATGGCGGTAGAAGATATATAGCCACAGACCTATAAACCCATGGCTATAGGTCCGTGGCTATAGCCCAGATTTGTAGTAGTGACATGAACCAAGGGAATGGTTTGTCTAAAAAGCACCTTCTCCTCACGATCCTCAATCCTCACTGGTCTCTCTATGAACATCGCATTTTTCTCGATATCCATATTTCCCTAGTTGAGGATGTGTGAATCATCATGTAGATACCGACGGAGTTGAGACACATGGAAGATGTTGTGCACCCTCAGTAGCAGCAGTGGTAGCGCCAACTGATAAGCCACTTCGCCAACCCACCGCAACACCTCAAAGGGTCCAACGAACCTGGGAGAAAGCTTACTCCCCCTATCAAAACTCTATTTCCCATGCCGAGGGGAGACCTTCAAGAACATGTGGTACCCAACCTCGAACTCTAGGGGTCTCCTCCTATGGTCAGCATATGACTTATGTCAATCCTGAGCTGCCTTCATCCTCTCTTGTATAATCTGAACCTTCTTTTTTGTGCTCTGCACTACCTTCGGGCCAAGAACACATGCTTCCCCAACCTCTGTCCAGTACACGGGTGAGCGACACAGCCTCCCATACAAGGCTTCGAATAGAGCCATGCCAATGGTATAGTGATAACTATTAATGTAGGAAAACTCTACTAGAGGCAAGTGTCATACCCACGATCCCCCAAGGTCCAAAAAACATGCCCGTAGCATATCCTCCAATGTCTGGATGGTGCGCTCTATTTTCCCATCTATCTGGGGGTAGAAAGCAGTTCTGAGGCATAGTTGGGTTCCAAAATCATGTTGAAAACCTTTCCAAACCCATGAAGTAAACTGGGTATCCTGATCAGAGACTATGGACCTTGGAACTCCATGCAACCGCACCACTTCGTCCATGTATCGTTGTGCTAGGGCATCCACTGCACTCGACTCCTTGATTGCCAGGAAGTGAGCTGATTTCGTCAGCCAGTCTACCACTACCCAGATAACATCATAACCCCCTTGAACTATGGGTAGTCCTATGAATAAATCCATCGAGATTTCATCGCACTTCCACTCGGGAACATCTAAAGTGTGTAACAAACCTCTTGGGATGCGGTGTTCAGCCTTCACCTGCTGACACACGAGGCATATTACCACAAACTCTACCACAGCCCGCTTCACCCCAGGCCACCAAAACTGACCCCTCAAGCCCCGGTACATCTTGGAAACTCTTGGGTTCACCGCCAGGGGTGAGTTGTGGAACTCACCAAGAACTCTCTTGTGCATTTCCACTGGGACAAACAACTTCCCATGAAACATCATCTGATTTTGCCCGTCTTCTGACCATCCTACCAGAGAATCACCCTAGCTAACACGATCATGCATCACTTCAGCCTCTAAGTCCCCCCACTGAGACTCCTCCACCTACCACAATAGAGATGACTGCACTGTTATTTAGAATAGACATCCTCTTCCATCCTCTACCCTTGCATCTCGATGTAGGGCATCCAACTCCTCCATCGCCTTCCAAGTATCTGCCAACTCTCAAACTGCATCCTTCTGCGACTTCCTACTCAATGCATTGGCCACCACATTCCCCTTACCTTCAGTAAAAGAGATTTCAAAGTCGTAGTCCTGAAGAAACTATATCCACCTCTACTACCACAAGTTCAGGTCCTGCTGGGAGAAGATATACCTCAAGATCTTGTGATCCATGAAGAACACAAAGTGCTCCCCAATGAGGTAGTGTCGCCAAAACGTTAGTGAGAACACAACCAATGTGAGATCTAAGTCATGGGTGGCATAGTTACACTCATGGGGATGTAACTGCCTAGACCCATAAGAGATCACCCCCTGTTGTTGTATCATCACACACCCCAAGCCTTGGACTAAAACATCACAAAACACCTCAAACATTACCCCTTCTCCTGGAAACCTCATCACTGGAGAACTAACCAACTTCCCCTTCAGATGACTAAAGGATTCCTAACACTATTCACTCCACATGAAGGCCTAGTCCTTTATGGTCAAGGTTGTCAAAGTAGTTGTAACTCGAGAGAAGTCGGGCATGAACCTTTGGTAATAGCTTGCCAGACCCAGGAAACTATGAACCTCCATCACATTCTTGGGTGATTCCCAAGAAACAACTGCCTAAACCTTTTATGGTTCCACTGTTATCCCCTACTCGAACACCATGTGTCCAAGGAAGTGCACTTCTCATGTCCAAAACTTACACTTGGACAACTTCCCATAGAGCTGGTGCTACCGGAGGACCTCTAAAACCATCCTCAAGTGCTCAGCATGATTCTCCTTTGATCGTGAGTAGATCAAGATGTAGTCAATAAACACGACTACGAATCGGTCTAGATACTCCCAGAAGATAGAGTTCATGATCCCCATGAACACGGTTGGAGCGTTTGTAATGCTGAACGACATGACCATGAACTCAAAGTGCCCATATCTACACCTGAAGGTAGTCTTTGAGATGTCACCCTCCTTCACCCTCAACTGGTGATATCCCGACTGCATGTCAATCTTGTATAACCACCATGCCCCTTCAATTGGTCAAAAAATTCTTTTATCCTCAGGAGAGTGTAACAATTCTTGATCGTTACCCGATTCGGTCTTTGGTAGTCTATGCATAGCCTGAGACCACCATCTACCTTCTTCGTGAACAAGACTGGGGCACCCCATGGTAACGCGCTTGGTTAGATAAAACCCTTATTCATCAGATCGTTAATCTGAATTCATAACTCCCGCAACTCAAAAGGCTCTATCCTATAGGGATCCATAGAAATCAGATAGGCACCGGGTTGCAAGTCTATCCTGAACTCAACATCATGTCGAGGGGGTAGATTCACCACCTCTTCAGGGAAGACTTCCATGAATTCACCAATAATCCCCGAAGCTTCCATAATTTTTGAGTCCACTGAAGGCTCAGCTAACAAGGAGAGAAAGGTCTCCACTTGTCGGTTTCCCTCCTGGAAACCTCGCTCACCAATAAAAGTCACACGTCATCTGTCCATATCTGAAAACACAACACTTCTCTAGAAGAATTAGATAACGGAATACACAGAGAATAACCAGTCGATTCCTAAAATGACATCATATGGCTACATCTGCAGAAAAATAAGTTCTCCACTAGACTGATGTGGTCCCAACATCAGTCTACATCCTTGGAAAACACGAGACAAGCTGGTATGACCTCTGGCTGGCGTACTCAAAACCAGGGGTACGGAAAGTGTCTTTGTGTCTAGACCCAAATAATGGGCTAGACTGGGTGCAACAAAGGAGTGTGAAGCTCCTGAATCAAACAAGGTGCATACAAGAGTACTAAACAATCTAATCATACCTCAAACGACTTATGGACCTGCTGGAACTGCTGCCTCTGCGGTATGCAACTGCCCACGCCCAACTCCTCTACCCCTCGGCTATCGGCCGGCTCCCCGACCATGCCCTGGTCAAGGTCCCTAAGGAGTACCCTGAGGTTGGCCTCCTCCTATAAAGTCTTCTCTTAGAGAAGCTGGATCTCATTGTCCCTACTGCTATTACTGAAAGGGTCTGGCTGGAAACTACTGCTGCTGAGGTGGGCGATGAACCGGCCCACCCCCACTATACTGCACTCGGTCCTGGCACTAATTCCGAAGGTTCCCATGGCTTCCACATATGAATCATCTTGGTCCTATGCCTGAAAATAAAGGGAAAGGGCTGGTAGATCGAAATTGGAACTATTGGGGTCTACTCCCCACTGGCCGAAACCTGGAAGGCCTTGACACTAGAGGCCTGCTACTAACGACCTTCCCCTTTGACAAGCCCAACTAGATTCCTTCTCGGGGTACACCTACTAGAGTGTGTATCCTCTCCACCACTTCATCCTTCTTCTGGACCTCCATGTATGTTAGTAGAGTTAAGGGAGTAATATCATACTAAAGAGAAGGTTGGAGTGCCTCCTCTAAACGTCTCTCCAAAGACTCCTCACCCAGAAAGAGGTCTGGAGCAAAGAGAAGGAGATCCTTAAACTTAATCCCAAACTCTCTCACTAACATACTCTCCTGCTGAAGGGAGGGTAGCTCCTGCCTCTTCTCATCCCTCATTGTGGAAGAGAGTAATTCCGCCTGGAACTCCCTCTCGAAGTCAGTCCACGAAACCCCAGCCTTCCTCTTCTCCCCAAGGTAGAGGACCCACCACTATCACACTGCTCCCCACATTTTCCTTACAGCCAGAGGAACTCAGTACTTCATCGGAGCCCGGATCAAGCTGAAAGCTATCACTAGCTCCTTGATCCAGCTCTCTGTCTCCATGTTCGAGAAGCTGACCTCGTACTTCCTGAGGGTCTGTCGCTGAAAGGCATGAAGCATCCTCTACCACTAGTTATCCTCCTCCTCTAGATCAACCCTCTACTGATTAGCTAAATCAGCCTCCTGGGCCTCAATCGCCTGCACTACTTGTGGTCATCGTTCAGGTGTCATAGCTACAAGGTAAACAAGAAATGCCTAAGCCCGAGTAGCGTAGAGGATTTCTTTTAAATTTTCCTTAGACTTTTTATTTATTTAAAAATCCCCAAAATACCCAAGACACGCAAGAAAACAAGTCATTATGATTCATGTATATTTACTAAGGTCTCTACCCTACAATCAGTGTAGCCTCACTTGGTTGTTCGGTAGGCCCATAGTCCTTGCATTGGATCACGGGGGGGGGGGGGGGGCTAAAATCCCATGTCCTAGCCGGTATTCCCTGGCCTATCTCACGTGCCAAGATTTCCTAACATTTTTTTACCTACCATCCCATGTAATCATCACTGTACCTAACTATGAACTCCATCCTATCTCTCTACCAACCTCCCTTTGGTACCATTCTGTCACGACCCGCCTTCACCAAGATGAGGGAAGGGACAGCAGATTGCCAAACCCTTCCTTCCTCAAGTTGAAGGAGAGATAATGACCCCTGATACCCACCTTCAATAGGCCTCAAAGTGGTGACTAGCACCAAGGGTATATAATCACACGTAATATGGAAGGCATTGCCCTTTTTATTTGGTGGTATCATGAGATAATATAGTAAATCCCAAAAAACACCAAATCTGGAACTAAAAGTAAAGCCAAAACAATCCATTCCCATATGAATGTTCCAATAATAAAGTGCTACAAAGTACAAGAAAAACTCCAAAGGTAAGTAACAAAAGAAAAGAAAAAAAGCAACGTCAACAATCTCGACGTTCGAGCTAATAGGGTCTGGCATGGTCCTCGAAGTACTCATGGAAACCTGAAATCAGTTTTATATACGTAGGGTGAGTATACAGGTATACTTAGTAGATAAAACCAAAATCTCTCATGCACAATTGGGGAGGCATTCTAATGCCCCATGAGAAAAGGAGATAACCAAAGCACTTAGTAAGGAAAGTGTCCATCCAAACCTCATCAAGGAACACTCCCCAAATAATGCAAGTCAAGTAAAGTAATAGTAATAACACATTAATGTTTGGGTACCCTGCACCACTTTCCCACTGGTTATTGAAGACATCCTACACATTAGACCTCTCCCGCCATTCTCACCCCAGTCCCACTGCCATACCCCACCTGCACACACCTAGGCTACCACAACCACACATCCCGCCCGCAAACACCTGGGCCAAAACAACCACACATAACCACACCCGCAGACACCTAGGCTAGAGAAACTACCACTATGCCCAAAGACACCTGGGCCCGAACAATTACTGCCATGCCCGAAGACACATGGGCCTCATCCCAAAGACACTTGGGAAACAACCTTCCCGCACACACCTGGGCCAACCACTACAACATCCCATGCCCAAAGAATCTTGGGCTATAATGGACCTCAGGCCATCACAACCTGCCCTAAGAGTCTTGGGCTACTCGGGAAAGGGAGCAGAAAAGGAGCTAATAACTAGCCACTCATAGGAGTGTTGGGAAAAACACCCTCCCCCATGAAATAGAGGTTTTTAGCACAAATTTCTCAACTTGAGATCGCTCAAAGTATTGGAACCAAACCAAGCCTCACCATACGGCCTCACACGGCCTTATATCCACAAACTAACAACTGCACCACAACAGGTGATCCCATCCTCATCCATGTCACCTAAAAAGAATCAAGCAAAAAAACCACACATATTACCAAGACAGAGCAAGGGGGATTCCAGATTTAAATACACCATTCATTGAGTTATTTATTTTTTCGTTGGGTTAATCAGGGTGATCACACAAGGATTCTTGTCTACTAGAAATCCATTTAATCAACCGATCTAACGTGTTTAACCAATTTCCATGTTACATCCATTCAATCACAGGATTATCCAAAAAACATAGCTTCTTTAGTGTGTATGGAAGGACCACCAATGGCCACGATTTTCAGTGGACATAAGCCCGTATAATTCACAACACATAACCAAGGATAAAAGAGTACAACAGCATCATCAAACACACCCCTTCATTCTTTAAAAACCATTTATTATATTTGTCAAGGTTTGGTTTCATACATCCCCTAAGGAACGTTATTGTACTCACCCCACATGATACACAGTAAAGAGAGACGATGGAAAAACCCTACTTGGATGATCAACTATCAAATTTTTTCTCCACGTGCCAAGAATTGGGGATGCGCAACTTTTAGGGGAGGAACTCCGAGGTCTAAAAGGGTGGGAAGGAAATGCTCTAACATAGGAACCCCACTAGCCTCATAAAGGGAGACTCCAAATGCACCTTGGAAAGGAAAATAGACCAGCCCCGAAGAAGAAATAATTCTCGTGCGATAAAAAGGTGAGATCCTGGAGTTACAGGATATGAATTTTGGATGACTTTAAAGGCAGATCGTGGATTCATCACGTAGTTAGATGATTAAACATGATGGAATTAATTGTTATTTAATAATTCTCATCAGAGAGGTGTCCATAATGGCTATGAGATAAAGGGTTTCCTTTAAACAGTGGAAAATGTGTAATAGAGGTGGAATTGGAAAGTACGGGGAAATGGTGCGGAACCGAGGAAAAAGCCACACATTTTGGTAAGTCAAGGGTCTCCTAGATCTTGGAAGATTTTTTGATATCATTTATGGGCTTTTAATGGATTTGAAAGGGGGTATTAAAACACTTCTACGTCAAAAGATACGTTGTGGGAGTGGAAAAAGTCAGAAACTAGAAAAAGAACAAGGGTGGGACACCATTTGGTGAGACACCATAACGGCGCCACGGTCATGGTGTCACCCTCACGGTGCCACCGTCACAGTGCCACCCTCACGGTGCCACTGTCATGGTGCCACCCTCACGGTTCCACCCTCACGGTTCCACCCTCACGGTGCCACCGTCACAATGTCACCGTTTTGTTGAGAGATCGTGATGGTGTGACTACCACGGTGCCACCTTCATGGTGCTATAGTGACCAGTGCCACCGTCACGGTGCCGCTGTTTTGGTGGGATCAAGATTTTGACAAAGTACTATACTAATAGGGTCTATTACATTACAATTTTTTCATGAGATACTTTGTATCTTTACTTGTAGAGCCTTGAGTTATCATATCAAGATAATCTAATCTCTTAAAGCTCTTGAATTTTCAGCTTCTGTTGAATTCTAGCTTGGGCCAAATTCATGTTGCATTTCTTTATAGCTCAATAAGCCCAATGCTCAACCTCCACAGGTAGATGAAAGGCTTTCCCAAAAACAATCCGAAATGGGTACATACTGATGGGAGCTTTGTATGTTGTCCTATATGCCCATAACGCATCATTCAAGCACTTTCTCCAATCCTTCCTATTCAGCTACATAGTTTTCTCCAAAATTTGTTTCAACTCCCCATATGAAACCGCAACTTGACCATTTGTTTGGGGATGGTATGGTGTTGATGTTTTGTGTGTCACCCCATACTTCCAAAGGATGGAATCCAAATTGAGATTGCAGAAGTGTGTCCCTTGGTCATTGATGATGGCCTTTGGTACTCCAAACCTAAAAAAAATATGTGTCTTGAAAAAGTCCACTACAACATGAGAATCATCAATCTTGGTGGCCTTAGCCTCCACCCATTTACATACATAATCAAAAGTAACCAAAATATACAAAAACCCAAATAAACTAGGAAAAGGACCCATAAAATTAATTCCCCATACATAAAAAATCTCACATAATAGTATGGGTTTTCGGGGTATCTCATGTCTCCTAGAAATGTTCCCAGTGTGTTGTCAACGAGAGCATGACTTACAAAACACATGAGAATCATGGAATAAGCTAGGCCAATATAATCTAGAGTCTAATACTTTTCTAGTTGTCCGTTTGGGGTTCAAAGTGTCCACCACAAGCAAGTGTATGATAGAATTTCATAACAGACTCAAACTCATGATTAGGAACTCACCTCCTAATAACTTGGTCACTACACATGTTCCATAAGTATGGATCATCACACACATAAAATATAGACTTTCTCTTTAACTTTTGGACTTGATGTTTGTTTAAATTTATAAGGATTTCATAGGTAACAAGTTAGTTAACTAAATCATCATACCAAGGATGTGTACCTGAGATGGAATAAAGATGTTCATCAGGAAAAGTGTCCTGAAGTGGTACCTGGTCCAAGGTGGCATCCTCTAGTGTGTGAGTAAGCCTACTCATGTGGTCTGCCACCAAGTTTTTTGACCTCTTCTTGTCCTTTATATCAATATCAAATTTTTGAAGAAGGAGCATCCATCAGATTAGCCTGGGCTTTGCATCCGACTTATTCAAGAGGTACCTCAGATCTGCATGGTCAGAAAAAAAAAACTACTTTAGAGCCCAATAAATATGAACAAAATTTATCCAAAAAAAACATGATAGAAAGAAACTCCTTTTTCGTGGTTGTGTAGTTTGATTGGGCTGAATCTAGTTTCCTCAATGCATATGAAATCACATGTGAACGTCCCTCCACCCTCTAAGATAAGACAACTCCAACTGTGAAGTTAGAGGCCTCACACATAAGCTCAAAAGGAAGCTCCCACCATGGGGGATGTATGATTGGTGGAGTGGTCAAACACTTATTTATCTCATCAAATTAAGTCCTACAAGAATCATAAAACAGAAAATCATAATCCTTTTGAAGTAATCGCAAAATAGGAAGAGAAATATTACTAAAATCTTTGATGAATCACCGATAAGATCATGCATTCCCCAGGAAAGATCTAACATCACACACACATGAAGGATATGGTAAGGATTAAATAATATCTACCTTAGATCTATCAACCTCTATCCCATGTTTTGACACTACATGCCCTAAGAAAATGCCATGCTCTACCATAAAATGACACTTTTCAAAGTTCAAGACCATATTCTTCTCAATACAACGATTCAAAACCGTTACCAAACATTAGATACAATCATAAAATGAAGACTTATACACTATAAAATCATACATAAATACCTCTTTGTAGGTCTCAATAAAATCAGAAAAAATACTCACCATGCATCTCTGGAAGGTATCTGAGGAATTGAAAAGTCCAAATGGAATCCTTCGGTAGGCAAACGTACCAAATAGACAAGTGAATGGTGTCTTATCTTGATCCTTTGGAGTAATAAAAACCTAAAAATATCCATAAAATCCATCCAAGCAACAATAATGTGTCTTCTCAGCTAGTCTCTCTAGCATCTGATCAATAAATGGAAGGGGGAAATGGACCTTGAGAGTAGATTGATTTAGTTTCCTATAATCAATACACACATGACAACTGTTTTGTACCCTCATTGGAATTAACTCATTTTTATCATTTCTAACAACAGTAACACCACTTTTCTTAGGCAAAACCAGAATAGACTTACCCACTGGGAATCTGAAATGGGGTATATTATACCTGCCTTGAGCAATTTTTCAACCTCTTTTTTAACAACTTCCAGAAGGTTTGGATTGAGCCTCCTTTTTGTATGCCTAACTGGTTTATCCCCATCCTATAAAATAATCCTATTCATAAAAATAGAGGGGCTAATACCTGATATTTCAACCAAGTTCCACCTGATTTCCCTGATGTCCTCCCTCAAAAGATTCAAAATCTTTTCTTCAAGTTCAAAAGGAATATTATTAGCAATTATAACAGGTAATCTCTCACCACTTAACAAGTATGAGTATTTGATATTTGTTGGCAATGGATTGAGTTCCAATGAAGGGGGGTGATGTATGGATGGAGACATTGAAGGAACTGAAAT
The DNA here is from genome assembly GCA_963277665.1 of Viscum album. Lineage (NCBI taxonomy): Eukaryota > Viridiplantae > Streptophyta > Magnoliopsida > Santalales > Viscaceae > Viscum > Viscum album. The sequence continues at coordinate 1,703,496,395 of OY728132.1, forward strand.
ATGTGCACAAATAACATCAGTATCAGAATAAAGATCATCAAAATCATAGAATAATTCATCAAATCCATAATAATACTCAACATTCATGTCATAATCAGATTGAAAATGATCAAAATAAAAATATGAATCCATTTCAAAATAAAATCTAAGAGATTCTTGTGAATTATAAACAGGTGTGGAAGTACTCTTAGACATCAAACTAGAACCAATACTCATAATCTCCCTAATAATAGGACAATCAAATTCCATGGGGTTTTTATTTGGTGGTTCAAAACGGGAGATAACAAAAGCATAATGGTCCTCTTAGGGGTACTTCAAGGATTCCATAACATTAAATATTACAACTTCATCTCCAAACTCCATGGAAGGTGTGCCCTTATTGACATTTATGATAGTTTTTCAGTTTTGAGGAAGGGACTACCTAAGATAATGGGAGAATAAGAACTTACCTGATCATCCTATATTTTAAGCATGTAGAAATCTATTGGAAAGATCATGTCTCTTACCCAGAAAAGTACATCCTCAAGGAATCCCATTGGATATTTCATAGATCTATTCACCAACTACACCACTACTCTCGTCGATTTCAACTCACTAACCTGTAAAGAAGAAAATATATAGTGAGGAATTACATTTATGGAAGATCCTAAATCACAAAGTGCATCAGAAAGGTGCAACTTCCCTGTGTTTCATGGGATGGGTAATGTCCTCATATCCTTTCACTTTGTTGGAATTTCTAGAGTTGGTGTAATGAGTGTTGACACATTCCTTCCAAGATTGATCCTCTCATTTCCCTTTAGCCCTCTTTGATTGGTACAAAGTTATTTTAAAAATTTGGCATACCTTGGGATTTTCTTAATGGATTCAAGTAAAGAGATGTTGATCTCCATGCACTTGAATGTATCCAAAACTTCTTTTGTATCACCTATCTATCCATATTTTTTGTTTGAAAAACTTTATCTATAAAAGGAAGGGGTTTAGGAGGAATATAATCAATATTTTTCTTACCTTTATCTTTCTCCTTGGGTTGCTCATTAGTAGGTATGGAATGGGTCTTTTCTGGAGTTGAGGTGAATCCTAGTGGAATGATAGGTGCAGATATATCAGTTGTTTGCTTCCCACTTCTCAATGTGATGGCACTGAGATTCCCCTTGGGATTTGGAGTAGGTTGGGAAGGTAGATTTCTAGAATTCTTACTTACCAATTCATGGAGGGCAGTGGAAATCTGGATCATTTGAGTCTTCAACTCCCTCAGCTATGAACCTTGACTCTTCAGCTCATTCTATTGATTAAGAACAATATGTTTGAAAATATCATCAATGTTAGAATCTACCTTGGTTTGGGGATTCCCTTGTTGTTGACTTGTTGATTCTTGAGCTTCAAATCTACTTTGGGGTTGTTGAAAACTCTATTGGTAAGGTGGAGGCTACTAGGAGTTTTGTTGAAAAGGGGGCCTTTGTTGTTTTCCAGAGCCATACCTCATGTATGATTGATCCTTCCAACCTTGGTTGTATGTTGGGGCAAAGTAATCAAGCTTATTTTGGGGATATGATTATTGTTTCTACTGATATGGTCTCCCAAGAAACACTGCTGCACAATATTCTATTTCTTGTAGTTGGGGGCAACAGTCAGTTGGGTGGATTGTCTCAGTGAAAATGCCACAAGGCCTTGAAGGAGGGAGTTGGGATGTCTTTTGAGCTAAAGCAATCTGCCTCGCCATAGTGGTAAATTCTTCCAACTTGGTATTAATTAAATAACTCTCAAGATAAGAAGGACTTACATGATGTACTCCCCTGACATGCGATGTACCTCGATCGCCAAATTGTTGGGAGTTTTGGGTCAATTTTGTCAATCAATTCATGTGAAGCTAATTGTGTCTTGTACATCAATAATCCTCTAGCCACATCATCCACCATTATCCACTCTATAGGTGTGATTCCTTCATAGAAGTATTGGATGGGGCGTTACTCACTGATTTGGTGATGTGGGAAGCTTACGCACAACTTCTTGAATCGCTCCCAGTACTCATACATTGACTCCCCTTGGGCTTGCTTGATCCCAAAGATCTCTTTTAGAATGGATGTGGTCCTTGATGCTGGAAAAAATATCTACAAGAAAAGATGTTTCAAATCATTCCAACAAGTTACATCTTCATGTTGTAAATAATACATCCAGTCTTTTACAGCACCATCAAGTGAAAATGGGAATGATCTTAGTTTAATTTTATCTTTAAATACATTTATCAATTTTAGTTTTGAGAAAGCCACATTAAATTATTTAAGGTGTTTATTGGGATCCTCACCAAAGAGGCCATGAAATTTTAGAAGTAGGTGAATTAACCCAAATTTCCATTCAAAGTCTGATTCAAAATTTGGGTATGCAATGCAATTTGGTTGATAATTAATATCAGGTGAAGACAATTCTAGAATGGTTATATTAAGTTAATTTCCATTATTTTCAGACATTGGTTCTTTTTTTATGTTTGAATTTTAATTTCTTCCAATTTCAATGTTCTCAGAGTGGAGTAATTCTCCAACTGGTTGAATGTTGAAACTTCTCGTAGACTGAGAATATCTGATTCGAGCTCGAAGGATACGTTCAATATTAGGGTCAAGATCTAAAATATCTTTGAGATTAGTTTGTTTCATAAATCAAATAAAAATTAAAAGAATAAAAGTGGACCTTAGTAAAATAAAAATTAGAATTTTGATTTGATGGTCTAAAAAGAAGAAGAAGAAGAAAATCAGATTGGGTAAAGAAGGAAGAAAGAATAGAAGAATAGAATAAAATGAAAAATAAAATAAATACCTATAATTGGTTGACATAATTACTTGCCTCCCCAGAAACAGTTCCATTTTGAAAATCACTGTCATGGGCACTTTCAAATGATATGTTATTGTTCAGTACTTAGATGTAGTAGAGTGGCTGACCAAGGTCATATCTCAAAAGAGGAAATAAATTTAACAAAATATTAAAGGTATTTTAAAAATAAAATAAAAGGAAATAAGAAAATTAATTTAAAGTATGGGTGTTGTTTATAATTTATAAATCTATAAGAAGTTTTCTGGAAGAATATTTTATTTTTTTGTTTTTTATTTTTGAAATGAAGTTCGATTAAAATGACACAACAAGAAGATGTTTTTTTAGAAAATATTTTAAAAGGCGTAATCTATCTAACTCTACTTATTCACTAAATTATTTATCATTATCATTTAAATTAAAATCCACTTAATTATAATCCCCTAATTTTTTAACCCTCGAACCCTATGGGAGTTAACTTAACCACAAAGATGAAATTACGTAAACCCTAGGCTAGCTTCAGAACATGCAATCACAGCACCCTGCTATAATTGATGTTCTTAGGTTAGCTTATGGTCAGTGGTTAATTAGAGAACATATCCAATTTGTAAATGAGGATTAATTGAGTTTAGGTATTATATTTTAACTCTACAAATTTATCCCATGTGGTCTTGTACTACCGATTAAGATCGCACTCTCACAATTTACACAAATCTCGACCTCGTGTGTTTTGTGTCAATTGATCAATTGCTTGCTTAGTTTCATTTAAATTGAAAAATCAATTAATAGATCATATTAAGTGAATTATATTATCTCATTGATTCGAAATAAATGAATGAATAAGGTAATAGGTAGATCGATTACTAAGAAAACCACTCTTCCATGGGTGGCGTAGTCATAGTAGAAACGGATTGCATTTGCAAAGATTTAGAAAGGGTATAACCCAATCTCATTTATACTCTTTGATTTCCAGACCAAAGAGTAAGATTAATAGAAGAATAAATTTGAACAAAACAAAAGAAAAACAGAATAAATTAAAGAATAACTAAAGATTTTATTATGCAAACAAAAGTATTACAACACGAAGAAGAAGAAGAAGAAGGCTTTGTCGAAGGGATCATTGATTCAAGAGCTACCCTTATTGAAATGGTTGGATAATTGGAGTGGATCCAATTCTCCTCTTCACTAAACTTCCCAATGCACATCACAAACCCTCCAAATGAGAAAAAACACCAATTTATAGAGTGAATGGGGGCTAGGTTTAAAGAGGTTTCAAGTGTGAATGGGGAAATTCATCCAAATAAATTAATCCACATTTCACCTCCTATTTGACCACCAAAACACATGAATAAACTGCCCTTACAGAATGATGATTTTTGAAAAAATTATTCATAGATCTCCTCTAAAAATTTGGGCCTAATCCATGCATGTATGAAGAATTTAGGGCCCAAATATAGAACCAATGTCTAATCTGGAAAGTCCAACCCAACTTTGACTTCATGGCCCATTTGTACCAACAAAATATATGATTTAACTCAAATTTCATGAATAAAGGTTATAGTAAATTAATTCATGAACACATTTACAAAATATTAAGTGCAAATAATTCAAATAAAATTATTTATGTTTGAAATACTACAATGAATTTTTAAAGGGTAAAACTAGAATTTTTACCAAATTTTCAAATGAATGATCTAATCCCAATTATTTTATAAATAAAAATATTTAACACAATGTGAATAAATTTTATCATTTATTATAAATAAAATATTCAAAAAAATTGTGTTTTATCAATAAATCAGGTATGAAATTGTTGATTTCATCAAGATCCCATATGTGTTCGAGACAAAAGTCACTACTATTGTGGTCTATCAAGTGGAGACCATTCCAGTAGAATGTCATGTTTCCATCTCATTAATATATTATGATCAAGAAGAGTTCATCCAAAGACACATTATACCCCTATATGTTTCAGGTAGACTTGATAATGTCGACATCCTAAAGTCCTTGATTGACAATGGTTTCGGGATAAACCACATCCTGATTCGAACCCTATGATGTTTGGGGTATAGAGAAGGGGATTTTTCTCCCAAAAAATATACCATTCAATGGGTATGATATATATGAGCAATGACCTCTTGGGATGATCATGCTCAAAACTCAATTTGGGGATCTGAAATATGATGTTGAGTTTATGGTTATCTTGTAATACATTGCATACAATTTCCTTCTCAAAAGGCCCTGGCTCCATAGCCACATGGCGGTACCCTTGACATTCTATCAATGTATTAAATACCCTATTGATGGAAATTTAGGCATACTACATGGTGATAATTCCCCCTTTGAGACATGCAAAGCCACATATGCTGAGGAAATTTTCTATAAAAGGGAAGGAAAAAAACCAATGGTGGATGATGATGTAGTGGTTTCAGCCCCCAACAACTTGGGGACTACCCCTGAAAATCCTTGGAGTATGCTTGAAAGTAACTATGTTCTCCAAATAAATCTAGTTGAGGCAATAGACCTGGTCCTAGAGGTACAATTCCATTCTATCCCTAGTTAAAGTGTAAAATACAATCATCTCTAGAATATCTATGAAATGAATTTAAAAGTAAGGGATGATAATATCTTTTATCATGACCTATCTCACCTCGATAGTGATAGAGATTCCACCAGATTTCTGACTTTGTCAAAAAAAAAGACTCCATAGAATCAAAGGTAGAAGAAGAAGAGGATGACCTCAATAACTCCCCTCATGCATTCTCCACCACCATTGATGAGCTCATATAGGTAAATCTGGGAATAAAAGAATACCTGAGGCCTACATTGATTAGTTCTACCATGAATCTTGAGAAGAAATATGTGTACATTGAATTTCTAGAGAAATGCCAATATGTGTTCATTTGGAATTATAAAAAATTATAGGACTAAATTTAGAGGTGGCTACACACCATCTCAACCTACCTGATGACCATCAAGGCTTCAAGAAGGAAGCTAGGAGGATTCACCCATCTCATGTTATCAATGTAGAGGTGGAATTTAAAAAATTAATAAAGGTAAACTTTGTTTGAGAAGTGAATACCCAAGATGGCTCACTAATATCATCCCTATCAAGAAAAATAATGGGAAGATTTGGGTCTGTATCAATTTCAGATACCTTAACCTATAGTTCCCAAAGGATTATTTCCCATTATTGATCATATAAATCTTGATCAATGCAACTTTTTTTTAAATCCCTTTCCTTCACGGAAAAGTATTCATGGTACAATCATATAAAGATGGTCCCTGAAGATGAATAAATCATTACCTTCAGAGTACCCCAAGGGGTATTTTGCTATCAGGTCATGCCCTTTTCATTAAAGAACTCTGGATATACTTATCAACGCACCATGCATCATATCTCTAAGACCTTATTGGGAAGAATAGTAAAATGTTATATCGATGACCTGGTGTTCAAATCCCGATTCATGGACCTTCAAAAAGTCTTCAACAAGATGTGATAGTACAGTCTAAAGATGAATCCACTAAAATGAACTTTCAGAGTAACATTAGGGAAGTTACTTGGCTTTGTGGTGAACTACCATGGCATTGAGGTGTGCCCAGAGAAGACTAGTGCTATTTTAGCAATTTCACCCCTATAAATCTCAAAAAACCGAGGTTAATACAAGGGAAAATCACCTATATTTGAAATTTTATATCCAGCTTGGCTGGAAAATCTCTCCCTTTCACCAAGATGATGAAGAAGGGAATCACCTATCAATGTAACGATGACTATCAAAAGCCTTCAAAATTATCAAGCAGTATATGTTGCACCCACCAGTTCTAATTCCACTGATGGATAAAAATCCACTCATATTATATGTGTCCATCATGGAACACTCAATGGGTTCCCACATAATATAGAAAAATCATTCAGGGAGCAAGAAAAATCTCTACTACCTCATCCAAACAGTGCTTAGTACTGAGACTCAATACTCAAATTTCAAGAAGAACTACCTCGTACTCATATTTTCAGTGAAAAAGTTGAGGCATTACTTACAAAACCAAAAATTTCATCTGATCTCTCATATTGATCTTCTCAAGTATATCCTCAGTCATCCCATGTTGACTGGGTGTCTGGCTTGATGTTCTATCATTTTGTAAAAATACGATATTCAGTTCATGTCATAGAAGGGAATAAAATGGAAATACCTTGCTAATTTCTTCATGGAACATCCTACCCTGAAAAGTACACTTGTGGACACCAAACTTCTAGATTAATAAGTCTTCTACGCCCATAACACTCCCCAAACATGGGATATATATTTTAAATGTGCCTCCTTAAGTTCTATCATCAAAATAATGGAAAATTTAAATCTTAATCAGGTTGGATTAGAGATTGTATTTGTCTCTCCAGACAAAGAAATTTTTTCCTACTCTTTCTCAAAATTAGAAGGATTCACAAATAATGAGGAAGAATACTAAGCCCTCATTGTTGGCTTGGAACTTTCTCTATAGATGCACATATCCTACCTGAATATCAAAGGGGATTTAGAACTATTGATAAAGTATATCAATGTATAATATTCCATTAAAAGGTAAGAATTGTCCCATATCACTAGCTGTGTTAGGTGACTAATAATGGAGTTCCCTTTCGATCCCACATTGCATCATGTTCCCTGATCACAAAATACTCATGCCGATGCATTGGATAATACAGCCACAGTCTTGGTTGACCCTAATCAATAGGAAAAAATATTTTATATCATGAACCAAATAATGGTCACATAAGTCATCATTTGTAATATGGAAGAAATATATCAGTTTAATACTATACCATAGAATGATGAATCAATATCCACCCCTTGATGGATGGATCCCATAATCGCTTATCTTTAAAATGGGACTCTCCCAACAGACTGATCCAGAAGGGAACAGATTCAACAACAAGCATAAAACTTTACCCAATGGGATAATCCAAATGGGAAATGATCCCTCTATAAGTGAGGATTTGGTATAATCATCCTCATATGCATAGCAGAAATAGAGATTTTTTCATCATGAAAGAAGTCCATGTGGGCTCTTGCATCACTCATCAATTTGGACTAGGCTCTCCCATCAAATCAGGAGGTTGGGTTATTACTAGAAAACCATGATACAAGACTTTGTGGAATTAATCAATAAATTTCATGCATTCTAAATCCATGAAAACTTTATCCATCAACCCCTGGAATTTCTATATACATCTAAATATTCCCATCTATTTTTTTCATGGGCAATGGATGTTGTGAGGCCATATCCCCCCACTACAGCTAAGAAGTTCAAGTATATACCTATTGATAACGAATTCTTCTCCAAATGGGTTGAGGCAATACCCCTCAAGAAATTAATGATGGATAATATCATAAAATTAATAAATTCTCATATGATCACCAGGTTCGGAGTCCCTCACACAATATTAATGGACAACAGCACCAACTTATGTTTGTTCGAGTTGAAGAAACTATACTAGGAGTACAACATCGAGTCTAATCACTCATCCTACTATCATGCAGTGGAAAATAGACAAATATAGGCCATCAATAAAACTACAAAATATACTCTATAATATGGTTAATAATGAAAATAAATCCTACCTAGAAAAGATCCTCCATACTCTATAGACCTACTGTACCACCATGTGTACTGCTACACAAGCAACTTCATAGTCATTGGTGTATGGTTTCAAGGAAGTATTACCCATAGAAGTCCAATTTCCATTGCTTTGAATAGAAATTTTTGGAAAACTCTCAGTCAATGAGAAATTTAAAAAGAGGATAGATGAATTAGATCAGCTCGATGAAAATAGTTCATGTACACTACACTACCTTAAAGTCCTTCAAAATCGGATCGCATGGGCCTTTAATAAAAAGGTCCTACTCTGTTCATTCCCTCAAGAAGAATTGGTGTTGTCTCTCAGAACCCCAATGATACTAGGAAAGAATCCTCCAAATATAGAACCCAAATGGGAAGGGTCTTATATCATACATAAGTTCTATCATAATGAAGCCTACTCATTGTCCACAATGGATGGGGAACATGTCACACCCCCCACCAATGAAAGATTTCTTAATAAATACTTTTCATAGTTTCCATCAAGCATCTCATGTCTTGAACACATGAAATTAAACTATACATAGAATGTCCTGAACATGTGAAGTTAAACTGTATGAAGTTCATCCTGGTTGCATGATGTTAAACTGCACAAAGATATCATGGCAGCAAGATATTAAACCGCACAACATCTTACATCCTAACCACATGAAGTTAAACTATAAAAAACAGGTCCTTACCACATGAAATTAAACTTCATGGAATATTTCCTCACCACATTATGCTAAACATCACAGAAAGAATCTTCTCACCAACCATTCATTGCACATGAGCTAGATCTATGCAAAAGAATGATGGAATACCCTCGTCCTTATGTAAGAGTAAGATCTGCATAGGGAATCTATCCTTCCAAGAACTATATGTGGCATTATTTCTACAATCTTAGTATATGTAGTGACACTCAAATCTTTATTCATGGGACCATCTGTAGTATTACTTTCCTTTCACAATGGGTGAACCATGTTCTTACCACAAGGAGTTAAACTGCACAGATGATGTCCCTACCGCATTACACTAAACTACATCATTTTAAATAACTATGTGTGGCTTGATTCCTAACATAACAGAAGACATAGTGATTCCCAAACCCCTATTATTAATCCCAATGACAACATTCCTCTTCTTTCACATTGATTCACCCACGTTCTTACCACAAGACATTAAACTGTATGGATGATGTCCTTTCCACATGAAATTAAACTACATGGGTTCCAAGAACTACGTACAAATTGATTCTCATTCTAATTATATATATAGGGATGACTTGATCCTATATCTTGGTCTATCCACCACATGATACAAAATTACCTTTTTCTTTCTCCAATTACCTCCATATCATGGGAAACCCTTTCCATTCCTTGTTTCTCACACTGAGTATAGATCACATGGGAATAGGATATTTGGTAAGGTATTCCCTACACCAATAAGGCATATCTTCTCATGAAAAGGTTACCATGGTCCTGATTCCTCATTGTATTACATTAAACTGAATGGTCAATGTCCTTTGTATGACATAAAACTACAAAAAAATTTGGACCTTGCTCAAGAGAACCACAATAGTTGGTGTTTTCCTCCCACCACATCTACTATTTAAAAACTACATGTGACTTGATTCCTTTAATAATAGGATATGTAGTGATTCCCATATCTACAACCTTAGGTACAGTCACAAGAAATCAATATAAAAATGTACCCCTCCCTGCGTACAGGTCAAACCTGCATAGGGAGAACTTGTTCAAGAATTGTGTGTGTCTTGATTCCTATTACCATGGGATACGTAGTGATGTCTATAATTCCATTCTTGTCCCCATTCACAACATTACATTTTCATGTTAGGGATATCTTATTCAAAAACTATGTGTGTCTTGATTCCTGTTATTGTAAGATTCATAGTGATGCATGGATATACAATACTAGATCCAACTACCACAATAAATGGGAACAATTCCCCCTTCTATGTATGGGTTAGACCTGTATAGAGAGTTTCCCATTCAATAACTATGTGTGTCTTGATTCCTTTCATCATAAGATATGTAGTGATGCCATGTCATGACCTGCCTTCTTCAAGATGAGGGAAGTAATAGCAAGATGTCAAGACCTTCCTTTTTCAAGATGAAGGAGAGATAATGACCCTCAACTCCTGTCTCCAATAAGCCCTGGGGTGGAGACTAGAACCAAGGGTATAGAGATATCAAAAAAGTGGGAGGCATTACCCTTTTTATAGTGACCAAGATTGGGAGATAAGATGTATCAACCTTAAACAACTCCAAGACAAATATATATAAAGAAACCAAAATCCATCTCACATTCATGTTTAAAGTAAAACGGGTAGAAATAAAAAAGAAAACTCCAAATTAAGTACCAAAATAAAACTAAGAAGTGGCATAGAAATCATCCCCAATGTCTGAGCTAGTAAGGTCCAGCACAGTCTGCATAATCTCCCTAGAAACCTAAAAATAGTTTTATGTATGTAGGGTGAGCATACAAGTATACTCAATAGGGAAAAACCAAAGTCACCCATGCACAAGTGGAAGAAGAATACTAATTCGCCTATGATAAAATAGTAGAAACTCAAAACCACTTAACAAGGTATAATATCCACCCCAACCTCACCAAGGAACACTCACTAAATAACACAAGTCAAGTAAAGTAAAGTAGTAAGTGCATCAATATTTGGGTACCCCGCACCACTTCCCACTGGTTAATTTATCATCCCTAATGGCGAACAACCTAATGTTACCACGCTCTTCCACAATCTCCATTGTCACAACCTTCCCGTATACACTTGAGCCACACACCACATAACATCCTACCCATAGACACTTGGGCCACAACCACCACACATCTTGCCTAAAAACACCTGGGCCTCATTCCGAAGACACCTGGGAAACAAACCACCTCTCACACAACCAATATCATAAGTCTGGTATTAAACCTCAAGCCATTACAGCATGCCCTAAGAGTCTTGGGTGATCAATGCCTAGAGGAGGGAGTAGGGTAAAGTCAGTAACCAGCCATCCATCATCCCATTGGGATGTTGGGAAAGACACCCTCCCCCATAATAATGGGGGTTTTCAGAACATAGTGCTCAACACAGGTGGGGTGTATATAGAAAACATAAGGAACTACAAGTTTATATATATATAGGTAACAAACACTCATCCCATCCTATGGGATTCCAAACATACAACTAGCCCACTCAAAACCACATTTTCTGCTACCCCTACATGCACGTACCACCACGAACGATGGTCACTTGAACACCGCTTCACTATAAACCCCAACTCAAAACTTACCCCCAGTCAATTCATTTAACCAATTATCATTTTGCATTATCAAATCATTTATTTATTTATTTTCATCCCTACCCGGGAAATTACCAAACACTAAAAACATTATAAGGAGAAGCAACCATACCAACCACTACCAAGTCAAACAAAGAAAGAAACTACCAACAACCTTCTTCAAATTTATCCTGCCCAATTCATCCTCTCACAACCAAACTCGATGGCCCCGTTGTACAACAACACCACACCCATCACACCTATAAACATGAAATCATAACACATCTTAGTCTTGAAGCCCTGCTTCCCAAACACTACCCATATGTAATCCCACTACATAACAAGTTCATCCATTCTACAATCAATCAAACTCTTAGCCTGAGATACCATCACACCACACATACTACCTTGTACACACAATCACATCCCCATCCACAACACCACACTACCAACACAAACGTAAGGATAAACATAACCACACACATCACACAACCACACCAATAAGGAAAAGTTTATTCAGATTTAGAATAACTCATTCTTTAATTCCACTTGATAAAATAGGGGTGATCATAGAATAGATTTGATCCTAGGGAATCCATTTATTTAACCAAATATACATGATTAATCAGATTTCATGTTTACAGTCATTTCAAGAGAGGATCAATGATAAGCATGAAGCATCACAGGTGTGCAAGTAAAGACCACTAATGACCATGATTTTTACAGGGATACAACCCATACAATTCACATTATAGATTTAATATAATAGATAAAATAAAGTGATCATAGACATATTCTTCTTCCCCATTTATTCCTTCCTATTATATTCTTTAAATTGGTTTCATCCATATTTATAAGAGGACATAAGTACAACCACCCTGCATGATACACAATTAAAGGATAGACAAAGAAATCCCTACCTGGAACAACAGGTGTCCAAAAATACTCTTTTCACCAAAACAGGGGGGTCGTGCGAGTAGGAGACTCCAAGGAAAACCAAACATGGGGGATACAGAACAGGCGTATGTCTCATCTAGGAATAAAAGTTCTCCATGCACCAAGAGAAAATAGAAGATAATCTCTCAGCTTTAGAAAAATAGATCTTATATCAATGGAAGGAAACAGTTCCAAGGCCATTAAAGTCAGATTGTGGACAAGACCACATGGTTCGACTATCTCAAAGTCCCTAGAGAATTAGGATATTAAATATATAATTAATATCCTTTGAAATTCATTTATAAATTCCCAAACAAGGATTTAAACTTTATTTATGTCAAATAAAATTTAATAGGGGTGAAACTAGAAAAACTAGGAAAAATTGGAAATTAGTCACTGATGGGTGAGTCACCGACAGCAAGCCACTGACAGCGATCAACCAACAGAAATTCACCAATGCTAAGCTACCGATGCTGAGCCACAGACAATGAGCCACTGATGCAACCTAACGATGTCTGACTCACCGATTCCCTGACTCACTGATGCCCTGACTCACTGATGCCCTGACTCACCGACACCCTGACTCAATGACGCCCTGACTCACTGACGCCCTAACTCACTAACACCATTAATCTACTAAAGCCTCAACCTACTGATGCCTCAACTTACCGATGTCTTGACCTACCGATTCCTCTTCCTACCAACACCTTGACTCGTCGATGCCCTGACTTACCAATGCCCTAACTCGCCAATGCTCTGACTCACCGACGCCCTGACTCACCGACGCCCTGACTCACTGACACCTTGAATCACCGATGACCTAACTCACCAATTCCCTAGACCTACCGACACCTTGACCTACCAACACCTAGACCTATTTACACCCTTGACCTACCATTTCCCTTGACCTACCGATGTTGCGACCTACTGATGCCTTGACCTACCAACGCCTCATCCTAGTATTTCCTCCCAGAACACCCCCAAACACTAGATTTTGACAAAGTAATGGACCACAAAGGTCTGGTCCATTACATCAGATACCTCTTAAACTATTCTCACCCTCAAGGATTCAAAACCAAACCCATAAGAAAGAGGGGTCCAAACAAACATCAAGTAAGATATCTCTCAAGGAAAAACCACCTCATTGGAGTGAAACCTCGACATCCAAGAACACTTCCTTTGAGATTTTCCAACCCAAAAACCGCAAGACATACCACACAAGCACGAAAAGTCACACTGCCCAAACATATGAATCAGTAAATTTCTTTCCCCCGTGTCATGATACTATCTACTTTGACCGGCACTGACTCGCTCGCATAGGTTTAATCGCATTTGCATTAATACATCTTGATTAGGGATCAAGTCCTCCCCTCCTCATACGTCAGGACATTATCTTACACTACATAATAAGGAAACAAATCATCTCATAGAAAACAAGGTTCAATAATTAAATCACAAAGAAAAACACACGAAAAAAACTCAAAAAAACTCTGGGTACTAGGCATGAATTTATGTGTCTTGCTCCCAAGTACTCTCCTCCAGGCCACCATGCCTCCACAACACGTGAACCAAGGTAATGGTCCTTCCATGAAACGCCTTCTCTTGATGATCATAGATCTCCATTGTTCGTTCCGCAAACGTTGTGTCGTCCTCGATATCCAACTCTCCCCAATAAATGAAATGGGATTCATTATGAAGATACTGAAGAAGTTGGAAGACATGAAAGACGTCATGGATCCTCCCTAACTGCGGTGGTAATTTCATCTGATATTCTACCTCTCCAACTCATCCCAATAGCTCGAAAGGTCCGATTAACCTAGAATAAATCTTACTCCCTCTATCGAACCTCTATTTCCCAAATCGAGGGGAAACCTTCAAGAATATGTGTTCCCCTACCTCGAACTCCAAGGCCCTTCTCCTGTGATCGGTATACGTCTTATGTCGGTCTTATGCTCCCTTCATCCTCTCATGGAAAAGTTTCACCTTCTCTGTCATACTTTGCACCACGTCCAAACCAAGAACAGCTGCCTCCCCAACTTCTATCCAACATAAGGGTGAACAACATAGCCTCCCATATAGAGCTTCAAATGAATCCATACCAATGGAAGAGTGATAGATATTATTGTAAGTAAACTCTACCAAGGGTAAATTTCACACATAAAACCCACTAAAGTCTAGAACACATGCCTTTAACATGTACTCCAATTTTTGGATGGTTCTATCTATTTGTTTATCTATCTGAGGGTGGAAAGTAGTGATGAGGCATAACTGGGTGCCAAAGGCATGCTACAATCCCCTTCAGACTCACGATGTAAAATGTGTATCCCAATTTGAGATGATGAATATTGAATCTCCATGCATCCACACCACATCATCCATATACCTCTATGCTAAGTCATCTACTATGCTTGACTCCTTAGTTGCTAAGAAGTGAGTTGGTTTCGTCAACCAATCCACTACTAACCAAATAGAATCTCATCCTCCCTGAGACCTAGGTAATACTATGACAAAATCCATAGATATTTCATCCTACTTCCACTCGAGGAAATCTAGGGATTGCAACAAACCACTGAGAACACGGTGCTCAGCCTTCACTTGTTGGCACACTAAGCACTTTTCCACAAACTCTGCCACTTCCTGCTTCATCCTGGGCCAGCAGAACTATTTCATCAAGCCCCAGTGCATCTTGGAAACTCCTGGGTGTACCGCTAGGGGTGGTTTATGAAACTCACGTAGAACTTCCTCTTGCATTTCCATTGGAAAAAATAGTTTCCCATGGAACAACAGTGATTTCGACCATCCTTTGACCATCCCTCTGGAGTATCACCCTAGTCAAAGAGATCATGCATCACCTCTACCTTTGAGTCTCCCCACTAAGAATCATCCACCTTCTACCTCAGATATGACTATACCTTCATCTGAAATAGATAGCCTCTATCATCATCCATTACATCTAAGTTCAAGGTAGACTACTCCTCCATCACCCTCCAAGAATCTACAAATTCCCAAACCACTTCCTTCTATGACTTCCTTCCCAAAGAACCAGCCACAACATTCCCCTTTCCTGAGGTGTAGGAGATCTCAAAATCATAATCCTAGAGAAACTCCATCCATCTCCACTGTTGTAAGTTCAAGTCTTGCTGGAAAAATATGTACCTCAAGCTCTTATGATCCGTGAATACCACAAAGTGCTACCCAATTAGGTAATTTCACCACATATTTAGTGAAAACATGACCTATGCTAGTTCTAGATCATGGGTGTAATAGTTACATTCATGGGGACGTAACTACCTAGACCCATAGGAGATCACTCCTTGTTTCTACATCAGTACACACCCCATGCCTGGATGGGAAGCATCATAAAACACCTAGAACATCACCCCTTCCTCTAAAATCCTGAGCACTATAGCACTAACCAACTTCCCCTTCAGATAGCCAAACACTTCCTAGCACTAATCTCCCCACACAAGCTTGGCCTTTTCTAGTCAGATCCATCAACAGAGCTACTATCTGAGAGAAATCAGGTACGAATCTCCAGTAGTATCTTTCCAGATCGGTAAAACTGAAAACCTCTACCACAATCTTGGGTGCTTACCAAGAAATGAATACCTCAACCTTCAATGATTCCACTGCTACACCCTACTAAGACACCACATGTCCAAGGAAGTGGACCTCTCATGTCCAAAACTTTCACTTAGACATATTTATATAGGGATGGTGGTGTCAAAGGACCTCTTGGATAGTCCTGAGATGCTCGGTATTCTCCTCCTATAACATTGAGTAGATTAGGATTTCATCGATGAATACGATGAAGAACCGGTCTAGTAACTCATGAAATATAGAGTTCATGAGCCCCATGAACATGGCTGGTGCATTCGTAAAATTGAACGGCATAACTATGAACTCGAGGTGCCCATAATTAAACCTGAAAGTAGTCTTTGGGATGTCACCCTCCTTCACCCTCAATTCGTGATATATAGACCACAGATCGATCTTGGAAAACCAACTCACTCCCCTCAGTTTGTAGAAAATATCATATATCCTTAGGAGAGGATAACGGTTCTTGACCATTACCTAATTCAGTCTCTGGTAGTCCATGCATAGCCTAAGACCATCATCTTCCTTCTTTGAAAACAATACCAGAGAACCCCACGACGATGCCCTGGGTCGGATGAAACCCTTATTCATTAGATCGTTAATCTGAATCTTCAACTCTCGTAACTTAGAAGGTACCATCTGATAAGGATCCATTGAGATTGGATGAGCACCGGGTTGTAAGTCTATCTTAAACTCAATGTCACATTGAGGGGGTAGAGTCACAAAATCCTTGGATAAAACATCCAAAAACCCTATGAAAACTCTTAGAACCTCCACCATCTCAGCATCCATCAATCCCACTGACAGCACAACTAATAAGAAAAAAAGAGGCTTCACATGCTGGTTTCCCATATGACAGCTCTGCTCACCAATTAAAGATATACGTTGGAATTTCGCATCTGAAAACATGACTCTTATCTGGAAGAATTCAATAACAACATGCATGGAGTAAAACTAGTAAATTCAAAGTATAACATCATATGGTTGCATCTGTAGCAGATAGAGATCCCCACTGGATTGATGTGGCCCCAACATCAGTCTACAACCCCATAAAACATCAAACAAGATGGTCTGACCTTCGACTTGTGTAATAAACACTAGGGGTATGGAAATTCTCTCTATGTATAATCCCAGACCATGGTCTAGACTGGTTGTAACAAAGGATTTTTAAGCTCCTAGCATACTAAACAAATTGATCGTGCCTTGAACGATCTCCAGCCCTGCTGGAACTATTGCCTCTGCGGCATGAAAATTCCCAAGCCCAGATCCTCTTTCCCTTGATTTTTTGCTGCCTCCCCGACCATGCCTTGGTTGAGACTCTTGAGGTCATCCTCCTTCTACACCATCTACCCTTGGTGGAGCAGGGACCTACTATCCCTACTTCTAGAAAGGCATGGTTGGAAAATACTACTAAGGTGAGCGTTGAACCTACCCACCTCCACCGTACTGAGATCAAGTCTGGAACTATCTCTAGAGGTTCCAAAAACCACCGCAAGAAAAACACCTTGTCCCCAAGATCGTGGGAAAAGGGAAAGGACCAAAGGTTCGGACTGAAACTGCGGGGGTCAACTCCCCACTGGTCAAAACCTATAAGGCCCTAATTCTAGAGACTTGCTACTGATAGTATTTACCTTTAAATAACTCGAATGATTCCCCTCCCATGATAGACCTCCTCATGAGGCATCTGTTCCACTACCTCAGACTTATTCTAGACCTCTAAGTATGTCGGTAGGGTGAAAGGAGCAACCTCATACTAAAGAGAAGGACATAGTGCCTCCTCTCAGGACCTCACCTAAGACTCCTCATCCAAAAAGAGATCCAAAAAAACATAGAAGATCCTTAAACCTGATCCCCAATTCCCTCACTGACATACTCCCCTACTGGAGGGAGAGTAGCTCCTGCCTCTTCTCAGCTTTCATCGTGGAAGAAAGGAATTCCGCCTGGAACTCCTTCTAAAATTCATCCCACAAAACATCAGTCTCCTTCCTCTCCCCATGGTAAATCATCCACCACTAACATGCTACTCCCCTCATTTAACTCACCAATAGAGGAACCCAGTACTTTTTTAAAGCCCTAATCAAGCTAAAAGTGATCACCAGCTCATCGATCCAACTCTCTATATCCATGTTTGAGACAATTCCCTCATAACTTCCCAAAGTATGTCACTAGAAAGCATGAATCATCTTCTGCCATTTATTATCCTCCTCTATTGGGTTGACCCTTCCTCGGTCAACCGGGTCAGCCTATTGACCCTCCACTACTCGTACCACATGAGGGAGACATTCGGGAGCCATACCTGAAAGGAAAACAAGGAACTCCTAAGCCCAGGTAGTATGGAATTTTCTCTTAATATTCATTTTAACTCTTTACTTATTTTAATTTCCCGAAAACACTCAAAACAAACAAGAACACAAGTCATCATGATGCATGTACCTTTATTAGGGTCTCTACCCACAAATAGTGTATCCTAACTTGGTCATTTGGTAAGCTCAGATTTCTTGCATCAGATCATGGGGGGAGGCTAAAATCCCATGTCCTAACTGGTCTTCCCTGGACTATGTAACATACCAAGATCACCTAACACTGTTTCTCTACCAACCCATGCAATCCTCACTATGTATAACTCCAAACTTCATCCTACCTATCAACTATACCATCTGATACCATTATTTCACGACCTGCCTTCTTCAAGATGAGGGAAGGGATAAAAATATGCTAAGACCTTCCTTCCTTAAGATGAAGGGGGTATAATGACCCCTGAGTCCCACCTCCAATAGGCCCTGGGGTGGAGACCAGCACCAAGGGTGAAGAAATATAAAAAAAGTGGGAGGCATTACCCTTTTTATAGTGACCAATATCGTGATACAAGATGTATCAATCTCAAACAAATCCCAGATATATATATATAAACAAACCAAAATCCATCCCACATACATGTTTAAAGTAAGCTATAAATTCAAAGAAAACTACAAAGTACCAAAATAAAACTAATCAGCAACACAGCAACTATCCCCAACGTCCAAGATAGTAAGGTATTGCACAGTCCATATAATCTCCATGGAAACTTGAAAATAGATTTATATACATAGGGTGAGCATACAAGTATACTCAGTAGGGAAAAACTAAAGTCACTCATGCACAAGTGGGTGAAGCACACTAATGCCCCTGTGAAAAAATAGAAAAAACTCAAAAGCACCTAACAAGGTATACTATCCACCCAAAACTCACTAAGGCATGCCCACCAAATAACACAAGTAAAGTAAAGTAAAGTAGTAAGCACATAGATATTTGGGTACCCTGCACCACTTCCCACTGGTTAACTGCTCATCCCTAACGGCGAACGTCCTAACACTGCCATGATCTTTCACAAGCCCCACTATCACAACCTTCCCACATACACCTGAGACACACACCACACCACATCCTTCCCATAGACACCTGGGCCACAACCACCACATGTCTCACCCGAAAACACCTAGGCCTCATCCTGAAGACACCTGGGAAACAAATCACCTCTCAAACAACCAATACCCTAAGTTTGGTATTAAACCTAAATAAATTATAGCTTACTTGAAGAGTATTGGGAGATCAACACCTAGAAGAGGAAGCAGGTTCAAGTCAGTAACCATCCATCCATCCTCCCATTGGGATGTTGGGAAATACACCCCCCCCCCCATAACATTGGGGGTGTTCAGCACATAGTGCTCAACACGGGTGGGGTGCGTATAGAAAACATAAGGAACTAAAAGTTTATATATATTGGTAACAAACACTCAGATCATCCTATGAGATTCCAAACATACAACCAACCCACTCAAAACCACCTTTGCTGCTACCCCTACATGCACGTACCACCAAAAACGATGGTCACTTGAATGTCGCTTCACTACAAGCCCCAACTAAAACATACCCCCAGCCAATTCATTTAACTAGTTATCATTCTATATTATCAAATCGTTCATTTATTTATTTCCATCTATACCTAGGAAACTACCAAATACTATAAACATCATAAAGTAAATCAACCATACCAAAAACTACCAAGTCAAACAAAGAAAGAAACTGCCAACAACCTTCTTCAAAGTTATCTCGCCCAATTCATCCTCTCACAACCAAACCTGGAAGCCCCACTGTACAATAACACCACACCCATCACACCCATAAATATGAAATCATGACACAACCCAGTCCTACAGCCTCACTACCCAACCACTACCAAGATACAATCCCACTGTATAACAAGTCTATCCATTCTACAATCAATCAAACTCTTAGCCTGAGATACCATCACACCACCCGTACTTCCTCATACACGCAATCACACCCCCATTTACAACACCACACTACCAACACAGATGCAAGGCCGAACATAACCACACACAAAACATATCCACACCAATAAGGCAAAGATTATTCAGATTTATCATCACTTTTTCTTTAATTACACTTTATAAAACATGGGTGATCACAGAACAGATTTGATCCTAGGGAATCCATTTATTTAATTGAATATATGTGATTAATCATATTTCATATTTATAGTCATTTCAATAGAGGATAAATGATAACCATGAAGCATCATGGGTGCACAATCAAATATCACCTATGACCATGATTTTCAGAGGGATAAAACTCATATAATTCACATTACAGATCAAAGATAATAAATAAAAGTAGGAGATCCTCAAAAATCTTCCTCATCCCCATTTATTCATTCCTATTATATTCTTTAAATTGGTTTCATACATATTTACTAGAGGACATAATTACACCCACCTTTCATGATACACAATTAGAGGAGAGAATAAGGAATCCCTACCTAGAAAAACATGCAACCAAAACACCTCTTTGCACCAAAACAGGGTGGTCATGTGAGCAGAAGACTCGAAGGAAAACCAAACAGGGGGGGATAAAACATAGTCGTATGGCTCATCTAGGAAGAAAAGTTCTCCACACACCAAGAGAAAAGAGAAGAGAGGACCTCAACTTTAGAAAATCCAGATCCTATATCAACGGAAGGAAATTATTATAAGGATATTAAAGTTAGATCGTGGCCAAGACCACACTGTTAAACTATTTCAAATTCCCCATATCATTGGGATATTAAATATATAATTAATATCTTTTTAAAATCCTTTATAAATGTTCAAACTAGTCTTTAAATTCGATTTACATCAAATAAAATGTAAAATGGGAGAAACTTGAAAAACTAGGAAAAATTGAAAATGGGTCACTGATGGGTGAGTCACCGATAGCAAGCCACCGGTAGCGAGTCGTTGGTGTTGATCTACCAATGCTAAGCCACAGAAGATGAGCCACCGACGTAACTTACCAACACCTAACTCACTGATGTTCTAAATCACTGATGCCCTGACTCACTTACGCCCTAGACCTACTGACACCTTCACCTACCGACACCTCAACCTACTGACGCCTTGACCTACCAACACCTCATCTTACCAACGCCCTGACTCACCAACACCTTGAATCACCAACGCCCCAACTCAACGACGCCCTGACTCACCGACACCCTGAATCACCGATGCCCTGACTCATTGATGCCCCAACTCACTGATGCCATAACTCACTAATTCCCTAACTCACTGACGCCCTCAACCTACTGGCGCCTCGACCTACCGACACCTCGACCTACCTATTCCCTCAACCTACCATTTCCCTCGACCTACTAATGCCACAACCTATCTATTCCTTGACCTACTAATGCCTCGTCCTACTGTTTCCTCCCAAAATACCCCAAACACTGGATTTTGACAAAGTAATGGACCACAGAGTTTCGTACCATTACACACATGGATCTACAATCTTGATCCCAACTACAACAACCAATGAAAATACACCCCAACTACATAAGGGTTGAATCATACAAGATCATTTTACCTAAGTGCGAGTCATACCTGTGTATGAATTATTTATACATGTAATATATCTTGCATAATTTTTCAAATCGGTTCCCATGTCCTTACCACATAATATTAAACTGATATGAAACATATAATTCCTTACTGTGTGACATTAAACTACAGGTCAAACATCCTAGTCACGTGACATTAAAACTTCACAACAAACACATCCCCACTAAATGATGTTAAAATTTGTTAGCCATCATCCATTATCATCCCTTACCAAAGAACTGCAAGAGCCTTATCTAGTTCAACCAAAGTACAGGGTGCTTACACCATCTTTTAAGAACCTCAATTCATAAATCACAATTCATGTATTGAGCGCATCAGGTTTCTGTAAACCTTTAATATCTCTTGGGAGATGAACTGAACAAGGGTTCCAGAACCCTTCTTGGATATATTCCCCTCTATGCCTAACTACATATTTTGGATATTTGAGTTTTTTAAATCTGTCATGGTGCTTGGAAAAGGTTGGGGACATATCTATTTGACCATGTTATCAATGCATAAGGTATTTGACCTACCAACCATAGGCATCCCCTCCTTGTAAGAAATGAACCCCAATCCTTGTGAGCCCTAGTAACACCATGGAAGAACCTAGCACCTTAGGGTGTTATGGTTAATTCTTGGCATGTCTACCCCATCCCATACTCACTAACTAAAATGGTTGGGTTATGAATTACATAATTGACATTAGAAATATAAAAGTACACTAAGAATCCATAGTATTTCTCCCTCAACCAATATTACCCCTATAAATATTCCATGTCCCTTGGAAAATAGTGGGGACACTTCTTTTTAACCATGTTATCGATGCATAAGGGCTTTGACCTACCAATAAATGGTGTCTCCTCTTTGTAAGAAAGGAACTCCAACACTTGTGAGACCCCAACAACACCACGGTAGAACTCAAATACTTAGGGTATCTTGGTTCATCCCTGAAATGTCTTCCCCATATTCCATATAAAGAAATATAAGTTTTGAGTGAAAAGACCCTAAAATAAAGCGATAAATGGTCTGAGCTAAAAGATCCTAAACTAAAGTGATAGAAGGTTTGAGCTAAAAGACCCTAAACTAAAGAGAAAGAAGGTCCAAACTAAAAGACCCTAAACTAAAGTGATATAAGGTCTAAGCTAAAAGACCCTAAACTAAAGTAATATAAGGTCCAAGCTAAAATACCCTAAACTACAACAATAGAAGGTCCGAGCTAAAAAGAACCTAAACTATAGAAATAGAATGTCTGAGATAAAAGACCCTAAACTATAGTGATAAAAGGTCCAAGCTAAAATAACCTAAACTACAACAAAATAGTGATTAAGTCTGCAAGAATGGAAGAGATACAAATCTTGTGGGTCTCACTATATGGCCTTATAAAAAATCAAGCTACACTCACTAAGCCCATCAAATTCAGAAAAAGATAGTTTGTTCTCCCTCTGGGAAATATATTATAACCAAATTACCCTTCTGTGAATCGGGTAATCTCAAGATAGATAGAAAATATGTGCCAATAAGGAATATCATGTTAGTTGGAATTCATGAGCATTTCCTGAGAATAATCTGTTATAATTTAAACATTTTAATACAAGAATTTAGGTTTACTTGATATTATGAAAAGGATGGGTATCATAGATGATTCATACAACATCATATCATAAAAATTTCATGCACATATGAATGAAAAGAAACTATACAACAAAATATAAAGTTCAGTATATACATTCATTGATATCATACAAAATGAAGAATATCTAGATTTCAAGTCTCTATAATAATTTCAACAAAATAAAATACATATCAATGATAAAACTACAATAAGATTTTATTGGATGATTTTTCCAAGTCAGTAAGAGTATGGATATAATCATTAATTGAATGTTGAAGTGCTGCTTGCCATGCTTATTTTGATTCCTCCCTAGGATGAAGGGCATCAATAAAAGTTGATAGATCTTCAACTCTCTTATAAACATTTTCTAATGAGGATGATGACACTGAGAGTTCAGCCTTTGAGAAATCCAAGATCTCCTCATATCACTGTATCTGTATGGTCAAAACATCCATTTGGTCTTATAGATTAGACATAAACTTGTGACTCTTTTCCAACGCCTCTGAATATTCCTTCATCAACTTGGTTGAGGAAGTCCTTTCATCAAAGTTACACAAGTCACTATCACTAGCATCCAATTCTTTCAACGTGAGGATAAATCATCATGTGATTTTATAAAATTAATGATGATCAAAACTACCTATCCCAAAATCTTGAAATATCTGAAAAGAAATTCCTATTACTCATGAAACATTCCTAGAAGAGTCTCAGTAATTAGGGTATGAATTTTCATCCAGATCAGCATGCATGGTGTCTGATCATTTGTGGCTGATGGAGTGGGTACGCCAAAATGAGTAATAGTTGGCTGAGTTGATGTGGAAGAAAGAGAGGAATCTCTATATATTCTTCCATAAATAAGGATATCTCTTATTTTTTGTGTCAGAGGGATAATTTTATCAATATATCCTACCCCGCTATCGGGATGGTCGTGGTCAGGATAAGAAAACTTCCTTGAAGATTCACCTGAGTCTTGAATCAATTCCATCATTACTATGGATAGGGGAGTTAGTGAGGCAAATGGTTTTTTAATGTGGCAGACCAATCTGTTCAGCATACCAACTAGGTAGGACTCCACACAATACTAAGCATAATCACGTGATGGAAAGGTAGGACTATCAAAAGATAGGAGGATAATCTCATCATGTGTATCCTTGTGTGCCAACATTATCCAGAACTGATGGATGATACTAGGGTGTTGCTCTCCCCACACACTGGCCGAAGGGAGAGAGGAGACCCTTTAAATACATTTGAACTGGTGGAGGAACCAATAAGGGTTATATGGCTTTCAAATGATCAGCTCATCCACCATAGGTGTAAGAACCCCATCCTGAAGGGAAATATTATATGACCATTCACTAAGAGAGTCACCTCAATTATCAATGATTGGCCCAATTGATGTAGGATAAGGTGTGAAATCAAAGTGATCAGTCATCTCAACAAATCAGAAACCACATTAGGGCCTAACGACATGGCCTCAACCTCAAATATGTTCAGTAGCCAAGATGAAATAAGGCACCAGGGATCCTGGTGGAATTGTAGTATCGGTAGAAGTGAAAATTATCCCATATCCATCCAAATAAAAACTGGAAAGGACCACTGATCATATAGGGGATTCATCCCCGCTGAATGTGGCCCAAGAGAATTTAAATGAGTGCAATAATCGGTTCTATCGGGTTGAGGCATCGTCCCTATGCTAGTTATTCTGCCATCACTAGCGTACTGACCCGGATTCCAAAGTGCATGTCCCCAGCCAGGAAAATCCACCCATTCAAGAACATATCCATGAATCCCACCAACCTAAGGCTTGGTGATATCTCTGTCTTCACTTAGTATCCACATGAGGTATGATCCCTAGCTTCCAAAATGGCCCAATATGAACTAGAACTATCACCAACCTTCATAGAAGGACACTGATGGGGGTGTATAGTAGTCGGTCTAGCTTTGTTGCAATAAAGTAAAATGTTGATTTGATATTTGAAAGAAATAAGCAAGCACATATTCATCTATTTTCCCAAATTTTCCTTCATGATGTTGAGCATGTCCCTCTCCAAGACTGGAGATTGTAAAGGTTCATCCTAGACATCCATGGAAGTAAGGAACTCATCATACATCTCTCTAAGAGAGGGTATCCCACCCAGTTGATAGATATCCCAGAAGGTGATTCCTACCTTATCGTGGGACAAATGGAATGAATTTTTGTTAGGACACCAATGAATAACTAGTTATCAAAGAAGATTATACTAACAATAAATGATAAATTGGTAGACCCATACAACTTCATAGAGATGGACAATGTATAATTGGTTAGGAAACTCTATGAAACTCTACCTGACCCAGAATGGTGAGACCCATTCATCAGAAAAGTTACCACCATGTCAAAGATTCCATTTTGAGCTCCATATTTCACTTGGGTTGCTCAAAGAAGAGAAAAATGTGTTTTAATAGCTCTGAGTGATGGACTGGTGAGTGAAATCACGGTCATCTATAACCAGAAGAGAGTTATCCAATATATAAGACGACCCCTGGGACCATGCTGCAACTAGTTGGACATCCTTAGAAATCGTCATCTAAATGGATTTAAGAGAATTTCATAGGAATAATGATGGAAGGATGTAGTCTAGAGAAGGTATGGCTACATAATCCAACAGCCCAAACCTATATAAATGAAGTTGGTGTGATAGAGGATAATTCTTGATTTTGAATGGGAAAAGTCTTCTCAGAACCTAATTATCATAATTCACACAATATCAGGAGTCAGCATTGCGGTTTCTAGTGATCATGTACCTTTGATTAGCTATAAAAGCTGAACTATGATGAAATTTGAAAGCTATATGAACAAAATTAAGCGGCGTATGTCAGGCATATGAAAAAAAACATGTAAAAGAAAATAAATTTTTCAGCCTCATTCGTATCACATGAATCATCAAAGAGATTCATGATTTCATAAAGGAATCATGAATTTCTTAGCCCATAAATATATCACGAGCCTCATAAACCCAAAATAAATCTCACAACTTCAAGACCCATCATTAGACTTGTGATCATGTGACCTTCATATGGTCACATGATCCACATAATAGTCGAGTGATCATGCGGTCAAGCCAACAGATCTCGTGAAACCTTCAAAGAAGATCATGCAGCCGTATAGGAAAGCTTCAACCAATTACCAAAAATTAGTTCATGGTTGATTCAAATAATCACTAATAAAAGAATATCGTGTGAAGCATTTCTTGTAGAACAGTCTCGCGAACATATTTTTGATCAGTTCTTGTGGGAAGGTCTTGCGAAAGAGTCACACGACAAAGGCGGATCACAAGAGCTCTAAGAGGTGGGTATTTGGTGAATGATCTACCCTCCACTTCTATATTTATAGGTTATCCCATGGAATACCAAATTCCCCCCAAAAGACCAAGTGTCACTCAAGTCACTGATTGGTGATAGTACCAAAGTCTCAAGTGGGAATTTACTTTCCTCAGGACCAATCCCTTTTCCCCAAAGATGTCGCTCTTGAGGGGGGAATTTTTTGACACCCACCAAATGACCATCAGAAAAATCCACAAAGGAATAAATACCTGAATATGGGTATTATTTTCCATGCAGAAGAAAAGAAAGAAGAAGGCATCCAATACACACAGATCATGTAACCCTCCTAAAGACATGCAATCACATGACCTTCAAAAGGTCATACAGATGCTCCATGTACAATGCATAACATACTAGAAGATCTTGTTGATCCCATTTAATGAGTCATTTTTCTATCTAAAAGGCATCAAAGACACTAGATAATCATGTGGTGAATTCCATATGAGTTCCTTCAGATCACATGACTTGTCAATCGACGGATGCCTAAAAAAACATCCAAAAATTATTGGAAAAAATGAGGAGATATCCAGAAGGAGGGAGTCTCTTGAGGTCATAAAAATCATATGACATGTCTATATAGGTTTATAATACCCCACATAATCACTAAATACATGACATCCTTATCATTCAAGAACTCGCCAGCATGTCACCCTTATCACATAAAGGGCCTCAAACATGTCCAGGCGGTCTTCCACTCCCCCTCCATCACTATAGAAAAATAGGAAGGATTGGCCATGATAATGCTCATGCATCACCACAGGATCCCTTATTGGTCATGTGATGCATCATTGATGGGGAGAGTGGTTCTCTTCGACAAAAATCATACCAACTCGCAAGATCCCTGTCCTTTTTGAAATAAAAAAGGAAATAAAAAAGGGAAATGACAAGAGTTTCTTAATAGAGAAAGATATGATGATCTCATGAGAATGGGGTCATATGCCCTAGAAAAAATATCCTTGATCACAAAATGCCTCCCTTAACAAGCTATATGAATCTCATGAAGACCCCCTGACAAGACACCCTTGTCTCATTAATTTTCCTTGACAAGAATCCCAGATCATGTGAAGGTCTTTCAATAGGCATCTAGGTCTCGTGAAAGTCCCTAGACATATCAACCTGAAATTGTGAAAGAACCTTGAAAAGACCACATAATTAGTCAATACCCCTTTAATTGGATAACATCCAATAAATGGGGCATTAGTAGGATGATCTTGTGGTTGTTGAAACTCATGTTACACCTATGATGGGATTTCACAAAATGTGTGACACCTCAGACCTCCACTAACTCCATTCTAAATTAGAAAGATATATGATGCACAATGCACCATATAAATGGGGTGTTTATGACTATAACACCCCCCTCTATCTCAAAAAAAATCATCTATCGATGATCCCTTGTGTGTTGAAGCTCAAAGAATATTTCTCGAAGCAACAGATCAAACGATTGTGAAAGTCTCCCGCCAAGTAAGATCTAGGGAATGAATCCAAGGTTTATGCATCCTGCATAATCACTTCATGTGATCACTTGAGATCATGAGAAGGACTTCTTGCATGTTAGCTAGATTATGAGAAGGACATCCTGCATATTGGATGGGTCACGCGAAACCTAAAACAAGCTAAAAAACAAACAAATCTAAGGTACATATGAAATAAAATATAGAAAAAGACTAAAAGAAAGGAACGTATGTGAAGATAGGAATTTTAATCCTCAATCACTCACATGACTCATATATATCATGTGACAACACCAGTACTTGTCTCTCAATACATGGTACATTCTCTAGACATACCATTTGGATCATGTGATTTCCTCTAGACATGTTGAGCAAGTCATGTGATGCCTTCAAAGCATGTCACCCAAGTCTCAAGAATCCCACCAGGCTCACCATCTAGATCTTGTTAAATTCTCTATACATGCCACCCAAATTATGTGGTCACACCAGTGCATGTCATCTAGGTCTCACGAAGCCCTTCAGGCATGCTAGACAGATCTCTTAGCACCCTCCAAACATGCCACCAGAGTCTCACGAAGCCCTATGAGATTAACACCAAGATCTCGAGATGACATCCAAACATTTCATCCTAGTTCATGTGACACCCTCTAAACATATCAACCTTGATTATGTGATATCTGTTAAAAAAGTCAGCCAGGTCTTACGATTAAACCTTGACAAGTCAGCTAGGTCATGCAACACCCCCTATACATGCCAACCTGAATCATGAAATTTCCTTAGACATGTTTAGTATGCAACTAGGACATGTTAATGAATACTCATACATATCGAGAAAATAACCAGACATGTCAAGAAGAAAATCAGGCCATGTCAAGAAGACATCTTGAGACATGATAGCCTTATCTAGGGGGAATATTAGGGCAACCTCGGTATATAAGCCCCGATAAAACAGAACTATGATCACTCTAATTACTACTATAACCAAGATACATAGGAATCCTTATCAAGTCCTAAGTTCCATATTAAATATACAAAGGGAAACCTTAGTGTGTAATCCCCAATCAATGGGAAAATATGATATCACTACTGGAATTCCCGTTTTTTGCAACAGGCTATTTGCGATGGGATCCCGTCGCAAATAGCCCTTTGCAGAGAACGGTGTCGCAACAGATATTTTTTGTGATGGGCCTGTCGCAAAAAACCTCCCGATTATATACATTATATACCCAAAAACCTTTTGTGATGGGCCCGTCACAATTAGTTTTTGTGATGGGGAACTTACTCGTCGAAAATAGCATTCTGATTATATACATTATATACCCATAAACCTTGTGCAATGAGCCCGTCGAAAATACTAATTGTGACGGTCCTATTGTCCCGCCGCAAATACTAATCTTAAGAAAATATATTTCACTTATTTGCGACGGGGCCCCGTCGCAGAAGACCCCATCCCAAATACTAAAATTAATTAAAAATAATAATAAAATTATGATTAATGAAAAAATTATATTATTATTATAAAAATAATAAAAAAATAAAAAATATTATTATTATTAGTAAAATAAAAAAAACATTCAAAAAATATAATACTAAAAAAATATATTTAATAAAATTATGATTAATAAAAAATTAATATTAATATTATTAAAATAATAAAATAATAAAAAATTATTAAAAGTTTCAATATTTTCAAAAAAAATATAAAATAATCATAAAATAATATTATTATTAGTAGTAGTAAAATAAACAAATATTAAAAAATATAATACTAATAATAAATAATAAAATATTAAAAAAATTAAATTATACAATATTTCCACCAATATAAAAGATAGAAACTTTAAATAGTTCATATTATTACAAAACTTCAATTCAAATGTTTTTAACATAAAAAATAAATCATTAGGGGGTCGTGTGGAGGAGGTGGATGAAACTTCATCCCTAAACTACGAGTCAGACGGTGCATGTACTCCATCTTCTCGTGATACTCCTACTGTCGTCGTTGCTCAAATCGACGCAGCTCCTCCTCGTGATGCTGCTCCTGCTCCTGCTGCCGCTAACACATCTCTTCATACTGCTTCTGCAAAGTCTCTATAAGCTCAGCCTGAGTTCGCAACTACTCCTAATACTGTGAGCCGGAAGATGATGTCTTTCCACAAGATCCTCTTGAGCTGGACGTCGACATCACAGCAGTACCATAATAAGTACCAGGAGTCAAATGAGAGATGATACCAACTACTCGGCCCTTCTCAAAGCCATACTAAGTTGCCTGCATCCATGCCGCCTCATCAAAATGGTGAGCACCGATCTGCTCAGTCGTCTCATCCTGACCCTCAGCCTGTGTCTGAGAGGTCACAGCCTCATATGACTCCTTCAATTCCAATTTAAAATTAAAATTGTGAAAATATTATATGCAGTTAATTTTCAAACTAAAAAAAAAATACTAACCACAATCTGACGCTGGTGATCACCTCTAATCTCTCCAGTGGCTAGATCATTGTACATCCTCCGATAAATTTCAAACTCCGTAATATCAGGATGATCAAAATCCTAAAGAAATATAAAATAAACTATTTATATTTAAATTTATATAAAATATTTAAAAAATATAATTACCAGATTATCTCTATGCGAACTGAATGTACGTCTACCAGCTCGATGTGTCACCTCGTGTCTCCCCTGGTTTTGTCGTCCCACTGAAGATCTCCTCTGAAATCCACCAACCAACCAATGTAAACATAATCCATCCCAAACGTGAGATGAAATGTACTATGGTCAGTGAGATCTACACGAATCATCAAATTCTATCACTCCTTCTTTCTTAATGGTTGTCCTTCTCAAATTGTGCAAAAACTAACGAAAATGGTCATGCATAGAAACCTAGCATGCCGCGTGGATAGCGTCGTGCATGCTATCATCGATAGGATACCATAAACCCTAAAAATAATTTATAATATCAAGTTATTAATAAAATAAATTTTAAAATAAATATTATTTATTTATGTACCAGCCAATGATGGAACATGTCACGTCGCACATCAATGGGAATCTGTTCCCATGTGATCCATGGATGAGAAAAATAATTGCGCAAGATAGTGCTCCCCTATCCAATAGCTACATGCGTAAAACTATGAAAAGGGAATAAATAATCAAACAATTAGAATATATATAAATAAATTAATGAAAGCTAACTAAAATATACAGGTTATCATACCTATGTGTTTGTGGATCAAAACCAAGATGTGGACGTCGCTCAGGGATAGGTTCAGGAATCATCAATCGTGCAAGACCACACCCCCTCCACGTACCCTCTAAACCGCCAGTAGGCTGAGGGTCAGATGATACAAAATCTCCCTCATCCAACGGTAGGTCAACCTCCTACAACTCGTGAAATATATCAGAGTACATCTGAAACACAAAATTATTGTTGTTAGCAGATAGTTGAAAATAACTATTTAATATAGATATATATTAGTTATGATTATAACCAGCATTTAACTGTGTCAATGTTCATCTTCATCCTCTTCTCCATAGCTATCAATGTTAATGTCTTCATCTTCCTCATCAGCATCATCAATATCCATATGAGTTTTAGTTTCAGCATCTCTTGTCATTTCAAATTCATTTGTAACATCATTAACATCTTCATCATCATCGATCCTTAATTGTGGGGTGTCATCATCGATATTCACATCTCTTTGTGAATCAGATGGATTTTGAGCAATCTCTTGAAAAATTTCAATTCCTTCCACTTCAGTAGAACCACTTTCAGTTTGAGTAAACTTATTTTCCCGAGATTTCATTTTTATTATGCTCCACCAATCGCTCAAGTCTCTTGAAGTAGCACAGTACTTTGCATAATAAATTTGATGTGTCTGTTGAGCCAGTAAAAATGGTTCATTTACTGGAAGAAGACTTTTATATTTAATATCGACGATTCCATGAGTCGGATGAACATGCAAGCCTCTCTCAATATCCAACCACCGACATTTAAACATTGTTATATAATTCTGTCCTAGATAACACAACTCAATAATTTCATCCAAAATTCCATAAAAGTCAACTTCAGTTTCTCTGTGATGTGATCCACTCAAGAAAACTCCATTGTTCATTGTTTTTTTATTCCCTGTATGCATGTGTATGAAATCAAAAACCATTCACCACATATTCATTATAAGATTTAACTCTTTTGGATGGTGGGTTACTCAATATACACAGTCGCTTATCAATTTTATCATCATATTGAGACACCTGAAAATTTGTAAAACAATTATCAATATAATAAATAATAAATGGAATTGATATTAAACCATCAATAATTTATGTTACCAGTTTTTGAAACCATTGAGAAAAAAAATTTGTTTGCGTGCTTCAAGAGTAGCTGTTGTAATTTGTGGAAGGTGTTTCTTGATATGATTATCATATAACCTACAAATAAAATAAGTTTAAATACTGTAATATAAATTATAGAATAAGTGATAGAAGCACTCACAGGACAAATGATCTCATTTCTTCACATTTGAGTAGAACATATGTATGATCTCTGTGATGTTCATCATCTGAAAGCCATCGTTCATGAACTCCACCAAAACCAAGATTTGGCTTATTAAAAACTGTTAATTGATTGTCCATTTCGTCATTAACATTCCCCTCATTTCATCCCATGCAATTCTATTTTGAGGGATATTGAGATTCAAAATAATGAGATAAGAAAAAAGAAATTTCCTCTTGCAAATAAGCTTTAGAAATTGATCCTTCAACTGATGCTTTGTTACATACTTTTTTCTTCAATTTATGCATGTATCTCTCGAATGGGTAAATCCATCGAAACTATATTGGACCTCCAAATTTAGCTTCATGTGGAAAATGTAATATCATATGTTCCATTGAGTCAAAGAAATCCGGCAGAAAGATTTTTTCTAGTTTACATATAATTATAGCAACATCTTTTTCCAGTTTGCTTAGCGCATCGTAGTCTGTTGTCGCTGCACAAATGTCTCAAAAAAAATATGATATGTCTATTATCGAGTCCCAAATCATAGAATTCAACAAACCTATGAATCTAATCAGCATTATTCTTTCCATTATAACATGAAAATCATGACTTTTTAATATATTAATATAACCATTATTAACACATCTGTCCAAATTGGAAGCATAGCCATATGGAAGTCACAAATCTTCAATCCACTGAAAAAATAATAACTGAATCTCTTTGGATAGTGTATAAGCTGCTTTTGGCTTCATTAACCTCTGTGATCTGACATTTTCAAATAGTTCAAGTTCTGGTCGCCTACAAATTTGGGCAAGATCTAATCGTGCCTTTACAGTATATTTGGTCTTACCTGGTGTATCCAAAACTATATGAAATAAATTATCAAAACAGTTATTCTCAATATGCATAACATCCAACATGTGGTGAACCAACAAATCAGACCAATATGGAAGATCCCAAAAAATGCTCTGTTTTATCCAATTGTGTTCTTTCCCAAATCCATGAATTTTCTATTGGTTTACTGTTGGTCTAAATGTGATGGGAGGTAATGAAAATAAAACTAATTTTAACTCTGTACCTGATATCATCTTTGGAGGTTCATCCCTTTCAATTTTACCTTTTTCTGAAATGATATTTGTTCCTCTGAAAATGATGATCGTTTGGAAGAAATCTACGGTGAAAATCAAAATAGCAAGGTTTTTTTCCATTAATGTGCATAAAGGCTTTGTTGTCTTTCATATAGTAAGGACATGATTTCGAACCATGTGTACTCAAACCAGATAACATGCCATATGCCAGAAAGTCACTAATCATCCACATCAATGCAGCTTTTAATATGAAATTTTGTTTTACAGCAACATCATATGTATTAACACCATCACTCCACAATGCATTTAACTCATTAATCAATGGTTTCAAATAAACATCAATATTATTTTTCGGATGTCTTGGGATTAATAGAGTCAAAAAGATATAAGTCTCCTTCATCAACATCCATGGAGGCAAATTGTACGGAGTTATAAAGATAGGACAACATGAATACTGACTACCATAAGAACCAAACAGATAAAAACCGTCAGTAGAAAGACCCAATCGCACGTTTTGGGCTTCAATAGCAAAAGAGGGATGCATACGGTCAAAATGTTTCCATTAATCACCATAATATGAATGATTCAAGATTCTATCAGTTGAAATCTTGGTTTTGTGCCATGACATCGTAGACGCTATATTATGAGACATAAATAAATGCTACAACCTAGGTGTAAGGGGGAAATATCTCAAAGGTTTTACTAGAATCAATCTAGACTTCCCTGGTTGAGATTCTTTATACCTTGACTATCCACATGTGGGACAACTATCCAATGACTCATTTTCGCCAGAATATAAGATGAAATCATTTGGACATGCATGAATCTTCCGATAACTAAGGCCCATATTACAAACCATCCACTTGCTCTCATAGTAATTTGCTGGAAACACATTTCCTTCAGGTAACAGTGTTTTAACCAAAGAAAATATCTGATCAAAATAGTTATTTGACATTTCATTATCTGATTTAATAGACATAAATTTTGCAACCGCTTCTAATTTTCTCATCTTGTAACCAGGATATAACGCATCCTCACCAGACCTCGACAACTCATAAAATTTGGATGGTGCCAACTCAGGAGTTAAATCAATATCATCATGAGTTTCAGTTTATTGCATAGATGGACCTGCAACATCATGTAATAAATTTTTAAACTGTGATGTATCCAGAATCAAGTTATTAGGATCTTATCTGGAACTGCGTTCACCGTGTTGATACCAAAAAATGTAATCTGGTTGAAAACCAAACCACAAGAGATGTCCTCCAACCTTGTCAACTGTGTCAAACATTCTCAGAGCACATTTTTTACAAGGACACTTAATTGTGCCTTCTGAAACGTATTCTGGTTTTGATGATGCAAATGCTAATAAAGCTTCAACACCTTCAATATATATAAGATTTAAACTAGATCCATTTGGATTTCTACATTGATTTATCCAAGCGTGGTCCTCTAATAATGACTGATGTCGACTTCCTTGTTCCATATTTTTCTACATAAAATATAAAATCATCACAGTTTTTGAATAATTTAAAATTATAAAAACACTATCTAAAAAAAGAAGATAAATAATTACAACTAATTATTAATAATTACCATTAATTAAGGGCACCATAATTTCCAGTGGATTGACGGCTACTCTTTTGTCTGACGGCTCATTTACTTGCATCTTTCTCACACTGAAATCACAATTAAGAATCTGGTCTGAGGTATACATATTCATTCTCGTATGCACGATAATGAATATGTGTACCTCCAACAAGATTCTTCATTGTGATTTCATTGTGAGAAAGATCCAAGTAAATGAGCCTTGGGACAAAAGAGCCCCCTTTTCATCGATGAATCGTCTTCTTCCAACTGTCACTGCCTGAAAACATTATAAAAAATATGATCCTACGAATGCACATCCAATCTCATGCATACAATATTGAATATGTCTACATAGCAACACATTTTTCAAAATGTTTTGAGTCGGTGAGAGTTGAAAGGAGAAAAGTCATCGAGAAAAAGGAGTGTTGTCAATCCACTGAAAATTGTACCAAGTTCTTAAAATTTATTAAAATTTATTAAAATTCCTTCCTAACTGTTCCTAATTGTTCCTAACTAATTATTACTAATTTTTCCTATTTATTATTATATATTCCTATTTATTCCTATATATTGATAATTATTATAATTTATTGTTAATTATTACAATTTATTGCTAATTATTACAATTTATTGCTAATTATTACAATTTATTGCTAATTATTACAATTTATTGCTAATTATTACAATTTATTACTAATTATTACAATTTATTTCTAATTATTCCTAATTATTGCTAATTATTTCTAATTATTGCTAATTATTTCTAATTATTCTTAATTATTCCTAATTATTCCTAACGATTCCTAACTATTCCTAATTATTGCTAACTATTCCTAATTATTGCTAACTATTCATAATTATTTCTAACTATTCCTAATTATTGCTAATTATTCCTAATTATTGCTAATTATTCTTATTTATTTCTAATTATTACTAATTATTACTAATTATTACTAACTATTACAAATTATTACAAATTATTACTAATTATTACTAATTATTACAATTTATTACTAATTATTACAATTTATTACAATTTATTACAATTTATTACTAATTATTACTAATTATTACTAATTATTCCTAATTATTGCTAATTATTTCTAATTATTGTTAATTATTGCTAATTGTTACTAATTATTACAAATTATTACTAATTATTACTAATTATTACTAATTATTACTAATTATTACAATTTATTACTAATTATTACAATTTATTACTAATTATTACAATTTATTACTAATTTAGAAATACTTAGCAATACTTAGCAAAATGAAAACTGCTTGAATAATGAAAGGAAATTTGGTAATCATCGTTGTGGAGATGATTACAAATTTTCCCTTCATTATCCAAGTAGTTTTCGTTTACTAATTATTACTAATAAAAAAATTATATTATCAATATTTATGAAAAAACAATATTAATATTATTAAAATAATAAAAAATTTATAAAATATTAAAATTATCAATATTCGCAACAGGCTTTGCTCTATTCTTAACATGTTCAAATCTCAAAGGGTCGCCAATTGTCAGGTCATGCGCAATAAAAAGTTTGTGTCAGCCATGTCCAATGTAAACTCTATAATTGTCTTTGTATGGTTGATCACCTCGCAAGTAGTGTTGCAATAGAATAACAAAAGTAATGTTGTTCTCGTCTCTAAGAATCATCTCACTCCCTTTACATAGATCATTCTTCCTTAAAAATTTGATGGGACATCAGTATCTTTCCCTTAAATTTTTAAGGAAGAATGGTCTATGTAAAGGGTCATGTGAGATAATTCTTATAGATGAGAAGGGCATGTCTTGGGTTGTCCTATTGCAACGCTACTTGCAAGGTGATCAACCAAGCAAGTACAATTATAGAGTTTACATTGGACATGGCTGACACAAACTTTTTATTGTGAATGACCTGACAATTGGAGACCCTTTGAGATTTGAACATGTTAAGAATAGAGCAAAGCCTGTTGCGAATATTGATAATTTAAATATTTTATAAATTTTTTATTATTTTAATAATATTAATATATTTTTTTCATAAATATTGATAATATAATTTTTTTATTAGTAATAATTGGATATAATTATATTTACTATTTATTACTATTTATTATTAATTATTACTAATTATTACAGTTTATTACTAATTATTACAATTTATTCCTAATTATTCCTAATTAATGCCAATTATTTCTAATTATTTCTATTTATTTCTAATTATTTCTAATTAGTTCTAATTATTCATAATTATTACAATTTATTCCTACTTATGGCTAATTATTGCTAATTATTGTTAATTATTGCTAATTGTTGCTAATTATTCCTAATTATTCCTAATTATTGCTAATTATTTCTAATTATTTCTAATTATTAGTATTTATTAGTAATTATTACTAATTATTAGTATTTATTAGTAATTATTACTAATTATAGCTAATTATTACTAATTATTGATAATTATTCCTAATTATTGCTAATTATTCCTAATTATTGCTAATTATTCGTAATTATTCCTAATTATTAGTATTTATTAGGTATTATTACTAATTATAGCTAATTATTACTAATTATTACTAATTATTACTAATTATTGCTAATTATTTCTAATTATTGCTAATTATTACTAATTGTTGCTAAATATTACTGATTATTGCTAAATATTCCTAATTATTAGTAATTATACATAATTATTACTAATTATACCTAATTATTATTACTAATTATTGCTAATTATTCCTAATTATTGCTAATTATAGCTAATTATTACTAATTATTGATAATTATTCCTAATTATTCCTAATTATTGCTAATTATTTCTAATTATTAGTATTTATTAGTAATTATTACTAATTATAGCTAATTATTTCTAATTATTGCTAATTATTCCTAATTATTTCTAATTATTACTAATTATTGCTAATTATACCTAATTATTACTAATTATACCTAATTATTACTAATTATACCTAATTATTACTAATTGTCACACCTCGACCGCGGACGTCCGTATTTTTTTCTTCTTTCTTGGTCCTGATTTAAATTTTTCGAGGTTTTGTTGTGTCGGCAGTTTCGCGCCGGTGCGCGGTCATCGCATCGCTGGCGGTGATCGTGCGTTTGGCCCGGGTGACTATGTGTTCACCCGACATTTTAAATATTAAAGTTTTTACATTGACCTTTTATTATTATTACTATTTGAGTTGCGTTATTATTATAATTAACTAACTTTTATTTACTTTAATTATTTTATTGTTATGATTATTATTATAAAGTATTATTAATATTATTATGAAGGTTTGTTCTTATTATTATAAAGCGATTATTATTATCATAACATTTTATTATTATTATTATTATAAGTTTTATTTTTATTATATAAGTTTTATTGTTATTAATATTATATGTTTTATTATCATTATTATAATTATAATTATTATTTTTATCACATATATATATATATATGAACCTAAACTAAACCTACCCTAATCCCTCTCCCCGTAGCCGCCACCCCCCCCCCCTCCATCAGCGCCCGCACCCCGTGGTCCCGGCCTTCCCTGCGCAACCCGCACGCCACTGCTCCGCAACCTCCAGCCCGGACCCCCCTGCTCGCCCTCGGCCAGCCCCGCCGCCCCTTCACCACGCTGTGGCCGCGCCCGCAAGTCGTCCCGGCTCCCCCGGCCAGCCCGCCATTCCTGCTCCCCTCCTGTTCCCGTCGTCGACCCCTCTTCCCCCCCCCTGCTCGCCGTCCTGCACCGGCCAACCCCGGACCCCGCCGCGGCCTGCACCCGACTCCCTCCGGCTGCCGCGGCTCCCTCTGGCTCACCCCCTCCCGCTGTGAGTTTTATTTTTTTTTTATTTTTTTTTATTTTGTTTTATTTTATTCTTTTTCTTTATATGAATCTCATTCATTTACTCTTTTATATATAATGTTTTAATATTTTTATCATGTTAATAATATTATAATTACATTATTATTATTATGTCATTATTATTATTATTATTATATTATTATTATTATTATTATGTTAATAATTATATTATTATTATGTTAATATTTATATTATTGTTATTATTATTATGTTAATATTGTTCTATTATTGTTATTATTATTATTATTATTATTATGATTACTAGCATATTATTAATATTATCATTATTATTGATATCATTATTGTTATACGAATATTATTATTATTATTATTATCTTTATCATGTTATTAAGTTATTATTTTTATTATTATTGCTATATTATTATTATGATTATTTTATTAATATTATTATTATTATTATTGTTATATTATTATTATGTTAATATTATTCTATTAGTATTATTATTGTATTACTATATTATTATTATTGTTATATTATGTTATTATTATTATATTATTATTATTATTGTTATTGTTTCATTATTTTAATGGGTATGCTATCATAATTATTTTTATTATATTAATATTGTTATTATTATTATATTATTAATGTGCTAAATTATTATTGTTATTATTATATTATTATATTATAATTATGCTAAATCATTGTTATTATTATTGTTATTATATTATGATTATTTTTATTACTATTATATTATGTGATGTTATTAAAGTTGAACCTGTTTAATGGCTTTAGGACCCGCGCAGGGCATTTCCGAGAGAGCGTCATCGCTGCGCCTTGTCTCTGAGGTTCCGCCGTCTCCGCGCCTCAGTTTCGTGAGCATTGGACTTTATCACGTGGCTTCGGACACACGTCGTGTCATCGCGCCTTGGTTCCAAGGTCGTTTTACGGTCGCGCTTGAATCTTGAGGTAGGTCTCCCTATGCACTTGCCTCTAAATTAAGAATTTATTTATTCCTTGTCCTTTTATTGAATTTCAGTAAATTTAAGAAAAATAATATTAAGTAGTTTTTATAGTGTGGTGATTTGATGATAAGGCAAACTGTTTAATTCTAGCATTTCATTAAAAGTGTTTTCTTGGTTTCAATTGTGGGATTTCATAGTAATGTCGTTAAATGGTTCTTCCTGAGTAACGAAAGACATGTTGAATTGGGTTTTGAAATGTTTTTGGCATGTGTAAATTAGTAAATGTACTGTTTATGGAAAATGGTGTTTTCTTGTAACCTTGATTAGTGAAAACGTCGTGTGATCCTTTGAAATTGTTTTGGAAACTTTACGTGTGGTTCTTGGTTGACGAAAGATGTTTCCCCCTTGTTGTGTTATTAAAAATAATGTTTTCTAGGTTGTGAAAGTTGATTATGTTCTTGTTTGAGTGTTTCCAAAAAGGGTTTTTTGCGAAAAGATTGGGTAATGACATTTATATTTCTAGAAAGGTATTTTTGGCGTGCGTGAGTTTTAAAATATTGTTTGGGTGTGGAAATGGTGACTTTTGTGTGCAATATCTTGTTTGGCCTGCGATATGAGGAAGAAACATACTATGTGAATGTGAAACTTGTTTGAGCACACGGGGAAACCCTGGGTATCTAGGTGGGCGGACTAGAACTAGTGCGCTAGTGAGCCGGATGGGTGCCGTCCCTGTTTCACTTAGCTGGATTGACGATTGCAACACTAACTAAACATATGATATCTGAGGGTCGTGGCCTTCTAAGCCACGTGTTCTGAGGGTCGTGGCCTTCTAAGCCACGTTTTCTGAGGGTCGTGGCCTTCTAAGCCACGTTTCACCGAGACACGAGGTTCTAGGGTCCCACGCGAGCTAGATGAACCTTAGGGGATTTACCCATAGTGCTCTACCATCTCTGGCGTGGTGCCTTCCGTCGGCATATGGGGGGACCACTTGGGTGTGAGTGTGTGCGTGTGTGAGTATGTGTGTGTGTGTGTGTAAGTGTGTGAGTATGTGTGTGTGTGTGTAAGTGTGTGAGTGTGTGTGTGTGCCCATGGTTATTGCTGATGAATTCTGGTTTATTTTTACTTGCACTTGGTTCTCCTTGCCTGTTTACCTTTACTTGCACTTGTTTTCCCTGCTTGTTTGCTTTCAGTCATATTTCACAGCCTATACTGTTAGACTTTGGGAAAAATGGTTTTCAAATAAAAATGCTTTATTCTCTTTGGGTTAGATTTGAAAATGTAACACTTTGCTTTTCAGAATGAGTTTAAAACTAATGGAATGGAACTAACTTTCGAAAAGAAATAAGGGAAATGTCTGGTGTTTGATTTTCAAGTAAAGATTTATGAAAAAAATTACTTTTATACATTATAGTTCAAACCTGGATTATGTAGATTCTTTATTTACTGGCGGTGCATTGGGATTTG
Source organism: Viscum album (assembly GCA_963277665.1). Classification (NCBI taxonomy): domain Eukaryota; kingdom Viridiplantae; phylum Streptophyta; class Magnoliopsida; order Santalales; family Viscaceae; genus Viscum; species Viscum album. Next base: position 1,703,538,414 of record OY728132.1, read on the forward strand.
TTGTGGGGCTCACCTACTGAGTACTTTTGTGCTCACGCCTATCTTTTACCTTTTTCAGTTGCAGTTTCCTTTTGTTCAGGTTCTCCTGCTTGAGTCGCTCAGTGTGGGAGCGACGTTGGTTGTAGTTGGGTGGTGACCCGCGGGGTCACATGGAGGTATGTCGTGGTATAGTTTTGTTTGTGTCTTTAGTGGTTGTCTGTTTGTTTAGTTTATATTCGTTCTTTTGATCCTGTTTTTAGTTTGGGCTAAAATCGTTCCCAACGATTAAAGTTTCAATGCTCGGCACTTGTTGCCACCCCGGGGGGATCGGGAACGCTCCTCGGGACTTGCCGCGGACCGGCTCGGGTGACCGGTTCAGGGTTGACCCGGGCTGGTTCGTGACACTAATTATACCTAATTATTACTAATTATACCTAATTATTACTAATTATACCTAATTATTACTAATTATACCTAATTATTACTAATTATACCTAATTGTTACTAATTATACCTAATTGTTACTAATTATACCTAATTGTTACTAATTATACCTAATTGTTACTAATTATACCTAATTGTTACTAATTATACCTAATTGTTACAAATTATACCTAATTATTACTAATTATACCTAATTATTACTAATTATACCTAATTATTGCTAATTATACCTAATTATTACTAATTATACCTAATTATTACTAATTATACCTAATTATTACTAATTATACCTAATTATATCTAATTATACCTAATTATACCTAATTATTACTAATTCTATCTAATTATTACTAATTATATCTAATTATTACTAATTACCCCTAATTATATCTAATTATGACTAAATTTCGCTAATTATCTATAATAATCTCTAATTATTGCACATTAACATTAATTATTTATAATTATCACTAACAATATCAATTTCTTACTAAAAATAAATATAAATAAAAATCAATTTAAATCTAATTTAATTACAACTAATAAAAAACAATTAAAATTAATAAAAAAAATAAAATATAAATACCTTAAACTTTGATATTCTGAAGGTGTTGGCGCCTTCCAATTGCTCTCGTATAAAAAATTTTAACTAACAGAAAATTTTTCCTTAAAACTGGAGAATCAAGAGAAAGGAAGAGGAAGATCTAAGTGATTTGGAAAAAAACGAATGAGGTATATATAAGTTAGATTAGTTTCGACGGGGTTAGTTGCGATGGGTATCCCGTCGCAAATGGTGGTATTTGGGACGGACCCCATCGCAAATACCCTCGCCCGCATTAATTACAGTCAGCGGTTAAAATGGTATTTTCGACGGGACCCGTCACAAATATATACTTGCCAACATACTATTTACGATGGGCGGCTTTGCCCGTCGCAAATGGTATTTACCGCTGCCAGGCTTTTTCGACGGGGCCCGTCGCAAATACCCTTGCACGCATTAATTACAGTTGGCGGTTAAAAGGGTATTTGCGACGGGACCCTTCCCAAAAGCCCGGCGGTGGTAAATACCATTTGTGATGGGCAAGGCCGCCCGTCGCAAATGGTATTTACCCCCGCCGGGCTTTTGCGACGGAGATGCGTCCCCATCGCAAATACCCTTCCCATGTTTTGGCGCGCAAACCGCTCCAAACCTATTGCGACGGGTCGCCTATTCCCGTCACAATTAACCTACTATTTGCGACGAGAAAAGACTCCTGTCGCAATTGTCCCGTCGCAAAAAACCACTTTTCACGTAGTGTATGACCACCAATATTAGGTAAACCTCAATGTGTAAGCTCTAATAAGTGGCATAATATGATATGTCAGCCAATATCAGGGAAACCTTAGTGTGTAAGCCCCAATCAGTGGTATAATATGATATTTTAACCAATATTAGGGTAGTCTCAGTGTGTAAAACTTGATAACTAGACTATGAGAACTCTGATTCATATCATAATCAGTATATGTAGGATGCCTTCCTAAAGGCCCAAGCTCAAATAGGCATCCCACTCAGTGTAAGCCTTGCCATGTCTCCATCGTTCCAACCATCGAGACCCAATCTCTCCCATGGGATAGTCATCCTTCCTCATCCACCAATGGATTTAAAAGTCAACAAAACTATAAGAACTTTGATTACTTCCATCATGAGGATACGTAGGATGCCTTCTTAAAGGCTCGAGCTTAAATAGGCATCCACCTCAGTGTAATCCCTACCACATATCCAATGTTACAACCATTAGGACCCAATCACTCCCAGGGGTTGTTCATCCTTCCTCATCCAACAGAAGATTGAGAAGTCAACTAAACTATGATGAATTTGATTCCTACCATAACCAGGATACATAGGACGTCTTCCTAAGTCCTGAGGTCTATATTAATTATCCAATGGGATGTATCAGAACGTAAGCCCCATATTCATATGCATTGAGACTAATTACCTGTTATCCCTTGTTTCTTGAACTAAGTATAGCTCATTTGGGATTAGTGAGCTATAATGATCACATCACATGAATCATGAATCTCTACTAACCATTTCAACCTCAATGTGTAAGCCTCGATCAGTGGCATGATACAATTTCCCCCATATAAGGGTATATACCTTAGGTAAAGTCCCAAGGGTGTGGTTGAACTATGAGAACTCTGATTTTTGGTATACCCGAGATACATAGGATTCCTCCTAGAGTCCTGAACTCAAATATATGGTTCCCAAGTGCCCCCATATATGTCATTTACATTTGATTTAAACTGTATGCATTTAACGAACTATGTGGGTTTTGATTCCTATTATAAAATAGGATACATATGACACCTCATAATGGATCAATCCTATATTCAAAATATTAACTACCTCCTTGGACAATAACAAACTCTAGAGTTCTCGGTTATACAACTTCAACATATAAGCAACTACCCACCAATGTAAAGTGGATGAATAACCTCGGATACATATAGATGTTTTCATCAATAAGATCCTACCTTTTCATATAAAAGGACTTAACCTATGATCATTTTGTTAGGGTAACCTATCTCATATTGGGATTAGGAATAGATTGTCGAACATATCTTAAATATTTAAGAGATTCTCATAGTAGAAAACAATTCCCCCTAAAATGGTGTGATGAACTCAACCTCCCATCCTCTCAACCAATGTGAGTTCCTAAGTGTCATTAGGTCTAAAATTCCAATCAATTGTCTGCCTTAGGAAAGCAGATTTGTACCCAGTTATGGATGTGCGAACCGTTGGGAGTTTCTATGATATATGAAAATGGTAAACCCCATGTAAGTGATTATACAGATATCAACCCCCCACAATTAAATCATCAGACAAAGATATTCATCTCCTTTTTCCTCACAAAATACATGACCACACATCACAACACATCAAGATCATTTTACAGATTTACAATGTGATTTTATCATATTCCACTTAATTTTAAGGGCGTTATCACACAAACCATAATCTGGGGGAAACCATTTTATTAGCCAAATATAAGTGGTTAAACCATTTCCATTTTAGGGTTATATCACCCCAATCACAACAATCATAGTAGTCACAACACTTATCAACCAGTGCAAACAAATCCCCCAAAATCCATAATTTTTAGTGGGGCATCAAGCTTGTACAATCCACGATATCGTAATAATAACAAAGTTGTAAAAACATGTGAAATAAAGCCATTTACCCCTTTAAATTTCAATTTAACAAATTATTTATCTTTGATTAAGTCATCACAACCATCTCCAGTAGATAAAAAAAGTATACCCCCCCCCCCCGTATGATACACAATAAAGATAAATGAAGGATTCCATACCTCAAAGAAGCTTTTTCAACTCGTTGTGCACTGTAGGTCAAAGGAGAAGCACCTTCAAACCACAAACGCATAATAAAAATTGTATATCAACCTACATCACACCTAAATGTCATCAAAACACATTGCAAACACACAACCCAAAAAAAACCTCACCACCACAGTGAAACTCTGAAGAAGAACAGTAGGGAACATTTGATAATGAGAGGAGAACTCACCATGGATCGAAGATGAGAAGTCAACAATCAATCCACATCCAAATGAATCTCAGAATTATTCAAGGGAGCACCATAGGCCACTTAGAAAGAGATATATCATAGGGTTTTAGGAAAACCTAAGTGCTATGTAGCTCTATAATTTCACTACAATGGGGATTTATATGATGTGTAATTCGTTTTAACATTGTGTAATCATTGGGGTTCATTTTCACTAAAAAAGCATCACCTTTTTATTATTTAACCCCTAAAATCTACACATCATGAACCAGCCATGGACAATCCATTAAACTAGCTTTCATATTTTGTAAACTTTACACAACATTTATTTCCTGTAGTATCACTTATGTACCTCCATATTCCACCAAAAACTCTTGAAACCTCCCCCAAAAATCTCCAATGCTCAAAACCAGAAAAGAAACAGACCAGTGGGGCATGGATCGTTACATTAGATACCTCTCAAACAATTATTTACCTCAATAATCCAAAACCAATACCATAAGGAAAGGGGTCCGAACAACCACCCCATGAAATACCTCTCAAGGATCTTGTCATACCTCAAACACTACCACCAACCAAACATGTTGAGTCCAAATGGCCCCAAAACATCATGCACAACCTCATCACCATAAAAACACAAACAATATCCTACCACACAACCACACTTCCACACAACCAACAAACCTCATTTCCCCAAGCACATGAATCAGGTAATTTCTTCCTCCATGTCAATATATTATCCGCTCTGGGCAGCACTGACTCGCCCACAAGGGTTTAATCGCATCACAATTAATGCATCTCAATTAGGAATCAGGTCTCAGCCTTTTAATATGACGAGAATTTATCACACATTACACAACCCACATCATAAAATAGGGAAAACAGTTCATCAGATAAAATAAGGTTCGAACATCACATCATAAAGAAAAACATAGCAAAGAAAAACTCAAAACAACTTTGGGTACTGGGTGTACATCGACATATCTCACTCCCAAGTACTCTCTTCTAAGTCATCATGCCTCTAAAATATCCAACTCTCCCCATTAAGTGACATAGGTGTCATCATGAAGATATCGATGAGGCTAAGAGATGTGGATGAAATCATGGATCCTTTCCAGCTATGGTGGAAACATCAACTGATACACCACCTCACCAACTCTCCCCAACACCTCAAAGGGCTAAAAACATGGGATAAAGCCTACTCCCCTATTAAACCTATGTTACCCAAGTCAAGGGGAAACCTTCAATAACACATGATTCCAAAACTCAAAATCTAAGGGCCCCCTACTTTGATTGGAATAATACTTCTTCTGGTCCTATGCTTCTTTTATGCCCTCACAACAAGCTAAACATTCTCTGTCGTGCTCTGCACCACATCCGAACTGAGGACTATTGTCTAACCAACCTTCGTCCAGTGCAACAGAGAAAAAAACTATAACAACCCAAGTAATGATATAATAATTATTTTTCATATTTATTAAAATTTATGAATTATATAATAATTAAAATATACACTATTTTCGATAGCGTACATGATATGCTATATCGAGCTTAAACGGACATCTAAATTTTATTATTATTTAATATGGAAGTTATCATATAGATATTAGAATGGTAGGAATGAAAAATATTAACTAAATTATAAAACTATAGTTTACACATGTTTGTATAATTAATTATTTGAGATCAATTAATTATAAATAATGATAAAACCCTTTTTAAAATAAAAGGAATTATTTTCTAAAAAACGATTTAAATGTGCACAAGTGTGATAAAAAATCACTCTTATTGGATGATATTAATTAAATATATATATATAATATATTAAATATAATATTTAACATTAATCTTATTTTTTTCTAGACATGATATAAGAAAAAATCCAATTTTAGGCATAAAAAAGTATTTTTCAAAAAAGGTTGTTTTCCGCCTTTTGATAGAGCATTTGTTTTAAATCTAGTTTTTGACACTTTTATAAATTATATTTAAAAGAATAAAGTTATTATTTGAAATAATATTATAAAATTTTATTTTGGTTGAATTTTTAATATTTTTATGATAAGATTTGTTTTTTGATGAATAGTGAAAAAATACTACATTTTAATTAAAAAATGTTTTTTCATCAAATTTATTTATAGTATTAAATTATATATTTGAATAGTTTTAAAGTATAATTAGATCAAGTTTTTATCAATTAATAAAATTTAAGTAATTTTAGTAAATTTCACATTTAAATTGAATATAAAAACATTATAAACTTTTGAACGTTTTTACTTTTAAAATCACTTACTCGTTCGGCCAACGAGATTGATTTTTAATTAATTTATGAAATTCATATGTTTTGAATTTTTAAAAATGGATTCAATATTTGGAATCATAAGTTTCAATTTATTTAAATAGGTCCCCTTTATTTTTTGGACATTATGATTAGTAAATTTAATAAATTTTTATTGACATAGTTAAAGGTAAATCAAGTAAATAAGGGTAAAAATATTATTATAAATATTACAAAATTACCCTAAAACTTGTCCTAATTTAATTTTATTAGTATTTTTAGATCATAAATTATACTTGGGTCAAAATTATGTCATTTTTAGGACACTTGGATGAAAGTATGATATTTATAATAATATATTCAAAAGAAAAGTCGATTTTATCACACTTTTGTTTTTAACATATAAAATATTTTTAATATGGGGTTATATAGAAGATTTTTTCGAATAAAAATAGTATTTTGAAATATAAAAAATTTATATTTATCATTATAATTAATTTTTAATTTTTAGGAAAAAAATAATTAAATTAAAGGTTTATACAATAATGATGCAGTAATTGTTTAATTAAAGGAAATATCAAATAAATGAAACTAAAAATACTAAAATAATTAGAATTTGAAATTATTAATGTCATAAACAAATTTTGTAAATGACTTTTACATGTTATTGGTGTTTTATAAGTATTTTTTTGAATTTATATTGCTCTTATGATATTTTTAAAAAGTTGATTATTGAATAGTGTCAAAATTGACATTATTGATATTTTAAAATAAATTATATTTTATATGATGATATAAAATTTATAAAAATATGAAATTTAACCAAATAATTTTTATAAGTCATCAAATGTCTTAAATGGATCATTTATTTTTCGTTTTTACTTTTATAGTAATTATATTAACCCTCACACTGTAAATTATATGATATCTTGGTAAGAGTAAAAATGGTTAAAACAAAAAGATAAGTATTAAAAAATAATAAATACTTGTATAATTTTTATTTTAAGAATTAATTCTGAAAAAAACTCATATTATATTATAAGTAAATCACTTTGGACCCATTTTTAATAGAAAATTAATTTATATTAATTTAATATTTTGAAGATTTCCAAGAGTACCACTCCCCTCTCCTATAAAAAGGAACCAATTATTATCTTTTAAATACACTTAAAATCATTTTGGTTTTGAAAATATCTACCCAAATACCTTCCTTAAATCCATCCCCATAATCTAGAGGCCTTATTTTATTCATAACATCCTCCTTAGAGGTGTTAAGGTGATAATCAAAGGAGATTATCTGAAGAAGAGGTATCGTTTTTAATTTGGTGTTTCTTTTTTATTTTTTCTTTCACTTACTTAAAATATTATTCAACCATGATGAAATAATAACTACATTATCCTTAATATAATAATATGTTATTATGTTAATATCATCACCTTAATCTATCTCCAATTTCATCAAATGGGAAATGAATTATTCGTTCGAGTGTATGGCAGACTACCACCTCGCGAACTGATATAATTTGTTTTACATTTGTATCTAAATACTGGTTATAATTATAGAATTGATGTTTATATATTATATTCATTAAATATTTATAATTATTAAATAATAATATATCATATATTTTCTTACCTTTCCATTAACATAAAAATGATAACATTATTCGTGCGTACGTGTGAAATATCACCTTCACAAAGCGATGTGATTCATTTTTCATCATCACATCACATGGATGATGTATATAAGTATATTTAAATAATTAATAAGATATTAATGATATTAATATCATTATATAAAGATAAAATAACTTTTAAATTCTTTCTATAATGATCATTGAAAAATAGAAACGTTACTCGTGCGTACGTACGGCCTACCGTCTACATGATTATAACATTGTTCATTTTTCATAACCATACATATATGGTTTGATTTAAAAGTATAATTGATGTGTAAAATTGATTATTATGTCATGAATATTATTCTGGAGATTATTTACTAATGACCACTTTGAATATTGACATCATACCAAAGTCACTTTGGAATAAAGTACCAAATATTGACAAAACATCTAAAATGAACTTAAATAATTAAGTGATTTTTATAGCATGATAATAATTTATACAAAATGAATAATAAACTTTAAAAAATTTCTCAAGAAATTAAATAATTAAATTAATTTTATTATCTATGAATATAAATAATGTATGTGATGATTCAGACTCAATGTAAGGGACTTCCTTTTAAAAACCACTTTTAAAGTTACTCTTTCAACTATTTTTAAAAATACTAAATGGAATGTTTTTAACATATAATTAATGAATATAATTTATCACTTTCATATAACGTTAATGTCTTTATTTATACTTTAAAATCTTACCATTTTATTTTCAAATAATTTGTTTTCATTTATGAGTGCGTGGATTTGTAAAAATGAAATGTGATTTCAAAGTGGAAATGTTATTTTTTTCTTTTATAGTTGTTTTATGTGTTATGATTATGTTATGGTTATTAGGAATAATTTATGAGTATGGGTGGTTCTATAATAAAATTATATAATGTGATCCTTTGATAGCTCTCCAATTTATTGGGTAATGAGATGGAGTTAACCAGTAGTGTTTCTCCTAAGAGATTAAGGGAATATACTGTGGTAGGTATTCCAAATGTAACCATATAGGTTACTACCTATGTAGTTGTGAAATATAATATAAGAGTGAAATGAAATTTATTACACAAGTTACCTTTATAATTTATGTTTTCTATATAGTTTTATAGGAATCTTATGATTTCATGAGGTAAGCTAACAAGCTTATGTTTTATGGGTGAAAAGTATAACTTTGTGAAAATATTTTCATAGTTTTAAAGTGTTCATGGACTAATGGTTTATTTAATTATTGTATGTCCCTTACTAATATTTTTGTTCTCATCCCAAGTTTTGAAAATGTTTTTTCACATGGTATAAGGATGAGTAATATAAAGAAGGAAATCAAGTGAAAGTTATGAAGATTTTTTCATGAAAAAGAAATCATGTTTTATTTTAAAAGTTATATATTATAAAATAAATGGATACTATTTTATAAGTATCCACTTTGTATAAAAGTATAATGTTTTGTATTAATTATGACCTAATTATCTAAAACTGTAAACCTAAAAAGATCTTCAATGTGAAAGAAAGTAATTTCTTGACTAAAACTTAAGATTATGTAATGTTTAAGGTTGGGTCCATATAGTTGGCAACAAAGGTTGGTTTAGATAACTAAATATGTTAAGATATTTTGTAATAGAATATCGATAAATGATTTTTACTTTATTATTAATTTTAAAGTATATATCATTTGAGTATTATTATGTTCATTCATCTAAGATATGTCTATTTAGAATATTTTTTCACAAAGGAAACTAGGGATCTATGGTGGGAAGGCACTGAGAGAAAAATGAACTTCCAAATTAGTATCCTAAGATGGTCATAATCAAAACTAAATAGTTTGTTGTTGTTATGTATTAGTTGACTCATGTTATAAATGGAAATTTAATCCATGCACAAGATCAACCAGATCAATCATATAGGAATATGTCGGTAGTGGATCATTTTAAAAGTAAAAAACCTCCAACTTTTAGTGGATCTTATGACTTAGTGGTAACTGAAGGGTGTATTAAATCCCTATAAAATATTTTTGATGTCATGGGGTGTTTAAAAAATCATAATATTAGTCTTTCCATTTATGGTTTTGAATTTGAAGTCAATCAGTGGTGTTTGGTGGTTAATAATATGAGGGACGATGAGGAGATTTATGCTTTGGAGTGGGATAAATTCAAAAATATTTTTCTTGAGAAATATTTTCCTAAGGTGGTTCTACTTAGTATGGAAAAACAATTCTTATAATTAAAGGAGGAGTAGGATTAATTGGATACATATGAAGCAAAATTAACTCAACTCACAAGGTACCCTCTAAATTTCATCCAGGATCTTGATAGTAAAATAAATTTTTCAATCAGGATTAAATCCAAAATATCGAAGGGAATTGGCTACTCATTAATTCAAAAGTTACAAAAAACTTTTTTGATGTGTGAAAAAGGTGGAAATGAAGTTTATTGATGATCATGTGTTCTTTGAAAACCAGAATAAAAAGAGGTCAAGATGGTAGGAAAAAGGGAATAATTCATCAAATAAGTCTGATGGTAAGAAAATTAAGTTTATAGTTTGAAAAAATTGTAGTAAAAAACACAATGGGGAATGCCTTTTGAATTCTGGTAAGTGATTCCAATGTGATAAAATGGGGCATAAAGCATGTCACTATAATTAAAAATATCATGGTAGTGGTAAAAAAATTCTTATTTATAATAAATAAAAAGTTTTAAATGCAGTTAGATGGGTCATTATGCAAACGAGTGTCTGGAGAGGAGCCTGGATGATGGGAAGCAGCCATACTATAAGTAGAAAAGTGTGGTGAAATCCTTTGAAACTACTTCATAATATGTTGGTCCATCAAATTAAATGGTACCAGGTACATTTTTTATTTATATTATTTCAATGTGTTGTTTGATTCGGGTTCTACACATTCTTTAATTTCTGAGAAATTTTCTGGTAAATTGGAAATTTCACCTCAAGAAATGAATCCATAACTTATGGTGAAAACACATAGGGTAAATTTTAAGGAAAAAATAAATTATAATAATATTAATATCATTTTATGTGGAAATAATTTACCTAAAAACCTTGTTTTTTTCCTCTAGTAGAGTTTGATGTTATTCTTGGTATGGATTGGTTTTCTATTTAACATGCTAAGATATACTGTAGAGCTAAAGAAGTTTCTTTTCATAAAGAGTTATAGTTTATGTATAATAATGAACTCATGTTATTGATAACATATCAATAAGTCAAGAAACTATTAAAAGATGGAAATGAATGTTATATTGAACATATTGTTGAAAACAAAGGAACTATTCAGAATAATGATGTTCCAATGTTAAATGAGTATCTTGACGTTTTCCTTGATGAGTTGCCTAGAATTATACCTGATCGGGAAGTTGAATTTATTATTGACTTAGTTTCTAATGTTAAGATAATTTCAAAACCCCCTTATCAAATAGCTCAAGTGGAACTTCTAAAATTGAAAAATTAGTGATAAGAGATTAGATAATGGTTTCATCTGACTTAGAACTTCACCATGGGGTGCTCCTGTCTTATTTGTTAAAAAGAAAGATGGTTCAATGAGACTTTTAATTGATTATAAACCCTTGAATAACATCACTATTAAGAATAAGTATCATTTTCCTCATATCAATGATTTATTTGATCATATCCACGGCGCCCAATATTTTTTGAAGGTTGACTTGAGGTCAGGGTACCATCAGTTTAAAGTAAAGGAAGAAGACATTATGAACACTAAATTTCGGACTAGATATGGCTATTATAAATTTTTAGTTATGTCATTTCGGTAAACTAATGAACTTGTTATATTCATGGATCTTATGAATAGAATATTACCTAAGTTATTGGATAAGTTTGTGGTTGTGTTTATTGATGAAATTTTGGTATATTCCAAAAGTAAAGAGGAGCATGAAATACATTTAATATTTGTTTTTCAAACCTTACAAGAAAAGAAACTGTATGGAAAATTTAGCAACTATGAATTTTGGTTACAAAAAAAATCATTCCTTATTCACATTATTTCTAAAGATGGCATAATAATAGATCCTACTAAAATGAAAGTTGTTGAAGAATGGCCAAGTCCCAAAAATATAACTAAGATTCATAGTTTTCTTGGTTTAAAATTTTATTACTAAAGGTTTTTTGAAAAATATTCATGGTTATCTAGCCCACTGACTAAGTTAACTCAAAAAGGTGTTAAGTTCATATGGAAAAAATAATGTGATAATTTTTTCATGAATTGAAAAGAATATTAGTGAATGACATAGTTCTGGACCGGTGTTTAGAACTAAGGAATTTGTCATCAACATTGATGCTTAATTTAAAGGACTTGGTTGTGTTCTAATATAGAATGATCTAGTAATTTCTTATTATTTGTGTTATTTGAAACCCCATGAGTTAAATTATCCTATACATGATTTGGAATTAGCTTCTGTTGTTTTTTCATTAAAAATTTAGAGGCATCATTTGTATGGAGTAAAGTGTGAAATATATATTGATCAAAAAAGTTTTAAGTATATATTCACACAGAAATAATTGAACATGAGTCGGAGAATATGGTTAGAACTAATCAAGGATTATGATTACATTATTCATTACCATCATAGAAAATAAAACAATGTGGTCGATGCTTTGATTTAAAAAAGTAATTCTATATTAACCATGTTATATTTGGAATGTGACCCTTTGGATAATGATTTGATAAATTTTGGATTTGAAGTTGTTGGTGCAGGAAATTACTCTATTTTGTTTTAGGTGTCAGTAGAATCATCTCTATCAGACATAATTAAGAAATCATAGAAGGAATACCATGAGTTGTAGAAAAAGTTATAATTTGTTAAAAAGGATAAGTTTCCTGAATTTAATATTGATAAAGACTGTGTTTTGAGATTTGGGAAGAGATTATGTGTACTTTGTGATTCATAGTTGATGAAAGATTTTTTATGTAAAGGTAGTAGTTCCTTGTTTTTAGTTCATCCTGGAAGCACTAAGATGTATAGATACCTTCAGGAGTATTACTGGTGGTATGGAATGAAAAGAGACATTGTTGACTTTACCATGAAATGTTTGACTTATAAGTAGATTAAATTAGAATGACAGTTACCGAAGGGGATGCTTTATCCTTCTCCAGTACCAAGGTGGAAATGGGAAAATATTTTTATGGATTTCATAGTGGTATTACCAAATACATCTCAAGGTAATAATTTGATTTGGGTTATTATTGATTTAATGACTAAATCTACTCATTTTCTTCCTATTTGAGACACTCTATCTCTAGATCAACTTTCTCTATTTTATCTTAAAGAGATAGTTGGGTTACATGGAGTCCCACTCTCCATTGTATCTGATCATGATTTGAGTTTCACTTATAACTTTTGTAAAGGCCTTTATAAGTCTTTGGGAACTAAATTAAATTTTAGAATAGATTTTCTTCCTCAGTTTGATGGATATTCAGAATGAAAAATTAGGAAATAAGAGGATATACTACATTCGTTTTCAATGGATTATCAAGGAAGTTGGGATTAGTGTCTTTATTTGGTTGAGTTTTCTTATAATAACATTTTTCATTCAAGTATATAGATTGCACCATTTGAGGCATGATATGGGAAGAGGTTTTGGAAATTGTATTTTAGGGATGAATTAGGTGAAAGGAAGTTGATGGAACCAAAATTGGTAGAGGAAACTATAGAGAAATTACAGTTGATTTAGTAACATGTGATAACAGCTCAGATTAGGTAGAAATTTTATGTGGATAACTAGAGTAAGGTGATCATGTATTTCTCAAAGTTTCTCTATGGAAAAGTGTGATGCTTTTTGGCAAGAAAGGAAATCCAAGACCATGGTTCATCAGAATCTATGAAATCCTAGAAAAAGTTGGATCAGTTGCCTACCGAGTGGATTTTCCTCTAATTTTATCTCAGGTGCACAATTTTTTTCATGTTTCAATGTTAAGAAAGTATACACCGTATCCATCTCATGTTTTAAGTCCATAAGTAGTTCAGTTGGAAGAGAATATTTCTTATAAGGAACATCCAGTCTAGGTTCTTGACTGTAGAGAGAAGGTGTTGCAAAATAAGGTGATTCACTAGGTTAAATTTTTATGAAAAACACATATTATTGAAGAGACAACATGGGAATCTAAAAATTCAATAAGGGAAATATATCCCCACTTATTAAATAATTGAATAAAATTATGAGGAAATAATTTCCAAAATAGGGGAAGAATGTAACACCCTGGGTAATGATATAATAATTATTTTTCATATTTATTAATATTTATTAATTATATAATAATTAAAAGAGATTCTATGTTTGAAAGCGTACATGATACGCCACATCGAGCTTAAATGAACAACTAAATATTATTATTTAATATGGTAGTTATCACATAGACTTTAGAATGGTAGGTATGAATAGGATTAATTGAATTATAAAAATATGGTTTACACATATTTATATAATTAATTATTTTTTATCAATTAATTATAAATAAAGATAAATATATTTCTAAAATAAAAGGAAATTTTTTTTAGAAAAACTATTTAAATCTTCATAAGTGTAATAAACAAATAAATCTTGTTGTATGATTTTAATGAAATATATATATATATATAATATTAAATTTAATATTTAACATTCATCTATGTGTTTTATAAACATGATATAAGAACAAATCCAGTTTTAAGGGTGAAAGAAGTATTTTTTTAAAAAGACTGTTTTGCAGCCTTTTGATGGCACACTTGTTTTAAATATAGTTTTTGACACTTTTATTATTTATATTTGAAAAAATAAAATTCTTCTTTGAAATATTAATATAAAAATTTAATTTGGTTTAATTTTTTATATTTTTATGATATGTTTCATTTTTTGATGAATAGTGAAAAAACTCCATTATAATTGAAATTTAATTTTCTATTAGATTTATTTATAGGGGTAAATTATATATTTGAATGGTTTTAAAGTACAATTAGTTCTATTTTTTATCACTTAACCCAATTTAGTTCATTATAATCAATTTTACATTGAAATTGGATATACAAACTTTGTTAACTTTTGAATGTTTTTACTTTTAAAACCTCTTTTTCATTCCATCAACGAAAATAATTTTTAATTAATTCCTTAAATTTATGTGTTTTTAATTTTGAAAAAATTATTCCACATTTGGAATCATAAGTTTAAATTTATTTAAATATGTCTATTTTATTTTTGAACATTATGAATAGTAAGTTTAGTAAATTTTTATTAAGACGGTTAAAGGTAAATCGGGTAATTAATGGTAAAAATATTATTATAAATATTATACAATTACACTAACACTTATCATAATTTCTTTGGATGAGTTTTCGTCAACCAAAATTACCATTGGTTTGAAATTATGACTTTTTAAGCCACTTGGACTAGAGTATGATATTTATAATAATATATTCAAAACAAAAGTCAATTTTGCCACACTTTTGTTTTTAACAAGTAAAATATTTTTAATATGGGGTTATATAGAGGATATTTTTTACTATAAATAGTATTTTGAAAGCTAAAATTTTTATATTTATCATGATAATTTATTTTTAATTTTTATTAAATAAATAATTAAATTAAAGGCTTATACAATTATGATTCAATAATTTTTTAATTAAAGTAAATATCAAATAAATGATAATAACAATACTGAAATAAATATAATTTAAAATATTAATGTCATGAAAGAATTTTTTATATTAATTTTAAATTTTAGTGATGTTTTAGAATAATGTTTTCAAATTTATCTCACTTTTATGATATTTTTAAAAAGTCAATTAATGAATAGTGTCAAAAAGTAACAATATTGATATTTTAAAAAAAATATTTTATTAAATGATATAAAATTTATAAAAAACTAAAATTAGTCCAAATAATTGGGATAAGTCATAAAATGTCATAAATGACTCATTTATTTGTTTTTTTCATTTTATATTAATTATATTAACCCTCAAAGTGTAAATTACATGATATCTTGGTAAGAGTTAAAAGGGTTAAAACAAAAAGATAAGGATTAAAAAATAATCTATACTTGTATAATTTTTATTTAATGAATTTATTTAGACCCAAAAACATATTATATTTTAAATAAATAACTTTTGACCCATTTTTAATATAAAATTAATTTATATTAATTTAATATTTTTTTAAAAATCCAAGAGTGCCCCTCCCCTCTCTAATAAAAGAGTACATATTCTTCTCATTTCAATACACTTCAAAACCATTTTGGTTTGGTCAAGATATACCTAAATCCATTCCTTGAATCCCTCCCCACATTATATATGACTTATTTTATTCATAACACTCTCTTTATATGTGTTAAGGGGATAATCAAAAGAGATCATCTGAATAAGAGGTAACGTTTTTAATTAAGTGTTTCTATTTTATTTCTTATTTAACTTACTTAGAATATTCTTCAACCATGATGAAATAATAACTCCAGTACCATAAATATACATATATGTTAATATTTTAATATCATAACCTCAATATATCTCTAATTTCATCAAATTGGAAATGAATTATTCGTTAATCTATACTGTGGACTGCCACCTCTTGAACCGATATAATTCATTTTTCATCACCATCTCTCAAGACTAGTTATAATTATGGAATTAATGTTTAATTATTATATTAATGAAATATTTATCATTATTAAATAATAATATATCATATATTTTCTTACCTTTCTATTCACATAAAAATGATAACATCATTCGTATGTACCTGTGAAATATCACCTCCACAAAGTGATGTGATTCATTTTTCATCACCAAGTCACGTGGATGATATATATATATATATAATCATATTTAAAGGATTAATTTGATATTAATTATATTAATATAATTGTTTAAATATAAAATGAAACTTATCTTCTTTCCATAATGATCATTGAAAAATGGAAACATTACTCATACGTACGTACGGTCTACCATCCCCATGATTATAATGTTGTTCTTTTTTCCTAAAAGTACGTAGATGGTTTGATTTAAAAGTATAATTAATGTATAAAATTTATTATTATGTCATTAATATTATTCTATATATTATTTACTAATTACCACTATGAATATTGACATCATACCAAAGTCATTTTGGACTCAAGTACTGAATATCGACAAAACATCATATATAAACATAAATAATTAAGTAATTGTTAAAACATGGTAATAAGTAATATAAAAGTGATAATAAAATTTAAAAATGTTCTCAATAAAGTAAATAATTAACTTAAGTTTATTATTCATGAAGATAAATATTTTACGTGACAATTCGGACTCAAGGTAAGGTACTTTCTTTTAAAAACCAATTTTAAAGTTACTCTTTCAACTTTTTTTGCAAAATCTGGAAGGAATGTTTTTTTAACATAAACATCATGAATAGAATTTCTAAATTTCATGTTTATTTAATGTATTTATGTCTCCTTTACAGTCTTACCATTTTATTTTCAAATATTTTTTTCATTTATAAGTGTACGGCTTTGTAAAAATTAAATGTTATTTCAAAGTGGAAATGTTATTTTTTTTTATTTTATGCTTGTTTTATGTGTTATGATTATGTTATGGTTCTTGGGAATAGTTTATGATTACAGATAGTTCCATGATAAAATAAGGTTGTGTGATCCCATGATATCTCTCCAATTCATTGGGTAATGAGACAGATTTAACCGGTAGGGTTTCTCCTAAGAGATTAAGAGAATATACTGTGGCGGGTCTTCTAAATGTAACCATGAAGGTTACTCCCTATGTAGTTGTGAAAAATACTCTAAGAGTGAAATGGAATTTATTCCACAAGTTAACTTTATTATTTATGTTTTATAAAGAGTTTTATAAGAATATTATGATTTCATGAGATAAACTAACGAGCTTGTGTTTTATGGGTGAAAAGTATAACTTTGTGAAAATGTTTTCAAGGGTTTAAAGTGTTCATGGACTAACGGTTTATTTCGTTATTTTTATATACCATACTGAGATTTTTGTGTTCATAAAAAATTTAAAAAAAATAATTTCACAGGGTATAAGGATGGGTAAGATAGAGTAGGAAGTCAGGTGAAATTTATGAATATTTTTCATGAAAAAGAAATTATGTTTTTTTTAAGTTTTATATTATGAAAGAAATGAATAATATTTTAGAAGTATCTACTTTGTATAAAAGTGGAATGTTATGTATGAATTATGACCTAATTATATAAAAATATAAACTTGAAAAGATCCTCAATGTGAAAGAAAGTAATTTCTTGACTAAAACTCAAGATTATATAATGTTTAAGGCTGGGTCCTTATGGACATGACAAAATCCATTAATATGTCATACCATTTCCACTTAGGAACATCCAAAGGATGCAATAAACCACCAAGAACATGATGCTCAACTTTTACCTACTAGAAAACAATGCACTTTTCCACAAACTCCACCACTGATCGTTTTATCCTGGTCCACCAAAACTATATCCTCAATCCAAGGTACATCTTAGAAACTCCTGGGTGTACCACCAAAGGTGTGTTATGAAACTCACAAAGGACTCCCCCATGCATCACTACCAGAACAAACAAACTCCCATAAAGAAACACATAGTTCCAAACATCCTCTAACCATCCCTCCATAGCATTACCATGGCCAACATGATCGTGAATCACCTATGCCTCAAAGTCTCCCCACTGAGACTCCTCCACCTACTACATCATAGAAGACTGCACCATCATCTGAAACAAGCAGACTCTACCACTATCCACCCTTGCATCTAAGTGTAAGGATTCCAACTCCTCTATCACTCTCTAGGCATCCATAGACTCCTGAACAACACCCTTCCATGACTTCCTACTCAAAGAATCGTCCACAACATTCCCCTTTCTTATGGTGTAGGATATCTCAAAATCATAATCCTAAATAAAATTCATCCACCTCTGCTACTGTAAGTTCAAATCATGCGGGTAAAAGATATAACTCTAGATATTGTGATCCATGAAGACCATAAATTGCTCCCCAATGAGGTAACGTTGCCACAATATCAGCGTAAACACAACCTCTGCTAACTCCATATCATGGGTGGTAAATTTATGCTCATGGGTATGTAACTTCCTATACCCATAAGAGATCACCACTCATTTTTTCATTAACACGCATCCCAAACCTAGATGGGAAGCAACACAAAACACCTTAAACATCACACCCTTCTCAAGAAACTGAAGCACTGGAGTGCTAACCAACTTCCCCTTCAGGTAACTGAATGCTACTTGGCACTAATCATTCCACAAAAAAAATTGGTCCTTCCTAGTCAAAGATATCAATGGGGCCACAACTCGAGAGAAATCAGGTAAAAACCTCTGATAATATCCTATAAGACCAAGAAAACTGGGTACCTCTGCCATGTTCTTGGGTATTTACTTAGAAACAATGATCTAGACCTTTGATGGGTCCACTGCCACACCCTACTAAGACACCATGTGCCTGGGGAAATGCACCTCTTGTGTCCAAAACTTATAGTTGGACAACTTTCTATATATCTGTTGGCGTCGAAGAACCTAAAATACAATTATGAGATGGTCGACATACTCCTCCTCTAACTTTGAGTAGATCAAGATATCATTAATGAATACGATGATGAACTGGTCCACAAACTCATGGAACATGGAGTTCATATACCCCATAAACACGACTAGTGAGTTCATAACATTGAATGGTGTGAATAAAAACTTTAAATGTCTACACCTAAATCTTAAGGAAGTCTTCAGGATATCTCCCTCATTCACCCTCAACTAGTGACATACAGACCATAGATCGGTCTTATAAAACCAACTCGCCCCTCTCAGATGGTTGAAATGAACTTCTATCCTTAGAAGAGGGTAAATATTCTTGACCGTCACCTGATTCAACCTCTAGTAGTCTATACAAAAACTCATACTACCATCTGCCTTCTTGGAGAATAACATTGGAACACCCCAGGGTGACACACTAGGCCAAATAAAACCCTTTTATGTCAAATCATATATCTGAATCCTTAACTCCTTCAACTAAAAATGTTTTGTATGATAAGGATTCATTGAAATCGGAGAAGCACCAAGCTGCAATTCTATTACAAACTTAACATCACATTGAGGGGGTAGCATCACAACCTCCTTGAGGAAAACATCCAGGAA
The DNA here is from genome assembly GCA_963277665.1 of Viscum album. Taxonomy (NCBI): domain Eukaryota; kingdom Viridiplantae; phylum Streptophyta; class Magnoliopsida; order Santalales; family Viscaceae; genus Viscum; species Viscum album. The sequence continues at coordinate 1,703,558,481 of OY728132.1, forward strand.
CTCCCTAACAACCATGGGGACCTCCACTATCCCAACCTCTACTGATTCCACTAACAACTCAGCTAACAAAGAAATAAGGGGCTCCACACGCTAAATTCCCACTTGAAAACCCTACTCACCAATGAAAACCACACACAAGCCATCCACATCTGAGAAAATGACTCTCCTCTGAAAGCAGTTGATAACAGCCCATACAGAATAAAACAAATCAATGTCAAGGATAACATCATATGACTACATTTGTAGTAAGAAAATATCACCATTGGACTGATGTGACCCCATCATCAGTCTAAAACTCCATCACACATCAAACAAACTGATCTGGTCTCTGACTGGCATAGTTAAAACCATGGGAACAGAAAGCCTCTCTATATCTAGTCCTAGAGCATGGACCAGAGTGGGTGCAACAAAGGAGTGAAAAGCTTCAAAATCAAACAAGGCACAAATAAGAGTACTAAACAAAAATGACCATACCTATGATGATCTATGGCCCCTCTGGAACTGCTTCCTCAACTCCATGTAACTAACCATGCCCATCTCCGATCATTATGCCAAAATAGATGTTTAGTGGTGGTTTTTTTTAGTTTAGCGGTGGTTTAAACCGCCGCTAAATCGTTTTGCGATGGTTATGGAAAACCGCCACTAAATCGTATGTCAACATTCATTTAGCGGCAATTTTTCAAAACCATCGTAAAACGATTTAGTAATAGTTTTTAAAAATTGGAGGAATCATTTAGCGGCAATTTTTTTAATTTTTTATTTTAAAAAAAATTAATTTTTTTAATTTTTTAATTTTTTTTAATTTTTTAATTTTTTTTAATTTTTCAAAAAAATGTAATTAATTTTTTTAATTATCTTAATATTTTAATATTTTATAATTATTGTAATTAATTTATTATTTATTTAGTTATTTATTATTTAATTATTTTTTTATTATTATTTATTAGTTTACTATTTTATTATTTTATTATTGATTATTCTCATAATTTATTTATTTATTATTTTATTATATTATTATTTTTATTAATTTTTAGATTCTCATAATTAATTTATTTTTTTATTTAGTATTTATTACTATGCACATGCACATGCATGCATATACCATATATAAAAATTATGTGTTGGGTAAGATTTGAATCCCTTACCTCTTGCTTATTCTCCAGACATTACCACTTTAGTAGGCTCTTTATGTGGTGAATAAATAGAATTTAATAAAATTATATATATATTGATTGAAAAACAAATATTACATAACAAATAAATACAAACTAAATAATTAATAATTAATAATTAATAATTAAATATTAATAGTTAATACTTAATAATTAATAATTAATAATTAAGGATTAAAAGGTAAAAATTAATAATTAAGGATTAAGGATTAAAAAGAAAAAAATTAATAATTAGACATTAATAATTAATAAGTAATAAGTAATAAGTAATTATTAATATTTAATTTTTACTAATTAGTGTTTAATAAATAAAATATCAATGAATAGTAAATAAATATAATATAAATGAATAATAAATACATATATATATAATATGGTAATAAGTGGAAAATAATAAATCATAAATAATAAACAGTAAATAATTAATAATTAATAATAAATAATAAATAATAAATACTAAATAATAAATAATGAATCATTAATAAATAATAATTAATAATTAATAAAGAATAATGAATAACGAATAATAAATAATCAATAATAAATAATAAATACATAATACATAATATATAATATATAATATATAAGTAATGCATAAATAATAAATTAATATATGATAAATAAATAAAAAATTAGTAAATAATAGATAATAAATATTAAATATTAAATATATAATAAATATATAATGAATATATAATAAATAACTAATTAATAATATTTTAATAATAAATTAATAATAAAATAATACAAAACTAAAAAATAAAAAAATTAATTAATAATTAATGTATAAATAGTAAAAACAATAAATAAATAAATAATAAACAAATAAATAATAAAATAACAATGAAAAATAAATAAATAATAAATAATAAATAAGATGTTAATGATAAATTAATAACAAAATAATATTAAATTAATAATAAATTAAAAATAAATTAATTATTAATGTATACATAATAACTAAATAATAAATAAATAAATAAATAAATAATATATAAATAACAAATTAATAAAATAATATTGAAAAATAAAAAAATAGATAAGTAATAAATAATAAATAATAAATAAATAAACAAATAAATACATAAATAAATAAATAAATAACCAAATAAATAATTAATAATTAATTAATAATTAATAAATAATTAATAAATAGATAGATAATAAATAAATAAATAATAAATGAATAATAAATAAATAATAGATATTTATTAAATATTTATTTAACAGTAATTTAATAATAAAAATAAATCAATAAATAATAAATAATAAAATAATAAATGGATATAAATATCTATAGATATATATATGTATAAAAAAATACATAAATATATATAAACACGCATTTATGTTACATAATTATATATAATCACACTTATATAGCGGGGTACTATAGCAAAAGTACTATTCATCCCGAATGGACATTCAGGTCACTGGGCCTTCGTGCCATCAAGGGGACGGTGATGCTGGCATGATATGGGCAGGTGGTGATGTAGGCATGATGCACGAAGGTCCTTTAGGCCATCCAATGGTGGGCCTATGAGCCATATACTAAGGGCATGTCGATCATGTAATGGGCTTTATGCCCATTGGGCCTTTGGACCAAAAAAATACAGTGTGATAAAGTAGTTGGTTGGGTGGGTTATCCTTTGAGGGGGTTATAACCTACATTTCCAGCTTGTGTGTGTGCGGTTTGTGTGTTTAAATATAATTGTACCCCCAAACACCAAATATATATATACACAAATATTTATAAATTCATATAAACATATATATATATATATATATATATATAATTGATAATAAATTATCAAAAGAGGAAAAAACACAATAATTGCAACACCATAAAATCAATATGAATATATATATATATATATATTTATTTATTTATTTATTTATTTATTTATTTATTTATTTATTTATTTATCAATACACACACATATTTATATATTAACATTATTTACATATATGTGTATATATATATATTCATATGGTTTTACTGTAAATTCATTTATATACTATATTTAATGGTAATGATATATTTATATAAAAATACATTTATATATGATATATACACACAATATTATTGACATACAACTACATATTTATATTTCTCAAATAAACACACAAATATTTACACATATATGTATTCATTTATATATATTAGAATATACACATAAATATAGATTTTTTTATTGAAACATGCATGTTTATATATAAAAATTACTTCTATTGGTATATATATAAAATTTAATGCATTTTTATAAGGTAAATAAAATAGATAATTATTAATTTTAAATGAAATGAATAAAAATATTTATTTTCATATGGTTTATATGTTTAAAAATACATTTATATGTAAATATATATTTACACAAGTGATTTATTATAAGTAAATATAATAAAATATGCATATATTTAATTATAAATAAAACTAAATTGTGAAAAATTATAAAACTTAAAAACCATAATATCAATATGAATGTAATTCCTATGAATAAATTTATTCCCCATCAAAAAAAAGACAATAAGGCCCCCTTAAAAGAGACTGAAATTCCACTGAATGTTAAAAAAATGGGATACCACGAATAAAAACCCAATTTTGGAGGCCTTATGGATCTTTTTGGACCCTAAAATTATGACTAGGGTACACCCAAGTCATTAGGGCATATATCTCATCACATTATTCGATTTGATATGTGGTAGATCCTAAATGGACACCCAAATCAAAAGTTATGACCGTTTGAAGTTCAAGTTCGATTTCTTACTTTTCTTGAAACTATAATAAATTTATTATTTTAATTATTACAAAAATGTAAATCTAATATGGTTTCAGTTCATTTCATAGGCTTCAATTTGACAGGTTTTGGAGCTAAAATTGACTCCCAGATCAAAAGTTATGGTCAATTGATATTGAAGTCTAATTTTTAACTTACTGAAGATTTGTTTTAAGTTTCAAATTATTATTAACTAATAATAATAAATATTAATTAATTAAAATAATATAATTAATTAAAATCATAAATAATAAATTATATATGATAGTAAATAATAAATCATAAATGATAATTAAATATTTTATTTTTAAAATTTTCCCTTTATTTAAGAAACTGATTTTTTAAAACCACTGCTATTTCGAGGAGGTTTTTAAAAAACCACTGCTATTTCCTAAATATTTTCTAAAAAACCATCACTAAAATTAAATTAAATTTTTAAAAAACATTTAGCGGTGCTTTTAAAAATCGTTGTGAAAAAACCATCGCTAAATCGGTTTTTTTTCTATAGTGTCTACCACTATACTAATGACCACCTCCATGACTACACTCAGGTCAGGGTACCTAAACATAAGGAACATCCTGAGGTTAGCATCTACCCACTCCATCTCTCCTCAGCAAAGCATAAGCCTGTTACCCCTGCTATGGGAACAATATCAATGGAAACTGCTACTGAGGTTGGCACTGAACCTATCCACCTCCACAAAACTAAGCTCAAGGAACCACTAGGAACTGGTTTTCGTGATGACCATGAACCCCTCAACCAAAATACACTGGCACAAATCCCCCCAAAAAAACCACAGAAACCACTAAGCCTAGAAGGCCGGAAAGGAAGTTGTTAAGGTCAACTCCCCATTGGTCTGTCGAAACCTTGAAGGTCCCGGTGCTTGAGACCTACCACTGAAAACTTTGCTCCTTGAGGAACCCTATTGGTTCCCCTCTCATGGTAAACCTCCTCATGAGTGCATCCACTCGATCTCCTTTTCCTTCTTCTAAACTTTTAGACACATTATAAATGAAAAAAGAGTAATTTCATACTGGATATAAGGATGGAGTGCCTCCTCAATATGTCTTGTATGAGACTCCTCATGTGGAAAAAGATCTAGGGAAAATCACATAAGGTCCTTGAACTTGATTACTAACTCCCGTACTGATATACACCCCTAATGAGGAGAAAGAAGCTCCTGCCTCTTCACTACCTTCATGGTCGACGAAAGGAACTCTTCCCAGAACTCTTTTTGAAAGTCGGACCATGAAACATATATCTCCTCTTGCTCCCCTAGATACAGTATCCAACACTAACGTGTAACTCCCTGCATCTGACTGAATTCCAATGGAACAAAGTATCCCACCGGAGCCCGGATCAAACTGAAAGAGATTTTGAGATACTCCAACCAACTCTCTATCTCCACACCTAAAACACTGCACTCATACTTCCCCAAAGCCTGTCACTAGAAAGTACACAATTCCATATGCCAATCCTTATCCTACTTTGTCAGATCAACACTACGGCGATCAACCAGATTAGCCTGTTGAACCTCAACTGCCTGAGCTACACATGCACGACAAATAAGATCCCTATCTAAAAGAAGAAACAAAAATTTATTAATTCCATGTAGTATGGAATTTTATTAAGATTCATTTTAATTCACTTTATTTATTTTAACCTTACCAAAACAACCCAAATTCAAACAAGAACACAAGTCATCATGATGCATGTACCTCTACTAAGTCTCTACCCTGCACGAAGGTCCACATCACTTGGTCTTTTAATAAGCTTAGATTTCATGTACTAGATCATGGGTGGCTTAAAATCCTATGTCCTAGCCGGTATCCCTAGCCTATGTCACACACCAAGGTCAACCGGCACTGTTGTCATACCAACTCATACAATCTTGACTGTGCCTAACTCCAAACCTCATCTTATCTCTCAACCTACCTTTGATACCACTATGTCATGACCCACTCCCTCCAAAGATACCGCAATGAGGGGAAAGAGATAATGACCCCCGAGTCCCACCTCCTATAGGCCCTAGGTTGGAAATTAGCACCAAGGTATAAAAATCTCATGAAATGGGAGGCATTACCCTCTAATATAATATAGGATCGGGAGATAATATGACTCATACACAAAAAACACCAAATAATAATATAAAAAAAAGAAACCAAAACCATATAACATGCATGTATAAATAAAAATGATACAGATAAAAGTATCCAAAGTAAATACCCAAAAGAAAAGCTAAAGTAAAAACATGGAAGCTATCAAAGATTCAAGCTAGTAATGTCTAGAATGATCAATGTAATACTCTTAGAGACCTAAAAATAGTAATATATATATGTGTGTGTGTGTGTGTGTGTGTTTGTGGTGAGCATACAAGTATACTCATTAGGAAAATTAAAGTCTTTTGTGCACATGTGAAAAGATCATACTAATGCACCCATGAGAAAATAGCTGAACTAAATAACACTTATACAAGTATACTAACCAAAATCAACCTCATAAAGTCATGCTTACAAAATAACACAATCCAAGTAATATAATATAATAATAATCATATCAATATATTGTACCCTGCACCACTTTCCCACTAGTATTCCCCTCTCACACCTCAACGCCATGCATCCTGGTGCTATAATCTCTTATGTATACCACACCACACCACAAGCACAGTCACAACACACCTTGCTCGAAGACACTTGATCTCACCACCCCACAAGCATTCTAGGGTGTTCCTCTACTACCTAGGATCTATTCATGTGTTTAGGGGCTTTATGCATGCATGATTGTATATATTGGGGGTACGAGTGGCCTAGTTATCCCGACCTAGTGTGATACTTGGAGTGATGTTACCTATGCTTTGGCCAATTTGGGTTGTTTTGGATTGTACTATTTCTATTGTACTTCTATGGATTTGATATAATATGAGGTAAATTATTTGGTTTGTTTTGATATGTCTGCTTTGATATATGGATATGAAATTCTTTGAAACTAATTTACCTGCTTTATTTTGGAAATGTGGAAAAAGGAGAAATTAAATTGTTTTTCCATGCTTTTGATATAAAATTGTTAAACTATATATCATGCCTTGTTTTCTTTAAATTTTATCATGCTTGGATTATTTTAAAGATAATTAATATAAAACATCTAAGTGGGATCCCACTGATTCTTTTATTCACACCTTTCTCACCCCTTCAGCAGTATATAGACCTTATCATTACTTTCAATGTAGGGAAAGGCAAGGCGCCACAGTTAGGTGGAAAGGTTTTCTATTAGATGGGTTTGGGTAGCTGGTGGTGAGATGGTGGTAGTTTTCCCACACTATCACATGGAGACTATTGTAGTCACTATTTTGTTTTTTCCTCCTTTACGGTTGGACTTGTCTCTTGAAGTTTTTTTTGCTACCTTTTCAGTTGTATCGCTTTTATAGTTATCTTCCTACTAGGACATATATATTCTTGTTTTATTACATTTTTTATTTATGTATATATTTCATGTTTTCATTACTTTAGGTTGGGGAAAATCATTCCATTTTTTTGTTGTTTTATGTCTAGGTGCTAGTTTCCAACTCGTGGCTATAGGGAACGCCCTTCAGATATGTAAAATTTTGGGTCGATTACTAGTTTGAGAGGGAATATGGGTTGAGTTCATCATATTTTGGTATCAAAGGTAGGTCTTTCCTCAATAATCCTTGTGTTGAGATGTTTGGTAGACTGAAGATGGGATTTTTGGGACTTTATAGGTAGGTTGTGATGAGTGTCTAGCCAGATCTTGTCGTGATGAGACTCAAGTTACCATAGGATGTTGGGATGTGTGTCTACTATATTTATTTCTTGATCTTAATATTGGTTTTTTCTTATATATTTCTGGTTTGAACTAAGATTATTATATTTATGATCATTTCTTATTTTTCTCTATGTATCATTATGCCTTTGAGATGTCTTTCACGGGTTCCACAAGAGGGTGTAGCTGATGCACCTCAAGAGAATCTACCTCTTGGTCAGAATTTTATTGAGGCTATAATGTAGGAAGTTCATTCTATCGACCATATATTACTAAAAGTATATAATGTATTTTTTGAGTTACATCCAAGAGCTACAGAAGATAGAGATTTATCATCGAAGTTCTTGCATGAGAAGTCATTGTTCTTTAAAGGTATGAATGAACCTCAAGAGGAGAGGGATTGGCTAGAAAAGATAGATTAGATACTTTACTTCCTAGATAACCCTGAGGGTATCAGGGTAAACTGCACGGCATTCAGACTTGAGGGTCCCAACAAGTGTTGGTGGGATTCTATGGTTCAGGAAGATACTCATGTGGGATGGGACTGGAAGGGTTTCAAGTCTCTCTTATTCTAATAGTTTTATCCAGAGTCACTAATGATGGAGAAGTCTCTAGAGTTCCTATCTTTATAGTACAGAGATCATTTAGTGTCATCTTACACTAATAGGTTTGCTGAGTTGGTTCTTTTTTCACCATAGGTATTAAAGAATGATCAGTTGAAATCTCAGAAGTATCTACAGGGTTTGCAACCAGATATAATATTGTAGGTATTTATGCTGAATATTTTGACCTATGTAGAGATGGTAGATAGATATATGATGGAAAAGATGAATATGGAAGGTAGGTTTGGATATTATGCCTCTTTTCTTTTACCTAGTGGAATATTTAGTGGCATGCTAGGGAAAAAGAGGAAGTGACAGGATCATCACAGGTGTGGTGGAGGTGTTTCTCAGCATCAGTCCTCCTCAGCATCTCTAGTCTTTGCTAGTAGTGTGCCAATGAATTTCTATTAGTGTGGTAAGGTCGGTCACACTGGGAATTATTTTCATTCACCTACAAAGATGTGAAATAGTTATGGATGCTATGGTCATCTTTAGCGTTCCTTCCAGGCTATGTCTACTCATTGATATGGTCAAGGATTGTTAGCTCCAAAGGCTACTGTGGGCCAATAAAATGCTTCAAAGACTATAGGTATCTAGCCACAAGCCACAAGAGTGAAGAAACTTCATGTAGTAGATTATTTTCTGATGGAGGTAGATGTGGGTCCAACGATAGTGAGAGGTACCATCTTTATTTCATCCTCGGTAGCGATTGATTTATTTGATATTGGTGTTTCCCACTCATTTATATCTGGTCATTTTGTTTATATACTTAAACTTACAATGGAGCTTGTGTACTTTGTTATGGATTTAGAAACACCTCTTTGTAAGAGGAAAGAGCATGGGTTTCAATTTCCTTCATGTGCGTTATCGATAGCTAATGTGGAGTTAGTTTGGGATTTTCTCATTCTTGATATGGATCTATTTAAAGTCATCATCAGGATGAATTGTCTTATTGATCATCATGCTGAGGTTAATTTTTATCATCATAATGTCTCGTTTTTTGTGGCTAATGGGATCTCACATGTGTTTTATAGAGAGTGGGATCATAGGTCTGGTAATGTAGGACCTTCCTACCCGATGCTCAAGAGTTTGTTTTTTGTTTTAGTAGTTTATACTGATGGTGTTTCTTCTGTTTTTGATCTTCCCGCTATTTTTCAGAACTTTACTGAAATTTTCCCAAATTATTTTTCTAGTCTTCCTTCTAAGAGAGAGGTGGAGTTTATGATCAACCTGGTTCTAGGTATGTAGTTAGTTTTGATAACTTCCTATCATATGGCACCAAAAAAGTTGAAAGAGATCAATATTTATTTGGATGATCTAATGGAGAAGGGTTTTATTCACCTTAGTGTTTCACCTTGAGCAGCCCTAGTGCTCTTTCCCAAGAATTCAAATGGTTCACTTTGATTATGTGTGGACCATCAGAATTTGAACTTGGTAATGATTAAGAATAAGTATCATTCAACTTGTATGGATGATTTGTTTGATCAATTAAAGTGGGAAAAGTGGTTTTTAAAGATAGATATGTGGCCGGGTTATCATCATCTCAGAGTTTGGAAGTCTGAAATACTAAAGACTGATTTTAGGAGCAGTTATGTTCATTAAAAACATCTTGTGATGTCGTTTGGTTTAAATAATGATCCTACAGTTTTTATAGATTTGATGAATCATATATTTCATCAGTATCTGAAAACTTTTGTGGTAGTGTTCATGTAAAATATTTTGATATCTGAGCACAAGCACTATTTGGGTTTTGTTCTAGAAATCCTAAGAAGTTTCCATTTGTATAAGAATATTTTGAAATGTAATTTTTGGATCCAATAAGTGAATTTATTGGGAAATTTGATTTTTGATCATATATTATTAGTTGATACTAAGAATGTGAAGGTTTTATTTTCATGTGAAGATCCATGTAACATCTTTGAGATTCGAAGCTTCCTTTGTCTTTATGGATACAATAGATAGTTCATCAAGGATTTCTCAAAGATGGCATCATCTTTGACTACTCTTAAAAGTAAAGGGGTGAAATTCACATGGAATGTAAATTGTTGGTCTTATTTTGATGATTTGAATGACTTATAACATCATCTCATATTATGATCTTACCTAAGCCCGGTAAGGGTTATGTGATTTTATATAATGATTCCGTAACTGGTTTGGGTTGTGTGCTTGTGTAGGATAATCATGTGGTAGCTTTTAGCTCTAATTGTATTTGAACTCATGTGAATAATTACCTCACTCATGATTTAGATCTTTCCATAGTTATGCATGCACATAAATGTTTGTGACACTATATTTTTGGGGAGAGGTTCACGGTCTTTTTTGACTATAATATTTTGAGATATATTTTTCTCAAAAAGTCTTGAATCTCATACAAATACAATGGGTAAAATACCTTCAGAAATTTGACTTCAACATATCCTACACCACAGGGAAGGGTAATGTCAACGTAGAAGCTCTTAGTAGAAAATTATCATCACAGGTTGTTTTAGAATCAAAGGAATAGTGGAACCTTATGGGGATTTTTTCTCAGTTGCATCTGGATGCTCAGGAAGATGTTTTAGGTATGGTTCTAGCTAGTGTTTGGTTATCATCATCTCTCCTTGAGTCTATTATAAATAGTTAGTAGTAGGATGAAAAGTTCAGAGGAATTTGAGACACCCTTTATGGTGGGGAGACCATTTTTTATTGGTCTCTCTCTTTAAATGGTATTCTCCATTTTAGGGATTGATTCATCGTCCAAACATCTGTGTGAATATCAATTTTTTTATTATCATAGTTCTTTTTGGTTCATTCATTAGAGCACTATAAATATTTATTATTACATGATACGATGATTCTGGTGATCGAGTATGAAGTGTGACACTACTGATTATGTATCCTATTTTTACACCTATCAACAGGTGAAGGTAGAGCATCTAAAACCTTCTGGTTTGATCTAGCCTCTTCTGATTCCAATTTATAAATGTGATGATTTATCCATGGACTTTGTAATTAGATCACCACAAACTCCCCATCGGTGGAGTGCTATCTGGATGGTGATTGATTGGTTGACAAAGTGAACTCATTTCATTATGATCAGGGACACTGATAAAGTTAAAGATATGGGTAAGTTGTATGTGCAGGAGATTGTGAGGTTACATGGGGTTCCTTCTGCCATTGTTTCAGATAGGGGTCCTAGGTTTACATTGAGGTTCTAGAGAAGTATCCAATAGGTGATGGGGACTCCAGTCTGATTGAGTACAGCTTATCATCCACAGATAGATTGTCATATGGAGTGTGCTATTCAGATCTTGGATAATATTATTTGTGCATGTGTCTTATATTTTAATGGATATTGGGATATCTATCTGGGACTGGTTGATTTTACTTATAACAATTGTAACATCCTAAATTTTGGCACCACTCAACTAGTGCCCCGTACCCAGTTAGCTACATGGCCTCAAGTGCATTTCTCAAAATTCCAGAGGCTGCCAACTAGTAGTAAGAGCCTAGGGTGTGATCGTGGGGAAACAATGCCCTCATTGGCAGAGTGTAACACAACAGAATAATAATATACAATAACAGAATTAGTAAACAACACACAACTGAAATAAACGGCAGAATACTGATAAGATAAATAACCAAGAATCATTCAATACAAAAGATGATGCAACATATTGTGTTCTAAGAAAATATCCAAAATAGGTACACTGTATAAATCCACAATATATGTTCCAAAAGAAATAATAAAAAAGGAAAACTAATAAGCATCGTAAGCCTCAACTCGGCCTCATGCTCTTTGGCTCCTAAACAACATCTAAAGTACCTATAAAAGGGTGTTTTCCCTTATCGACACCTGCAGTAATATAATCCATTTGGGCCCAAAAAGCATGACCCAAACAGGGTGTGAGAAATAAATTCCAGTAGGTATCCACCAAAGATTTGTGCCTATCTGTTAGTGAGTATATGAAATAGTAGTGTACAACAGTGAAAAGTAGTAAACTAAGAAGTACCAAAAAGTAAATAATCCTACGGGTCCTATTTTCCATTTTCATTCATTATGTTCAGTTCAACCATTTAATTACATTTAATTATATAATTCTCGAGATCCATCCTAATCCCATTAATCCCCTGTATTAAGAATTCTCAACCAATACCTCAGAAGGCTATCTAAACAATTAAAGTGAACATCGAATCCAAGGTTATGCTTTGACTTGGCAGACACGTCATAATTCAATCCATTTTAATATTCAATTCAACACCTCACCCTTAAGTGTAGAAAATCCATGCTTGTAGGCATAACCAATCCTCTCCCATAGGCATAACAAATCCTCACCCATAGGCATGACAAATCCTCGCCCACAGGAATTACAAATCCTCACCCACGGGCATATTAGTCAATAGGTTTGAGCCCAGTATTTCAATATTTCATCATAAAAATTATATGGTTAACATATAACAACTCATGTGGGCATCATACATATCAAGAAACAAGTGAATTAAACTATCACAAGGCTTAAACGATAATTGGCATATCATAGAGCAAAGGGGAAATCACTAATCCCAAACCCATTAATCAAATCAATCACAATTTATCACAATTTCAATTCCATTATAAATGTAATTCATACTTAACAACCTAAAAAGGGAAAACAAGTCATTCCTCATAGGCAACCTCGACCAAACCACCATAATGTTCATTCCAAGGGAACACACCCATGAGGTGGACCTTAATCAAACTAACAAGCTCAAACATACTTAAATTAATTTAATTCATGACCTAATCATCATTATAAAACAAAAAGGTTTGATTTAAATTCAAGGTTACACCCTAAACATGGGAGAATGGCAATAAGGAACATATAAACAACTCGACATTGAGCGAAAGTCACAACCTCATTATAGTACAACTCTCCTCATACAGCGTAGGGATTTGATTCTCCCTAGAATGGATTAGATCTACAAAATAGGTATAAACACTCAACATTAAATAACTATATAAAGAGAATAAATCAGGAAGAAAGGCTCAAGAGTAATTGAGAGCTCACCAATCGGGTTCAAACACAACCATCGGTGAAGGAATCGAGGTTCAGATGATCAACCGGGAAGGAAAATATCGTCTGGCGCTACTGTTTGCATAATGGGGTGAGCCTTCTACCTATCTGACGAAAAACAATGCTACTTCCCAATTTAATCAATAAAAAAAGTACATGGCGTATACTGTGAACTACACGACATGTTCATACAAATTCTGGCCAGACCATTACATGGTCATGTACCAGGATTACATAGTGTGTAGCCTTTCATACATAGTGTGTACCTATAAGTACATGGAGTGTAGTTCTCAGTCACATCATGTAACAGGATTTTATCCATTGCCTAGACCTATTTTCCCCCATTTCCTTAAGTATAAACTAAAAGGGAAAGATCCATACCTCAAGGAAGAACTGGGTTCTTACAAATTTCCCGCTTTAAAGAAATCCATCCCTGAATTTCCCTTCCAAGGGTGATGAAGAAATATTTGAGAACAACTCCGACCAATATGATTACACGTTAGCCTACCTCTCCCAAGTCTCATCCTGTACTCGGTCGTGCTTCCATAGAACCCGTACTAAACAAATAGAATGACCATGTAAAACCTTCGTGTTACGATCCACAATACGAATGGGATGCTTCTCAAAGGATGCATCTTCATGCAACTCCACTTCCTCGGGCTGGAAGGTGTGAGACGGGTCTGAAATTTAATGTCGCAACTGAGAAATGTGGAATACATTGTGCATGTCCCTATACATCTAAGGTAACTGCAATCTATAGGCAACTGACCCGATCCTCTTGAGAATCTCAAATGGACCGACGTATCTCGGTGAAAGCTTGCCATGTCTCTTGATCCTCTTATGTCCTAACCTCAGTGTGACACATAGG